>CM059020.1:42990935-44346907 GCA_030272315.1 Paspalum vaginatum | reverse complement strand
GGTTTGGCAGTCGTCGCGGCCGCCTCCAGGGGACTCGAGCACTGCCGCGCTGCTTGCCGCCTTCTCCTCCGCGGCGGGCGGGAAGCTGCCTTCGTCTAGGGCACCTGAAGTCGCCGCGCACTGCTTCCACCCACTCGCCGACGCCGCTGACCCGGACACCGCCGTCGACCTCCGGTTCCTCGCGTCCCGCTCCAAGGCAGAGGTTGTCTGCGTGCCGACGTCCACGAGCGTGCCGCCCTCCCGGCCGGCCTGGCAGTGCAGGTGCGTGTGGGTGGCGCGGAACTCCCGCGCACGCAGCCCCCGCACGGCGTCCAGCCCCGCGGGCTGAACATCTCGCGGATGCAGGCCCGGCGCCGGAACACGGGTCCGCGTCCGTGATCTGGTGCAGGTGGCGGTCGGCGTGCGCAACGCTAGCCGCAGGGACGGCCACCAACGTCAAGGAGGTCGCGCGCGCAGCGCGGATGGCACCGCCATCCCGGTGCTGCCGGCGCGCCCGTGCGGGTCCGAGACACGGTGCCGGCGGTGTCGGGGGCGGAGGCGGCGCCGATGGCAGGCAGCTGGTGCAGCTCCTGGTCGCGTCCGCCGGGTCGCGGCCGCGCGCAGGCCGCGGCGCTGCTGCGGAAGCTCCAGGCCGGCGTGTCCGTGCACGGGACGGCGTTCCAGCGCGTCGCGTCCTGGTTCGTGTTGGGCCTGGCGGACCAGCTGGCGCTGGCGCACCCGCCGGCGCTGGGCCCGGCCAGCGTGGCCGTTGGGCGCGAGCTCGAGGTGTACGCGGAGGGACTCGGGATATACCTCGAGTTCAGGGCCGTCGACCACAGCCTGGAGAGCCTGCACATCGACGACCTCGCATATACCAAGTTGAAGAAGGACCCGTTTTCTGGTTTTAGAAGTTCGGGCGGATGGATTTTACTCACCTGCTACCGTATTGTGTAGAGCAGCAAAGTTACAGCACAGTTAATGCCACCACACTCTAGAGAGAGCAGGGTTGTGCATTAAGACCATCTATAGAAAGATTACCTATAATATAAAACGATATTGTAACATTATTGTAGGCACGTAAATAGAATGGAAATAGCGTGGAAACAGTGATAGACGGGTAAGTAGTTTAATGTAACACCCTAAAAATTGGTCTTTCTGAATTTTGACTAAACTCAAAACTCATATGCTTAAGTTGCTTGTTTAGTGATCATGTCATGAATTTCTTTAATTCCTTTCTCAAGTCAAGTGCTAAAATAAATATAAATTCAACTTGTTTGAGCACTCATGCCGCTGCATTTTTATTTCTACTTGTTAGTATATGTGTGCTCAAATGTTTTGTTCAAATTTTAGTTTATATGCAAATGAAAACCCTTTTATTTCTATACAAAATTCCCTGTGAAAATTCCATTTAAATTCCATACAATGTTGGGTCGCATTTTGGCCCATCTTCCTTTTCCTTGGCCTTTTCTTTCCTCCGAACCACAGCAGCCCAACCGGCTCGCTCCACCTTTTTGGCCTAGGCCCAACCACGCCCCGGCCTCCTCTCATTGCGCAGCGGGTCCCACCTGTCGGCGTGCCCCTTCCCACCGCCGTCAGCCCCTCGCTCGCTACCATCCCTAGCCCGCTTGTCGGCGCCTCCTTCTACCTCCAACCGCCGCCCCGCTTAGCCCGGAGGAGCTCGAGCCGAGCCGCGCGCCCACGACCCTCGTCCACGTCCCACGCCCACGATCTCCGCTCGGTTTCCTGAACCACGCCCCCGCTTCCCGCAGTAGGTTCCGCACCCCGCATTCACCCACGCGCTCGCAGCTCTCTCCACCCGCAACGCGCAGCGCCGTCGCCCCGGAGCCGCCACCATCCGCTGGCCCCGTCGCCCGCTCTCCGCCGTCCAGGTCACCGCGGTGAGGACCGCCTCGGCCTCGCGAACCTCGTGCTCTACTTCGTTTCCTAATCCCCGCTTGGAATTCATCTAACTTCGGCCGATTTCACCGCTCTGCAGTTCATGGAGCGCCACCTGTCGCCGCCGCATTTCGTCGTCATCGTCCGCTCCCCGTCGCCCCGATCACCGTGGTGAGTTTCGCCACCATCTAGCGCACTCAAAGCACCGACTCGTGGTCTTTTTTTTCCCCGGCCGCTCCTAATCGTGCTACCCCGCCACCTTGCAGAGCTCAAGCCGCCGCCGACCGTTCCCCGCTGTCCCTGCTTCCCCGTCGACGAGATCTTTCCACGAAGCTTCGCGTTGAGGTGAGGAACTCTACCGGCCTACCCTCGTTTCGTTTTGCTCATTCAATCTCCGGGAATTGCTCACCGTAGTTCGCTCGCGCCACCGCCGCGCGCCATCTCAGGCCGCGCGAACGCCGCGCCATCGGCTTCGCCGCATTGTGCTCGCCGTCCGCTCCCAACCCCGAAGCCTCCAGGAGCTCTGGAGCGCCCGCTCGCCCGCACACCGGCGATGCACCGCCGCCACCAGCGCTTGCGCCGCCGCTTAGCCCACCACCGTCGACCACATCCTCCCCCGCTTTGATCCTCGCCGTCCACCCTTGATCCGACGACCCTCGTCGCGGCGTACTGGTCAGCCCACCAGTCAGCGCCGCCGGTTTTGCTAAAGAACCCCTGCGCTCTTTTAAAATAAACATGCAGTCCATATTAATGGATTCCGAGCTCCTGTTTTTATGTTTCAGCCCTTGATCCTTTATTTATATTCACAGTTCAATCCATGTCAGGGTTTTTAGCACTGAAGACCCTCTGTTTTATCAGTTTTGAACCCGAGATCCATGAATTTTGGCTCTGGACTCTGTAACTTTTGTATTTGCTTAAATTGTGCCCTTGTAAACTTGTTTCATGCATATCTGTCTCATTTTAATTCCAAATTGAATGATTTTTGAACTGTTAAGCTCGTGTCAGTGAATAGAATAATGTTAGATGCTTTATAACTTCTGTTTATATTGTTTGGTGTACTGTTTTTATCCTTTCGCCATGTATTGATTGCAAATTCGTGTAACATGTAGATGGAGATTTTACCGGTGAACCAGAGAACGTAGTTTGGGAGGAACCCGAACAGCACTTTGAAGAAGTCAAGTGTTCCCTAGCCTATCTTTGTCCTGTTATATTGAAAACTTACTTTCCTGCACAACTCAACAGCAACCTAAGGACGACTAGCCATTTGTTGTCTTGATATGACCTTAGGCTGTGATGTGGTAGCTTTGCCGGTGCTCAACTTTAAGTTCTGAACTTATGTTTCACAGTTGGGAATGAATAATCTTGATAACTCTTGGAACTGTCGAAACATGTTGGTTTTGGGAGCTTGAGTCTTTTTACTCGAGTGTCTCACCATAAGGATTGGTTCGCTGAATGAGCACCTAGAAAAACAGTACAACCATGTGGGATGGAATGGGACATCCTTGACTGATTAATTAGAGGATCTAGAGTGGTAGTTTGCTTCCCTGAAATATGGCGCAAGAGGGGTCCTGGGGCATAGGTCTTCTTTTACCAAGATGGGTGCAGTGGTTTGTTCGATATTTTGTCAGTCACCGCTTGGAGGGAACTCTATGTTTAACTAGGGGATACCTGTAACGGGCGGCTACTCTTGAGTGAATCTTTGTAAAAGTCTCGTAGTGAGATTACCTGTCACTCACCAAAGGAATGTTTAATGGGTCTTGCAAACCCCGGCAAAAGGGAAATCACGACCCATGGATAAAGTGTACAACCTTTCGAGAGTGTTAACAAACTGATGCATTAGCCGTCCTCACGGTTATGAGCGGCCTGGACCCGCAATTGATTAGAGAAAAACTTGTGGATTCGGGTTGTGATGATGACCAATGATGTTTACTCAGTTATTTATCTACTTGTTTATGCTTTACCTTCGTGTTATATCTGTTGGATAATTAAGGGTTGGAAACTGCTATAAAAGTTGACCAACTAAAAGCTACTGCAATACAACCAGTCCAGTATAAAGCCAGTCCACCTTAGCCTAAATGGGACACTTGCTGAGTGCATAAGTACTCACTCTTGTTTTAATTTTCAATCAACGTTGCGTTCAGTGCAACCGCTGCTCAGGAGATGGAGAGGCTGAGGATTATACCCAGACTTTCTAGGAATACGATGAGTTCTAAGCCGGTGATGCCCCCAAGCAGCTGCTTGTGGAGTTGGAAGGCCACTTTTGGCGTTCACTCTGACGTTTATAGACTTCTGTTTATGTTAAAGACTTCCGCTAAAACTTTCGTATTGTAATAAGTGATATTTGTACGCTTTTATGCACTGTGTATGAATCATTTATGTTTTTTTATGTGATTCCGATTCTGGCACATATGGTATGCTTTTTAAAACCGAGGGTGACATTTACTAGAGATAGTCTTGCACTTTCATCACCGGCCCAGCATTGAGTTATCCGTGTGGGCACGACTGCCTAATCCTAGGCGGCGGCTCCTACTCCGTCGTCCGCCACTCGGTTTGGATGCGAATGGCATGTCGTAGCAGTGCCGGTGCATCTTTAGACCGACTCCAAGGAGAGGGAACAAATGGGTTGACCATTTCAAATTTAATAATAGAATAAAAAGGATAGTACATGAAATAGTTAAAAAGGCAGAGAGTTGTAGTACACAGACCGGACTTTGCTTCATTTTCCTTTCATTCATTTTCCGGAACCAAGCATTATGTTGCTAGGACTTTCTACATGACTGCCGATTGAATTGGAGGAATATGTAGTGTTACACTGCGCTTGCGGTCTTATGTCAGAATTCTAGACTTCAGATGCCTGTGCTTGAAAACACAGATTATCATGGTACATATCAATCTATCATGGGTGTCAAGCCGTCAAGGTTTTTGCCATTTCCTGGCAGCTTTAGTGAATCATTCAGTTTAGTTGGAAGATGCTAGCGCAAATCATTGAGTAGACAAGATTGAAGAGGTAAAATGCGAAACAAGAAAAGGAAAGAGCTAAGTTCAGGTACAGTTGGAAAAAAACAAGGGAAGAATCAAGTTCATATAGGATGACGACTAACTAACTTGACATAATGCTGTTATCTTTTTCAGATTGAGGGCTGTTATCTTTTTCAGATTGAGGATTAGGTTATTCCCTGGGCTGAACGATCCATCCTCTATTGATAGTAGTATGATGTGCGTCTCCATTGCTGCCCTGGATGATCCTAACATTTTGTTTGAAGCACTATCGTTTGAGCAACATTTACTGCAAACCAGTTCGCCCCCGCATTCTGCTCTCCATTCCTCCAAGCAACACTGGAATATGACAACGTGACTACGAAATGTTCTAGAGGTGTGACCAGATGTATTCAGTTATAGGTTGTCTATAAGTGAGATACAACGTTTATATTTCAAATGATTGATCCTGAACACATTTCGTTTGTACACTGTTATGCTTACTGGAGTTTTTTTTAGAATGTGTTGAGCACAAGGTGACATTTGTGAGCCATTCTCTCTGCTGCAAAAATAATGGCATATAGACATTTTAAAGTACCTCTATATGCCAGATGTTGTAATCCTCAATCGATATTTACAAATTGTAATCAGCCACCTACGGAAGCGTGTACTGGGAGGTGCGCGCAGCGAAGCGCCCGTATGATCCTAGTACATCCAATCGGTCGCCGATAAGTTGACCAGAGCTCAAAGCCAGGCTGGTACGTTGCTAGACTGCTAGCATTATCAGCCCAGTAAATAAAAATCACTGGCTAAAATGACACATAACATTAACATAGATTAATTCCACCAGGTATCACCGACTGAAAAAGCATGTAGTCAACCACCAAGAGATGCTGAAAGAAGATATGGGGTAGAAGACACTAATAAGGAATAAATAACACGTGCAATCATGCATCATTCAGATGCTGATCAAATTCTTGAAACTAGAAAGTGCTTGAATATAATCCCACATTTTCTTTTAATCCAGCAATATGCACTCAGCTCAGTCGCCAACCGCGAGGCTATGATAATAACTGCTAGAGAAAAAAAATTACCTGTAGCAATAGCTAGACACAGATAACTATTTGTGTGCCAGTAAAAACGGAACATGCCAATGGAGCAGACATATGAACATATCTGACAAGAATGCACAGAAAACGGCTAGGCAAACATGTTACACCCATCCAGATGCCCATGGGATATCCAAAAACCAGCTGATCCATGTTAAAAAGAGAGATAAGACTGGTATGCAGATCAATGCAAGGGGTGCTAAATCTCTACGGCTTTTTTCATCAAACATGGTATCATCCTACTACAAATGTGGGCAGAATGTCCACATGATTATGAATCAAAACCCACCAACAATTCCAAAAAAAACACAGATAAAGGGCATGGCTTATTGTTTCAGCCAATAAATGATACTGCAGGATGATATGATTATGCAGAGTTCAAGTTTGAGCCGTACCCTTCTAATACAATAATATGCACTTAATCAAATCACTAACTTAACTGTAAGATTTGTAATATCAATTTATTTCTCATCTATTAGTCTCAAGTCTCAACAGAACAGTTAGATAATAAGCATTAATGTTTGCTGAGAAACATCAACCGAGGTACAAACTTCACTTACAAATACGAGGCAGACATTAGTTATTAATGAATCAACAACCCATAACTCATTACCAAACAAATTCACAGATACACAATGCATATTCATTAGTAAATCCATGGAGATCAGCACATTATTATTTACTAGCGACTTAACCTGGCAGTCAGCATAACATTCAACAAACACCTCCATATAGAGTAGTAGCAATGTATAGCATCCAGCAGTAAAAGATATACAAACAAACATATTCCAAATTTCATCAAATACTGCTCAAGTGCTCATCATCTGCCACCAGAGGAGACTGACAAGAAATGTCACAAATACTAGACCGAGATCCTACACTACGTGATACGGCATCAAAATCCACCTGGCAATAGGTACATAACTGACATGCAAATGGTTTGCGCTGTCAATGTGGTAAGAATAGGCCATCAGATGGTCTCGTGGACGATAAATGTTATGTGCATCGACGAAGTAATAGCCGATCCAAGCGCCGGTACGATAGGCTGAAACCCAGACGAATGGCGACTGAGGAAACTCAACATGCTGATAGAGACGGACGTCTCCACTTACGTGCGGAACTGGGAGGAACAAGGTCTCCGGCGGGCGGCACGCGCAGCTGCAAACGCAGCAGCTTAGCTTCCGACAGCACCGACGGTAGAGGTGAGCCGTCACCCTTGAGCAGAAGTCACACAGGGGGAACGGCGGCGGCTGTGGATGTGGATGTGGAGCAGCACCGCCTCCGCCGCCGCCTGGGGGGCCTCCGCCACCGCCTGGGGGTCCTCCGCCGCCTCCTGTACGTCCTCCGCCTCCACCAGTTCCAGCGCCGCGAGGTCCAGTAGCGCCCCGCCCAGGACCGACGCCACCAGCACCCGATGCAGTCGCGGACGGCGTCGAGTGCGTGGGGTTTGCGGCCGACGCGGAGTGGATCGGGGTCGGGGTCGTAGCAGCGGGCGCCGTGGGCTCCACAGTGGCAGGCATCGCGGACGGAGTCGAGGGCGTGGGAGATGGAGCTCGCGGGGGAGTCGAGGGCGTGGGAGACGGAGTCGGGGCCGACGTCGAGGATGTCGATGGTGGAGAGCGCGTCGGAGTCGCAGCGGCGGGCGCCGTGGGCTGCACGGCGTCAGGCGTCGCGGGCGTCGAGCCCGTGGAAGATGAAGCTCGCGGGGGCGTCGTCGGAGATGGAGGTGGAGGAGCGTCGCGCTTGGGGGGAGGAGAGCCCGTCGGGGCCGACGTCGATGATGGAGGCCAGCGTCGACAAGCAGGCTGGACCATCGCATCGTCCTCGTCGGTGGCTGAGAGGAGAGCGAACTTGTTTCCCGCCATCCACCCGTGGCGCGGCGGAGAGGAGGAGCGCGAAGCCGCCCTCGGCGCGCGGGCAGCGGGCGTAGTGGACGAGGTGGCGACGAGGCGCGGAGGCGGCGCAGAGGAAGGAGTGGACGCCGACCTCGTGTTGTCGCCGCGCCGCGGTCCAGACGGTGAGGCTCGAATGCCCCGTGCAGGCGAACCCGCGCCGCCCGCAGAAGCAGCACGCGCCCTGGGCGGAGACGGGGTGCAGAGGTCGCCGACGACGAGACGAGGTGGGGAGCTGTGGGTGTGGTGGTCGCCGAGGTTGGAGACGTCGACGAGAGGGAGGCGACGCGACGATGACGGAGGAGTAGAGCTGCTCCTCGGCGTCGCCTTCACCCGCCGCGCGACCTCCGCGCAAACAAAACACCACAACGTCGGGCTCGGGCGGCCGGCCATGCGGGACAGGGGGCGAGAGCTTCGAGATTCTGGGAGGGTTTGTGGAGAAGGTGAGGTGGTGAACAGGGAAGGCTGGTTCTGGCCTGTGGGGGTGGGTTGGGGAGGAGTCTTGTTTTATAATGAAGGTTAGCAGGAGGCAGGGGCACGTTCCCGAATTGCTGAATGCGCTTGTGTTTCTTAATTGTTTTGCCTGCAATTTTTCGTACACTTAATCTGATTCAGAACGCGAGGGCCGCACGGCACCGTCTCAAGGAAGCGGGACTAAGGCCGTTTCGGCCGTTTCCAGCAGGGGGACCAAAACTAATCGTGGGCCCAGTGCACATCAATGGGGGGTCAATACTCCAATGGGTCACGGCGAGAACCAGTTACTGTATACATTTCTTCTGTGCTCGACCGAACGACAGCTTGCTAGCTCGCTCCGCTCGCTCCACTGACCTCCTATCGCATCCTCTGCACCTCCACCGTGCTGACGGCGTTTAAGCACGACAAATTTTATAATGCAAGCGACAGTATCGTGTATAGTTTTTTCTCAGAATGAGTACCATAAGTTTTATCAATCCAGGAAACGAACTAATTAAGAACTAATTAACAAGAGTTTATGGTAAACTAAGGGTATAAAACACGACTATAATCTATCTCTAAACTAGCCCTAAGCTACATCTAATCCACGTCTTAACTATACTAATACTGCAAGATAAGCAATTAGAACAGAACTAGAACACCAATTAAGAGGTATTAACTAGAGTCTATTCAAACTCTAATTGGATCCAAGACATGTATGATATAGGCATCACAAATAGATAAGAATAACGAGATAACTATTAGCTCAAGGTAGAAATAAGCATGATTAAGCATAAACTTTATAGCATGATTAAATCAAGATCAATCAACCTAACCCTCTAGATCAAGTTTAACCTTTTCCCGGGCTCTACTGTCACTGGTAACCAGGTAATCGACGAGAAACTCTCAACATGCATACATAATTAGAGAACATGCTTCTAATTACTTCACATAGTCTAATAACATAATTAGCGCAACTAGAACCTCTGATCACCATGATCACAAGAACTAGATATATAACTATATCATTAGTAAGCTAGATCAACGATCAAGAACGCTAGAAGAATATAACCTTTAATGACATGCTCTAATTAACATGCATCTAAACCTAAAGTTAATTAGAGCTAGAACAAGCATAATTAGAACAAGAAGATGATAATTAGACAAGATCAATGTTTCATTAATAAATTGTATCATACTTACAACTATGATTATACCTTCCTTTGATGATACAATTAGACCTCTGGAGCTAGGTAATTAGAGCACCGTGCAAGGCCTCTAATCACCTCTATGAACCAGAAGAACTCTAATCCTAGACTAGAAACTCGACCCTCTACTTTCCTCTAGTTGTTGTCCCTCTTCTCTATATCTTGTCGCCTTGATATTGAATTGAATTGAATTGGATGGCCTTGGGGTCTCATGGGGGTTTGTATTTATACCCCGGAGGTGCCATGGGGCGCCCTCCACCTTCCTCTTTTGGAGTTGGAGAAGGACTCTTCTTTTCCCCGAAAACGGACTTTTCTGTTTTCTGCACCTTTCGTATTTCAACTATATCTTCATCACTCGGACTCCAAATAAGGCAAACTCGGACTCTAAATTATAGAACTCGAAGAGATCTACAACTTTGGTATTCAAACTTTCTCAATTTGACGTCGTTTAGGTCTCCGAATCGGGCCTACAAGGTTCCGCTATCCTGGAATCCGAAAATATCTCGAGATTTAATTCGGGCTTGGATGGATCTCGAAATATACCTTCCTTATATTTAGTTCCTTCGCACCCAAGTACTCCTTATCTCCTTAGAATCTTCTGGAAGATGCGTGATAGAAAGGGGAACACGAGACAGTGTCGGAAGGGGGGTGGTCGGCCGACCCAGGGGGTTCTGGTCGGCCGACCAGGACTCTCCTTGTGCCCGGTCTTTTCCATCTTTCGCGGGGATGTTTCTTGATGCCTAAGTAA
Source organism: Paspalum vaginatum (assembly GCA_030272315.1). Lineage (NCBI taxonomy): Eukaryota > Viridiplantae > Streptophyta > Magnoliopsida > Poales > Poaceae > Paspalum > Paspalum vaginatum. The sequence continues at coordinate 44,336,646 of CM059020.1, read as the reverse complement.
TGCTTGTGCGGGGCCTCTTGGACTCTTGGGCTTCTGGAATCTTCGTAATGGGCCGAGCTTTGATGAAGTCTTCTAGCCTTTGACATATTTGACATCTTCATTGAATAAATATCTTCATTTTCTTGTACCTCTTGACACTTTATTGAATCTTCTGATTAGGGAGCCTTGATCTACACAGAGGGGCTATGAGTACACCAAGTCTTCCTTGTTCTTCATCTTCAATCCATGTCATCTAGCGGTCTTTTCTTACTCCAAGTGGATCATGGTGAATTTCGCGAAAAATTGGTCTAAAACCTGTAAAAATCACATGTAGCATATTTCCAATACAATATTGCAAAATCCACAATTATCGGTGATAAATGTTAGAGAAAGATATAGTTGACGCATAAAATCAATGAAAAATCATATAAAATGATATATAATTTTCGTACATAAACCGCGTCAACACACCGCTGATCCGCTATCGCCTTGGCCGCCGCGGGGCCGCAGCCTCGTGCGCCTCCGCCACTCGCCGGATCAGCCGGCGTCCGCGCAACCCCTCGATCCCAGTCGCAACTCCATCTGCAGCCACGTTGTTCACGGCTGCACACAGCGCCAGCCTTCACCCGCGTCAGGGAAGACCTTCTCTAGCTCTACAGAAACGAAGCTTCACTTTTGTCAACCATGGAGCAAGTGAGCTTTTTTTATCTCCGGTCTACAATTACTGTAGCCCTAGCCCGATTTACTAACAGGCTACGTTTCATCACCTTTTATTCGAACAAATGCGCTACCTAGGTGCTCATATAATGACATTACCTTCCATTTGCCATGGATTCTTGCTGATTAAGAATCGTCCATTCTCGTCCTCTTGCAAAAGCACTGTGCGTTGCATGTGAAATACATTCCGTTGTCACTGTAGTAGTTTCCAAAAAACTATAGCTAATTACTTCTTGACAACTAAACGTAAACTCACTCTGCAATACTGCTACTCGATGGAATCGATTCGTACTATAATATTTTCTCCTTGTGTGCCTGCAGTGGCCGCCCATGTTCACGCCGGTGGGAGACTGGCCATTTCCTTCTACGAACCTACCCCTTGCCTATCGTTTGGATTCTGAATCCAGTAGCAGCGACGACGATTGGTCGATGAGTGACAGCAGTGAGGATGATGAAGAGGACATCTGCAAGCTGTTCGGGTTCGCTGTCCTGAACGAACACATGAAACCACGGAGACGGGAAGGTTCAGTCCATGGAAGGAAGGCCGTCCTTCGGGGCCTCCACTTGGGTGCCCTACGGATCGACCTCGACTACTTTGGCCTCATACCTGTGTACAATGGAAGGATATTCCGTGCACGGTGACATCCCAACTTCAATCGATTTGTTCGTCAGTCTATTTAATTTGAAGTGCTGTCAGGTCACTTTATCTTAAGCTGAATCCTGATTTTTGCATTCTTTGTAGGTACCGTATGCAGAGGCCCTTATTTGAGTACATGTGTGACACTCTAGCGTCCAACTACTCGTACTTTAGGCAGCTGCCGAACTGTACTGGACTCCTCGGTTGTAGCACAAGGCAGAAGTGCACAGCCGCGATGCGTATGCTCGCATACGCCTCATCGGTGGACCAAGTCGATGCCGAGGTTCGGATGGGCAAATCGACCATCCTGGAGGCCACCAAACTTTTCGTCCGTGGAATCGTTGAAGTTTTTGGGGACATGTACTTACGAAGGCCAAATGCACATGGCATAGGGCGTTTGTTGCACATAGCTGCTTCTAGGGGTTTTCTAGGGATGCTCGGAAGCATCGACTGCATGCATTGGGCGTGGGAGGCCTGTCCCACTAGTTGGTACGGATTCTTTATAGGGCATGTCGATGAACCAACAATCATTCTGGAAGCGGTTGCTGGCCCTGATCTCTGGTTCTGGCATGCTAACTTTGGCCTTCCAGGGTCTCTCAACGACATCAATGTGCTCGACAGGTCGCACGTGTTTGATGAGCTTGCATCTGGCAATGGTCCGCAGGTCCATTACACAGTGAATGGCAGAGATTATAACATGGGGTACTACTTGGCCGATGGTATTTACCCTGATTGGGCCACTTTAATCAAAGGTATCCGCTGTCCAGCAAATGCTAAGGATAAACACTTCACTAGACTACAAGCTGCATACAGGAAAGATGTGGAGAGAGCCTTTGGTGTACTTCAAGCTAGGTATAAGATTGTCAAAATGCCGGCAAGGTTCTGGGACCAAGAAGACCTTCACTACATCATGAAAGCTTGTATCATTCTGCACAACATGACCATCGATGATGAACGTCATCTTCCTTTGCCTCGAGTAAGTGACTATGAATGTGCATCTGCACCAGCCCTTGGTACCTCAACAAATGTGTCTGAGATAGAAGCACGCATTGAAAGGCATAGAAGGATTCAAAGCAGAACCACACATCATCAACTACGGGATGATCTGGTTGAACATGTGTGGCAGCATTTTAGACAGTATTTGTTACAAACCAATTTCAATTTTATGCATTTTCTTTGCTTCTCAACTGAATGGCAATTTACAATGTGCAGGCAGCAGTGACTAGGATAGGAACTACAGGAGGAACTGTATGTGCTATTTGATAGGGATGTTGCAATGCCAATATTTTGCATTGTGTTCGCCTATTTCTAGCCCACTTTCGATGTTGTAGATTTGAATGATTGTATGCCTTAAATGCAACATATTTCATTGTGAGCTGTATGGACAGTGCAACCAGATAAACTAGGATATGTGACAGATTAAGCATGGTTGTGTTATTGTGGTGCTAATTTCGACCATGTACTTCTTTGTAGTGAGAAACTCTCATTTATGAATGCAGTGGTACTAGCATTTCAATCACTCGAGTATTTGCACTTGTTTATTACTAGTTATGTCTTATTGTTCAAGTTGAATCTAGCTGCTAAATTAATCTAGGCAGCGAAGTATGCAAATAAGCAGCAAAGTCAAGTTTGTATCAGCAGTACATTTTTCAAGAACAGAATCAGCAGCAGAATTTTAACCTGCAACCAAATTCTAGTCCTCCTAGCTATAAGCTGAATTCTTTGCCTAAGAATTTTCTGATTGGCACAGCAGGCAGACATTTGTCAAATATTTTAGATAAACTACGAAACATCACTAAATGACAGTGCAACCAGATAAATTACATTGCTCACACTACAGAATGACATGGGTTCGTCAACCAACAAATGATAGTACAACAGTTCCTCGAACATTAGACGGAAATGAGTCCTCCGACCAAATAACTTACATCGCCAATCGTACTACTACACCAGCAGCAGTGACAAGCATAACCAAGATTACAACGTGAACTGGAAGGGTCTCACTACATGAAAACGGAACAGAGCACAGCTTGATGTCCCAAGATAGACAAATATGGACACCTTCAGTGGCTGCCTCGTGCATCGGCCTCTCTCTCCCTCAGCATCTTTAGATAGCGCTGTTGCTTCACACGGAGCCATTCCCGCTGCACTTCATTAAAATCAGATGGGTTGCATAGCATTACTTTGTTTTCTTCCTACTCAGCCACTAGCTTCACCTGCTTCTCCTGGATGGCAAGTTGACGCTGTCGGGCTTCCTCCATACGAGCTTCGATTTTTGCCTTACGCGCATCTTTTTCTGCCTTGCATGTATTTTTTTCTGCCTTCTGAGCTTGGCACTGTGGCGGAACCGCCGATTTAATCCGGGCTAAGTACACCTGCCACCTCTGGCTCGCAGTGTAATTAGACCGAACTAAACCCAGTCGTCCGTCGAGAGTCATTCGGCTCCCGATATTTCCCTTTCCTAGAGGAACCGACATCATACACATTCAGCCCACGATGGAGCCACAACAGTTACATCATCACAGGCAGTTGAAATAGAGTGATAATAGACTTAGTTATAAACCGGGTTCAAATAAAGTACAGTTCGAACAAAGAGTTATAACATAGCAAGTTCAAAAGTATCTCGCAGCGGAAAATTAAAGTTCAAGTGTCATGATAACATCTCAAGAGACGTGCATTAAAAGAAATAACATCGAGTCCACCGATGTTGACTTTGAGCCACTCATGCAGTTTTCATCCCAAGTGGGGGCATGCACCACCTCCAACACAGGTGCAATCCATGAACTCCATACCTGCGCTCAAAATATTGGGGCAAACCCTGAGTACTAATTACTCAGTATGACTTAATAGATTTGGCTTACGGCTGACGCGAAGCTGCTTACTGGTGAGTGGATCCTTAGCCATTGATTTTAAATAGTGTCATGATTAACATAAGTAAACAAGTTTTCATCATTTGTATAACCACCAACATAGTGGTAAATTGCAGTAAGTAAACAGTTCAATTCAAACATATGATATTCAAAATCATGAGTATTAAATACAGAGTGTTTAAGTAGTTACTACGATGAACATCAAAGGTATTGGCATTCCCACACCTGGTAGGTATCAGCGATTCGAATCGATTTTTAATTCCCGGGAATAACTATCATGCCAAGGGTATATGCTTACTAGCCATCGCGTTCCCACATATAGTCCCCATCTCCACCTGACTCATCCCAAGATTCAAAGCGCCCCCACCGAACCCCCGGGTTGTGCCCCCATGGTGAGCCTGCCGACATCTCGGTCTCCCCGCCATGAGTACCAAGCTCCCCCAGGCCTTCTGCCTCCATCTAGTGGATGGGCGGCATCTCGAGAACTCCGGACGAGTCTAGGTAAGACTTCACTGGTCCCATATCCCGGTTAATCACTCTAGCAATGTTATGCTGACCAATAGGCGAACAACGGACGAACCTTACACGACTCGGGCGGAGTCCAAAGTGCAACAACATAGAAGGTAAATACTGAATAAAATCTCCGTCCGGTCTCCATTTAAATCAAGTGCAAGAGTACTAGTTGACATAATAGTAAGATCTTTGTAACTTTGAAAGCACCTACGCGACGAGTCCACACACTCGTGTCTACTCGTACCTATCACTTCTAGGCATACTCGTCCTGCGAACTCTAATTATAGGTGCTAGGGCCAGGGCGGCCAAGGAGTCTAATGCAATAGGTTTCAATCAACTTCTGATGCATATGCCTAAATCATCAAATATATCTTATTTGCTAGGTTAAGCATCGTCCTGCCTACCTTTGCTTATTTTATTAAAACCAAACAAACTAAGCTATGTTAGTTTGCCAGGTTGTGGGGCTTTGCCCTAGGCAACCCCTTGATCCCTTGGATAACTCCTCCTTCCAAATACCACTTCAGGGACTTCCAGTTGGTATTTGGGTCTTAGCGGTCTTCTGGACCACCGTTGTTTGATGTAGTTCCACGCAGTTACGTATCGATCACGTATCTGCAATAAGCGTTGCTATATGAATGATATGCATGATGTAGGGAATGAGATGTATGAATACTAAACACACGCATGAACAAATATTTGATGGATAGTCAGAAAGGTGATTGATAAACTATTTAAATAAAGTATGTTTATGGACCTAGAATAAGCATTTACTTCAATCATCGTTCAGTAATTTCGTATGTCTACCTATCAAGCTACTAGTGGCCTAGGAAGCATTTCAAGGGTCGCAGCATGTCATATGAAGGAAATGTCATGGTGATATGTAATTTACAGTATGCAGTAAGCAACTTATGACATGCACATGAGTTACAAAAATCAGTTAGCAAAATATCCAAGGTTTAATAGGACACCTATTTTCCATAATTTGATTTAACATATTTCACTTGCATTTCAAAACAGTAGCCGTAAATTCTACAAAAATACTTTCTGGAACCTAAACATGTCTATGATACACCATGATTTTTCTTAGAATTTATTGAACAAGCTAGAGCCCCTTTTTCCTATTATTTTGTTAAACATGCATTAAGTTGTCATTTTCAAACTACCATTAAAACTTGACATGCACAACTTTGTATTTCAACAGTGAGATATCTATACCAAATAGAGCATGTATAAAGTCCAGGGAGTCATTTAGAGCATCTTTCCATTTAGTAACCACTTTCCATGTTAATAATATGCTTAAATGCATGACAAGGGCAAAACATTAAAGATACAGTCAATTCTAAGGCTACCAAAAATCATAGCATGCATACATACCCTAACAAAGCTACTGACCAAGTTTCACAATTTTTGGACTTCATATGACCCACGTTTGCCATTTTCCTAGTTTTAACAAGCATGCAAGATCCAAGGGTAAAAAGGTCATTTCACAGACTTAGACCTAGTCCATGACGTAGATCTACACATAAGAAATCCAACAAAACAAGTTTCATAATTTTATGATTTTTCTACAATTTTTTAGAGGATTTCAAAGTCATATGCTAAATCCGGAAGATAGTCTATTTTTACCCTGCCATCTGGACCTATGCACAATTATTCATAAATCATAGGGGCCTGCACGCAAGTAAATATAGACTCAGTAAATAGTACATAAACCAGAGCGTGCAAAAACAATAAAATGCAGGGGGTTTCCTGCAAGTCCGCCCTTCTTCTTCTACCTCGCGCAGGGGACGTGAGGCGCGCGGCAGGCCGAGCTTCTTGCGCGTGCGCCGGCGCGAGGAGGCTCGGTGTTGGAGCCGATGAGGTCCGGGAGCGTGTTCCCGGTGACGGGCTTTCTTTCCCCTAAGGTCGCGTCGTGCGGGGAGGGCGGGAAGGCCGGCGCGGAGGCGGTGAACCAGGGCGTCCACGGCGGCGCACAGAGGCCCATAGCGTGGCTCGATCCGACCGCTCCGGTGAGGGAGGAGGCCGGGGTCGGGCATGCGAGGTGCGCGCGGATGAGGGGAGTCCGGCGGTGGAGTCGAGGGCACAGGGATGGTCCGGTGGTGGCTCTCCACGGCGAGCTCGGTGGCGGCCTTGGTGCACTCGAGCGGCGCACGCGGGGAGGGGTGGAGGAGGAGGCCACGGGCTTCAACGATGGAGGGGACTGGAAGGAAAGGCTTCCGCGGTGCCGGTGCGCGTCGCGGACGGAGGAGAGATGGCTCGGGTTGGCCGGCGCTGTGAGCTCGAATGGAGGTCGCTAATGGCGGCCGGTGCTCTGTTGTTGTGGGCGCTCGGGCAGGGGACCAAGGAGAGGGGCGGAGTGGGTGATGGAGGAGGAGGCCGGCTCGACCACGCCCTTTTGGCCGCGGCGCAGGGGTCGATCAGGGGCTCAGGGAGCTGCCCGCACGTCGCCGGCCGCGTGGCGCATGCCGGTCAGCCATGGCGTCCGTGGCCAGATCCCCGGGCCCGCCTGTCAGTGAGCCAGAGGGAGGGAAAAATAAGAATACACTCAATTTGGTTTTCCTCTCCTCTGAAAATCGTGTATTTGACCCATTTAGATGCCGAATTTGAAAAAGTACCGATTGAATGAAATGTTCAACTCTTTGAGCTCTACAACTTTGTCAAAATGTCCATTACCAAAATCTGAGTGTACATATGAATTAAATTTGAATTTACCTAGCAGCCCTAAGTTTGGACAGAGAACTGTTTTTCTTAGAAAATTCAAAAGTCCTATTTCTAGCCTTTATCACCCAAGATTCTTCTTGACAATGTTGTTTAAAATTTTAAGACCTACAACTTTCTCAATTAGAGCTTTGCATGAAAACGATTGTAGGTCAGAGAAAAAGAAAAATTTCTAAACAGTTCAGGTTTTGGTTGTGTTTCTTGACTGACTGTAAAAGACCCTTTACTCTATGCTAAGTCCATTTTCTATCCAAGCTCCAATTAACAAAGTTGTTCATCACATCATGACCTACAGGTTTGGTATAAAAAGTTTTGGCTAGATCATGCTATATTTTAAACTAAAATCACATTTGTATTCAAAGGTTCGGTAAAACTGCCGTTTCCAATCATGCGGAGTATTTCTTGTTTTCAACGTTTGAACCTCCAAATGAAGTCCAATTGATTCAAGGCCAGATGCATTTGAAAGGTAGTAAGTTTATTTTCATTTCATACAAAGGAAGACTTGGAAGTTATATGGTCAAATCGAAAGTAATTTCGGAATGAAATTTGGAAAAGAGTATCAATCCTAGACTTAGCAAAAAATTTCATGAGTGTAGGCTATCTGGGTTTGGTTGAACTTTTGGACCCCTTGACACCTGACTTTGAAAATAGTAAAATAGCATATTTGAAGGCAACATCTTGAACTAAAACTTTTGTATTTGATGTCTAGCATGAAATTGTATAAATGTCTAACTATTCAACCAAGCAACGGAGAGTTTTGCATATCCAACTTGAAAATTTTTGTCTTAGTGATTTTTTGGCCTAGTTGTTGTTATCCTCTAAGCATGATTAAGTCCAAATCCTTAATTAACACTAATGTAATTGCGTGTCAAGGCTTTTGAGATGCCGGGGGCATCACTGGTACAATTCCAATTTCTTCTCCCTGCTTGTTCCTATTTGCTGCATGACTTCAATGAAAGCAGAGGAAGCATTGGAGTATGCACTGTCGCTGCTGCGACGCTTCTTGGCAGAGTCGCGGCCCATGGGCCGTGTTTGTTCAGTTTCAACAGGTCCTGATGAAGTTGGTGCTCCATCGGGTGACACCAACATGTCCTCATTCTCATCAGCTTTATTCTTCCCAGGCATAGAATCTAGCCATTTCCTCTCATTCCGTAGAATTTCCCAACAGTGCATCCATTTGAAGGGTTTCCATACAGTTGCCGAAACAAATTCTCTGCCTCCTCAATCTACAGGTGCAACGGCATGTCACAAAAGTTAGAGTGAACACAGAATAGTAGATGATGTGAATTTATGAGTTTGGGGCAGGGCGTTACCCTATCTTGTTGAGTTGTGCCACTCGGTTTTTTCCTATCCACCTCTGCTTTGCAACCACAGAATTTTGAAACCCCTTTCTGGATCTTTGCCCATCTTTTGGACAACGCACCACGGTTACGGTATGTCTTACCAGTATTGTTTGCGTTGAAGTAGTTTTCAATCCGCTCCCAGTACGCTTCTCCTGTTTGGTTGACACCAACAATAGGATCTTTGCATCCATTTAGGAATGCGGAGCACAACAGTTTATCTTCAGCGACACTGAAGTTCTCTTTCCTATGACAGCCTCCTTTGGCAGCAGCAGGTGCCTTGGCCTTACCGCGATGGCCTGGTGGTTGAGTCATGTAACCTCCCGGTTGCATGTAGTTGTGTCCGAACCAAGCAGGGTGCCATGGAGGAGGAATGGGTTGCGGCATAGGAGCTTCTAGATCAATGGTCGTGGAGGGGTACATGACGTAGCTATCAAAAGGTTGGCCGACATTGTATTGCTGCTCACTGGATTGAGGATGATGGGGTGTCAGTGGGAACAGGGGGGTATTGTAGGTGCTGGGAGGGGAAGGCACCTCGCGTAACATTGTTGGAGTCGTCCATTTTCTTGATGGGTGTCACAGGATTGCTACACAAACATGAAGGAAACACGAGTAATGGAAGTACATGAGCTATCAGTTAAAATGATAAGAACAATTTACATATCAACAAAATATGAGCATGCTGTTTAAGCAGGATGAAAAGGAAAAACATTAAAAGAACATCGACAATGGAAGCCATCTAGTTTGTGATTAAGATTATTTTAACTAACCAGAAGACATCTTGAGTTTAAAAGAACATCGACAATGGAAGATATCTTGAGTTCAATATAAAGTTATTCACCACAGAGAGACAATTAAAGCTAACCCGAAGTTGCTCTTTATAAAATGGTAACATGAAAGGTACAAATTTAAACAATAAGATTATTTTCACCATTATAGCACATGCAAGCATACCCGAACAAAACCTTTGCAATCAGTAATTATAAAATTGATGTACAACAAATAAACCCTAAACCAAAACGAGCAAGAGAAAGCTAGCTGTGTTTCAGGTGTACCATCGCCATGCCACATTTGGCATGTGGAGCCATCGCCAGAGCGCAGAAGCAGCAATGGCTACGCCTCTGCGGCGGCGATGCTGTACCCTCGCCGCGTCCTGGCAGAGGGGTGCCGGCGATAGCTTCACATCTAGGCAAATCTCAACAGAATATACACACCTAGACACCGCCACCCTAGATCTGGATCGACATGCAAGTTCAAACTCAAACCTAATCCCGTCCGCACCAACCATAGGAACGAGAGGTACCTGCTAGGTGCTGCGGATGAAGATGAAGCCGTTCCCAGCGTGGACGACGACGACGACAGAGAGAGCGCCGGCAGGACGTCGGTCTGGACGCCCTTGTCCGGTGTCAATGTCCTCTGCGCCTCACTCTTTTGGCCTAACTCCTGGAGCCTACGACGCTGCCGCCGCCTGCTACAGTCGCCGGAGCCGCCACTGCCTAGACACCGCCACCCTAGATCTGGATCGACATGCAAGTTCAAACTCAAACCTAATCCCGTCCGCACCAACCATAGGAACGAGAGGTACCTGCTAGGTGCTGCAGATGAAGATGAAGCCGTTCCCGGCGTGGACGACGACGATGACAGAGAGAGCGCCGGCAGGGCGTCGGTCTGGACGCCCTTGTCCTGTGTCAATGTCCTCTGCGCCTCACTCTTTTGGCCTAACTCCTGGAGCCTACGACGCTGCCGCCGCCTGCTACAGTCGCCGGAGCCGCCACTGGATTTTGATTTGGACGCCAGATCCACGGAGGACCAAACGCCGGAAGCGCTGCGGCGGCAGGGTTCGAAGGGGAACGGGAGAGCAAGCCCAGATGTTTTTACGCTGCCGGATTCGGTTTCGGTGGGTGGCCACGGTAGGGGACGAGCGGTATTTAGTCTTTGTTACTGTGCACTAGGCCCACAATTAGTTTTGGTCCTCCGCTGCGAGGAAGCTGCTAGTGCCTCAAAGGTGTGCTGCGCCCAGGTTTTCTGGTAAAGAATGAAAGAAAGAACACTCGCTCAGCTGTGTACAACATTCTCTTGCGCATCGACACGTTCTCAATCTTGAATAAAGGCAGCAGCTACATGGTGATAAATAGATTGTGGTGCTTCAGTGAGACGAGCAAAATTGTAAGCACACTAGTAAAATCCAAATAGAATAGATGGATAAAAAAGACTAAAGCAATCAGCCCTGATTTACATTAATATTATAGAATTAATAATAAATAATAAAAGAACCGTCCAGTCTTGCACTCTTACAACGAGTAGATACGTAGAAAGAAAATGCTCGTTAGTCAAAGATATACAGCGATAAAAAAGAAAATAGCGAACTTGTACATTGCAAATTAAAGCCAAATATGCCCAACACAGCCAACATGTTGCAACGCAGCAAGTGACGAGGATTACTGAATAGGCATCACCTCAAATATCTAAATTTCGATCGAGCGGGATAATGTTGTAGGCTCTCCTCATATAACATAGGAACCAGGGGCATTCGACTCATTCTATTTAGCTCCTCTTTAGTCTGGTCATTGCTGTGTGACAAATTATCTCCATGTGAGGCACCAGAAGTCTGACAGGACTCGTACCGATCCAGAGATGGTTTCCACTGAGAGGAGCTATTGCCATTATGTGTGCATTCAGCGATGCGAAATTCCTGGAGAACTCCAAGGCATGATGCTCGTTTTTTGGGTGTGAAAAGTGGCTCTTGATCAAGGGTAAAATAGTTTTCAGTTGTTCGTTTCAGTGGATCGTATAAGCCTAGCTTCCTACCAGTACTTAGTAGCACCCTCCTGTCTGTTGGGTCAATTGCCAAAGGCACCACAATATTTGTTCTAAGGGAGTAGTCAGGCCAATATTTCAAATAGATTGTATATTTTCTATCCCATTGACCAAGCTCCCACTTCCATATGTCCATCTCATCAACAATTGGGTCCGCTAGAACAGCACATAGGACCCCCTCAAGTTCTACCACAAATGCATGATCAATATTGTTGCTGTTCCATGTCTCAACACGCGAAGGGCAGGGGAGAACATCAAAAATGCGAGTGGCGATGTTGAAAGAGATAATGGATCGCTTATTACTCTCGCCTAACCTTGGTTCACTCATCCAGTACAGCATTCCTTCCAGATAGGCAGGAGGCATGTCATTCACAGGAAGAGGTGGTGGAGGGAGGTGTTGAAACCCCTGATAGTTACAGCTCCACAGTAAGCATGTTAAGTAATATTGGCGGGAATTGTAGTCCTTCAACTGAAAGGAAAGTTCCACAATAACATGCTCCTGAATTAACGGGTTGAATCCCAAGCCAACATTCTTACTGCCAAATGCAAAAGGGTTGTTATCAGGTTGAAAGCAATCAGCTGGAAGTTTCCACCTTTTGTGATAAACGGGCCATTGGTTATGGTAGATCCTTCGAAAACCTGTACATGGATTGTACAGATAATCCTTTTTCTCAATGCTTACCAGATTCAAACCATGGCAAGGCTTGGAGCAAACAACCTTTATGTCAAACAATGTATCTTGATCAGTTGCCTTTTGAAGCCATTTGTTTAAGGGGACAAAACTGAAGCCTGTTTGTCCACTACCCTTTCCAACAAGCATGATCTTCAACCTTCTGTCCATGTTCCTATGTAAAAAATATGCATGAGGAAAGCTCTCACTTGTGATCAATCTGAGCCATTGCTTACAGACAAGTTTGAACTCATGCGCTGATTCAGCTGGAAGCCGCAGTAGGATCTCTCTAGTTACCTTAGCCAATGGAAATGAGAGGGCTATCTCTTCCTTTGTTTTATACACTGGCACAAGGCTCTGTGTCAGTAAACTGAATCGTATATCAGAGGGCTCAACTTGATCAGATGACTGAATCGCCATGGTCGAGTGAATGGTTTCCGAGGTCTTGGACATAGGGTCATAAGCAAAAACCTTATGCTTGGATGTTGCGATGATTATTCTCTTACTTGATTTGTTATTACCAAAGGAACCGATGACTTTCACAACCCGTGGCTCAAGAAAGTCTCTTGACATATGCTCCGCCAAATCAATCCGATGATTCAGTGACCAATCACCAGAGTTGTAGTCCTTAAGCTTCCAAATCTCGAGCAAGCCACCAGCAGGCAAGTTAGAACGAAGGTCTCGGACCATACACAAATGACTATCAAGCTCTACTAAGTGGACTTGTGATGATACAAAAAATGGTGGGGATCGGACCCAGCTGAACGTCTCGCTTGTGAGAGAAAAGGATAAGACACCGGCCCTTGGAACTTCGGCAAAAAATGAATGGTTGATCACCCAATGCAGAAAACCATCTAGAAACAGTGGTTGCATTTTGTAGTGCACCGCGTTCGCAATAGCCGAATAAGCAAATTTGGAGAACCTAAAGGGTACTCCACCAGCAACAGGCCTCCAATGATCCCCATGGTCACCGCCGAGCATGTAAACCTCACAGAATAAAGGTTGTTCCTGATTCCCATCGCGAAGCCTCACCACCTTGTACTCCTTGGTCCTCGTATCGAACCCGAGACCAGCAGTGGCGCATGGCACATCTTGGCACGGTGGCAGCCGTGTGACTGCCCGGGTGGCTGCATTGCAGACGTAGTATGCCGGCGCAACAGCATCGTACAGAAGGGTGAGGCCACGGCATGGCGCGGGTGCCACATCCACAAAGTTGCCACAGGCATTGTCGAGGGTGAACAATAGGTCATCTTCAAGGCCCAGTAGTGAGCAGGAGTAAACTGCAGTGGAGTCAAACTTGGTTGTGGGCGAGATAAACATCAGCTTCGGGGGTGTTGGTGCCACCTCAGTTGCCGCCATGTGAAGTGTGCAGAATTCATCGGACGAGAGCAGTGCGTCACAGGACCGGCAGACAGCCCGGAAGCGGAGGATGGATTTGATGGGCAGCCGTAGGAACACATCTGTCATGATCTCATCTGGCAGCGCCGCTACGATACTGGATGGCATGACCTTCCTCCGCTTGTTGCAGAGACCGACTGTCATCTCGCTAGGCCACAATACCGTACCACCTGATGGCTCCACAATCCTCCGTTTGTTGCACAGCATCGTGTCACCCACGCAATGCCCGAGGCGATTAGGCTAATTCGACGAGATGATCTGCAGAGAGAGACGGGGAAACATGAGAAACTTCATCTTTGTTTGTCTAGTGAACAACCATGTGCACTGTTTTAGTGAAAAAAACAGTACGGAGATTGGTGTGAAATGAAATTATAGAACAACCCAGCGAGGAAATCGAGTAGAGCTGCTTACCAACAGAACACAAGATCGATCCCAGAGGCCGGCGGCGACGAGGAGGCGCGACAATTATGGCTGGCGGATGTTGCTTCGACTGGGGCGATGTGGTTGGGGAAAACCTCCGTTCTCGATCGATTCCCCTTTCCGTCAGCTTCAGGTCCAAAAAAGCTGCCCTCGGCTGTATATTAAGGGGCCAGAGCATCGCAGAATCCGACCCTGAAGCTTAGATTCGTGCCAATCGGACTCCAAATCCCGAAGCTCAAATTCGGACTCTGGAATCCAAGTCGTATTTCTTCTTTCCTCAAAAACGGGCGGCGAGCGAGGCAATGGGCGCCACCGTCGGTGGAGGCCCTGGTGGGCGGCGGAGGTTGCGAGAGCGCAGCGGCGAAGTTCCGGGCGGAAGAGGGCCGCCCGGGGGCAAAAGCGGCGGACAGGCAGCAGGCGGGGAATTGCGTGGCGAAGGAAGACGGAACACCGGACGATCGCCATCCCACGGCCATCAATTGCAAAGGAAAACACCTCTCTCGAAAGGAAAAAAGTATTAGATCACCCCTGAAATATATAGTAGGGTATATTTCACCCCAAACAAAAAAAATATAGATAGCACTTCAAACTATCGTAAACCGGATAGATTACTCCATGTGGTGGTTTTGGAAGCGTTTCGCTGACGCAGACGCCGGTTTCGCTGACGTGGACCCCGCCCGGCCGCAGCGAGCGTGCGAGCCGCGCCCGCCGCCCGCGCCTTGCCCGCGCAGGGCCACGCGCCCACGCCCCTACCTCTCCATCGTGTTCTTGGCTGTCGGCGGCGGTGGCGGCGCCCCCCCAAGCGGCGGCTCAGCCGGCCTCGCCACCGGACGGCTATCGGTGACGGCGGCACACCCTCCTGTGCGGACGCCCGAGCCGCCGCAACCAGTGCGCCCTCCTGCTGATGCGGACGCGGACACGGACCCGCTGGTGGACGATGCCGCCGCCGCAACCGGAGCTGGAGTGGGACGGGCTCCCCGCGTTCCTCAACGCCTCCCGCGCCACGTAGAGGATCAACGGCGGCGGCGGCGGCGGCGGCGGGCGAGGGGACCTCGCCGGGTATGTGCAGAAGCATGCCCCTTCGTCCACATCGCCGTGTACGGGACCTCGCCCACCGCACGACCGGCCGCCGCGAGCTCCCGCGCCCGCCGCCATGCCCCGCCACGCAAGCTCCCGCGCCAAGGCTGAGGGGTCATCGACAGCCCAGCAGCCCGCAGGAGAGGGTCAACCTCCGCGGTGTGGCCATCGGTGACGACCTTGTGCACGCCGCCACGCAGGACGCCATGCACGCCACCACCGTGGGGCTCGTCAACGTACGGCAGCGGCGCAACGTCGAGGACATGCGCGGACGCAGACACGGACCCGCTGGTAGACGGCGCCACCGCGGCGACCGAGCTCCTGACGCCAAGGTGAGTGAGGCGGGGGCGCTCGCGGCGGCCGGGCGAGGCCGGCGTGCAGCGAGTGAGGCGAGGGCGGCGACAGGGTAGGCGTGCAACGTCTGGGGCGGCGGGCGAGGCGCAGGCACTCGCGGGCGAGGGCAGCGGCCGGGGCAGGGGCGCGGGTCGCGCGCGGCTTCCGCGGCGAGGGCGCGGTCGGCCGTGGTGGAGCGGGACGCGCACGGGGCGGGGGTGCAGGTCAGCCGCGGCTGCCACAGTGAGGGCGCGGTTGGCCGTGGTGGCGCAGAGACGGGGAGGCACGGCGGCGCGTGTCGGCGAGCGGAGCCAGGGGCGCAACAGCGCGCACAGGCTGGCGGAGGCACGGGGAGAGCAAAACCAGCTGCCCAGTCAGCAAAAATGGTATACACGTTAGTAAAACAACCTCCAAAACCACCGGAGTAATCTATACGGTTTGCAATAATTTAGTGTGCACTTCATACTAAATTTTTGTTTGAGGGATAAAATATGCGGTAGTGCATAGTTTAGAGGGTCATCTATACTTTTTCCTCTCTCAAAGCTTAGATCTTGCCTGTTTCACCTACTCTTCCACCGTGTCTGTCTCTTCCCTACTCACACCTCGGCTGAGTTTACTGTAGCCGAAATCTAATTTTGACTTGAAATTTTTTTTTAAGTATTAAACCAGTATCTATCCAAATCCGGACTGGAAATCGTTTCCCGAATAGGTCCGAAAACGAAAAAAATGACAGAAACCGTGTTTCCCGTTTGGAAAGTTGAACCCTGTCCTCACACCATGCTCCGTTGTGCCCCGAACTCGCGCGGCGCCAACTCGCCCAAGGGACCTCGAAGACAACTTTGCGTTAACAATGATCACTGTAACACAACATGCAAGTGTATTACACATAATTAAGAAAGGGAGCACTACAACGAGTATCTGTCTGGGACTGTGCCACACATGGTAATTAAAAAAGTGATATTTCATACATACGGCCTGATATATTTGCACGTCCGAACATCATATAAACAATTGCTAAGTACGCAAATCTGAATTTCCATCCTTTTTCCCAGGCACCCAAATCTAATTCGATTGGCCGGGAATCCAGAAAGTTAGTGCTGTTGATGCAGTTGCAAACATAGCTCGACGAGGGGCCCATTTCAATGCTGTGACAGGACCAATGTGACTGTTCCAACAAGCAACCTGCAAAAGAAATCTGACACTAAGAGCTAATAGTAACACCACATTTAAAGCCCAAATTGAAGAAAAGCACCTCTTGCACTGTATTGATGTTCCAAGCGTGCAGGGTTCCGTCACCAGATCCTGCAAAACCAAACATATTTTTGTTTTCAACAGTAGCTTCATGATGCAATAGGCAGCTGTTTTAGGAAAAACATCCTTTACAGTCAAATTTCCAAGGTTCATTCACATGAGCATGTATACAAGTCTTTACATGCAGTAGTGATGAGCCAGGAGGGAAAAATATGTAGTGGAAACGACCACCTAGGTTTGAAACATAGAAACTGACTCAAAAAACACATTTCAAGCACTCAAAAAATTATGAAACATGGCACAAATTTGGGAAACAAACTCATTCTTGGAAAAATCATACGGAAAAAACAATTCATGTTCTTGTGCACTAGAAGTCAAAAAGGAATTAGTTTCCTGCACTACATAATTTCCCCCAGAACGATGCATGCACAACAAACTAACACAGGGCAAAGAACATCACTGCAATTTCTATTGGGTGTTAAAAGGTAGTACTGGTGAAGTGAAGCCATCATGCTAATAAAACATTGATATATGCATGGTTGCCCAGTAGCAAAAGTAACCCTCCTCCTCTAAAACAGAAGAGAACGGCCAAGACTAGACAAAAAATATACAGCTCTCTCCCAACCCTCCTCTCTCTAAAACAGCAAGAGAACGGCCAAGACTAGACCAAAATTACACCTCCCTAACTTGGTCACCAGTGAGCAGCCTGGTGAATTCTTGTTACTTTTAGATAATTTCGCAGAAGTATATGTATATCAGTATATGCGACAAATACAAAAAGACAGAAGTTGGCTATGCTTTTATAATTTTAACACCCTTTTAGGCCTTATTTTTCTTATGAACTAAAATATGAATCAGAATGTAGTTTTACCTGAAATTATATATTGACCATCTGGAGTGAAAGCAGCTTCATTTGTTACATTGGGAGATGGCTCTAAACTAAAGCCACACCTCTGCAAATTACATCGTGATATTAGCAACTGGATGTAAGGGTACCAAAAATAAGATGAGAAAATTGTGCTCCACAAGGATTAGTATCTGAAGAGGAAAAAAGAAGATAATCTAACTGACCTTATCACCTCCATATGCATCCAGAACATATATATGGTTGTTAGTTGTTGTCAAAAGCATAGACTTGCCGTCATTGCTAAATTTGATGTCAGAAACTTCAGCTGTATCTCCACCGACCAAGAAAGTGTCAAAAGGACCCTGAAATTGGATTTCATTCCCAAGGTAAATATTTCACACCTATAAATATATGGCCCATTTTTTTTTCAACAAAGGTAAAACCCAGCTTTTATAGAAGCATATAGTATGTATTCACACACTCAGGCTGGGGAAATCAGCACACGATACAAGTCCAGAAACCAACAAAAGACAGGGAGCCTCCCGCCCAAAAGATACCAAGTGCAGCAAACAGTACAGTCAGAATAGCACTAGCTACAGAGTACAAGTTCACAGACAGCAAGCTAATGCCAGAAACGAGGTCTCAAAACGGCGACCACAAATATAGGTCGTTCTGTATTATGTCCACTACATACCTTATCATATGACCGGGAATCAAATAACTTAATAGCGCCCCCTTCCATCGCTACAGCAAAAACAAGTCCCTGCTGATCATATGCAACAGAAGGCCTGCCACGCAGTTTTAGTATTCCCTGGATGATAAACGAGTAAGCATGGATGAGCTTAGAAGGTAAATGGTATTTTTCACCTGATAAATGTAAACTTAAGATATATGGTTCCTATTAACAGATTTCTTCTGAAGATCGGTAGCTAACCTGACAAGCATTTACGCGAAGATCCCATATTCTGACACTATGATCAAGTGATCCTGACATGAAGCTATCGTTGACAGGTGACATGCATAATGAAACAACCCTGAGATGATAAAAGGAATACCTCTCAGCATCTTTCCCTCTGAATCTTTTGCTACAACAAGAAATGCAGAGGAAGTAAACGAACAAACAAACCTGTCTTTGTGCCCTTTGAAGTATCTTAAGCAACGGTTGTCATACAATGACAGATAACGAAGTGATTCTGCAGAATCTAGATTGTATCTTGATGAGCATAAGATAGAACTTGGATGATGAGTAAAACAGACACGGTCAGCACCATGTTTCCTATGATATGTAGTCTTTAATAACCTGAAACAATAGTCAGCAAGTTCTAGCACGGATTACTACAGCTGTTGCAGATAGAAATCTTAAATGGTGACTTGCTAATACTTTGATGAAGTACATGAAACTCGGCTACTGATACTTAGATGAAGTACATGAAACTCGGCTGGTGAGGGAAAGACCGCCCCCGTGGTTTTGAACTAAGAAAAATCCTCAGTCAAACTGACCCAGAAAGGCCACAAGCCCTGGCTCCTTGACACATGGATAAGCTACCCATGGTTCGGTGCCTTAATCCGTGCCTTGAGACCCCTAGCCCTTACATGAGGGCCCACCCACCATAGGTCATTTTTTTCACATGTGTTAACCAAGGGGTCAGCAAGTAATCTTTTTTTAACTAGCCCTGAAATTCGCTCATGTGAGGAACCGAACCCAGGAGCTAGAGGTGCTACTAAAGTACATGAAACAAACAAAGCAAAATTTTATCAACCATAGAGGACATAACAGCACTACAGAAAATAAGTTCATCAATACTTAACTGCTGGACGGCCCGTGGAATTCATAAAACATCAAGAGTGAGAAACAGTTGCCTGACAGCACAAGTACAGCACATCTCTAGCATATGGTCAACATGACAGAAGAGCAACACTAAGGATGGATTGATGTATATATTTATCGAAAGGATTAATCTGGCCATTGGCCAACATGCTGTATCAACCCATCAGGCAAGTACAGTTGTGAGATCATACTGTGCAGCAATATTGATTCTATCATCAACACAAGACAATCTGGAATCTCTTGCCAGCAGGGTACTCCCACAAATCACTTCTCAAAACATTTTTCATTGAAATCAACAGGAGAGCCAACACATTTCTCAACCACATATGACAATCTCACACATCAGAATCCAGCTGCATAAAAAGAGGCTAGGAGAAACAAAGCGAGGCCAGTATACTCACATTGCACTGGTGATGTTGTAGAGACGGATGGAGTCGTCATCACTGGAGGTGACGAGGAGATCCTCCTTGCGGTGGAAGTCAAGGCAGTTTATCTTCCCAGCCTGCAGCCGTATTTGAGCAGACGCCACGGCGAATTAGTGTGGGGTGGACACCACCGAAGGAAAGGTGAGTTAGGGATTTTAGTAAGGGGGCTCACATAGTCTGTGAAGACAGCACCGATGGCCATGCCGCGTACGGTCTCGTTGTCCAGCTGTGACATTGCTGCCGCCATCTTCAGTGGCGGACCCAGGATTTGAACTCAGTGCAGGCCTAACCAATAGCGTAATGCGCAATTCAGTATATGAGTATAAAATTTGCCAAGCAATTTGACAGATAAGTAGGAACTAACCAGAAGCACGACAAAAATATTACAATGACCTCATATTATATTTTAGATTCAACAAATAAGTTCAGACATGCATAAATGTCAAACTAAGCACTTAACAAAAACACAATCCACTAATTTAACAGTTGGTAAATGCATCATAGCTGGCGTTTCTGTTCCTCAAAACTCCAGACACACGCCAGAATAATTTTGTTTTTATCTTTGGCTATTTGCAGGGCCAAAAACATTGTACAGCAAACTAAAGGATCGTTTCAGAAACTAAAGAAACTAAAACTACGATGCAACTGCCTATCAGGCCCGGTTCCGAGTTTCATAGTCTACCCCCCTCAATTGGAATTCAAGTAGCTTTATGTACTCGACAGAGAGTTGTGAGTGGAGAAAGAGGCATGGGCCTACCAGCTAGATCCACAGCGGTGCACCAATTGAGCGGGCAGACGCTGGGAAAGCAGGCGGCCAAGATGTGAAGGCGGGGGGCGTTGTCACTCGTTCCTCTTCAGCTCTTCCACGGGATCCTGTGTGGCGCAGACCGGTGGCGGGGAGAGGAGATTGCTCCCCCCTAGGGCGCGTGGCGATTCGCGGCGCCGCGCAGCTGTTCGGAGAAGGGGCAGCCGGCGCGAGGGGGCTGAGTGTCTATCCACGGCGGCGCTGGACGGCTGGAGAATCCATGACGGGGACCGGGGACGGGTTCACGGCCGCGTCGGAGTTGGGGTGGGGAAGGCCACACCACACAGAGAAGGCTGGGCCGCTGGGCTGAGTGAAGAGGAAATAATGGGCCTTGCTAGGCTAAGATATGGCGTGGGCCATAACGGGCCCTCTGATTCCCTTTTTTCTGCTATCTTTCGTGCTTGTGCCATTCCACATGTACTACCGAGTCGTTTGGTTTGCATCGCATCGCAGGGTGGTCAAGTCGTCCCTCATGAAGGCACTGCGCCACATCAGATTTTTTTAGAGGCCTCGTCGTTCGTTCTTCAAAAATCGCTGGACGACTGCATGCTAGACTATCTCATGCTGAATCAGCTAGATCGCCCAACCAGACGCGCTGTCCCATAATAACCGTTCCAAATTGTCCTGTCAATTGATATGCACAGCATACTTGGCGCAACTTGACCAATAAAGGCACATGCGCCATTATTGCCTCTCTCCACTTAATTGCGGCATTGCCTCTCTTTCTTAATAATTGTCTGAAAATTTCTAAAACTCTAGCTATTATGGAATTGAGGGAGAGAAAAACACATATATAGTAGAATATTGCATGAACTTAGGACTGAGGGAGTACTTGTCTAACTAATCACCTCTAGCACAATCTATCTGACTAATGAAAAGTGATTTGCCTAACACAAACTACTTGTCCTTTTTTACATTAGCATAGCCCATCACAAAGGCATTCTGTGAAACATCTGACCTTGCCTTTTCTGCACCACGGTGCTTCTGTAACTCCTGCTCTCTGAACTTCTTTGTCCACCTTGGTTTCCCCAATATAGTGTTCAGGTATCGCGTTAATCCCAAACTGCGTGAAAAGCCTCAGAACACGGCAACAAAGTAGGAGTTCGTTCTATCGGCCTTTCCTTTTTCAGCTAGGCTTGATTTTTTTTTCATTTTACTTTTGTTTCCTACTCCGTAATTAATAGAGTGTAGTCCAGACAGCTGAAAGCGCTGTTAAGCCAAGCGACATTTAAATTTTTGTGAGAGGTCACATGGGAAGGGATGTGACATGACTTGATTAGTTTTGTAGCTTGAGTTATGCAACTAGTTCTTTTTATTTGCTTGGTTTACGTAATGTGAATTGTATTTATTTGTTTGTGGCGCAGAAGTACAATTGGAAAAGGGGAGGGATCACGTTTTCTCGAACGGAGTGTGTATAAGATGGACGGTATGCTGTACTCAGCATGGTCTTTCTGTTTCAACCGAGTGACAACTCCATTTCAGCTCACTGCTCGGAACTAGACAAAGGCCCACTCCAGCGAACCGCCACATTGGCAGTGACATGTCATCCATTCACATCGGCATGCACCCCAGGAGGTTTGGGGCAGGGAGTCTTAAGTCTCCTTCAGAGCAATGTATTTTTCACCTCAAACTACTAACTTCTAACAAATGCCTTATATAACATCTAAAAACACAAACCAATTACTCGTCACCTAAACAACCCAGCAAATAAAACATGATCTGGAGCTACATGCTACAGACTACAGTATTGCATGTATTGATCGTGCACAAGATATCTTCTTGTGTAGGTGCACCCTCTTTTCCTCGCCTTTTCGTTTACTTTGCTTTCACTTGCTTTCTTGTGTAGCAGTGCTTTCATTCGTGCCCTCAGCCACTGATCGGCAGCTTCTGCTGAATCCTTTCAAGCTCTTCCAAGAATATTTGACTTTGATTTGGATCCTTGCTTGCAGAAGCACAAATTTCTGCCGTCCTATTCATAAGCATAGCATATCTAGGTGCATTTTGTGAAGCATTTGATCCTGCCTTTTGCATGCAAAGCTTATGCAACTCCTGCTCTCTAAACTTCTTTGTCCACCTTCGCTTGATGTAGTGTTGAGGTATCTCATTAATTCCAAATTGTGTGAAAAGCCTTAGAACATGGCAACAAAGTATTCCATCGCGTTCAAACTTCGAACATATGCAATTAAATGCCTTGTTTTTCATGTCAACTTCAACAGGGAAGGAATCATTGACAAATTCAGCATCCTCATACTCCAAAACTTTCTTCACAGTATAAATTCTTTCTGTTTCCTTTTCAAAAACATTGAAAGCTGATGCATCAAGTAGCTCTTTCTGAAATTTCAAGAACAGCCCATTTGTGTAAATTTCTGACGCATGCCTTTCTATTAGTTGCCTAGTACAGTACACTGGCTTTTGCAGAGTTGACTGAAATCTGTCAATGCTAATAGCCTCCTCTTGGAAAATGTTATACTGACTGATGAAGGTTTCTATGGTATCCTCTTGCAGAACATAGTCCTTAAAGATTGAATTTGTGCTCTCATAATGTCCAAAAGAACGTATAAATGGGCAAAACACATGTTTGAAGTAAACTGGCACCCACATAGATCTTGTCCAATACATGAGCTTCAAATGTGCATTTAATTCTGCAGTATATTTCTCAAGCATTGCTTTCCAACCGTTCTCAAACACTTCAGTAGTTAAAGAATTCTTAATAAGATGTGTCAACTCAGCTTCCATTCCAGCTCTGTTCACCATAAAACCTCCTAGCTCGGCAGCAGCTTCCCTCATTACATGCCACATGCTGAACCGATGAAAAACTGTGGGGAATACCTCCGCAATTGATTTCTGCATACCCGAATCCTGATGTGTCATTATAATACTTGGTTCCTTGCCATCCATAACATCCAAGAATGTCCTGAATAACCAAGAGAATGTATCTGCCTCATCATTTTCAAGCAAAGCCCAACCGAAAACAGTTGGCTTACCATGCCCATTAATTCCAGTTAATGATGCAAATGGCATGCCGTATGCATTGGTTCTATAAGTCGCATTAAAATAAATGAAATCCCCATATAAAGCATAATCAAGTCTGGCTCGTGCATCTGTCCAAAAGATACTTCTTATAGTGCTATCTTCATCAGTTTTCATAGCGTAGCAGAACCCAGGTTGCTCCTTTTGCAATCTTCTCACATGCTCTAGTGTGCTTCCAATATCCGTATTCCTAGTTTTCATCAGTTTACCAGAGTGTTTCAAGTTGTTGCCATCCAATTTCCTGACATCCATATTCTTGAATCTCCCCTGCAATTTCCGGAAAATTTCCATTATCTTTGTCGGCTTAATTCTACTTTGTTGCAATATTTTTGATAAGTGTCTCTCTTCCTCCGACATGTCCTTGTGGCTCATGAAAAATCTGGTCAACAATGGCGAACACCAAAGTGGGTGGTTATGCTCATTCATAGCTCCTATAATCTCCCATTTTCCTTCAACAAGTTTCACAGTCACCTTCATGCGGCATTGAGTTTGCTCAATAGCATCTCTTCTCCTCTTCCTCTGTCTTGTATCAGTCTCTTTTGTTTTCCTACTTTTATTGCACACAAATCTTATCTTCTTGTGCTTGTAGTTTGTTCCTTTTTTCACTGCAAATCCAGTAACTTGCCCATAGACACTGATAAACCGATGAGCATCTTGTAGCGTGGAAAATACCATGCCAACCTCTGGAGGCTTGGCCTTCTCCATTTCTTCTGGACTTGGGAACATATATTCTTCATCGCCATCAACTTCTGCTTCACCATGATCTTTTTGGCAGTCATTGAGGTCTTCAACTCCTTCATTTATGGCAAAAGTCCCACTCTCTTCCTCCAGTTCCTGTAATAAAAAATGTTTATAGCTTTCAAGAAATTTTTTTGACAGTTTTAATTATGCGATGAATTTTTTGCTGCACGTACCTGAACAAATGTCTCACCAGCTTCCAGGGGCTGTATGTCTGATCGCCTGTTTGTTTCAATATCATTCCGCGAGAAAATAGGTGACTGCTGAAATGGAACATCACTGCAATTTAGTCTTAATTGTTTATACTATACAATTTCTTTGATTTTGTGAACAACCAATGAGTTATTATATCACACCTGCAAACTTTCTTCAGTTGTAAGATTTCCATGTTCTCCAGCCTCATGTTCAGGAGCAAGCATGATTCCACATCTTTCTTCCAAATCGGCGTTCCCTCTGCTTGTATTCTGCATGTATTAAAATATCAAGGTTTTGGTCATTTGAAACTTACTTCTGCATTTTTTTAATTCAAATGACGTAACCTTTGAATAGCTTCCTATGTTGCAATGTTTTTTGTTATAACATGGAAAGAAACAACTAAGTGAAATAAGTAGAACAATTCAATGCATCACCTAGAACAATGCAAAAATATACTGCTTGGAACATTTGCACTCATTGCAGGTCTTTCATAACTATAAGTACTTTAAGTTCATAGCTAGTTAACATTACGACCACATTCCTTTCACAGACCTCCATTGCCATATCTGACTCTAGACAGAGGACGAACCAAAAATAAGGTGTGATATGGTATGTAGATTTTTTATAGTACCATGCTGGAAAGTTTGTGATTGAGCTTGAAGGCAGTACTGGAAGTTTCATCTGTAATTTGTATGCAGCGATGCAAAGTAAGAATTTGCATACATTTGCATCAGAGGCATTCATTGCTCCACCAAATCATCATTTTGTTGAAGTAATCTTCCTTGGTGTTGGCTATTATTTGAGGGACTGCGGTCTGTAAAACGAATTTGGTCAGAAGTGTGGCATCAGCTGGAACACAAGCAGGCGTTCTAAAAAGTAATATTCAACAAAAATCATATAAAGATACCAGGATAAACGTTGCATGATTATTTATGATATATTAACATAGTCTTCAATCAGTTTGTTAACCTGCAAGAGAAAGCAATGGTACAAAAACAATAACCAGTCAACATATACGCGAGCCTAAAAAGACCATGGGTTCGATTAATTCAATCGCACAATATATGGAGTGGATCCGAGAGAAGATTGCAAGGAAAATCTGAATTACTGATTCATGGATTTTAAGAAGACATTGGAAAGCGTTTGCCTACATCGCCTGAATTTTTTTTCTATTAAGCTGTAAAGAACAGTGGCGTGTTAATGGAATAACACTCATGATGCTTGAATTTGAATGTGCCAACACCTGCTGGAGACTTGCATTCGCGAGGCTAGGTCACGCCGACGCAGGGGCAGGTCGCAGGTCGCAGCGGCAGCAGGAGCACTGCAGCAGCGAAGCTGGTGCGGCGCCACCAAAGAAGTCTATGGTAGGGAGGAGCCTGTGCGGCGCAGGCTCTTAGCTACGGCACGGGCGGCCGGGCGCACGCTACGGCGGGGCGCCGGCGCCGGGGCAGGCGTCACCTCGTGAGGGAGGACCGGAGGAGAGCGGCGCAAGCGCAAGGGTGGAGACTGGAGGCAGGAGGCACCGAGGCAGTCCCGGAAGGCCTCGATCCGAGCAGGAAAAGGCCGGTGGGCCGCTGGGCTGAGCGAGAAAGGAAAGAGGAAATAAGACCATCCCAATAGCAATGGACGAATGCATTGTTGATCTTTATTCTTTCACTATTCTAATTATTTTTTTCTCTGTCTATAACAGTGCTACCGTATCAAACAGTGTATAGACAGCCATTTTAGACAACCCCATTGGAATAGCCTAATGGACCTTTGCTAATTCCTGTTCTGCAAGTATCTTTTGCGTGGGTCCCACTGTTCCAACTACCCTTTCCCTACGGTACATAACAGTGTTGTAACGATGCGGCATTTAATTTTAGGGAAGACATACAGAGGAGCCGTTGGGTTCAGCCTAGAGGGGCGGATCTTCTGTGTGCTTCATAGACCTAAAGTGTTACGATGAATAAGGGGTGTTTGGATCCCAAAGCTAAAATTTAGCCCCCGTCATATGAGATGTTTGGACGCTAGTTAGAAGTATTAAATGTAGTTTAACAATAAAACTAATTACACAGATGAGAAATAAACGGCGAGACGAATTGATTAGGCATAATTAATCTATAATTAACAAATATGATGCTACAGTAACCATTCGTTAATCATGAATTAATTAAGCTTAATAAATTCGTCTCGCCGTTTACTCTCCATCCGTGTAATTAGTTTTCTAATCAAACTATATTTAATACTTCTAACTAGTATATAAACATCTGTTGTGACATAAACTAAATTTTAGTTTCCAAATCCAAACACCTCTAAGATACAAGTAGTACACAAGTATGCTTGGCATTCCACTTGAGCTGACTTTTTAGTTAACTCGACATTTTGCCTTGTTTGGTTAGGTTTTGCATCGCAGGGTCAAGTCGTTCCTCGTGAATGCACCAAATCGAATTTTTAGGACTCGTCCGTTCTTCAAATATAGCCGGACGACTGCATGTCGGACTATCTCATGCCTGATCGGCTGGATCACCGAACCAAATTGCGCTGTCCCATAAACCATTCCAATGGGAGAATGAGTAGACCTAGAGATGCAAGCGGACATAACTAAATATCCGCCTAGCCCGCAAAAAATAGTTGGTCGCTAAGTTTATGAGTAGTCCCACTTGCATCCCTAAGTAGACAAAAAGGCACATGCGTATCTACGTTAAAAAAACTCGTTTGGAACGCAAAAAATTCACAGAAATTACGTAGAAAAAAACAGTTCAATTTCATAAAGAAACAAAAATTTTCGTTTGTTCTAAACAGATCCTTAAACTGCCTGAAATTTTTTAAAACAGAAGTTATCGTGGAACAGAGGGGGTAAAAAGACACATGGAATGTTGCACGAAGATATACCTCTTTATAATTTAGGACAGAGAGAGTATTCGTCTAACTAACCACTTCTAGCACAAACTATCCGGCTAATGAAAAGTGATTTGCCTAACACAAACTACTGCCCTTGTTTACATTAGCATAGCCCATCACAAGGCATTCTGTGAAACATTTGACCTAGTATTTTCTGCGCTGCGGTGCTTCTGTAACTCCTGCTCTCTGAACTTCTTTGTCCACCTTGGTTTAATATAGTGTTCAGGTATCGCGTTAATCCCAAACTGCGTGAAAAGCCTCAGAACATGGCAACAAAGTATTCCATCTCGTTCGAATTTCGAACATATGCAGTTGAACATGTTGTTTCCTAGGTCGACTTCTACAGAAAAGGAGTCTCTAGGAAATTCAGCCTCCTCATAGTCCAGTGTTTTCTTCACTGCATAGATCCTGCCCCTTTCTATTTTAAAGACATTGAAAGCTGATGCATCAAGTAGCTCTTTCTGGAATTTCAAGAACATACCCACTGTGTAAATTTCTTCAGCATGCCTTTCTATTGGTTGCCTTGTGCAGTACATTGGCTTTCTCTGTGTAGACTCGAGTCTATATCCATCTTCAGCACTAACAACCTCCTTCTGGAAGATGTCATACTGATGGAGGAAGTTTTTGATGGCATCCTTCGGCAGACTATGATCCTTGAAGATTTTGTTTGTGCTCTCACTACGTCCAGTGGATCGTATAAATGGACAAAAGGCATGCTTGAAGTAAACTGGCACCCACATTAATCTTGTCTGATACATGAGATTTAAGTCTTCATTTGGTGGGGCATCGTATTTCGCAAGCATTGTTTTCCATTCATCCTCAAATTCTTCGATGGTTAAACAATTTGTAACCAGATTCGTCAGCTCAGCTTCCATTACAGGTCCTTTTTCCATAAAATCTTCAAATATTTCCCTAGCTTTCCTCATCACATGCCACATGCTGAACCTATGAAAAACAGTAGGGAATACCTCAGCAACTGATTTGGTCATAGCTGAATCCTGATCTGTGATCATTATACTGGGTTTCTTGCCATTCATCACATCCAAGAATGTCCAGAATAACCAGGAGAATGTCTCTGCCTTATCTCCCGTCTCATTTTCAAGCAAAGCCCAACTGAAAACAATTGCCTTACCATGCCCATTAATTCCAATCAATGGTGCAAACAGCATGTTGTGTTCGTAAGTGGTGTAACTCGTGTCAAACAAGACAAAATCTCCATATAAAGCATAATCAAGTCTAGCTCGTGCATCTGTCCAAAAGATACCCCTGACAACGTTACGCTCATCAGTCTTTATAGTGTAGAAGAACCCAGGTTGATCCATTTGAAATCTTCTAATATGTTCTAGTGTGATCTCTATATCCATATTCTTATTCTCCATCTGACAAGACCTTTTTAATTTATTGACATCCACTTTCCTGATAGGTATGTACTTTAATCGGCCCCTTAGTTTCTTGAAAATTTCCATTATCTGTGACGGCTTAACTCTGCTTTCTTGCAATATTTTTGAGAAGATCCTTTCATCCTCAGACATGTACCTGTGGCTGATAAAGAATGTGGACAGTGAAGGTGAGCTCACAAGTGGATGGTTATGTTCACTGTTTACCGTTTTAATCTCCCATCTCCCTTCAATAAGTTTCACAAGCACCTTCATTTGGCATCCTGTTCTCTCAATGGCATTGCGTCTCCTTTTCCTCTGTCCTGTTTCTTTCACTTTCATCTTGCTACTTTTATTGCAAACAAATGTTATTTTCTTGTGTCTGTAATTACATCCTTTCTTCACTGCGAATCCAGTAAGTAGCGCATAGACATTGAGAAAATGGTGAGCATCTTCTAGTGTAGGAAATACCATTCCGACCTGTGGAGCCCTAGCCTTTTCCACGTCTTCTACGCTTGGGAAAAAGTAGTCTTCATCACCGTCAACTTCTGCTTCAGCTGTATCTTTTTGGCACTCATTGAAGTCTTCATCCTCTTCATCATTTGAGACATGGTACCTACCGTCTTGCTCCAGATCCTGTAATTTCAAAACATTTATAACTTCCAAAGAAAAAATAGCATATGCAATATAATTTCGTAATACACTTTACCTGAGCAGACGTCTCAGCAACTTCAGGTCCCTGTGTTTCTGACGAAGTATTACCTTCAGTACAATTCAATGGGAAAACAGGTACCAGCTGAAAAAAGTGTCACTGGAATTTAGTCATCTTTGGTTAATCTATACAGTTTCTTTGATGTAGTAAATCATGTGCTAATTAGTTTATTAATCAAACCTGTAAGCTTCTCTTCAGTTTTAAGGGCATGCTTGTTTCAGTTAGATGTGTATCTCTATAGGTCTACCGTAGATATGTCTTTTGTTCTTTCCTACTAGTGTAGGGACCCTCTTGCATAACCAAACCAAACCAAACCAAACCAACCAAGCTTTTTAGTCCCAAGCAAGTTGGGGTAGGCTAGAGTTGAAACCCAACCAGAGTCACCGGCAGGGAGGAAAAGA
This sequence comes from Paspalum vaginatum, assembly GCA_030272315.1. Taxonomy (NCBI): domain Eukaryota; kingdom Viridiplantae; phylum Streptophyta; class Magnoliopsida; order Poales; family Poaceae; genus Paspalum; species Paspalum vaginatum. The sequence goes on along the minus strand of CM059020.1, from coordinate 44,306,666 downwards.
GCGGGAAACTAAAGGGACCCTCTTGCATATGTAACATATACCTGTACATTTTCCCATAGTGGGACTTTATTTTTTTTGAAGTGGATTCCCAAAGTGGGACTTCAATACAATTGTGCAGCCATTCCAATCCGTAACAGTTTTATGTTTGGATTCTCAAAAGCTGATATAGCTTGTAGACTGTGCTCTAGAGGAGTTGGAATCTAAGAATTTCTTTTACAAATAATGACCCCTTTGCTTTAGTTTCAGCATTTGGAACCAAAATCCACAATCTAAAGCTAAAACACCCTGAGATTTCCCAATTCTCCAGCCTAAGTTCAGCAGCAATCATGATTCAGATCTTTCTACCAAATCTATTTCATTTCTATTAGTTTTCTGCATATGTTAAAATGTCAAGCTTTTTGGGAACTTGAAGATTATTGTTCTCTTTCATTTAAATGTCTGGAAAGCTTTAAATGATGGCATATTTCCAGTATTTTCACTACATGTGTGGAGGAGAACATTTCGATAAAAATGATTCCAACTATCTAGTGCATTGTCCAGGACAATGGAAGAAGTATCATGAAGCATTTGCACACCTGATTTCAGGTTTCCCATTACCACTTATGTTTATTGCTTCTTACGATTATAACTCATGGTTTTTCTTACCTCCTCTGCTGCCATTGCCACATCTGGTTCATTCTCTGCTGTCTTGTGTGCTTCATATACCTGCAATGTTAGGGTGAATAAGATAGTTGCAATTCGATTTCGTAAAGAACAGGCAGAATTTTAATTTGCTCATCAGAAATTTTCATCATTCATAACTTGGATTTAGGTCGCTTACCTGGTCAGAGATAAAATTATTCTCAGCCATAAGTTGATCTCCAACTGGCAGCGCAAGCACTGAGGGCGCACACGTTCCCTCCATCGCTCTCTTCTTATTCATCTCAATTGCATGCAGATCCATCTCTTTGACCTTCTCTCAACATTGGTTTGGGCGACTGTTTTAAACCATGCCGTCATGATTACATGCTCTCAAGATTTTTTTTAAAAACCCTAGGACCTTAAGTGAGGTCGGGACACTGAATTTTAGTAGAAGCATGGGCAAGTGGTCCTCACTGGGGCAGCACTTTGCAAAAGCACGGACTAATACTGAACTACTGGAACTGAAGCGAAGATTGAATGCGCACCCAGTAAAGGACATGGGTGTACACATGGACATCCGATAATTCTATGCAAAAAAACGATCGAAGTCGGTAGACATAATCCATGTATACGCTTTAATTAGATCAGATCCGAATACAAATAGCCAAGTTGCTCAAGTTAGGATTTGGGCGCTCAGTTTCGAACAGCGGGAAGGGGAGAGAAGTGGTGGCCATACCTGGTGGGTGCTAGTCGCCGGCGAGGAGCCCGACGAAGACCTGGCGTAGGGCGACGGATGTGCCCAGTCGCTGCCACGAGATAGAGGGTACGGCGGCTGTGGCGGTGTCCAGTCGCTGAAACGAGAGAGACGGCAGGGCGGCGGTGGCCGCGGCGGCGGTGGCCAGTCGTCGCTACGGCCTACGTAGGGGAGAGCGCAGCCGGGTGAACGGGGAGAGAGAAAAAATGAAGGGTGAAATTGGGCTGGGTAAGTGGGCCTCCATCGTCTAGCAGGCTGTCATGGCTGCCTGGCTGGTATGGCCTTCGGGATAAGCTCCGCAGAAACCAAAGTTCTTTTGTCAATTCTTTCTGGTTGATCTTGCGAAATTCCATTGAGATGCTGTTTAGGTTTACTGAATTGAAATTTCATTACAATAACTACTTATTCCCTCTAATATGAGAAGAAAAAGAATTTGGGAGTTTTGGGTGGAAAAAAGAGAGCAAGAAAATATGGGCAGATTTACATGTAATCACCCGATCAGCTGACCCGATGTTTTTTTTGAATTCCTTTACAATTTCCTCTTTAAAACTTGCAAATCATGGTGCTAAACAAACAACAAAGCATATTTGACCCACAGTAACTAGCACTTGACCCCAATGACATAGTTTTCTAGATTCGCGCCTGCAAGGAACTTCGTGATACAATTCCAAATAATTCACCGGTGGAAGAAAAGAATCATTTTCTTTTGAATTAATACATATGTGAAATGATAGATTCTAATCCATATACATCATTGGACTATTTAGTCACATTTCAATTGTACTTCGATTCAATTAGGTTGAGTTTACCAACATGTCTATTCCACCATATATATTTCAAATACCATTTAACAATGTGTACAATATTTTGCTCGCCTCCCAATCGACGTCCTCCATCACCACGACAGTGGCGCTCCCCCCTCGCTTGCCATCTCCCGCGCTGCCCACAACCACTGCTAGGGGGTGGCAACCGGTCGGATAACGTTCGGATAGAGCAATACCCTACTCGCGAGAATACTAAGAACGTAATACACTATTTGTACCGCAGTGGCATTCGGATAAAATTTTATACCTGTACCCATACCCGCCGGGTATCCATCGTGTTTCGGGTACCCGTCGGGTATATCAATGTCATAGCAAATTACATATAACCTAGATTGTACATACGGGATGAATATAAATTTAATATGCATAGTTTCAAAAATAAAATTAGCTATATGTTTTAAGCAATGATTACTTATCATGCGGATCAATAAAATAGTCAAGTGATTAATTTAAAATATTAAACCGATGGATAGACTTAAGTTACATAGTTATGTCCTACTCTTTCACTCTCACAAAACCAAATAAATAGAGACAACTCTCACATATTAATATAAGCTTCAAATAAAACAACTTGCAGTAAGCTAGCAATAAGAAAATCAATAATACAAGTGCATGCCATAATAAATACGTAGTATATGCCCGTCTAATATATCTAAATCCTATAGTTGAATATATATTTTGGGTATCCAACGGGTACCCGCGGGTAAAATATTTTACCCGTACCATGCCGACTATTTTTCGGGTACCCGACCCAATAAAACCCGCGAGTAAATTTTTTTATCCATATCCATGCCCACCAGGCACGAAACCCGCGGGTATCCATACCCACGGGTCCGATTGCCATCCCTGCTCGACCACTGCTAAGCTAGCGACCTCTCAGAATGTCCCTTTCAACTCGCAAATCTCTTATAATGTCTCTGAACCCAAACCGTGAAATCCTAAGAAATCGCTGGAGAAAGAGAGAAATAAACTGTAGCATCCATGGATTGTTATCAAGTGCTGGAAGAGACTAACATGGTGTTCGATTTGAGAAATTGGATTGTCATCATTTTTTTCACTCAATATTTTGTTTGATGCATGGTATGAAATGAGTTTATCATTACACCTTATTTCTCACTTGTTAATAACTTATTAATATGAAGAATGAAATCATTCTACCTAAAGCCTAAAATTCATGTAATAGATCCGTAATTAATTATGTCACGATGCCTCCTAAAAAGACCAAATAACCCACGAAACAATGGAGTGTTGTTTTAGCTTTCTGTAAAGAAAATTTCCTTTCACTTCGGGCGAACTGGAGACGAATCCACCACACCTATGGCTGGTTATTCTGGAAACAGAAATGATTCTGCGCCCTTGCTATCTTAGGAGTAATGCAAGTAATCCCTCTGTCCAAAAAAAAAGGAGATTCTATTTTTGTTGTAAGTCAAACCACCCTAAGTTTGACTTTTAACCGAATTTATATAAAAATATAACAATATTTATGATATCAACTATGTATAATATAAAAATATATTTCAACATAAATCTAATTGCACTAATTTGGTATCATAAGTTTTAATGTATCGTAATATAAGGTTGGTTAAAATCAAGATTGTTTTACTTAGGACAAAATCAGAATTTCGCTTTTTTTTGGACGGAAAGAGTATATTATATGAGTTCAACCTGTGATTCCGATTCCCGTGTTAGTAACCTCATCAAGTTACACTTACTACGTACAGTAGCACTATTCTTTTTTCTCAAAGCCTTTGTTCATATATATTCAGGTGCGGCCGGGAGATCGGTACAACACCACCGTACCCCACCCCTGCCATTACAACCTGCCACTGCCAGCCAGCCAGCTCGCGGCTAGTGCCCGTGCTCCTCCGCCTGGAGGACGACGACGGCGATGTTGAGGACGTTGTCCGCGAGGCGGTAGACGTTGCGCTGCACGGCGGCGAAGGGCGACTTGACGTCCGGGAAGTCCTGGAAGGCGTTGTCGCAGTCGCTGGCGCTCGTGAGGACGCCCGACACCGCGTTGTTGAGGTCGAAGTCGAAGTGTGCGCCCTGCGCCGGGATCCGCTGCTGCAGGTCCGCCAGGTTCTGCACCATGCTGTCGTACCCGCCGCTGCAGCTCTGGAGGATGGAGTCCATGGGCCTGCCCCCGTGCCACGTCGCCGCGTACTCGTCCACCCGGCTCTTGGCCTCCTTCGCCTTGGCCGCCGCCACGCGCATCGACGCCAGCAGCAGCTCCCGCGGCGTCGTCACGTGGGGGAGCTTCGTCAAGCTCTCGCACATCGTCCTGAAGTGCACCTGCAGCAGAAGGAAGGCGACCGCACCGTACGTCGTCACCAAATCCCTCACCGACACACCGTGCATCCATGATTCATGGATCCGCCTATATCTATGAACTGCAAGGGAAATGGAATCCACCTATACCTGCTCGCATGTCTTCTGGCACGCGTCCACGCCGATCAGCTCACGGACCCCGGATCTGCTCCTGGGCGTGTCTTCGTCGAAGACGGCGCGGGCCATGCGGCCCTCGACGGCGGCCGCGAAGGCGAGGAGGATGAGGGAGGCGACGATGAACCGCGCCATGGTGTCTGTGGTGCTCGTTTCTCGCGACCGCCCTCTCGATGGTCTTGGTGGGAAGTGTAGAGGGCGGCCTATAGAAGAAACGGACACGAAGGCCGAGAGAGCACAGCAGGTTGATGGTTTCTTCCTCTTGAATGGTGTCTGGTTTATATAGGAGAGATGAATAATGGCGGAGTCGCCGCTTCTTGGCCAGGGCTTCTCTTTGGTTTTGGTGGTTCCCCGCCATGGTCTCGCGCGCCTTCGTTTTATTAGGCTCACCCTAAACATAGCTCGTGTATTGTCAACTTAGCATTTGCTTCCGTGCCAGTAGAGTGATCGATCCATCGAAGCATTCAGGCCTACCGAGCTATTCTGACGATATGCCTGAAACAGGCGTTCATGTCCCCATCGCAAGAATCTGGATCTTTCACAAAATAAATAGAAGCTAATTTAGCCTCATTAATCACAGAAAGATATGCCTAGCAGTCGTAGCTGAAAACGTATCGGATTACAGAAAACCAAAGTTGGCAGCAGCGTGGTTTCTTTTGTTCACACAGACATCTGCACTATCAGATGACTAAGGCTAAAGAGCGAATGATCGCGTGCCAACCGGTTGTTCCTTAGCTTAAACGAACACCAGTTTCAAAAGAGAATCCAAAGCAACTATAGAACAACAACATTAAGGCCATGTTTCGAAGCACAGTATTTTAAAATTTTGAAACAATACTATGGTATTTTAAATCAAATGATGTTTGGTTGTCATATGTAAAACACAGTTTTATATACTGTGATTTAGACAAAATCATAGCATTTTTGGAGTATAGAATACTGCACGCAGGGCCAAGTTTTCCTTGTTTTCACATGGGCGCACGTTTTTCCATCCTCCCGCGACCGCACCATGCCTGTCCTTCCTTCGCCGGCAGTGCGTCGCCCACCTCCGGACTCGAATGGCACTCGACCGCGCACCGCCGCCCCACGCCCAGCGTCCCGTCCCGCACCGATCCCTCCCCACGCTCGCCCCGCCGGTTCATCTCCAGCTGCGCCGTCCCGCGCCCCGACCGTGACCCCGGTGGCTCATCCCCACCCTCGCCGGTTGGCACCACCCCAGTAGCCCGTGACCTCCCCGCCGGCTCGTCTCCGGCCGCACCGCCAAACCTCGCACGCCCTCCCAAGCTCAGCTGCGCTGCCGCGCCCTCCTGAGCCAGGCGTGCCGTCGCGACCTCCAGCGCTGGGACCGCGCCACCGCGCCCTCCCGAGCTAAGCGCGCCGCCGCGAGCTCCCGCATCGGGCTGCGCCGCCGTGAGCTCCTACGCCAGGCTTGCTGCCGCGCCTCCCTCGCCGGGCGCGCCGCCACGCCCTCCCGAGCCGCGGTGTCCTCCCGTGCCGCTGAGCCGCCGTGCCCCCCACGTCTTTCGTGGCGGACTTCATACGGAGAACAAGCTCTAGCACCAGCTGCCCGGCGAAAACAATGGCTCCAAATAGGTCTCTGTATTCAGAAATACTTTGGTTTTACAGAGTTTTATGGAAACCATGGTAACGTAAGTTTTGAAAAAAATATTAGGAATCGAACCTAAATAGACCGAATATTTCGGTTCGGTCTATTCAGTTCCCCGAATAGATCAAATAATATAGACACTTGTCATCAAAACAAAATATATGCAACGAGTAGTTAAATAGAAGTACTAGTATATCAATAAATAACTACAGAAAAATAACATATATACATAAACATACTAACATCAAGATGATATAATAATTATTAGCTCATAAATCCACACAAATCACATAATAAGATGATGACTAATTGATAGTTTCACTACATTCCGAGTTATTCAGTCTATTTAGGTTTTAGAGATTGGGAACCGAACCCGAACCCCGAAATAAGCCACTCGTTCGGACCGAACCCGAATCTTGAAACCTGAATAGACCGACTTGGGTTCGGTTCGGTTCGGTTTTCGGGTTTATAATGCCCACACCTACCTTGCGGCAGTAGGACGACGCCTTTGCCCCCGTCCACCCGGGTCAGGTTCGCGTTGAGACGAGCGACGGGTGCCTGCACGCTGCACGGCTTGGCGTCGCTGCAGTCTGCTGGGCGGTTGTCTGTCAGTAGGACCTCGCTTGAAATTCGAAAAAAAATATATAACTACTACCTATATATTTGCTCACCTATCTCGTATAGAAAAGGGCAAAATTAATCGACAAGATGACCTTTTTCGACCGCAAAATAGCGCATATTTACGGATATCACCCGACTTGCACCGAAAACCCCCATCAGATCAACGCACTTTTCGAAAGCAATCATTCTGTATATGCACTTTCCCCCCGGTGTGGTTCCATCAATTCCCGTCACCAATGCCGTGTACAATCGACGAGTTTCGAAACGACAACAAGTCAACAACAGGTTGAAGCTGCAAGTTCAATCTTTCCGTAGACGTGCTTCGGTCACCGCTGACGGACTGACCGCCGGCGTGGCGGTGTCTTTCCGCTCACCGCCGGCGACTCACCGCACGGGTGGGTCACTTGGCGAGGCAGGACGGCGGGACCACGGCGCCGGCGCTCTTCCCCGACGCCCGGTAGCAGAAGGCGGTGGCCTGGCCGCCGCCCTCCCGCGTGAGGTTGACGTTCTTGAGCTCCAGCTGCCGGCACGGCACGGTGTCGCTGCACGCGATGCTGATCGCCTGCGCCGTCGCCGACGTGCCCCGGATGTCCGCGAACTCCACCTTGCGCACCTCCACCGCCTGCGTCTGCACACGACACGATTACAGCTACTGCAACGCATGCAGAGTCGTTCAGGATTCAGAAATGGCGGCGTGCGTGCCTGGTTGGCGCAGGGCGTGGTCTGGTCGCAGTAGTACTGGTCGATGATGATGGGGTTGGAGACGTTCTTCATCAGGATGCTCTCGAACCGCAGGTCCCGCGCGAACCCCATGCCTCCCTGAAAACACAGCAGGTGAACACAGGTGCTGTTCTGAATCTGACAGGGTTGTCCACTTGTCCCTGCCACTGCTAGAGTGGAGCTGGAGGCCTACGTGTAGTGCAGCCACGGTGTTTACCTGCCAGGTCTTGATCCGTACACCGTTGGTCGTGTTGGTGAGCAAGCAGGTGTCGACCCTCACGTTCTCGACCATGTCGGTGGTTCGGTTCTTGCCGAGGCTTCCGATGCTGACAGAAACGTGCCACGTGTGTGGCATTGTTAATCCAGTATATCCAGAGATCAGATCCTGGAACGGAGGACTAGAGGAATAGTAGAGTAGAAGTAGTCTGCAGTGAGTGCCGTCACCTGATACCATGGCCAGGGCCACATGAGATGTCTTTTACACGGACGTCGGAGCAGTTGCCGACCATTGAGACGCAATCATCACCTGGGAAGTGCGACAATTGTCAAATACTAGTAGCAGCCGCCACGAATACTCTTGAAATGGATTTATTGGAAATTTCGTTGATGCAACAAGGAACCAATGGGAAAATTATCAGCAGCAGCATTTTTGGACTCTGACTACATCAGCATCAGTGTCAGTGTCAGGGCCGCATGATTTTGACAAGAGACTTTGTCCGGTCAGCCATCGCCGGCTCTGATCTTATCCCGTGGGAAAAAAATATACTCCTAGCTATACCAACGAGACATCCACGTTGTCACGTGCTAATGATTTGATAGATGCTGCTTATTTTGCTTGCAAACAATCAGCGCATTGCTGATCGATCATCGATATGATCTCGGGCAAGTGCTTGGGTTCTTCGTAATGGAACGGACCTGTGGAGATGAGGTTATCGGTGATCTGGACGTGGGAGGAGTCGTTGAGGTGGACGCCGTCGGTGTTGGGGCTGCCCGCCGGCGCCATCACCCGGAGGAAGCTGGCCTTCACGTCGGAGCAGCGCGTGAACGTGAGGTGGAACTGCTGCCCGTTCTGCAGCGTCACGCCCTGCACGCTCACTCCCCGGCACTCCTCGAAGTGCACCGCCTGCATGCAACGACAGATCGAGCCAAAGGATCAGGCTTCACCGGCGACCGCGACGGCGACCATCGTCCCCTCGCCTCGCCACCGGCGTACGTCGAGAATGTCTGTAACTCTGAAGAACAGAAATGCAAGGAATGCACTACTCACCTTTGGACGAGGCCCCGAGTAGCAAGGCTGCAGGAGCACGGGCAGAGCAAAGACACACGGTTCAGATAATTCAAGTAGCTTCAGTGCGGAAAGTGCAGAGCTCAGAGAGGTGGGTGGGTGGTGGTTAAACCGGACCACCCTGATGAGTTATTACCGGGGTCTTCTTGAGCTTGCAGGTGCTGGCCCACCACTGCTGCCCCATGCCGTCGATGGTGCCGCCGCCGCTGACGGACAGGCCGTCGACCCCGTAGACGTAGAGCCACTTCATCGGGTCCCGCCCGGCCCACTCGTCGGGGCTCGCCGGCGCCACGATCGCGCCGGAAATCTAGCGCGCAACGGCAGGCAGCTGCGACACTCAGCCAGCGCTGAAAACATAGAGTGCACTACACGCGACACGAACGACGGGCCCCGCCCGGACAGCACGTACGTACCAGCAGCTTGAGCTTCGTCTTGCAGGGCCCCGAGAGCTGCACCGGCCAGATCCGGTACGCCTTGCCGGCCGGCACGGCGAGGACGGCCTGCTCGCCAGAGCTGCACGCCGCCGTCCACGCGTCCAGGAAAGCCTGAGAGATCCATTCCGTTCCGGAACATGGCAGCCATCGTCATCGACCGTGCGTGATCGACGTTTCTTGGTGGCCGGCTGGCTGGCTACGAGACCCAGCGAGGAGGGCGTACCTGGGTGTCGTTGGCAATGCCGTCGCCGACGGCGCCGAAGTCGTCGAGCGTGAGGAGGACGCGGGCCTCCGCGGCGCCGCCGCACAGGTGGAGGAGCAGGGCCGCCGCCAGAGCCGCGAGCGCGAGTGGCGAGCACACGGCCATTCTTGGACCCCGCCGGCTTCCTCCTGCAGGGTGGAGAGGGAGAACCCGGCGCGGCGGCGGTGGCGCACAGCAGAGTGAGGAAGGCAGGCAGAGCCAGACACCGAACGGCCTCGGGGCTCGGGGAGAGGAGAGGACGGGGGATTGAAGTGAAGCGGGTGCTGGAAGAAACAGGTGGTGCTGTGGCAGCAGGACACCTAGCAGGTACTAGCATGCATGTGCCCGCGGCCGGCCTTTTGTACCGCGGCGGCGGTGGCCAGGCCGGCCGGCCGGTGGTCGGCCTTTTCCTCTCAGGGAGGAAGCCGGTGAAATGAAAATGATGCGTGACGGAAACGAGGTTTCTGCATGTGGCGAAAGGGGTGGAAACGACTGTAGCTATCTGCGGATTGGGGAAAGCGTCCGTGATTGGCGATGGAAAAGACCTCGCGATTCATGCTGGGGTCGGGCAAGTGTGTGGCCGGTAGAATGGGATTACGCCATCTGAATCTGATTTCGATTAGAGTGGTAAAGCTGGAAGCGGAAAGGTCTTTTCCTTTGCCCGGTTATCGGATGGTTACAGGCCATGAAGGCTGGGAGAGTTATGACTTTGGAAGGATTAAAAAAGATTACTGCTATAATTAGGTTTGGGCATGCAGAACTGACGCTAGAACTTCGACTCCTGCAAGACTAGAATCACTCCCTAGTCCTTTTTTTTTTTGACCTTTATGGCAAGCATTGCTACCATCAGACATGCTGCCTGCCTTTTGCCTGTCCAAATCAGTACCTCCACTTTTCCATCTCATGAAAAGCAGCCATGGACCAATCATTTTCAGGTTTGCTATTTGCCACTCCAGTTATTATGAGATTTTACATTTGTGAAATACTTTTATGTCGTTAGCATGTATGAGTGAAACTAAAAAAGAGAATCCTTTTATCAATGCGATGATGCCTAATCTGATCCATAAAAGAGAATCGCGAAACTAAAAACGAGCGACTCCCAGCGGCATTCAAACGATTTTTATTTGCGTGCAGTTTGTACGTGTGTTCATTATTCCATTCAGGACCGGCTTCACCAGCAACCAACTACTAACACAAGTACCGTACCTTTTTCAGCACTGACGCGTGAACTTAATTTCTTTCGGCTTTCTTTTTTGTGAAGCGCAGGAACTGAATTGAGTCCTTCGTGTCCAGGACGAAACGCATCACTTGCATCTCAATTTCTTACGGTCTAATAACACCTGTAAGTTTCATGTGTTTCCATTTCTCAATACCCCCTATTTCCGTCGACCCACCAATTAGTTGTTGCAGTTTCATGGGGTTACTTCTTTTTCATCACTAACAAGCTTGCCAAAGACTTTTATCACAGTTTGGAGTGTTCAGCATACAGACCGGCCCCCTCGATTTTGGGTTCAATCCATCTGCATTCTGGGCAGAAATGGAATCATATCTGGCGGCTCGTCGCTGAAGCCAAGCCTGAAAGCCTGAGACTTACTCAGCTGAGGAAGCGTCATTTCCAAGGATTCCTAAAATCTTTCGTTTTTAGAAAATTGTACTTGGTTGGAAAGTCTGAATATGCAATGCTGCCCTATTAAATTCCATGTCCGAACTCGATCTCGCGGCAGATAGGAAACGCTGACGAGCGGATTTTTCAGCTGAAGTCCATTTTTCCAAATCGTCAAAGAAAGCAGCCCGCCGTGATGGCCAGTGGCGTGTGCGGGTGCGGCAGAAGGGTGTGGAAGGCGACGACCGATTCCATTCCATGCGTAGCAAGAGACGGAAGAAGCCTGAAGAAACACTGTTCGCGATTCCAAATTTCAGAAAGAGCCAAACAAAACAAGAAGCTTCTGAAAATTGCCAATCGGCACAGGCTGGCGAGCAGCCTGGGCGACTTCCTGTTTCCTGCTGGGGTATGTGAACAGATCGATCTGTGATCTGTTCATAGTATTTACAAAAGTAAAGCCAACAAATTTCCGAACTCCTAACATTTTTTTCGTGGAATTTTGTGTTCCAAACCTCGGTCGAGTTCCTCGCAGAAGGAAGAACAGAAAGCCACCCGCACAATGAAATCCATGAGAGCACTGACAGACTGCCGACACCTCTAGTCTATTCACTTGCACAATTGTACTCTACACGGTCACCTCAACTGTAATCCTCTCCGCGGAACCTGGACATGAGATGAGACCACTACTCACACGAGGAACAGAAGAGCGCTGGTAACGAACAAAAGCTACCAAATCCCGAGTACAATCCGATCGATGCTGGAAGCCTGGAAAAGATCATCAGTGGCGCCTGCCCTTGGCCTTGGCGTTGCCGCCGCCGTCCTTGCCCTTGCCCTTGCCGGCGCCGAAGAGCCTGCAGAAGCCGCAGACGGCGACGCGCGGCGAGGGCGGGTCGAGCGCGGGCGGCACGCGGCCCGTGGCCCTGTACCCGGCGTGCGCGCGCCCCGCGGACCGGCTGCGCTCCACGGCCGGCGCCGCGCCGTCGCCGCCCGCCGGCTTGATCTCCCCGGAGAAGTTCTTGTCGTCCCACACCAGCCCCGACGAGCCCGACCGCCGGAACGTCTCGCTCGAGCGCTGCAGCCCCGCCATGCACGGACGGAAGACCACCACTCCTGAAGGCCGGAGAGAGAGAGAGAGAGAGACAGGGAGGCCTGTGCCGGTTCGACGCGAGGCGAGCGGTGAGCCGGCGTTGGACCTTGGCGTGCAGGGCAGCTGGGCAAGCTAAGCTAAGGCAGTCAATGAAGCAAGGCCAGCCAGGGGGAATTGAAGGGAACGCAGCAGCAGCCGTCGTCGCCGGGGGGCGGTTGCTGCGACCTGCGATGCGAATGCGATCGATCAAAAAAACAACTTTATGTGCGGGCCGCGGGCGTGGCGGGGAGGAAGGAGGGAGCCGCCCGAAATGGCCGCGGTTTTCTTCTGGCGATAATGGTACTCTGATCGCTTGCTGACTGGGTTTGCTTGCGCGCGGCGGCCGTTGCGATTCGGGACCGGCCGGGGGCGCCCGCGACCCCGCGTGCGGAGGGAGGGAGCAAGCAGGCGGCGACGCGTTCAAGGAAGGAGAGGAGGAGAGAGGGGACGCCCCGCGCGCGGCCGTCGGGTAGGCAAGAGGCTATGCTGCCTCACGGGGGAAGGCAGCAGCCGGGGCGAGGCAGTGGTGGTACGACCGGACCGGAGCTGGTGGTCCAAGAACGTGCACCGGCTCCATGGAATGGAAGGGACCGGTGGTAGCTTTGGTCGCGGTCAACCTGACTACTATATGTGCGGCTCTACTCCGGTCCGGTTACCTACTACTCTGCTGGGTGCTGACAACTAAACTAGCGACGCACTCACTCATGGGACAAATCATAATCACACTGTCGTCCGTTCGATGGCAAAGAAATGGTACATGCTACGAACATGCCCGATCACCACGCGTGGTCGAGCTAGAAACTTGTAGCCTGAACAATGGGGCCTCGACAGCTACCAACTGGACCTGGATTGGTCCTCTCTGTCACTCGCAACTTTGGACACAAGCAACCCTACGGTGCATCAGGCGTTCAATCAATAGCTGCTGCTTTTGTGCCGATCGCGTTCGTACGGGCCGCAAGGCACGGCCTACCTGACCTGACTGCTAGTCCATTTGAGTGGAGTCCCCGGTCCGAATTCCCAACTGGTTGAGCGCATACCCTTTCTGACGCGTCAAGTTCCGAACGCGTCCACACACAAGATAGATAGCATCACCTTTCCACATTGCAGGGAGTTCCATCATTCCGGTACTGTTTTTGCCAATCAGATAAGCCCATAATAGGACACACCATGCATCGTACTTTTAAAATTCTACACATAATTAAGATTCTTTCCAGTCGACGTCTACTCGCTGAAACAAAGCCTTGGCACCGTCTAAAGCAAGGTGTGGTTGTAGCCTAGAGCTGTAGCATTTTAAGCAAATGGATCGCTACAAAAGTCGTTTTCCAATTACAAAACAAAGACAGCCTTCGTCTTTGCCTGCCCCAGGAACATCCGTCTTGGCCACAGCAGTTTCAGAAAACCTCTAGTACAGAGTCTACAGTGTACAGGCTACAAATCTTAGGCCAGGGCCAGCCATGCGCCATGGAAAGGACAAGAAACCCAATACTACAAATAAAAACGAGACTGTTGGCAGCTTCCACAACAGCACAGCACTGAGAGGTAATGGGTATGTACAGTACAGGTACAGTGCTATTGTCTGCGCCCTTCGTCCGTCAAACGTCTGGGGTTTCAGGAGACATTCACTTAAGCCACAACGAACTATATTTGTCACCGCAGCACGGGTAGCAATGGAGTGAGACTATCAAGCCCTCCTCCGGCCACTGCCGCTCGGGCTTCTAGGGTTCCCATGGTTGGAGATAGGATGCCTGTTCTGAGCCATTGGTGAACTGCTGCCACCAGCCCCATGATTCATTAAGCGACGGGGAGAATCGTTTCTCATGCTCTGCATCTCAGCATCAAGTTGTTTATACTCCTCTTGTAACATAGATAGCTGATCACAATTCACATGCGAGGTCAATGTTAGTCCCTTACAAAGCCAAGCACTGTCAAAAGATACAAGCAGTCTACACACCCGAAGTTCATTTTCCTTCAGGCGATCCTGAAGAGCAGTTACAGCTGGACTCAAACTAGCGAACAAAATGTGAAACAGATAAATTAACAGACATTATGCAGTATATTTTGGCAAAAATGTGAAAAAGAGACCGCGTTCTCACCAGTACTCCATTAGTTTGCAGAGAGAAGAATTGTATGTAGATGTATGGTGAATAGAGGTAAGGGGGTGAATTTTCCCATCACTGCAATAGAATGTATAATGTTTACCATAGAAGAAAGCACGAGATTTTTGTTGTGTTACTAATTACTATATTGTCATTAAGGAAATTGAGTTACCAAATATTTTGTTGCATAGCTTGATTATATGCTGATTGCTCCTCTTCAAAAAGGACCCGTTGCATATCACAGTAAGAGGTCATCGTGGTGTCCAGTTTCAACAGGTGCCTTGTAGGGAGCACAATAAGTGGCACCTCCTTCCGTACATACTCCGCGCCGCTATTGACAAAAAAAGGGACTGGATTAGAAACTTGGTTCTATTAAACCATTGTGCCTTCCGTAAATCGATCCATGAATATCTATCATACACGGGCACATCAAGTTTTGTCCTGAACTTATCTGACACAATAAACTTAAATATCATTGATCTCATGTGATACATCAGAAGGGAGTAAGGAAATACCATCTCACTACAACAAGAAGTCAAGAATGTATAGGAAAACACACATAGAACAACACTATGGCACATTCTGTTTGATGATATTTATTGTATTCAAATGGTGCAGCGTTAAGAGAGCATCATGGAATCAACAATACGGTTGCTGGAAAAAACACAACCCCCTACACAATTAGTTCCACAGTAACCAAAGATAGAGAGGTTTGTTTATCTTCTTTTCAGAAGCCATGCAGGAGATTTGTTAATTTAAGGAACATGAATACCTCTGCATTAAGAAGAAAGGCCCTTAAATTGGAGCCAAAGATGGCAAAACCTGGTAGTGTATACTGTATAAGCGCATGCGCAATTAATAATGCACAAAAGCCGCCCATGTTTGAGCCAAAGAGGACTAGAATCTTGGGTGATGGGGGCATGCATACCAAATTGAACATCCTAACTTCAAAATATCATCTTTTATTCAAAAAGTAATTTGAAAGCCTCAGAGGGATCCTTATGGAAAGCAGAGTCAGATTGACACAACAGATTGGTACAGCAATACAGAATACAAAAAGGTAATCTCAGAGTACAAGACAGTGCACATTGCAGGATTCTAAACCTATACATCAACTGTTAGCGAAACTTTTCAACAAAACAACAGGATTTAGATAACTCATTATTTGGATACCTTACGTCCATATTTGACCGGTGCAAAGCCTCCTGGATGCTTGGAGTCATATCTGAATCATAAGGGTCAATGGATGCTTCTTGTGTGTTATCAGGATTGTACAGAACAAGAATGTTTTCTCCTGATTCATGCTTTGCTGAATGATTTGTGTCAGGATGAGAGTAGAAATCCATATCCGGAGATCTTCCCCAGGCCTATTGTAAACAGAAGTTCAGTTAGTTTACTAATATACTAGTAAGTTGAAAGTAGGCACAAATAGAATGGCATGAATTAACCGCATCTCCTACTGAAGGGCTCAGAAGTGAAACCAAACACAATCTAAGATGATCATCAAAGGCACTATAGTAATTATTAGCAATAAAAAAGGGCAGCCCGGTGCGTGTGCTGCCACGCAGGATCCGGAGAAGGGTCGGACAAATATGATTTAAAATTTTACTGAACTAAGTGAAATGAAGCAACAAAAATACTAACCATGGAGAGCATTAATTACGGGCAGCATCCATACATGCGACTAAAGGCAGAATATAAAATCGACAAGATCAAAGAACAATTCAATACTTACTTACAAAAAACTTAAGGCTAGAATTGAAATTTCCTTAATCAACAGTGAATACATTTTGAGTGGTGGGCCCATCCAAGAACCATATAGTGCCTATTAACAAATCAATCGAACTAAACCAGCAGATTTGGATAGGATGTAATCTCCCTGGAGCTTCTGGAGACAAACAGGAGGGCAATAGTCTCACTTAACAGATTAACGTGAGCCAATGCTCAAAACTGGAACACACTCCCATATCCGTAAAATAATTTCAAACAAAAAATCTCTAAACATAATGCTTACAATGAACAGCGCATATTTAATTCCTCAACCAGATATATATACAAGTGTTGATACTTCAATGATACATTGCACACTTTGCGCCACACCCCCCCCCCCCCCACAGCTTTCAAGCATGATTTGTGGTTTTTAAACATTCTCCTTCTAGGAAGCAAAGCATGGAGAAATGCTTGCAGAAAATACCATGAAATAAATTAGGTAAATACATGTAGTACTGACAAACTAAACCTTGTTATTCTTTGAAGCCAAGGAATCCCCTGTGTCCTGTTCCATGCCTTCAACCAATGCAGAATGTGAAGCAAATGCATTATCTGATGAACTCTTGGATGAATCAAGGTCAATGACTGGAGCAATGGCAAGAGGAAGGGCATGCTGTTGTCCACCCAGTGACTGAAAGGCAATCACTTGGATTTTTCCAACCTACGTGCATATCAAAATGCACTTCATCAAGACTAATGCATGTACATGTGCTAAAAAGTACAAACAGGACATAAACATGTTATTTATATGGAGTTCACAGGCATTTGTACCTTTTGAGCATCTTCACTAAAACAAGAAAATATCAACCCCACAAAGCCTGTATCCAGCAATTGAAACATTGCTTGGGTACGAACATCTGAAAAATACGATTCATGAGGTTAATGTAAAATAAAGTTTGAATTTATTGTAGATAGGATCATAGGAAACATCTCAAAAGAGAATGAAGAGCACTAGTGAATTCTAAAGACCGCCACAGCCACCATGAAATGGTCAACGGATGGACCCTCTGCCTTTGCAATGAAGGAATTATAGGTCACTGTCATCATGAAGCTCTGGAGCAAAGCTACATGTCTAATTTTAGCATGTTCCCAAAACCGAGCACTCAAAAGCATAGCTATCAGAAACCATACTTGGCATCCGTTATCAGAAATGGCAAGTGGACATCAGTTGGTACCTTGTAGGGTTAGATCACTTAGACCTTTTGAGAATACTCACAAAAAAAAAAACATCGCCAGTAGATTCCTAAACCATGTATGAGAACCAACCCATAATTTGATAGCATTGCAGCTATTTTACGAGACAAATAAATGCCGACATCAAGCCCCCAAAGGGCACTTAAGCTCGTCGAAATGCAGGTGTGCAACCCTAGGCACAAAATGAATCACCCGTGGATGACATGTGAATTGCTTACCTACATGGGACGGCAGAACAGTGATATGTGGGTGCGAGTGGTACCATCCGATCACCCTCGTATTTCTCTTGATGGTCTCCGTCATTTTGTGCGAAACAGAGTTAAGTCCAACCCCCCGAAAAAAACACAAGACGCCAAAGCTACAACAAAATCTAAAACAAAAAAAAGAAGCGAGGGGAAGGATATCTCGGCTTGCGCCGACGCGGCGGCGAGAAGCTCGGGGTTGACCTCGACGCGGTCCTTCTTCCGCTCGCACCTCATCTGCGGCGACGCCCCCCATATCATGGCGGTAGCGCCGCCCTTGCTCGAGGGCTACAGGTAGGCAAGCGAAATCAGCCATGATCCCTTGGCGAGAGGAGAAAACCAAAACATCCGAGCATTCCTGATAGGGGGAACAGAAATGGGTTAGGTGGGGTGCGACGGACCTCGACGTCGCCGAGGAGGAGGCCCATGACCTCCTCGGTCTCAGTGGTGAGGGCATGGGAGAGGCACGTGAGCCACACCTCCTCGCCGATCTTCACCGAGGTCAGCGACATCTCCGCCGCCGCCGGCCGCTGCCGCCGCCGATCGGCTGGGGTTTCGGGCAGAGCAGCGGAGCGGAGGTGGGCTGGTGGGTGCGGAGCCCGTACCGTTTTTGGGAACGGCTGCGTCGCGTCGCTGGCGTGTCTCGCTGGTCGCTGCGGTGTTGGGCCCAGGACAGCGTGTCCGGTGTGGTAGACCATGGGGCTATGGATCCAGACATCCAGTGCGCCTGCAGGTGGGACCAGGAAGCAGATCTGATGGAGCTGGGCCGGCCCATTCCAGGCTCGTTGTGGGCCTGAGCAGAGACGTCCTTTCCAAATGTATTTCGACGAATTTCGATTGTGTCCCGGTTTGAAAATGAAAACCCAATAAAAATACAGATATATATATAGATCTATATATCTTATAAAGATGGAACCAATTTACTGTTTCTCTTGCACCACATTGAGCCACGTCACCACACCTACTAAAGACCATTGATTAGAACCCACTAACAGTTGTATCTATTAGATATTAATTCTCCGGCATAAACGTTTTCTCCCTTTTCATTTCTCTTTACCTGCACCTTTTTCACACAAATCAACAACATGCAAATGATCAATCAACATGTATGTAATCAAGTATATTATCTCAAGTTGCCAAACCACGCTAATATTTCTATCTTTAAATTTTTTTTGGAAATTTTCTCAGTAACGCAAGGGATATAACCTAGTTAACAATAAAATTAGGGTCAGTTTCTCTTTTACGGCTCAGTAATGGGAAATGGTTTCCGTCGAGAGAACAACAGTGATGTGGAGTCATCATTACACCTCCATTTCCTCATTCTTCTTTCACCTGCTCGCTGTCGCCTTCTGCCCATACCTTGTGGCCTCACAGGCTCACACCAACCTATAGATTCACTCTTCAAAAGCAAAGACATGGCATTGAAACTTTATCCAATGGTCGTGAAAATTTTAGGAGCCCCTCAAGGAAAAACAAAGGAACTTTGGAAGATTTAATCGAATCGAATCCTATTGGTTTCTTTCAAATTTCTATGAAATGTCATTTTGCATAATAATTTTGTTGGAAAAACAAGTATAAATCTAACCTCGTGTTTTCTCTCCTTTTATATATGTAGATCCCTATGTTTTTTTTCTGTGCATTATCATTGACGCCTTTTGCTTTACACAATCCTTCTAAAGCTCGTCAAATATGTAGACTAAATCGTGATTTATGGCGTGTGTGTTGCACGTCTTGTCTACATTAGTTTGTATAAAATGACATTCTGCATAATAAATTAGGTGGGAAATAGGTACAAATCTAACCTCTTGTTTTCTCTCCTTTTGTGTCCAGAGATCCCTACGCCTTTCCTGCGAATTATCATAACACATGTTTTGTAAAATTCTTATGTTATAGCATTCAATATGATTTCACTACATTTTTCGAAGTTGGATCTAAATTTACAACGAACTGCGTTGCTCGATCAGTTTCAACGCTACCACGAACAGGCGTTTCCGTCGGCCGGCGACTGCACAACTTGATCCCGGCCCTCCCGTCAAAGGCAAACAAAACACCATGGATTGGTTTTCATTGCTTGAAAAAAAAAGCCGTGCAGAGGTGCAGAAGGATGGATCTGCTCAGCTTAGCACATGTTGAGTTTCAGAGTTTGGAGTCTCTACTCGTATCCGTGAATTGACACACAGCTTTCGTTGCAGCTGCAATGTCTCTGAAGAAACCCGTGAAACCGAACATGCATGTTTCGGAAACTGAAAGATCGCGTGATCCAGCTTCCAGTGGAGATCTACTAATTCGGGTTACAACGCAGAGTGTAGACGTAAGACAGTGTGTAACTCTCTTGTTTCTGAATTCCGACTGTAAAAGTTGTTCCAGCCCTACTCTCCCAGTCTTGCCGCACACATCGACGTCCGTTTGTTCAGCTGATCACTGGCATTATCCTGTTAACCATGCATATATTTTGGCTTTGGGCTGAGTAGCCCTTGCACTTTACATTCACGAAAAGCGTCAATCAGCCAGATAAGACCATACTCCACATGAGACAGAACAACATACTGAAAATCACAAAAGATACACATACACCATAAGCCTATACATATATTAGGCTTTACCAACTTTATTACACCATTAAAAAGAAAAAAAAGGACAAGCAGAGAGAAGCATGACGAGCACCAAGATCGCTGCTAGTCTGACACTCCCTCACCCGACTCGTTTACAGACACTTGATGACGCAAATACATCAACGCCAAACTTACAGCACCGAATAATACCCTCGTAGAAATCATGACAACCGATGAACCGAAAACACAAGTACTGGACTCCTGAACAAGCAAACGAAGGATTACAAGTGAAGTGCGTGCGTCTAGTGATCCCTGGTGATGGTCGAGGAGTCCTTGTTGCTGCTGGAGTCGGTGCCGGTGCCGCCCTGCATGTTGTCCCCGCCCAGCCCCAGCGTGCTCGCCACCGCGTCCTTGGCGCCCACCGCCGCGCTCTTCACCTGATCAGCGGCCTGTGGAAAGCGCAAGCAGAGAAGGAGTGAGTAAGAAACCATGGTGAGCTCGTATCAGCATCCGTGGTGCGTGAAATAACCGTTACCTGCTGGATGACGCTGCCGGACTTGTCCTTGCCCGCGACGGCGCTGTCCTTGGCGTACTGGCTGGCCTCCGAGGCCTTCTGCTTGGCGGCCTCCATGGCGTCGGCCGTCTTCTGCTTGGCGGCCTCCGTGGTCTCCCCGGCCTTCTGCTTGGTGGCCTCCGTGGTCTCGCCGGCCTTGTGCTTGGCCTCGTCCGTCTTCTCGCCCAGGTAGCTGCCGGTGTCGGACGCCTTCTGCTTCGTCGCCTCCTTGGCGTCCTGGCCCTTCCCCGCCGCGTCCGACGCCCGGTCCTTGGCGTGCTGCGCCGTGTCCTTGGTCGCCCCCACCGCCTGCCCGGTCTTCTCCTGCACATCGATCGATCGTAGCATCGAAATGAAAACCTTAGCATCCGCCGTCCATGGATTCAATTAAACTGCGTGATCAGCAGCTGCAAGCGCCACGAAGAGATGGAGATCGTCGCCGGCCGTACCTCGGTGCGGGCCTTGGTCTCGCCGGCTTGGTAGCTGGCCTCGTCCTGCTGGGAAGCCATGGTCTCCCTCGAACTAAGCTCTGGAATTGAACTAAAACACGAGCTGATGGCCGATGCTCACTTGGCTACCACTGACGGATGATGCTCAGCTGAAGACACTTGATCACCTATCCGATCGATGAGTGGGGGGCTTTACAGCAGGCGATATTTATAAGGTGCCGCTGCGAGACGGACCCAGGGGACACCTAGCGCGCCCGGGCTCCTACATGACGGCCACGTCGCAAGGACACGCGTTGTTCCACAGGTCCGTACCTTCGCGAAGCCTGCCCATGTAGATGGAGCTGATTCGCCGCCATGGCCATGGACGCCGGTCGCCCAGCGCATGCCGACACCACTAGCGTCGTTCGCAAAAAGCCAGGCGAGAGCGATAAATAAAAACAAGGGACCCCGCCGTGCACGTGGCCGCCGGTGACGGCGACGATCTCGTCGGGATGGATATGAAAATGCTTGTGGTGGTGAGACATGAGTACAACTTGGATGCGGCTTTCCCTGCGGGCTGCGGCTCGATCGGTGAGCAGCTGGCGAGCTAGGCGGACGTGTCGCCGGCGCGAATTTTCCACTTGGTGGTGGCGCCCGCTTCGACGAATGGACGTGCAGTGTTTCGCTTCTGCCTGATCTGGTGACGCTGCCACAAGGGACAGTCAGAAAAAAAGGGCCGGCCGGGGAGCCTCTGGCAATGGCAGCACAGATAAACAACGGAGAGAAGACAGTGTGTCAGAGTGTGTGTTTTATTACTGACCTCGCGCTCAAATGACAAGTCAGAAAGTTCCCGGCACGGGTGCGCGCGCCGTTAATTATCCGATTGACTGGTACACAAAACACGTCAAAGGCAAGGAGCTAGCATCTGGGAAGCACGGTAAGCAACGTCTTGTTCGTGTATATTACTACTCCGTCTGACGCGATTGATATTCTTTTTAAAATTTTATAATCTTTCGTTTTATTCAAAAAAATTATAAGAACACAAATCATACTCAAAATTATTTCTAGCGGGAAACAAAATAAATGAAAATAATGATCTTTTTAATAAGAAGAGAGATCAAAGTTTTTAAAAAAAAATCAAATGTGTCAAACAAAAAAGAACGGGGAGTATTATATGTATACTCAGATCCCTTTGTTTAAATTATACTATTTTATTTTAGTTTGTCCTAGTTTACACCTGTACCAAAGTTTAAAAATTAGCATTTATAGTAAACACTTTGCAAAAACATGTTTTGTAATGGATTTAATAAAACTAATTTTATGCCGTAACTAGTGCCTTTCTCTGTAAACTCAAAACAAAACTAAAGCGAACTATATAAAATTTAGAGTGGACGGAGTATAAGCCTTTTAGAAGGGGCTTTTAAGAGAAGCTCGACTATTTATCGATGGACAAATGTACATAGCTTATTTGGTTAGGTTTTTACGGTGGAGCTATCCATTTAGATTTTGATATTTTTCTGTTTTTTTAAAAACGAAATGTGTTGTTATTTGACGTAGGTGACACATCCATCGACAGAGAGGCAATGATAAGACGCATGTGGTGACATTATTAGTTTCAAGATTTTATGATTTAGTCTTTTTAGAAGTGCTTATGGGATAAGGCGGTGTACTTATTCAGGGGCAACTGTGAGGGCACATACTTTTTTTTTTTGACATAATGATGACACACAAACGTTTTAAAACCAGTTTAGACTAGTCGTGAGACCGCCTGAACATGGTTTAGGCATGCATTTTCGGTAGGGGCTGAGATGACACATCAATACAAATTTAAGAAATAGCATATTTTACTCTAATTTAATCATGTTTAGGAGTTGAGGGGCTTGCTGCCTAGTGGGGTTAGAGGCTTAGGGGCTGTTTGGATCACCGCCTAAGCAACCACGCCAGATCTAGGGCATGCCGCAGATTTTGTAGCGCTAGTTTGGATTATTTCTTCAATTAAGGCACACCGCAAGCACCTTGCTAGGACGCAATTCATTTTTTTCGCCTCACCCCGCCGGAAGTGTGGCGCTTGATTTTGACGCCGCAACTTCGGCGCAGCCTACCTTGTGGTGTGGCAACATGTGCCAAAATCCAAACAGCCCCTAGAGCCCGAGGGGAAAAACTCGGACTGTAACTATAGATAGAGGAGATAAAATAGACTTTTTGTCTATTTTGGGCTGGTTCAAGGTCCGGTCGATCTCGTACCACGCACAACCGCCGAGAGCCCAGCAAACATAAAAATGTTTGCCCACGCAGGAAGCATCATGCATGGCAATTTCAGTGGACACGGTTGCTTCCGAGTCCCACAACACAATCATACACCACTCGCACACGGGAGCACACATGGAAGCACACGGTTAGATCTCACCGGCCACCACTGTGGTGGGCAAACATGGATTTCCATTTATTATCAGGCTTCTTGAGAGCCGAAGAGTCCGTGCGGTTGCGGAGCACAAGATCTTCAGCAGATTTGTGGGGGGAAGGGAAACAAAGCAGAGCTGTTACCTGTATGAGATGAGTATGAAGCGGTGTAGTGATGAGGCGCCAACAAATTCCCAATCCCATCGGTGCTGTAGCCTGTAGCATGCAGGTGATCGTTGCGCCTGCCGTCACCCTCCACCTCCGGTCCTCCATCTCCTCGCCGGCCGGTCACCTCACAGTCTCACACGAGACACCACGGTTCGGTCGCCCATGTGCAATGCGATCTGCAACCTCCACTAAAGCCCGCGAGCTTCTGCGACGCGATGATGGGTCGCCAGCCGCCCCCCGGCGCAGCGATATTTTAGGCCGGCCACCGGCCACCCACGACCACGAGAGAGCAACCGGTCGGCGGCGACGACGGTGCGCTAGCCGCTGCTGTGCCTGCGCTGCGGTAGTGGGCGCCGCGTGCTCCGGCTCCGGCTGCACTGCACTATAGTAGCACTCGCCGCCGTCCCGTCGTCCTCTGCGCGCCCGTGCGCGTCGCCAGCCGTAGGCGGCGGCAGGGTTTGATAGCTACGTATGCTAGCGTTGCACTATGCAAATTGAAGTGGCACTGTGCCCCTCGCGCGCGCGCACTGCTCGAGCCTGCAATGTGCGTGCACCACTGCGCCAGCAACCAGCATCCAAATGGTGGTACAGTGAGCTGAACCTGCTGAATGTGCCGCTTCCTGCAGCCGCACAGCCGAGCTACACGTCAATAGCATATGAACAGTTCCTTTCCTTTTCTTCTTTGAACGAACGGCACGGGACATTGCATGTTCCATAGAGCATGCAGCTCATTCAGAGAGCTCTGCCTTTTGGTTTGTCTTAACCTGTGGGCTAGTGAAGAGCTAGTATATATCGTTCTGAAGAAATCAAAGTGCCCTATGCAAGTCTGCATGCGAATCATAGTTGACCTTGTCCCGTGAGCCAGCCCGTATTGGCTTTCATTTTCATCGCTACCCCGTAGAGCAGATCAGGTCATTGCACTGGTGGCACACTATTGCAAAAGCTTGGACAGCTGGTGCTGCCCTCTCCAGGCATCTCTACGAGCAGCCATCCTTCGCATATAAAAAGGGGGCCATTGCTGCGTTCTGTTTATCGCCTCAACCCCCAGAGTCATCCTGTGCATGCTGCATAACGAAGGCCGCCGCCTAAAGCAGCAATGCCTAAACCCAGGCTCACCATCACCGTTATCCTTGTGATTTTTCTGTTGTTCAGCGCAGCTTCAGGTACGCCACCACGCGTTCCGTCTCCTAGATTGTGCCGATCCAGCTGTGTGTTTCCCTCACCGGTTATGCTTAGCCGTGCATGGTTATACCTGCCATCGTTTGGGTGCAGGGCAAACTGCAGCGGCAGCAGAAGTAGACGGTGGAGATGCTTTGGGAGTCGTACAGGTCTGCATCTGCTAATCTCTTGGTCGAAAAAAGACAGACAGAAAAAAAAAAGAGCTCTTGCTCCCCAAAAAAAGAAGAGTTGGTTTTAATTCCTTATCTTTTCTCTCAACAAAGTGAGGCAGCCCAAATCGCGTTTAAGAACTAATATCATTCATTACTACTGTCTCTGTTCCATTGACTAGCTTTATAGAAAAAATGCACCAACATCTGCAACAAGAAATTAATTCAATTGAATCCACCATGAACCATGCTACTCCTATTTTGGTAGCTCACTCATTTGGCATTGCAGCAGATGTTAAGATGTTTTTTTTCTATAAATTTAGTTAAAGTTAGGGAGGTAGAACTTATAACAAAGATAAATTGACCTATAATTATGTTTAATCAATTTAACCCGTTGACACCGTGTGTCTCACAGGCGTCATACAAGAACAAGAGCTAATGAGTTTGACGCCTCTTAGTTTAAAATTAAACTTAGACGACGACAGACATTTGAGAGAAGGGGTAGTACTACTCATTGGGGAAATTAACTTATGAACTTAGTAGCTAGACATGTTGTTTTGAGATTTTTTTTTTACCTCTGATGTCCATACCAGTTCTATGACATGTGTTCTAATTTTATAAGGAGCGGGAGACTACAGAAAAACTTCATAGTACGTGGTCATTCACTCATGCCGATCTCTACACTTTTTTAGTTCCAGTCCAGTTATAGTTGTCTTTTTAGAAAACATATAAAGAGTTTGCTACAGGTCGATCACTGGATTGTAGTTTGTATGCATTTTTTTTTTCAAAAACTTAGATCGTTTAGTGACAGTTCCACCTCTCTTCACCCTCCCCAGATGCAGAGACACAGCAGGAAGCTCCTGACGGAAATTCAGGATTACGACTATGGTGGGTCCAACTCAAAACATGATCCACGCAGGAAGCCAGGAAATGGACACTAGACCGTTTAAACGTCCGGTGGTCGATGAAGCTCCAGCAACCATCTCCTGTAATGACTAGGAGTCTAGAAGTAGAATGGTTTGATCCCATGCGTGTAAGCACACACTCGTCACTTTGTAAGTCGATCAGTTGCACATGAATTTCGGACAGAAGAAATGGATGCCTTTTTGTGTAAGATGGTCAATAAACACAATACTACAACTTATAATCTTTTGGGGGTTGATGTACAATGCCTTTTAGGCCCTTGAGCACAGATGACTTGCAGATGATGAACAACCTGGCTGAACCTAAGCTTCAAAGATCATAGAAGCAAAATTATGTTGACTATCTTGCCCATGATCTCTTCCCAGTTGAGTTCCAGCTTATTCCAAAATGTCATTTTGGTCAGCTTGCCGTTCTGCAAATACTGCTACAAGAAATCAAAATAATCAATGCCATTGTAGGCTCCTGCGCCATCGTCGTTGTAGTCGTAGCCGTCATAGTTATAGTAGCCATGATCGTATGTTTCTCCATCACCATTGTCCTCTCCATATTGTGAGCCAAAGTCCATGCCATCTTTCTTATTTCCGCTGCCATTCTCACCTTTACTCTGCTCGCAGAATCAATCACCGTTGAATCACAAAAATGTTGCATAGAGTCAATGCTGCCAGCTCATTTAGTTTTTCTAAAATAAAATTAGCTATAAAGCCAAGAATTGTTAAAGAAACTTAGCATTTCTGCAGAATAGTTCGGTATATACTATATGCAAATCATTCAACTTGCAGCAGGATATGAATTATATATTTCTTATGATTCAAATATAAACAAATAGTCATACCTTATATAATTCGCCAACAGCTCCTTCACTGACCTTTGAACCAAGTCCCTGGGAGAAGGGGCGTTAAATATTAAATTTCAGCTAGTTTGCACACCAGATCCAAAATGTTCTTGCAGTCCCCAAAGGAAGCTTGTCTCTGTGTGTGTGTGGGGGGGGGGGCCTTTGGGGTTTTTTTTCTGTAAACTCTTTCTACCTTAAATGAATGGCAAAGCTCCTGCCTCTTTGCTTATTTTGGATGTATGACAGAGCACAGGTAGTTTACCTTTCGTTTCAGCATGTTGTATGTTGCTTCTGCCGGTGTTTCAGCAGGTGTTGAGCTCTTGTTGTCTTCATTACGTCTTCGTTTCTATGTTTGAACATCCATAGATAATCATCCAACTCAACTTTAAATGGTAACAAATGTGCAATGATACATTGGAAGTTGATTGAAAAAAGGTGTTTCTTACTTTCTTCTTTCCCTCTTCCACCACAACACCTCTAGCTGCCAACTCAGCTGCCAAAGCTTCCTTTGCTGCTTGTTCCTGTAAAACCAAACAGCAGGTAGTAGCATCCCCTGATCAGGGTGAGAAAATGTGTCACGTCGATAGAGTTATCGTTACGACGTCACCTCAAGGTACTCTTTGTTCATTTCCTCCCAGATAATCGTTTTATATTGCGTTTCTTCCTCATTGTGAAGGTACCCATCAACCTATAAAAATGAATAGATAGAATCCAACAAATTGCAAAGGCTTGTTTGGTCATCACCCTACCACTAACTACAAGCAGCATAGAATATAAATCCTGAAACCTAAGATAAAAAGGACTCATTAAGAAAGCACATCTACATCGTCAATGTCAGAAAGGCTTTCTGGATCAGCATTTTCTTCCAAAATTTCATCTAGTGATGCAAGATAGCATTCAGCTTCCATAAACAATTAATGAGGATTTCAAACAGGAAAACTAGAACATTGCTGCTGCTGAGTATAATGTATCATGGTTCAGGAAATAACAAACCTCCCCGTTCATGATCCTTGGGCAGTACAGGGTCATTTGTGAGTTCCCCAGATGCAAACATTGAACATTTATCTTTGTTTACACCCTGCTAGAAGTGGGGAAAAGTTCAGATGCTGCCAGTGGGTTAGGAGTTACCATGCTACCAACACATAGTAGCAACCCTAAATATGCATAAAAAAATTCAACCAAAAATATGGTGGATAGACCATGAAATATTTGACATTCAAAAGAAATTTGTGCAAGGAGAAACAAAAAAGGACAAATCAGCGTATGAATACTTGATGGTTCTAATCAGATACAAACAGTTGCACCCACAACTATTCACACACGGATTTCTCTTTTTGGTTATATTTCTACATTTTTTTTTCAACCTCAAAAAGAGAGAGAGAGCGCATGCAGGGGGCACGCGAGTTCTAACAGGAAAATTAATGTCGGAAACAATTCCCCACCCCCCCTCCCCAAAAAAAAAAAAAAACTCAAGGGTTCGTCCCTTTCTTGACCGGACCAGTGCTTCACGGCTTTTTAATTCAAATGACAGGGGGGGTGGTCTTAACCCCCACCAGTCAATTTGTTTTGGTATCATCACACACACACAAAAACATGCCATCAGCCTCTTGCACATGAGTTTTTACCTTTGTAGGAGTTATGGTATTATCAACATCACAATTCTGTGTGTCGCAAACAGATTCTTCCAACACTGCATCCTCAACTGCAGCAGCTTCTCCAGCCTGTTTGGCAACTTCAAGTCTTTTCTTTTCAGCCCGTTGGAACGCTGGAGGGTCAGCACCACCTTCTAGTCCACCCGACAGTTTGGTGAACTGAACAACCAGAAAAAGTGCCAAAATCAAATGGAGTCTGTGCAATTCAATGTGCTATGCACATAGTAGATGTGATTTACCTTATTGTAGCATTTTTCACAAAGTCCATGAGCAAAATGTTCAAAACCTTTACCCTTGTGCTTGCAAAGGATTTCTCCAGGCTTGGGTGAATGTTTTGAAAAAGGCTCTTTATTATATTCATCAGCTGTTGCCAGAAATTCTTCAATCTAACAAAGGGGCATGAAAATATAGGCATATTCACATCTCAAGAGAACTGTTAAAAATATGTTTATGAGAACATTAAACAAACACTAAGAATGATAACAGAGGTAAACGATGTATTCTTGATATCGGATGCATTATTATTGCCTGCTAAGGCAGGTACTTGTGTATTACACCATGATCTGCAAATCCACAAGTGAACTGTTCTCTATAAGGTAGCAGGACAACAAATAGCAATCTAATTCCAGCCTTTTAGATTCAAACTGGTGAAAAGTGTTTCTGAAAGGGAACTAGCTAGGCACTGGTAATTCTGTGTGGGAGCAGGCGTTGGCATCACATTGGGATCCATCGAGACTTCACTCTACCCTTCTTTGACATGATGAGAAAGGTCAAGGCTGACTCTCAACTCCACCTATTCATAGAAATCTTCATAATAGCTGCATGGCACATCCAGAAGCGAAGGAATGGTTTTGTTTTCTAACAAATCACACCAACATTCCAAGGATGGAAACAAGGCTTATCAGATGAAGTAACCCTGCATTTGCACAGGGTGCAAGCAGCTTTTAGAATCCCAATTTTAACTTGTCTTAACACTATAGTCTGTTTTTCTCCTTAGGAATTCCCTAGAGTTTGCTTCCTCCTGTTTTATAGTTGAGTACTTGCGTAGTCGTACTCTGTTATATCTAGTCTTAACCCCCACACACCCACACACAGACCACCACCACCAACTGTATTCCTTCAAAAAAAAATGTGGGAGCATGCCGAGAAATGGCCAAACTAAAATTATGGATGCACCGTTAAAAAGTCACGAATGTAAATGAACAAGCCAAAACAGCAAAACCACATGACAAAGCGCTGGTTTCTTTCAGGTACTTAGAAAGGATCAGTATCTTGTTTTTACCGAAACCTGTGGGGGAGTTTCCCACAAAAAGGACCAGTATCACCTCAGTCTGAGCCTTTTTCCCAAAAATTGGAATTTCAAACCATTATGGCTAGACCTAATTCTTGGCATATATGAATATAATAAAAATGCAAATCATGCTTTGCTGGGCAGTTCCGAATGCTACACAATGGAAGCTTACAGACAAATGACTTTGTATCAATGAGAAAAGCACTGCATGAGTTAACTGTCAGTGTGCCAAGAATAAATTGCACAATATTACAAGGAATATCAATTGAATATTTTAAATTGTAGGTTCGCCAAATTTGGAAATTTCATGGAAGACTTACCGTTAAGCTGCCAGAATCCGTATTTTCAAACTCTATCAATCGCTTTGTTAGAGTGGCTTCACACACATGCACAACAGAAACCTGAGAACGTAAACACAATTGATGGCATCACTGAAATGCTCAACCATATATACATATGCCATATATACATATGCTATACACACAAAAATATGCCCAGGTATATGTTAATAAAAAATTGTTGGCTGAGAAAGGAGAATCAAAATATCCCATGAGCATATGGACTTACAATATCTGCCTTGGTGTAATCACGCCCATGAGAGAGTGCAGCAATGTATAATGCTGCACCACATAACCCACTTGGCTTCCTCCCAGTCTGCAAGAGAGGGTAAGGCAGTAAGCGTATCACAGCTTTGTGAAAGAAAAGATGAGGAAGAAAAACTTAGGAAGGAACGCCTGCCTGCATCCAATCCCGCTTCATGCTAGCTACAATGCGCAAAGCTGTGTCTGAGATAGCATTATCCCTCCTCCCCAGCAAACCTAAAAACAGAATAGCACCTGTAGAATTCTCTAATAAACAATGCCCATATGGCATGTAAATCGCAATATTTGCACAAAAAAAGAACAAGTCTACAAATTATTCAATGGCGCAATTTCCAGTTAGCCATGAGGTGAGATTAGATGACGGCGAGTCTTAAACTGCACTGAATGGATTAGCCGAACAAATAAGACAATGATATTAATCAAAACCTGCAGACAATCACTCCAGTGCCAATCCAATGACACAGGGTAATCCAACAGTTCATTTTTTCAATAAAGCACATGTTTTATTGTTATTCTGGCACCAACAGGATTCCACTATTTAGATAAATATTTATGAAAATAGACCTAGGTTAGAGTCTTGATGGCTTAGTAACACTAAATAACCAAATAAAACATAGAATGCACAGGAAAGATCACCAGATTTAAGTAGATTATTTACATAATACTATATATGTAGCATTTTGAAGTCTTGGAGCTGAAACACATGCTTAGTGACATTTTTTTGAACAAGATAACTCTGCTTTTTATAGAAAGCTATAAGAGTTTATACATTCTGGGGTTAGTGACACATGCTTAGAATATTTGTGGCTACCTCAACCCTTCAAGCAATTGGACACACTACATACACAGGAGCCAATAAACGAAATATACAATCCCACAGAATATATCATCGGCTTACGTTCAGTAAAACGATGGATGAAAAGGCTGGGATCTATAAGCTTCTGAATAACTGGATGATCTGAGAGTAGCAAAATTTGGCAGAGCTGGAGAAACACAGCACCTAGAACATAACTGAAACAAAATCCAGATGAGCTCCTTCATTTAGTTATACTACTAAATAAAGGGCCAGGGAGTTGGGATACTAACACACTTATTTGCAGATAATCCGAGAAATCAATAAGAAGATAAGCTTTCTTACTTTGCCTGGCAAGAAAAGTTGGTAAAATTGAACATTAGTAGTACAATACAGCTTGCTGAAAGAAAAAGAAATAAGATAAGAGAATAAACTTTGCAACAATACAACAAAAGCATGAAGGTTAAATGCCGTATTTTGAGGATTAAGAAAGATATAATAATAACTAACTCGGGAATTTAGCAGTAATTGATGAAACATACGAGTATTTGGAAGAAACTAATGACGCTGATATTTTTTTTTCTTTCGAAAACGCAGGAGAGCTGCGTTTCATTTCATTAAGAAGAAGAGGTAGCAGGGGGAATACACCCCCAAACACAACAGAACTATGACATATTACATGAAAGACATAGGAAACACATGACCGGGCCAGCCATAGACTATCCTAGCCTGCCTACCGCCCCCTCAAGCAGGGATCGAAGACCCTTGGCTCCAACAGCACACCACAGCGAGCCCTCATTGGCGATATTTTGGAGCACCACCGAAACATCCGGTCTGACCCCCTTGAAGACACAAGCGTTTCGATGCTTCCACATCTCCCAAGCCACTAGAAAAACGAGAGTGTTGAGGTCCTTCTGTAGTTCCTTTGGTGCCAACCTGACAGAACTACTCCACCATCCAATGAAGCTGCCACCTCCGGGTTGAGGTAAGAAGGACAAACCCAGGCCATGCAGTAATAAAACCAAACTTGTTTGGCAAAGACACAGGAGACCAAAAGATGTTGTATCGATTCTGCCTCATGGTCACAAAGTGGGCAGGCTGCAGGATGCGGGAGGCCTCTCTTCGCAAGGCGATCTGCAGTCCACACCCTATTCTTTAGTACCAACCAGATAAAAACTTTGCAGATATAGTTGCTACTCATACTTCATTGGGTCAGTATCAGGTAAAAGAAACAAAAAAGATGGGATTCTTTACTTTAAGGAAAGCAGCACATATTAACAGAGCCTCTGGAATGGGTTTGAGTGTTTGACATGCATTCATATGGTCTGGAAAAAGCACTTATGTTATAGTTTAGGCATTTAATGTTGGAAAAAAACTTTGTATCGTTAAGTGCTTGCATGTGTGTTCACCAGAGAGAAAATCTAGTGTGTTTGTGATAAGAGGGAGCGATTTCCAACATTTAAAACATCCTAATCCATATGGATCACTGAAAGGGGAGCTTCCAAAAATCAAGTGTTCACTTTTCTAATTTGAGGAAGTGAAACAACACTTGGTACACCTGCAGTCAATTATTGAAAAAATTTAATGTAAAAGAAGAAACCTTCTGCAAGTTTGCAGAAGGGTATATAGAAGTACAAAATGTAGAAGCCATTCGAACAGAAGTTAGGAAAAGTAAAAAAATACAGCACTAACTGCTACTAGTCCCATGAAAAGTGGACAGGGTGGGAGTGTGGGACAAGTTGATGTACGAATGGCCTATTCGAACATAAGTTAGCAAAAGACAATAATACTCCTGGAGTTCCAATAAAAAAAGTAGTGAGCCCATTAAATATTAGGTGGTAGCGTACCTGCAGGCAATGTAAAGGCAAGCAGCTGCAACATGGGTTGTTCTACGGCCCTTTGTAAACTGACGGTCAAGAGCTAGCTGCAACTCAAGAAGAATAAACATCAATACTATGATGCTGCATTCCATTTAAATATTATGACTATTTATTGGTAATAGAAATACATACCTCATAGAAACGATGAGACTTGCTAATGATAGTATCTCCACCGCTGACATGTAAGTCGTTGACAATCTTCCTAATCTCATCCCTCCCTGGTAAAATGAAGTAGAAAATTGGTTTATAGAGTAGCACGGAAAGTAAAATAAATAAGTGCCCTAAAATCGATACCTTTCTCTAAAGTTCTTTGACGGGAAATTGAATATCCATCATCAATGCTTTCAATAATTCTTCCAGCTATCTCACTCTGTATAGCCCCCAAAACAGATGAAGCAGAGAAATTGGTAACCAAAAAGGAAAAATCACAAATAGTACAAAGCCTCTGGAGGCAAACCAACCTGCCCTGATTTATTTTTAACAAAAGTAGGCTCATCGGCGTATATATCCTGATCAAGAACCTTCCCACATGTACCACAGCATCTGATCATCAGACATGTCAGTTAACATTTCAATAAACAAGCACAAGTGCTCCAGTTGCTTTATCAAAATTTAATGGACAAAACATTAACAATCATACTGACTAGTCTTGCATTGTATTCCATTAGGATAGTATAGAGAGGAGAGAGAGATCTCACATGTATCCTTTGTCAGGATCCTTTATGGAGGGGCAGTTATCATTACAGTGATCGCAGTAAACCATTGCTGAAGGAACTACACAGAAAGGTGATTAGCTCATTTGAATCTGTGAAATTTTGAATGGGTTTTCTGCTCCGACCCAAGCTTACATGGAACATCCATATCACTACTAGTTTCTAGATTTACGGAGATAGAAAAAAAACAGAGTTTTGGATCCATGTTCCCCATTTCACTTCCACTTGTCTTCTTCCAAATCAACGGTTTTTTTCTTGAGAGCCATGTTCAAGTTCCCACGTCCCTCTTTTTTCAATGCAAGAGGAAGAAACAGCAAACAGCCATAGAAAAATATTTAGTTTTTTTTAATTACTCACTGAGCTCCTTCCATCCCAGTAGAAACTTGTGTGCTGAAATTCTCGGTGGCACTCACAAGCAGGGCCGAGTCCGGTGTACAAGTTGGTGGGTATGATACGTACGTAATAAACTAGCAATTGGGTTATATCCAAATGCATTTAGCTTGGAGTGAGGGAAAGGGCGGCGTACCTAGCAGATGATCGTCGCCAGCGAAGCGAACACCAAGACCTCGCCCAGACGCCGATTTCAGCGAGGAACAGCGGACGGCTCGTTGTAGTTTCCCCGAACTTAAATGGTGGTGGCAAGAGGCAGGCAGCTTGGCGGAGGGGAACTGACGACGAGACGCTGAGCCGACGGCGGTGCACGGTGCACCTGAGAGAAGAGGACTAGAGGAGAAGGGTTTGGGTTTTTTCCTCGGCCTGGATTTCCTTTTTCACCCCGCCCCGAGGTGGAGACGTGGAGTTGTGCGCCAATCCGCCGATCACAGGGACTTCCTATCTGCCCAACCAGAAGAGAGTTAAACCAGTGAAATAAAAAATCCACGAAAACCTAAGAGCTGTCTGGTAGTGCGGTGTGGCAAATTTG
The DNA here is from genome assembly GCA_030272315.1 of Paspalum vaginatum. Lineage (NCBI taxonomy): Eukaryota > Viridiplantae > Streptophyta > Magnoliopsida > Poales > Poaceae > Paspalum > Paspalum vaginatum. The sequence goes on along the minus strand of CM059020.1, from coordinate 44,272,049 downwards.
ATTTAGATCAAAATTTGGTCTCCAAATAACACGCGGGAATGAAAAATTTATTGTTTCATCAAATTTTGATCTAAATTTAAACGTAGTCAAAATTTACTATAAGTGTGGCGTGGCAAATTTAGTCACGAACCAAACAGACCCTAAATAGCACTTTCTCTCATTTTACCTCGGTCACGTGATCAACAATTATAAATACCTAATTCAACATCTCTTTTGATAAATTTCAACATTCTACAAATGCTAATTCAATAATTTATACATCAAATGTTGAACAAATGTAGGTCAAATGTTAAATTAGTGTAGATGAAATATTGAATCGGTGTTTGTGAAATGTTGAAACAGCAGATCGGAGGCTTGGGAAGGTCGTGCGCCGTGGTGGTCTGACAGCGACGCGCGGCGGCCCCGGCAGCACACGGCACCGCGGCGGCTTCCCTGGCGGCGCGTGGGGTCACGGCAGCGAGGCGCGGTGGTGGCGCGGGGCCGGAGCGAGCGGGGATGCGGCGGCGGCGCGCGGGGTCGCAGTGACATGCGGGAATCTCTCGGCGGCCGTGCGAGAGCTCGCGGGGTCGCGGCGGCGGCGGCGGCATCGCGGGAACCGGGGAGGCGGGCGGCAGGAACTCGCGGCGGCGGCGCGGGAGCTCGCAGGGCAGCGGCGCGCGGCGCGCGGGCAGCAGAGGGAGGTGGGAGGGAGGTAGACGGGCGAATATAGCGTGCACAAATCTCAGACATTGAAATATGAGCGTGCTATTTTTCTTCTAGAAAATAGATAGGATTTTCGGATCACAGAACCATCGGGTCCACCACGTCTTTCTTGGCCCGTTCGCCGGTTTCAGTAGGCCCAGCTGACTAATCCGTCCGTTTGTTCGCTAGAATCCTCGTTGTTCAATTTTTTTTATTTCGTTTGATTGTTTTGTTTATTTATTACTTCCTTCACACTCCTTCCATCTCAATTTGCAGTTCGTCTACCTTTTTCGACACAAAGTTTGACCGTCTTATTCAAAAAATTTGTAAAAATATGAAAAATTCAAGTTGTAGTTGGAGTATATTATATGCTAAACTAAATTACAATAAAAATAAAATATAATTATGAAAGTTTTTGAATAAGACGAGCAAATCAAATTTGGTGTCAAAAAAGTCAAACGAACTATAAATTGGGACGGATGGAGTATGAAAATAGTTTCATGTAACTTGTGTGATTATTCTATTTATTTTAATTTTCAAATATGTTCGTATTTTTAGATTTTTTCATACCATGATTTTTTTATATTATTTTCACAATGTGCTATTGACACATGTATTATGAGGCTGATAAATTTTTCTAGGTGTGTAAAATGTTGACCGTTGGGTCTATGTATTTGTTTTAGTTGTATGGATATTTATTCCGTGAGATGGCGCATTTTGCTATATATGTACGTGTGTTTATTCATGAGTTCAAATAATTTGTTCATGGTGTACAGATATTTTGTTTTGTTGTTTGTGTAATTTCTTCCATTTACAAATATTTGTTCCTTGAATTGTAGGTTTGCGTAGCCATATTTGTATGTTTTGCTAATGGTGTGTAAAAATTTGTTCTCGTTTTATATTTTCTTATGTCCACTTGAACTAAATGATTTCTTGAACTAATTCTTTTGTTGTGGTGTATCCATTTCCGATTGAAGCCACCAATCATCATCGAAATTGCAATTCTGTATGCTTTATTTGAGATGTAAACAAATTTTCCTCTTTCATAAGTTTTGGTCCACGTGAACGACATGTAGGTGTGAATGGAGAAAGAGAAATCCATTTAGCGCTTCATATAATTTGTTTATCTAGTTCAACATTAAATTCTTAAACCATTCAGTTTTCAGCCGCTAGACTAGTTTTTTATTTCATTGTGGTTTTGAATTTAAATAATATTTTTAGCACCTAAAATATATATAAAGCTGTTTTTTTTGGGGGGGGGGGGGGCACAAGACCCCTGAAATAACTAACACCCAAGGAATAAAATTTCATAAACTTAAGAACATTCATTAAATAGAAAAAATATAAAGGGTACTTAGAAATTTCCTAAATAACCCGAATTGATAATGTCATCTTTGATGGCTATAGCCACCCAAAAATTGAGTTGCAGCCTAAATGGCGGTTAACTTTTTTATTTACATAGATAACAGCATAGGTAACAGAATAAAGATTCAGACGAGTTAAATGTTTTCTCTGTTAGTCAACAGATTTTCTGTCAGTATGTCACCATATCTTCTGGCTTACTACTATGAAAACCTGTTCTTCATTTCTTATGCAGGCTCCAAAATTCAATACTGTTCTCAGTGAGACCGATGTAAAATTCCCTTTTCAGGACGAGCCCGTCTCACAGTTACAGCCTCACATTGTTGCGACCCCAGATGGCCCAGATCATAAGCCATAACCTCGAGATAGGTAGGTCTGTCAGGCAGCCAGTTCGAAACTTGGTCCATATCTGAATCTCGCTCTCTGGTGACGTGCTAAACGCTGGCTTGTCATCTGATATCACTAATAACTAACTCCTAATTCTGAGCGACCGTTATCAGAAGAAGCACAAGGCGACGGCCGTGCAAGTTTGTGCATCCACCCCCGGGCGTCTGTGTGCGTGTTTACAGGCACGCAACGACTCGGAAGCCGACCTCTCTCGAGTCTCAGCATCGGCTCTGCTCCGTGAAGTTGTAGGCTGTAGAGAGAAGAGAACGTCAGGCTCGTCAATAAGAAAGAAAAGCTCCCTGGATCTCCGGAAAACAAAAACGAACTCCAAGAACACCTGAAATCTCGAGGCTGCAAACTGTGCTACGTACGTCAGACTTCCACTTCCCGGCTGCTCGGCTAATCGCGTCAGGGGGATCACGATCAGATCAGAAAACTGTGCCCTTGACTTGTTCCGCTGCCATTTCGCTTCCCCTTTTCTGAACCGGTCAGAGGAGCCCCAACTCCCCGCGGCAACCTTTTCTATATTCCTGCTGAAAAGGAACCCTTTAATTATTGCTCCTTATCACATTTTCTGTGTCATCAACTCTGATTCCAGAGAGAGAAAGAATTGCCCTCGAATCGGGGTCTTCGGTTCAGCAAAGGCAGGCATCGGCATCGCCCACTCCAGTTGGGCCTGCAGGGTCAAAGGAGACGGCTTCAGCTTCGTCATCTTCAGCTTGAGCCTGCCTGCGGCCTGGTCGTCGTCTTCGCTGCGCGTGACGGTGGGCTATTGCTCTCAATCTCATCCAGATTCCAGCCCGTGACCAAGCTCCTCGCCGGCCTCCTAAACCACACCGCCCCCGCACGATCGAATAATTTAGCATCACCCAACTGCTCCCGCACGGGCGGCTGCCCGCCGCCCACGTCCGCGCCGGTGCCGCGCTCTCTGGAAAACTGGAGAAATCATTTGGAAGGATTCGAGGATCCGGTGCTGTTGATCGGGCCGCGGAAAACTTCACGTCGCGTGTGTGGTCGGGCCGTTTCCCCCCGTCCCGGAGCGGCGGGAGACGTGTCCCGAAATCCCGATCGGACACCATGCTCCGCTGCCGCGAGACGCGGCCTCGGGCAGCCCACCACGACGCATGAACTCAGGATTCAGAAACTCGTGGATGGATCGCCTCTGAATGCAGAGCAAAGGATCGACGCTTCAGAATTCTGATGACAGCACTTTTGCGCTAGAAATAAAGCTTGTTTGGCTAGCTGGTCGGAAACCTACCCAAGAAGTAGGATTTCGGTGGGTGATCCGTTGTTGATGGCTGGGGCGCTCCGCACGCAAAGGACGACGGCGGCGTGTACAGAGAAGGAAACGAACGAACCGCCGCGCCGCGCCGCGAGCGCGAAGGATTCCGCCGGGGACGGCCGGTGGGTCCTGGCGGGTCGCGTCAGCTGATGGATCACCGCGGCACCGCCCCGTGCGCAGCACCAGCAACCACCACACAACCGAGCGCGCGGGTCGGCCGGCACCGGCACCGAGCGGCCGCCCGGCCCCAGCTGCGGCCGCAGCGGACGACAGGGACGGTGCGCGGGCGGCGACGCCCACCCGATCGGACAGCCGCGTCAGCGCGCACTGTGCCCGTGCGCCACGCACGCACGCGCATCACATGGATATTGCCGCGAGCGGCGGACGGACGGGGCCCTGACCTCCGAACCGGAGGGAGGCGACCCCTTGACGGGAGCGGGTGCTAGAACCTGTGGGAATCCTGGAACGGAGCGTGCGTGTGGGACCTGCGATGGCGTGCACAGATTCGCAACGCTACATCTATCGTTTCCTTTTTTTTTTCCCGACTGTCCTTGGGACTTGCGTATTTCTCTCTTCAATTGTCGGCATTCAGCGATCAAATCCTCAGCCTCTTGTCTGTCCTATCAGAAAACTGGGCTCCCGCATCCTGTAGTATTATTTTTGTACTGCTCATTTCGAACTTTCTTTTTGTCCATTTCTTTAAAAACCAAATTCCGGTACGAATTGCTATGATGCAGACCCACGATCCGACCTGATCTGCTGCTGCGAAAGCTGGCCTGGCCGTCCACTGCGACGGGTTCCCTCCGTTCCAGGACAACAGGACTCGTCAGTGTCCCTCTCGACTCTCAAACCACACCACGATCGAGATCAGGCTCGTGACGACGAAAAGCACAGTGTACAAAGCTTCTGTGCTCCGATCCGAAATTCCAAATCCAACACGGACACCGAACACGACCGCTGCTCCCTCCGTCATCCAGCGAGCGAGTCCGACTCGGCGGGCAGCGAAAGCCGGCGATCAAACGCCCCGAGGAACATGGGCCTCGACCTCACAATTTCTATTCGTTTCGTCCTCGAGTCGAGGGAGGCACAGACAGGCCGGGTTTGACTCAGCAGACGGCGACGCGCCGACGTGTCGTCGTGCCGCTCGTATCCGCCCGCCCATCCATCCACGTGTTCCCGTGGTCCGGCCTCCGCGGCTCCGCCTTCCTCGCGGGCGGCTCGCGCCGTTCCCATTCCGACGGCTATAAATAACCGCCCCCTTCCGCCGAAGCTCCGCTCCCAACCCCTCGTTTTTCCTCTGCGCGTTTCTCTTCACAGATCACAATTGCTCGGCGATAACGGCAAGCTAGCTGGATTAGGAGGAGGGGGAGTCGCCAGCGGCGATAACGAGAAGCTAGCTGAATCAGAGGAGGGAGAGTCGCCGGCCGGCGAGCAGCAATGCCTTACTGCGAGGTGGACAGGTACGCGGACGGCGACAAGTGGGAGGGCGTGCGCCTCTTCTACCGCCGCTACGGCCGCGGCGCCACCAAGGTGCTGCTCATCATCGGTACGCACGCCGACCTCTGCCTGCTCAGGCAAAGATTACCTTTTTTTTTTTCTTCTTCATTCATCTTCCGCTGCTTTTCGCTGAGAAGCGGACGGTTTGGTGTTTGGTTTGGATCGGAACCAAAGGATTGGCGGGGACGCACGACTCGTGGGGCCCGCAGATAAAGGGGCTGACCGGGTCGTTGGAGCCTGCCGACGACGAGCCCCCGCGGCCGGACGAGGAGGCCGGCGTCGGTGCCGCCGGCGCGGCCGAGGCGGCGCCCGCGGAGGGGGAGGAGGCCGCCGGCGATGGCATCGAGGTTTGCTGCTTCGACAACCGCGGCGTCGGCCGCAGCTCCGTGCCCCCGAACAAATCCTACTACTCGTGAGTTCCTGCTCCCCAATCCTCTCATCGGTTCCTCCCGCAGATCCCAAATCCCTCCCCATGTTTGATCGGTCGGTGGTAGATACGATAGGATTGCCTGCTGCCCTTGAGATTCTGGACGATCGTACATGGGATCTGGTGGACGATAGCAGCTTCATGTAGCTTTCGACGAGGAAAAAGGATCCAAAAATTTCACTGTTTCCTGACACAATGGCTTTCAGGAGAAAATGAGTGATGGGGAAGAAAGAAAGGGAATATCTTTCATTCAAAGCTAATGTGTTGGAAAAAGTCAAAATAGGCGGTGGTTCTAATAAATATATACCAGTACAATTGATATGAAACATGTTCTCTCATCTCTGGCAGGACGGCGATCATGGCGCAGGACGCCTTGGCCTTGATGGATCATTTGGGGTGGAAGAAAGCTCACGTCTTTGGCCATTCCATGGGTTAGTCCTCCTTGATGTGCTGTGCCTTTCAGTTCTTTTGACCCTGCATTCAATGTTTGTGAGCGCTAGGCACTGACCGCGTCGCTCTTTGCTACCAGGTGCGATGATTTCTTGCAAGCTAGCGGCAATGGCGCCTCACAGGCTGTGCTCACTGGCAATGCTTAATGTCACTGGAGGTGGCTTCCAGTGCTTCCCAAAGGTACTACAATTTTGATATTTTATACATATTTGTGAAACTGAATATGCCGGGTGTTGCAAGGTACTACCTCCCGTCATAAATAGTCGACGTTCCGACTAGAGTTTTGAACCAACAGCAAGCTCCTGCTGTCCGAACAACAACTATTACTGGCTGGAGGGAGTACAAAGGAAATGTTACAAGGGGCACCCACAATTTTTCCTACCATTTGCACTACCAATTAAGTTTTTTTTTCTTGCTTCTGTAGTTGGATGGGCAGATGCTATCTCTTGCATTCCGTTTCTTAAGGGCAAGAACTCCAGAGGAAAGAGCTCTTGTGGACTTGGAGACCCACTATACAAAGGTAAGGAATTAACAATGCATCCATTTATCGTTCCCCGTTTGCTTCATTTTTTTTTCAGATTTACTGCTTCATTGTTAGATTTAACAATGCTCCTATGCAGGAATACCTCGATGAGACTGTCGGATCGTGTACTAGGAGAATGATCCTCTATCAAGTGAGTGATACCACTGCTTTCCTGATGCTTTGTAAAACTGTAACACAATGTGCTGTTGATGGTGTATCTTCTATATTGGCATCTGCTGTATGGCACGCACGATCTCATGAAACATTGATTTTGGTCGTATGGATGATGTGTTCTTTTTACACATTTAATGTTTACCTGGCATTATCCTTGCCATTTTGACTAGGTTGTCTTCTGTTGCGATCTTTTAAAATATCTTTTTGTTGTGAATTTGGCATTATGTTCTGCATCCCCTCTTTTTTTTAGAATACGGGCATATTAGTAGATGCGTTGAAACCAGTACATACATTTAGCAACCTATATACATGGAAGGTTAATCTGTACCGTGTTGATTGCAGGAATATGTGAAAGGCATATCATCAACAGGGATGCAATCTAACTGTGGTTTTGAAGGGCAAGTTAATGCATGCTGGACTCACAATATGACTACTAAGGAACTAGATACAATACGAACTGCCGGTTTTCTAATATCAGTTATTCATGGAAGGTTAGTTAACGTTAACAGTGGATATTCTTATTTTAAAACTTCTATGAATCCATTTCGGGTGTCTTACATCATATAAATGCAGGTACGATATCATTGCACAATTGTGCCATGCAAAACGTCTAGCAGAAAGGCTTCTTCCTGCTGCTAGAATGGTTGAACTTCACGGTGCACATCTAGTCAGCCATGAAAGACCAGATGAGGTAAAGCACGGACTTTTGGTAAAACAGCGACATGTGCCACTGAAATGTTAAAGGACATTTTGTGTTACTGATTGTTTTTGCCTATTCGCTTATACTGCTGCATCATGGTGGATAACCCCAAAATAGTACCAACAAGGCAACAAAGATAACATCAAAAGTTGTGACTCTCTGCAAGCTTCCCCTGAGAAAATTAAGCTAGATATTACTCAACTTTTGTCTAACCAAACTAGGAAGGAGGATTGAACGGGAAACTTCTGTTGCAACTTGTGCATATATTCCGTCGTTGCTGAGTGAACTAAGGTGACACATTGACACCAGATGTCACATGTCAGTGTTATCTGAAAGCATCATTCGTCACCAAAAACTGCAACATAATACATTACTTTTGAAGGCGACTGTTCTCTGTTACTAGGTTTAGCAGAGAAAAACAGAATTCTAGTATCAACATTGCCCCAAGTATCAGGGCATGTGTTTCATCATGCTCTCAGCAAAATATATTTTGTATCAGGAACCAAGCAACTATGGTACGGGGCTTCTAGGAATTTTCTGAAGTAGTGATGTGAAGTAAATATGTGGAGTTTGTCAAGGCTAGGCTCAACTGCTTTATATATAATAGGCAGCTTTCTTGGAATGTTGTTTCAAGTAACTAAATATGTGGTTCTTCACATACTCAAGTTATGGCTAGTTAGTAGAAAATTGTGCACAACAATAGACACACGACAAGGACTTTTAAGAACAATTAAACGAGCGTATGATTAAATCTTTGTAGAGATAAGTGGAGAGCAAACCAACCAGTGTACTGTGCCATTGACATATTTGTCTTGGTTTTTCTCAATCCAGTCTCAATGTGCTTGCTAGTTTTCGCTTTCCTCCCTTGTTAACAGTCTACACAATAGCACAGTAGAATTCATGTAACCTTGTATGTGTTTCAGGTGAACAATGCACTTATGGATCTTATAAAGGCCACCAAATATGCAATGAAACCTGAAGAGTGGTCGGCTCAGCCAGAGAACGATTCAGGTAAGCTTAGAAGGATCAACATCTCTGATTTTTCTTCAAGGCTTATTGTACAGAGCACGTCTCTTACGCTTCATCCTCATCAGAATCCGCGGCACTCATTTCCACAAGACCCATCACTGTCACAATGCAAACGGATGAAGGTGCAAACGCCGCCGTAGCCGTCTATAACTTCCTTGGCAAGCTGCAACTAAGCTTTCTTTATCTCATAGGGGTGATAGTGATGGGGTTTGAGCACATGAGGAACATTGTAAAGGTAATGAAGCCAGTAAGGGTTGCAGCAATTGAGTCTTGAAGGTAAAAAAAAGCCCTTCCTGCTCCCTTGCAATACAAAACTGTCTGTTGTAGCCTTGCACTTACTGAACTTCCTCTGATCTTGCAGAGCCAAAGACATGTAAACTATTCTTGAGACCTTGTGGGAGTCGAGATGATACTTCACTTCTCCCCAGTACACCGGAGATGATGATTTTAGAGTAGCATCTCCAAAACATGTGAAAGTTTTCTGAGGAAACACCTGCTCTTAGCAGCAGAATAATACAACAAAAGAACATTGAAGAAACCATTAGTGCGCGCCTGGACAGAAGTGTCCCAGGGCACGGGTGATGTACGTTTTACCTCTTAAAGAGTATCTGTAACTTGTATCTATTTCACGGCCACACCATGCTGCGTTAGTGCAGCCACCGTGCTCCTGTATCATACTGAGATTGTAAATCGATTCCTTTGTTGCTTTATATGTTTCCGTGTGGTGTCGATGGACATCTTCTTTCCTGCACGTTATACACTGCGTTTAATGGACGGAAATGCCCATGAACCCCGCAGGTGCACATCAGCTATATACGGACTTACGGAGTAGTAACAAAATCGAATATAGTACGGGATTCCCAGTGCCAACTGAATTTCACAAGGTCTATAACACCAAAAAGACACCTGGCCAGGACCCAGACATTTTGGCTGCGGTGGCGGACGCCGCGAGACGCAACCTGCTCTTCCGGGCTCCGGCGACAGCGAAACTGCCGGCCGGGTTCAGTTCGCCGGAGGGCCACACGGGTTGAGGATTAGCACTATGGCCTAATTCACCTCTTCCCGTACTACCCGCGCACTCCGCAGATTGACGGACGGGGAGTAGTCTCTTCTCAGGTCTTTTTCATGTCTCATCTGATCTGATCTGAAGTTCTGAACGAACCGCGATGATGCGTTTCACTCATTCCCTGTCCTGTCCTGTCCTGTCCTGTCCTGGTTGGTTAATGAAAAACGAGCAAGAACTACTATGCGCATCGTCGTATGTAGCTTGCTGTCGGGGCTGCCGCGCATGGTGGTCGTATGCTTCTACCGCCGGTCGAGCAGAAATGCGGCACCGTTTGTACAAGTGATGACCGCCGTGCTATGTTTCAAAAACTGGCCCGGTCGAGCTAGCTCCTGACTTCTTTCCATCTTGTCAATAATGATCGCAACCGGGAAAAAGGTAACCTAGATGACTAATGCGTACGTTGTTAGCAGGCGTCAGGCGACATGAGCAAACAGATTGAAAATGCCACGCCAGTTCCGAACTACCTACCATAAGTCAATAAACGTGCTGCAATGCATGCGAACCTATCTACGATAAGACTGCAGAGAACACCAGCACGAACACAAAACCAGAAAGGCTGGTGCCCCGGCCACCCTTACCTAAGCACACAAACCACAAAGGCCGGTGACTGGCCACCCTTACATAACTAAACACCATCTCACAAAACAGAATTGAACCGGCTGGAATGAATCGATGATTCAGGCACGCGACAGGGCGGGCGACAGAACTAACCTTGGCAATAATCATAGTGGACAACGGCCGCAGCGCCGGCGCCCGGCGACGACCCACGGCCGGGCCACGGCGTCGAACAAGACACATGCGAGAGGATCGAGGCCGGCGAGGAAGAAGCTTCCTCTGTGCGTGGAGCAAGAGAATATGGTGAAGAGGAGAGGAGATGGATAGGTGGAAGGTGGTGGGTGGGAAAGACAGAAGGGTGGCCGTGCGTGCTCGCGGTGCAAGGCGTAGCGAGAAAGCGGCGCAGCGACGGTAGATTCGCTCGTCGCGGCAAAATATTCGCGCGCGCGGGGGATATGCCAATCGGCAACTAGGGAATATTCGGCTAAGGCCATCTTTTCGTGGGCCTCAGCCCAACCGTAAAACGAAATGTGGCCCATGGACGTAAACGGGCCGGGCGTGGAGGTCTTGGCACAAGACGCGGGCCCAACGTATGCAGATCGAAGAGCACTCGTCTCGTCTCCAGCGACGACGGCGGCGAAGCGGAGGAGCGGAAGCAGAAGCGGCAGCCATGGGCGTGATGGAGAAGCTCAAGGTCTTCGTGGTGAAGGAGCCTGTCGTCGCAGCCTCCTGCCTCATCGCCGGATTCGGTACGCGCCCTCCGTCTCCGTTTGTCTCCGCCCGACGCAATCCCTACTAGATGCGCGCCCGCCGTTAGGGACTCGGGACCCTTTGCTCTTGGTGTGCCTTGCGTTAGTCCTGGGTAACTTCGTAAGGCTCGGTCTGGGAAGGGTAGCGCTTGATTTCCAGGGACCGGCAGGCTGGCCTAACATTTCGATGGCCTTCTCGCTTGCTGCAATTCATTAGATCCAGGATTCCAAATCCCAAGCACTGAAGCATGATTCAGCTGTTCAGTAGCTCTGCTGCGCATGGGACATGGCATATGATTCAGCTATCTCGTAACACAGGAACTAAACACCTCACCCCTTCAAGATAAGAGTCAGCTGTTCCTTGTTCCACCCAGATAGTTCACTACAGTATTAAGGAATTCCCAGTATTAACTACTCCTACGTAGTACTCCGTAGTATGTAGAAAAAGAAGGTGCTTGAGAGCTCGCTGTGACCGAAGACACAATATGTTAATCCTGCACCGGTTTGAGTTTGGTCTGTAGTTGTATGCACACTAGGCATTTCAGATGTCCATTTCTGATTTGTCTGAAAAATGTTTCATGTGGAATCTACTATATATTGTTGGGATAGATGAGTGCCATAAGAAGTCTTATGATCTTACTCCGTAATACTCCTATATAGTTATGCATTGCTGGGGTTCCCATCTTCCTCCATAATCGCATTTGAATGAGAAATGCGCTTTGCTTGTGGATGTAGATCACATTATGATGTGTGCTATTTGTTTGCGACTTTGCGGCATTTGGAAAGATACAATTGCCAGCAAAGAGGGCTCTACCAATAATAAATTGGCATTGAAATTCAATATAGCCTGTAGAAATATGCGAATGGATACCCCAAAAGAAAGTGTTGCTGCCACATGAGATACGAACTCTGTTTTGTGGATTAATTCTCTTGTATAGTAGAAGGAATAGCATTTGTCAAATTTACTTCTGACCCATTTGTCGAATGGATAATTTTGTTTATTTCTGAGAAACCCAATTGTATTGTACCTAAGACTGTCTTGAGAGAAATGTTTGTTTTTTATGGCCTAGAAAAGGTTATAAATTTCCTGAGTTGATCCTCAGAATCTGTTGCGATTGGTGAACACCAGGCAAAGAGTGCATCTCAGGTTGACATTTCTGTGTAGCAAGATGCATTTGGCTAGCAACCATTGCAGTTACAATTTACTGTGGAGCATCACAAAGCGCAAGGCACTCAATTCTTCTTATTTGTAACGTATACCCGGAAATGTTCAGCCCAAAAGTCGTGAGATCAAATGCAGTGCCTGAATCCCATTTTAAATGTCGAGCATAGAGCATCACAATTTAAGTAGCGGCACTGCTACTGCTATGCCCATCAGCAAAATGTTCTTATTCAATTTGATATTTTGCAACGATTCGTATTTCATAGTTGACAAACAGATAGGAGGTGTTGTTATGCGCTTTGGCGTTTTAGAAGGAAACAAAAGCATCTTTTATTTCTGCGAACACACATTTGAACAGATTTGGTTTCTAAGTTTTCCTGACTTGCCTATATGGACCTTTGGAATTATCTATCGGGGAAAATTTAGCATCCTGCCATTGGTTTTCCTTCTGCCAAATGATTTGAGCTGACCTTATAATGTGCAATTTCAGGTCTCTTTCTTCCAGCAGTTGTTCGGCCAATCTTGGATTCATGGGAGACCGCGGAAAAAGTCCCACCACCACCTCTAAATGATGTATGTGATTTTCCCCCCATTTTTGGGTTGTTTCATGTGTGCTGCTTTCTATCTACTACCTCCAATGATAAATAGAAGACGTTTCAGACTATCAAATTGACCTGCATTTAGTTACTTTTTTTGTTGTCAGAACACCAACTAATTCTGTCTGGATGAAGTAGTTCATAAACAATCATGTTGCTCCCATTCAATTTGTTACTATTTCCCAATTCAGAATGTTTATTTTGCATAAACCAATCCTTACCAAATGAATTTCCAGTTCATCTTTAATAGAAGAACCCTGTTTGGTCACTCCAAGGCCCAAGCTAACTTTGATGAAAGAAAATGCCAGAAAATGAATTCTAAATACATTTCTCTTTGGCCAGCATAATTTGCCAAGGGCATCCGTTTAAACTTCCTGTTGCATGATCGTTTCCTTGTGCTGTCAAACCTGAGGAATTGCCATAGTTCTTCACCACCATTTCCTGATTTTTATCCGTTTAAACAATGCAGCCGAAGTACTACCCTACCCTAGGCTGTTTACATGCTGTTATCCTGTGATTGCAAACAGCTGGGACAAGATTTTAATCTTTTGATACTTCTGCAGGTGGTTGCCGGTGTCACCGGGAAGAAAAAGTAGCGAAGTCGCATGTTTTTTCTGTTGTCAATGTTGTCCCACATTTTTCTGCCCCATGTTTTCTGGCAACCAGATTGGAAGGCTCTGCAGAGTCGCGATGTTGAACTCTACTGATGATATCAGCGAAATAATCATTGTACCTGAACTCCATCATACTGCGATGTGACAGTTTTGTTTTTTTTACTTCTCGAAAAATTGATGGAGTGTCACTACCATTTGAACTATGTTTGGCCGCATATCTCGGTCAGGCAGACCGTCTAGACTGCATTCCTCCAGAAATCAGAAGCGCCGTCGCGCCACGACCTGTCTGTCCTGTGATGTTATGTTGTGGCAGTTGTGTACTCCGGCGAGACCGAGACCACCGTGGCACTCGGCGCTTCTGCGTGTAGTCTTGTGCATGTGACTTCGACCGCGCTTCTGCCTCCACGGTGCCGAGCAGCGCTGGCGCATTCCACTCCAAACCTGACGTCTTCGACCTCGGCGAGTCGGCGGCGCCACGCCCGGCGGCCGTATAGATCTGTTGACGTGAATAGAGGATTGGCCGATTGGGAGGGCGCGTGAGTGCGTCTGTGCGTGACATTTTTTTTTTAGCACAGTCTCTGCGTCTGTGCGTGGCAGCCAGACGAGAAGAGGGGCACGTGCTGTTGGGCCGTTATCTCGACCCGTGCTGCTTTGTGCAGTTTGAGGTGAGTGTGAGGCCCACCCAGTTAGAAAAGTTTGGCCCAAATAAGCCCAGGAGGAAGCGCTTGCCAACCCTAGGGTTTACGAGCACGCCCCCATGTATAAGAGGCGAGGCACCGCGAGGAGCCCGGCCTTCCGCAGCCGCCACCCCAACCCCGGACCAGAGCGAGAGAGGCGACGCCGAAGCACCTCATCTCCGGTGAGTTGAGATCGCTCTCTCACATGGCACACGCCAATGATTTGTTAGCTCTGGTAGCGTCTGCTCCGTTCTGTTTCATGTTTAAGTTTGCGCGGTTCAACTTGATGCTGATTTAGCGGTCACCTCCGTGGTTTTTGTTTCACTATCCGAAGTGTATATGCATGGTTCGGCTCAGAAATTCTGATCTAGCGTGCATGATTCGTCGTTGTTAATGTTTACTGAAATCTTAGTCTTCGCTTAGTTGGATCTGTTTGCAAGATAATGCGTAGGGCTGTCAATCGGTAGAAACTGCTGTTGTTACTGCAATTTTAAGTAGTTCTCTGCGGATAGTGAGATGGTTGGTTTTCTGCCTGTTTGCTTTGATACGGAATCTCAGTATCTGACACACCGCTCAAATTGATCTTGTAGGCGAAGGGAAATGGCGACGGTTCCAGGGGATCTGATCTGGCAGGTTGTGAGGAAGAACAACGCCTTCCTTGTGAAGCAGTTCGGCAACGGCAATGCCAAGGTGCAGTTCTCCAAGGAGCCCAGCAACCTCTACAACGTCCACTCCTACAAGTACTCTGGTATGCTCCTCCTCGCACAGTTTCTGAATTGTTCTGCATACATAATAAATGGATAAATCATGTTGTAAGTGCTGACTGATGTTTCTCTTTTGTTCCCTTATTAGGCTTGGCAAACACCAAGACCGTGACTATCCAGCCAGCTGCTGGAAAGGATTCGGCTGTGGTCCTTTCCACCACCAAGACCAAGAAGCAGAACACACCTGCTAAGCTGAGCCACAAGTCTGTGATGCGCAAGGACTTCCGCAAGATGGCCAAGGCTGTGAAGAATCAGGTATTATCACATGGAAATGCACCATCTTACTTATTTGTCTATGCTATAATTGATACTGCTTGCTCAGCTATATCCTGTACTGTGTAATTCTTTGCTTTTAGGCATTCTGTATTCGTTTTGATTTTTTTCCTGTTAATTTGTTGCTGTGATGAGCCATAACAAGTAAGAAGGCCAACTGATCAACTGGTTCTTCGATGAAATATAGCTGATACGCTTGGCTTCTGAGCTGAATATTTTTTAAAATTATTCTGAGCTGAATATTGCATATTGGTTTTGTACGCTGTTACTGTTAATTTTGTGATGGTGATTTTCTGAGCATTATATGTTATTTGTTCTGTTGCTTGTATTATCCTACATGACTTGTTGTTAGATTCTCTTGTATGTCTGGGTTCCCTTGCTGATCCACCAAGGTGTAGCTGTGATGAGCCATAACTTGTAAGAAGACCAACTGATCAACTGGTTCTTCAATGAAATATAAGCTGATACGCTTGGCTTCTGAGCTTAACCTGCAGATTCCTTTGTCTTGTTGTATGATTATTGAGGTCTTGCTGTTCCTCGTAAAGGAACACTACAATACTATGCTAATGATTGCTGATTCTCTTGTAACTTGTTGATCCAATGTAACCAATGAATGTCCTAATTTGCATTTTGTTTGCTGCTGTGCAGGTTAGCGACAACTACTACAGGCCTGATCTGACCAAGCCTGCCCTTGCCAGGCTGAGCTCAGTGTACCGCAGCCTCCAGGTCGCCAAGTCTGGTGTCAAGAAGAAGAACAGGCAGCCCAAGCACTAAGCTTCTGTTTTGTTGAGGGGCCTGTTGGTGCTGTAGTCCCATCTTATATTATCTATTGTTCCAACAGTTTTGAGACTTGAAGTGAATTGTTAGAACTAGACCAAACCATGTTAAGCTGCTGTTATGTCGTTCCATAATCACAAATTGCGTGGCATTTGATGATTGCTGTTTTGTTTGCAAAACTTTTCAAGATCTTGGTTTTGAGTCTCCCAAGAGCTTGCTGTCTCGTACTTTTTGATGCTAGCCAAACGGTGGTGCAAGCTTGCAGCTCCATTGGCGTCGACGGGTGGTCAATTAATCACATGTCAAGGTAGAGGGAGAGCTCTGTCGAATAAACAAATGGCAGAGCTCGCTACTTTGCCCCTTTCCTTGCTATCAAATCATGTTGTGTTATACTCAGGCCCCGTTCTCTTCTTGGTTTTCATGGAAGTGTTATTTTTGAAAGCTATATACATGTCCAAATGAGCCGCCAGGCAATGTACTACTAGCAGTCTGGCAATATTCTACATATACAGTAATAGCCTTGGTTGGTAACCTGACGACTGTGACGAGCGGCAACGACCCTATGTCTTGTGAATTATTATAGAGTTGCTGCTGTTCAGTTGTTTCCCCGGCTCTTGCTGCTGCTGAGAGCCGATCATCTGCCAGACCGTCCGGTAAGCTGTGAGCCCGAGCTTCTGCACCCTGTCGTACATCGTCTCGGGGCGCAGCGGCGCGACGTAGAGGCCGACGGCGTCGAGCTGCCAGCCGCTCCGCCCCCAGAACCCGACGACGGCCCCTCCGTCCACCGGGAACGTGAACGGCGTGCCCTCCTCCATGCCGAACGGCCCGTACGCCCTCTGCTGGTTGGTCCGGAACGTCAGCGACCGGATCACCGGCGAGCCGCCGTGCGCGATCGGGGCGTAGTGCCCGCTCACGGTGGTCACGTACTCGTCCGGGAAGCTCAGAATGATCTGCGTATGCGCTGCGCTGCGCTGTTCAGAAAACCCATCTGTGCAAGTGCAATATAACTGAGAAACTGGCGGTTGCAGGTGGTGTACAGTACGTGCCTGGTGGGTCGAGTGATTGGGGCCGGCTCCTCCGTGTCGCTCACCGGGGACGGCCAGGCCGTCCCGGTCGTACTCCACGCTGATGGACTCCATGCACCGGTCGTAGGACACGGTGATGCTGCGGATCCCGGTGTGGCCGCCGTCGTCCCACGGGTGCCCTCCGGCGCCGCCCCATGGGCCAACTTTCATGAGCTTCTTGGACACCACCATCTTCCTCTGAGGCTGCTGCTGCTGCTGAAAAACTTGTGCAGTTTGGTGTTCAGACTTTTCAGGATAATTCCTGCAATATCTGCGAGAATGAAAAGCAATACAAGTGAAGTAAAGTCCATGGCCGTACCATGCTTGCTCCCGATGGTCTGCAGAGCAGCTACACAAGTGGTATGATGTGCAGCTAAAGGTTCTTCAAGAGCAAGTGTGCTTATAGATAAACAGCGCAAATGAAGAAATTGCACAACAAACCAAAAGCTTTTACCCTTTTAAAGTGGCAGCAGGATGGGGGGATAAACTGGGGATCAGAATTAGATACCCTAAGCGATCGGTATACTGCTTTCTAGAAATATAAGGATGTTGCACAAGAGCATTTTGTCCTTCAGCGAGAAGTCTCAGAAGAATCTTGAAATTTTGGGTAATTTAGGCAGTGTTAGATTTCTTGAGTGAAATTGCATCAGTTCAAGTTTAGCATCCCTCTGGGAAAAAATATCTTTTATTGAGCAACTACCAATGAAGTTACCTTCAAGAAAAAGGAAGGCACAACGATTACACAGCTCCCTTACAATCCAAGCTCACAAGGCTTTGGTTCTTTTACTTCTATGGTGACTCATCTGGTCAAGCAATGTTGTGGCAATATGGGACAGACATGACATGAAAGGTATGGGTTCTCCAATAGATGATCATGTGAATGGAGAATAGGATGCTATTGAGCTGACAGCATCACTGGTAAGGAAGAATTACTCATGTCTTTTTTTTTTTTGCTGAATAATTGTTTTTACTTATCTGTAGATAGTGCCCATCTCGTTGAATAAATCAGGACAAAAATATACAAACGGGTTGTCCTGGGAGACTTTTGTTGAAGAATTCGTTTTTCTTTTATTGTCATAGACAAATCAAACGGATTTATTGTCAACATCTCTGACAAAATGCACCCATTTTCTTCTGGATTCAACCAGCCAAATTAGCATGTACTAAAATGTTAAATGCCCATGGCAGGACACAGTTACAAGGATATATTTGTGATGTGTCCAACAATCATTATATGGGGAGCTAGTTGGGTGCCACTGAACCAACAGGACAGGAGAATCTTAGCTGACAGCGTGCATAAAGTCCAAAAGAAGCCAATAATACACCCAGCTAATCTTTGTAGAATTTGTAAAACATCATATATTATCTGATCGGCAAAATATTCCATGTCCGGAAAAGAATTGAAGCAGATAAGAGGTACCTGTCATTTTCTGAAACTTCAAGTACATGCTTTCACCACATTTGCGGTTTTTATGGCACCTGTGGCTTCAATAAATACCTGTATGTGACAGGGCATCAAATATTCACCTTTTCATTTGTAACATTGGTAGCTCAACTTGCACATCTTTGTGACATCCTGCCGTCTATCTGCTGCACTCTTTTACAAGTTTACATTCTTGAGCCAGGTGCGTAGCTGTGTAGACAATGCTTTGCTTTCATTACAAATTTCACTTTTTTTTTTTTTTGCCAAGAACTAAATGAGCAGACTGTTGACAGCCCCATTTGGCCCTTGGTGTATGCAATAAGCACGCATTGCCTCATCGAACCAGACTGTACTGCAATCTAAAGCCCTGCTGATCTGTGCTTTGCTGGAGATTATCAAGAACTAATCCAATCCTCTGATGAGGTGTATTGCTGTCTGGTGTCCAAACCACCATTCCCGTTTCTTACTTTGCCTGCCAACTTTTAAAGCAGTTTCAAAATTTTCTATTAGGAACATCCGAAACCTGCTCATCCTAGCTTGATCCGTGTCACTGAAACGGCAGCTAATCATGCGCTGCCACTAATTATGAGCTGGCTGATGGAAATAATCGGCCGGCCAGACTGTGAACATGGGGGGGCCCCCAAACTTCTCCGCTCACCTATAAGACACGGTCTCACCTCCTCTCACCTCTCACGAATCGTTTGCATTATTTCCCTGCAAGCTCACAGCGCAAGATCCTCTGTTAGCTTCACTTCACACCGCCCGTCGTCATGGCCTCCAAGATGTTGCGCGCCGCCGTCGTCGCGGCCGTCGCCGTGTCCTCCTTCGCCGGGGTCGCCTTCGCGGCCGACGCCCCGGCGCCTAGCCCCACCTCCGGCGCCGCGGCCCTCTCCTCGTCGCTCGTGGCCGCCGTCCTCTGCCCCGCCGTGGCGCTCCTCCTCGGCAACCTGCGCCACTGAACTGATGAGTCCGTTGCATCTTCTTGGTTGATGTCTCGTAGACGGGGAGCTGCTGTGTGCGCGTGTGCTGCCTGTCAAGATGGATGTCCTCTGCATCTTCTGTTCGCCTTGTGTTTCATTCTGACCTGCGTTTTGTACCACTACCCGTACCCATGGAATTTTATTCGTTCGGAGATTAAGACCATTTTCTGTAGGCGCATTGGGCCAGAGTGAACATTACCATGTTTGCCCTGATCATGGTTATGTTTCAAGCACATAACCATGCCAGAGATTAAATTCCATTTGATCATGAGAAAATGCTGGTGCGTCATTGTGATTTCCTTTTCCCTCGCGAAGCTGCAGCTTGTGGTAGTATTCCTTTTGCTTTGCAAAGTGGAAGCCACGTAATGTTCGTGTCGCGCTTTGGCGGGGTATTTGCATCTCATTCGCAGAGAAAAGCGACGCTTTTTATCTGAGATGAAAAAAAGGGACAAAGCGTAAAACTAAAGCAGGTTAGCAAAGCAGCTCTCTCCCCCTCTGCTGTAAAGCACCTATGCGCGCAAATAATGCAACCTTAATCTTCCCCCCTTTTCTTCTCTTTTGTTCTGACGAGCTGATCGTATTTTAATTCCTTTTGGTGCTCTTTAGCTGATCCCTGATCATCTGTGAACCCGGCTGTTTCGCAGATGATTATTGATAACAATTAGTCGGTCCATTTGGATTCAGGGGGAGCATGAGGAATCAACGCGACTTCTTCTTTTTCTTTTATCTAACAAAGCCATCTTCCAAAAAAAAAAAGACAAAAACAACAAACGCGTGCTTGTTCGTCCTAGCCTTGCTCGTCGCTCTCCGACTACGTACGACGTGCCGTTCGCCACGCCTGCGCGTTCAGCCGCACCGGCACCGCAACGCACACGCCTAACAGCGGCTCGGCTGGCCACGACTCCAATCACGCAGCGCGCGCCTACACCGTTTGGTGGGCGGCTTGCGGCCGCGCAGCGGTCCAGGCGGTTGCTTCGCTGCCTTTGCAAGAGCGCCAGCCACTGGCTCATGTGGGGCAAGAAGGAGGCAGGACCACCCGCATATAAACCAATGGGTTTACTGCAACAGAAAGCAATGGATGCGTAAAAAATTACCACAAGAACAGAATTTACAAGTCTGTCTGTCCTGAATTACACAAGAGGCACAATCATTTGTGATCCGCTGACGCTGAACACAATAGCACAGGATGAAAAAGAAAGAAAGAGTTTATTGTCAGGCACCGGGCAAGCTACACGCGCCAGGAATGGCGAGCTCCGGGATCACGTTGGTATTTGGCAGTGTCAGACGTACTCAAGCAGTATTAACATCAGAGGCTAGCAGAGCCGCGTTGCTGCTTTACAGGGAACTGAATAGTTGATAATGTGTTCATAAATTCCAGTTCCTGCAGCTCCCTCTCTGTTCTTCGGTGCCGCTTCCTGGCATTTCGGTTGTCCTCTGATCTCCAGAGGTTCCTCTGGGACAAATTGATCTCCACTAGCCATGCGAGAAGCGGCGACCTGACGAATCATTCCATCAGAATGCTTTATCATCGATCTCCATCTGTTGCATCTGTGCTCGCCTTCCTTCTAATATTCAGCTGCTCGCCTTCCTTCTAATATTCAGCTTTGTCATGTTCAGTGATCTCTTCTTTTTATTCCGAGTC
Organism: Paspalum vaginatum; assembly: GCA_030272315.1. NCBI lineage: Eukaryota > Viridiplantae > Streptophyta > Magnoliopsida > Poales > Poaceae > Paspalum > Paspalum vaginatum. Next base: position 44,251,195 of record CM059020.1, on the reverse strand, counting down.
ACTATCCATGTCGTGCATAGCTTTCAATCCCCTAGGGCGCTGCAAAATCAGTTCAAATCTGAGGTGACCGAATTCCGTCAAGATGTGATATGGGATTTGTAGTGCGAGCTACAGGGTCTAAAATTGATATTACATGCAGGTGCTCCCACTACATGAAGTGCTCCCTGCTCCTATTTCGAAGAAAACATAAAAAGTGCGTGAAAAAATATCAATGGATAGATGATGTACTAATGCATGTTCATGCAAAGTTTGTAGTTAAAAGAACAAAAATCAAAAAGCACCAGGCCCGAAAAGTTTGTGTTCTATTTTTTTTCTGATATACAGATTTTTTGTTCAATCTCAAACTTTGCATGAACATAGATCATCGTATCACCTATCCATTCATATTTTTGGTTGATTTTGCATGCACTTTTTATGTTTTTTTCCTGAAATGGGAGCACGGGAGCACCTCATGTGGAAGTACAGGACACAGTCTCCACCCACCTTCTTGGAAACCTTCTTCTCTCTGACTTCATATCTTTCAAGAGTCAAATCACATAGCCACGTTCCTGGGCATACAAACTGCAAAAGATGAGGAAAATTTAGGAAGGAATAACAGAATGGTGATTTTTTTCTCTCATATGCAAGCCTCAAGAGTAGTACTTAGGAAGTTTTCTTAAGCTTAAAATTGCACAAGAGTAGTATTTAGGGGGGAAAAACTCTTCGCCAATAGCAGTAGCATTTATCTAAACAATACAAAGATTGCAACACTGTCTCATGACATCAAGACTAGTAAATTAGTTCTGCTGTTTCAGATAAAAGTGCTAGCTGTTTTTTTTTTTTTTTTTTTTGTGAACAAAAGTGACAAGGGCTGCCTTTAAACTAAGAAGAGCGCTTGCTAATAGTAGCAGGGACCAGAAGTGCAACTCATCAAGCATTGAGGATACAACCAGATGGGAGGCATAAGCTTTTAAATAAACTTATTTGCTTCTGACAGAAGCATGCTGTGGTGTTATTATGGCTGTTTCTTGGCAAACAAATTAAGTCCGCAGGTATATGGAGGAATCCAGAGAGTGATAATTTATTTGCATGCCTCCTGTGGTCGAGGGACAGCCTGCACAGAGGTGGGCCTATGGTCCATGTGATCTGATGCCCTTTATGGCTGAATCTATTAAAACACATATCTCAAATTCAGAAATTCTATATAGGGCCAGTAAATCCAATAATTTCAGAGATAACCCTAATTTGAATTATAATACTGATTTCTTAACGAAGAGTAAACTGCTGCCATCTACTGGTATTTGGACATTTTGAGTTTGGAATCTCTCAGCATGAAGGTATATTTTTTTCATTAGGCCATTGCCATTTGCCAGTGGAAATTTCATGACATAGTTACCGAAGACTATCGTCTATCTTTCTTTTCATAAATATTTTGTAATAGCAATTTGTATGGCTTAAGGCCTTTGTATTCTGACCGCCCTCTTGGGGCAGGCCCAATATGGGCGCCGCCCCCCTGGTAGATTAGGCCAAGGACTCCAGTCCGATAGGGATAGGACTCTCCTCCTTAGGTGTATATATATGTACATGTACCCCTGATCTACCAATCAATCTATATTACCCTACTTTCATGGTATCACGAGACTGGATTTTACCCTAGTTTTCGCTTCCGCTTCCTTCTGCGCGCGGGCGCGCCCCCTCCCCTCGGCTGCGCCCAGCCGCCACCCCCAGCAGCGCGGCGCAATCTATTCGATTACCCTACTTTCATTTTGCCATGTCACCAAACATGTAGATGTGTCGAGCATTTAATGGGATTGAAACTCAAATAACCTTTATTTGTTACCATGGACAGCAACTAGGGATGCAAGTAGGTACCCAATGGTGTTTTTTGGGTCACCATTCTAGCTAATTTTTTCATCCAAATTAATTACGAAGATTGCTACTCTAATTCATTTTGTCACTTGTTTGGGTCGACCCAATGACCCGAAATAGATGATACTTACATCCCTAACGGCAACATAGGATCCTATGCACATTCATATGAATGTATTGCATTCAACTTAAAGAAAAATAATTTATTATAAGTTAATATGAGAGGGTCATACATTGACGGTTCTCTGGATGACCTTGGCTCTTTTCTTGGGCCTTTGAGGCAGCTTGGATCCTTTGAACACCAGGAAATCCTCTTCCTTTTCCCTGTTTGACAAGGTGATTGCAAACTTCGGCCAGATGGACCCTTCACTCCCTGACGAAGAGCCTTTCTTATCATCTGGAAAGTTCTGTGTACCTCCGTTGTTACCTCTTCCATGGCGCTCCCTATCTGGTGAAGCAACCGTGTGGATCCCATTGTTCTGTTGTTGCTGTGCTGGTGATTCCATGATTGGAAACTCTTCCGAGTTCCTACAAATTCAATAACTGCATAGATTAGAAACCATACATAAAAGAACGCCTCATTCACTTGAATCCATCCAGCAAAAATCATCTTGTTGCTCATAAGTCATAAGGGCTAGCCCAAAAAAAGGGATAAAGAGAAGGAACACATTGAACAGAATTGCCCATGGTGGCATGGTGTTCTCATCATGGGGCAATATATAAGCAATACTGTGTATGCTTTTCCCGTTAACAAAGAATGCATGAATTAGTTATTTCTTAAATGAAAAGGACGCATGGATTAGGTTTTAAGTGTCTACTGCAATTTCCAATCTTCTGACAGGAAGGAGGAACATTAAAATGGTTACAATTAAAAGATGACAATGGAATGTTAGACTTTGAATTTTTCATGCAACTTAAAAACATTATCAAAATTTGGAAATATGGAGACTGCAAAAAAAAAAAAATCATGATTCACCTCCAAATTAGGGGAAGGTGTAATATAGAAGGCAAAAACTTCCACCAGTTACCTATATCAACGCTTCGTTCCGTCCAGGTAAAAGAAAAACTATGAATTCAAGGAGAAGAGGAAAAGGGTGAGAGCAAATTAATGAGCAAGCCCTCACCATCCACTTTATGTGTGGTGGTGACTGATGAAGATAAAATTGGGGTATTCTTCTGAATCCAAAATTAGTCAACAAAATATAGTTCATGTGATGTGACTCCAGACTCCAAACATAGTAACAGATGAGGGCACCAAAGTATTGAATATTCAGGCATCAAAGAACACAAGGTTTTTTTTAAGAGATTGATACTGATACCAGCCTCATCTTGTAGTTTTTTTTCGCAAATAGTTTCATTGAAGCAAAATCGCGGATCAGTTTGAGCAAACTGTACCAGTAAAATGACAGGCAAGTCATGTGATGCGAAAAAAGAAAAGAAAAGAAAAGAGAAACAACATAAGCTAGAACTCTTGAAAATTCAGGGAATAGATTCAAATATAGACAATTCAGCTGGATTGACAGATGATGGAAATAAGGAGTACTAATCTGCTGGCCCTTAAACTCCGATAACAACCTCACCTTGAATGGTAAGAAGAGACAAGTCAAAAAACCTTCTAATGTGAGTAACTAAAATCAGGGTTTCTGTTGTAACTTGTAAGCAACAGCTTCTTTCAGCCTCCCAGGTGGCCAGGCCCAATTTAAGCGTTGCAAGGAAACACCGACCAATATAACAGGTAATGAACCAGATCAGTAACTCTCACAAGAATATAAACTAAGATTCAAACGGGGTAATGAACTAGAACACCTAGGCATCCATACCAACTTCAGTAGTACTGGCGGACTACTCCATATTCTGGAAGAAGAGAAAGTTGGACCAATCACCACAATAAGCCAACCAATGCCAATCAGGCAATGATGGTTGCCCAACAAAACCAAAATCATCACTGCTTTGCCCAACATGCAGGCCCCTCCGTCAGAAAACTAGCAACTTTGCTATTTTCAGTTCTTGAGGAAAAAGACAGACCACATCTTCGAATTTGATGTCCACCCTTCATTCAAATTGAGTTTCTCTCCAAACCAACACCAAATCAGATCAGGCCTCTGCTCCTCTGATCGATGGCACGTGCCCAGGACGACATCACGTGATAGCCAGCTGTTGCTTTGCCTAATAGCCCAACAAAAATGGGCGCTAGTTTAACGAGTAGCCAACAGCCCACCACACCAAAGAAATCATGCAGAGAACACACGCAACGCCAACGTGCACATCGGCGCCGCGAATGATAAAAAAAATTCAGAGAAGAGCACAAAGGCACGGACCTGAGGACGCGGTGGTGGGCATGGCCAGTTGGGTGGTGCTGCGCAGCAGCTGCTGCTGCCGCGGCAGCGGCGCGGCGCTGGCCAATGGCGGCCTTCTCGGCTGCTGCGGTGGCGGCGGCCTCGACGTCGCGCCGCTGCACCTTGACGCAGCGCAGTCTCTTTCGGTTACCCCACTGCAGCAGCATGTCGCGCTCAGACGCCGTGCCCCCGCCACCACCGCGCGACGAGCCCCGCGTGTGGTAGTGGTTCCTCGCCTCTTTGTCCATTTCCTGACGAGCTGAAATTCCAAGGTAGACAAGGGATGAAATCACCATGAAACTGGAGTAAGTATACTGTAAATTGAACGAAAAATGCTGGGAAAGTCAACTTCGGATCAGCTAATCCAGAAATAATTCTCAAGATCAGAGGGAAAGTTGTCCAATTTATTTATTTGGATGGATTGATGCAAAACCAAACAGAGGAGAAACTGAAAGGTAGGAGACTGATTGGATAAGGAGGGATGATACATGGACAGTACTGTGTTTTGCCCAAAAGAATATCTCTTCAATTTTGAGTCATGTCACACACACACACACACAAAATTCTTAGAAAAGGATTTTTGGAAACGGATAGAATGATTCCACTGACCGATCAATCTCCGTGATAAGCGGGATGACCACTAATATCAACTCAACTTTAACTGTCTGATCAAATAAACAAGGGAAAGCTGGGGACAATAATGAGCTTGTTTCTTAAAAAGAAATTGGTGAGCTACAGGTTTTCTGATTGAATCCATGTCAAATCAGGAGAAGTTAAAAGAAATTGAATTGGAATAAAAATGAAATATTTAGCTCAACACAACTCATAACTGAAGAGCAATTTTGAAGATAACAAGCAATTAATCAAATGCATAATATGGGCACTGGAGTGCATTGTACCCAATTTTCCGTTATTGCGAATTCAACAATCAAATGGAAAAGGAAAATTTGAGAGAGCCACAACAAATCGGATATAAACAAGACACCATATGCAAGGAAGGGATCAGCTCCCAAAAGTGGGGAAAAAATAGTGGAAGCGGCAGACTTGACGGTTGTATAATATAGAACGCCGGCAGAAAACAGGGGGAAATGGAAGAGATCCACAACAACAACCAGCAGCCTACCTAAACAACTCCTGATTCCGGCTTCTCCTCCAACCGACCAAACGAGGAACACCACGAGGAACACCAAATGGAACAGGCAAAGAAATCCCAACTTGCAGATAAGCAGCTAAAGATTGTTCGGTAAATCACTCGATCCAAACCAGTTAACTCCCACCCAAGTCCCAATCACGGGAATCGCAAGTCGAGCAGCTCAGATTGCGCTCGATCGTAGCACAAGCTGATTCAGGCCACGCTGAAATGTAGCCTCGGAAGAATTGAATTCAAATAATCCACTGGAGATGTCCCCACACCTCACGTGGGATCCCGCAAGCACTGAGACAGCGGAATCCTAGCACAGGGAGAGAAGCGAAAGCGGAATCCAATCCCAGCAAGAAAAAGGGGACGGGTCGTTCAGATCAACCAACCAACCATGAAGAACCTTGGAAATCGAGAATCCAAACAAAATCACAAGAAACAAACTCACAGAAATCGGAAATCAAAGGGAAACTCCCATCAGAGTGCAAACCTCCCAACTCGAATCCGCACCCAATTACCGCTCAAAACAGTAATAATCGAGAGGACAAGAGCAAGGGAACCGCAGCCGGAGGGCACCAAGAGCAGACCTGAAAGCGCCGCGTGCGTCTCTGTGTCCTCCAATTCACCTCGCGCTCTACTAATCCTCCGCTTGCCGTCTCCTCCAGAAGAACACAGATCAAGCAGAGGAATGGATTCTTCAAGGCAGAGGTTTCGCGGTAAACGGAGTCGGAGGAAATTCCGGACGCCCCCCTGCTGCTCCCCCTCCCTCCTCTTCCTCTCTGGAAGCCAGGTTGAGGTGAGGACCAAGGAAGAGGTAGAAGAAGGCCTTGGCATTTTATATGGCTTCTCCCCCGCTCCAGAACCGGATCCTATCGCCGCTGCGCGGGGCAACCCATGGCCGCTGATCTCCTGGTGGACGGCCTGGATTGTCCCAGCTCGTCACTCTTCCCTGCTGTAAAATGTCCAGCTGTTACTTCTTTCAGCGAGCCGGCTTAGTGGGCCTTGGGTCGGGCTAATGTCCAGTAGGCCGGCCCGATCAGTTGCTCTGACCAGCTGAATGAAAGACACTGACCGGCTGACCGCGGCCCAGCTTTCTAAGCATGACGGAGAATTGCTGGTTCCTCCATGCTTCGATCACTCCTATTTCGTAGTGTACATTTTTTTTTTTCCATTCAGGAAACTACACGGCTTCAAAATTTAAAATTAAACATATGAACTGCAAAGACATTATCAAGACCCAAACATAACGATGAGTGCTAGATTTATATAGGAATTAGGTGAAAAGAGAAGGCATTTGCATCCAGTGAATCGCGCTCCTAAAAGAAATGAAGAAAAAGAGTACAAAGAATCATGTAATGTAAACAAAAAGAAAGGGTCAATATAAATACTACAATAGCCAACCAAATGGCAGTGGCAGCATGAGTAATGGCGAAATCCTTCATGGAATGTACAAACAGATCATTGCAACATTTGTGACTGAATGGAAAGTTGGAATGTTGTAAGTCAACAGAATATAAGATGATCCTATCAATTCTGTGATTATGCCACTATAGTCTCATAAATCAAGCGTTTAGCTGTGCTATTAGTCCAGCTATTGAGAATGTACATGTATTCCTTCGAAACATTATTGCCATTAGCCACTAACAGATCTAAACAATACAAGAAAAATAAGATGCATCCTTCAATAGAATACAAGCTTTGCTGAAAATGGACATATTTTCCTCTTAGCGTCACTGACTGGAATAACAGAAAGTAGGTCTAAATTGGCTACATGATATAAAGCACAATTGCATAAAAAAGGGAAAATAAACAAAGAGAGCATATGCATGACACTGATCAGCAAGTTCATGCGATACATAGAGCAGAAATAAAGTGGGTCAACTGAGCGCATGCTTTGAATTGATAAATTGGGAACACAAGCATGCATAAATAAGTTACGTGTTTTATTCAACTCACAAGAGTTGGCAACTACTCCAGAACTACCACTTGCATGGGAGTTCTAGTTGAAGAGAGACGATACACATTGACCCGAACTGTAGAAAAAAATGAACAAGCCGGTGACAAATATTCGAGAACGGAGATAGTATTTTTCTTAATGATAAATATAGCCCAGTAAATACAGCTTCGAATTCCATTGCATCATAGAGATTAGATATTGCAACGGAAAGCAGAATCTACGCAGGTACAGTACGCAAAATGCTTCACTATAGTTCGGCTTGCCCCAATCCATAATTTTTGTTTGAGATTTCCATGATCTGGAATGAGTTCAAATTACATCCATGACTAAGGTTATTTCAGCAATTATTCATAAGTGATTCTCCATATCAAACCACAACAATGATACAAACATATCTGAAACAACGGCAAATGAGATCCAGAGTTCGCCCTCCCTCTGGAGGCTCTGAACTTATAGTCAAATTCTGCTTATTGTGTAGACTGGACTACATAGGAAGTTAGAAAGTCAACATCACAGATGAATCTTGCCAATTTTACTGTGGTGCTATCGACTCTTACTTCAACTATTTTGTATGGATGTGCTGATAAATGGTGCAGAGCCACTGCAGTGGCGGATGCATTCTTCGGTACTCTGTAGAGAAGTATAGAATTGCTTAAAGGCAAATTTCATATACATCTCTTCACATATCAGACTGGAGCTGCTGGATTTTTTTTTCTCAAAATGCTTATATGATGCAAAAACGTAAACCACAGAACAATAGAGAAGAAAATAAACAGGCTAGCATCTGCAGCAGTTGATCTGTGAGTCATGTGCTAACATAGTACTGCCTCCAGTAGCATAAGTATGTTGCTGGTGAGCTCATTTTTGAGCTAGTCAGTGTCATACAAAAGAAATTGGAGGGAGTACAAAGGTGTATCAACTGAGTAGTAAGAGGCTTATGTAGTTATGTATTACATCAATTAATTAAATCGGGAGCACAAATTATGCATATATAACTTATGTAGCTCATTCAACTCGCACAAACAGGAGATCACTCCAGAACACCTTGAAACGGCTTTATAAATTATATACAACCTGGGAGCAAGAATCTCTGCATATGTAACTTATGCATTTCATTCAACTCATGCATGAGGTTACTCAAGAACTAGTCGAACGGGAGTAGCCGCGCAAGGGGCATTATCAACAATCTGGTTCAGTATTTTGATTCTCTCCTCACTGCCCCACTGGTATTGCTGTGTCACCATGTCCCAGTCCCAACGCCCCCGATCCTGAACATGCCCATTTTTGTACAAGGAGACAAGCTGCAACGCCGTCGATACTTTATTAACAAAGTTGACAAAGTAAATCTGCCTCTCTGTTCCCTCAAATCCAATTATCACCGACTCCTTTAGCTGGCTATGACTGAACTCACGGGGCTGCCACAAAATGTCATCACAAGGCTCCTCCTCCCATGGGGCAATATGGATGTGAAGGATCTCAAGGCATGGCACTGTCTCAATTAGGAGGCGGGGCCAAGAGACATCCCAGGATGAAGGAACATCAGCAATCAGAAGCCTCCTGAGTTTAGGTAACAACAATGTGGGGCTCCAAGGCTTAAACCATCTATCATATCCGGTGAAGCGTGTGATAAGGTCTGTTATTCCCGGGGCATCTCCAAGATACCAATCGAGGTCAAAATCATTTTTGACACGGCAAAAACGGATTTTTGTGACACCATGGCGCATAGTGACATTCAAGTGTGTTAGGTAAGGGAAGGAGCTAAGCTTGTAGCTCACGTCAGTTTCCACGACAGCCATACGCTCAAGCATTGGTAAAGTATACAGCTTGATCAGCCCGAACCAGCAATCCTCCAGGGTAAGCTGCTTAATCTCTGATCTAGGGGAGTGGATGGCCACAGTACCCATATGAAGTGTGCAGGACTTGAGATGCAGTCATGCAGTGATTGTAGCTGAGGGCACAGGGTGAAAATAGCCTCATAGGATGAGGTTGGAGTGGACCTTGGTAAATCTTGCAGGACCAGACTGGTGAGGGCATGGAATTCCTCCAATGGCGGAATATAGCAGTTGGCAAGTTTCAAACTTCTTAGTCGGGACTCGTGTGGATTGTTGCAGAGACCATGATGAGGGAAACTGTGTGCATGGCGTCGCCGGAATATATGCCTAGCTGAAACCTCCAGATCCTCGACACCCCATTAATCAACAGCCTTCGCAATTAATCGGTTGATGCTGGGTGAACACGGGGTAGCAAAGAACTCAAGCCTCAGCTTACGGAAACTCCGGAGACCTAGACCTCCACTGTCTTGAGCATCATCCGCATCGAGGAGGTTGTTCATGGACGTGGCCATAGCGCGCATAGCTCGGCGCTGGTAACGCGCAATATTGTTGCAAATCATCTGCTGATTGACGTCGAAACCATAGGCATAACGACCGGCTTCACCGTGGATACGGATGCTCTTGTAGTAGCGCGCTGGGAGTATGTCACTGACCCTGAAATCAAGCGCGTCGAGGCAGCGGGGAAGGTAGGCCCAACGCCTCGATAGTGTCGCGGTGGCTAGCACCGTGCGGGTGTCGAGGCGGCGCAAGATAAGGTGCAGTAGGTCGTCGGTGAGGGCGCTGAGGCGGTCGTCACTACAGGACGCGCGCAACCCTCGGCGCCAGCACGAACCCTTTCTAGATCTGAGCCGGCGGCGGGGAATTGGGCGGAAAGCGGCAGTGGCGGGCTTATCCGGTGGTCTGGGCTTGCGATTGCGGCAGCCGGTGCGGCTAAATAGAGGGATCCGCATCAGAAATTCCGGTGCGCGCCCCCCTGGCCGGGGGTGGAGGCGATTGAATTTGACAGGAGGCAACCGGTGACGAACCCGGTGGGTGGGTCGCGCAGCAAGGCAAAAGCAGCGGCGGCGACCAAGCGTCGGATAAGAGAGTGGGAGGCAGGGCGGATACTGTAGGTGGTCTCGGCGCTGATGGCGGCGATGGCAGGAGAGGGTCGGGGAGGATGTCACGCTATTTGCAGGGCTGGGGGAAGAAGAGGCCACCGGCGGCGAAAGTAGCCTCGTTCATGGTTTGGACACCGTTCGTTCTCAAGGGTGCGGTAGCGGATTCCCCCGCCGCGCCTCGGACATGACTACATCAGCGCATCGTCGATGGCTGGGCCTCGAACGGCGCCTCTCCCACCAGGCGACTCCCTATTCTAATCTAACTTGTATATAAGTTGATTATTCTAACCATCTTTAAAGCCCGTTAGGCCCAACTAGCATTCTTTTCAGAAGAAATTCTTATTACCCCCTCAACTTTTCATAGAGTCCAAATTTCAACCCCCAACTCCTAAGCCTTCTACTTGACACCCCTGAACTTCTAAAACAAGGCAGGCTATCCCCCGCGGCCCTTTCCAACCCGGTTTTGCCGGCGGGCATGTCACGTTGTCGCTTACCCTTTGGCCATTCCTCCCGCAAGACATCCTCCTGCGCCGACGGAGCCTCGTCGTCCGCCGTCGGTCCCTCCTCCGGCCGACGGCACCTTCCTCCAGCACTTCTGGGCACCCGCGACCGCGGCCCTGTCCATCTCGCGTCCGGCCGACGGCATCCGCGCCGCCGTCATCCCATCGGCGCCCGCACCTGCATCCCCCTTCTCCCACCTCCGGCCGAGGGCGCCCCTCTTCCCGCGCGTCGAGGAGCCCGCGCTTGTGGCCCCGTCCGTCCGACCGACGGTGACCGCGCTATCGACGCCCGCTCCTGTGGCCCCGTCGTCCCATCGGCGCCCCCGTCATCCCATCGACACCTACACTCGCGTCCCCTTCCTCTCGCCTCTGGCCCACCCGCGGCGGCCATGTCTCCCAGCACCGACCCATGCCGTGCCGCGCGCCTCCTCCAGCTGCTGACTATCGCCTCCCGCGGCCGTTTGCCAACGCGCGGAGAGAAAGGGCGTCGGCCTACATCCTCTGCACTGCCGCTCGCGCCTCGGCAACGACGGCGCCAGACAGCATAAGGACCACGCGCCGTGCGGCAGAGAGGGCACGGTTGTTGGCACTGTTTCGCGTCAAACACCACAAGAAACCCTAGGTCGCCTAGGGGTTGCTGGTGGACACCGAATAGTGCGGCGACAGGTGCCGGATAGTTCGATAACGCCGGACAGTCCGGTAAGCCCCTGGGGCTCGGGTAGACCTAGCGCCGTCTTTCCGGGAGGGACCCCATCAGGGAAGATGGTGGCCAGGATTGCTCTAGGATCGGCAGGCCACCTAGAACGCCTCCATGCCGCCGTCGAGATGCTAGGAAAACAGCATATGTGACTGAAAAAGTAGAGCAAAACAGATAAAAGGTAAAGACGATAAAAAGTAGATAATGGATCGATTGTGGTGTCTCAATCGGCCGTGGCACTTTATATTTATAGGGAGAGATGGTTTTACCCCTTTTACAAGATATAACACGTCCTAAACCGACCTAAACTCAATTGAAAACTCCTTTTCGGATAAAACAGGGCTGTACCGGACTATCCGGTGTACGAGACCGGACTGTCCGGTATTTACGGGGCAAAATTCGTATCGGACCGGACTGTCCGGTGTAAGCTACCGGATAGTCCGGTATTTCCCAGGCAGGCAATATTTCGGAGGCCATATCTTCTCCATCCAGACTCCGAATTAGGCGATCCATATATCCGATTTGATCGGCTCGACAAGGGCTATAACTTGGTCTATTGAAACTCCTGATTTGGCTTCATCTCGATGATGTTCCAAGGTTTTCTTTGTGTCTTCAATGAAATAAGATCAAAACCCTTCAACATATTTGCATATTACCTGAAGAACACAATTTTATATCAAATAAGTAGAGAAACTGCTATTAATACTGACCTGTTTATTTTGGTGCTCAACACATGCCCTCTGCCTTGTGGCGAAAGTCCAAAGTCAAAAGCAATCTTTGCACCAAAAGCACTTAAGGACAATGATCAAACACAGTACATCGGCCATATTTAACGCTAAGGGCGATAAAAGCTATTATCGGCCATAAAACTTGACTAGATCATGACGACGATGAAACGATCTTTTTGGGCAGCCATACCTGCTTAGTAGCATGTACTTTATCTACGGGCATCACCTTTCCTCGCTGCTCCACTGATTCTTGTTGATGCAACCGTTGAAATCTTCTCTTCTGAGTATGAGATAAGCCTGAGGGGCACCACCTCGGCCGTAGACATTCAGACTCTTGCGTGCTTTCCTTTACCTGCATATTTGGAACAGCGCGAACATTCTTGACCAGATTACCATGAATCGACCGTTGTAATGCTCCATAATAGGGATATGAGGCAGAATATTGAAACCACGGATACATCCACATATTAGCATAAGGAGAAAGTAGGTAATGACAAACATATGGCCAAGACCACGATGAAGTCGGACCTAAAAGATAACATGCTGAAGTAGAAGAGTTATTCATCAATCTTGATTGCACATTACCCGTACATGAAGATTTTAAAGTTGCATCGCTATTTGATTGATCCTTCTCCTTGGCAGCCCCTTCCTTCTCATATTTAGCTAAGAGTTCTGCAAAACTCGGCTTCCTTTTTCCCTTGATCTTGGAGCCACCTCTAGGTGTTCTGGATCCACCGGATAGTCCGGTGACAAACACTGAACAATCCGGCGAAGTGTGTTAGACAATTCATGTGGCAGAACCGCCCAGATTAACCCAGATTTAGTGCTTAATCACCAGATCTGGACTAACCTCGGTAGTCCTTCAGGATGTAGGTATCCTGACTTGGCCTTCCCATCCGGATCGAGCTTGATTTTTTTGGGGCAACTCTCGAAGGAGTCCACAGGTTACAACATACACAGCCACATTTATTACATAGAGTTGAAATATTACACATAGGATTTGGTAATTATTACATCCCGGCTGAAAAGTTCTTCAGCCATTTTAACAAAAGTTAGCATAGATCACAAGTTTTTCTCCAAGACACATATCTTACTCTGCTCCATGCGTATCAAAGCTTGTTTCAGAAGAAGGAAGCAGTAAGGTAAGGATCCCATTCGAACCAAGTATATTCTGCTCCTGTAAAAGAATAGGCAAGAAGCCTGAGTACTAATTAATCAGCAAGACTTACCCGACCACTGGGTCGAAACCCGACTTCCTAGCTTATAGCCGGGGTGGTTAGGTCAACTCACACTGTGGCAGGCCTAATAGTGAATCCTTAGCTCTTAGAATTTGGTTCACTTTTTAGTTATTACCTGACCATGCTAAGTTATTCCTAATCTACTAACCAATCAGGACAAACATTTTGTCAAGCATTCTTCATTAACAGGATCAGTTTTCTTACTACGATGTTGGTCGCGATCAGGCAGTTTACAACCGGCAAGCCACAGACGATTCGAATCAATTTTCCACCTCTTGAGAGGGATACTCAGACACCCGTCATATGTGGTTACACCGACCCCACATACGACAACCCAACATCCAGTGCCACCTAGCCGGAACCATCCTTACCGAACCCGGGTGTCAGTCCTTCGACACCCGCCCAACCTCCTCCTTCCAGTTGGTCTCGTCTAGTTCCGCGCTTAGGTACAACAGGACGAGAGGCTTACCGGAGCCCGTTAAGGACGGCAAGTGAATGAGGCGCGTTCGGCCCAACCAGGCCACACATCGGATGGCCTTATGCGACACAGGCAGGATCAGGGTACATATCAAATAATCATAACATTTAAAGTACGACAGCGAAACTGATCCCGCCGCATGCCTGTCAAATTATTAACATTCTACTTATTCTTAACCAATAAACTGCTGTAAAAGAATTCCGTTCTAAGCCTATGCCACCTAAGCCATCTACTGAGAATAGGATTTTATACTGGATAATGAGTAATCATGCTCTAGGGTTTCAATCAATTCCTAACTCTAATGTACAAACATAACTCTGATTTAAATTAAGGACTTAAAGAAAACTGGGTAACGCACCGGGGCTTGCCTTGGGTCACGGGATCTGTCTCTGTCGGTGACTCGGAGTCTCCTCCTGCTGGTGTGAAGGACGTCTCGGCCACACCGACTTCCGGAGTTTCCGCTGCGGTGGAAAACTCTTCAACTGGAAGTGGTGGGACCAACGTGCCTAGGTTGATGACATGCAGGAGTTTTAAAAGTATGAGGATGATCAACCTGTTGAAAAAGTAAAATGCACAATTTTCTAAAGAAAAAGGGTGGTTGGGGTTAAACATCTGTATTTTCGGGTGTAGTTGATTGCCCTAGGGTTCAAATGAATTACCTGGTATTTTTAAATATTTTTTAAAAGCTTAAATGAATTTTCTAGGAATTTTTGAATAATTTAAATGGATTTTAGAATTAATTTCCTATTTTTAATACATTTTTATGAATTTTTATGCATTTTTAAATAAAGGCTAACTTTTTAAAATTATATAAACTTTAATTTAATTTCTTTTTAGAATTACCAAAATGTTTATATGAATTAATAAATAATTTTACTAATTAAATTAAACATATTAATATTAAAGTAAAACAATTAAACAATTTAAATTAAAAGGAAAAAGAAAACAGAATTACAGTTTGAAATTCGGCCCATCCCAAAAAAAAACAAAATAAAAAGTTCTAATTTCTCCCTCCAAAAATCGCATGGGCTCCCTTTCGGCCTGGCCCAGCCCAGAGTGGGCCGGCGGCCTGTTTTTCCCAGGCGCGGCCCAGCTTCCCGCTTTCGGCTCGGCCCAGCGGTCGCGCAGGCCGGCCTGGCAGGCGGGCGGCCCAGCTGGGCTGCGGGCCTAGCGGACCGGCCTTGCCCGGCCGCCTGGCCGCTCGGCGCGTCGCCGCGCAGGCGGCGCCGGCGCCCATCCGGCGCAGCGGAGGCCAAGAGGCCTCGCCGGTGGTGGCCTCAGGCACGGCGCGAGTCCCTCTTTCTTTCCCTCCCCTTTTCCCCTTCTTTCCCCCTCTCCATTCACTACGAGGTCGCCGCCCGCCGCGGCATGGCGCTCGCCGATGCAACGCGCCGGCGAGGTGGCCTCGCTGCGGCGGTGGTGCCCGCAGAGGTCCACCGCCTACCGCACGGGGTGCGCGCGTTCGCGGGAACCCCAAGGGTTCCCATGCGCGGGGAACGCGGCGGCGACACCCGCGGTGGTCGCGGCGCCATGCGGGGCTCCGAGCTCTGGCGAGCTCGGGCTGACCCTCAGCGTGGCGCAAGAGGGGGAGGAGGGAGCGGGGTTGAACTCACCGGCGCGGGGGTCACGGTGACGGCGGCGGAGGCAAGTAGCGGCGGCGCGGGGCGCGGGTGTGGCGCGGCACAGGTGCGGGCGTGGGGAGTAGACAGCCTCCCCCGCTCGGCGAGGCGAGGAAGAAGACCTCGCCCCCGCGGGTCCCACCTGTCAGCGCCGCCTGACAGGGGGCGTGGGTGGCAGGAGGGCGGGCCGCCACGCGGGCAGCTGCCCCTGGCTGGGCTTCGCCCAGCGGGCGCGTGGCCGCGGGCGGGCCAGCGGGCCCGCGGGGCTTTCCCCCCTCCCCCTTTTTTTTTACTTTTACCATTTTCATTTTAAACCCTAGATTTTGACCTTTTTCGGCAGGGGTCCAAATACAAAAGTGGAAGGGCTTAATTTAAACTACCCTTTCACATTTTTGCCCCTGGAAAACTCCCAAATTTTGAAAAGGACTCAAATTTAAATTTGAATCAATTTTTTAAAAGAAAAATTAGCTTAAATTGCAATGTACTTAGGTGTTTTAAAATACGGAGTATTACAATCCGGTGTTTATTACTAGATAGTCCGGCCCTCGTAGAATCCTCTGCCTTGACTTTGTCTCGCCCCGAGCCGAACTTGATGTTTGTTCAGCTTTAGTGTTTGAAACATATTGTTCATTGGGAACATCCACATCACTTGAATTGGCCGATACTTCACTAATGGCCGGCTTTGTATTATCTGGTGTCAAATTTGAAATTTTGTTCAAGTTGCACTTTTCTTTGACATGATAAACTTGTTTCACCACCTTAGGCTTATTTTTTCCTTCTAGACCGATTTCTTTGATCAAAACGGTCATTGCTTGGATGCGGTGATCTACTAGGTGCCGACTCTCTATAAGAAAAAAAATTTAGACCATAGTACAAAGGAGGAGACGGCATATACGAACAATGAGGAAACCATGGTGGATAAAAATAAAGCATATTAAAATAAGATCCACACGGCATAGACATAAATAAATTACATGGAAAAAAAGGTTGGGGCATATGAGAGTTATTCCATTGCCGATTTCTACCACTAAACTTTTTTTTTTGAGATGAGCTTGGTTGTTTGGATTTACTGGCCGCTTAGCACCTTTGGCGTCAGTTTTTTTTTTTTTTTTTTTGCATCCAGTCGGAAGCTCTTCACACTTCGGTTTTTGCTTTTGATGCGATTTATGGCCTTTGGCTTCATTGGTTTTCCAAACACCAACTACAGGATTCGTTGGGTTAATCATCTTTGGCTTAGATCTAACTTCAGAACCTTTAGACAAATCAGCATTTTTGGTTTCTAGAGCCGAACTATTTACTTTAGATCGATCACAAATAGGATTTGGAACTTGTAACTGTTGGCCCCGAGCGTACAAGTACTAGATTTATTCTCTATTCTCTTTTCGGAGGACATCAGACTTTGGCCAATTACATCAGCAACTGGCCTACTACCGCAAGATTCAGTAGAGGATTTAACGTTTACATGCGTAATAGGTACTAAATTGCCATTGCTCTTTCTATCAATTGCCCTATTTATAAAACTAACAAAAGCATCCACGTGGCCAAATTGTGAAAAGAATAAATCACTTTTGGACCGTACCTTCTCATCCATGCGAGAAATCTCTTCAACGTTTTGGATAACACTTCAGATAAACAACTTGAAGACAGCCGACGGTGTTCGTCACTCATCTTTATTAGCCTATCGATTGCTAGATTGAACTCATGCTCGTATCCATTGAGTGTTCCTCTAACCACTTTTATTTTGTAGGACGTAACATATTGCTATGATTTAATTTTAGCTATTAAAAACCAAAACTAATCTAGCACTGATCGTCCTAACAAAAATAATTGCAATCGCCTTTAATGATCAGATGGCAAAAAGTATAGACGAATAATGAATAATAGATCGGTTATAAATATTAGATTTGAATAATCAAATCTGATCTTCCTTCCTAGCTAGTCGCGAAAAATGTGTTCGCACACTTTCGCGTCAAACGCGTCCGGCGGGTGCCGACGGCGCCGAGTTCGATGGCAACGACCGCAACGTCAGTGCATGCCTCGTCCCTCCTCTTGCGTCTGCGCGCGCGAACAGCCTCGGTTGAAGATTGACGCAGTTAGAGAACTTTGCAGGCCATACTTCCGCTAGACTTGGCGGAGCTCTTGGTTTACGCTGGCTTGGAGGAGAGCATGCAGGAACCGGCTGTAGGAGTTTTTACACCAAAAATTTACGCTACCTAGGTGCCGGAACTCCTTGCCGGACGAGTGCAGATGGTCTAAAATTTGCTGCAGACCTGCAGTGCGGTACACTACATAGCGTAGAACATGCAGTAAAACACCGGAAGCCGCTCGTCACGCTATCTGTGGCCCAGGTACGGATCCTACGCCATCTCCTGTCCCATTCCCATCGCTTCCGCAGCAACGGTCGGTCTTCCCTCGCGCGCTTACTCGGACATGGGGAGCCGGTGGCTCGGCCAGGAGCAGGCACTGGAGGAGCTCGCGCACCCGCGCGTTGCCGCTATGCAGCACGCACCTTCGTCGCTGCTGCCGCCGCCGCCATTGCAGATGTTGCCGTCCACTCGTAGATCCAGCCCGGACGAGCATAGGAGGATAAGGCAAGGCGAAACCGGCGGTGGCGCGTAGATCTAGCCCGGTGGTGGCCGCCTGGCCGGCTTACCCTCATCGAAGAATAGATAAGTACATATTTGTGAGTTATTCGCCACCACCACCACCACGACCAAGGCTGCCCGTGTAACTCTGCTGCAAGCTGCTGCTGTGGTAGATACCACTGCTAGGGTTTGCCCTCTCCAGTGCCTTGACCTGCGACTTGAGGAACTTGAGGTAGCTGGCCGCCTCGTCGAGCATGGACGCCGTGTCCATCCGGCTGCCCCCCGGCACGAGGGGCTGCAGCACGCGCAGGCGCTCGCTCACCCTGTCCCGCCGCAGCCGCGCCGCCACTGTCTGCGGGTCGCTCGAGATCCGCACGTTCTTGCGCCGCCTCGGCTTGCCGGCCCCGCCGCAAACGAGCAGGTGCACCGGCCGCATCGCCGCCGCGCGGTAGATCATCTCCTTAACCTGCGCGGTCGCCTCCGAGTCAGCCAACCCTCCTTCCGCTTGCTGCTGGCTCTGCCCGCCGGCGAACATGATGCTGGTCGACCACGACGTCGCGGCGTCACGCTTCGCGCCACGCCGCCGGGATGCTGCCTGCGCCGTCGTTGCCTGAGGCAGCGCTGAACGCGCCAAGGCGCCCGGCGACGCAACCTCCGTGTCGTGCCCTCCGCCGCACGTGTTGGACTCGCGGGAGGAGATGTTGCCGTTGCCGCCCGTGGTGCTGCTATATCCGGAGAAGGCGTTGTTCGACGCGGCGGCCTGCACGGGCTCCTCGGCGACGACGTTCGGGACGTAGCCGAACGTGTCGAGCACGCTGTCGTCCAGTGCGCCGGCGACGCTCGGGAGCAAATCCGCCGCGTCCGTGCCCATGAAGCATGCTGGCACGCCGTCGTGGCAGTGCATGAGGTCCTGGACCGGGTACGGCGAGGGCAGGTCGAGACCACCATGATCAGAACGGAGGTCGAATCCGCCGCCTAGAAAAGCCCTGAGGAGGCTGTCCTCCCTCGCGCGGCTTGGCAGCCAAGGCTCTGCTGCATACTGCATACTCATGCTGGCGAAGGCGTCCATGGTCTGTACACCGCCGGCGTGGCGCTGCCTCAGGCAGCAGATTAGATAGAGATTTACTCATGCAGTAAGTTTACAACTTTGTCAGTACAAGATCTTGAGCTGATTCGAGGTAGTTACATTACTTTTGCTAAATCTGTGAGCCGATTTGAAGCGGTAATAAAACACAGAGCAAAGCAAAAGAAAGGAGATAATCTTTAAGCAAGACAGTACGTCATCAGTACCTGCCTCGCAGTGGCGGCTTGACTGATGAATAGGTGATTCAGGTGCAGGCCGCCTGCCCTGGCTTCACCGATCTGTGACTGACGGACTCTGAAGTTTGCAGTGCAGGGGACGAATTATGCATCGGTGCAGAGTAGCTAGGATGGTCCTCGATCTACCTGTGAATGGCTGTGCAGATGGGCGTCTTTTATAGACCGCCTGAGCTGTAGCGCTGGCCAAATTTGTTTCCTTTTTCGGTAGGAAAAGGCGAGCTTTCCTTCATCTTGTGGGGGTACTTGCCGTTAGGGGATGATAGGGGACAACAACAAAGGGTCAGCACTGTTACAACTCACAGGTACCAACTGACAATTGCATTTGCCTGCACTTAAATGGTGAGGAGACCCACACATTCTCTGGTAACTTTTGCCTTTTGTAAATAGTAAAGGGGCCTCTGATTCTCTGGTAGAAACATTCTTGTCTTTTTGTGAGGCTGAAGCGAGAGTTCAAAAAAAATATTTTCTGGTTTTATTTTTTTTCTTGTAGAGAAATGTTTTAGCCTCTTTTAGGATATAACCTAGCAGTAGGGATAATGTAGGGTTGGAGTGTCGTATCATTTGAGTACTGCAAGAATGCAAAACGTATGAATTGTTTTTTAACATAAAACGTATGAATTGTGAAACGAAGCTATTTGGATGTGTTACAAAGATAACACATGATTTTTCCCCCTTTTTATTTTTTCTTTTTTGTGGAAGAGCTTCAGATAGAAGCCATTTGGATGTGTATTGGATTTCTTAAAAAAAATGTGAACATGGTGTTTGATCTCATTTTAATCCTCCAAATCGATATACTTAAGAAACTATTGTTCCAATGCTTTCCAATAATGCCCAGAAACACCTGGAATGCTTTAGATGCACTATTTTTCAACTTTGTTTGTAGGAGGACAGGGCTTTTGTTATCTTCATGCTACTTGAAAATATGCGCAACCACATCAAATTCTCTTTGTAGTTGGATCATAGGTCGATAAATGGTTCTAGTTATATTTCGAGTTTGAGGTTCCAGGTTTTTAGTGCATATTGGATATATAGAGATTCGAACTTTATTTAAATAAATCTTCCTTCGTCTAAAAAATAATGTTAGCCAAAAGGCTCTAGTAGAATCAAATCCTAATTCCTAAATATCCCCTTCAAGCTCCTCCGCTGCAAAGGAGGCATTTGAATTTTCCTTAGATTCGTTTCAAGATTAGATAGAACAAAGGGAGAAATGATCTTGATGAAAAAGGTAAAATGATCAATACCACAACCTTTATTGTGAGTATTGTCTAGTGCTGAGGTTTGGCTGCTTCTTTCTTGGTATTGGACAACGGACGCTACTTGTCGGTGCCTCGCATGGAACTTTGGAGTTTTATGGTAGGGTTTCATCACATGGTAAGGCTAGTGATGGTATGGGTCTATGGGACAATGTATTGGTGTGTGTATATATAGCTTCTGCATGATTTGTAGGATATGTAAGGGACCACGGTATTTCTCAAAAAACATATCCACAAGAAATCTATAGGGTATTTGATCTGAGATATACAATGATCCATCTTATCATTCTCTTTTTTATATGGTTTGTAAAATATAATAAATTGACCCATCACTACTTTGTTCTCACTAGTTAATGGTTACAATTAGTAGCATTATAATTGAAATCATTCCATCAAAATTCATGGGATGAACTCATGATGGACAACGTTATGTACGATGGTGTGGCTCGTCATACCCACACACATATATATAACTAAGGCGGTGTTTGGTTTGCCTTTTGTAACGTAAATTGATTACAAGCCATAAAGAGATACCATCACCGGTGTTTGTTTAGAGATGGCCAGAGACCTGGTACCGTGCAATTGAATACTCGCTTGTTCTATGCTGATTGCACCCATCCTTGTCCAATATCACATCAGGATACTGCTTCTCTTACTACACGTATTGAATACCAATACCATTACCGATTGCACCGCTACCCTGCTGCAATCCATTCCCATACTATTTACGTTTCCTATCCATTTTCATTTACGTTACCGGAGGGTGAACTAAACATCTTGTGTTATTAGCTGGTCCACTAAGAATATATTTCATTTGCTGCTATCAAAGGACAAAAAATGGTAAGGGTACACTGTGACATATCTTTGAAACAGATGCGCTGTATATAGATATGAATACAAAATTCAGTAAGATGCAAAGATAAAGCAGCGAGACCGAGACAAAAGAAATCCAGTGTGAATATATTCTAGTTCATAGATTTTCTTTGATTCATGGAACGCAAAGGAACACACTGAAGCAGCCTGTGTGCATGGTGTGCCGAGAGGACCACACTGATGAGGATGTGCAAACCGATTGCAAGATAAAGAGTCCCCTTTTCGAAAAGAACAAAAAACAAAGAACATGATAAATAGATAGCGAATGATAAAGAGCCTACAGGCATATAATATTTAATCTAAGGATATAGTAGTGCTTCTCCTATTCGTTGCCTTGGAGCTTGTAAACAGAACTGCTTTTCATCATGCATGCGTGCATATTTGCTAAAAAGTTAGCTGTGACATCCTGGTAAAGGTAAAACGGTGAACAGTAGTGTAATTTTCAGTGGCGGAAAAGGTAGACATGGTTCGGATCGAGTTCCCTAAAGAGCTCTCACCTCAGGGTTATAAGTTGGGAATATACAGTGAGGGCTGAGGGCCTCTATACAACAATGGGTATAGCAAATAGCTACTGACGTAGAGGTGAGGGAACGATAAAAATAGTAATCTATCTCATCACTATAACTTGATCCCACATGTAATACTCGTAGTTTATTGAAATACGTAAAATCTTATGTTTATTTGATCATCGCAATCTATTTTTATTTTTCTTATTTTTTCTGTCCACATAGAAAAAAGAACTTGGAGACGGCCTGAAGGTACTACCTGACTCTACCTGTACTTATACAACTTCATAGCATAGTGCTGGGCATGCGTGCAAGTATGCGCACAACTGGAGCCGTTTGACCCGGTTCTTATCTAAGCACGGAGTATTTAAAAAATTAGAAATGTTTATGGAACAACCTAATATCCGTCATTCCGTCCCTACAAAATGACCCATCGATGTAGTTCCGCTTGAATCATATGTACGTTGATACCCTCTTGGTCTCATCGTCTCAAATTGTAAAGAGTTTTGGTCTTGTTTTTATTCGTCTCACCCATATTTATATAAATGTTGATAAATCCAGACACAGAGTAATTGATGAATTTAGTATAGACCTAGAATACGTGTGATAACGCAGTGTGAAATTAGAGCCTATAATGGTTTGGTGGGGTGCAACGGAGAGCTCAGTGCTCTTGTGTAGCTTGTTCGCGGTCTGTCTGTAGTGCTATATGCATGTTCCGGTACTTTCCTACTGTAGTTACCTGACGCGCGGCGTCTTTACAGACAGATGAAATGCTAAACAGCGCGGCGCTAGTTTTGCGGGCTGGTTGGCCTCATCAGGGAAACGCTGGGAGCTAGAGCCTCGGCAACGAATTTAATTGGGCATCGTGGTACACTGTAGCGAGATGGAGATCCACAGAGAACAGACGACGGTCCCTGGATCGATCTGGTCCCGACCTGATCGACGGACCACGGTACCGGCCACACGCACCACACTGGACGGCACGCTATAGCTATAAGCCTGTGATCGATCAGTCCCTGACGCCTGTGCACGGTGCATGCACGACGATTAACACTAGCGCCAAAGTACGGGTGCGCGTGGGGCTCGGCCCCCTCGTGCAAGCACGCGCCTCGCCGCGCCCGGTCCCTCCCATCCGATGCTGATGCATGCACCATGCGTGGTAGCAGCAGGGCTCCGGCGTACGTGGTCTCATCACCAGACCAGCTGCCCATTACCATGCATGCATGCATCAATGCGTGGTGTGATCGAGCTGTGGCCGTACGCGTATGCAGCACAGTGATTTTGGTTGAAGAGTTAAGTCAGCTGTGCGGCTGGCGCCTGGATCGATCGACATGCCGGCACGATCGAGCATTCGAGCGCATCTTCTTGCCGCTGCTCACTGTAAATAAGTGTACAGTATGTACATGTTGTACGCGTATATTCTTCCATGTCCGACGACGACTAAACGAGCCCATTGAAATGGGCCGGGGCGCCGGGGGACTGAGCTGGCCGGTGGCCGCCCGGCTCGAACCGACGCGCCAACCACCGGTGGCCTGTAGCGCGCGGTGGGGGCCGGGGTGGCGAGCAGAGCGCTGCGTGTGCGCACGTCTTTCTGTTTGTTAACGCTACGCCTAGGAGCACGTGGCAGGAGTGTACGCGTCTACGTATGATTTGAGCGTGCACAGGAGCCACAGCCAAAGAGCTCCTCGCCAGTCGCCACTGTACGTACACCACTCTGATCTGTATGCGTGTGTGTACACGTTACCTGAGAGACGAGACGTCGGAACAGTAGTAGGCGGTGGGCAGTGGCTATCAGATCGAACAGTCGTTTGAGCTGCTAGGGCGACAAACGTAACAGCGCCCGGTTGCTGGATGGAGCAGGTGATCGGACCAAGCGCTGGCCCTGGCGCAGACATGCATGACGAGCTGAGGCCGACTCGACGGTCATCGCACGAGGGGGTGAATTTAATTTACTGGTCCTTTCGGCCTTCACAAAGTGCACGCGCCCTCCTCCTGGTAGCTCGGGACTTGCTGCTGAACCACCGGCCCACCCAAATTATATATCTGGCGAGCAATCCAGAGCCCAAACCGAGCGAGATTACCGAACCCAACACGCCAGCCGTGCAACTGCGGCGCCCGGCGGCCGGCGAGCCCTCCACCGCCTCCCCAGTCCCCACCGTCGTCGTCCCGTCGCCGTCGTCGGTCTCGTACGTCAGGCACCAGCACGCCGCGCCTGCTGCAGCAGCTGACGGGCGCCTGTGGCGGCGGTCGATCGGCTACTGTCCGCCGGAATCCCAAAGCGCAAGGTCACCTCACGTCTCATCCCCATTCCCCAGACCATGAAATCGCAAGGCGCACTTCCGCGGGCGGCACCCAAATCCCCAAGCAAAAAGCGCGCTGCGCGGCAGAGGGGTTGTTTTCCAATCGTGCACGTTGTCATCAGCCAAAAGACACGGGACACGCGGCGCCCATGGCACCGCGAAAGGGGACGCCCACCCGCCCCTCGGGCCCTCTCCCGGCAGCCAAGTGCCCCAAGTACGCTGGCTCTGGCTCTGGCTCCACCCTCCGCTCCCCCAAAAAGGTAAAGCGGCGTTATCCCCGGACCGGACGGTGCACGGATCACGAATCCATCCGTCCACCGAGGCAGCATCATCATCGTTGTCTAACCAAAAGGGGGCTCCATCCTCCAGGCAGCAATGAGTACAACAAGCCCAATCAGATCACAATCACTGGTGGCGGCTCGCTCACCTGTGACGCCGCCGGAGGCCAGCAGCAGGTGCTTTCGTGCGCGCTGCCGCTCCGGCCGGCCCCGTCTCCGTTTCCATTTCCAGTTTTCCACGAGCAGAGGAGTAGAGGACCGCACGCACGCACGCACCGAAACAGGAGCGCCAGCTTACGTATAACACAGCGAGCGGACCGAGCAATCAAACTTCAAATTGCCATCCCGCGGCGACGACCAGAGTAGGTCGACTTCTTGGCAGGTTCATTTCATGCAAGAAAAACCGCCCCCTCCATCGAGCCGGCACCGACCAGCTGGCGTGGTTTAATTTGCGAGAGACTTGACCAAGTAGTAGTAGCAACAGCATAGAGAGACAGAGAGAGAAAGAAATGCATCATCATTCATCAGCGGAGAGCCTCTTGTTCGCTCCGGGAAATAAATTAGGGGCGGGGCGGGGCGCTACGAGCCGTCTGCTGCCGGGGCGGCGGCGTCGCCTTTCCCGTAGCCGAGCTCCGAGATCTCCCAGCTCATCGCCGGGGCTACCTCCTGGTGCAGCCGAGTGTGTTGCTGAACACAGACAAAAGGACACAGCAACGGTTGGAAGCTTGAACAGAGCGTATATATGGTTGCTTGAGGGTATATGGAGTGGATGTTCAGGTTCAGTCGTCAGATTGTTACCTCCATCTTCGTCAGCAGCTCGCCTGCGGTGGGCGCGGAGACGAATATTTGCTTGCAATCAGGGTTGATGAAACCCTCCGCTGCGCCTTTCTCGAACAGCGCAAGCAGCGGATCGTAGTAGCCGTCCACGTTCAGCAACCCAACCTGCAGCGAGAGACCTTAGTTTGTTTGAAAAGAACTCCTTTTTTCTCAAGAGATTAGCATTTTTAAAAAAATGAACAGATAACCTGTCCAGTGTCTTATCTTATCTAGCTCCGGTGTCAATGCATGCACTTACTGGCTTGTCATGAATCCCAAGCTGGCACCAGGTTATCATCTCCAGCAACTCCTCCATCGTCCCGTACCCCCCTGACAGAAATTCCAGGCAAACTTGTGTTCGATTATTCGATTATGGTAGCAGGGGAAATGGCTGATGAACGTCGTCTGGCACCACACCTGGGAGGGCGATGAAGGCTTCGGATTGGCGCGCCATCTCGGCTTTCCTCTGATGCATGTCAGCTACAACCTTCACCTCTCCCACACTTTCTCCTGATATCTGCCACGAGAGGAGCGTGTGTGCAAATGTCAACAATACAGACTCAACAACACTCCTGTTTTTTTTTACATCCAAATTAATCCCCATGAACCGTGCAAGCAAACACAGCTGTGAAAATTGAAATGGCTGGGGACTTCAGTTCATGTTCACATCAGATAAATTCAGTTGGCAGAGCCTACTTGGCACGTGAAATCAGGCAGCAACTGAACCTACAACTCCAAACTGTCGTAGTACCTACTGGCTGTGTAACGAGATAGGAGCCCATTTGTTCCACGACGAAGTACAATCGGTTGCCTGCTTGCCGTCGTTAGCCGTGGAGAAGACTTAAAAAGGGCGACCAAACCAAACGGTACGACGACGGGACAGAATAGAAAGCTCAGCAGCTCAGGAAACCATAGACGTAAAGCTGAATTGCGAATGGGACGTGCTTAAATTTGACCCCAAAACTGCTACACGGATCGCAACAACACAAATCATGAACATAGCTCAGAGTAAAGGAAAATTTACATATATATATCAGAGTGGAGATAAAGAAATTTTTAGTTTTACGTACCTCGATAGGCATCAGCGCTTTAGGAATCACCCTGTGATCAAAAGCAGAGACAGGAACACCGGCTCTCTACGTCAGGCAGAGTGTTCAAAAACAAAAAGGGTGCAGGAGAAAAGGGAGAAAAAAAAACACAAAGGTGAAATCGCAAGTGCAGCTGCTAGGGCTACTACCCAAGGACATGGCAGCCGCCATCGCGAACGGTCTGTGCAATCACGCCCATCAGGCCGATGCTGCCCCCGCCGTAGACCAGGTTGACGCCCCTCCGCACCTAGAACACGACGGTCACCAGCCAAGAACTCATCAAAAGAAAAACGACGACGGCGACGGTGGCCGGCGGGGCGTGGCACGGTGAGCTGCTCCCTTCCAGTCCACCGTGTGCACGGACAGACGGACGAAGGAACGAACGAACTCACCAGCTCGTGGCCGAGCTCGAGGGCGGCGTCGGCGTACACCTTGCGGCGGCCGGCGTTGCTGCCGCAGAAGACGCAGATGGTACGGAACCTGCTCGGCACCGCGGCCGCCGCTCCGTCGCCCATGCCGACCGGCCACGAAGCTGCCTAGCTACTAGCTGGGACTGGGAGTAGAGCTCTGAGCTGAGCCTGACGGTGGTGTCGTGTTTGGCTGCGCGTGCGTTATCTCCAGCGCAGGCAGCAGCACCCTCTTTCTCTCTCTCGGCAGAGCTGCTCCCAAGTGATGGCGGCATTAAGGCGAGTGATGTAATCGATCGCGTCCCACTTTTAATTCCGGTGGGTCAAACACCCAACCCGAGCCCGCGCGCACCGCACCGCGCCTCCTCCGCCGCTGTCATTTTCGGCGGCCACCACCGCGGCCGGGCCCTCCGGGGAAAAGCCCCGTAACTCTGAATTGTCCCCCTCACCGTCCCGGAGAATCTTTGCGCTACCCCTGCCGGGTGCCGGCCTGCCCTGTCTCGCCTGCCTCTCGATGGCGGCATGCATGTCGCCGGCACTGTTGCCCGCGTCTGGACCATTCGCTCGTGTCTCCTCCCTCCCCTCCCTCTGGTCGGCCCAAACGCCGAGCCATCCCGGCCGTCCACACCACGCCCTGCAAGGCTCCAATCTTTCACAGGGAGAAATTGCCAAAGTTGGACGCGGTGGGTTCAGGCAGGAAAAAAAAACGTAGCTTTCGCCAAGTCCCTTTCGCCGCCTCTGCACTGGCCAGGAGTGGTACAGCACTAGAGGAGGAGCGCCCCCGCAGCGGCGCAGCAAAATCCCATGGGCCGCGGATTTCTTCCACATACTCTATCGCTGCAATCGACCGCTACAGATACTACTACTCCTAAAAAAAGCCCGGATTTTGACAAGCAATGTGGACCGGATTAGTCTAATCCGCGCCCTGGTCAAACAAACGCGGGCGATTAAACAAGTCGGGGAGGGACGATCGCCCAACCCCGGGCGCTGTGCAGATGTTTGCCGGTCGATTCGGGTGAGGCCATCAGACATGCGGCTGCTAATCGGAGTTGGACGGTCGCTCGGGACATGTCATGAGATCTTCGTGGAAGAGGACGCACGATTGTGTCAGGAACGGACAAGATGAGCCTCGCGTCATTCACATCTTCCCAGAGTATTAGTATCATATTCTGGCTTTTGGTAACCCAACATGAGATACTGTCAACATCCAGCACGCCTCGGCTTAAGCTTTTGACAAGTGTCCTTAATCTAGAAGCCAAATAAATACATAGTTTATCGGCGGAAGCAAACTAGGAACTGAACATCGATTGGATGTGTACAATTGACACTAACAAACCAGCATGTATGACACCTGGAAGAAACATATATGGTCAAGACATGTTGGTCAATTGATCAAGGAGCCAAAGATCAACCGTCGTTCTCCTTATCCAAGCTCCTCGTCATGCTCCGGACTTTCAAGGACATGCTGTTCAGCCTCCTCGAGGTGACCGAGATATCGGAGCCAGCGTTGCTCTGGGTGTCGATTGAAGACAGAGCCACCCTTGACATGTCCCCGGACCGTTGTCGCTGGAACGACCCTCTGTGGCTGCAGCAGCCATTCAGCCTTGCTCTGGCAGACTTGGTCAGGCTCATGTAGTTTGGTCCTCCGACATTGCCGCTGTCTGATCTTGCTTCTGATGCTAGGATGGTGTTGGTAGCAGACACCGATGATGTCGACGGAGAGCTCTCGTCGCACACAAAGTCAGAAGAAGAAGCTTGCAGCACTGAGGGAGGCTTTGCTGCTACTCTGGTTGTCACATTGTTTCTTCTGATTCTGACTGAGCTAGCATCAGAAAGCTTGAAGGCAGCCAAGTTCAGCTCCTCGCAATTCTTCGCAAGCTGCGAGCCACTATGGTCTCGCTCCATAAGTCGGGTCTCCCAAGGTTTTGTCGCCATCCATCCTTCTAAGTAGCTCAAGTTGTGATCGCACCTACTAGGCTCATGGCGTCTGACAAAGATAGCAGGAGAGCTTGGTCTTCCACTGTGCTTTGGACCCCGAGGCTGAAAAAAGTATGTGATCGACATGTTATGGTAATGAAAATGCAAACCAAGGGATGCAGTAGTACTACAGCATGACAAAGGTACCCTGCAGCATGTACCTGGTGAGAAACAGAATAGGCAATCGCCCTTTCTCTCTTTGCTGCACCTTCATGCTTCATGTGTAACTTTGACCTTACTTCTTCAACAGAACCGTGACGGTCGCACCATTGTTCCTGCAATATGACAGACGACAAGAAACCTTTGCGCCATCATGTTCCTACTCTAGTATATCAGTATATGCTGCTCTTCTAACAAAAATTCATGGAACAGCACACCGTAGTATGAACTAATTCTCTTTTGTTTATAAATTCAACTGTAGTCTGAACATGAAACTTGGGTTGGCAAGACCTAATTGTAAAAGGCATTATTGTTGTTATCACCATAGGCTTTTCCTTACCTAACAGTGCCATTACACTATTGATTCAAACACGCATTGTCAATGTGAAAGAGCAAGAAACAAAATCTTAATGGACTCAATCATTACTCAAAATAAAGGAAGCTTAATTGTCCTTATCATTCTTACTGATACAAGTCCCTTTCAAATAAAAGTGGCCCACCATATCAACTCTCACATCCCTTTCTCCATAAGTAAAGCAGTGCACACAAAAAACATATATGAAAAAGCTTTCAAATAACGAAAATATTAACAGTAGCACAATGGGGATTCAAAATTCGAAATTTACTGGTTCAGTTACTTCCAAAAGATCTCTAAATTCTATGGATAACTCAGGGATCCAAATTTTAACGGGGTGTTTTTTGAATCATCAATTTCAAATTAAAGTTAGAGTGAAGTTTTAGTATAACAATATATTTTTTTTATCTTTATTTTGAGCAAATTGGTATAATCTGAGTGGGAGGCAATCATGGAATTCAACCACATGTCCATGTGACACCGCTTTACACTAAGGAAATAGAGAGCCTATGACACCCCTACAACACTGTCAACGGAATTCCATCATTGCATCGCAGCCGCAGGTGACATTTAGCTTTCGACTCGGTATCAACACAAAGGGAAGTTCTAGGCATCAGCCATTTTGGGTGTAACTTGGTAATTTGTTCCCCAGAAATATAAACATTGCAGAACCAAATAATTTGAAAAGCAGAAAAGCGCTTGATGTTTCGTTCCATATACCTCAGCGCCCATGGTAGAAGCGGCACGGCCGTTGAGCGCGTCCTGGGAACCGTGGCTGTGAGAGGAGGAGCGCGCCCGGCGCTCCCGGGCGCGTTCCTGCGCACGCAGCAGCGCGTGCATGCACTTGAGCGTGACGGCCAGCTGCTTCCGCACGCGGCGACCGCGCACCAGCGCCTGCAGCCGCACGATCCCCCTCAGCGCCTTCAATGCCCGCCTCGCCTGCTCACGTCGCGCGCGCCCGCCGCCACACAAACACGCACGTCAAAAGTCAACATCACGTCCGATCGTAGTCGTAGTACCAACTGGAGATGGAATTCTGGAGGAAGTAAGTACCAAGAATGCGCGGAAGGCGGTCTGGATGCGGACGGCGGCCCATTCCTGCCTGATAAGGCGGAAATCCCTGGGCGGCGCGCGGACCACGGCCGCGATGACGGAGCTGAACGAGTCCGCCGACGCCGAAGACGCCTCGGACGCCAGCGCGCTGGCGTCGCCGGCGCTGGCCCGGGACGCGGCCGAGGAGGAGCTCCGCCACAGACGGGTCCACTTGCCTCCGCCCCTTTGCCCCGCCGACGTCTTCAGGGCCACCAGCGACTTGATCCACTTCCCCGACGCCCCCATTGACGCCGCGCGATGCAAGACGCAAAGCCTCGTTCCTCTGCCCCACAGAAACTTCCGCTTGGTTGCGTGGGCAGTGGGGGGAGGGGGAGGAGCGAGAAGCCGAGGCGAGACGGGACGCGACAAAAAGGAAGGAGAAGCGACCAGGGAAGTGGTGGTGGGGGTGGGGACTGGGGGTAGTGGAGGAGGTAGCCGTTGTCCTTTTCGGCCACGACGCCACGACGGTGGGGGAGGAGGGAGGAAACCGTTCGTCGCTCGCGGGGATTCAAATTTCGAACGGCGGCGAGCAGCAACCGGCAAAGGCGGCGGCCGGGCCGTGGGATCCGCGGTCACAGACCGGCATGTGGGCCGGGGAGCTCTGGGCCCACATGTCATGCGGGCAAGCGAGCGGTTGCAGGCTGGAGCTGTGGCGTGTGGGCGAGGAGCACGACGGTGCTCGCTTGCTGGCATTCCGCGCGTTGGGCTTCGAGAAAGGACGGTGCTTTTCTGGGAATCTGGGCCCAAGATGCCTGATGCTGCCGCGTAGGTCCACTAGAAATTGGGCCCAGGCGTACCACGACGGTGGTCCGGGCCTCCATGGTCTCTGGCGAGTTCTCGTGTACCGGTCCCGGCGACGGGGCTGATACGACACGCCGGCGATGAGGCGATCGCGAGGAAAGCCGTGACCGTAGGTGACTTGACGTACCGGAACTCAGGTCGCTGACCTTTGGCAGACCGGAATTTTAGTAAATTTGATCGATTAAAAATTTAAATAAAAAATTAGTCAAACAATAAATTTTTAATTTTTCATGATTTTTTAGACCATAAATAACTCATACGAATGAAAAATTTGTTCTTTGGATGGATTTACCAAAATTTTGGCCAACCAAATATTTATTAACCAACCAAGCAGGCTCTCAACACCAAACTGGCCTCGGGATTGACGTGTGGTAGGAGTACGCACATGGTACTCACTGCAAAACCGCTGTGTGAAATTTAGGGTGTACTATTGATTGCACATTTCTTTAATACGGGGGTGTTTGAATCTGAGGGCTAAATTTTAGCTCCCGTCACATCGGATGTTTGGACGCTAATTAAAATTATTAAATATAGTCTAATTATAAAACTAATTACACAAGTAATAGAGTCAATTCCATACAAGCCATTATAAAAGTTTGTAATCCCCTATCTGCCGTTGGAAAGATTGTGGCTCTTTCCATGCCCTTAGTCCATTTTTGTCTGGACCTCAATGCCATTGCCGTCAGGTGGGAGATAACAGCCGTTAATGGGACCCATCTGTCATCCTAATGTCTTGTTTCTCCGACTGCTCACGTCTCTCGTCGCGCTCGCTGCCGCCCACCGCCGCAGCCACCGCGGCACCGCGAACATGACCACCTAG
Source organism: Paspalum vaginatum (assembly GCA_030272315.1). Lineage (NCBI taxonomy): Eukaryota > Viridiplantae > Streptophyta > Magnoliopsida > Poales > Poaceae > Paspalum > Paspalum vaginatum. The sequence goes on along the minus strand of CM059020.1, from coordinate 44,219,094 downwards.
GCCCCAGCCGCCACTGCCCCGTGCCACAGGCCTCTGGTTCCGGCGGCCTCTGCCGTTGTTGTCCTTAGAGCAGTAGGCACGCCGTAGCCTCCACGAGATCGGCGACGGCCTGGTCAATCCGGCAGCGGCGGTGGAGTGCGCACGAGATTGCAAGGTTTGGGAGAAAAACGATGAAAATTGAAAGGAAAAAATTGGGTGGACCAGTGATTTGGATATTTTCCTTCTCCTTCGCCTAGCAGCTCCTGGATAGAGAGCTGGCCGGTGTTGGTGTTGAGCATCTAGAAGAGCATAACCTCTGCTTTCCACCACGCCCGCAGTGCCACACCCTGCCTGCGCCTGACCAAGAACACCCCGCCTGCACAAAGCCGTCGCGTCACTGCGGGCCTGCTGCAGCCGCACCCACGCGGCCACGCCGCAGTCCACCTCCTGTGCCTCGTGCTCACGCCTTAGGGCGTCCCTGGCTGTTGCTGCTCGCCACACCATCGCTCGATGCGCGCCGCAGCGGTCCATGCCCCCCGCCGAGCGGCGCCGCATCGCGGGGTTTGAGGGCGATGGCGCGGTCGACCTAGGCGACGACTGCATGAGCTAGCGGTCCGGGTGGCTTGGGCCCACCCAAGGAGATGGTGCCCCCTGCGGGGCCGGCGGCGAGCACGCCGGGCACGACGGGCCGGCCGTGGGGACGGCAATGGGCGCGACGGGCACAGCCGTGAGGAGGAGCGGGGCAGAGGCGACATCGGACGTGGGGATGGCGGGCGGCAGCCGCGGCCGCGAGGGAGAGCGAGTTCGTCGAGGAGGCCCAGGGCATCGTGGCCGTGGACAGTGCGTGGAGCCGCGGTGGCTCTGGGGGAAGAAGGCTCGAAGTAGAAGAGGTGGTAGGGGCCGTTCGGAGGATGACATGTGGGTCCCACTAACGGTTGTTATCTCCCACCTGACGGCAGTGGCACTGAGGTCCAGACAAAAATGGATAAGGACATGGAAGGAGCCACAATCTTTTCAATGGTAAATAGGGGATTACGAACTTTTATAATGGCTCGTATGGAATTGACTCCAAGTAATAAACGATGAGACGACTCTATAAAGCCTAATTACTCTATTCTTAGCAAATGTGATACTATAGTAAGAACACGTATAATAAGGTGATATGGACGGGCTGCAAAGGATGTCACATCAGATTTGTAGTGATATGGAAGAAAGAGAAGTGGAGAGAGAAAGAAAGCGGGCTGCTCACTTTAGCCAACTCAAGGGAGGCTGCTCACAGACTCCAACACGCTTTGTGAGAGAAAAAAGTGGGTCAAGTATTAAATGTACAGTTTGCACCAAGAGAAAACTATTATACAAGTTGACTTTTAGTTGGCTATATTTGACATGGCAACACTATAAAGCCTATAGCGGCCTCTATTATTAATCGTGTTCTAACCATTCGTTAATTATAGATTAATTATGATTAATAAATTCGTCTCGCCGTTTAATCTCCATCTGTGTAATTAGTTTCATAATTATACAATATTTAACACTTCTAACTAGCATCAAACATCTGATGTGACGTGAGCTAAAATTTAGTCTCTAGATCTAAACACCCCCTATGTACAACAGGTTGTCTATATACCTTGTCTATCCACTGTTGCAATCGTCTTTCTCTCTATGTACAGTAGCGCTACAGTGCATAGTCAATTTGTTTACGCATTTCACTTCATACAGTTTGACTACATATAGTCTCAATAAAAAAAATAAACAGCACATGCAACAGCTTGGAGCGTATGAGAGGAGAGAGAAAACGTGTGGAGGTGGCAGGACCCTCTGTAACTGCAACCATGAAAACTTCCTCGCGCAGTTTAGTAAAAAAATGGACTCTACTAACAGTATGCTGCTGCTATAGTTACCTGGACTCCTAGAGGTCAGGTTTGGATCTTCTAGACCTACGGAGTAGAGTTTGATCCGCCGGTGCTAGCCTTTGAGGCTTTGATCCAAGCCAATAAATTTAATATTTTTTATTGTCCGGTTAATGGGCGTCATATAATACCCATATATGAGCTCATTAACAACCCTAATGTGATGCCTCCACACATGTTAAAGCTCAAGAACAATTACTATATATATTATCTGTCCCTTCTGCCTTCGCCTACACACTTTCCTCATCGCCGGCACATTCCGTCGTCATCTCTCCCCACTTCCATGACGTTGTCCACCTCACAGCTGCAGCTTGCTCCGGCTACGCACGTGCCATGCTTGTCGCTGCCACTGCATGATGATGCAGGCGCTATCCCTCGCCCTCCTCATTGCCGGGGTTTTTCCCGTTGCTGTCTCTGCAGACAATTCGGGCTGGCAGCATCAATCGGCAGAAACAAGACCATCGTCTCATCTGGTGGTGTCTTCGAGTTAGGATTTTTTCACCATTGACAGCGTCAGATCGAACGTTCGAGCGCTGGTAGTCCCAAATATGGAAGGGGTTAATTTTTCTGAGTTTTGTGTCCACGCGCTTTCCTTTGCAAGCTTGCATGCTCATACTTTGCAAAACAGATTCCGTAGCAAAATTCAATTAAAGTATGAGGAGTTGAAAAATGAAACATGAGGTTGTTAGAGTGATATAAATAAAATATTTCATTGTGGGGTATGGAAGACGTGGCATATAGGGTGTTGTTGGAGAAGATTTTATATAGAAGATGAAATTGATTTAGACCTTCTTTGAAATGTTAAAATTTCATAAAAATTGTACAAAATCTTCACAGAAAACAGTTCAAAAGCATAGAAAAAATTTCTTGCACTATAAACGATCCCTTAGAAAGAAATGGAATATTCGGTGTAAAATTTAGGGTGTACTATTGCTTGCACACTTCTCAATAAACAAAAAAAGAAAGCAGCACATGCACCAGCATGACTCGTATGCAGCATGGACCCTCTGCAGCTGCAACCACGAAATTTTCCTTGCGCAGTTGCACTCAAAAATGGACTCTACCGACAGTATGTTGCTGCTATAGCTACCTAGACTCCTAGAGCTCAGGTTTGGATCTCCTAGAGCTACGGAGTAGAGTTTGATCGGCCAATGTTAGACTTTGATCCGAGCCAATGAATTTAATATTTTTGTCCCTTCCTACCCGTCTTCCTCAACGCTGCAGCTTACTCCGGCTACCCAGCCTTGCTCGCCGATGCCACCGCATGATGATGCAAGCGCTATCCCTTGTCCTCCTGCTCATTGCTGGGATTTTTCCCGTCGCCGTCTCTATAGACAATTTCAGGTTGGCAACATCAATCGGCAGAAACCAGACCATCGTCTCATACGACGGCGTCATCAGCTCAGAATTTTCACCATTGACGGTGTCAGATCGTACCTCGGCATACGGTATCATGACCTTCTAGGGCCGCGGATTGTCGTATAGGCCGCCAACTGGGGGAGGCCGGTATTCCACTCATCAGGCGTAGGGGCGGAGACAGAGAGAGGCTAGGAGGGGCCAAGGCCGCCTGTGGCTGAGATTTTTATAATAAGATTGTTCAAATTTAAATAAAATTCAAAAAAACAGTATGATCGGTCTCTACTAGCAATGAAAAATTCAAGTTTCTGGATCCTCCGCTGGCCGGGGCGTCCTTCGGCTGGAAGACGGCCACCTCGCTATTAGAGACAACAATAACACCATTGTCTGGATTTCATCGGCGCCTAGGATCGAGTGGCAGAGTCAGAAACTTAAAATTTTCATTGTTAGGAGGGACCGACAGTACTAAGTTTTAAAATTTTATTTTAATTTGAACAATTTTAAAAATCTCAGCCATGGGGGCCTGGGCCATCCCTGTGTCCGCCTAGTGCCTAGGAGGAAATTGGCCACCCGCGACATTGCGTGCCTCCTCGATGGGAATGAGATCTTCTGCAGTTGAGATGGTGTAGTTTGGGCCATTGACGCGTGGGACCCGCATGCGAGAGGGCCCACGTGCAGTGACCAAACTGCACCTGCAGTAACTGCAGAGGAGCTAGTTCCTCTCGACGACGGCAACTTGGTGTTGAGGCTAGCTCTAGCGGTGCTCTCGTCCCCCATCTCCTATCATTATTGTAACACTGTTCTGCAATATAGGCAGAATGATGGATAGTTGGAAGTGGCTCAGACTAGCTGAGGAATGAAACTGGGGTGGATTTTCGAGTAGGCATTACCCGCAACCTTACATCGTGGAATGCAAAGACGTATCCTTCTCCTTCCTCAGGTAGATACACAATCAATCTCCTTTGGTCGGCACTTCCCCAGTTCGGCTTCAACTGCAATAAAATATACTCCAGTAGGCGGTGGAACGGCATGATCCTTACCGGCGCCCCATTCCTACAATCCAGCAACTTCAACTTCCACGTGGTGGCCAACTCTGATGTACTACATTTAGGCCATTCTCAGTGGAGAATTTTATGACACAACTAGAGTGTAACATCAGATTTTGTTTAGATAACATTGTAGGCTGAGTTTCATCTAGATGAAATTTTCTTCTCTCCTATAAAACTCTCTCTATCTCTCTCATAATTACTCTGACATGTCACCAAATTTGATGATGTGTTATAGCATTTAATAAAAATAAAACTGGGATCGTGAATGGCCTTACCGCATCGCCGCCTCCTCTCTGCTATCCCGGTTGTAGATCTTGTACAACGGACAACTACTGCGCTACGTGTGGATCAATGGCGCTTGGACTAAATTTTGGTACCTTCGGGTACTGCGAAGCGGCCGGCAGCGCCCCGGTGTGCAAGTGCCTTCCCGCAGTATGCTGGGTTGGGCACCCAAGCATGCAGTATCTTGTCTGTGAGAGTGACCGGTTTACATCCCATGTCGTTTCGCCGTGGAGCGAAGACAAGATCGATCGCACACGATACGTTATCTTGCCCGTGAGAGCGACCATCTGGAGAAAAATGAAAGATTAGCAGAGCAGTTTAGTTACGGCGCTTACCTGCTTCTAATAGGTGCCTTGACAGCGTTGGGCGCGAAATGTGATGGGGATGATTATTAATCACGCTCACGCAGGCTGATCGTTGACCTGCAGGGGCAGCCCAAACGGTTTGTCAAGGCAGGTAGCGCACGTGACGGCACGTGTCGGGTGGGCTCGAAATCAATCAATGTACCCGAGTCGGCTTGATGTGCGGAGCCCATGTGTGTCGGGCAGGCTGGACGGTCCGTCCATGCGATGTGCTGTCCTGCGGAGTGCGGTGTGGAAGCGTCCCATCTGTCATCTGCTCATCGGCTCGCATTCCGTCGGGTTCTCCGCAGAAACGTCAACTGTTAAGGGTTTCTCCACTGCGGCTATTTTGACCCGTTATTTGATACTGATTAGACTCGGATCGCTGATGTGGAGAAGAGATAGCAGAAAAAGTAAATAGCTATCTCTTAGCTTCTAACTAGCTCTAAGCACGCGTCTCGAGAACTGGTGGGTGATGGCTAATAAAATCCTGCAAAAAGAGGACCCCACGTGATGAAATGGATTTTTCCTACCCAGTACTCCCTCCATACCTATAAAACTTGACGTTTTGGACAGGATTGTGGTAACCAAAGAGTCATTAATTAGGAGGTAATCTTCCATGCTTTTCTATGTTTGTCTTTATTAAATACGGCTATGGGTACCACCTAGACATGAAAGAATCGCAGTTGGACTGGTCAGGTGGGTGGGACTTGAGCCCAGAGGGGGTAGGGTTCGAATCCCCTAGCCGTCATATTTTTTACACGTTTTTGCATGGAGTACGTTGATTTTGCATGGCACTGTCATCGTGCGGGAAGGGACGTGTTTGGGCGCTAAGGCCAGCTTCGTGGCGCTCTTTTTTTTTATTTTTCATTCGATTGGACTTCTTGGCGCGCTTGTGGCTCAATTTTTTTTCCGCTCGCGCTCAGTTTCAAATGGAATGGCGTGTGTAGGCGGATAACTGCGGCGTCTGTCCGTGTGCTATTCCTATTTAACCAGCGCTGCACCCTTTCCATCTCAATCTTTTTTATTTCCATCTTTGTCGTCCGTGCTGCATTCTTTCCTTCTCCGGTCATTCTCTTTCTATGTACGTTTAGCAATGGTTCATCCATTCGATTTGAACTTTCGTTTAGAAGAAGACACCGCGTATGGTAATGTACTCGTACTCATTTTTTATATGTTAGCTAACTTGTTCTTTTTTTATACAGCGCGTATCTCATTTTCTTTCTTTACTTTTTAGACAGGGTTTGATTTGAACCTGCCTCTAGACGAGTTTGGTGCGGTTGATATAGATTTTCTACAAAACATGCCCGGTTAGATTTATGGATGTGCTTTTTTTTCTATACTTAGATCATACCGTGACTTTAGCTCACTATGAAAATGCGCTTGTTTAATTCATTTTGCTAGAACAAGAAGTTGAGGCTCCTGTTCAAGGAAACCAGCCGACGCGTGACTATCCTGATCATGTTAGACAACAAGTCTACCAAGCTTTGCTAAAAAGAAGCAAGAACGGGAAGCTTGGGAAGAAGGACACAACAATTGTTGCTGAGCAATTTGGAGTAAAGATCCGAACAGTTCAGCGCATATGGAGGCAAGGTAAAAACCAACTTGCTCAAAACATTCCGGTCAAGGTTCCTAATCTAAAGAAAGGTAGAAGTGGCCGTAAACCAATCCCTTTTGATTTGGCAAAATTGAGTGAGATTCCTCTCAAAAAAAGAATGACCATAGAAGATGTTTCTAGAGAACTTGGTATTAGCAAATCTAGGATACAAAGGTATTTGGCAAAGGGTATGATTAGGCGCCACTCTAGTAGCATAAAACCTTACCTCACCGATGATAACATAAAGGCTAGGTTGAAGTGGTGCATTGACATGATTGAGCAAGGATTGCTTGATGATCCAAAGTTCAAGGATTTGTTTGACTTTGTGTTTATTGATGAGAAATGGTTCTATCTCCATAAAAAATCTGAGAGATACTACTTGCTACCCTGTGAAGATGAACCACACCGCACTTGCAAGAACAAGAACTACATCCCTAGGATCATGTTTTTATGTGTTGTTGCTCGTCCAAGGTTTAGAGATGGAGAATGTGTGTTTGATGGCAAAATAGGTTGCTTTCCACTAGTCACAATTGAGCAAGCTAATAGACAAAGTCACAATCGGCTGCGTGGTGCGCAAGTAATCAAGCCAATCCAATCCATCACAAGGGATGTCATAAGAGATTTCATGATAAATAGAGTGTTGCCAGCAATTAGAGCGAAGTGGCCAAGAGAAGATGTGCACAAGCCAATTTTCATACAACAAGATAATGCTCCTACTCATTTAAAAGTGGATGATCCTCAGTTTTGTGAGGTTGCAAAGCAAGATGGGTTTGACATTAGGCTTATATGTCAGCCGACCAATTCTCCAGATTTTAACATTCTAGATTTGGGTTTTTTTCGAGCAATTCAAGCTATTCAGTACAAGAAAGGTGCAAAGACATTGAACGATCTAATTCCAGCAGTCGAACAGGTAAAATATCATCCATTCATTGTTTCAATACATGACAAAATGATTAAATCATGCTAATTTCTTCAACACATGTTTTTGTAGGCATTCTTGGAGTACTGCCCAAAGAGAGCAAATAGGATATTTGTAACACTACAAACTATTTTGAAGGAAGCAATGAAGATTAAAGGGAGCAACGAGATCAAAATTCCTCACATGCAAAAGCAAAGACTTGAGAGGGAAGATATGCTGCCATTGCAAATTCCTTGTGAACCTTCATTGCTAGCTGAAGCCATCAGTAGTCTCCCTGCAAATTAGAAGATGCAATTTAGTTTATGCAAAGTAAAAGATGTGCTGAATGCTCATGTATATTTGTTGGCCTGGGGACTGCTCTTTGCTTGCTTGATCTTCTCCAACTTCTTTTCCATCTTCTCGTCCAACTTCTTCACAACTTGTTCAGGCAGAATGATGGTTTGACCACTCATTCTTAGTTTGTCCACGTCAGGAATGAAGAACTCACAATCAAACTTGTCCATGTCATGAAGGAACCTTGCTGGGATGTCGTAGTCTTCATGCAAAAGGCCACAACGGGCACACCTCCGAGCGTTGCGGCGAGCTTGGTAACAGGCTTCTCCGAAGACGCCGCCAGCGTGGAACGTGCTGCAGCGAGGACAGTCGACCACCTCGTCGACGTCCGACACCTCCTCGACGGTGTCCAGCTCGATGGAGTCCGCGACGAGCACATCCGCCGAATCCGCCGCCACCACTGAGTTCTTGAACACCTCGTTCGAGCCCGCGATCACCTCCTCCGACCTACTTTCCATGGCGAACTCTAAGCGATGGCGGCAGCGAGCTCTAAGCGATGGCGGCAGCGAGCTCTAAACGGAGAAGAGTGGATGAAGGGCGTCGGGCGTCGGGCGAGCGATGAAGACGCCGCAAGCCATGGAGCGTCGCTGGGAGGCACGCACACGCGCGTTGAATGCGGACGAGTTTACGAGGGGGCACGCGCGCGTTGAATGCGGCGGCAGCGCAACGAACGGACGCGCAACGGGCGAGGCTGGCAAGGGCATTCGGGTCCGGTAGGTGCCGCGCTGAGCCAGGACGTCAACTAAAACGAAACCGGCGGTAGCGCCCAGAACGTCAAGTTGTATAGGTATGGAGGGAGTACTGGCTAGGACCATTGGAGAAGCCCTAATAGGCCATGGAGACACGTGGAGTGTAGACACTGGATTCAGCCTAAGCAAGTATCCTAGACCCCTTGTCATATCATTTTTTTCAGTCGGGAGAAAAAGATGAAAGAGAAGGAAAGTGGACTGCTAGCCCTAAAGCACAAGCTCTAAGACATCTTGTGAGAGCGAGATGTGGGCCAATTATTAATCGCAAGCTCTAAGACATTTTGTGAGAGGGATATGTGGGCCAAGTGTTAATCGCAGATACTGTACCAACATGAAGATATTATATGAGTGGATTTTTAGTTGGCTATTTGTGACATGGCACCTGCTGTGGCCTGCCTTATTAACCTTGTTCTTAAGTACAGTGTTTCATACGCTCTAGAGATGCAAGCGGGACAACTCGTGGCTTTGGCGACATACCTAAGGTGGCGTTTGGTTCCGGAGTGAGGTGGAGCGGAGCGGTTCTATTCCCTATTTGGTTCCGGAACGCGGAAATAGGATGGAGCCTGGCCATTCCACTTAGGGGAATATTCTCCGTAGATCCGGAGAGCGCACATTTTTCTTAGAAAAAGTGGAACGCACTCGCTCCACTCACGGCCCTCACGATGCACGGAGGGGCAGCACGACGGATGCGCTGGGAGAGGAGGAGGCGTGGCGGGGTGCGGCTGGGCTTGGGCGTTGCCAGTGGAGGCAGAGCCGTGACTGGGTGAGGAGGAGGCCGCCGCTGAACGAGGCGGTTGCTATCCGCGCTCGTGCCTCCTCTGCCACGCGCGGGACGACGAGGTCCAGGTGGCCGGACGGCGTTGATCCTACGGGGCCAGAGCATCTCGTGGTGGAGCGGCGGGCCGGCGAGGACGAAGCGATGGGTGGCTTGAGGCGGCGAGCCAGAGCTTCTCGAGGCGCGGCGGGTGGAGGCGAGGCGACTTGTGAGCGGCGGGAGGTGGAGGCGTCGCTGGGGGTGGAGGCGTGGTGGCCGGGCGGAGGCGCTGTCAGCGGGGGAGGAGGCGTGGCACCACTGGGAGAGAAGGCGTGGTGGGCTAGCGGAGACGCTGCCGGTGGGGAAGGAGGCGTGGCGCCGTTGGGGGAGGCGCAGGGGCCTGACCAACAGGCGAGGCCGACATAACGGGAAGAAGATGTTATCTCATCCTCCCATCTCTCCAACCAAGCACAAAATGGAGTCATTCCACTCCTACCAAACATAGATACGAGGACATTCCCATCTCTGGAATCGGAAATGGAGCCATTCCATCGTTTCTCGCTCTCCAACCAAACACTACCTTAATACCCGCAGAACCCGCGGAAAAATAGTTTGTCACCAAATCTACAGATAGTCCCGATTGCATCCCTAATACGCTCCAAATCTTCAGGCTGCCTTGCTTTTTTTTTTTTAAGTTTCTGGTGCTCTTGGTATCACGGTGATAGTTGTATGACAAAACAAAGTCAAATTAACTAGGCGCGATGACAAATCACCGAGTCCTACTAAAATGTAGGCCACGACTCATCTTATCACATGAATGGATACAGAGTGAGGTTAGGGTCCAAGTCTCCTTTAGAAAACATAAATTTTACAAAAGATAGGAAAAACATGTAATTTGAGATTCCAAATTACTACAAGCTATACAAAGGAGACCCTTCGACTTTTCAAGTTCCGAGTGGGAGACATCATGGCGATGGAGGTGGGCTCAAGTTTTGGGCGAGACCAACGAATGGATTATGTTCAGAACCACAGGCGCGTGGTGTTGCGGCATGCCATCTCTCAGCTACCAAACGAGAGACGGAAGAACGAAGTTCCGAAGACATTTGGATTTTCATCGAGGGGCGGGATCTGCCGACTGACAAGAAGAACAAAAGAGTTGATAATCTCTAGAAACGTGAATTTTTAGTTTCTTTCAAGTGATGAACGAGTGCCCAACGAATTCCATCGATGTTCGTCCTATATTCTTATTCCTTCGGCAGCTCCCTACTGTGATTCTCCGATTGATCGCCTCTTTGTACAACAGCGTCCAATAGCTCCCAGCCGATGGGTTATAGGTTGCTAGTTGCTACCCAACTCGGTGGTGTTGTTTTAGTGTTGCGCTTGCCATCTAGGTGTCCTTCATCGCCCGTAGAGTTTAGAGAACCGTTCTAGGTGTCTTGCAGGTGTCCTTCATCGCCGGTTTGGGACGTATGGCTCAGTAGAGATGCTGGGTAGTTGTCGATTTTTTTCCCAATGTTTCCAATATGATCTTCGCCAATTTACCGGCAGTTTACTGTTACCGCTAGGCGCTAGGCTACTGGTATGAGCTGAGCCGCTGGGTAGCGTCCCTGACGGCTTGTTGTCTCTCCTTGACCCCGACTCTCCGAGCCTCCTGGCTCCTACCACAGTCGCGTCGCGTCCTACCACAGCTGCTAACTTTATCAAAAAGGCTTTCACACCGGTGTCCCGAGAAGCTACTCGACTTCGGTCACCTGGATGGCATCACCCGACCTAATCACAATGTGGGCTACCAACACGGCACTCGAAACGTCGATGGAAATTTGGACCATGGCGAAACGACAAGTTCTGAGGAACACCACAGCGCGCGCGCGCGCGAGAGAGAGAGAGAGAGAGAACTTGCTCAGTTTCCTGGTGAGCAATTGAGGCCAAAATCCATAACCGTTCACCGTACGTACTGTACTGAATTGACTGTACGAAGCCGTGTGGCCGTGTAGGATGTCTGGATGTGGATGCCATGGCGTTGGCCTGCAATCCCGGCGGGTCGGCTCGCGCGGCACGAGGGGCGGCACTTGGATTCCCACGTATTCCACCCACCATGCTAAGTCAGCAGCAGCCCCTCCGCGGGCGGTGTTCCCTCCCCTTGGCGCCAGCCAGAGCCAGCCACCATTTAACGCTTGGACGCCGCACCAGACGCCAATCCCCACACCACCGCGAGTCCGCGACCGCATTCCAAGTTTCCAACCTCCCTCCCTGCCCACGATCCACCACCGCCCGTTCCTGCTCCCCGTCCAGAGCCCAGATGGAACGCGTCGACGCCGCGCCGCCGCTCGGCGCGTGGGCGTCGATCCGGGGCTTCTTCACCCCGGCCACGCTCTTCCTCGTCGTCAACCTCGTCATCGGCACCATCGCGCTCACCTCCCGCGCCACCCAGCAGCGCCGCCGCCGGGAGCGCTACTACCAGCAGTACCACGACGACGGCCACTTCCACGACCCGCACATGCAACCGCCGCAGCAGCAGGAGTACCACCACCACTACTACCCGCAGGAGGAGCAGGCGGTGTACGCGCCGCCGCTCGCGCGCACGTCCTCTGTTCTCGACCGGCTCAGGTCCTTCGGCCTCTACCGCTTCCGCTCCGGCGACTTCCCGCCCGAGTACGGCGCAGCGGCTGCGGCGGGGCCGCTGAACCACGCGCACGACGCGTTCGCGCCGGTGGTGGAGTCGGAGCAGGCGCTGAACTGCGCCAGGAGCCGGTCGGAGCCGGCGCCGGCGGCGCCCGCGCGGGAGGAGAGGAGGCCGGCGGCGCGGGTGAGCAAGCCGGGCTCGGAGGTGAGGAGATCACAGGCCGCGCGGGCGCCGGCGCGGGCGGTCGAGGAGGCGGTTGCCGAGAACGACTACGTGGGGGCGAGGGCAGAGGAAACCGTCGGCCGTTTCAGGCGGGAGCCGTCGCCGCTGCAGCAGGAGTACCACCAGTACCAGGAAGAAGAATACGTTCCTCCGGTACGGGCGCCGGCACCCGCGCCGCTGCAGCGCACGTCGTCCGTCCTGGACCGCCTCCGCGAGTCCCTGGGCCTCTACGGCTTCCTCCCTCCAGAGCAACCCGCCGCCGCGTCGATTCCAGAGAGCGATGGCTTCGCCGCCGCCACCCTGGCGGGCGAGAAGCAGCACGCGCACCACGACAGGAGCCGGTCCGAGCCGGCGCTGGAGCAGCAGGGCAGGAGGGAGAAGAAGCAGCAGGAGGCGAGGTCGAGAATGGCCAAGTCGAGCTCGGCGGCGAGGAAGGCCGCCGCCCCGAGCCTGGCGGAGGGCGTCGACGCGCGGGCGGAGGCATTCATCGACAGTTTCAGGCAGCAGCAGGTGCCGCACCGCCAAGAGCAAGAAGAGTACGTCCCGCCTCCGGCGCCCGCGCCGCTGCCGCGCACGTCGTCCGTCCTGGACCGCCTCCGCTCCTTCGGCCTGTACCGCTTCCGGTCCGGCGACCTCGGCCCCGACCTCCCCGCCGCCGCGGCCGAGACGCCCACCCCGGCCGCCGAGGAGAAGAAGCACGAGGCGCACTACGGCCGGAGCCGGTCGGAGCCCGCGCGGGAGCAGGGCAAGAGGGAGCCGAGGATGAGCAAGTCGAGCTCGAGCGTCGTGGAGGAGGAGGAGCCCGAGGCGGACCACGGCGTGGACGCGCGCGCCGACGACTTCATCAACAAGTTCAGGCAGCAGCTGCAGCTGCAGCGGCTCAACTCGCTGCTCAACTACAAGGAGATGCTCAGCCGCGGCGGCGGCAAGCAGTAGCTTGGCTCCTGCCTCGCGAGGAGGAGATGAGGAGAAGATCCATGTGCATGAAGGATCGGAATTGGCTAGCTAGCTTCTGTTTAGGAAAAAAAATACTACTATAGTAAGTAGTAAAAGTCTGGTCTTGGCTCAGCAATCACTTGAGTGTGAGTCATACACTCACACAGTGGTGGCTACTTTTTTGGACTGTTAATTAAATCACCGCAAGAATTGCCAGTTTCTCAGTTTGTTAATTCTGAATCTCGCCTGGAAACTATTTTCTAGTACTAGGTTAAAGGTGTTGATGAGTGAACAGTGATGTCAATTCTCGATCTGGTGGTTGGGGCGTCAAGAGCCCTCTGCTTCGATGATGTTTCCGCCGCTCTCGCAGAGTCGCAGTCGCTCTCCCTGCCGAACTTCGACCTCGAGAATTTTACAAGGGTGTCGCTGCCGGCCGGTGGAGGAGGAAGCGCGAGCAAGTATGGCATGGGAATGGGATCATGCAACGATGATTGCTTCTTCCACTCCAGTCTCCAGGGGCGGATCGAAAACGGCAGCAAGCCTGGATTCTCTGCGCACGTCTCTGAATCCGATGCACAGTAGTACGTCGTCCGGCCGTCCAGCCGCCGTGGACGTCGCCTTCTGGTTATGGATGCGACGCAACAGGCAACAGCCCTGCGCCTGCGTACTGTGCACTCGTCAACAGCGTTCTGTGCCTTGCGACACGTACGTCAGGGCGAGGCACAAGAAGCGGTTCGATCCGAAATCCAACCGATCGAGAGCTCTCAGAAAAAAAAAATCCAATCGATCGTCATCGACGGACGGACGGCCGTCTCCCAAGTCCCAACCACTCCATTGACCGACTGACCACATGTCTTTCTCTCCTGTCCTTGACGTGCCAGGCCAGGGCCCAGGGGATAGTAGCAGTAGCCACAGAACCGACTGCTCTGGCAGTGATAAGACCAAGGTGATCAGAAAATGTATCCATAATTATTATTTTTTATACAGTGCGCAAACAGTATTTTTCATGTTTTTTTCATCTTTAGTCTAAATAATCCTAGTACAGTAGTAGTACTGGATCGCCATCAGGCAGCCTACAGCTGCGCAGAAAACGCCTCCAAGAACAAGAATGCACCGGCACGCCGGCGCGTTGGAAGTCACTGGCCCTAAAGTCCCAAAACTTTTTTTTTCAAGCCATTCCAGGTGCAATTCTTGCCCAGAAACCATCGTCCGCGTCGTGACGTGACGCTCCTGTCTGTCCGGGTCAGTTCCGTTCACATTCTCCTCTCCTGCCGACCTCACGTCCTCATCGCCTGCCTGAAATCCACAAGCATATTCCAGGCGTTTCCGCGCGCGCCCACCGATGGCGTCACTTCAACGCGGCCGGGAGCCAGGGACGATAGAAGCAGCAGCCACCGAGACGTGGCTACGCACGCACGACGTCGCCCTACTATATCGCTCTCCGACACGGGACGTCGCCTGCCTGTAGACATCATCGACCCATGGCACCGTTGCCTCCGGGCGTTTGTGACACATGAGCAATACCAGACGTCTCTCAGCGGACTTCCTCCGCTGGCGGTCAGACGGTCACCTCATCAAACATCCGGTTGTCTGCAAGACTGCAACGAGCGCAACCACATCAGACTCATCAGAGTGGTGGTTCTCAGCTTTTTCATGAAATGATTTCTATCTAGATAGTATGATTTTACAAGGTTGTTACTGGATTACCGGCCACCAACTACTGTCAAGATACCCATAGTCGTCGTCGTCCATTCGTGGGTAGAGCTTGTGTGGGTGTTGTGTGCTGTCCTTGCAAGCCCGGTTCAGACGAGCCATGCACATATATAGGTGGTGGGAGCTGGTTAGTGGGATATATCATGTACAATCTGCTTGCACGAAGAACTCTGACAAGTCAGAACGAAAGTCGGCACTCGGCGGTGTTGATAGCTCCCCCACTCTTGGCAATTCTTATCTATTTTGATGAGAGGTTGAAGCAATTTTTACCAGAGATCTCTTGTTAGACATTTTTTCCATTCTTCTTAAAATGTTTTGGACAGGGTATGTTAGAAATGGGGCACTTGGCCATCCTATCATCAACAATTTTGTTATCTAAAAAATTGGCGATAGAACTTACCGCACACAGGTAGTAAAAAGAAGGGTCAAACACGATCGGGGTTGTTCGGTCCTCCAAGGTGAACAGACAACCGCGCTGGTCGGACAGGAGCAAACGGAACGGTTCATATATGCCTCCCACATATAAGTATATAACACATAAATTAGGGTGCATTTGGTTGCGGAGATAAAGAAAAACGGGATGGAACGATCCCTCTTTTGCTGCTATTTGGTTGCAAGTCAAGGTGGGACGGGAACATTCCCAACCCTAAAAAAGGGACACCATCGTCCCTCCAAACTGAGGGGACGACACCGTCCCTTCCCTCACGCTCGCCCTCGCTCGCCGCTCGGCCGCGCCTGCCCACCGCTGGCAAGGCTGAACGGCCCTGCCTCTCCTCCGCGCCCGCCCCTCCTCCGCGCCTGGCCGCCCCCGTCCACGCAGCGCACGCGAGGCAGAGGCAAAGGGATAGGGGGCGGAGCGCCGATGCGAAGGAGGTGGTGGAGCGTTGGGCCAGCGGCGCGGTGGAGGTAGCATACCGGCAGGGATCAGGAGAGGGCGGTGCCGGCGGGGAGGAGCTACTGCGGCGGCATGACAGAGGTGGAGGTGGCGCGCCGCGGGAAGGCGGAGGCGGAGGTCCGGGCACGGGACGGTCGGCCGCTGGAGGGGGATGCGATTGGCCACCGGAGGTGGTGTTCGTGGCCGGAGCGAAGGCGATTGGGCACAGGAGGTGCAACTCGCGGCCAGACGCGAAGGTGGCACCGGAGCGGAGGCGGCGGGCGACCGATTCAACGCCGGGGGTGGAGCTCGTGGACGGGAGCTCGCCGCCGTAGGCAGAGGTAGCTGTCGGGAGCTGGGCGCGGTGCGGGGCAGCAGCCACCTGAGGGGGAGATCACCGCCGGAGGGGAAGCTGGGTGCGGGGGCAAAAGACGCCTGTGGAAGAAGACATGGGAGAGGATGGCAGGCGGGGTCCATTTGTCATATGCATCTGATCCATTGCCCATGTCCCCAACCAAACAAATCTCACTGAGCATGGATGCCCTAGAACTAGGGATGAGACTGTTCCATCCCCTATTATCACATATCCAAACGCTACCTTAGTTGAACATGAAAGATACTGAAAGATTCTATATAGATAAAGATTCTATATAGATTTCCAAGTCATCTATGATCGCATTAGCCAATTGCTAGTAGTGATGGGATAGTGCAAAGATGGTAGAAGAATGATGGGGTCCACCGCCGACAAATACAGATTTTTGATTCTAGAGCTAGGCAGAATGGTCTTTGATTCATTAAATCTCTATCAAACCCAGCTCCAACAAGGCTTGTGGACCTTGTTCTAGAGCAAAGCAAAGGCCTCATACCTACAAACTTTACATTGGGGAAAAAAACAGAATCAATAACATATCTTTATTAAATAGCATCATATACGATTAAGGCATAAAAACATCATAAAATACAATTTTCGGTGGTTCCAATTTTTACAAACAAAAGATCAATGTGATCCCATATCACAAGTTGTAGGGCATCTAAAATGGCAAATAACCCTATTTATCAGAGCAAGAAAAAGAAAAGCATATGGCGCAATTGTTACAGGTCGATCTAGCTTAAGCGTCTATGCAACGAGCTCTATGTTTGCATTTTGATTTTGTACGGCTGGAAATTTATCGCTTAGGCTAAACTCACTGGACAGAGAAGGGTAAAAAACGCTGTAGATGCACGTAAAACTCAGCCTCACGATTTGTACCGGACGGCAGAGATGACGGA
The DNA here is from genome assembly GCA_030272315.1 of Paspalum vaginatum. Lineage (NCBI taxonomy): Eukaryota > Viridiplantae > Streptophyta > Magnoliopsida > Poales > Poaceae > Paspalum > Paspalum vaginatum. Next base: position 44,202,188 of record CM059020.1, on the reverse strand, counting down.
CGATGCGGGTTCCTCTCCTAGTCTCTTCCCCTGGCAACAGCCGCACTGCCGCTGTGGATCTCGCGGTGGTGAAGCCGAAGCTTCCGGAAGCCCAAACCCCTGTTCCTCTAAAACCCTCCTCCCGACGCCAAAAACCGCAAGGGACCGAGCAGGAGCAGCCGCAGACACACGACTACACGAGCGCGACCATGTACCGGGCGGCGGCGTCGGCCATTTCGAGGTCCTCCTCGGCGCTGCGCAAGCAGCTCGCGCGGGGCGGCGGCGGGGAGCCGCAGCGTCTGTGGGCGCGTGGGTATGCGGCGAAGGAAGTGGCCTTTGGTGTCAGCGCCCGCGCTGCCATGCTGCAGGGCGTCAACGACCTCGCCGACGCCGTCAAGGTCACCATGGGCCCCAAGGTTCGTGCTCTCTTGCCTTGCCTCTGAGCAGATTGGCGTCGGTCGGGGCCTCGGGTGCGTGATGCTGCGGCGATAGGCGTGGATCTAGTGGGAGTGGGACCCCTGGGTTTTCGCGCTTGATTGAGTGGGCTGCTTGCTCGTGTTGCAGGGGCGGACCGTGATTATCGAGGGGTCCTATAAAGGTCCTAAAATCACCAAGGATGGGGTCACTGTTGCGAAGAGCGTTGAGTTCGAGGATAGTGCCAAGAATGTTGGGGCGAACCTGGTCAAGCAAGTTGCTGAAGCTACGAACAAGGCTGCAGGGGATGGTAAGGACCCATGGCTTGGGGAAATTAACTGTGCTTGTCCTTCGTCCCCACTTGAACAACCTGTTATGATGTTGAATATAGCACCCATCTTAATCTCTTGTTTCTTATCTGATTTTGATGCCAACAATAGTGATAATCACGATGCTTGGTCTTGTCCATCATGTTTGTGCCGTCAGGACAGGGAAATTCTGATGACGCAGACCAATTCATTAAATTGGTGTCTGTTAGTTGGAATGCTTTGCTCAGGAACTTACGGGCTCATACTAGACCTGTGTGGCTGTAGTTTCTTGGTGTTACTGTTATTTTGGCCCTACGAGATTTGCTTCCTGAATTAACGCTCTTTTCACATTTTATGCATTGTCTAACTGCACTGAAATCACTGTGCTAACTACTACTACTCCCTTCCAAATTACATTTCAATTCGGCTTTGTCCTAAGTCAAACATGTCTAACATTGAGCCGGTGTTTAGAAACAAAACACAAATATCTATAGCATCAAATTAGTTTCACTGTAGTCACCATGAAATATGTTTTAGTGCATTTATCTGGCATTGTAGCTGTTAATTCATTTTTCTCTAAAAACTTGGTCAAAGCTAGAACATTTTGACGTAGGAGTAGGACAAAGCGAAAGTGAATTGTAATTTAAAATGGAGGAGTACTGTATTTTACATACTTCCAAATTCCAATTCATCATGTCCAAGTTGAATTGTAGTTGAGGTTTTTCATAACTTATTCCTGAGGTGGATGGGTCTTAGGTCGATGAGATGTCCTATTGATGGAGCTTGTAGGTAACTTAGATATTCTTGGAAGGTTCACTTAGTTTCTGAAATGGGTTTTGCCAATACCTGTTTTGAGAAACATAAATGGGAGGGGCCTACCAAATTTTGCTATAGGCTGTCTTGTAATACATCAAACGGTACACAGCAGCAGTGCAATGCGAAGTTCTTAACCAAACCAAGATGCTACACCAATCCTAGAAAGCATAGGGGACTACTTGCCTGAAACCTTGAATACAATATTGAGTGTCGCTCACTTGATTTCGGATTTGATGGGGACACAGGTACCACTTGTGCAACTGTACTTACACAAGCAATCCTCACGGAAGGGTGCAAGGCTGTGGCAGCAGGCGTCAATGTTATGGACTTGCGCAATGGTATAAACAAGGCCATAAATGCTATCACTGCTCACCTCAAAAACAAAGCCTGGAAGATTAATTCCCCAGAAGAAATAAACCAGGTGAGATACCCTTCAACTCCAATTCCCTGTTGCTATGAGCGATTTATTGAAGTTTGTTGTGTACCTTTGCTATAGTTTTTACTTGCTCTGCTGCAGTAAACAATCAGCAGTCATCAGTGTAATTTTAAGCCAGTACCTGTAACTATCTTTTGACATTTTAACTGAAATTCTATTAAACGTGTCTAGTTTCATTTTCCTCCTGTAAACCAGGTAGCAACCATTTCTGCAAACGGTGAAAAGGAAATTGGAGACCTAATATCAAAGGCGATGGAAAAAGTTGGAAAGGATGGAGTCATCACTATTGTCGTGAGTGCTGAGTGCTTCTTTTTGTTGTTAGCATCTTTATGTATAACAGTCCTTTTGCTGCACTGCAACTTATTCTTAGTAATTGGCAGGATGGCAAAACATTGGACAATGAGCTCGAAGCAGTACAGGGAATGAAGCTGTCCAGGGGATACATATCTCCTTACTTTGTGACTGATGAGAAGACTCAGAAATGTGTAAGTCTGCATTTCCAAGTTGAACCCGCTAATTCAGCATGAATGATGTCTTCACTCTTTTTTCAGTGACTTTTTGGTCCCTTTGTCATCTTTGTTTTCTTTGCCCCGCCTTTTTTTTCTTGGGCAAGGTAAAGTTGGCAATGAACGAACTGTGACCTCAGGCTCGGTTCCTCTTGCTTTGATTTTGTTATTGCCCCACAGGTAGAAACCGTTGAAATATATGTAAACTACTAGGGAAGTTGAAGGCTATAGTTTTTTTCCCTTTTCGGTGCTCAGGAGCTTCTGTATGATCATTAATTGTCTACTCAATTTCGTTTGCAAATGTTTCATGTGTTTACTTGTCCTTCAAATTGGTGTACCTGGGATATCTTTTGTCCTGGTAAAGGTCTGAAAATAGTAGACAAAACATTGATGATGAGATGCATATCAACAGATCAGAAGAATCTATATCAATGGTCTGAAATTACTATTAATGTAAATTGTCTATTTTATATCTGTGCAGGAGATGGAGAAACCTCTGATTCTTATCCACGACAAGAAAATCTCAGACATGAATTCTCTCCTTCCTGTATTAGAAATTTCTATCAAGGTACTTTTGTTCATTTATGTATCAGCTTTCAGTGATATGCTATATAGAATTAACATCTGATGAGTGGTAATTGGTCTATGTAGAATCGCAGGCCTCTTCTCATAGTTGCTGAGGATGTAGAAGGAGAAGCTCTGTCAATGCTTGTACTGAACAAGCATCGCACTGGACTCAAGGTGATATTAATTGTTTCCTCATGGTCTGATATATATAGTGAAGTGCTTTTATAAGTGCAATCTGTAGTCTTGCATGAAAGCAAGTCCTTTCCTATGTCTTTATGCTTTTTCAATCAGAGAGTGGCCTCAGTGTAGTGCGTCTTCCCCTTCACAAGCAATTGAATTATATTTAAGCACTAGCTGTTCTCACTTTGAAGCTTATTCATGTAAATTCTTCTACTAATTACCAGTCGTCAAATGTAGGTATGCGCTGTCAAAGCTCCTGGATTTGGTGATAACAGAAGGCACAATCTGGATGACATGGCTGTGGTGACTGGAGGAGAGGTTAGCTATTATTGACCAGTAACCAATAATTTAGAGTTTCTTAACATAAATTACATTTCTATGCCTCAAATTGACTTTTACACGTTATTTTGGTTTTAAGGTTATTAGCGAGGAACGGGGCCTTGATCTTGGCAAAGTCCAATTACAAATGCTTGGGACTGCTAAAAAGGTTTGTCAGCTTTTATAAATTGTTGTGCCTGAGTTCCAGAAAGTCACATTATTCTTCATAGGTTACTGTGTCGCTTGATGATACTATCATCCTAGATGGTGGAGGTGACAAACAGCAGATAGAGGAGAGGTGCCAACAGGTACTGTAAGAATCATCACATTTTGTCATCGAATCTCAACATGACTTGAATAATACTAGAAGGAAGCTCTTTCAACTGGAATGCCATTGTTCTGATGTCCTTGACAGCTTAGAGAATCAATTGACACAAGCACAGCTATGTTTGATAAAGAAAAGGCCCAAGAGCGTTTATCAAAGTTATCTGGAGGTGTTGCTGTCCTCAAGGTTTGTTAACATTTCAGAAAGTGAGGTGTGGGAAGTTCCTGTTCTAGTCCATTTCAGTATATGCACTTAAATTGCAGATTGGTGGAGCTAGCGAAGCTGAAGTTGGCGAGAAGAAGGATAGGGTAACAGATGCTCTAAATGCTGCAAAGGCTGCTGTGGAGGAGGGCATCGTTCCAGGTTGCAGAACTTTCTTGAGCAACCTAACATCTTATTCTGCACGTGCTATTTCATAATTTGCTTTTATTTTAACCCTGTGCAACACGACCTTATAGTATGTGTACGTTTGGATCGTATATCTTCATAGGTGGTGGAGTCGCCCTTCTGTATGCCACCAAGGAGCTTGACAAGATTACAACAGCAAATGAGGATGAAAAGATTGGAGTCCAACTTATCAAGAATGCTTTGAAGGTTGGTTCTTGTACTGACCATGTAGCTTCATGCACTGGGTTATTTGTCTCTTGAACCTAAGATGATCCCTGGATATTCTGCAGGCTCCCTTGATGACCATAGCTGCAAATGCTGGCATTGATGGGGCCATAGTCATTGGGAAGCTAATTGAACAAGAGGACCTTAGTTTGGGCTATGATGCAGCAAAAGGTTTGTGCTGTTTTACTATGTTTGAACTATTCATTCTAAATTTTAGCCGATCCAACTAAAACCATGTTCTGTCAAGTACGCCACCATTGCTAAGACACTCCTGATAAAAGGCCATCCAAATTTCTCCAGCACATCCTTAGTACATCAGTAATCAATTCATGAATTTTGCCAACTTCAGGTGAGTATGTTGACATGATTAAGGCTGGCATCATCGATCCTGTAAAGGTGATCCGCACTGCACTTCAAGATGCTGCAAGGTACATTTTCAAGAACATTGCCTCTATCCCTTTTGTGGCACTAAAATGATCGAACTTGTTTACAAAGTTGTGTTACTGTCGACTGTCTTGCAGTGTTTCCTTGATGATGACAACCACAGAAGCTGCTGTTTCTGAGCTCCCAGCAACAAAGGCCAGAATAGCCAGCCGTATGCCGCAGATGAGTGGAATGGAATTTTGAGGACAATTAGGCACGATGTATGATTTGATATGCTATGTTGCGTGAAAGACCAGCACTTTTGAAACTGGGAACGAACTTTGTCCTAGCGGATACATATAAGAGTTCCTTTGAAACGAGGTGCAGAACTGGCGCCTAGATGTTAGTTTTGATATTGGGTTCGATGGTGATGTAGGCATGTAGCCTGGGCTGATTTAGGACCTGCATTTTTGTAGATTGTATCTTGAAACATGTAGCAACTTGTTACTGTCGAAGGAGCTGAATTTTGCTGCGCCCTTTTACGAGCGTGGTTTAGTTGGTTCTGTCACGGTCTCGAGTTCTCGGCATTCACAAGAACGACAATCTCCTTTCTAATTTTCCGCAGTTTGAACATACGGCGACAACAGACAGCTGCTATCACGGAAAGGGTGCCAGGGGAGGCAAAAAAGATTAACTTTGTTTAATTAGGCTACTTTTTCACTTGAATAGTCATAGCTACAGACTAGGTATTCCAAGACCACTGACCACGCAAATCTGACAGTAAAAAGAAAAAGGCCACGCAAATCATTCGACGAGGAAATGTTGCAGGCGAGGCAACGCACACATAAACACCATATTTAAGCATCATCTGAAAGGGTTTCAACAAAGCTTGAAGCTCCTACGCCGTCTTTGCCTCGTCGGGCTGCTGGATGAAGCGGGGTACTTCTCCATTCATCACCCTCCATGGCCCCCAGTAGAACTTGGGCGGCATGATCGGCACGGCCTCTCCGGGGTGATCCTCCCAGTACTTCTCCTACGAATTGGGGGGAAATGGGGAGTCATAGCAAGTTCAATGAAGTTCAGCCTGAATGCTCGAAATGCTCCGAACAAGTGCTGTCTTTTTATTTTCTGGAACGAGAACATGAACAAACGGGAGCTGCGCATCACCGAGAAAAGAAATATTATTCGCAATGGATTCCGCAAAAAATCATATCAAGAGCCTGGGTGATTGCAAGTACAACATAATCCCAATGTGCGCGCCGCCACGCCACTGATGCAGTTTCTCGGGTAAGCATTCCAGCGAGCACCTGGTGGGCGAGCCGGTGGCAAGTGGGTGAGGAGCAAAGGGTGAAGGGACGAGGCGCGGAGGCTGGCTGACCTTGTAAAGCTGCTCGGTGACGGCGGCGCCGACGACGCCGGTGTAGAAGGCGGCGACGTAGGTGCCGACGAGTGGCGCGAAGGAGCGCGGCGGGCGGTAGGGCTCCACCATGTCCCACACCACCGTCTTCTCCCACTTGTGGAATTGCCGGTCCGCGTACCACCTCCAGAACCGGCTCGACATCGCCGTCTCCTCCTCTTCCCCACCCACCCCCACAGACGCCCGCGCAATCCGGAGTCGCGGCGCCCGCCTCGCCGACGGTGCTGGATGCGGCGGAGACGCGAGGCTTCTTGATGGGCCGACGCGTTTGGTCGTCGTGTTGATGAACAGTTGCATCGAGTGGGCTCACAGATACTGTGCCGGCCCGCTACGGCCCATGTGTGCAGTCTCCGCGCCGCGAAAACACAAAACCGGCCGGTCGAAAGGGGGGAAACGAAACAACTCGCGGGTTCTTGCGCCACTCCGGCTCCGCCACCGCCCGCCGTGCGCCGCAGCCGCCGCAGAAGAGATGGGCATCAAGGTGAGTGCGGGGGGATCCATCCTCCCTCGGGCTCCCTTCTGGGTATGTTGCTGTTTTGTGGCGAATCGTTTGATGGGCTCTGCCTCGGTCCGCGCCTTCGGTGTGTGTAGGGTTTGACGAAACTGCTGGCGGACAATGCGCCCAAGGCGATGAAGGAGCAGAAGTTCGAGAGCTATTTCGGCCGCAAAATAGCCGTCGACGCCAGCATGAGCATCTACCAGTTCCTGGTGTGTTGCGCCCAGCGCCACTCCTCATTTCTCTTCCTTGCCGCCCTGTGCTTGGATGGCTCTGTCTTTGTTAGTGCTTGGTTTGTACACATGATTGCATTATTCCTATGCCGTTATTTTCTGCTTGTGCGCATGTTGCAGGAGCGGCTTGGAAATGCTGCTTTTTAAATTGGGTTTAGCCGTTTAGGGTTTAGCATGCTTAAACCTCCTAATGGTTTTCTTATTGCTTACTGTGGGGTTTATGGACAATTGAGATTCCCACACCCTCTCTTTTCAGATATCCGAATGAACTGGCAAAGTTATCCAAGTGAGTGCAAAAGCAGAGCACTTACATTGTCCTTAACCTCCCTTTTTTTAGTCCACTGGGCCGATTACATTGGCTGTCGTCAAGATTAACTAGTTGCTGGTTCAAATAAAATAAAAGCTGATAGCAAATTGCATTGGTTGCATGTATTCTGTGTGTCATGAGATACTAGTACTGCCATGGAAGTCGGGACAGGTTTCTTATACTTCCTTGAACAGATTGTAGTTGGAAGGACAGGTATGGAAACTCTCACAAACGAAGCTGGTGAAGTCACTAGGTACAGATAAATATAACCTTTCAAGCTTGCTTAATAACTTGAAGCTGTACTCACTATATTTCTAGTACTAGTATTTTTCTAAAAAAAAAGTTATTAATTGTTCGACAGTCACTTGCAAGGTATGTTCAACCGGACAATAAGGTTGCTGGAGGCAGGAATCAAGCCAGTGTAAACACGAATCTCTTTCATTTATTGCCACTGTATTATTTGATATAAACACATGGATGTATCCCTTCGTTTCATATGTCCCCTTCTAAAAGTATCCCTTCATTGTTTGTGCAGTTATGTTTTTGATGGCAAGCCCCCGGATCTGAAGAAACAAGAGCTTGCTAAAAGGCATGATATATTTCTTTCACCCTTTGGTTATTCCTATATTATTTATAGACTTGCTTGTAACCATATGTGCTTCAATTTCTTTTCTTATTGCCAGTGTACTATTAATTGCAGGTACTCAAAGAGAGAGGATGCTACTAAAGATCTTACTGAGGCAGTAGAGGTAATTTTCTTGATCAAAGTTTGCTCGATTATCGGTCGTTGTGTCAACGAATTCTATTTCTGGATCCTAAAGGAAGATGGCCCATGTTATTTTAGGAAGGAGACAAGGATGCGATTGAAAAATTCAGCAAGAGGACTGTAAAGGTAATTTCTTTGTTTTATGATTACTAGGTTATGGTTTACAGCACACATGCCAAGATTATATGTAAGATGCAAGATTTTTTTTGTTGTGCTGAGAGTAAGCTTTGGCTTCATCTTGTTCCCTGCCTTTATGAACAGGTCACAAGGCAGCACAACGATGACTGTAAACGACTATTGAGACTTATGGGTGTTCCTGTTGTAGAGGTAAAGTCAGTTTTCCTTTGTACCATCCTAGTATAAGGGGATGGCTCAGAATATAGTCATACTTTTCGAAAGAATGATGCTAGCATAAAGGCTATGATTTATCATGTGTTGTGTCAATTCTAGTTCAATGAACTCTGCCTTTCTGGACTAATAGGCACCTTGTGAAGCAGAAGCAGAATGTGCTGCCCTTTGCAAAGATGACAAGGTATCTTTCTTAAGGATCTTCACCTTCTTGTTTCCATGCTTTCCCAATATTTACTTATTCCTATCTATTTTATAGGTGTATGCTGTTGCTTCGGAAGATATGGACTCTCTTACTTTTGGGTCTAAGCGGTTCCTTCGTCATTTGATGGATCCAAGTTCCAAGAAAATACCTGTGATGGAATTCGACGTTGCCAAAGTGTGCATTGATGTTATGTGCTCAATAATTACCTTGATGTTGCATATATTCTTACCAATTCTTATGTTGCAGGTATTGGAGGAGCTTGAACTCACCATGGACCAATTCATTGATTTGTGCATCCTCTGTGGATGTGACTATTGTGATAGCATCAAAGGTATGCTATATCAATTCTATATCATGTTATACTCCACAATTTGTTTGTATTTCTGAAAACCTTGTGAAAACTGTACTTTTCTATCTCTGTATCTTTATTTGTCCATTAGGTATTGGAGGGCAAACAGCTCTGAAGCTTATTCGTCAACACGGGTCCATAGAAAGCATTTTGGAGAATCTTAATAAAGACAGGTTAGTTCCTTTAAAATATTTTGAGATTTACCTATTCTCCTAGTAGCCTTAGAAGCACTCCATTTTCCACCACAACACTGTACTTTGCCTTTATTAACCAATGGCATTCCTTTTTTTGAATGTTTTATTGGTTATGTGAAAGGAAACTGTTTGCTATTTGATTCTGCGTATTTTTTTCTACATGTTTGCTGCAGATATCAAATTCCTGAGGATTGGCCTTACCAAGAAGCTCGACGCTTGTTCAAGGAACCCGATGTTACATTGGATATTCCTGAGCTGAAATGGACTGCACCTGATGAGGAGGTATGTGTACTGACCTTGCTTGCTTACCTTCAAACTCTGTTCATGCACCTTGAATGTACATGTACCCATTGCTCCTCGCCTCTTTCCAGGGTCTCATAAGTTTTCTGGTAAAAGATAATGGCTTCAATGAAGACCGTGTGACAAAGGTATGCACTTTTCTTTTGGTTCTCACTGTTCTGTTCTCCAACCATTTTTGTCATAACTGATTTTCTTGTGTTTTGTGTAGGCCATAGAGAAGATCAAATCTGCCAAGAATAAATCATCCCAAGGAAGGTGAGTATCACTGTACATCTTCTACAAAGTGCCTGTGTGCATATTTGCTTGTTGAAGTTGATTTTACTGTACTAATTGCTGGCTTCATGTGATCAGACTCGAGTCTTTTTTCAAACCAGTTGCCACCACATCAGCACCGCTGAAACGGAAGGTACCTCCGACAAAGTGTCACCCCATCCCTCATACTTGCACATCATTCTTAGCCTTCTTGTAGTCACTGATTATGGATAGAGCATGTCAATATATGCAGACCAGGTACAAATTAGATCAATAGAAGGTGTATATTGCTAGCCAGTACTATATTATGCTGTTATGGCCGTGCATCCTGTTTTCCCCTCCATGACTCATTGCAGCATATTTTCACGTGAAATTATGTGTTGCTCGTGTAGCTGCACTATAGGACAATTCTTTCTTTTGCATGTCAATGCTTTAGCTAATGAACGTCTGTTACCAAATGAAGGAAACTTCGGATAAAACAACTAAGGCAGCTGCGAACAAGAAAACAAAGGCCGGCGGGAAGAAGAAATAACCTTGAATGCTTGATGTCCAACGGAGCAATGAACGATGTGGTGGCGACCTCACTTAGATTATTTAATTACCTGTTGTAACTCAACTTTTGGTCAGTGTTTCCGCATGCCTGTGGCTAGGTAAATCAGTGGTGTTTTTTTTATAACTAAATCAGTGGTTGATGGGAAATTGGTGTATCAAGTTGCAAAACTTATCACATATGTTAGTTCGTCCGTTCATGCTTGTAGATCTTTTCTTCATGTTTTGAAGTACTCAAACTTAGAACTTTATTAGATAAAGATTTGCATAGATCCCATCTACAGCCTGGATTTCCCTCCATCGAACTTCACTGGCAGAGCAAATGGAATGCTGGGGATGGTAAGCACCCATCCAATGATCCAATTCCAAAGCTGCGTGGCTAGCGGCGGCAGCACGCGCCGCCGGTAAGCACCGGGCCTCGCGGCGGTCGCCAGCTGCCACACGCCGGCAGCAAACATTTTGCAGAATGACTCCCCATTCTGGACCGTGGTCCTAAAGCCCCTCCAACAGTTGTGACATTAACTTCTTGGTTTCGATCGTGATCCGAGTATTTACAAATATTCCCCTTCCAATTTACAAAAAAAAAAAAAAAAAAAAAAAACTAACATCTGGTTTGGATCCACGAATCATGATTATTTGTCACAGTCCGAGTACTCACAAATAGCACCGGGCATTTTTACTCCCGCTTCCCCGTTCAACCGTCAACACGGCCGGCTGGGACTGGGAGGCGACGAACTGCTCAGCTCATGCCTGTTGCAAGTTGCAACGCACAGCGGACCTAGCGGGCACGTTCCGTTCGTGTAGCCATTCACCACGCTCACAAGTCGCAACGGCTGCACCGCGTTGTCCAGCGCTGGCGGAGGCTGCCTGCAGGCGCTTTTGTGGAAGGACGGCGTGTCCGTGAACGGAGACGACGCCGCGTGCTCCGACCTCCGAGCGCGCGCTCCCCGCTTCCCGCGGCGAGGTGCAGTTTTTTCTTTTTTTCGAAAAGCAGGTGTGCAGGGTTGTTTTTATTTCATTACCGACCACAATCCCCTCCATTCTCCCTCCACACAGATCCTATCGGTCTCTGAAAATTTCTTGTCACCCTTGACCATCTCCGTTCTCCTATATGTGGACTTTTCTCGTGATTTTTTGCGCATCCTGACCGGTCAAGGCATGGTCTAGCTGGAAAACGATGCTGTTGGGTGGCAACCGGAGTACGGCAAAACAACATCGCGGATCTCGGAAAACAGAAAACACTGGGGGCGGACATTGAGACGCGATACAATGTACTGGTGAACCAAAAGATTGGTAAAGGCTTCAAGAAACTGAAACAGTATCACTAAGAGCTGTTAAAAGATTCGTATGGTCAAAAAGGGTCAAAGGAGGAAAATAATAACACAGCACGGCTAGCCCAATCTTAGAAAGGAAGACATGTACACGAGCTACAGAGGTAAGGGAACCCGACAATCTTAAGTTCCCATCCGGTATGCAATTTCCAAACTCCTGTTTTAAAGTTCTGAACAATGATCCATCCTGGTGTACACAGTTTTAAGTTCTGGCACATCGCAAAACAGGGAACTTCTCCCCATGCTACAAAACTTCCCATGGGATCAACAAATAATCTTCACCGCAGACATATTGGTCGCTGCGTATACCGCCCTTGCCAGCCTATTTGTCCCAACCATCTTCCCGAATGCCGAACTCCCATTTTCGAGGAAGGGGACCATATATGGAGGAAAACTTTGCCAGGCATTTTGTCCTAATGTCATAGTGCTTCTGGGTGTCTCGGCTAATGGCAACAGAGGAAAACTTGGATGTGTCGATAGCCCATGCTGGGTGTACATACTCCACAGTCCTCGCAGAGCTTGCATTCGCATACAGGAAATTCATGAGCAGGTCCTCACAGTTGAAGTTCTTGTGAACATAGTCCCTCCCTTCACGAGCTTCCTCGCTCCAGTACGTCTTGAAAGCAAACTCACTGTCCATGAAGGCAGCACCCGTGAGTATCAGATTGTAGCCGTTCTTACCCCTAGCATATCTCTCATTCCTATATTGCATAGGGTCACCATCTATCATCCGGGGGTAAAAGCCAACCATCCGCTCAGGGTGTTCTCTCCAGACCCTAAACCCTTTCTCTAAGTCAGTGCAAGTCATCATGATATCATCATCCAGTTCAAAAACAGCTCGGGTCTTTATCCGAGGATCAATCCTAAATCTGTTGTTAAGAGAATTGATCTCTTCAACTCGAATCCTGACAGGAACAGTAGAGTCAAATGCGTCACTACTTGGGGGGTTACCTTTGTTCCAGACAACAACTATCTCCCTAACTGACTCACATCTGGAGTAGTGTTCAACAAATAGTTTCAAATTCCAGAGACGGGCTTCATATGTCATTGTGACCATTGTGAACTGAGAGTGTTGCCCTTGATATGTGTATGCTTCTTCAGCACCATTGCCACCACATAAGAAATGCACAGCAATGCAGACATTCACGATACCAAAAAAAGCAACCACACAAAAGAATATCATGTTGGACCAAGTCTTTTCACTGAGCTTTGTTTTGGTAGCAGAGATATATCTGCTAATACTGGTAGAATATCTGCGAACTTTCTGGTTGAAGCGGTGCACGGGCAAGACACGGGATAATTCAGTTCTTCTTGTCAGAGGAACCCAGAAACTTAGAGGAATGTTGCAGCTGATTGCACCTTTCATAAAACCTACAAAAATGACAAGGGCACTGGCCCACAGGAAAGCTACAGAACCTAAGAGAGAACGTCTGGTTGAATCGCCTGAAGGGACTCGATCACCATCCATTACAGCAATCCACCCACCAGATGCAAGTTGCTGTGCATCCATGTGATGGTACCTCATGCCATTCCATGCATTTCTCCCTTTCTTTGGCTCCTCAATTCCAAGTTTTACAGGGACCTCTCTGTATTCTTCCTTGCTTAGCTTTTCAACTTTGTACAACTTAACCCTCCGCCCATAGGTACCACTGCAATCTTGGCCAGGGCGATATAATGACCCTTCATAAATGAAGAGCCTCCCGCCATTTCGAGCTCCCAAACTTTTGTCTGATTTGTAGATAGGGTTTTTCTTGTGCTCGGTCCAAGGACCAAGAGGGGAGTGACTGTACCAAATCTCAAGCTCCGCGTTCTTCTCAACACCATATCGTGTAAAATCAGAGGCAAATAACCACCAGTATCCCTCAAATTGGACCAATGAGGCATCGATAAGTGGCTTATTGACGAGAACCTTCTCCAATGTCCATTCAAGAGGGAACTTTGTAGCACGATAAAGGCGTAGCTCCTTCTTTTTGTTTCCCTCTGGCATCATATAAATCTAAGAGAGAGAAAGAGTTGGTACAATGATATCTCCAGAACAGTTATTATTCTCAAGTAATAGATAAGAAGTTAAGAACCTACCTCATTCTCATATTTGAACACAAAAGGATATGACAGATGCCATGCCTCATCTAAAGCAATGCCAAGAAACTCCCACGTTGCACCTTGATCGACGCTTCTGGCAACACCAATATCACCTTGCATTGAGGTTGCTGTTTTTGTTTCAAAGAAAAGAAACAGTGTATCCCCCTAAGAGATGCATAGAGCGATATTAGACTGGGAATTCCAGGGAAAAATCAGATGAGGGCATTTCATAGTAGCAGGGGAGAATGCAAGCCTAGAAAGTACGTAGTATCTTAAGCTTTTTTTTTTATACATGCAGGAAGCGAACAATGCATTTAGGTTGATAAATAACATTCGGAAAAAAAAAATCCTCCGGTTTGTTTATACATATTCAATCAAGGAGCAATGCTATTATCAAGCAGGGCCATCAAGTAGAGAGTGGTTTGTTGCATAACCAAATTCTCATTGATGGTTTGAACTTTTCAAAGTAACTAAGCAATGCACACATTTTGGAGTTTCTATCAACTAGAACAGAATACTTTCCTGCACTAAAATTCCCCAGGCACTATCTCATTATGGGCTAGTAATTTGTTACAAACTATGCTTACATACCACGCATCATAGAGTAGAAACCAGTTGATGCTGGACCTAACTTTGTAGCCTCAACTGAGACAAGACATTTACACCTTTTCTTTTTACATACTAGTAAGACACTGTCAAGAAAGTGGTATTCAGGCAATCAGCTAAACAGTATGTGCCTGCATTCGAAAATCAGAATTCAAGCCCTCACACAAGCACCCCTGCATCTGCATGGGTGCTCAGGAATGTGTTGGCATCACGGATTCAGTCAGCGAGCCTGAATTTACTTCGCTCAACCGTTTGCTCACATAGCTGATAGCTTAGCTAATTCGCAAATCACCCCTAAATCCAGAAGAAGCAGAATTCGACCCCAGGGAAGAGCAGCAGTGCCTCACCTCGACGTAGAGGAACGGGTCGGCGACGAAGTTGCTCGGGTGCCCCGCCTCCGTCGGGGTCGCGCAGGTCAGCACGGGGTTCGCCACAGGCCACGCCGAGCTGTTCCCGTTGCTTCTCCCTTCCTGCCCGCCAAAATTACACACCACCATCAGTGTAGGTATTCAGTAAGCACTTGAGGCGGCAGCCCAACGCACGAAAGACTCACCAGCTCGATGGGCCGGAGCTCAAAGGGGCTGTTGCCGTAGAACATCCCAACCGCCCACGACCCCTCGCCGTCGGGGCGGCAACCGGCGGCGCCAGAGTCGGGGAGTCGGAACGACGAGACCACCAGCCAGAAGTAGAACCCTCCGACCAGCGCCGCCGCCGCCGCTGCGGACAGCAGGAACGAGGCGGCCGGCGACCGCGCGACCGCCGCGCGCATGCCGCTGCTGGGAGGCCTCATCGCTCCTCCTCGCCGCGCAGCCTGGCCAGCCATGCCCTGCCGCCCGCCACCGGCCGTGGCATCGACCGCCCGATCGGATCCCGGGCTGCGCCGCGCGGGGCCTCTCTCTGGCTGCGTCCCTCCAAGCTGGCTCCGCCCGAGCTGGATCAGCTTCACTAGCCAATTAATAAAGCGAGGAATGCGAAGCCGCCGGCTGGCCGGCGGTGGATTAGCGGGTAATTAACGCGCGATTAAGCGGGCAGGTTGCAATAAGCCAGAGCTGCTTCGCTGTCTTAGCGGTAGCGACGAGCTGCTTTGTGGGGGAGGCGGTGTGCGAGTGCGCGACGATCCAGGGGGGCGGACGGCACGGAGTGATCTGGACCCTTTGGACTTTATAATAGCTTGGACCGAGGGAGGGGGCGAGGGGCGATGTGTTCCAGGTCCAGCAGGGACGGCGGCGACGGCATGTTTGACCGGAAGCAGCGTGGACATTGATTCCCTTTTTCCTCGGTTCTTGTCTTTCCGGGTTTCAAACATTCGTAGTGCCTTCCATTTCTTTTCAAATTTGGAGATTATTTGGTCGCAGACAGGGGCATCTCAGGAAAGAAACAGAAATGGTTTTGTCCTACAGTCTGACCAGTATGTTTCTAGAATTCTACCACAAAATCTTAGACCGTGTGTTTACCGGGTTAAATTCCTCGGCTGCCGTGATTTTTCTGCAGTTTCCTGGACATGCCCCCGTGATGCGTTTCGCAGGAGGCCCAGCTTTCATGTCAGGAGAAACCGACTCGGAAGAACAGAATTTTAGCAGTCGATCATTTTAGGCTCTCGTTTTTGGCCCAGCAGCTAAATTTTCACAAGAACCTTTGCCCCAGATATCTGTACTACGTAAGGTAAAATATTTACATTACCCGGGCGGACCACAAACCTCGTACAGAAATGTGGCGCCCGCCATTTACAAAGTGGAACCTGTAGTGTATCCTGTGAGACCACCTTCCATCATCTAAAATCTTCCATGCTCCACATTTTGCGTTGTTACGACAGATCGGGCTCTCCGCAGAATGCATCAGGCTCAAATGACCTTGCAGCCGTGTCACTGTACACTCCAGGGATAGCCCTTCCACCGGTATATTCATACGGTTCCTTTGGCTTCTCAGTGTTGACGTAAAGAAGAATGCAAAGGATCAGGGAGCCTGCCAGCCCTACCAATGTAAACTTCACTCTGTTCAGCACAGGCTTAACCTGGAGCACAATAGAAAAATGAATCCTTAGCATCCATGCAAAAGATTCTTCATAATTATGTTATGATGTTTTTTTTGGCATCGGTATTTCTAATAGTTCATAAAAGGAATGCGCCAGATAACACACACAAAAGTAGATCCAGATCGTCGAATTTTAACATGGTCATATTCTCTGAAGGATCTTCACAGCTTATGCCATGTGCTTGTACTACTCAATATTTATTTCATAAGCTTTATGGAATAGGGTTGATACTCAATAAAAAACAAATCACATGAAAAGCTAAATGGTAACAAAAGATTGTGCCATTTAAGAAGTTAATATCAACAACTTACAGAAAATGAGCCTAAAAGCCGATCCCGAGCTAAAACTTCTGGTGTTTTAACCCATATCTGCCAAAAGTAAGAATTCGCGTAAGCAGCAGAGCTAATTCTGGTTCCTGATGATGAGCTAAGTGTGTTGACTTCCATGCATACAAAAATGTAGTCAGAAGAATACAAATAATTGTCAAGAATCGCATCAACAAACTGGAAAATCTGGAAAATCAGGACCCATCTAGAGTTTAGACTAAACGAGAAGCCAATTTCTATAGGCATCTTAAGAATGTGTGCGTACATGTTTTCTTTTCCTTTTTGAGGCAACTCTCTATGCGTTACAAGGACGACGACAACTTGGGAATTCTACGCTGTTGTTTAATGGCCAAGGAAGCTCTTGCTGTAATATGAAACAGCAGCAGATCAACACCTCGCCACTTTCTATGGACTGAACATCAATAATGTCAGGCTTGGTAAAGATGGGCAAAAGAAACAATTGCAAAAGTTATTTCTGTTGCACTAGCTGTATTAGTGACGGCTGAGTGATTCCCCCCTCAAGGCTTGCTCGGTTGCCTTAAAAATGGAGAGGATTGGGTGGGATTGAGGGCTTGTTCGATTAGAGAGGTATTGAAGGGGATTGAATCTTTTCCTATTCAAATTTGACTAGCAAGGGATTGGATCCCCTCCAATACCTGTCAAACCGGACAAGGCCCAAGGGGGATTAAATTCCTTAAAATCAAAATACCACCCAATATCTCTCAATCCCCTTATAGACGGGATTAACTGAACAAGGCCTCAGGGGGTGTTTGGTTTGAGGAGTGGACTGGTCCATTTTTTCACTCTTCAAATTTTTATTTGGCTTGTGGAATGGAATGAGTTGGTCCATCACCGTCTCATTTCTAATTAGTCATTAGCTAATAACTAGGATGAGGAATGGGGTCATCCTACTAGAATTCATGGAATCACCCCATGATGCACCCCCTCATCTCATCAAGAATGGTTTGATTCCTCAAACCAAACACATCATTAACTCTTTTCCCCCAAAAGTTTGTTTCACCGAAAAAATAAAGGCCTAAACCAAGCAAGTCAGCTCTTGGTGGTATCCCTGTTCAAAAGTACGAGCAATCCGAGGACATTGGTCTACTACCTGACACGTAGTACCTCATCTCCCATAATTCAATATCAGCGAAGGAAGTTTCAGATTTTTAGTTAATCGTGTTATTAGGATCAAAACCAGAAATAACGCGATCAGCAGAAGCATCTCACCTGCCCATCATACCATCCCGTCTCCTCATCTGAATCAAATACGATACAGGTTTCAGACGAATACGATGCAGACTAACACAAAGGAGAAACAAATTTGCATTCCTCACACTCCACTGTGGCGCTGAGCAAGCGGTTGCCGACGTAGGCCCAGCCGAGGTACATCCGGACCACCGCGAGCGTGACAGCTAGAATCCCGGACCCTGTGGCCCCGAGCGCGAGGTGCACGGCGTCTCCGCCAGCCCCGCCGCGGCCTCCGAAGGCGGCGACGGGGAGCCCGACGAAGAGCGCGACGACGGCGCCCGTGAGCGCGAGGCGGGAGCAGTAGACGCGGAGGTCCCCCGCCGCCCAGGAGAAGGGCAGGGAGGACGCGAGCGCCTCGTACTCGTTCACCGGCCGCTGCTCCGGCGGCACCGGGCACCACTCTGTCTCCGGCGAGGAGGAGCTCCCGTTTCGCGAAGGCGGCTTCGCGAAGCGGCGGTGGCGCGGAGGCCGAGGGGACCGCCGCCGCGCGACACTCCCGGGGAGAGCGGGGACGGGGTTTGGGGGCAGCGGGAGCAGGAGGAGGCGCGCGTGGAGGGGAGGGGAGCAGAGCGGAGCAGCCATGTGGAAGGGAAGGCGAGCGAGGTGTTGTGCGCCGGGAAGCAACGGGTTCGGCGCTGTTGCGTCGTCGGCGTTTGCGTGGCCGCCGCGCGCAGGCTACGCAACTGGGTGCAACCGCTCCAATAACTCGTGAGATTTTTGTTCGCGTGCAACCATGCAGCACGCCCACCTCTCTAGGCCCATTCGAAGCACATCAGTGGTTTCTTTGGGTAGAGTGGTTTGAGGGGACTGTATTAAATCCACATTAGATTAAAATAACATTAATATTTTTTAATCCACTCTAATCTCTATTAATAAGAATACCCAAACTAAGTCTCGATGGTTTCTAGTCTAGTAGCATAAAACTATCCTAAAAAAGTCGAGCATAAAACAGATTCAAAATCCCATTTATGTCATGACATTAGATTTTATTATATGAACCTCACTTGCGTGCAAATGATGTGTTTGACTGCACATACTGTTTTAGAGGAGTCGCTAGTTCATTCTCAATGACAAAAGTTTAAACGCACCAGCGGTTTCATGATTGGGGATTTGTGCTTGCATGTAACGATGAAGCAAGTGTGGAGCATGAATGTGCAAAATTTAGTGTTTTGTGATGTTAAAGTGATCATATTTGCATTTTTCCAAAACATGTGCCCAATTTATTATATGTTTTGCATTGTTATAATATTTGTTAAGATACATAGTATGTACATATATTTTTGAGTTATATTTTTTTTTAGCAATACATAAATTGCCTACATCAAAACAGACAAATGCTGGACAAAGTT
Source organism: Paspalum vaginatum (assembly GCA_030272315.1). Taxonomy (NCBI): domain Eukaryota; kingdom Viridiplantae; phylum Streptophyta; class Magnoliopsida; order Poales; family Poaceae; genus Paspalum; species Paspalum vaginatum. Next base: position 44,182,971 of record CM059020.1, on the reverse strand, counting down.
ATGAAAATGTTTAAAGTCCTTTGCATAAATTGGCTACCACCAAACATGAAAAATAATTTTCTCGACATGTGTATAGTTCTTCTTTTAGCTTGGATATTCATACACTTTCATTAACATGTCCAAATTCCCGACAAGCATGTTAGAATAAATGGTTTAAAAGCAAGCCAATTATTAAACAATAAAAACACTTTTGCACCGTGAATATACTTCATCTAAACATATGCAAGTGAATCCCCGATTTGAAGCCCCTCATCGAGAGGAACATGGTTCAGAATTTTGGCCCAAAATTCCCAAAATCCATCGAATTTCGGTCCTACTGTTCTTCTCTGGTATATATATGAATCGGTGATTTTGGTTTCCTTTCAAACTATATTCGTTCAAATTTTGGAAACTTTGGTCAAATTTCTTCAAAACTCAATAATTTCTGTCAAAATTTTAACAAAAACCCTGAAATTCAATTCTACCGGTCCCCTTCGTTTTTTTCGAAAAGTAGCACAAACCTAGAGGAACATGCATTCTTTGTTATATTATTAATGTACAAAGTACGCCTAAGATATCCTCCAAGCAAAATAACATGTTGGGATACGTTACCTGCTTTGTTGGGAAACGAAGGCATATTAATCTTTCCAATAAGCATACAATGAGTTGATATATGCCAATTTTTTGATAGAATTTTTCCGAATAATTGTCCAAAATTTGACCTTATGAATATGGATATCAAAGCAACATTCATCTGTGACCAAGTCTCTATTCAGCACATCTATTCCTCAGCTTATCGATCTTCAATCTTCAATTTATACTAGGTCTATGCCCGTGCGTTGCCACGGAGTGTGATTTTTTTTTGCGCAACAAAAAAAGATGAAAAAAAATATTGTTTTAACATTTGAAATCATTTGACATGATAAAATGTGCCTAGTGGGGTAGCCAGACAGATAATCCAGAGAAGCCATGTGCAAATAGAACCATGTCGCGTGTCAATGTAACTTTAAAAACAAAACAAAGATTGGTGTTATGAGTTTGAGCACGGAAGTAAGCATTGTTGGCACAACTAGCTTTCTCCCTATCACTTCCATTGGTAGCCTTAAAATGAAACAAATCAAACATCATGTAGACTATTTGTTGATGCTCATTATAGAGCCTTACCGAAATCATCCCTAGAACATGGATAGAAAAACTAAGATACCAAATATCATGCGTGCTTGCATAGCCAAGGATGACTTATTATTAACACGCATGGTCTTTACTTCTCAGACAATATTTCAAGTTTTCAACAGATAAATAATAAAAGCCTCGCTGTTTTAACAGCCAACTTAAGAAAATTGCTCTTCTATTCAAGGCCTCAATCGCCCTCACATCAAATTTCTCAAGGAAGAGATGCATCGACGGGTAGCAAAAGACTGTTGAAATATTATCAGCAAAGATGTGGTAAACAATTATAGAAAAAATGAATTGGCTATTCTTCAGGAGTCATAAACATGTGATTCTTAGAGATCTCACGAGTGATTTCTCGATTCTTAGAGTTGGAGCTGAATTCATGTGTGATTAGAGCCCACGTTTGTCCTGAAAGAAAAGAAACTTGATGAAATTATTGGGAAATCCGCATTAACTGATACTGTAACATATACGATATATAGGATATCGGTGGAAAAGACGAAGGTTAGAACTGCACCTGTTGGGATGGTTGCTAGAGGGATGGCGAACGACTTGTGAGCAGTAGACACATCGTCCTTGCATACACAGTTGTCGGCTTCCTCTTCCGCTTATAGAGAGCATCATCGCAGGAAGGCCTGTTGCTGGCCAACCTCAAGCGCGATGTGGGTCGTCCAAATCAGTTGTGGGATCGAATCAGCGAGGAGAGAAGGACGGATTCGATACTCGGCATGTCGTGAGTTTCAGAGAGGGAGCCGGGGGCGGCGGCGTCACGGCTTGTGTCTGGACTGGGTATAGGTGGCCACGGACTCAACGATGCTGACGGCGAGCAGGAGGGGATTGGGGACGGCGGCGTCCAGCCCGCATGTGGACTGGGTAGGCGAGAGCTAGACTCGGAGAACATGCTTGGACGGGGCGGGGCGGGGCGGGGCAGGACGCTGGGAGGCGGCGGGCACGCGGCGCTGGGCGGAACCAGAACGCCCGACCGTGATGCCCTGGGCAAGGCAACGGCCGCGTGACTCCGAGGGGCGATGGCGCGGGCGCGCAGCGGCAGCGGCAGCCGACAGCGTAGTGCCAGCGCTGGCCGCTGGGTGGGCGAGGGAGAGGGGCGCGGTGGACCGATGGTGGCGGGCACTGGGTGATGGACGAGGCGAGCGGCGTGAAAATCGCATTGATTTGTTGGGCACAGGTTGTCTGGTCCATTTGTCAGAGGGGGGGGGGGGGGAGGGCGATCGGCAGGACGATTAGGCGACGTATCTCCCTTGCACGCTTAATAGGAGTATATATAAGTAGAGAAATTGAAAGAAATGGAGGTTGTACAAGATGCCAACATGCTATGGCGGTTGGAAAAGAAGCAACAAGCAGATTCTGCAACCGAAGGGTTAACTTCTTGTTTCTTTTGTAAGGGGGATACGATTTTAATATAGCTAAACATAGATTATCAACTATATATTCTATCAAAGGGTATGCAAATATCTGCAAGAAAACAACGATACATCGACACGACTCGTAATATCTTTTCATAAAGCTAACTATACTTGATTTGAATTATCACAAAAAGCGGCAAGCTTCTTTACCTATATATAGGCGGACGGTATGCTGCCACGCTCTGCCGCTCCGCTAACCAATCTGTTACTTTTCCAAGTTCTAACAATAATTAATCAGCTGAACGTCCTAGCTTAGCTGCTGTTGATTCACTCTACATCTAATTAATACGGCTTTTGATAGAATTTTGCCCAAAAGCCATACGCGGAGATAGAGGAGATGACACGCATTGGTCTAGTCCTACGCTAATTGTGCTAGCTGTAGACGATGCTTTTGCGTGTGATGAGCCTCTCCATCAAATCTGCTTTAGACAGGCAGGCTTACTTTTTAATTTGCTAGATGCTTGGATCAAGCACTATTTCTAATCTCAAAAGAGATAAATATTAAATAAATTTTGAGGAAAAAATACATTAACATGTATAATACCAAATAAATGAAGGATCAAGACACTTTCTTAGTGGAATTAATAAAACTAATCTATTCGTGGTTGTAGATGTTGGTGCATTTCTCTATGAATTTGTTTAAATTTAAATAATTTTGATTTAAGAAAAAAATATTTTACGAGTTGGAACGGACGGATTAGTAATCATTCCCATTATGCCGCAAATAAGTCAGGTTTGAGTAGACCAAATATTTAATAAGTTGCTTAAGTCCTTTAGATTTCTACTTCGAGATAACGCCATCACCTAAATTCTAAACAAGTTCCTTTTATTTGGCAATTAGATTGTTTATGTATTATCAAATATTCTTAATAGTTTTGTGTGGCATTAAGAAATTATACACATCTATGCATACACGAGATCAAATATTTTATGCTCTGATCAATATAGATTGCCGTCGCAAGCCAATAGAACAACGTTTTCGCTGTAGACATTGTTTTCACAGTCTCACGTAAAAGATCAAATGTTCTAGCATATAGTGTTTGTGTTAAGAGGGTACGCTAAAATACATTCCGTCATTCGAACAACGTTCAAAGTGCCATCTTGTTTGTACCAGTTTTTAACCTATTGTTACCATCTTTTACCGTATGAGTATTGAATAGACAAACCGTTCGTTTATCGTTTGAACTGAACAGTGGCTTTCGCTTATCATTTAAACGAGCTAAACCCACCCTAACACCCTAGGCTAGGTTTTCCCATTGCCACGCTTTTGTCCCACACACGTGTTAAGATTCTGTTAAAGATGGGCTATAGCTTTTGCAAATGCGTGGCAGTACTAAACTCTCGCATTCATTTTTACAGTTTAATCCATTAGACCGAGTCGAATATATCACATTGTTTATAATTTTATATTCAAATTCCACTCTATCAATGGTATAACTACAGTGTAGACGACTATTTAGACGATCCGCTAGATTTATCTTACGGTTTCCTATCCACGTCAGCTGGTCCTGTTTGGTATAGATTATTGTGAGCTTTTACTTTTTTTAAGCTGAAGGTAGTGCCAAACGCCTAGTTTTTGATACAGCTTAAACTTTTGAGCTTTCCAAAAATGAACTAGAGTTCAGCTTTTTCCTACGGCGGGTCGGGACCAGCTTTTTCACCGCTTTTTTTCTCCTCTCTCTGCCCTTCCTCCCAGAGCTTCCTTCCTCCGGGCGTTCTTCTTCCCTGGCGCTCCTCCTCGCCGCCTCCAGCCGCGGTGTCGCCCCTCTACGCCTCCGGCCACGGCGTCGCCCCTCCTCTCCGCCTCCGGCCGCGGCGGAGCCCCTCCTCTTCGCCTCCGGCTCCGGTGACGCGGTACCCTCCCCTATGCTTCTCTCCACTTCCAGATCTAGCGGCACGGCGGCGGCGGCACCCTCTCCAGGCGCGCCACCCGCCGCGGCTCCCCTCCGCATCCGACGCGCCGCCCGCCGCCCTCTTCTTCACCTCCAACGCGCGGCTCACCGCCGCTCTCCTCCACGTCTGACGCGCTGCCCGCCGCAGCTCCCCTCCGCGTCCAGTGCACCTCTCCTCCACCTCTGGGGCCGCCGCCGCTCTCCTCTCCCTTTCCGGGGTGACGCCGGCGCGCCGCCCGCCGCTGCTCCGCCCTCCGGCGCCCCACCCACCACAGCTCCGGCGAGCTCTCCTGAGAAAAAAAGCTGTTGTGCCAAACACCTAGGCTTTTTTTCTTACCGCTTTTTTAATAAGTGGCATAAAGTTTCAGCTGTCCAAAAGCTGCCTTCTAAAAAAGCCTAAGCTGTACCAAACAAGGCCTATGTGCAATCAAACCTCATGCATTGAACGCTGCGTTCCAAACCCTGACCACTCATCCAACGCGACTGCGCAATCCAACGGCGAATCGTGGGCCCATACTCTACCGGCCTCGTCCTGGACCAGCCACATGGCCCCACAATGTCGTGCGTCGATAAGACTAAATCTAGCAGATCGTCTATATGGTCGTTGTGGGGGATAAATATCCCCTGGTTCCTCATGCGCGTGGATCCAGGACATGGGCCAACAGTGGGCCTGAATCAGGCGAGGGGCTGATTTCATAGGCCGGAAGCTTAACTCAGGCCCAAATACGGTCGTGATGGTTTGGAGTTCAAGGCAGCAACGACGTGATCCAGAGAGCAAACAAGGAGGCTTGGCTCGGACTTGGTTCTGAGATTCGAGGAGTTCGGAGAAGATAAGATGGAAACTTAGATTCTGTTTGATCTCGTGTAATCTAAACTGTCTAAGAGATATAGATGGAACTCAACTTGTAATCCAAGACTCCGTCGGACTATATAAGACGGATGAGGAATCCCTGCGTAGAACATCTCAACCCATCGCAATCCAGCCCTAACCCTTCTCGTAACCTTGAGAACTCGAAATAATACAATCAGCCACAAACGGGACGTAGGGTTTTACGCATCTTGCGGCCCGAACCTGTATAAATCTCCGTGTCCTTGTCGCTTCCCCTGCGAACCATCGAGCTACGTCGATCTCGCCGACCCACAAAAGCACCTCGTGACCAGTCCCGTGGCACACTGCCGGTATTAAACCCCGACAGTCGTCTATAGTATGAAAATGAGGTAAGCGCACTATAGATAATTTGAATATGGACAATGGGAGAGACGATATGTGCCGCTGGACTCAGAATAAAGAGGGGAAAAAGAAAACCATAATCCACCGGGCATGCCCGACATTGGGACCCACACGTCATGCTAATGGAGCGAAGAAGCCGGGGTGAGCGTAGCCTCCGCTGGTCCGCTGCCACCCGCTGCCCCAGGTGCATGCACCTTCCCCACCTTTCCTCCTTCCCCCCGGCACGCTATAAACAACAGCTGCCGCGCCCGCGCCGCGCCTCCCCAATGCGTCAAACCCTTGACCTGCACTCCTGAGTCCTGACAGCGGCAGTGGCGTGGCGTCCCAATCCAGTTCACCAGCCCAATGCGGCTGCTGCGGAGGATCCAGCCGCTTCTTCTAGTGAGTTCCATCTCCATTCGCTTCACCGCTCCCCGAATCACAGCTCAGGTCTTCTTCTTTCCCCCTTCTACCGCTCCGTCGCGCTTGGCGTGGGTTCGCGTTGCTAGCTGCTCTGCTAGGAGGACGGTGGCTTGGGTCGTCAAGGAGGTGAGCTGCGATTCGACGAGGGGTGTTATCGTTTGACTTGGCTTTCGTTCAGTACGTTTCTGATAACTAGAGCAATAGTGCTAGGATCTTTGAATCGTTCGTTGCTCTCGGAAAGGCGGAGATGTGTGTGGGCTCTTTGCTCTTGCGTAAAGAGAAGTAAAGTGTGATGGGGTTCTCATAGTCATCATAAATCGAAAACGGTGTGCAGTTTGCAAGGTTATTTAGCGTGTTTAATTTCTTATGCTGAGTCGCAAGATGTTCTCGTCAGAGATTCGGAGTTCTAGGTGGGTTTGCAGTTTGCATTGCCCTTTCCCCAGAGAAACAGAAGTAACGCTGTACAGCGCCAAAAATATCTGAACCCTGTTTGCGTGTGTAGCCGATCAGAAAGAAAGCGATGGGCGATGGCATAATGAGTGCTCCGGGGACTGATTTTCATAGCAGCAATGAGTGCCCACTGCCCAACCTGAAAATGGCATGCAAAAGCAGCTCTCGCCAGCCTGAAACTCTGAAATCCTGGCCGGTGTGTTGTGTTACACATACCGAAATATGGTCTGCTTCAACCTGAGTTCCTGAGGAATAGGTGAGGGAGTGTAATTAGCAGACAACGTTACATTTATGTGGTGAACGAAGAACAACATCTCCTTTAGAAGTAAACGAAGAATAACCTGATAAATGGGTCTGCATATTTGGATGATGGGGCATAAGCAAAACCGCCGCCACTACGTCTAAATATTTGAGTTATGCACTTGCATGTTACTCTTAACAAAACTTCAAATTTCCGGCGTGGGCTTAGTTGATTTTGTGTGCTTTTCTGCTCAATTCCACTAACAAACCAGTAACACTGTTATGACATAAATTTACCGAGACTCATTCTAGTGACTGCACTAGTAAAGTGATTTAAATACTCAATTCTCACCTCTACAGCAAAAACATGATTATCTGCATGATGAAAAGGAAATTAAATGCTAGGTGACATCCGAATGACCTAAGTCCTACTGCTCTTTACCCTTTTAGTCAGTGCTTGGAATTTTTGTTGACTTGTCATTATCATACTGATCTCTGAAGATTTGCGGGTACCTTTTTTCTTTGCATATCCAACACTTCTCCTATATTGACATATTCTGAAAAGGAAAAGGCCATGCCATTGTTTCCATAAAGCTACTGAAGTGCCAGATATCATGTGGACATCATTTTTACCTGTTTGTATGCCTTTAGAGTAGAATATACTATGAGCATGCAAGTTAATTAACTGAAGTGGTGCTTAATCTTGTTCTAGGTTGAGAGACCATAACATGGAAGTCGGCAATAGCAGACTATGTTTAATAGCATAAGGAGCATCTGTGTAGCTGAAAGAGTTGCCTTCAATGGAGCTTGAAGCAGCAGCTCCTGATGACGCAGTGTTCAGTTCAAATGATGAGATGCAGGAGTTGTGGCCTCTCACAGAAGTAGACCCAAAGAGAGCAAGGTTCCCTTGTTGCATCGTGTGGACTCCTCTCCCGGTAGTTTCCTGGCTGGTGCCCTACATTGGCCATGTGGGGATTGCCCGGGAGGATGGGACTGTCTTGGACTTTGCAGGTTCAAATTTGGTGAGTGTGGATGATCTTGCCTATGGTTCTGCTGCCAGATGCCTGCAGCTTGACCGCGAGAAGGTATGCGCTTTGCTCAATCTCCCAGATTTGTGTTTTTGTATTAAAATTTCAAATATCTTTAGGACCAGGGGAACTAAGGTGCAGTGGCCAGTGAGAACTACACATACTAGCTTTGCAAAAGCAGAGAGCATGCTGGCTCTGCCTCCTCGCCACATTTCTGTTTCTTTACGTCATTACGTGCAAAACTACTCCGTACTTCTGTCACCCAAACATTCAGTATATTCCCATGCTCATTTCCATCAAAACAAGACTGTTTTTTTCGCCCAAGCTAGTCATCTTTCCCTGACAGCCTGCTCCAGTTGCGCATACTTTCTTGTTTCTTCAGCATCTTCATTCAAGTTTGAACAGCCGAACCTGTGGTGGCCCTGTGCTGACTGCTGAGTTGGCCCTCTGCTGCATGGTTTGTTGTGACCATCCTGCAGTGCTGCTTCCCCGCCAACCTCGCGGCGCACGTGTGCGCGCGGTCCCACGAGCACTCGGAGGCCGGCACGGCGATCTCGTGGGACGACGCGCTGCGGTCGGGGGCGCGGCGCTTCGAGCACAAGTGCTACAACCTCTTCACCTGCAACAGCCACTCGTTCGTGGCCGACTGCCTCAACCGGCTGGCCTACGGCGGCCACGTGGGGTGGAACGTGCTGAACCTGGCGGCGCTCGTCTGGCTGCGCGGCCGCTGGGTGGACCGGATGGCCGCCGTCCGGTCCTTCCTCCCCTTCGCCGCCGTCTCCTGCGTCGGCGTGCTGATGGCCGGCTGGTCGTTCCTCCTGGGCATGGCCGCCTTCACGCTGCTCCTGCTCGGCTGGTTCGTTCTCGCCGTCTACTGCATGAAGGGCCTGGTCGGCTGACCGACACCGACAACCGACTCGCGGGGCCGTGGTGCGCGTGGCTGAGCTGGAGAGAGACCGTGGAACGATTTTTGAGCCTGTTCTTCAAATATTTATGAATATAAAAAACTCCTAGAGAAATATCCTCCTCGTTTGAAAAAAAGTACGTAGTATACTGAAATGTGACCGGTGGAAATGCCATACGGCTACTCCCAGTTTTACTACAGTATATACACTGACGAGCACTGTCTACACCGACAAGGGCATTGAAGTGCCCTCGCTCTCTCCTCAACGCACGCACGTACGGCGCGGGTCGATCGCCGTCGTGAGTAGAAGACTCGGAGATGGATGGACCACCGTTGCCCGGCCTCCGCGATCTGGCTCCCGTTCACGGTTCGCGTGCGGTGGCGTTCTGCCATAACGCATTGATGGGCATCATTCAAGGCAGGGATCGGCCCCCGCATGACGCAGCACGGGAGGCCGGGAGGGAGACAACGAGTGACCTGCCGGCGCGGCTTCTTCCGCCCGTCGCAGTCTCGCGGGCAGCGAATGGGCGGCCTGGGAGGAGCAATGCGTCGCGTCCGCGCACTGCACGGACCCGTGCGCTCCCCGGCCAGCACGGAAAGGATGGCTTTGCCCCCTGGTCGGCTGGTGGCCCTGGGAGTCGACGGCGGGGAGGATTCAGAATCGTGCTAAGCCAAGGCAAGGAAAATCCGCTCGCACGGAAAGGATCCGCTGCCAAGGAGAGGCCGAGAGAGAGAGCATCGTGGCCTTGGACCGTGAGCACCGCACGGATACGATGCAGTACTGCCTCCCGTCGGAATAACTTGTCGCGCCCGACCATTTGTACATGGCACTTTCGTAAAAGGTGATTCTCCAGCCTTCCTACACGAGCGTGGATCACGACACGAGCTATCCATGGGCAGGTTGATGTGGTTAGATTTGGTCGGAGGCATCACCAGAGTTTCTAAATTGTTGCCGCGTTTGGTGTCTCCGAACTTAAGCTGAGATCATCAGACACTGTGTATGTGTATATGGCTGTACACGTATTGAATGGGGATAGACAGGTCGATGAGCTCAGTCTTGTAAAGCTAGTATAAACTTCATCCGTCACAAATGCCTAGTTAAGGTATACAACCATTTTATACGCATTTAGTGGTTTTCAGGCATGATGCCTTGTCGACGGTTAAAAGAAATGTTGGATAATTTCTACCGTAGAAAAAAAATCCGAATAAAAGGGAAAACGTTAATATCGATAATGCTTTTTTATAAGAATATCAATAATGCTTAATGCTTTAGCACATCACAACACATCCTCGATAGTACCCGCAAAATTTACTTCTTGCAAAAAACCTAACCACCCCCATGAAATAGGAGGAAACCCTCCTCCCTAATCATGAATTTCTTTTTGGCGGGGGCAAAGTTTCTAACTCCGTTTGTCTCTTTTTTAGCGCGCCTGAACCTCACGAGTTTTCCGTGGAGAGAGAATAGGAGGGGGCGGGTTGCGCAGCTCCTTTTCCACATCTACCAAAGAAGACGAGGTGGATGTACACAACTCCTCACACCATTGTCGTAGATGTGTGATTCTATTCGCCATTGCCGTTATGACTATATGAGCCATTGGCACCACTTAGCACCTCGCAGTGTATCGAAGCTCCTCCTCTCCCGCTTGGCGATATAACTCAGAGTGGAGGAGGGGGAGGGATAACAGAGTAGGAGGAGCGTTGAAAGAAGATGATATAAGCGTTTGCGAGAGTCTTCCTTGCAAAAACGAAGAAGGTGAGGAGGAGCGGTGAAAGAGAATGATACAATCATTTGTAAGAGTCTTCCTCATAAAAACACAGAATGCGAGGAGCAGCGAAAAGGACGATATAAATGTTACAAGAGTCTTCCTCTAAAAAACGGAGAAGGTGAGGAGGTGCGGCTGAGAAATACAAATGCTACAGCGGCGGTGCACAGAGAGAAAGATGGTGCTGAACAAAAGCAAATAACTTAAAAAGAAATGCCCCATGGACATATGTGCTTTAGAAAAGATAATTATGATAATATACTGGGACGAAGTATCCTCCCTCCGTGTGACCACTAACTCCAAAACAAAAAAGGACATATTACTTTTTCACAATATAAATCCTTTTTGGGTGAGGTTTATTGTATAGTATAATTTGTACTGAGATTCCTTTTGAACAGCTAGCGCAGAAGTGGAGTAGTCGATGGTTTTGCACTAAAGTGTTCAGGGAATTTTGTAGCACAAGGACCGCGACCAACTCACCACGCCCCGTCGCCCCCTCGACATTGTGACATTGTGTAGGTCTGTAGGAATATTCCAGCATCCCGCTGTCTTACAGGTGGGTCCAGAGATACTATCGGTCCCTCGCCCCCGACCGCGCCGCTCGCCGCTCGCGAGTCCAACAAACTCCAAACCAAACCGGCGCGGCGGCGCTTCCCCCCACGTCTTCCCGAGTTCCCACGCGCCCGCTATAAATTGCAGCCCTCAATTCCCCACTCTTTTTTTATCCCTTCCTCCGCCACCCCCCTCTCCCTCTCCACTCAACCCAGCGCGCCTCCTCCCGCCGCCGCTAGGGTTTCTCCTCCCCTCGCCGCCTCCCCAAATCCTCCCCGAAGCTTCCAGAGCCTCGCACGGCCCTATCTCAGCAACCATGAGCGACGGCAAGGACTCCCTCGACCTCTCCGGCATCGGCGCCGCCATCCCCAACTCGGCCGGTTCGTTGATGCTCCGCTCGATTTTTAGCCATTCGCTGTTTCTGTTTTCTGCGGCGTGGTGCCTGATTGGTTTTGGCGGTTGATGCAGAGCTCAGCGCCGAGGACAAGGCTAACCTTGTGGCGTCGATCAAGGTGAGGTTTCTATTGCATTTCTGGTGGCGGTTGCCATTTTTTTAGTTGGGTTTTGGGCGTGGCTGTGGTCGGTTTGAGTTTTTTTTTTTCTGTGAACCTATGCTGATTCGGTGTTCTCTTGTTTAGAACACGCTAGAGGGATTGGCCTCGCGGCATATGGACGTGCTCGAAAGCCTCGAGCCCAAGGTCAGGAAGCGCGTTGAGAAGCTCAGAGAGATCCAGGTATGGGATGCTTGCCCTCGTGATACTACACCGTTGTTTTTTGTGATGGTTTCTGCTGTTGTAGCATGCTTCGGTAGGAAACTTTGTGTTCCTGTATCATTATTGTTGTCTAATCAAGGATGTGTTCTGTGACTGTTGATACTTCTCTAAACGGTACGGTACGGTACGGTACGGTATGCACTAGCACCTGAAATTGAAATTCCAACCCTAATAGGAGCAAGGACACTGATGAATACTATTTGGTTGCGTTGTTGTTACCAGCTCGTGCTCGCTGGCCTGCCTTTGATTATTAAGTGGGAATTCTGGTGAAATGCCTGGCATTGTGAATGTTTCTGTCACCCTGTCGTTTCATGTCTCATCCACTGGATGGTACTCTCTCTGTCCCAAATTGCAAGGGGTTCTAGGCGTTGATTAGATCCACACAATGTTCCATATATGTGTTTTGTATGTGTCTAGATTCATGAGCAGCCATGTGAACATGGACGGAGAAATGGAGGCCAAAACCCTTTAAAATTTGGGATGGAGGGAGCGCATATGATGCCTAGTTGCTAGCTCTAATTTTTTGCTGGATGGTGGTGTGGGATTTTGTTGGAGAATTTGGGAAACATTATGATAGCTGTACACCCTATCATTATAACAAATGAGATGATGTTTGATTCACTGCATTGTAACGTAACCTGATTACAGAGCATATGCATTACCGTTACATTTGTTTGTTTGGAAACATCTATAATCGGTTAACCTGCAATCAGTTCCCAGTTGAATACAGACTTGATAACACCCCTTCTCCACCGCAATCAGAAATCCGTGGCCATACCAGACCCCATCAAAGGCATGCAAGTAGTACTCCGCCAGCTCGGTGCATGCAAGACTGTTTACGTGGTCAAACCAAACAATACCGGCAATCAACCATTTCAGCTCTGATTATGGTGTTAGCCGATTACCTTTCCAGTTACCACATGATAAGCCAAACACCATCTAAATCTGACAATCTGAAAACCCTTGTTCTTGACATGAGGTTTTGTTTCTTACTGGTCAATATTTCTCTTATTATGCATATGTGATTGGACTGGTTCTACTTTGTCAATATATATATATATTCTTCTTGCTTCTCATATGATTCTTTACTATAGACTATAGTAATCACTTAGGGAGTGCAATTTGAAAAATATGATGCTCTAGATATATTTTGTGGCGAGTTCATTACCAATGTATATTGTCTTCTAGGGCCAACACGATGAACTTGAGGCGAAGTTTTTTGAGGAGAGAGCTGCACTTGAAGCTAAGTATCAGAAGCTGTATGAACCACTTTACTCAAAGGTAGGCTTGTTCATGTATTGATACAATGATACATTTGCACATGTTGTCTTCAGTTATATGCCATTGCCAAATTTTATTTTCAATTTCTGAACTATTCTGAGAAACGCGTCTACCATCGCAATAGCTGCTAGATTAGCTGGTAGACAACGGATGGAAGATGAGTTATGTATTTGGTCATGCTTCATGTAATGCATGCATTCTCCCTTCAATACTGCTGCATTCTATTTGATGCCATGAGCCTTAATCTATCTGATTTTTTTGGATTTGGCGTTGACAGCGATACGAGGTTGTCAATGGTATCATCGAGGTGGAAGGTGTCACAGAAAGTGCAGATGAAACCCCTGCAGAGCAAAAGAGTGGAGATGAAACGGCTGCTGAGAAAAAAGGTGAACATGGAATCCATTTGTATTGAGATCTCTTGGGTCTCTGGATTATGAAAAATCTGTATTAAAGATGGATTATATCCTCCCTATTTTTCTTTTGACTTCAATCACAATGCTCCCCTGCAGAAGAAAAAGGGGTGCCAGCTTTCTGGCTTAATGCAATGAAGAACCACGAAATCCTGGCTGAGGAGGTGAAGCCTTATATCTTTGTGCAATGTTTGCGTTGGAGAACTGTCAATATTCTGCTACAGCTTGCTGTGATTTTCATTTTTACATAAGCTTCTCTTTTGCTGGCTGTAAATAATTCTGGCCCTTGAATTTTCAGATCCAGGAGAGGGATGAGGAAGCTCTTAAGTACCTCAAGGACATCAAGTGGTACAGGATTAGCGAGCCGAAGGGTTTTAAGCTTGAATTTCACTTTGATACAAATCCATTCTTCAAGAATTCAGTACTTACGAAAACATATCATATGATTGATGAGGATGAGCCAATTCTAGAGAAAGCCATTGGGTAACAAATATTCCTACTCTCATGGAGTACAATTTTCTTTCAGTTTCAGGTGATTAGAAAAATTTCATTGGTGCCTATGATGATTTATTCTTGCTTTTCAGTACTGAAATTGAATGGTATCCTGGGAAGTGCTTGACACAAAAGGTGCTTAAAAAGAAGCCAAGGAAGGGGTCAAAGAACACTAAACCTATCATGAAAACTGAAGACTGCGAGAGCTTCTTCAACTTCTTCAGTCCACCTCAAGTCCCTGACGACGATGAGGAAATTGATGAGGATACAGTAAGCATAGCTTTTCTGCACATGCTCTTATGGTTAAACATGCATGCATGGACATTATTTGAATTTGACTTGATGCTTCCTTTTAAATAGGCTGAACAGTTACAGAACCAAATGGAGCAAGATTATGATGTTGGGTATGCCCTTTTATATTGCGTATTAAATGTAGTGGCAGCAGCTGTCACATACCATGCTGTTGCTTTGTGAATTCAGTCAATCTGTTGCTACTCAGATTTGGAGTTTGTTTCCCTAGTTTTAAATTACCCTTGTATATTTGCCAGATCTACCATCAGAGACAAGATCATCCCACACGCTGTCTCATGGTTCACTGGAGAGGCCGCTCAAGATGAGGACTTTGAAGGCATTATAGATGGTGATGAGGACGATGATGATGAAGATGATGATGAAGACGAAGAGGACGTGGAAAGTGATGATGATTACGATACAAAGGTATGGAAGCCTTTTCTTTAAGGAGGAATAGCCTATATATGCCTTTCTAGCGTCAAAGTGTTATCTCTTAACATTTTTTTTTGCTTTCCTCTTTGAAACAGAAGACCAAGGGAGCTGCTGGAGGGGAAGGCCAGCAGGGTGAACGACCTGCAGAGTGCAAGCAGCAGTGAGGTGTTGTGCTGCCATCAAATATCTGCAGACAGCAGACGAGAATGATGAAAATCTGGTTCTGCTTGATGCAATGCCATTGAGTTGGTTTTGTGGAGCCCTGGGAGTCGTGTGTTGGTTCTGTGGAATCAGTGGGGGGATTTTTCTGGGACATGGTGTTATATGTTGGTAGTTTTGTCACTTGATGTATTGGGTTTCAGATATTATGTGCTCTGCTTATGCTTTGTGTGATCATTGCTGCCGGTCTGGTATACCTTATTGCACATACCACTGGCATAGTGTGCTGTACTTTCATCAAGCGTGTTGCGGAGAAATTTTGCTCTAGGGGAAAACATAGCCTTTTGCCTGAAAGTTTGCGAATTGCATCTTCCACATGGTTTTACATAATGGTTTATGTTACACTTATGACTTGGTAGATGCTGGCTCTGGACAATGGACTCATGTCCTTGTCTTGATCTAAATAAATATATGAAAAGATCTGACCTGACCATTGTTCGGGTTGTTGAAGATTTTCTTTTGAACCGCTACGATTCAGCGGCTTCCAACTTCCAAAGTTCAGTTCTTTATATCATTGGCGCTGTTCGTTTACATGGCAATTTGTCTTGCTTGAACGATGCACTGTTTGACTAGATTATGGATGACCAATTGACCATTTGGGCCCCTTGCGGAATGTTTTCTGCTTTTTTGAAATGTTCCCTGTGAAAAAAATGGAGCCCTTAGCTTGTTCAAGTGGTACAACTGTTTGCATCAGGTGACTGTTCATTGGAAGTTTGGAAGAAAGACCATATCCAATGTGGATTTCGATGCAACCCGACCGTAGAAAGAATCTAGCGCAATTGTTAAGAAAGGTCAGTAGAACCAACTATCAAAGAACCGATAGGAAAGAAGTGACTAAATGAAACTCATTTCGGTTTCGTAGTTTTGCGCCCTACAAGAAACAGAAACGTTTATACTAAGGCAGCAGTGTTAAACTGTTAATGGTATGCTGGGACATCGAATACATATCAGCACACAGGCAAAAGAACATGAGCTACGATGCGGTGAAATTAACAAGCTACATTGTTCAGAGGCCCAGTGACACCGAACTGGTTAGTAAGCAGGAAGAAACTATCCAGTTGCAAAATGCTCGAGCTGCTGCTACCTGTACCTTTGGCCTAATCCCACTCCCCATGTTGAATTAAAAAATTCCTCTATAGCTGTTACAACCTACCCCTGTCCATGAACTTCTTGACCTCATCGTACAAAACGAGTATGGCGGCCGCACCAGTGCTCCTAAACATGTTAGACAGCGCCCCGCGGTAGAACGATTTGACCCCCTCCAGCTTATATATCTTCCTCCAGCAGTCGAAGGTGCTGCTGTACATCGGCACGTCCATCCCCGACTGCATCATCATCCTCCGCCTCACAGTGTCCAGCGGGTAGGAGATGAGCCCTGCCATGGAAGTGACTGCCTGTGCCGCTACCCAACGCTGGCACAAGGGGGATTCCAGAGGCACTAGGACATCCTTGGCAGTGTCGAAGCCACCAAAATACAGGCCCCGGTGAACCACCATGCCCTGGAGAGACGCTGGCAATCCCCTATAGATGCCCCGGATACCATTCTTCTTGTAGATGGTTTGGATGAAGTGGTGAATTCCTCTGAACTGGCGCGTGTCTGTCCGGCCAATATCGGCTGCAAGACGAGTGTGAGCAATGTCGAGTGGATAGATGAGGAGCAAGGTAGTACATCCGGCAGCAGCACCAGCAAAGAAGTTGGTAAGAGCAATAGAAGTGAACTTATTGTCTGCTGAGGTCCCGGCATCTTTCAGAATGCTCCTGTACAGATCCTGCAAGGATAATGTTAACAGATTAGAGATAACCATATGAGTTCTGAGATGATCCTCCACATCTAACAGTCACTTGTGTACGAGAAACATGTATTTGGTGTACTCTTGGTTAATTAATAAAATTGAACATATGTACTCATGCACAAAGGAAAATGTAACATGCTAGTTGCAAAAGGTTGATGCACAAGGTATCTTAAAAAGATGATACATGTATGACAGGCAAGTCCACTATGAATCTGTCATTCGCTACCTTCCAAAACCCATGGAAGCAATGCAACGTCCAATAGATGCTCCGGAAACTATATCCAGAAATCTATTATTCATTGAAGCTGCTGTCTTAAACATTGCCGTCTTGTGCAAAAGCTGATCTTCAGCAACCAAGCTTTCATAATGAACTACCATGCCCAATTAGTTTAGAAACTGATGCCATTAAATTATACATCAAGATAAACAATGATGGATTGATACCGATGAAACAACGAGTAGAATCCAGAGTTTTCTTTACGAGTTAAACAGTTTTGATGGAGTCATGAAGCCAAATATTCAACAAGATATGGCAACATAACAATATTAGCATAATGCCATCCCAGAAAAGGGACCGATCATTAAAATTGTGCACCTGAATTATCCCTTAACTCCTGATCCTCGACAGGAAAAAGATAACTCCAAATTCAATATATACAATGAGTCTAAAAAGTGCAAGAATATATGCCCAAAAGGCACCGTTCAATATCCAATGTTACTTGCTGGCGGTATCTAATGCTCTCTATGACAAGACACGATGCCTTTATTCTCTCAATTCTTTTGCCATTTGTGATGGCAAAACATATACCTCTAGAAAGCAAAATCCCACCAAAATCTCATCCCTCGCCGACAAAGATCGACAGAACCAACAGTAGCGACCTAATATTCTTGTTTCATTCACACCGCACGCGGCAAGCATAGCATTCATGCCTCCTAACCGAAGTCCCAAACCAACCAACCACTAACCTTTCCACACTCCTGACAGCCTGACATCATTAACACAGCAAGCGCACGGATGAAGCAAGGAATGGAACCGGCGAACCTAGAACAAAATAATCACAATATTGCATCTGATCCGGTGTCCACTGAGACCACCTCAGTTGTCACGGAACTGAAACGAAGGCCAAGAGAAGGCGGGCGATGGAGGTTCGGGAAGGGAAGGAACCTTGAGCGAGAAGTTGAGGGCGACGGAGGGGTAGTACCGGATGACGGCGGTGCCGTTGCCGCGCCAGAGCGAGAGCACCCCTTCGTCCCGGACGGTGCGCGCGACGCAGTCGGCGAAGCCGCGGAACCTGCGCGCCCGGCCCAGCAGCGCGGCGTTGCCGTCCTGCGTCTGCAGCAGCAGCTTGACGCGCTCGATCGGCGCCACCACCGTGTGCACCGCGCCGCCCATCACCGCCCCCGCCACCAGATCCCGCTCGAACTCCCACACCCGCCCCGCCGCCAGCCCCGCTCCCCCGCCGCGGCCATCCCGCTCCCCCCGCCGCCGCCCGATGGACTCCTCCACTCCCGCCCGCGCCGCCGCCGCCTCCTCGCTCATCCGCCTGCCCTCCCCCCTTCTTTGGACTCACCAGCTCGCCCTGCTCCCCCCACCCTGCGCTGTGGCCTGTTTGTGGCGCGGCGTCCAGAGCACCCTGAAACACCACCACTACGACTTCGACTTGCAGCTACTACTCGACACGACCCTGCACCGCATCGCATCGTTCCGGGCTGGGCTCGACCAGGCATCCACTAGTAGTCGAGTCGGTTGGGCTTCGCTCGACGAGCCCATCGGGATGGCCTTCGCCTTGCGTGTCCTATCCTCCATGGGAAAGTGCGAAGGTCCTGCCACGCGGGGCCCACATGTCACTGTTACCGTGCGGCAACGTGTGGACCAGTTTGTAGGCCAAGCAAATGCCATGATGAGCAACGGATTATAGATGCTTTTCCAGAGAGCCAGTGAGTCACGCTGACTCGGACAGTTCTTCTGGCAACTCAAGTTCTGGATAACACACTGACACCGTATATCCATTTGGATGGGACTGGAATGGAACAACAAAGCGATATTTTTTTATCAGGCTTGTATTGTTTCACAACCGGTCGGGGTCGTTCTACAATTTTGGACGCAAGCGCGGTGTGCTGCGGTGATAGAGATGGCGCCTGACGAAGCCCAGGACGAGGGAGGTCAGCTCCGCTTCGTGGCCGGTGTACCGGTGGTTGGCCTCGGCCATGATGCGCAGCTCATGGTTGGGGATGTGCGCCGCGAACTGCCGGGCGTCCTCCGCCGGGACGATCTCGTCTTTGGCGCCGTGGATCGTGAGAACCCTGCGCACACACCACGGCAGTTTTCCCATCAACAGAACTAGAGAAGGGAGGGACATATCGCGCACTGATAGAGAGCAGGCCTTCACCTGCAGTCTTTGCTTATGGCACGGCTGGAAAGGAGGGTATCAGTGCTCAGCCGATCCTCCAGACTCGCTTTTGACACCCGGTACTCCAGCTCCCCTGCACAGCCACAAAACAATGCAATGGGCAGTGATTTTTACAAATGCAATGCATCCATCCTGTATTGAGTATTGATGTTTGCGGTTTAAGTTCTCGTGCATTGTCACAATCATCTTAGGCTGAGACTCTGTTCCCTACAAACAAGGCTAATTTATGGGGTACTTCTGTGGCTAAGTTTGTACCTGCCCAGTAGACTAACTTGTAAATATCTGTAGCCAACGAAAAAAAAAGAACAAAGCAATTATCGTCATCAATCCTGTTAAATGACTGGTCATCAAGGCCTGCTGCATGATGCTAGAATGCCAATGGTATAGCTAAAAGGATTCCAACGGAAGTGTAAGGGCCGCTGCCTGCTGTCCACTTTATAATTGTTCCACTACATTGGCATGTGTCCTAGCTAAGGAAAGAGTGACCAGAACCACCGACCCTATAGTTTTAACTGTTGATAGTTCCAAAATTGACACCAGACCAGATTCTTGTTTGACCCTGTGCTAATTAATTGGATAACTTAGCAATACAATACCCCACTGAATCAGAGACTAGTAAGATGAAAGAGGAAGAATGCCTCGTATCAGATAAAGAAAGGCTAGACCTTTTCTATTCTTGACATCAATATATCCATCTTTGTTTATTCTCTGCATGAAATTCTTCCCAAGGCGCCCATCAATACCTCGCTCTAATGCAAAGCGACCAGAAATGTTCACAATGATGGGGACATCATTGTACTTGGACGCATATAGAAGCACAGCATTTCCTCCTGAAGGTGAGGAGTACAAGTAGTAAGACAATAGAATGTAAATTGTGTTACCTGGATGAAAAGCATGGATGGAACAGTAGTCTATTACTCACAGAGATGAAAGCACATCAACAGGAAAAGGAATGATCATGCAAGCTTCGTCATTTACTTTGAACAGTATTAGTAAATGAAAAGGTAGAAATATTTCTCCTACGAGCAATAGGGACTACTGGCTACAATCAAGATGCCCTGACAAGTGATTTACCGAAAACAAGGAAGGGGATGAAAACAACTTTTGATGTCAACTATGCATGTTAATGCAATTCTCTAAGCATGAACATATACTGCACATAATAGGCAACAACACAAAAGAAAACTTAATCGATTAATCAGTACTGCATATAACAGCACCTTATCTACCTTTGCTATGTCCAACAAGAGCAATTATGTCATATTTCTGTTTTGAGAAATATAATACTACAGAACGCAAATCAGCTGCCTCTTTTCTGTAGCTTCCATACTGGAATTCACCTTCACTTTCCCTTTGAAATAGAAAGAGGACCAGTAAGTATAACACTGGAAGATAAATCTAATGTGGCTGCAGAATGAAAATTACTCAACTAGAAATTTAATGGGAGAATGATGTCTGTAGCTACTTGCTGACATCGCATAAATGGCATGGGAACGCTTTAATTCAACACGAACAGTAAAAGTCTCCCATGACATGCGATATCATGCTACTACGTATGATCTATGCCATGAACACCATCCACCGCGTACCACAAGGTATTTACAAATGGCTTACCCATTTCCAGAAAAATCAAACCGGAAAGCACTAATTCCTTCCTTTGTGAAGGCATCAACAAGGTCAACCAAGATGCTGTCATCCTGAAAGTTTTGTTCAAAATTAATAGCAACAGTAATAGTATATAGCTCAAGCTGATACATATTAATTTTCCCTTTCTGCCCTAATTTGTGACCCAAGGGGATATTATCTCCATCCTACCCAACTCTTTTTGTGATTAAAAGGCTATGCCAATGTTATTGTCACCATATGTTGATAATATACACTACCATTGTTGTGACATGTGGAAGTGTGTTTCTAACTTGCTGTTGCTCATTTCTTATAAATTATAATAAAACTAGCGAGACCTATTTCACTTTAATTTGTGCATCTATATCACATTGTTATAACAAAGTACACGGCACATCAGAAGTGGAACAAATTTTCACAAGCAAAAGTTTGCAAAAGAAAAAGAAACAAAGGAGGAAAGAGAGAAAAACAGTTGGTCCAAGGCTGTTGAAGCATCTAGAAAGTATTACATCGTCAAGGGAAAGAATAAAAATAAAGCAATAACTTGCTACTCCATATCCACCCAAAAGAATAATTTTAGCCTTCAGCAGACCAGGTATGGAGACACATAAGATATTCAGATCTTTGATGTCTAAACAATTAGATTTATACTCCTATTTATCACTTCAGTCGACATCCTCATAAAGTACACGCACAGGGAATTCGTATCAAAGAAAATCAGATAGGAGTACCAAATATCTCATTAAACTATTTTTCCTAGAGTATATTTTACGACAGCAACACATATATAATGATATTAGAGGGCTAATCTCGATACCTAATATATTTAAATACAAAAGTTTCCTACAGATGGTACGGACTTGCCTTTGTAGCTCGGAATCCATGGCAAAGGATCACAAGTTTCTTTGAACTTGTTTGATGTAACAAACCAACAAGCTTCTCCCCATGCTCATTTGAAATTAGAACTCTTTGTTCACAAGTAACTGTAGGCCACAAGTTCAAACCATCACGCAAGTAGAAATCAGAGTTAGAAATAACGTTGGAAAATAAAAATGTCAACAGGTATAAATGAAGGTGCCAAATACGAACATCCGCTTTAGAGAACTCAAGACTTGTAATAACTCTTCACAAAATCAGATATGTCAGTGCACACCAAAGAGCGCCTCAAAATTAGCCTGTTTAACCTACTGCATACTCATAACCTGACCTATCCCAAAAAGTGAAACTGTAGGAAGTGTCTGACACATGTTTTTTAGCGCTCCAAACCCGATTAAATTTCAAGAATGAGTAAACTAAAATTCTGAAGTCCGCCATGCATAACTGGAGTTTTTCTTTTTGATAAAAGGCATTACTGGAGTTAATATTGCAAATTCCAGTCCCATGCTATAGCCTATAACATACCATGAATCACATGACCACGGCAGAAAGGAACAGATCGGTAGGAATTCAGTTGCCAGAGGAACCCTTTACACGGGCCGCAGGGAACCTCGTACCTGGGGACTGCGGGGATTTCTGCGGCGGCATGGACGAGGAGGGCAGGTGACCGAGGAGCCCTCGATTCCCGACCAGCTCGCCTTGCCCCGAAGCGCACTTGGCTACAAGATACGCGTCTCGCCGGTGGGGCGCGAGCGTTGCTAACTTGCGAATGCGAGCAGAGGCGGAAGGGGGCGAGTCGAGCTGAGGAAGAAGAGAAGCCGCTCTGGACGGTATAGATCTGCCTACACTCAAAATCGAACGGTGCTCCTGGCGCATACCAGGTCAACACTGGCCAGCATGGCCCGCACCGCAGCTCGCCGAGCCTGTAGGCACTCTACCTACCTACCAAGCGGCCACAGCCCAGGCTCACCGAGTCACCGGGGCACCGGCGCCAGGGCCAGCCACCGCCACCGGAGCGCCGGAGCTGCCTCTACGTGGGGCACAGCATTCCATTCCCCGTCTCGTCTCCCGAATCCGCCGGCGAGCCGAGCGACTGCCCGCACCACGGTTAAAGCTGCAACTGCAAGACCGAGCCAACTCGTCGGCTTGCCTCTCTTCTCCCCGTCGTGCGCGCGACGGCGCGAGGGTCTCGATCAGAAAGGCGTCCTGCTCACGGTCACGGAAACCCGGGACGCGTGGAATTGGGCGTGGCTCGTAAGGCACGCTTCCGGTGGTACAAGTGCGACCTCCAAGGCCCGCGGAAAGGAGAGTGGTAGCTGGAGCTTAAGGAGTTCAGGATGGCCTCTGGCGGAGCCTTCCAGAACCTTCTCCTGGCGCTCCACTTTTGTCTCGCTCTCTTCTCCTTGGTACGTACGCTCCTCTGGCATCTCGCCGCCGTTTGGGGGTCCGATGCCCCGGCGATTCCGTGTCGAGCCCGTTCTGACTCGCTGGTACTGCTTCGTTGTGTCGGTGCGTGTGGGTGGCTGGGTGTTAGGTCGGCGGTGGTGAGGCATCGAGAAGGTTCTGGATCGAGAACGACACCTTTCTGAAGGATGGCACGCCGTTCCAGATCGTCGGCGGCGACGTGCACTACTTCCGCATTGTTCCTGAGGTGATTTTTTTTTTTGAGCAGCTGTTTAGACGGCTACTCTTTCCGTTGCTCCAGAGGAGTCACAGTGGAGGTTGCCATCTGATAGACTGGTCACTGGTGCTGAACCAATTGATAACTGCTGCGGCTGGAGTCAATCCATCTCAGCGAGATGCAGTGTTGGTAGATCGAAGAGTTTCAGCAATTAAAACGTTCGTCAGTGCTCAGTATTCCACATGCGTATGAGCAGTACTCCTAGTAGTTTGGACTTTGAAACTTCCGAAATGTTATCAAAGTACTGTACGACCTTGTCTCGTATAATTAGACATTAGACATGCCTGACACCGACTTACATATTGGCCAAAGAATCCTCTAGATATGAAATTGTTTGATTTATTTTGTTGATATGAAAAGTGCGTAACTAGGTATAGCTTATGCCATCATGTTCTTATATATTTTCATGATAATATCACGATGACCTTCTGCGTTGCAGTACTGGAAGGATCGCCTTTTAAGAGCAAAGGCACTAGGCTTGAACACAATTCAAACCTATGTACCTTGGAATTTGCATGAACCTGAACCGCAGAGCTGGGAATTCAAGGGCTTCGCGGATATTGAATCATATCTGAGACTTGCTCAAGAGCTAGAAATGCTGGTCATGCTTCGTGTCGGTCCATACATTTGCGGAGGTAAGTTAACATTCTTATCAAAACTTCATGTGCTCAGCGTGCCAATGACTGAAGATATACTTGTATCTATATGCTGCAATGAAGAAAGAGAATAATTATTGCTGCAGAGGATTAATGTACTTCAAATTATTCATTATGAAAGTCAGAAGGGCCACTTCTTGGTTTTCAATAGTAAGTAAAAGATAGATCATTGAATCTGTGGAAGAAGAAATAAAGCCTTCCTCCACTTACTTGTAAAATGGTGGACTCAGGTTTTACATTCTGAGACCATGTAAATGTCCTAAACAGTGATTAAGTAATGTCATGATTAACGTAACCTATATATTTGTGATTTGTAATGTGTGCCCTGCAGAATGGGACCTAGGAGGTTTTCCACCTTGGTTGCTCACCATAGAACCTGCCCTTAAACTGCGATCATCAGATCCGACATATCTTTCCTTGGTATTCTGACCAAAACACGATAACACTGGTTTTTGATATTTCTGGAGATAATTTGACCAGCATTGCCATGTTTCCAGGTGGAGAGATGGTGGGGAGTACTACTTCCAAAAGTGGCACCATTGTTATACAACAATGGAGGTCCAATTATTATGGTCCAGGTAAGTTCACCAGGGTTTAAGTTGCTTTCCTGGTTCCTGTGCATTTTTTCTAGTGTATCCGGCTTTTTTTATATGTAGAAGAGTCTAATTCTATAACCTGTCTGGCAGATTGAAAATGAATTTGGTTCATTTGGAGATGACAAGAATTACCTTCATTACCTTGTTCAACTGGCCAGAAGATATCTTGGAAGCGACATTATTCTGTACACAGTTCTATCTGCTCATACTTTTAGCTATACAAATCAATGCAGTTTTCTTCTCAACATTTGCAGTTATGTCCATTTTGTAACTGGCTTTACAATTTGTGTTAGTATGGCATCTGTGCCTTTATGAAAAAGATGTGTGTGTGATTTGAAATCTTAACCGCACCCACAACCATCCTTGTTGTCTAGTCCTTGTGAAATTCTACAAATATTTACTGCAGTGTGTGGAGTTGATAGTGGGGATGCTATAGGAATTTGGCTGAAATGCTACCAACCACATGTTTATCATTCAATATAAGGAAAATGTGTACATTGAACTGTTAGATTGCTCAAACAGTATATATAAGAGCATTTTAATGCAACTTCAAGTGCTTGTTGACACACTACATGCACCAACACAATAGCATCATGCAGTGACAAAAATATAAAGAGGAAAACATAGTCCAGACTTATGAGAGTTCTGCCATCTTCAAGTGTTCCATAGATGCGGACCATGCGGTCATCCGATTGATGTTTATATGATTTCATTCTAATTACTGAAGTCATGATTATGTGTATGCTTAAATCATCTTTCAGTTATACAACTGATGGGGGTGCGGTGGGTAATTTAAAGAATGGATCGATTCCTCAAGATGGTGTTTTTGCTGGTAACTTAGCTTCTGCCATGATGTAGATAATTTGTCGCCTTCAGTAAAGAACCAATTTTCTTCATATGCGACATGCCTAAGTTTCTAACTTTACGAACTTATATTTGCACTGACTTTCCTCAGTTAATCACTTCAGCAAATAATAATATCACTGTTGTGCAGCTGTTGATTTTGAAACTGGATCCGATCCATGGCCCATATTCAGATTACAGAAGAAATACAACTCACCAGGAAAATCAGCCCCTTTAAGTTCGTAAGTTGGCTATACAAATAATGCCAAGTTTCTGTCATGTATTTTTTGGGTGTGGCTTTACCTAATGTTGGCTCCTCTTACTTTTCAGCGAATTTTATACTGGATGGTTAACACACTGGGGTGAAAGGATTGCAACAACAGATGCTACTAGTACAGCTAAAGCCCTCAGAAAAATTTTGTGCCACAATGGTTCAGCTGTCCTTTATGTCTGTCACTGGAGCTCATTCATCAATGCATTGCATTTGTAGTCTAGGTCTATATTAACTCTATTTCTTCACGAGATTGTCCAGATGGCTCATGGCGGGACCAATTTTGGATTTTATAATGGTGCAAATACTGGCCAAGATGAATCTGATTACAAGGCAGACCTCACTTCTTATGACTATGCAAGTACCTGCTCCAAATATTTTCTTTCGTTTGTTGATCCGTTTTTGCAAGTCAACTTATTTTCATGACCTCTTTACTGTGCAGGATGCACCAATTAAGGAGCATGGGGATGTGCATAATTCAAAGTACAAAGGCATGATGTGATATATTCCGATTTTTAAATATTCACTTACTTTGCATGAAACAAGATTTTTATTTGGAGCACCTTTTGTCTCTGCTTGCTAACATTCAGCATGAGATAAAAATGGAATATCCAATTGATTTTGAAAAAAATGGCAGATACTAACCTGTGCATAATGTGTATGCAAATTCCCTAAAGAACTTATTTCTTAAACGCTACTGTTTCTGTTTTAATTTCTCATTACAATTGGTGTTATCTAGCAGCACTGAGAACAGTAATACATGAATGCACTGGAACTCCCCTTCATCCACTTCCTTCTGACATTGAAAAAGCAAGCTATGGGCTTGTGAAATTACAAAAGGTTGCTTCTTTGTTTGACATCATTGATTATATCAGTGATCCTTTGAAAGCTGCTGTTTCAGAGCATCCACTTTATATGGAACAGATAGGCCAGGTATCGACAAGTCTAATTATATGTGCATTCCCATTATCCTTACTGAAATCTTCAAGTAAATTTACATTTCATGTATCTGGAATGGGTTTGTTTTATTAGATGTTTGGATTTCTATTGTACATGTCAGAATACCAAGGAAGACTTCCATCAAGCATCCTATCAATTCCAAAGGTTGTTGCCTTCCTCTTTGATTTTTGTTTTGTCGAACACACAGGAGAGCCGCGTATCTTTGCATTAAGAAAAAAAAATCCTCTTTTATTTTATTGGGTGTAAATTCTGGGTTACTGCAGGTACATGACAGAGCTCAGGTGTTTGTGTCTTGCTCAGCTGATGGTATCAGAAACACAATCTATGCTGGTGCAATTGAAAGATGGTCTAGTAAAGAACTAGAAATACCAAACCTAAAATGTTCATCTAATACCAGCTTATATATCCTGGTAATTTGCCTTGCATCTCCTTCAGAACTTTTCTTTCTAGAGTATTAAAACTTTACAATTATGTTAGTTGACTCAAATTTTAGCGAATCATATCAAAAGGAACTTTAAACATCAACTAAAGAAAGAATGAAGGTAGTATTTCTCCAGGTTTCTTTTTGAACACCTAAACTGTTCTTACCGGCATTCATTTTATCTACAGGTAGAAAATATGGGTCGTGTAAATTATGGGCCATATATTTTTGACCGGAAGGTAAGTACCACATTGCCTCTCTGTTGTTGCATCATCTGTATGGATCATAGTTATATAAGGTTAATGTGCTGATTAGTACCCAGCTCTGAATACAGGGCATACTATCTCCTATTCAAATAGATGGTGTTACTCTCCGTCACTGGAAAATGTATCCACTTACATTCAATTCACTGGACAAACTTCCAAAACTTCAACTAATCACTCAAATGCCTGATGTTGGAGTCAGTAAAATGTCCATTCATGGTGACTCAGAAAAGAAATTGCAGGAATCGTCATTCTCTTCAAATGGTAAGTCTCTACATTCAAATAATCTGCAAATAGTGAAATTGTCAGATAATTACTTTTAATGCAGCTGTGGTCTTCGTGAAATAGTCAGGCACAATTTATGGTTCATCATAGGCTCATGGCATGAGCAACAACTCAGTTATTGGATATTAGTGATCTTAGGAGTGAGATTTACTATATTTGAAATAGCATGATTGCAGCTTTACATCGATTTTGCCATACTAACTAGCAAAGTGCAATTATATGAAGGCATTCAAATTTCTTCACATGGTAGTCATAAGGACCATCACTTTCTGAATCTAAAGGCATGGTTGGCCCCATTTGTTTTGAATTGGGACAAGTTAGCAGGGCACTGGAGCTCTTTCTGTGCCAGTCAACGAAAAAATAAAACTGAAAATTATCGGGAAAAAACCCATCTCTCTATGGATTTCCTTATATTCCTTTTTGTTGAGCTACGCACAAATTGCACAACTATTGAATTGTATATTTTCTTTCTTATTTGGTAATCAACATGTTTCTGTGTTTGGTTTCTACTTGTATGTCATTTCTGATTTATGTTTTGAAAAACACGCTGCTTTAAAACTCAATATGCTTGCATCATCTTATAACAGAAGGCATTTCTTCAGAGCCAAAATTTTATGAAGGCCATGTCCATATTGACTCTGAGAGTGAGATAAAGGATACATTCATATCATTTCGTGGTTGGAACAAGGGTGTTGCTTTTGTGAACAACTTCAACATCGGAAGATTTTGGCCGGTAAAATCCTGAGAATTCTCTTCTGCAATAATTCCCAGTTATATATATTATTCTTGATAAATAATCTACGGTTTGCTCATTTGAGCTGAAGCTGAACTGTTTCTTTTCAGGCACGTGGACCACAATGTGCCCTTTATGTTCCAGCGCCATTCCTCAGACTTGGGGACAACATTATTGTATGCACTTCATCTATTCTTACGTCAATTTGATTAATGATTCCTTTTTCGCTTTCGCTGTAGTTCTGGTAAAATTATGGAGAGATAGCACTGATTCACGCATTTCTTTGCAATGAAAGTATTTTTTAACAGAGATCTAGCATAACTTGATCCGGTAATTCTTATTGTTGATTGTTGTAATCCATCTTTTCAAAATGAAAGGAATGAAAGAATTGAGAATTTAGGAATAGATGTTTTTTTTATAAGGTAGGAATAGGTGTTAGCGCCTTAATAGAGTTATATTCAGAATAGTTAGGTGTTCAGTAGGCGATGAAGGAGCTAATGTATGCAACATTATCCTGTTTTCTTCAGGTAATCTTTGAACTGCATGATCCAAACCCTGAGCTCACTCTCAACTTGGTAACAGACCCGGATTTCACGTGCGGTCCAAAACGGTAGAAGGGGTTGCAGGTGGTGTGCAGAGTACAGTGCATCGGGTTTGACCTTCCTCTTGCCTCTCAACGTTGGTGCTGCTATCCAAAGATGCAAGACCGCATTTCGCACAAATCACGCCGTGGTTTACGATCCTTTCCTAGGCCCTAATGTTTGGAGCAGCAGTACGTTCATGGCACACCGGACTGAGCATTGCATTATAAGAAACCTTACGAACAAGCCTCATGCGATGGGCGATTGAGCTGCCTGAGTACAGAAATATGCCAAGATGGGCTAAACCAAGTCAAACGATTTCTTAGTTCGAATTTGAAATAATTATCTTTGTTTGTTGCTGAAATGATTCGGAAAGGAAAAGGCGCCTTCAGTTCTGAGGGACCGAGGCCACAGCGCCGCGAGTATCACAGCAGGCCCAACAGAGCCCAAAGGCCAGAACACCACGCGAGGTCCCAGCCGCCCACGCCACCAGACACCACCATCCCAAGATCCCAACCCACCACACACACGCCAGCAGCCCAGCACGCTCCAACCTCCAACGACCAGCCCAGCCCCACCGCGCCGGCCGCCACGTCTCCGCCGCGCTCCATGCCGTGCACGGCTCGGCGCCCGGGGGACCTTTTGAGCCTTGACGTGTCTCCATCTCCGCTTCCTCCTCCCCTCTCTCACGTCCGCTTGGGCTTGGCGCCTCGACTTCGAATCGTAGCCGTTGGAGTGGAGCCACCAGGTTCCCCGCGTGCGTCTCGGTCGGATGG
The DNA here is from genome assembly GCA_030272315.1 of Paspalum vaginatum. NCBI lineage: Eukaryota > Viridiplantae > Streptophyta > Magnoliopsida > Poales > Poaceae > Paspalum > Paspalum vaginatum. Next base: position 44,153,266 of record CM059020.1, on the reverse strand, counting down.
ATCCCTCTCTCCTCGCTTCCACCGAGCGGTCCGCCAACCCTGCCTGCCCTGCCCTGCTCTGCTCCAACAACAAGTCCAAGAAAAAGACGCTGCACGGCTGCACGCGACGTGCGTGCGTGGCGAGACGGCGTCGCTAGGCGACCTCCTCACGCCTCACGGTCACGGCGCGTACGAGGGAAAGCTGCGTGTGGCGCGCGCCCACAGAGGCGAGGCGATAGCCCCTGCCAGGTTTCTTCGCACGTACTACAAAAGAAAGGTGGCCCTGGACACTTGGGCCAATGGCGACGCTCCACGGCCGGGAGCACGTAACCATCGGCGATGGCGACGGGTTCCCGATACACAAATATCCGCCCGTTCGTCCGTCCCCTCCCCCCGGCCAGCTCCTCCCGTCCCAGGCTTTATCGCCTCCGAAGAGAAAAGGGAAACGAGTCGCTGAGACCAAAAAAGAAGGCTGTATACAGCTACAGCAGCTGCGGGTAAAAGCGGCGGCATGGCATTTGGCATCTGTACGTGCTCGAACTGCCGGGCGCCAAGTGTCCCGTGGACCAGCAGGGGCTGGGTCTGAGGGCGCGATGCCGTGGCACACGACAAGTCATCGGCCTCGGCCCGTCAATGATTGATTAATTGGACCGGGACCAGCCCTGTCGGAATCCGAGGCCCGGGTCGTGGTCGACCCCGGTGGGAGTGGGACGGAACGGAACTCGTCGTCCAACTTGCCGTCGCGGCGACCCGTCGCTCCTCGCCCCCTCCAGCAGCGCCATGGCGGGCGGTCGCGGTCGCGGCACGGCTCACGTGCCATCCCCACCCGAGGTCCCGAGCCACGGCCTGATCCACTTCCCCAGGTGGTGGAAGGGCGACGGGGCCACGAGGCCATGCTTCTGGTGGAGCTCAACCGCTGGGCCGCACACCGCAGCAGCACCCCGGCCGGTGCCGCGCATCCTCATCCCTGCTCGTGCTATGACCACAAAACCTGAGACGAGCCCGCCGCAGGCTCGTACACGTCGTACAGGCACAATGCGTATAGCCGCGAGCCCGCGTCGCCCTCGGCGCTCGTGACCCTGCGCGTGTCGTGCGTGCTTGTTCCGCCTCTACCATACAATATGCTCACTCCACGTCTCTACTCTCTCCCACTCCTCTACCGGCCGCCGGCGCCGCGAATACGATCCGGTACCGGTAGTCCGGTACACGTACGCGCAGCCGGGCGTGCGTCGGCCGACGGGAAAGCAGAGCCGCGAGGGGGGGGCGGGACGACCAGCGGACGGCGGCCGACGTGGACAAGTGGCGGGCCGCCATTGGGCTCCGGGGCGTGGGGCCCGGCGGCCTGGAAAGATGCGAGCTCACCACCAGACGCAACCGCAACGTGTCAGGCGGCGGGCGAGAGAGGAGCGTGGGAGGGAGATCTGGTCTGGTAGGGGCACCGCGCCAGGTTTACCACGCCGCCGCGCGGGCGGACACGTGGTCCCTTCCAATGCCCCGCCTAGTACTAGTATTTTTTTTAGTTGGCTGCTTGCCAGGGTTGCTACTCCACTCAACACGGCAGGTGATGCGGGTCACCCGTTCCCCCCCGCGGGAGGCCCACTCGAGCGATCAACGTCGGGAGATATCTTGAGATCTCCTTTGATTCCAAGCAATCCACCGTGAAATGCATTTTCATTTCTGCTGCTACCTACGTACTCCGGTCCTCCGCCAGGTGTCCTCAGGTTTCTTGCGAAAACCGAGCATGCATGCAGCACAGGACAAGACCAGCAGTCTGGATGCCACTGACAAACCGGCACGAAGTGGTCACGCGTCGCAGCGATCCACTCCACATGCGAGAGAGCGAGCGAGTGGGAGCGCAACAGGTGTGCCCGGCCCGCCCGCCGGGGGTGGCGTGAAGCCGGGGACGGGCGCGGGGGACGCGACAGATAATTAATATATATCAAGCGCCACGCGGACCCTCCCCAGCGGCGCGACGGGGAGACCTGCTCGCTACGGCGCGGCCCCCTCCCCCTCCCCCTCGCCCAATCCCCTCCTCCCACCTCGCTTCCTTCTCCCTCCTTCCCCTTCTCTTCTCTGCCCCCATCCCTCGCTTTCTTTCCCCTCCTCCCTTGTTGGCTTTGGCTCCCTCTCCTCTCTCTCGGTCTCTCTCTCTCTCTCTCTCTCCACGCGCGCGCGCACCACCCTCCTCCAACCTCCTCTTCTTCATCCACTCCCCCACCTCACAGAGACTGTACTGTACCCTACCCTGCTCCAAGGTCCGCCGCCTCCGTGCAGGCAGCTCGCGTCTCGGGTGCGCACGCGCTGTGCCTCCAGCTCGCTCCGGCTCTCGTCCCGTGGCGGTGGTCCTTCGGCGGCGCGGTGGGCGGGTGTGCGCGCGCGTAGTTGGCGGGAAGGGAGAGTTTTTTTTCCCCTTCTGCTGCGGTTTCGTGATGGCGGCGGCGGCGGCGATCTGCGTGGAGGACGAGGCGGCGTGCGCCGCGGCGGAATGCGCGGGGATCGACAAGCTGGATCTCGCCGCGGGCAAGGCCGCCGGGGGCAAGCGGAGCGTGTACCTCATGGACTGCGCGCCCTTGTGGGGCTGCGCGTCCACGCGCGGCCGCAGCGCCGAGATGGAGGACGCCTGCGCCGCGGCCCCGCGCTTCGCGGACGTGCCGGTGCGCCTGCTCGCCAGCCGCCGGGACCTCGACGGCCTGGGCCTCGACGCCGACGCGCTCCGCCTGCCGGCGCACCTCTTCGGGGTCTTCGACGGCCACGGCGGCGCCGAGGTACGCCGGCTCGGGGCACGAACGCGCTCGATCCGTTCGCCGCGAGCGCGCGCGATTTGACGATCCCGTGGCTGCTTCTTGCTGGAACAGGTGGCCAACTACTGCCGGGAGAGGCTCCAGGCGCTCCTGAGCCAGGAGCTGAGGCTGCTCGGCAAGGATTTGGGGGAGATGGGCGAGGCGGACATGAAGGAGCGCTGGGACGAGCTGTTCACCAAATGTTTCCAGAGGGTGGATGACGAGGTGTCAGGGCGGGTGAGCAGGCTCGTCGGCGGCGCCCAAGAGGCCCGGCCGGTGGCCGCTGAGAACGTGGGCTCCACGGCGGTGGTCGCCGTCGTGTGCTCATCGCACGTGGTGGTCGCCAACTGCGGGGATTCACGTGTCCTTCTCTGCCGCGGAAAGGAGCCCGTAGCTTTGTCGATTGATCACAAGGTTAGTTTTTCGTCCCTTTTCCGTTGGAGCCACGATGCGTCTGGAGTTCATCATGCCATTGACCCTCGTTGCGTCAGCCTGACAGGAAGGATGAGCGGGCAAGGATCGAGGCCCAGGGAGGAAAGGTCATCCAATGGAACGGTTACCGGGTCTCCGGTATACTTGCTATGTCACGATCGATTGGTATGTATATCGATTCCTGAACTAAATTGCCTGTTTCTTCTTCAATTGGCTGGAGACTAGCTGTTGCAACATGAAAATGTTGTGAAACATGCCCTGCTGATGAACTGTACCTCAGTTTGATGGAGTAGGACTTAGTAGAAGTTCTAAGACAAAATCTATGCAACCAGTTGCCCTAGGAATTAATTTTAGAGTGTTGTTGTTATTTATGCGAATCTAATGAAGCATCTTGATGAGATTTGTTGTTGTTGTTGTTGTTGTTTGTGTGCTGAAATCATGTTATGGGATTTGACTGCCTGGATATTGGCTCTAATCCTATCAATGAATTTGTAGAATGAGGTTTAAGCATATTTCTATGATAGAACTCAGAATGCAGATGTGATTAGGAAAAGAAGTTACTTCTCCAAAGTAGAGAAGCCATCTTTTATCGACGCAACAGAGGTACCTATATGTCATGGTTCATGCAAGTGGCACTTGCAGCTTGGACCATGGCTAACAATGGATCTTGGTTGGAATTGTTCACACTCATTGGCAGCTTCAAATCAGCTGCGCTGTGTTAACACCTGGACAATATTGTTCCTCCAATTTCAACTGAAATTTTAGTTGAACCAACAGTTCAGCTGACTTCTCTGTGGGTTGGATAGCATTTGTCCAAATTTTGCAAACTTCTGCTAACTTGAACTCGGCAACAATTGTTGCAGGGGACCGATATTTGAAACCATTCGTCATTCCAAAACCAGAAGTTACGATCGTTCCTAGGGCAAAAGATGATGACTGCCTCATTCTTGCAAGTGATGGGCTGTGGGACGTTGTGTCGAATGAAGAGGCATGCAAGGTTGCGCGGCGACAAATCCAGTTGTGGCACAAGAACAATGGTGTTGCAGCATCATCATGTGATGAGGGTGATGAATCAACCGATCCTGCTGCGCAAGCCGCTGCTGATTATCTTATGAGGCTCGCACTGAAGAAGGGTACCGAGGACAATATCACTGTTATTGTGGTTGACTTGAAACCTCGAAAGAAGATAAAAAACAACTCATAACATGGGCAAGATCCATCTGAGTAGCTGACCATGATATGTCCAAAGAGTTCATACACCTAGTTGGTCGTCCGCATGAGACTTGACCCACAGTTTTTTTTGTTGGGCCTTGAGAATTGTACATGTATATGCTAGATTCATTTTCCATCTATAGAGGGTTATATGGCTTAACCCCATTCTGGATTCTGGTGGCTTAGAATGTGCTCTGAATCAGCTTCTACCATGAGCCCTGGCACTTGGTATGTCACGTGTAATGCTGTATCAACTTGTAAAGAGCCAAGCGGCTGAGACAGTCACTGAAATTAACATAGTTGTTACCTTTATGGTTCAAGGTCTACCCAAATGTCCGTATCCAATGAAGTTCTATATGCAAATCCAGCGTGTAATGTGTTGTGCGTGTGGATAGTGTTCCCATGGTGGCAGGGGAGGATGAACGAATGAAACCTGATTTTCTTAACAAATCAGTGAGACCAGAAGTAAAAGAAAAAAAAAAGAAAACCAGGTTTGCAATTTCATACAAGTTGGTAGGCTAAGAGAGTGCTACACATTTTCCCTGCTACAATATAAACGAAAAGCTTTGGTTCTCACGGATAAAAGGTAGCAGGTCATTAGCTGACATCTCCTCGATGTTTGGCATCGACTTTGCAATATCTTCAAGCGAAAAGGGTATGCTGCGAAGAGAGATGCAACATTGAGTGTAACTGAGCATATAGCATTTGGGACATGAAGACTAGCCTATAAATTGTCAAGGAATAAGACCTGGAATCATCATCCAGCAGGACTGAAAAACTGGAGACGCTTTTTGATTCTTCACGTAACATAGCTCTCATGCTTGATATGAACTATTATGAGTATAAAGGAAACTAAATGAAGGTCACTAGCATTGCAAAACAAACAACGTAAAGACTAAATGGACTCAAGCTTATTGTCTTACCTCAGCTGAAGTTATGTTGGTGCCATTTAAATCGTCCCAATACATACCAACTATCCGCTCTAGCTGCTGCAAACTGAGAAGCCTGGACAAAAATAGTTAAATGAGTGTGAATAGCGTTAAGCAAAAAACGACACAAGGTTCTTGGGCAAAGCAAGACCTACCGGGCAAATATCATTGCGTATCTCTTCCCATGTCCTTATTGGCTTCAGAGAAATTACCTGATGAATGAAACAGGTAGGGGGGAATATTTGAGAGAAGTTTCATATAGTAGTTCAGTTGTGACTTTGTGTGCAGGAACAGGAGTCACAAAGGTTTGCTTCTTAAGGAAAAAATGATACAAACCACGAAGTCAACTGCTTGTCTTATATGCCTCAGTGCTTCCCAAGCAGAATCTGCAAACTGGGTCAATACAAATAATAAATTTACAGAATTTACAAATTTTCTTTTAAATCAAAACCTGAGATATCCCAGGTTTCATGAAATATGAAATCCCATCCTAATTAAATCCAAACCTAAGCTAACTAACTTGGCCCACCTATAGATCCACATTTCCTATGCGAAAAGTGGAGGGGGCGAGGACAACATGGCACTGCAAAGGGGTCCATGCTGTTAGCTTGGGCATAATGTTCTAAAGATTGGGTTTTGTTAAACGTTAACCACAATGAACCTGTGTTATGTAATTGACCCTTTTAGGATGTATTCGACTATTCTCTTCATTCCAAATTGTAGGGGGTCTAGGCTTTGATAGATTCATGCAATATTCCATGTATATGGTTTGTATATGTGTTTAGATTCATCAACATCTATATGAACATGGACGGAGAAAATGAGGGCAAAAACCCCTTACAATTTGGAATGTAGGTATCAGAATAACATATAAGTGAACCACCTCTTGACTGACGTCATTGCACCAATGTTTTAGTTGAGCTAGCCCATCTTTGATGTATTGTCCGTTGCTAAAGGAACAACACTCACGCCGCAAGAGGAGCCTGTTTTGAAATAGACGAGAACGACCCAGGAATAGAAGTTAGCTGTTAAGACTTGTAGCAAGAAAATATGATAGGACGGACTGGACAACCAAAAAAACTTGCCTGTTAAATAATTGAACATTGACCATAGAAAATATTTGGGCAAGCAATTTGTGGACCAAAATTGTGGGAACCTACAAAATATGCACATTGTGACATTGTTTTTGTAATACTGCAAATGGATACGGCATTGATGATTGTGTTCATTCAGCACCTACATGATTGGCTCTGAGAACATGCAAATAGCTGTTGAAGGTCTTGACGATGCCCAGCCAATGAATGCGTTGGTCCTGTTGACTCAAGCTACTAGCTGGAGATAGCAAGGCTTTTGCTTGATTCGAGTAAGAAGTTCTTGGATCCTAAAGATTTAGAAATGCCCCAGATTTTCAATGGGTAAGGTTTGTGACAGTGGATGATTCCTTTGGTGAAGAAATGCGGTACCTGTATGCACAACTCAAGTAATGGGTTTAGCTCCTTCTTCATTTTGTCGCTTATTACTCCATATACCTTTTCAATCTGATCCACTAACTGCTGTTTGAAGAGCAAGGCTGGATATTTTGCTTCGATTAGATGAAACCCACTAACTCCATCCACTGATTGAGCACTGAAATAAGCAAGTCCACTGCCTGAAGTTTGATTGGCTTGAAAAATCCTCTCACAGGAAAATCTTCGTCTATGTGGAGTTGAGACTGTTGTCCTAGTGACTTTGAATGAGCGTTGCAGGAGAACTGACAATGTGGACAAGTTGGATAACCAATAGGCCAGGCCTCTCGTATCATGTTGAGCCTTGAAGTAAGAACATCGATTAATATTACAGGTACTGGAAAATTGGATTCATAAAGCTGTATCATATAGAATTACAAGGTGCAGAGTATGAGCTACTGGAGTAACCACTACAGCGCATGGAGCTTAAAGAAACTCAAGAGAAGTGCTACAAACCTCAGTTGTGGAATTTACAACTTGTATAATACTGTCGAAGACACCTGTCTTTGCTTCTTCAAAAGATCTCCAATGAAGAAGGCAGTAGTATATAAGAGGAGCAGCAATAGGTTTGTTGCCAGAGAACCCAAGATACTGGGTAATGTACTTCAGCAATAACTGCTGATGATTCTGGGGTTGATGGTGCTGAGAAGGGTATGAAAAATAAAGAAAGCTACAATTCATTACTCAATGCTGAGGGTTTATGATAGATTTAGCAAATAGAGAATAGCAAACACACACCTGATATACTTCGTTAAGTAACCGTTGCCCATTTTCATAGTCCTTGTGGTTAATCAAATCAGGGGAACTACCCTGCATTTTTAAAATAAAATATATGACACCTCAATTAGTTCATATAATAAATCAAAATGACATGCAGCTGTGTTTGAGGAAAAAGAATGACATGCAGCTATATACTTGGTTAAACTACCATTGATGGTCTTGTTTCGGTTGGATCAATTGAGGACTTCATTTCAGCATACGCTACGTTGCCATTTAAAATAGGACCATTTTCTTGACATCTCTGTTAAAATGCATCTACCAGTTCAGATTAGAATATTATCAGAAATTCGAATTGAGCTCTACTGAAGATATATTACATGGATCATACTGATTTTAGAGCATGCAGCTTGAGAAGACTTGGCTGTAGATGGAGGAGTTGCAATTGCTTGTTGACGAAGAACTTGATTTTCGACCTCTAAGTTGGCAGCTTTTGCTTCTAACCTGTGTTCGCGGAAGCAGAGGAAACAACTAAAAATTGGTCACAAACAAGTAGAAGATGTAGACAATTGAAACTAATCATAGCAATACAAAATGTTATTTTGTCTAGGTAAGATACCTTTCTAAGTTCTCACGAAGCTGAGTAACAAGAATACCAGAATCTTCAACCTTCTTGACCAAGTCATCATTTCTTTTTCGGAGGTCTTCATTTCTCCTGATTAGATCTTCATTTGTTCCATGAGCCTCAGTATGTGCACTTTTTACGCCATCGCCTTCTTGTTTCTCCATTACAAAGTTAGACAATCTTGATATGGCATCTACTTGAAGCCTAATATTGAAGATATTAGTATCCAAAAGGATGATAGAATGATTGGTAATGATGGCCCTGCAGTTGACAATTAGAGAAAAGCACATTAAGATACCAACTTTTGGACAGTGTCTTGAAGCTGGTGGGCCCTGTATTCGCTATCCCTAACTTTCTTAAATAATACGTCATTTCTCTCCTGAGCTTCAACAAGGGACCTCCTGATTGTTCCATTTTCTTGCCTTTCAGCTTCCAAAGAAGCTGCCATGTTATCCTTAAGCCTGTTTTGGGGCAAAAAACAACAGTTGCAAATTGCAACTTCATAATGTTGAAGAGTAATAATGGACAACAGGAAGAAGTATTAGGCTTAGGTTTAAGCATAAAAGGGAAATGCACAAAACCTAGGTATTGTGTGATACTGCGATGCATGCCACATAGCCCTAGATTGATGAGAAGTCTCAACCTATCTCAGATACTCACAAATGCACTTCTACTTTTACTTTCTGCCATCAATAATTATCTTTGCACATATTTCTTTTTAGAGCATGTGACCTTGATCCATTCTAATGATATGTAAAAGGTAGTATGACATAAGAGTTCCTGATCATGACGGATAATTGTCATACTCCCCCGGTCATTATATGACGTTTAACGTATATTAACGTACATTTAATATAAAGTGAAAACTAGGAGCTCTATTAACAGCCTGTGCAGACAAATAGGCACAATATTTGGTATGAACCACATGCCTGTACTACCTTGTAACACGGGAAGATTAAAAAAAGGTACAGGCAAAACAGTATACGGCTAATTACCTTGTAACATGGGAAGATTAAAAAAAGGTACAGGCAAAACAGTATACAGCTAATTAGAAGTTTTTGGTAAAGTAGGATGTAGGGTGCTCATTTGAAACATGTACAAACATGTAGGAAACTAACTTTGTTTTAGTTTTTCAACTTCTTTTTAAGGAAAACAAGAACATCAAACATTTACAGGGAAGAACTATCGACATGTACTTGTAATATAATATCCATAAAGATTTATTGAAGGTACATACGAATTTATAGTGTTTTGAAGATGCTCAACTTTTTTGTTGGCTTCTTCTGTTTTCATCAGTAACTCTTCATTTTTGTATTCACTCTCAGTAAGTGCTTTCTTCAGTGCATCCTTCTCACGTCTCTCAGATAGCAGAAAAGTGTCTTTCGCTGTATTATCACCAAGCCTGAAAGGGATCGACAGTTATTATGTCAAGCAGTAGTATCTACATTTACATAAGCACGCCCGCTAACTATAAGTAAGCATTCCCAGAGTCAGACGCAGCTTAATAAACAAAAGCAAAGTACCTTTGTACGCTGCCTTGAAGAAGACCAATTTTGTTGTCAACATCCTCAAGCTTCTTTAGTAACCGCAAATTTCTTTCTTGACTTTCAGCTTGTGCCTTCATGGTTGCATTGTTTTGTTCTCGTTCTCTCAACAGCAAGACCTCTGTAGTGGATGCGTTTTCCTGAAGCCTGTACTCAGGGTAGAAATATGGAGTAGATTCGAAAATTAAAACGGATAATCTTCAGATGCAATTCATGAGCCAGAAGTTGCTAGGTAGACAATTAGGAACGATTATGGACCTCTCAACAGTCAGCTGAAGCTGAAAAATATTTGTATCACAATCCTGAATTTTTGTGATTAACTCGTCATTTCTCCACTGAGTTTCAGTTAGGACTTTCTTGGTCGTCTCATGTGTTTGTTTCTCTGACAACAATAGTGTGTCTTTGGCAGTAGCATCTGCTTCAAACCTTTAAAAATCACAATCAAAGATTACTATCACAGTGTAATGATGATATCAAGAAAGAAGTTGGGACATGTATCCCCTGAAGAGAAAGCATCAGACCTCTTGACGGTATCTTCCAATTGTTTTCTGGTTTGTTGGGCATTGGCCAGATCTTCTTTGGTTGTTTTGTTTTCTTGTCTTTCTACTTCCAATAAAGAGTCTTTCTTTGCTGTGCATTCTTCTAGTCTACGTGCAAAGAGAAGGGAAAAAAGTCCTCAAGCAATGAGCAGATCACAAATGCTTGTAAAAATGAAACCTAACCTTTTAACTGAATCCTCAAGCATATTGATTTTTTTAGCTGAATCCTCAAAACTTGTCATTAAATCTCGGTTTCTCCCTTGAGCTTCAGTTAGCTCTTTTGTTCTGCAGTCAAGATTTTGCTTTGTCTTAAGCAGCAAAGATTCCCTTGCGGTTGCATGCTTCTCAAGTCTGAATAAATTAAAGAAAAGGAAGTATGTGTTAGCTCACAAAGTTAAGAGTGTAGTAGATCTCTTAAGTTGAAGATACTGCATTTTGCTGGAGTAAGGAAAACTCAGCTCTATAAAAGTGGCAGCAAGATAAGAACCTCTGTGCGTTCTCCAGCATCTTATTTATTGTTTTCTCACTATCATCAACTTTCCTGAGCAATTCCCAATTTCTTTCCTGAGATTTGGAAAGTGCTTGCTTGGTTTGATCATGCTCTCGCCTTTCTGCTACATATAAGGCGTCCCTTGTGCTTGCATTTTCCTCACATCTGTATTCAGTAGGCAAAAATTCTAAAGCTGAATTGCTTCTTTCCCTCTCAAACATGCAGGAGAGCTGCATATCTTTTGTATTCAGAAGAAAAAAAGGGGGACGAGAACCCATACAAGTTACAACACCCCAACACACACACAAAACTCACTCCCATCAAGCCATAGAATGGGCTGTTGACAACATAAATTTTGAAAAAAAAAATTCTCACAAAACAAAACAGATGGACCAACCAAAAGTCCTGAGCTGCTACATCCCATCCGGCACAGGGGCAATAAGATGTGAAACCCCAAACAATGCCAAACATTGCTAAAAACATGCCAAAAGGACACAGCAGAATCCACAACAAAAAATGATCAATAATCTACTCCCTCCGTATTTAAATATAAGTTGCAGTTGACTTTTTTCCACAACTTGAATCGTTCGCTCTACTCAAAAAATTATAAATTATTATTTATTTGTTGTGATTTGCTGTATCATTGTAGAGAGTTTGGGTATGACTTGTTTTCTTATATGATTACACAAAAGTTTTAAATAAGACGGAACGATTGAAATTGTGGAAAAAAGTCAACAGTGACTTATATTTAAATACGGAGAGAGTATATCCTAAACATCATTGGCGTGACTCTCTTCTCCTGCAGTGTTATAATATATTTTTAATCCTTTATTTTCAAAGGTGTAGATTATGAACCTATAGAATTTCCTTTGCTGTTTTAAGTCACTACAATTTGCATCATGGTGTGTGCGTGCATGCGTGTGTGGGGTGGGGGCAGTAGCATGCAATTTGTGTACATGTTAATTAACTAGAATGCCAATTATTCACATTCCTTCCAAACAAAAGAAAAATAAATCGTACTTCATTGTTTATTCACATTCAAGGAGAAATGACCACTAACTACCACCTAACCACGGCTAAGACCCCACGGTGAGCCGGCGCAGGAGAAGGTCCTGAAGAGCTGAACTACTTCATTGTTTTTCAGCTAATAATTAAGTCTCCAATGTCATTGCACTTTCTTCAAGTATAAGTTAATTGAAAAGAATGATCAGCCATGTTGTTTCAAGATTATTATAAGTAAAAAAATGGATGGAGTTTAGAACTTAATGAAGGACAGGAAAAAGCAATTTGAGGAATCACCTTCGGATGTTGTCTTGGAAGTTACTAATGTCATGTTCAGCTACTTCGATTTTGTTGAGCAGTTCGTCAATTTTTACATGAGCTTCAGTGAGTAATTTCTTGGTTGCTTCACTTTCTTGTCTTTCTGTAAGCAAAGCAGCCTCTCCCTGAACTAAGCTTTCTTGCAGCCTGTGTTCACGAATAAGAAAATATAATGAACTTTAAGTCAATCAAATGGTCCTACAATCCTATGTGGTTTCCAAGAATTTCTTATATAATATTACTGAAATTTTGTTAAGATTATGAGTGTAGGACAAAGCTTATATTTCTTACTAAACCAAAATGACCTTTGCACAGCAGTCTGAAGTTCTGTGGATTTTCTATTGGCATCTGCAATTTGTCTCAGTAGTTCTTCAACCCTGTGGTGTTCTTCACTCAGTTCCCTTCTAGCTCCCATGTTTTGTTCCTTTTCTTTCATCAGTGAAGACTCCAATTCTGCCAGATTCTCTTCAAATCTGTATTCAACAGATAGGAAGAAAGTTGTATCTCCAAAATAGAAAGGAATAGATTGGATTTACTTGATTATGGTCAAGTATATGGTACACAAAAGTACTGGCACGTTCAACAGTACATATGGAACTAGGTGTGACAAAGAGTATTTGATTTCCTTGCTAGTGCTTCACTCACTTTTGAGTTTCAGCTAGTGTGATCTTATTACTTCATGTTAATAACTTTCAGCTGAAAACCATAATTCTTCTTTCCTGACATACATACATATACTTATAACCTGAATTTTAACAAGGAAAAAGGGCTTTTTTTAAGGAACCAGCAGGAGAGCTGCCGTTATATTAAAATAGATAGAATGCCTGACGGGCAAAGCTGTACAGAGACAACATACTACACTATCAACCAGAGCAACAATGCGCCAAACCCGACCAGTCTACACTGCAAATAATGTTAGCGAGATGCTTAGCCCTGGACATGGAAAAAGATCTTTGATATTTCATTATGTTCTACTGTGGTACTGCTAGTCTGAAACTGCAAGTACTAGTGCCAAACATGTAATTCAATCAACCAACAGATCTAGAATGTCCAACTGTTATATTAGTATAGAAACACCAAATCAGATCCTGGCAGTATGCAACATCAACATTTAAAATGTCTGACTGCATCAGTGTCAGATAGGTACATGTGCCCATTGAATGTTTTTGTGGATAAATTGCATCTGAGGGTTTCAGAAGATTCCATTGTCTGTCAGACATTTGAATGAAAGCAGCAGTGTTAAAGGATACGTTCTGTTCTAGTGAAAGGTTTCAAAATTATGTGGTCCTATTCTGAAAGTAACACCAGTTTTTTCTATTGGATCCTTAAAGAACTCTAATATTTCGAAATGCCTTGTTTGGAGCCAAAGAAACTTGACAGTCTGCTAAGGTCTTAAGTCATGAGCAAACCTCTTTACAGTATCACTAAGCTGCTCCATGTTTGCATCTGCAACCACAATTTTCTTGCTCAGTGCATCATTTCCTTCCTGGGCAACAATTAGTGTGCTCTTAGTTGCACTATTTTCTTCTCGTTCTCTTGATAATAGTACCTGCCAAAGTCAGTCATCCATAAAAAGAAAACATCATGCCACATATAAACAAATTACGTCTACCATTAGACTCTAATAAAACATGCTGTTTTTTTACCGTTTAGCATGGAATAAATGCTGTAAATGTATTTGATTTTATATTAAAATAATGGTGAAACACCCAAATCCTTGCAAATATCTACACAGTTGGTAAATTTCATCAGTTGACTTAGCAAAAAAGTACCTTCAATTCCTCAACTTCATTAGTCAACAAAGTGATCTTTTCTCTTTCTTGAGCTAAAGCTTCTTCAATAACCTTTGTGGCTAATTCTCTTTCCTGCATCTCTGTGGCTTCCGCGACCCGCTGCTCCATCTCACAAAGAGCGGCCTGCAGTTTGGAAATTTCTCCTGCTTTGTTCTTCTCTAGATCAGTCTGAAAAGTGATACTGTATGAGCAAAAATTCACCAGTTAATTTATCCACATTATCTTAATTCAAGAGCAGTATCTACCCTAAGTTTCTTTTCCAAGCCCAAACGGTTAGTGAGCTCTTCCACATGCACCTCAAGTTTCTCCTTCTCTACCTTCAGGGCTTCTGTGTCCCTCGCAGCCTATAAAACGTTTGAACATTCAACAAATATAAGGGTGTAAAGTGAAATACAGAACCAACATGATAATGGTCAAATTGCTTAAGCACCATTTTGAGTTTTCGGAGTTCTCCTCTAGCATTCCAGTCTTCTCAATGCACACTGACAAACTAACACTGACCTCTTCACTTTAAGATAATTCGAATGGTCTCTATGGCAACGCCACTGAGTCTACAGGCAACCGTTCTCAGAGTGGCAGTTCAGAAATGCGCAAGTAAAATATGATTCTGTAACTTGGAGGTTATAATCAACCTTCCCTTTAGATAAAGAAGAGAATGAATCTGTGGTAATACCTGGACATGAAGACAAGCTTTATTGTGTTTTCTGATAATGTATTCATTATAAGCACCAAATGCCCTTAATCCTGTCTGCAATGTAATGGCTGAAGAGCATAGCTCACAATAACACTTCCAAGCAAAATAGCAGCGATAACTTTTCTGTATTTGAAGAGCTGCAGCTTGTTTTCTGAGGAAAACACGTAACTTACAGGCCAACATTACTGCAATAGATAATGGTATTGTAAATATATGGCCAGCTGAGCTATGAACATTGTTTCCACTTGCAATACCAACTAACAACACCTTACCTCTAACAAAAGATTGAAAAGATATTGATGTCTTGAGTAATAAGAGGAATTGCTCTCGAGCAACATGAGTGCGAAATCTACTCTGAATGGTTCTAGCTGCTTTATTCTGCACTTCAGTTCTTCTAGCATCTAGTTCAGCCATCTGACCAGCTCTCAGGAATACCTTTGTTCTTCCAATCTGTCATGGACATCAATAATTCAAAATATTGCAAGAAAATATCATTATATATCGATATGCCGCAAGCAGACATTTCCACCATGCAATTGTACAAAAGAACGCACCACAAAGAGGTAGTTAGTCATCACATGTTGTGCTTGTTGGCAACAGAAATAGGTTGAAAACAAAAGAGTAATAGTGGCTGATGGAGTAGTTTAAAAGTTATCAGTTGAATTTTTCAGTGGTGTGAGCCAAAACTTTCCGGCGGCATTTTTTTTTTGGAAAAATAATCTTGAAGTAATGCTACATGTTAACCTTTATTGTTTACCACCTCATAGGCTATAGCTACTGAACAAGAGCAAACATTGTGTTTTTTTTACTTGACTGACTTTTTTGGAATATTTAGAATTGAAAAGAGCATAGGCATACAACACATATAAAGGAAGATTATTATAGCATGCTTCACCTGATAACCGTGGAGTCCCAGCTTGTCCAAAATCCTTTGGCAGGTCACCTTTTCATTGTTTCTATCAGATATAAGAATGGAGTTATAAAAGCAGGACAGAACTGGCAAAATTAGCAGATATAGGGAAACCTATTTTTGTTGTCGAACTGAGCGCCCACCTTTCCATGAAAAGGTCAGGAGCAAGAATGCAAAACCGACAGAGAAAATCATGAAATATTTTTCTTGTAGGATATCCAGCACAGCTTATTCTAATAGCTTCAAGAACACCCTGAAATGCCAACAAACCATTAGAGTACTCAATGGTGCTGGTTTTCTATCAAAACTTTGCCATGAGTGATATGCTGCTTACTGAACACCGAAGTTGCTGCAGAACATTGATGTTCTCAAAAGTAGTAGGCTTAAGATGATTATTGGGCTTAATACATCTAATGTAGTGAGGTTCCGTAGAACTCAAAGTCTCCATTAGTTCTTGGAGTTGCCACTGAGAGTTGCACAAAGTATCAGATATAAATGACACTAGCCCACGATACCAACAATTTTAGATGAAACATAACTCGGTGGTGGAACGAACTTATATATTGTCCTCACTTTCTCTATCAAGCAATATGCATTTATTTTTATATATGCCATTTCATACTTTGCAATATAGTTACATTTATGCAACGCCCCCAAGTCCAAAATCCACTACAGCTCAGCTCATCATGCAAAAGAGTTAACTCAGAGGTACTAGTTTGGAACACAAAGGATTATAAGCTGGCCCTCACCTTCCTAAATCTGACCATGACAAGGCAACTACTAATGGGCTGGGGCCTCCCTCCCTCCCTCTCCCTCTCTCTCTCTCTGTGCTGGGAGGGGGGGGGGGTCAAATGATGGTGTCGTGGAACTCTATATCTGAAAGTAAAACTGTTTTATTGCACCAGAAGTTTGTTTTCTTGAATATGTGGAAGGAAATAGCCTTGCAAACACATTTTGATCAAAGCATACACCAAAAGAACCATCGTTAATAAAAGAACACACCCTAAACTCTAGAGTTGGGGCCAAACCTCAGATGAAAAAAGAGAACCAAAGCCAGAAGGCCTGCTACAACCCCTAGCTGCCTGATTGGGTTTCTTTATGATGACAACGTGGTTTTATTTCTTCACACTGCTGCCTCTGATATGGAGGTTACTCTGGAGTCTGGACATCCTCCAGCCTTTTGGGAAGCTTCGGGCCTGAGAACTGATGTGCAGAAGAGCAGTGTTTTCCCCATACAATGTTCTGAAGTCTGAACAAGAGACAGCTACCTGGAACATCTCCCATGGCCCATGCCAGTTCTCAGATTTCGCATTTAAGTACCTTGGAGTTCCTTTATCCTTGTGCAATTTGACACGTGCCCAAATCCAACCTGTCATTGATTGGATTGTACTGAGCAATTTCCTGGTTGGAAGGCTGGTCTTCTAACAAAGGTGGGCAGAAAAATACTTGTTAAGTTGGTCTTCACTTCTATGTTGGTGTATCTAGTCATGACCATGGATCTACCACCCTAGGTGCTCAAAGCCATTGATAAAATCAGGAGAGGTTTCCTTTGGAGAGGAAGGATGCGAAGGGTGGCCATTGTTTAGTGGTTTGGCCCAAAATTACCCGGTTGCCAGAGCTTAGTGGTCTGCGAATATCAAGTCTACAGCATTTGGTTGGGCCTCCGGATGAGATGGCTCCGGTTGGACAAAACTGATCCTGATGGACCATGGACCTCTTTTCCTATTCAGGGGACTACCACACCCAGCACTTTGCTCACTTTGCGATTAGGTTGAGGAGACAATTGACCACCTGCAGGTGGCATGTGTCTTCTCTTGGCAAGTCTGGTTCAATCTCCTCAAGAGGGTCGGCCTCGAATCCACATCCCCACAGCCTGATTATACCATTTTTTATGATTGGTGGGCTCAGAAAATTGAGAAAGTGGACACTCTGGACAAGGACTCAACTCTCTCATCATCTTAGGAGCTTGGTCGATTTGGAATCATCGCAATGTCTGTGTTTTCTATTGTATTCAGCCTAGTCTGAACAGTGTTCAGCTTTCTGCAAGGAAAGAGCTACATTTTTGGAGCTTGGCTGCGGCCCGAGGGCTTTCCTATCTCCTCCCCCATGTGCCAAATGGTGGCAAATGTGATGGACATGGTCAGGTCTTATATGGTTTCCTAGGCGAGATAGTTTCCGTTTGTGGTCTTTTTTCTAGGTTTTGTGTATGTTGTTGGTGGTGTTTCAAACCCTTTATACTTCCTTCTTAATATAATGATATACAACTCTCTTGCGTGTTCAAGGAAGAAAAAAAGAACCAAGGCCAAACTTCAGGTGAAAATATGGGTCTTTTGTAAGGAACTTTTCTCCAATCGGCTTGGCAAGGAAGTGCAGGCATACTAATTGGGTAAGAGAATGAATGAATGATACCTTGAAGCGAGTAGCAATTGAAGACTTTGATGCTTTTGTGTTCTCCTCTAGTACTGATGGGAATAACCCTGACACAAATGAGCACTTGGAAGCATTAAGTAATTCTTGATGTTCTACAACTACGTAGTCTCTGTTTTTGTCCAGGAAATGATCAGATTGATAAGTTACCTGGAAAAAAAACATGAAATTGAAAGGAAGGCACTCAACCAAATGTACTGACAAGAATGCTATGTTGTGAAAAATGCTTACTTCTCCCGCATAATGTTGTATGGTAAATGCAGTGCGAGAAAGCTTTGGTTTGCTAAATCTTTTGCTATTCCTGAATTTCTCATACAGCTTCTGAGAAAATGATTCATGAGTACATTTAGGAAACATACTGGTGGACAAAGGATAAACCAAAAACAAAAGAACTTCCATTAGAAGAACTGATTCAGAAATAGAAATAAATAGTGCTCTGAAGCATGAAAGAAACAATATATGAGCTGCCTTTTACATTTCATGCATACAAGTTCAGACTCACCAAGCTTCATCAAGAAGCGCAATAATTCCACCAGGTTTCTGAAAATAACGAGGGAGGTAGGACAATAAACTTTATAGAAGAAAAATCGATATAAAAGTATAATGAGAATACACATTTACATTAGCCCCTAGCACTGCACACCACATTTAACTTTTTTTAGACGACCACCACATGCTGTGGGAAAAAAACACTTCCGTGCACATCTCTTGTGCTTATAATGATAAACTAGAAAAAAACAGGTAGCTCCAACCTCCAAGAGTATAGATCCACAAACTAAAATACGGCAGAATTGTTCAGAGGAAACATATTGCATAAAATATCCACATAGCAACACTATACTCACTGACATCATACTTCACTGGCATTTGATGAGAAAAGGAACCAGATAACAGCATTTTATTCATGAAACAACAAAATTGCCCATTCATAGGCCATACAGTACTAGAATATTGACTATTGACTGATGATTTCCTTTTTTTCTTAAAAGTGTTTAGGGTGAATTTGAGGGAACGCCTATTCTCAAAGCTGGTCACGGTCAGCAGCAGTCAAACAGCACCACCACACCTTCCATAGTGTCCACAACCACAGTGACATGGAGTCATAGAGATAAGCATATTTTCCCTCAGCTAGATATTTTATTAATAGTTGCATTGCCTCAAGTTAAAGGATAAGACGCAGCAAGCTGGCTATGCTTTTAAGCAAGAATTAAACCTCAAGGCTCAAGGGTCCATCTAATAGGCAGGTCAAAGCCTCCTGTTGGGACTGAGTTGAGACACGTTCATCTAACCGTGTCCCCTACCCAATTCCACAAGCCATATAAAAAACCCAGTGAAGTCGTAATGACAGCAAACCATTATATTACTGACAAGATGCAAGGCTAAGCAGCTTAAGTAAAAACTGAAAACATCACCACACACCTTCTCAATCAAGTCCAGAACATCTTGGTTGTCGACAAATTCTATGTAGCTCCAGTCGATCTGCTCCCTGTTATACTCTTCCTGCTCCATTTTGAAGACATTCTGCCAAGAAAAATACAAAATCTTTTACCAGCGATAGAAGCAAAGAGAAATATATTAGTGTGAACATCCAAATATTTGTTTCACAAGTACCTGATTAAAATGCTGTTGGAGTTTTTCGTTAGTGAAATTTATGCATAGTTGCTCGAAGCTGTTTCCATAGTATGATAAGGAGTTACAGACAGGAGACATCCATAATGGTCTTCAATTGTACACCGAAATCATATTTAGTAATTTACCTGTTAGTCTTGAAACTTTCAAAACCATAGATATCAAGCACTCCAATCAACCGGTCAGAGGATGTATCTTGTCCTATGGATGCATTTAGTCTGTTTACAAGCCTGCACATGGTACAACCACATACACTTATAAGGGTGCCCTGCATAAATCATTTAGAAATGAAGTACACAGCCATATTCAATACCAGTCAAATAATTGAGAATATATTTGCTTTGCTAACCCATCCCTGCTAACAGTAGCGGAATTGGGATCCACTGTTGTGGTTATAACTCCTTCTGGTGTATTTATTTTCCTCTTTATTAATGCGTTCTCCAGGTTCCCACAATCACACCTGTAAGATTATAAATGTGAGTATATATATTAGTGTTTGGGTGATAGCGGGCCATAGCAGTGCTAGTAGCAGCTGGAGAATGCTGCTGCTAAATCCTATAGCCCGCTATGTAATATGTACACTACTTTAGTCCTTACCGTACTCCTTTTCTTGTTCTATCTTTTACAAGAAAGAAACCGAATAGAATTTGTAGAAAAATGGAGGAAATATTAGGCATACATCAAGAGCTCTGCTGCTGCATTAAGATGGAACCTAGCTTTCTCGTCCTTTATAACAGATGAATCTACCTCTCTCCCTTTCACAAAACTGATGTTCCCAAGGTGGAGGACAGCAGCAACTACCCGGAATGTAGCCTCCTGCAATATCAATATGCTACTTACAAAAGCTATATTCACATCCACATGTTCCACAATAGGCTGAACGATTCACGACAGAAACCTGTTCCTGCTCAGTAATGCCAACTGTATTCATTGCACTTCTTGTTGCAAGATACTCCTTAGCATCACTAATTTCGTCAAGCTTAATGCACGTGGATTGGTTGAGATAGTGAAATGATGACGGGTCAGCAAGCTTGTACCTTTTGATATCCTGCCAGCAGGGTCTATTCATCAGAAAATGAATCAGTGACAAAGCCAATCATATTCAGAAAGGAAAATTACCTCTGATGGTGCTGCACATAGGAAGTAAAAGCAATGGTAGTTTCTCTCTGGGCTATTGATTTGGCAAACACGTGATCTTTCAAGCAAGTATGTTCTAATGGCAGCCCCTGATATCTTCCCACTTTTGTCAAATTGGATTTCAACGAATTTGCCAAATCGACTTCATCATGTCAGAGAAAAAAACAAACCAGTGTTTGAGGAAATATGTGTTGTTTCTTCAAATATGAAGATTTACTTCTATTCCATTCTGAAAGAGTTTAATGTGCTACACTGAATAATTTTCAAAGACTGTCTTCCAAGACTCAAAGTAGTGTACAGACATCACCTTGAGTTGTTGTTACGAACGGTCTTTGCATTGCCAAAGGCTTCAAGGACTGGATTAGACTGCACGCAAAGCATAATTAAATAAAGCATGCTGATTAAGTGAAGCCATATATGTATGTCACATTACTTTTAAAGCCTCCTCTGCCTTTTGGACATGGAGTAGAAACCACTGACTTTTAAGCATGAATGACCCTGTTATTAACAAGTCCTGTAAGAAAACTATGATTCCTTACTTCTAAAACTTGTTGTTCAACAGTCCTTCCTACTGTTCTAGACCGTCCACCCAAAAAGGCAAGATATCTCATAAGCATCTTTGTGGTTTCAGTTTTACCAGCACCACTTTCACCGCTCACCAAAATGGAGTTGCTCTTTCCCTCATTCATCATCTGCCTGTTTCCTTATTCGAAAGAATGTCACAAAAGATTCCATCACTACCAAGGCCACATTGTACTTAATTCTAAGAAATCATTCACCACTGTTAATGTAGGCATTCACCTGTAAGAAACATCAGCAATTGCAAACACATGAGGGTCTAGCTCACCAAAATTTGCACCTTTGTACTTGTCCATTGTATGGGGTTCAGAAAGATGGGGAAGCCTTTGGAATGGATTAATTGCAATAAGAATGTTACCAGTATAGGTCTGGAACTCAAAAAACAACAATTAAAAAAGGAAAACAAACTCATTTTGCTTTGATCATTTTTCAAGTGATAATAAGATTGAGCAAACAGATACTCACATAGATTATATTTTTTGCATATCGAAGAGCGAGATTATTTAGAACACCAGGTTCATGCAAGTATGATAGCCGTGTCATGTCATCAATGCCATCAGATGGCACTTCTGTGTCCTTTGGATGAATGTCTGATATGCTCACAGTAACCTGATTTCATGGAATAGAAAAAATGACACAGTTGGTACAAAAATGACACGGTACAGCAGATAGCAAATGCGTATAGATACGCCTATTGAGCCCAAATAAATTGAGGCAAATTTGCATACCCTGATACACCACACACCAAAATACTAACATCACCTTCTAATTTTTTTCACTCTTTAAAGAGGCATTATAATTGTAGTTTTGTCAAATTAACTCTTAAATTAAGTAAATGTTACACCCGTTTGATTTTCATTAATTTCAAAATCATGTAGAGTGTATTTTGACATGGACCTCCATGAGAAATCACAGGGTTCATATCGTCTGTCTACAATGCTGCATAGAGGACCATCACACATCATAATACAGTTTTGCAATCTATGATGTTATTAATGCAATTATGGATAGAAAGTAGAAACTTGATCATATGGCATCAACATTTACGTAGCATTGTGTGTGTGTGTGAGAGAGAGGGAGTGGGGGGGGGGAGGTTTGGAGAGCGAGGGGCAGAGGATGACAGCTATAGGACCATGGCCCAAATTAAACGAGTCCTGTTATGCACAAACCAATTCACCACTGAACCATCAACCACATGATATTAATAAGCAACACCAGACACACATACCATCTTTCCATTGGTAGCACGGACATGGGCATTTCGACCTTCAATTTGGAAAACCTCACCATCAATCCAGGCTAGATCTTTATCCTCGAGCCATATATGTGAGCCTACAACAATTTTCAATGTGGCAGCCTGCAGAGAAGACAAGTCAAAACCTCCGCCATGTCTGAAAATCATGCATTTCTGTATAAAGTTCCGTGCAAATTTGCAATATGTGCCAAAGGACAAAACCATTTAAAGATTTAGGAAAATACGGCATATTGTATTATAATGAATGACACGTAGCAAAGCGTGATGCATGGATCATTGCTGAAATTTGCTAAACGTATAAATATCATGTCAATTGAGGAAAGAAGGTTGAAATCAAGAGAACGGCCAAATCATAAAGAATCATATTGGGCCAAAAAACGTAGAGTCTGAACATAAACATGAAAGATATGCTTTAAGAAAATGGATTATATTGTTAAAATAGAATAGGATAATGTTGTACACTGTATCAGAAAAATCTAGGACAATAATATTTGACTAGTGATACTTGACCTGGTTTCAAGGCAGTTACATGAGACTATGAACTACTAGTATCACTGTTAATTTCATCACCAAACTAAATTTCAGTTAACCATACACTTAAGTCCATACCATAATACGAGTATCACCTGGGGGTATGGATTCGTCATTTCGTCTCGTCAAATTGGACCAACCAGTGAGAGCAAAGTGTGATGGGTTTTCACTGAAAGTGAATTCTAACACGTGGTTCCACACTTCCACTTACTGATAGTCTGAATACTCAACTGCTGATCAAACAATTCAACTACACTACAAATAACATCAAATGAGGCTGATGATCAAGTGTACTGCGGAAATTTGAAATCCCAACCAACTGGGTCACCAGTACACCAAATCCTCCACAGCCGAATATCTACCACAGAGGAACAGAATCCACCGAGTTCACCTCGCGCAGACAAAACGAGTACACAACCAATACCCACGATGTATGTCCTACATTAACCCGGTCCGAGAGTCCGGTAACTCGGTAAAACTGCACGACGAGCCACGCGCACACCCACACGGCACTATATAAGCCACCAATAGTAACAACAATGGAACTCCAGGTTCATATGAAATCGAGAGCATAAAAGGTGAAACACCTACCATTAGTCGCGTGATCACCAAATCACTACGGTCGTTGTCGGCGAGGTTGAATCGGGGTCGTCCGCGTGCGGCCGGCGGCGTTGTCTCCCCCCGTGGGCCGCTGGCAGATTGCCTCGCCGGGCCGCGTGGGAACAACCGGGGAACGCGTGCGTGCGTGCGGAGGAGCGCGATGCCAGCAACGGAGCCAGCGGGGAAAGGGAGGCGGAGGGGGAATGGGAGCGCGAAACAGGCACCAGAGGCGATTCCTCATTCCCCCTATCTATTTTTGGCGGTGGAGTGGGGGAGGTGGAGGAGCCACCCCATCTGCACCACCGCCGGAGGAAGGGGAGGGAGCGAGATGAGGCTGGCAAACGCAAGCGGAGCGGGAGAGCGGCGGGACGGTTGCGGTGCGCCCGTGCCCGGAGCCGTTTGCGTGTCAGCGTGGGGGAAAGCAATCTCGGAATTTCCAAATATCCCAACAGTAAATGACCAGCTAAACTAATCTCAAAACCACGCATTTTGCACTGCCGTCGTCCAAAAGAAATTACAATAAACACTCCGCTGCTCATTAATACTCATAAGGAATCATAGTAAACACCCCTTCACTTATTTTATCAATATATGCCGCTTTTTTAATTTAAAATTGAATAAAAATAGAATGAGGTGGTACAAAGTTTAGAGATAAACCATGCTAACATGTAAAAACCGAAACAGAGATACATTTGGCTTACCTTGAGGCTAGATCTCCACATGGTCAAGCTAACCAGTGGTCGCTCCAGTTAAAACCAAAACATGTTACCACACATGCTAACTTGTGGGAGCGGTTTTTAATAATCATATCTTGTATCATTCGACACAAAATCACAGTCCTCCTTCCACTTGCTTTTCTAGGTTACAACCATCTACGATGTACGAGCCAGTTTTTTATAATACTCCATCCATTCTTTTTTATTTGACACGGTGGATTTTTTTTTCAAAACTTTGATAATTCGTTTTATTCAAAAAAATTCATTGCTTATCATTTATTTTGTTGTTACTTTAGTTTATCATTAGGTGTACTATGAGTATGACTTGAGTTTTCTTATGATTGCATAAATTTTTTTGAATAAAATGAATAATTAAAGTTTTGGAAAAAAAAAATCACGTCAAATAAAAAAGAATGGAGGCAGTAGAAAGAAGTCTATTTTAACCATCAAATTATCTTGACCATTTAAACTCTAAAACGGTGTAGGCATTTTACAATAGACTTTTTCCTCTCTAGTATCCATAATAGTTGATCGCCACTAGGCACAAAGTAGTATGAATAGAGTGGACTCAGCTTCAGTGCCTTTGCTCTGTAAAGTCACGCTGTACCTTTAGATGCGGTATCCATCGTTGAGTGCTGATCCAAGGGCTACCGGCAAAGGAAAGCAACAAAGAGTAAAATAATCCAAAGGCCTCCAGTGTTCCCAAGCAAAGAGCAGAATTCAAACATTTAGACTTGCTCCATTCGAGATGTTCAGAGCTACTGCTGAACCAAACATTAAATCTAACATTTCGTTGACAAAAAAAACCAATTTCAGATATTTATATGTATAATAAAAATATATATTATAGTAAATATCACCATCATTTGGACTTAACAAGCAAAAGAGAGCCCAATTCAGACATTTAGACTTGGTTCCATTAGAGAAGTTTAGAGCTGCTGCATAACCATTCTAAGTAGCCATGCTACTATACAATTAGGCCACAAAATACTATAGTTAGCCCACAAAATACCAATAGTTAGGTCTGTCTAAGATCGCTATCTAAGTTTGATCTCACGTACTAGAAAAAATCTTCATCGCAGAGACCATCATTACAGCAAGATGGATCTGTCAAGAGCCTGGTAAAACTTCCAAAGCTACCAATGATATTGGGCTGTTGAAACTCCACAATTGCTTCTTTGTTACTGTCACCATCCTCCACTTCTTGGGGCCATAAGCCATCAGTTTCCTTCCGTTCCTGTCAATGAAAGTTCAACTAATTAGTTTAGAAATAAATGGCAATATCATGTTTAAGTGTAGATGTTGTAAATTTGCAAAATACCTTTTCTCCTTTTTTTGTTTCAATGGCAGATGCTTACGCTTCTTCTTTTGCAACTTTTCAATCCAAGTTTTTTTCCTCTTTGAATTTTTTGGCTTGCCTTCTTTTTTCTTTAGCTGTGCTTCACTAAACAACTCATCTGATTGCTGCACATTGGGATCAATATTTTCTTGGTCATTACATGATTTATTCATAGAAGTAGCTGATGCATTGAGTTTATCATCTATCTGTGTGCCAAGGTAATCAAGTCCCTTGTCTAACAGCAAACAACAATCTGGATAATTAGCTGCTTTATAGGCCATGTTGAGAAATTTATGTGACAGAGACCTCCACCGGAGTTGAGCTTGCAACTTTGGATTCGCTACTGCATTCCTTCCTTGCCTATCTTGTATATTTCCTTTGCATGCTTCTCTAGTCCATCTTTTTAGAATATAATGTGGTGGCAATGTCTTTATATTCATTAAATCAAGAACTTTCAGACCATGTGCACATAATATTCCAGTCCTATTGAATATTCCACAGCTACATGAGGCTGTTTGGTTCAAAGGATCAAATATAACTATGCGCTCCTCCTCAAAACTTAAATCGCCATGGAAACTTCCAACAGCAATGGCATATTTATTTTCATCCAATACCCTACTGCATGCAGACATAGATATTTCATATTCAGTTTGGAAAGCTTCAAAAATAACTGGAGTGTATGCTTCACTTGCTTGCACCAACATGGGTGTGCTCATTTGTCTTCTTGGTATTTTTTTTCCTCGCCTCAAATTCAGATTCCAATTTCTTAGCTCTTTTTTCTTCCACTGTCCTCTCAAAATGCTTAAAAAATCGAACAATATCAAAATCTGATTTCAAATGGTTTTTCAATGCATTGTTAAAGCTCTCACTTAGTTATGTACTTCTCACTCCCAAAGTGTACACATCTCTCATATAACATTCAGCCCATTTTTCTTTCACCTTGTAGATGCTATCTAACCAAGTTTGCTTACACACTTTGGATCTCATAATGTCAAAAGCTTCTTGAAACGTTTCCTTATTCTCATAGCCATACATGTAAGCACTAAAATCAGAGAGAATATGAGATTCTTCATCTTTCTCATCACATTCATCTTCCTTTGTACCTTCATCATTCTCTTCACATTCATCTTTCTGTGTGCCTTCATCATTCTCTGTACCTTCATCTTTCTTTCTTTTTTTTACTGGAGATAAATGTTTAACAGCATTCTGCATTATGTGAAAGGTGCACAACCCGTGATATGATTCTGTGAATACCTTCAGTATAGCTTTTGCCATTGTTGCATCTTGATCAGTGAAAATAGTTCTTGGTTGCTTTTCATTATGTGCAGCTAGGAATGTCTCGAATAACCATGTAAATGAGTCCACCGTTTCATCAAACAGAAGCGCAGCACCAAAAACTGTGGTTTCTCTAAACTGATTTAGCCCAAAAAAACTCCAAATGGCCTATATTCTTTGTTTGTGCCAAAAGTCGTGTCAAATGTGACTACATCACCAAAGTGTGCATAGTCAAGGATCATTTTAGCATCAGCCCAGAATATATTAGTTATATGCTCCTCGCAGTCTAACTGCAAAGCATATTGGAATGATGGGTTCTCCACAATTTTATCATGGAAATTCTTCAACATACTTCCAGCTTGTCCAAAAGCTAACTCCCTCTGCCGTTTGCTCTGCAAATAATTTTTTCGGTCACGACAAGTGTAGCTAAGGTTAAGTGGCCCACCAACTTGACGACTAGCCAACTCATGTGCAGCTTTTGGTCTAATTCCAGAATCATCAGCGGTCTCGATTTCAAAAGCTTGCAATTCTGAGATTTTTCTTTGTGATGCCATCAAGTGACGGGTTTCCGGCAAGTGAAGGAGGTGATTGTGTTCAAGCACAACATCAGTCACTTCATAATTTTCTGCGCCTCGGTCCAATATAAGCGTCATCCGAGCTTTGCAATCGGTTCTTGTTTCAGCCCTAAAATACTTTGGCACATGATCTGTGTGCCCTCTTCTTCGATGACCCTCGTTGGAACAAACATATCTGCATGAAGTCACCTCGCCATCATATTTGCTTGCATTTGCATATCTTTTTCTCACATCGAAGCCTATACGACCCCCATAGGCCACCCAAAACTGCCAGGCCTCATCTAGATTTTTGAACCTCAAACCAACTTGGAGCATTCCTTTCTCCAGTTCTGCCATTTTTCTACACAGACCTAACAATTGCACAGCTAGAATATCAAGAACTCATATTCTCAGTGTTATTAATTTCTCACAAGAATAGAAAAGAACGTAGTTCATTGGCTACTAGAAATCAAGCAAGCAGTTGCACTAGATCTATAAATCCAATAATCAAAATCTCAAGATGCTAACAGCATAGCAGTCAAAGACTCACAAATTGCAGATTAACAAACCTGGACCTAGATGGCAGTAGAGACAGGGTGACACAGCAAGCAGAGGAGTGCCCGGTTTCGAGTCGGCGACGACACAACGACGGCGGAGTGGCTCGGCTGCTAGCCTGCTGCGGCGTGGTGTGCTGACGCAGATCCCGGCAGCGAATCCCCTCCTCTCCTCTGGCGCAGCGACGTGCTAGAGATCCCCGCGTTGCGGCGGCGCGGCGACGGATTGCTCTCCCCCGCGAAAGGGCGCGACTCCCGCGCTAATGGGCCAGGACTCCCGCGCATGCTACCCTATTATTTTACTTTTTGTTGCTTTTCCTTTGCCAGTAACCCTTAGATCAGCACTCAACGATGGATACCGCACCTAAAGGTACAACGTGCCTTTACAGAGCAAAGGCACTGAAGCTGAGTCCGAATAGAGTGGGCGATGCCTTTTTGTTGCACGTGGAAGAACATTTGTTTTTCTCTGACGACAGAGCATTTAGAGACTCTTCGGCAGTAGCGTTAACGCTGCCGCAACCGTGTCATTGTTGCCTCCCCACCGTACGACGTAAACAGCGTGCGGTCGATGGTCCAGAAGCTTCTGTTTGCGGCAGCGTTAACGCAGGGAACGAACGCTCTCTTATTAGAGCCAATCACCATGGACGACATAAAAATATCAACTAAAATAACTATTTACTCCAGCAAAAGAAAACCATTCCACAAAAAAAATCCTAGAAGAAAAAGGAAAGTTCATAACTTGCGATCAAATGTTCTCGTCACATATACTTTTTACGGAATAAGAGGTCCCACTTGTCATCAAATTCAAATCCATGCTAAATTTGGCCGTGTTGTTCGTTGGATGGGCCAACTTCTGCGTTGGATCTCACCGGCGGACCTTTTAAATAATTTTTTTAATTCTAGGTACAGTAAAATTTCCACTTTGCCATGCCAATTGAACATATCTGGGCTCCGAAGACACAGAGTGGCGATTAACATGGTTATTAACAGGGATGTTCAGATTAACACACATGAATGCAATTGTTTTCTTGGCATTAATGTTTCCACCGTATAGTCTTTTGTTTGCTCACTGTTTTATACCCTGACCCACAAGTACTTTCTTGTCAAGGAATTAACAAAAGAAAAGGATATCAATGAAGCGAGTACCCTTCCTTTTAAATGTTTATTTCTCTTTCTTTTCCTCCTTTGATTGCCCAGCCATTTTCTCCATTCACACTTCACGCGATCCACGTAGACCCATCAAAGACAAATTGAAACGTGATTAATAGTGTGCGTGCTATATGTACATTTTTGCTAGTTCTTCTTAAATGGAGTAGTGTCATATAAGTAACTTCGATAATATAGCAAAGTTTTAGGAAAGAGAGATACGAAATGGTTGAAAACCTCTGACACACTGTCTTAATTTGTCACATAAGTAAATGTACTGAGAGACTACAAAAACACTAGAAAAATAGAATTGTGCATTGTAGAAAGTTTTTTAACTAGACATACTTGGAAACGACAAAACAAAAAAGAGTGTACTGTAATTGTCCTAATAGTAGGTCTAAGGGGGTGTTTAGTTGGGATATTATCTCATTATCTAAGGACGTACATAGACATACACATGTCTAGATATATCCCCTGATAATAGGGTAATGGATGAACCAAACACCCTCTAAGCATATTTTCTTTCTTTTTCAGTACAGTGGCAGAAGAGCAACAAATAATTTCGCACACAGAACAAAAGCCTATTTGAACACACTAATAAGATAACGATGCGGGTGCAACTTGTGCCGTGCAAATAACAGAAAAAAGGAGATATTCCGGTGGGCCCAATAGAACCAGAACGACACACTTAAGCGATCCAATATGAAATGAAAGCGGCGCAACGAGATTATTTTCCTATATCTTTGATCTTCCCCCAACGCGTATTCATTATTTGATTATTATCATACTTCAATTCGTTATGATTAGGAAAACATACATATCATTTGCCTAATTGCCTTGCTCGGTTTGTGCATGTATATGCAATCTTACATACACGGACACACACCGTATATATAGAGTGGTCCACACACCACATACACTCCTTCCGTCTTACAATATTTAAAATTTATAGAAAAAATAAGCATTCACAATATCAAGCGAGTATCATTGTTCCTTTCATGAATTATATCTTTGTAAATTTTTATGTGATGTAAGTTAATACTATATTTTAAGTATATGAACTTGGTTATATATATACTTAGGATAAACAGACGCATAAAATCTGTTGCATCTTAAACGATCAGGTCGGAACATGCATGTGAGACAACCTCTGTACATCTTATTGCGCCGTCAAGGCAGTGTGTCTATATTTATATGCTACATTTCCCAGACTATTTGGCCGCAAACGGCCAGCCGCCGGGCCTTTCCATGATCGAAACAGGAAAAGGACGGGGAAAAGAGGAGTGCTGGATCCCAGACGATCCACCTCGAGAAACCGACCCAGATCGTCGCCTATCCTACTACCACTATGAGTACCCACTAGCAGCTAGCTAGCTCGATCGGACACACACTGCCCCGGCCCGCCCGGGGGAACGAAGAGAGACCCGGAGGATCGATCTCTCGGATTAATTGAAGGAGGCCGGCGGGTGCGTGCCGGCGACGAAGAAGCGGCCGGAGGCGGCGTCCTGGCTGGCGTAGTACACCGTGCTGGGGCTCACGTGGTTGTGCGTCCCCTCGTACGTCGTCACCACGTAGCTGGGGTCGTCCTTGTCCCGCTCCACCCTCTTCTTCACGTTGCACCCTTCCGTCGAGCAGCGGTAGTAGTTCCTGCGCGCGCGCGCACGTACACGTCAGGCATATGCATCATCAGTCGGTCGGTCGATCGACAAGAGATGGCTGCAGGAGCCGGGCCGCGAAATTAAATGTACCGGCCGGCGGACAGTAATTTTGATGTGCTGATGGATCATTATATATATTGCTCGACAGCGACTCGATAATTTATCGTCGATGGTGCATGTGTTAGTTGGGAATGGAGAAGATCAGGATGAACAACAGTAGTTGATGATTACTGGTCAGTCAGATGAGTTTTGATTTACCTTGGGTTGGGGCTGTTCTTGACGGACTTCTTGCCGTACTTCCTCCACTTGTAGCCGTCGTCCAGAATCTCGATCTCCGACCTCGTCCGGAACGCGATCCGCT
Source organism: Paspalum vaginatum (assembly GCA_030272315.1). Classification (NCBI taxonomy): domain Eukaryota; kingdom Viridiplantae; phylum Streptophyta; class Magnoliopsida; order Poales; family Poaceae; genus Paspalum; species Paspalum vaginatum. The sequence goes on along the minus strand of CM059020.1, from coordinate 44,122,036 downwards.
CCGTCCGCGGCCGCTCCGGCACCGGCACCGCCTCGGCCGCCACGGCGCTCCTGAAATGCCCAATAGCCCAAAGAGTGCAGCCGGGTTCAGACTTGATCCCCGATAACGGCTGCCGTGCCAAGCGACGCACGCCACTCACTCACCTAGCGGGATGCGCGGCTGCTGCGCTGACTGCACCACCACCAACAGCGGCGCCGTCCGGCACGACGGGCGCGCCATCGGGCGCCGCGGCGAACACGCCCGGCGCGGCTACCGCGCCCGCGCCGTCGTCGAAGAGGAACTCGGAGATGTCGAAGTGCTCGGCGAGCGTCGGCGCGGGCGCGGCGGCGAGCGCGGCGGAGAAGCTGGACGCGGAGGCGGAGCTGGAGGTGGAGCTTCCTCCGTGGGAGAAGTACGAGGACATGGAGGCGGCGTCGCCCGCCGGCGCCGGGTGGTGGTACAGCACTGGGCGCGCTCCGACTGCCGCCATGGCCGGCGAGACCACCGCCGGGGAAGCTTTGTATTTATAGTAGCTCGAAAGATCGAGCTGCCGGTGTGCATGGGGAGTGGGGGATACCGATGGCTCGGCGGGTGGATTTGTAGCGGGAGGTGGCGGGGATGTGTGTGTGTGATCTGGGGGGGATTTGGACGGCTTCCCGGTGAGCTTCCTGGCGCGGGCCTTGAGAAGGTTCGGAGCTGCTGCCTGCGGGGGTCGCCGCGCGCCGCCGCTTGCCCGCCCGGGGCGTGGTGCCACTTATAGCAGGGGCAGAAATGTCTGCGGAGCCACGACTTGAAGAGTCTTCGCCACGTACTGCCGTGCCCTGGGGCTGGGGGTGGGCCGGCCTCTCCAGGGAATCAATCGCGTGAAAGGGTCCCGCTCACGCCGGTCCGCCCGATTCAAGCCGTTTTCAATTCCCTTTTGCTGGTGCGGGATTACGGACTACGCTCCAGCCCCCACAGCAGCTGCAATTGGTAGGTGAGAGACAGAGTACACGATGGTACGCATGGCATGGGTAGATGAATTGCACCATGTGTCTCTGGGAATGTTAAACTCTGGCCGCACTAGCGGCTTACGGTTAGTCTGTTCACAGGGATAGCAACACTAGAACAGCAACAATATATAAGAGCCATATATCTATTATCTATATATAATATTAGCATAGGAGACTCGCTTGGGCGACAGACTAGGGAGCCATGGAGGCGATGGACTCGGGCGTGATTTGCATCGTGCATCGTGGGCGAGGAGGGGATGCTGGAGGGCCCAAGCACAAGGAAAAAATCGGTTAAGGGGAATAACCTATAACTTCATAGAACAATTTTGACAAAACAAACATGAGCTCTTCAATCGACGTGCCATGGCTTATAAATTATGGTTGATGTATAAGCAAAAGTTTAGCCACATCACGAGGAGGTAGACCATTTGACAAGGTGGGTACTTTATAGGCAACTTTTGGAGTTTGTTCTTTAAGTTATTTTTATAGTGGTATAAGTGGGTAATTTAGATGTATGTAAACGTCTTACTTTATGTTGTTTCACATAAAAACAAAGGGGCAAGTTAGAAGTGAAATATATGGAAGGGTTATTATAGTTAAATGCAGTTACCTTTATAATTTCAATAGTGGAGGACATGCTATATGCCTATATGGATATAACTTTCCATTTAGACTTAGGTTGAGAATTTATTCAACTTTCCTAAGAAGGCTAACATTAGCCTTGGAACATTTCTAAAAACTGTAAAGAGGTGAATCATGCATGTGGAGAGGTAGAAATGGCAAATACGGTCGGCCTGTTCGCTTGAGCTACTTTCAGCTTCTTTTCAGCCATAGAACAGTGTTTTCTCTCACAATCAAACAGCCATGAAACAGTATTTGCAGCTGAAAGTAGCTGCAGCGAACATGCCGGGTGATGTTAGCACGTCTACACACATGCAAAGCAAATTCAAATTTAAGACATTGCATTGGATCTGAGCATAAGAATGAAAGTCCAATTGCGCCATAACATTCATTTACACAAGAACTTCAGAATAAGATTTCACTTCACATTTGTTATGGCACGCACAAATAAAAATGACGGAAGTTGTTTTTTTTTATATAATACATTTTACCTCTTCACATTTTTGTAGGTCACAAAGTCACTTTCCAAAATAGTAAAGCTATTGTACTTTGAAGACTGCAAAGTTGTTTTTAGTTATTTCATATATCAAAAATTCGATATTTTATGTTCATATAATATATTCACATACTACAAAAGTTTGCCTTTTCCTTTAGCTTTCATGTGATAAATATTAGAGTTCTAATGCTCACAAACTACAGAGTTGTTTTTTATTATAGGGAAAACACTTTTCCTATCCATAAATTACAATCATGGACAACAAAGTCGCCTCCTTGTGACTAAAAAAGGTTATTTCTCTTGTTACAATGACTACAAACTTATATTAATGTCCATAGTTATATTCACATGCTACAAAAATAATTGTTTTTCTAATATTTATGGGCTAGAAAGTTATATTTCCCTAAAAGACTCTAACAAATCCACCCCTCTCTATTCATAAGTTATATTTAAAGGCTACAAAGTTTATTTCCTAAATATTTATAGACTATGAAGTTACTTTTCATGTTGCATGGACTACAAATCCATATTTTTTTTATGTCCATAGGTTACACTAATTATAAAGTTTTTTCTAATATCCTCATATTTCAAAGTTATTATTCTCGCTAGGCATAATGTAAGTAAATTATTTTATCTTTGTGTTGGGATCGTGGGTTCAAATATTTATATTTTAGAAATGTGTGTATAAGATAAGTAAAAATGACACAATGCAAATTATCTTCTTTTTTCAAAAAAGAATAGTATTCTATTTATTATTTTACAAAAGTTTGAGAGCTCTCTAAGGCTAAGTTAACAAGGAATTTCTAGTAATAAATTTCTTAAGGTCGTCTCCAACCGGAGATCCAAACGAAAAAATAGGTCTCACATCGAGATCCAAACCCTAAAAACTTCTACCAAATGACCTATACACAACACAAGTTTTGGGATTGGGACCTATAAATAGGTTTATCTATCTCTATAAGCCCATTTTAGTTTTTTTATTTTTTTATTAAAACGAAGTCTTCAGTGGATGATCCATACATTAAAATACGCCTCCTTTTTAATTTTGGGTTGGCATCTGAAAAACCAACGCTTCTGTATATGGCCGCTTCCTAGGACCACCGCTCGCCGTCGTTCGATCCCCACACAAGCACAGTCATTCGAGTGAAGCTGCTGAAGGTCCGATCCAAAACGGCGTCTTTTTCACATATCAAGGTCGTTGTTTTCACTTGCGTATAATGTCAAGTATTGAACTCGGATCGATGCACGTCGCCTTCATCCATTTCAAAACTGTACATACTCCTAACCAAGTAACCAGGCTGAGCCAGAACGTGCGCCGCGAAGTGACGATCTCCCGCGAGGCGCGCGATCTAGAAGCCATGGACTAGCTAGTCTGATTCTGCGCAGCTTCCTCCTGTGTGTGGTAAATTTATTCGCATCGCACGCTCGATGCCATGCGAGGCGTGGCCGACCCATATCCCCGAGCGACGCTCGCTAGCTGTGGATCGGTCCCCGCCGTCGTCGTCGCCGCCGAATCTTCCCTTCCCTGTATCGGGAGCGAGCGGCTGTTCCGCCAGCACGTCCGGGTCCGGCCGACTTCCGCGCAAGGACTCCCCGTCTCCCCGTGCAGTTTTGAAACTTTGTACTACGTGGCCTAGCTCACTGGAGGCACACAGCGCGCGGCCGCGGCCGCCGCCTCGCCGGCCGGGGATCGAGCAGAGATCGATCGACGACGATGGCACGTGGTGGCGCGTGGCGGCGGGCACATGTGCGTATTAGCAGCGTCGGCCGGGCGGGCGGGTGCAGATGCACGTGTCGCCGTCGCGGCCGTCGCGGCGTGCGTCATGTCAGTTGTCAGGGCACTAGCTAGCTGCCTCAGGACGCACACGTTGCCACCCTATATCGATCGCCATTTCTGCCAACCCGGAATTGGCCGTCGAAACGGGCCCTGCGTTAAAAGGGTTGCGAGGCGGCGGACGCAACTGCCCTGACTCCGACGGTGGGTCGGGGTGTGCAGTGCAGCGCACCCCGGCGGCGAGTGAGACAAACGCATCACGCGACCTTTGGAGACGGGAACAAACTAGAGGCCAGCAAGTCCGGTCGTTTTCGCTAATTTTCTGGGGGGGACGGGACGGGGTTTTGGTTAAGTTTGCGGTGTGCTTTAACGCAATCAGACGGCGGTGCCATCAGGCTCTCCCACAGGGTTTATGTACAGCGTAAAACTGTAGTCGCCTTTTTCTCGCCTGTGCGGTTGTTACGTCATCCGTACTCGTGAGATTGCATATATATGCAGTCATATTTTCTGCGATGGCTGGATAATACATGTGTTCCCACTTCCCAGTCCCTCCCACAGCTTTACTGTCACACTCACACTTACACCAATTACTATGATACTATCAATAAATCTTACACCAATTACTATGATACTATCAATACATACTTTAGCCGTTTAAATTATGGATTACATAGGCCACCTTAGATTATACAGCGTACTAAGCCACAAGCCACGTCACTATATATATTTTATGGTTAATAAAAACTATTTGATCTCAGAATCCACATTCACATGCGATCTCTCTGTACAATTTCTCAATGTTTTATAACTAACAATAATACAAGTTGCAAACTAATAGGCTTCACGAATACAAATGTACGTACCAATTAAAATCCACTACTATGCTGCTATGCGTAGGCTTCGTCTGGTTGCGCAAGTGGCGAGTGTGAGTGATGGCACACCAACCCGGGCCGGCCCCGTTTCCTAACCAGATAAATTTTCCGCGCGTTACCGCGGGAATTTGAGGGTCACCCTGCTTGTATGCCACATGTATAGAAGAATTGTGTGCACAGGGTCACAGAAAATCGTAGAAAGATATAATAAAAGATTTAGTGGTTGCTGATTTGGCATCCACTTAGAGATGACGTGGCTTCACGCATGTTGAAAGAAATAGGTAGGGAGGCTAGCTATTTAAATATAGAAGATTTCAGAAACTTCCACCCGCGGTCGCTCCTCCACTGACACCCGTCTTCTATCGGATATTTAGTTTGCTGTATCACCTGTTCCAATCATTCTGTCTGTTTACCTTGTCATGTTATGTTATAAATATCCTACGTATACACGAACCGGCGGGACAGCGGCGCGCGCGGCAGGGGTCACGTCACGTCGCCCCGTCGGCTTCCGTTCCTTTCCGGGCCGTTGATAAGTGCCGGGCCATCGTGGTGTGGTGTGGTGTGTGTGATTCGACGTCGCCGCTCTCGGTCTCAGCCGCCGCGCGGCGTCCGTGGCGCAGCGGATGATGGGTGGGGGGCTGGGGGGCATCCACGCGCGCGCAAGCGGCGGGTTGCTCTCCGCCGGAACCTGCCACGAACGCGGCCGGTTGTCAGCGCCGGATCGGAGCACGTCATCTTGGTCACGTATGCACTACTTTGTCGTCGCGCGCTCAATCAGCGAGAAATGAGGGCTACTGGAGGGAAAGATACCACTAGGGGTAGCTACGTGCAGATCGGCACCAGATAGCATGTTCTCACTCCGTGCAAGGGCTTTATTCATCGGCGGAACCAAGGGGGCCAGCGGGGGCCATGGCATCCCCAAGATTTTAAAAAAAATTTAATCCCTTCTCATCAACCAGGCTAACTAATATGTTTTTCTAAGATGCAAGTGAATGGATGGTCCATGGCAAGACAACTGGTCTACGTAATACAGAAATGAAGAGCAACTCTAGCCTGCATTGTTTAGTAAGCAGCCCACACGGCTAATGAAATGCCTAACCAAAACCTCCATCCAATTCTTTTTTATTTTGGTAGGGATTTCTGTGTTAAGTGTACAATTAATCATGTATATCTAATTTAAAAATCATATTTCTCCTTGACCTTTGTTGAAAATCACGGTAGACAAAAAAAAGACACAAACACGTATGCCTAATTATTAACAATCTTTGTGCAAATGACCGCAAAATAGTTAAAAATGGGAATGTACTAAATTATATAGTTATAAAGGTAGCTTTTATAAATTATAAACAATTAATTCGTGATTGTATGTGTGAACCCAGAAAATAGCATGTTTGGTCTACGTTCAACATCATCTTATCCTGCATGCATCTGGAATAGGTTTGCGCGGAACTAGCTTGCTGGGAGCACTATGTAGGATGCCTTCAGTCTTCATGACAGACTACTCTAATAACTCACGAAGCAGACCAAATGACTCCTATGTTCGGTATTTTGTGATCAGATGACAACGAAAATCCCGTCATCCAAATACGCCAATAGTCTAAGATACATTTACTTAATATATTATCTAATCTATATATGTTGATTTTGGTATTCTGGCCCCCCCTTTGAAAATTTTCTGGTTCCGCCACTGACTTTATTTACACTCGCTAGCTATAGGGGGACCAAACTTTATGTGCCAATAAATCTGCTACCCTATTATATGCAGTTTTAGTGCATAATTAAAGTTGCGACCTGTATTTAAAGTGGCTTCGAGATGATACTAATTACGTAACTTCCTAGCAATCGATAGGGGTCAAAATCTACTTCTTCGGGAGGCCTTCTCCTTTGAAAAATAGCTTTATGTTGATGGGCGGCGAGCATGGATGTGTTGATGTAAAGTGATGTGCGTACTGAAAATTAAAAACGTGTGCACAATAATTGGCTTAAGACGACTATTCTCAGCAGCATACTTAACCACTATTTATATTTCAAACGCCGTCCATCGACAATATTAAAATACTGTACGTTTTGTACTTCCATTTGTACATTCTACTGAAGATGGAGGTTAGAGATGTCACATCCTAGTTAAGCCCTCGAGATGCTACCTATCGTGGCGTCGGTAGTACGGAGTATACAATCCCTAGGGTAGCAAATGAATGGCAGATTAAGGACGCGTTTGAATGCAAAAGACTAAAGTTTAATCACTAAAATATAGTCCATTTGCATCCAAACAAAACATCTAATAAATTGGCTAAACTTTAGCTAAACTTTAGACTAACCATTGATATAATAGTCCAAAAATGAGCTAAAGCGGGCTAATGTCTATTCATAGTGTAATTAATAGATCAACTAATTATTAGCGCATATACTATTTAAATACCCACGGCTAATGGTTAGTGAACTAAATTTTAACCGGCTAAAATTTAGGTATAAATAAACTTTAGATCTAACGTATTTAAATAGAGCCTAATCAAAACCTCTCTGCAATTGCCAACCTGTTGTTTATCTAATAACCCTTTTATGTGCAAAGCGATCAGAACTGATCAAACAAGAAATACTGCAAGTGGGACGTCTTTGTCTTGATTTGAACGGGCAAATATATTATTGCATCAAGTTGCACTACATGCCGATTTAAAAAAAGAAAAGAAAAGCTTGTACTATATATATGCATCTCATTCAGACATCCACCGAAGCAACGAACTCCGTTAAAGCATAACCTGCTCCTCTGTCAATCAAATTTGTTAATACCAAACAAGGGAGGGTCACTGAGAACATGACCAAAAGCGGGAGCTTTTCCCTTGTTTAATTTGCAGCTTCTTTCAAGGTGCCTAGCTTGGTGGATCTACAAGGGATTCCAGTGACTGCCCACGATATCTTAAAACTCCTCAGTACGCGACCACAAATTAATTAAGTAGTGCCCCCCCTTTTTGTCCCTATCTGCTGCCTGTTTGTTTGGATAATCAAGCACGTGCCGTTAAGAAGGCACCGCGAAACTCTTTTAGCACAGGATAATGTGATTATTGCTACTGTGTTTGATACATGCTGACAACGAAATCTGCAATTCAGCATCACATGTCCCTCTCAACCATTTCCTACATGCATGCATGTATCATGTATTCAACCATTTCCTATATGATATGAAGCCTACAAGGCCGTGACCCCCACGCCCTATCCAGCTGAAATCCATCTCTTTCTCTTGCACAGTCGCACCACAAATGGTACGGTACGGTGGTCATATTATTCCGTTATTCCACATCGTGCTACAGCCCATGCGGGGCGAGAAAAATTTAAACTCTGCGAAGAATCTTATTACTCCGATCCTTTTGCATTTCTGTGGCCTGCAGATCGTAGAGTATACCAAACTGAAGCTTCAACTTTATCCAAATATTTGTCAAAAAATTGCAGTAAACAATTAGTGGTTACGGAAGGTGTGTGGAAATGTTTTTAAAATTTTAAAAGTCCCCTCTTCCAAATTTTAATTTAACTTTTGATCTAAACTGCGTTTTTAGAAAAATATATTAACACCAGTAAAATCCAATAAACATGCAATCAATATATATTTTACGGTGAATTTAACAGAACTAATTTGATTTGTAGGTATTGTGGAGTTTTAAATAAAAATTGGTCAAAGTCAAAGAGTTCTGACTTTGGATAAGCTAACCTGAACTATAGCTAGGAACGAATGGAGTAGGCAACAACGTGAAAAAAAAAATAGCCCCCTTCATCTTAAAATAGTAGTTTTTTATGAAATAGGAAGGATTGCCCCCATACTGCTTGTAATATATAAAAAAGCAAAAAAAGTTACAAGAGTAAAAGCAAAATTACAATGAGCTTTCTAGCCACTGTTCTGTTTGAGAAAAATACTTCTTTTAGCTCGGCTGAATACTTGTTACTGCAGCACAAGTTAAATGTTTCTTAAAACACTCTACGATTAGCCACCTATATTAGTCAGAAACTCGTGTGGGTAAGCGGGTTTTATCTTAAGAACCTCACAAACTGATCCGCGTTTAGCATGAGTTACATGTAGCACACGCTGGTCATATTGCCATGCATGTAATCACAATATTAAGCATTTTTAGCATGTTGTAAAGTTCATGTACTGCTGCATGTACCTTTTGACATGCGCTTTTAGCATGTACACTGATTAATACAAAGTTCAGTGGTTTACGTTGAGAAAACAATATTAAGCGTTTTTTAATGGTTGTGATAGAACTGAAGAAAGGTATTTTGGAGTTCCCATAGGCAATTAAATTTGACAACCTTTCCCATGATTTGCTTGAAAGGGAAGGCAGCCCCCCTGTGAACATCCTGCAGCTGGCTATACAAAAGTCAGTTCTAAGACAAAAGGCTTAAAGAAGTCGAAAAAAAGATCTAGGTCCAGTGTCCTGTACTCCTGTGTGCTTCAGTCAGCAGTACCAGAGGTTTCAAGACCTGAACCGCACCACACCGTGGTGCACATGGCAGTGATAGAACCATGCCGCGGCAGTCACTCATTCGCCAGCGAGCTGAATCTCTAGTGGTGCGGGTGCGTCGCGAGCGCTGACTCCGGCGGGAGGAGGGCGTGCCGCGGAGGGCGACAACCCGGCGTCGCATCACAAGTCTGACCTCGCGGACCCGTTTCCGAACCTTCTCGCCGGCAACTCGGCAGGATCCGAGAAGGCGGTCAGAAGGGTCCCGGAAGCAAGGGGTCAAGCCTTGTCCGGCGTGGCCTTTTCGCCCCCTCCCGGCCGAACTCGACGAGGCGAGACGACGACCAGGGCAGCTGGCAGCTCCAGCTCCACTGCCGCACCAGTGTTGAAGAGACTGACCACTGACTGGCAGACGCCGGCAAAGCCGTCGCTGTCGCATCGTCGTGGGCAAACTCCTGCCTCGTGGTTTCCCAACCAAGGTACCGCCAGGTTTCAAGATCGCAGAACATGGATTGCTTTCTGTACCGCACAGAGCAGGGGCTTGAACTTTTCATTCAGGAAGACCAGGTCTGAAAAGTCTGAAGTCGAACCATCACACATGTACCATCATCTGCCAGGTGCCCAGGTGAACCGTGCACACACTCTGATAGGACACGCAGCGAAGAGATGAATCAAACAGTAGGAATCTGCAGTTTGAAAAGTTACAGGTTACAGGTGACGGAGGAGTCTGAAACTGAAAGGGTGTGGGTTTTATTGTCCTGGGAGAATAACTGAACAAACGCAAGCAGAACTTGCAATTGCAAACACTCCCGTTGTAGTTACGACAATAACACAGCCACTAATGCTGTAATTACAATCTTGAATGGTTACACAAGCTTGTTAAACAGCCGCTAGGCCTGTGTGTGCGAACTTATTGTATACAGTAAAGTGCCAAGAAATGGCTAACTTCTAGCAAGCACATCCGCTTGTCTGTTCAGTATTAGGGACTTGTTCTGCAACTGTCTTGAAGTAACTGGGGACAAAAAATAAACAAATAACGCATGTGATTAGAACATCAAATCAATCTGGGAGCTGCCAGAATCCGGCAAACTGCACGAACTGAGCATGGCCTGCCTCCTATCTATGCAAGTTTTTTTGTTGCTATTTTTCAAAAGGTCACAAGAAGATGCACCATTTCTACTAGAACCTATAACTGCAAATAAGCATAGTCTTGGGGCCATAAGACAGAAAACAACATGGATTGGACCTTGTAACGATCTGAACAGAAAACTGAAGACGCTTTTACTTACATGTCTTGGTCATGTTCATGATCCAAAGCGAGCTTGGCAATGCATAGAAAAGCTGTGTCAACATTGTGATCCTCTTTTGCAGAGGTTTCGAAATATGGAATATCGCCCTTGGAGGCACACCATTCCCTTGCTTTCTTCTCAGAAACCTGCAGGGAGCCCGTAAGGAGGTCGTAGAATATTTCAAAACTTATATATGAAAGTTTGCACGTTAGGAAACTAACCATTCGTTTGTTTCCACCATCTAAATCAATCTTGTTCCCGACAAGAATGAACGGGAAATTCTTGGGATCTGATGGGCTAGCCTGAAAAGGATAAATGTGAATTCTTCAGATAGGGGTATTCTGATGCCATGCGCTATTATAAGCAACGAAAACAGAAATGCAGTGGATTTGGTTAATTTAAATACTGCATCAGACAAGTCAACTGATGCAATAAAATGAACAACATAACCAATGCATTTTTTTGGAGGAAAAACATGAAGTCTTCACAAACTAAAATGAACTTGCTGTAGATGATTATCCCAATCATCTCGGGAGTATCTGTCTCAACGGAAAAGGGCCGTAAGTCCGTAATTAAGTAGCTACTGTTGTAGACTGAAAACCAGAATCTTGTGGAATATGTGAGCACAACATCGCGTCAAGCTGTTTGCTAATGATATCTTTTTCATACCTGCTGTCTTAGTCTGACACAAAAAAATGGCGGTACAAGATAAAAGTGACTTACTTGGTTGAGGAACTCATCATGCCAGGTATTGAGCGTATTAAAGCTTCTCTTAGCATTGACATCATAAACCTAGGACACAGCAATCGGCACCCCTGTAGAACGCTACGCCAAGACTCTGGAACCTCTCCTGCCCTGCCGTGTCCCATATCTGCATCAGAGCAAAACACAATGACGACCGCTGAACGGTCTGTTTTGTCTCGGTGGCGCAAGATTTAACCCAAAACAGCACAAGAGGATCACCTGCAAGGTGACAAGCCTGTCGTCAATGGGGACCTCCTTGGTGAGGAAATCGGCACCGATTGTCGCCTTGTACTGCTGGCTGAACTTCTTGTTCACATATCTAATCTTTGTCAGGCAAATCTAAGCATCTTTCAATATTTCCAACACCTAGAGAGGACACGCTTTCATAGATGAAGCATACTATGCTTAGTACAGCTTTCCAACTCTGAAGAATTGACCCTTTTTCTTAAGCACAAGATCAACGTATCAACTAAACGGATGAAGCAGGAAAAAACACCACCAGTTAACTAAAATTCTGAAGAACGTGACCAAAGATGAAGGATACTGGTTCATCAGCGACGTCTTGCCCACCCTGCACTCGCCAAACCAATCCCACCAGACCAAGTTAAAGAGCGAACCAGAAATAGAAGGGCGAGAAGCGAAAGATGAAACGGCGGCACTGCGGCAGCCCCGTGGGCGTACTGACCCGCTGTCGCCGAGGACGATGACCTTGAGCAGCGTCCGCCTCCGCCACGGCTCCATTGCTGGACCGCAGAAGAGGATTCCTGCGGCGGCGAGTCGGCGATCACTTTTCCCCTTACCTTTTCTTCCTCCCCTCTTTATCTTGTAGAGTATCACGAGGTGCACGGGAAGCGGCGGAGAGAAAGGAGCAAGGGGGTTGGGAAAGCTGGGGGGCGCGAGCGAGATTTGATCTGGGGCTCTGGCGGTCTGAGTGGCCTCACTTCTCGTGCCCGTGCGCGCCGGCAACTGATCCACGGCCGTGATTTTGAGATTTAGCATGTGGAACGCTCAAAGTTCAAAAGAGTTGAGCCACAGAAATGGTGACGCAATGTACAGTCATGGGCCAAATTTGGCCTAGTGTCAACAAGGAGTGGCCCGAATCCTGTGAGTTCAGCGTAAGGCGCAAACATGCCGCGAAAGTAAGGATGGCAACTACGTACCCACGGGCCACGGAGTACTTCTATTCCATATCCGTAAATACACATACCGGTATGGCCGCGTAAAGGTATAAAATCATTCTCATATCCGTACCCAGCATGTAAAAATTACCCAACGAATAACCCATACTCTATAGGATACCCACTATTAACATGTTTAAAAAATTAAAAATACTAAATTAATGAGTATGTTACATAATCAAAGTACAAAACATAAAATATAAGTGAATAAAAAATATAATAATGATAATAAACAAAAGGTGAGTTTACTAATGTTTTTAGACTAATACATATACTTATTTGTATTCAATTAGGTAGTGGTCTATGTATGGACGGCATAAAATTACCTATGGGTATGGATAGTATACACCCATACCTGCATCCCATCTACTCGACGTAAAACCCGTCAGGTATTGGGTACCGGGTACCAATTGCCATCTCTACGCGAAAGCATGGCTTGAACTTTTTGCTTTTAGAAAAATGGTACTCTCTCCGTTTCAATTCATAGGTCGTTTGACTCTTATGATACTAAATTTAACCTAGTACTCTTATTCAAAAAATACGTGATTATTATTTATTTTGTATTATGATTTAGTTTAGCATATAATATATTTTAACTCTTATATTTAAAAAATGAATAAGACGAGTAGGTGAAATTTGGTATAAAAAATCAAACGACCTATAAAGTAGGACGGATGGAGTACTAATATAGTGAATTTGGTGGTAAAAATAGGAAGAATCCACATTACTACCTCCACATATACAGGTTGTCTGGATAACCCCCTAAACTTTTTTTTGTTTGAATAACCCCTTCATATTGCTAAAACAGAGCAGATTACACCATTGCGCTATAATACTAACCTGGTTTTGCTGATGTGGGGTGGTTTTGGTCCCTGGATTGACATCTGGCTGCGATGATGTGGAGAGAAGTACTGTGCCCTGTCCAGCCCAGCCCATCTACGTCTCTCCCCAACTTGTATCCATCCACTCTTCTCTTCGCTACGGAGCATAGCGACTGTTCCGGTGGCTGCCATCCTTCCCGTCACCTTGGTGGCTGGCGCAAGCATTACAAAATGGCCCAAGGTGTCCCCGCAGCCGCCGTCCTCCCCGGCCCCCGCCACATCCGTTGTGGCCTTGATGATTGTCTTAGCTTGGCAGCAGCCAAGGGCACCTTCTTTTGCTTCACCCTACTTTGTGCCGATGGGTGTTTTGATTTTCTGGCAACTATGGACAAGGGAACACACCTTGTTGATGTCGTCGTCCTTGATCAACTCCTCTTCCCTACAATCAGCACCTCCATAGATCCGATGCGGTGCCGAGGAAAGGAGAAGTAGATGTGCAGAATGGAGAGGAGTCAATGAAGAGGATCCGGCTGCTCGGTCACCACCACCCGCCAATTTCTCCCTTTGCGTTAACCATGGTTTAAAATAGCGCGTTATGTTAAATAGCGGCAACATTTTTCTAGCGCCACTATAGACACTAGCGTTTTTTTGTAAAAAATGAGTGTAATTTAAGTGAATAGGTATTGCTTGTTCAGTTAACAAGTTCCATGTCATGAAAGAGAGGAATCTTGCATAGACTATAGTTAACAAATTTCATAACAAACAAATAATTTAGGCGCCGCTACAATGCTACATCGACGCATTTTTGGTGGCAGGCAAGCCTCTCCGACTGAGGTGTTCCATCTGACTAGAGAAGGAATGGTGCTAAGAAGAGATGCGTGTGGTCATCCAGGCCTAGTTTAGTTTTCCAATGTTGTTTATGTTCAAGTGTATCGTGCTTGTTCTTTTGATGTAAGAACTAATTTGTAAGACCCGTTTGCCTTCTCTTCTTAAATGAAATAGCGGTGCTCCTGCTTTAAAAGTTCAAAAAAAAGAGAGCGCCAATGAACCATCCATAGGATAAATCATATGCGCCGCCACAGGTGCACTCCCATTCGGCTGAATCCAAGGGCTCTCTCACCTCCCATCCACATCACTATTTCAACTACTTTATCTAAACAATGCAGAACAATACCGTAATAATACAGCATTTAATTTTAAAAATCCAATATAAGACATCATTTGAATTCAGCCTTACCTCGTGCCCCAGCCACATGTGAGACGAAGAGGGCACTCTTGGCGTAAACCGGGGGGACACAACCACCGTCCACCCACCCTCCTTTTACTTACGTTGATTGTTTTGGGCTGCCGGCCCACTCGCGACACTCGGCTTCCTGGGCATGTTCGATCTTGCGCAGCCCACTCGTCGCCTGGAGCTCCTGACTCAAGCCATAGGCTACGCACGACTGACCATGTGAACACGTATGGTAAATTGACCATGCATCTAGAAGCAAGCACAACAACAAAATACACTTGAGTGACATTCTTTTTTTTTACCTTTTTATCATTAACATACAAAGCTTTATAATAATATATACTTGTCTACGTGGCAAAAGAAGAAGGTATGTTACACGCTACTAGAACATCTTGCGAAGAACAACATTCTTTGTTTTTCCAAAAAAAAATCCATTGAACACATATTATTATAATTTTACGAGAAAATATTATAGCTTCACAAATGAAATGCCAAGAAGAAAGTATAATTCTCGCTGAAAAAAGAAAGAAAAGTATGATGTTCTAGAAATTTCTGAGTTTAGTGAAACGATGTTCTACATATACCATAAAAATATTCTATATTTACTAGCATAATATTCTAACCTCACAGGATGAATGTTCTATATTCACACGAAAGTATTCCAGTTTCAGAACACAATATTCTACTTTCACAAAACTAGTATTCCATCTTTACAAATGATATATTCTTACTTTACAAGAAAAATATTCAAACTTCCTACGTAATTATTATAGATTTAGAAGAATAATATTAGCAATATTTTTTAGGAATCAAAATATTTACAAGAATAATCGTAGGAATGAAAGCCATTTCATTTAGCACTTTTTGTAGAAAATTATGAATTTTTTAATTATATGGATACAAAGATGGAACTAAGACAATTTTATAGACATACATACTCAAATATATTTCCAAAGCCATAGGAGAAAATGTCTATATACGCTACATCATAGTTGTTTAATAAATCAACATATTCGTGTCTTTAATCAACATTCAAATTCGTTCAACAACAATAAATAAGAACTCAATAATAATGCAACGGTTTACATTACATTATTCATTGAAGGAAAGAACACAAAATAGAGAGGTAGAAAAGTGAAGAATGCCTCCGTTACGATTAGCTGTGATAAAATGCTTTCATGATTAAGTCAAACACTGGCATTTAGCGAAGCTAAAACGACATTAGTGTCCATAGCAAAATAATTAGTAATATCACAGCGATTAAACTAAGATTTTAAAGAACAACACAAAAGAAAACAAAAAACAACACTCGCAACAAAAAAAAGAGAATACAAACGAGAGAAATACAAAAGAAAAAAAAGGAAATGACGTGACCCTGGTAAATAAGAAAAAGAAAACCCATCCCACATCCCGCACAAACTGTACGTTCCAGGAAAAAAAGCAGGCAGATGCATAGCGACGCAACGGCGACACGATTCGATGGGAATAAAAAATTGCATAGCATGCGGCGCCACGATCGATAGAAAACGCTGCGCACAGGATAGAGAGAAAGCGCCGTTGGGCTAAATTAGACCATATCTTTGTCTAATAATAAAGCAAGGAGAGTTTTTTTTTCTACCATGCAAATTTCGTCGACCCCGCCGGTCCCTGGGTCCCACATCGGACTCAGAGCTTGGCCGGCACCTTTCCAAATCGATCTTTCCTTCGCTCTTCCTTTCCGGTTTCATGAGTACCCAAGCAAAGAAATTAAACCAGCGGGTCTCTTGCAAGATCAAACAAATTGCACAAGAAGTAGTATTGCCGAAATAAGACCCACGATGCGAAAGGAAAATCCAACAAGAGCAGCGACAGGTGGGCTCGATGCCGAAGGTGCTTGCAAGATCAAACGAATCGAAGATCGAACAAATTGCAGGAGGTAGTATCGTCGAAACAAGAACCATGAAGTGAAAATAAATCCAACAAGAGCAGCGACAGATGGGCTTTGATGCCGAAGATGCACGGGTAGCTCCTTGACGCCGGACGCTGGTGACGCGTGTGGCCAGCGAGCTAGGGGCTCGATGCCAGTGCCGTAGCGGAGACCGGCTTCCCCTCCAAATCCAACGGAAGTACGGATTTCCTCCAGCGACGTGCCGTGGTGGGCCCCGGCAACCGCCGCGTCCTCCCGCTCGAATGGAGATGAAGCGCGCAGCCGGCGTCCGCCGTGGGAGAGGATGGAGTTGCTCGCGGCCGGCTCCCGTCGGCTCAGGCGGATCTGGCCATGGCAGAGGCGGGAAGAGAAGAGGGCGGCGGCGGCGGTGCCAGATTTGGGGCTGGCGGGGGAGCAGGGAGCGAGCGGCCTAGGAAGGAGACAACGCGGTGGAGCTCAAGCAGGCGGAGAGGTGGGGAGGCGGCGCGCGTAGGGGAGGCGGCCGGGCCACAACGGAGAGGTGGGGAGGCGGCGCGCATTAGACAGGGGGGAGAGGGCGCGACAGGAGCAGGTGGCTCGGGTGGGCGGTGGAGGGAGTCCAGCTAGGCTAAGGAGACAAGAAGAGTGGAAAATAGGAGAAAAGACTTGGGGCCACATGTCATGGGTGGCTGGATAGGGTAGGCTACGATATAGTAGTTGAGTGTGAATGAATAAAATAATTGGAGGTTTTTTTGTCAAAAGATTCTGTCTATACCAGTCACTAAGTTCAAACAAGTCTAATTTGATCTGAATTAAATTTAAAATTATTTACGTGTTCTGTTCAGACTGCAGGAGCAATTTACACGAAAACGGATGACTAATTACTAGACAGACTCCGTTTTTTATGTTCCATGTATCATAGAAAGTTAAATGGGCAATCATTCCAACACAACTAAAGTCACCCAAAAATTCACTCAAAAGCCAACTATTAATCGATCGAACAAGATGGTGTGAATTATTTGTCAGTGCATTGGGATTTCATCAAAACATCACACGAGAGGAAGATAATTTTTTTGCCGAACGTTTGGTGTGCACCTCGTGGCATATGTGTGCTGGCTGTATCCTCATACGTATAACTTGTTTTTTAACTGATCCGACTAAATCACAATCGTTGTTTTACATTGAAATAAAAAAATAGATTACAAAAGATTAGTGCGAGACATGTACACCATATACAATGACTAATAAAATCGTTGTAATGCATGGGTATTTTTTCTAGTAACACTAAAAAATAAATAAAGATAGGGTGGGTGGACCGGACGAACCACGAATCGTGTGTGGTGACTGCATCACTTGTGAGTACCAAACCTGAAAGGCCAAAATGAGCTGCTTCGTGTGGCGATGCAAATTGCACCCTGAATGCCACTGCAACTAACTGCTTGATCCTGGAGCTCGGATGAAACTATGCGGCTATGCCTGACAAATCCGTTCTTGCACATCTAAACCACGGGAGGTGTAGCCCCACATGTCAGTGGAAGGAGCCAACCGACATACTCGCGAGTCCAGCACTCTAGGCTGGCAGGCTCCAGCCACGCAGCCAAGGCCTTCAAATCCCCGCCGCCTGGGGCTCGGCGCCCAAACGTAACCGTCGTCTTCCCCAAGCCCCAACGATCCCCTGCTCTCCTGCTCTCGCCTCGCCCTCCGCCCCTCCCGGCCTCCCTTCCCCTCGCAGCAGCCCACCGGTAGTCTGCGGCCGCGGCGCCACCACTACCACCCACCTGCCGCCGCGATGGACCTCTTCCCGGACGGGGCGTACGTGCGGCTGCGGAACCGCGTGCGCAACGACACCTACCTCTACGCCGACGCCGACGAGGTGGGGTCTCCCTGCGCCCACGCGACCACATCCCCGCCCTGAACGCGGCGTGGCGGGTGCACCGCGCCACGCCGCCAGGGCGCAGGGAGATCTTCATCCGCCTTCGCGGCGTTGCGTACGGCCGCTACCTCGCCGTGGCGGCAGGCGCGGCGCCACCCCGTCGCCGCGGGCGGCTCCTCTACCAAAGCATTTTCAACAACCTAGTTGTCGTACATTGGAAAGCAGTAGCCGTGGACGGCTACATTCGCTTGGACTCCGACTTCGACCGCAGCCTCCGCGCCAATGGCAGGCGCCGGGAAGGAAGGCTCCCGGGTGTCAGCGTCGACTTCGTCGGCCGCTGCCGGCCCACGATGATGCTTTGGAGCGTGGAGCTCGTCCCGCCCCCGCCGAGACCCCCGCTACCAGCCCTCGCGCTCGCGGTGAGTTTCCAGGCTCGCGTTGATTCTGAACTTCGCCGATCCTCGATGCTCCTCGCGTTAGTTCTGAACTTGGATCGCCCTGACGATCCTCGACTCTCCTCGCGTTGATTCTGAACTTGGATTGCCCCACGAACCTCGACACTCCTCGCGTTAATTCTGAACTTGGATCGCTCTGACGATCCTCGAGCTCCTCGCGTTGATTCTAAACTTGGATCGTGAACTTGAAATCTGAATATTGGGTTCTTCAGGGCGCAAGTTTATCCTATTCGATTTTGATCTGAAAATTCCCTTCTCATTAAACGCCTTCCAATTTCAGCCCGCGACGCACCCCTTCACGGATGGAGCCTTCGTCCGGCTGAGATGCCGACAAGGGCTCACCGGGGAGAATATCTCGTCGCGCGAGACAGCGGTCTCGGGGTGTCCATGTGCCGGCGCGACCACGGCTCATCCCTCTTCGACGCCTGGCGCGTCGACCTCCGATTCACCGCCAATGGCCGCCGCAACGTCCTCCTCCACGGCGCCGCCTACGGCCTCTACTTGGCCCTGGAGCAGCTGCCGCCGTCCAGCTGCTTCGTGCACGTGCAGAGGCCCCTGGACTCCGAGGATTGCCCCGAGTTTCTCTGGACACCGGTGCACGTGAGGGAGGACGGGAAGCGGGGAGTCTTTCTCCTAGACAACTCCAAGCATGGCATTCTATCGGTGGAGGATGTCCAGCAGACTTGGCCCCGTGCCTTCCTCCCCCTGCTGCTCGGGATCCCGGAGGTAGCAGGCGGACGATCCGGTACGTGGTGGCGAACCAGGAAGGGGAATTCAGCCGGAACCATGAAAACTGGCGCTCATTCATTTTCTACGGCCGCTCCGTGTTCAACCTGAGGAACGAGCTGGGACGTCGGCACAGCAACGGGAACGCCTCTGGAATCACAATATGTGTGCGCCCTGGCGTGCGTGGCCGTCTAACTCCTCTGATCACCGACCTACCCCGCAGCCAAGAGCCGATGGACATCGTTGTCCTCAGCAACGGGTCACCCAGGTGAGAACTCTGCAGTATCTTAGTAGCATGTGCAGCACGTGTTATCTGCTTCTCACCGTTTCAGCATGACACTTGGTAGTTCTGAATTTGCTATGCAAAGATATCAGTAAATGTATCTGCATGACTTCTTTTGAGTAGAGAATGGTATCACTCTGACAGAAGGAAGTTAGCTTGCCTGCAGTTTATACCAATCACTCTTCTTGGGTTTTTTTGTTTTAGTCAAGTGCGCATATCTGAAAAATAATGTGATATGAATAAGTAGTTGAATGGATAAATCCCAGTTCTATTGTATTCATAGCAGTTCTTTGACATATCCTTTGTTTAACCACAGAAAGTTCGAGGATCCCATTTCTTACCATGAACTTCAACTCAAAAATCCATTTGTTCCAACAATATGATCTTCAGCAATTTTGAGAAAAATAAACTGAGCCTAAAACATCACTAGGGGATTGGCAAGTGAACAATCTGACTAATCCTCTACATTCTTGATCAGATATGTCATATTTCCTCTGCATCTTCCGACTTCCTACCTTTTTCCCCATTGTCTATCTAGAAATTAATCATCTGGGGACTATCTTAGTAAGTTAGTAGCATGTGCAGCACTTGTTATCTGCTTCTCACTGTTTCAGTATGACACTTGGTAGTTCTGAATTTGCTATGCAAAGATATCAGTAAATGTATCTGCACGACTGCTTTTGAGTAGAGCATAGTATCACTCTTACAAAAGGAAGTTGCCTGCAGCTTATACCAATCACTGTAGCCCAAGCGTTCAGAGAAATTCGGTAGTCTTGAAATAATTCTGTAGTTTTGAATAGATTGTTTTGGCCAACTTGTTCTTGAGGTAATGGACTAATGGTTTACTTCGTTTGGTTAGGATTAACTAAACCCTTCTGTAGATAAGCAGTGCTGACTTCAGATATTCTTAATTTTATCCAGCTATACAAAATTCAGTCACAGCTATATAAAATCCAGCTGTGGAATAATTGTTGCTTGTATTATAATCTTAATTTGATCCGATTATGCATATTTCAGATTGCATTTCTTACCATATTGGCGAGTTCAGAAATTTAGTTGACAATCTGATTCCCACTTCAGATAATTCAGCTGTTCCATTTTTTGGACAGTTGTGTTGTACTAGGAATTGATTGTCTAGTCCTTTTATTTTTGTACACTCTTGGTTACCTCTCCCTGCTGTAGCACCGATGACATGCTGCCTAATTCTGTCTTTGTTCTCTTGCTCCCTTGTGAACTCAGGTTTTGAGGAATTAGTGTACCCAGATGTTTGATGTACCAGCGCTATAGAGGAGTCGAAGAGCGCAACTTCTGACAACATCGCCACTTCTGCCCCCAATACAGTGATATGATAACTGGCTGTCATCTTTTGTTAAGATGATTTCTTAAAATTCAGCAACTCTGAATATGTGGAGGTAATGGCGAACGATTTTGTAAACTTCTGACATGAGTATTGGCAGTCGTCTTTTGTAAAGATAGTTTCAGAGAATTCTGTGTTTGGTGGTTAGATTTGATTTGTTCTGCTTACAGGAACTGAAGCGGTTTGGACTGACCTTTCAGTCTCAGAATTTAGAAAAGTCGATGTAATGGCGAATGGTTTTGATCAGTAACAATAGTTGCAGTTATCTTCTTCATCTCTGCTGGGTTATGGGAAGAATAGATGTTGCTGAATAGAGTCCATGATTTGTTGATTTTATCTTTTAGTCCCGTACTGAAAATCATGGTTAGTCATTTGTAAGCTGAAGCTATAAATTGAACTCCTTGCTTCTTATGTTTTCAGGAAATGAGTGGAACTTTATGTTTGACTTTGAGAAAGGTTACTCCGTTTCGAATTTTCAAATCAATCTTCCCCACTTTGCCGCCTTTGTGCATCACAACATGTGTTTTTACTGTTGTCAGGGTTTGGAGATGTAAGTTGTAACCTTCTGATTTTTTTTTCTGAATGAGGATAATTAAAATAGTTGTTATCAGTGAGAGAGCTACCTTTCGAGAACTTCAACTGTCACATTTATGCTAAAACAATAGATCTCTTCTTCTTACTGCCCTTCCAAAAAAAGGTTAAAATCTACCAACCTATGCATGAAACCATCCTGGTAGGTAGGTCTGATGCGTTCTTCTGACTGAAAGCAGTGTGCATCAGACCAGGTAGTAGTCAGGCTCATGGTGATGGCAACTGGGTGCACACATGTGACACAATCACAAGCTCACTGCTCACAGCACATCTTTTGTCCGGGCTGGTCACGGAATGGCAGACTATATATGTTTTTCATACGACTGCGATTTCTGGTTGGCGTGTGCACCAGTTCATTCATCGCCTTCGCCGTTTGAGAGTCCTTTGATATGTCCCCTGTCTCCGGTTGCTATCGTCAGATTCCCGTCAGAATTGTCATGTTCCTTTCTTCAGTGTAAACGGTTGTTTTCCAAGTTTGTCCCTGCCAACCTTATGACTTACTCATCACGTTGGCTACTAAATCTGTACAGTAAGTATCTAATGAGAATTTGTACATTGCATATCTAACGAGTTTGGATGAGAAAGAAACACACGACAAGAAGCAGCATAACTTTTCGCGATACATTCATGTGCTCATGCTCTGCAGTTCAAGTGGGATCATTTAATCATGTCCACAATACCACAACTTCAATTCATCTGATAGTTAAACATGCCTCTTCTTTGCTGCCCTGTAATTTTTGGCTCCGGCAGAATGGTAGAAAGCAGAAACTACCGAGATATGCATTAACCTAACGATGCTACGAGGACGGCACGTTGTCTGCAGGCACTTGTAGTTAAGTAGCTCTGTAGTTTTGAATTAGCCGTGAGAGGTCCGTGAACTTGTTGTTTAGTGGAGTTATAATGACGACAATGGAAACTACCTTGAATACTGTGTACTGTGGCTCAGATTCTAAGAGACCTTCTACTGTTCTATTAGTTGCTGTATGCAGTACCTGATGGTTTTGGGTTGCGCAACAATGTGTTTGAGACTATGGTGCACTGATCTGAAGCAAGCAGTCTAGTTGTAAATCCTATGCATTTTAAAATAATCCAAAATATTTAGCCATCAATTTGGTATAACCAAATATTAAGAGTCACTAAATATATTCTATTTTTGAATAATTATCCACCACTGCTATCATGAAAAACAACATAAAGTAACCCATTAAATCTTCATATAAATTATTGACAACTACTATTGTTAAAAATAATATAAATAATTTCAGAAATTTGTATATGAATTATCATCTTAGATATAATCCTTAAGTTTATGCCTAATGACCCACCTTTTTTGTTAAGATAGATAGTAAAAAACATCTATCTCTAAAATATCTACCATTGTCTAAAGATAAAGAAAATAGTCAAAGATATATCTAAATAACTGACATACGCTATTATGAATGGAAAAATGAATAACATAAAATAGACCTTATATTTTTGAAAAAATTATGAACCTCTTCTATTATAAAATTTGTCTACCAACTTTCAACATATACGTCTTCTAGTATGTAACTCTACATCCCTAGGGGATTGGCGCCCTAATGATGTCCACCGTTTATTTTTCTTTTTTTCCTATTTTTTGTTCTCTTATATTCTAATATATAATATTCAATGCGCCAGGCCGGAGCAGCGAGCCACATGAATCAATGATCAAAATCCCACAACCGTAAATGATTAACTTGCAAGCGTAAAATGCTACGCCGCAACCGTAAAACCCTTAAAAAACCAATGATCATGCCAATCAAACCATCCACAACCGTAAATAGTTATCCCGCCGTGGCAGAACCGTCCAATTTAACCCAGCTCAAGTGCCGAGTCACGCTCGGCACCTGAATTGAACTAAATTCACGGTTTTGCTAGAGTTGAAACTCACGACATCAGCTGAACCGTAAAGGAAAGGAAACACGTT
The DNA here is from genome assembly GCA_030272315.1 of Paspalum vaginatum. Lineage (NCBI taxonomy): Eukaryota > Viridiplantae > Streptophyta > Magnoliopsida > Poales > Poaceae > Paspalum > Paspalum vaginatum. The sequence continues at coordinate 44,098,470 of CM059020.1, read as the reverse complement.
TATGCAAACTGTAATATCACACAAAAGATTACAAAAACTAGAATATTGAAATTCGTTTCGCATCTGCATCTGCAAGAGTAAATGATCACACGTAGAATGAATAAGTGGCTTCTACAAGCAATTTTAACAATGCTGTCCGGAATCATAAAAGCGAAGGAAAAGGAAACCGATCCCGCATGACGTGCACTTGAGTATATTTGGTTCATACTTAACTATGCTATAACTAGCCTTAGGCAAGTAGTAGCTGCCACAAAAATGGCCAACAAAATTGAAGCCACAATTGTGGCAAAGCTTAGCACGAAAATGTGTCTATGACATATAGCTCATGGGGCTAAGAAATTGTGGTAAGCCAGAGCTGTAGCAATGAACCAAACAGGAGCCTAAGAAATTATGGCATGCCTAACTTATGGCGAGGCAATGTTGGGCATGAACTAAACACGCCCTGGTGCATGAGAAGCAGCTAGCAGTGGTAGTTGTTAAATATGAGACAAAGTTAACAATCATTTTAAGCTTGCAACAGTACCATTTCACATTTGATAATCAAATGGTTGTGGGATCATTGGCTGCGCGCCTGACTACGTCGAAGGGTAAAAGTTTTACGGTGTAAGGTTTGGTGTTTTTACAATTTAAATTTAAATTCTTTTTGCAGTTGTGAGCTCCTCAACATCATCAGGATCAAAGGGTAAAAAAAACGATATTATTACTTTTTAGGTTACATGATTGTACGGTCATGGGATCATTGGATACCTCCAGGTTCAAAGAGTAGATCAAAACCGTTATTTTGCCATTTCAAAATTTGATTTTTTTATAGTTGCATGCTTATTAGCTCCCTCTATAGACTATAGGGTAAAAGTTTTGCGGGTTAAGATTTAGATCTTTTACGGGTTAAGATTTTGTTCTTTTACGACTACGTAATCATCAACCGAGACTCAGATAAGGTCAAAAAACAAAATCAACTGGTATTATTGTTTCAAGCTTGATGGTTTTACGGTTGCAAAATTATTGACTGCTTGACTGTGTCGCATTGAATTTTGTAAAAATAATCTAATCAAAACTCTCGCAGCCTTAAAATACAATCCAACAATTGTAAATATTACCTCTTAATAATAAAAACTTAATAAAGCTCCAAGTGAAGTGTTTTACTATTTTAGACTGAGCTTCTACACTTGGAGCTTTATTTTAATGGCCTGAAAAGGTTGTGTTAGTGGATGTAAGATATCGCTCATGATCATAATTTGAAACCGTAAATTAAGGCCTAAACTGTAAGATAAACTGCAAAATACTGATTTCTTAACCGTAGAATCAATGGACACCATGGCAACAATCCAACAAACGTAAGCTTTCTTTTTTAATCATAATACTTTTTGCTTCAAACCTTAAAACTTCCAAAACATTGCCACAAGAGAAAAACACCTTACTATTCAACTAGCAAAAACTTTATTTTGCTATATTTGTGCTCCAGTGATTATATATTGGACAAATTAGAACTGGCTTTGGTTATATATACAGATATCAATATCAAAGGATCACATTATACACACAATTACTCTCTAGTCTCCACAAACCACACCATCCCATGGAGAAGATGCTCTTTTGTCAAGCTTGTGTGTTCAGGACGGCATCACGGCGAGAAGCCTCAGCTTCGATTGCACTAGAAAGCCATGGGTACGGCCTTGCCGCACCTTACCAGGGCACGTCTCTTATTAACCATGGTTCGTCTATCTCCCTAAATGTCAAGCCATATACCTTAACTTGTGTAGAAATGAAGTGTGCGGAAGAAACCTGAGACAGAGCCATTCTCTAGATGGAGAATAAACATTCTAGCAATATATTCACCAAAATATGCAGCTTATATGTATATTTTTTGACACTGTGCGCATGTGCACCACTAAATTAATGAGTGCTGCATAGTTCATTTATGCATGATAAGAAATGATGAACAAATATGGCCTTACAAAAATGTAAAGAAACGATCAACATTTCCACCAATGATGAACAAATATGGCCTACGTCGAAGGACACGCGCCAAACGGCAGGCATGCGGCACCTGCGACGGTTGGATGCTTCTCCAGCGCTGCATGGAGGACCCACGACGTTCGCGGGCGGCACCTGTGGGACATGTCCATCCAACAAGTACCCGTATTCTTTTTCTTTTTACTTCCTAGCTTTACCATTTTGTTCACACGCGATCACAACTCTTTCCATCAGAACGCCGCCGCGCCTCCCTTCCTACCAAGAACTTCAACTCCGCAAAGAAGCACCAGTTGATAGGCGAGTCGTGTTACTGGTAAAAGGTGTGCTGGTTGAGCAGTATATGTCCGGGTTGTTTTCCCCTCTCCTTTTTTAAAAACAGATTTCGTGTCTTTTTGGGGCAAAAAGTCATTTGAATTTACCGGGTCAATAGAGTGAAAAAAAAATGCCGACTGAATTCAGCAAGTGGCCAGAATCGAGAAGGTGAATCAAAGGCACAAGACCCAAATTCACAAACGGCCAGAGTCGAGTGAATCAACTGCACAAGAGCGTGCGGCCCAACTCGGTAACGAGGGACGAAGCGATGAGCCGATGATACAAAGCCGCGGCCCACCCGTCAATGCCTCGAGCTCCGGTTAGACGCCACCTGGGCGGTTCCTCTGCTGCCCCCACCTGTCCGTGGGACAAGGCACACCAGCAACCGACCTACGCCGTCGCCTTGGCCTTGCTTGTTGAAATGCCCCGCCCCCGCTCAAGCGTAACCGTCGCTCGCAACGAACACCTGCGCTTCTTCCCTCTCGGCGTCGCAGCAGCGCCGAGACAGATCCACTCGCCTCGCCTGCCGCCACCCTTCCGCTGTCGCGCCACCACCGACGCGCGCGATGAGCCTCTACGCCGACGAGGACGGGTTCGGCGTCTCCCTGAGCCTGGGCCGCGCGTCGATGAACGCGGCCTGGTGGGTGCACCGGGTCACGCCGACGTCGGACGGCTACGTCCTCCTCCGCAGCGCCGCCTACGTACGGCAGGTACCTCACGGTCTCGGAGTTCCCGGCGCCGCGCGGCCACCGCGGTGACCGCACCATCCAGCTCAACTACAGGGAGCCATGGTTTCGTCCCATCCTCCAGTGGCGTCCCGCCAGGATGTGGAATAACGTCGTCGTCCTGTACGACGGGCTCAACCGTTGCCTCCGCGCCAACGGCAAGTACCGCGGCTGGCACACCGGCGTCACCGTCGCCACCGACTACGAGCGGAGACCGCCGCCACCAGACCTTCCACTCCCAACTCTGGTGAGCTCGCCGTCCCCTTTCTTTGGCATTCCTCGCACTGATTTCGGGAGGGAGCAGGGTTCTTGGAACCTGTAGTTTTGATCTGTGAAACTAGGAGCACCACTTCATGTGCGTATTGCTTTCTTGGTTGCGTCGATTCTTGCAGCAACTGCTAAATGTGACGATGAAACATACTAAGATAAGTACTATGATATGCAGAAGAAAGTTGAATTAATAAAATCCCAGGCCACTTGTGTTCATAGCAGTCCTGATTAACTACAGAACTTGTATGATCCCGTTTTTATTACCATCTTCAATTCAAATACCAATTTATCCCAACAATCTGATCTCAAGTTCAAAACATTCAGTACCTTTCATCTCTATCCCCAGAACTTAAACTGCCAAAACAATTGGTTCTTGAGCTGTAGATGAGTCGTGAAACTATCAGTTCTTCAGTACCTGAAGCTTTTTCTTTTATTTGCCGTTGGTGGAATCACCACCACGCACGTGCCTGACCAAGATGTGCTTGCATCCCTCTGTAAACTACCCCTAGATGGCCATTTCAGCTTCGACGATGTGTCAACCGCTGCCTGGGACTTTGGCAATCTCTCTAGCTTCATGCCAGCTGCTGTGCTTCATCCATGCTCAGTAGATGACATTGCCACTACAGTGAGGCATGTTTTCTCAAGGGTCGAACACTCCATGCTCACCGTGGCAGCCCGTGGGAATGGACACTCACTCCGAGGGCAGTGCCAGGCTGCTGGAGGGATTGTCATCAAAATGGAATCCCTCCGGACTGCCAGGGTGGAGGTGCACTCTGGTGCATCGCCATACATTGATGCCTCTGATTTGGAATCAACATGAAAATTGGAAATTAAGTATGGCTTATATTTATTATTCTGACCAACGTTGATTAATAAATATTTGTCGCATAATTTTATTATTCTTATCTATTATCTGCCCAACGGTGATATGGATTTGAGTAATAAAAGGAGTTTATACATTGATTAGTATTCTCCACTTATGATCTTTTTTTCTTATTGTAGCTTCTAATACCTCAGATATTGCTGGATTAACTAATGGCATTGAACAACTCAATGAGAGTAATTATCCTTCATGGAAGGAGAAGCTTGAAATAATGCTTGCTTTGCTGAATCTTGATTATGCCATAAGAAATGATGCTCCCAAAGCACCTCAAGAAGGGTGCGAGAATTATGATGTCCTCAAAAGGGGCTATGAAATTGAAAAAGGCAAATGGGATGAATTAAACAGAAAGTGCCTTATGATTATTAAGAGCTCCATAATTGATGGCATAAGGGGAGCAATGCCAGATTCCCAAACAGCTAAGTAATATCTTAGCAAGATAGAGGATCAATTCAAAGGATCCTCGAAGGTTTACGCAAGCACTCTTATCAAGAGGCTTGTGAATGATAACTATGATGGGAATGGCATAAGAGAGCATATAATGAAAAAGTGCAATATGGCTGCAAAGCTTAAGACCATAGAGATGGAAATCTCTGATGGATTTCTTGTGCACTTTATTATGACCTCTTTACCACCGGAGTTTTCTCCGTTTACGATCAATTATAATGCTATGAAAGTAAAGTGGTCGATTGAAGAATTAATGGCCATGTGTGTTCAAGAAGAGGAAAGGCTTAAGGCTGAAAGGGTTGATCACATCAACCATTTCAAGCATTCTGAAAAGAAGAAATATAAGAAATTTCAAAAGGAATATATGCCTAAGTCTTGCCAATTCAAGAAAATGGGCCAATCATCTAAGGATACCCAGCAAAAGCAACCAGAAAGAGGCTCCAATGATGAAGCCCAGCCCAATGCCAACTCAAGTGGCTGCCACTGGTGTGGAAAAGGTGGGCATATCCAGAAAGATTGCATTGGCTTTCTGAAATGGATGAATAGGAAAGGTACTAATGTTATTACATTCATAGATGAATCCCTTTACACTGATTATGCCACTAGTACATGGTCGATTGACTCAGGAGCAACTATTCACGTTGCAAATTCTTTACAGGGATTCGCTATGAAGAAGACCCTAAGAAGAGGGGAAAGAATGATTAGAGTTGCGAATGGACTCGAAGCAGAAGTTGAAGCAGTAGGAGAGTTTCCACTCATACTTCATACTGGGTTCATGTTTCTTTTGAAAGATGTCCTTTATGTACCCTCTATGAGAAGGAACTTAGTTTCTGTATCATGTTTAGATGATGATGGGCTTCACTGCCATTTTGGGGATAAGAGATGTATAATTATGTCTAATAATAAAGATGTTGGTGTTGACTTTCGACAAGACAAGCTTTATATGATTTCCCTAAGTGATGCAGTGAATAATGTTGATTCCCCAACATCTATGAATGCCAGTACCAAGCGTAAGAGAAATAATAATGAGACATCATCGAAATTATGGCACTATCGTTTAGGCCATATTTCAAGGGGGAGAATTGAGTGTCTCATTAAACAATGAATACTCCACCCTCTTGATTTCTCTGACGCTGAAAAATGCATTGATTGCATTAAAGGAAGGTATGCTAAACAAATTAAGAAAGGAGCCATAAGAAGTATGGGAGTTCTCGAATTGATTCACATAGACATCTGTGGTCCGTTTCTGATAAAATTAGTTGATGGTTTGATTCATTCATAACATTTACTGATGATTACTCTCGGTATGGATACATATATCCCATTAAAGAACATTTAGAGGCATTAGACAAATTCAAGATCTTCAAAGCTGAAGTTGAAAACCAGCACAATTGAAAGATTAAGACAGTAAGATCTGATCATGGTGGGGAGTATTATGGAAGACATACTCCATATGGCCAAGTTACTGGACCATTTGCAAGGTTCTTATAGGAAAATGGCATAGTTGCCCAGTATTCTATACCGGGTGAACCTCAGAAAAATGGAGTGGCTAAAAGGCGTAATCACACACTTATGACATGGTCCGAAGCATGTTAAGCTGCTCTATTTTGCCGGTTAATTTTTGGATGGAGGCATTGAAAACAGCTGCACATATTCTTAATCAAGTCCCTAGTAAAGCGATGCCTAAAATACTATATGAATTATGGACTGGGAGAAAACTGACTTTGAATTACTTGCATGTGTGGGGTTGTCCAGCTGAAGCTAAAGTTTTTAATCCAAATATTGGAAAGTTGGATCCTAAGACTGTCAGTTGTCACTTTATTGGATACCCTGACAAGTCGAAAGGATATAGGTTTTATTTCTCAAACCAGTTCACTAAGTTCGTTGAAATAAGACATCCCGTGTTCTTGAAAGATGAACTGGTCAGGGGAAGCATGACATCGAGGAAAATAGATCTTGAGAAAAAGAGGGTTTATGTCCCAACGCTAATGATTCAAGAGCCTATTCTTCCAGCGCATACTGATGTTGCACCTTCGGTTGAACCAGCTGTTGATACAACACCTTCTGAGTCTCCTACTATCACTGATGAACATGATGAGGAAGCTCAGGAGCCTCTAGCTGTGGTAAATGAACCACACGTTGAACCTCTTAGAAGATCACAGCGGACAAAAAGGCCTGCTATACCTAATGATTATGTCATTATATGAGTGAAGATATGAATGAGGTAGTGCTGGATAATGATCCTGCATCATTTAAAGAAGCTATGAAAAGTGAGCATTCATCTAAATGGTTTAAAGCCATGAAGGATAAAATAAAGTCAATGAGCACTGATAATGTATGGGACTTAGTAGAGATTTCTGATGGAGCCAAAACAGTAGGCTGTAAATGGGTCTACAAAACCAAACTTGGCTCCAAAGGGAATGTTGAAAGGTTCAAAGCAAGACTCGTAGCAAAGGGCTTTACGCAAAGAGAAAGCGTTGATTATGGCGATTGTAGCTCATTATGATTTGGAGTTACATTAGATGGATGTGAACATGGCATTCCTAAATGGAGATCTTCGTGAAAATGTTTACATGGCTTAATCAGAAGGTTTTGTCGTGGAAGGAAGAGAACATTTAGGGTGTCGACTTAAGAAATCCATTTATGGATTGAAACAAGCGTCAAGGCAATGGTACCTCAAGTTTGACGAAATAATCAGATAATTTGATTTTAAGGAGAATGAGATATACAATTGCATATATGTCAAGTTCAGGGGGAGCAAGTTTATTTTCTTGATCCTTTATGTTGATGATATTCTATTAGCCAGTAGTGATAAGAATATGCTGCTGGAGACCAAAAGGTTCCTATCCTCCAAATTCGACATGAAAGATCTCGGTGAAGCGGCCTATGTTCTTGGCATTGAAATACACCGAGATAGAGCCAAAGGCGCATTGGGGCTATCACAAAAGACATATATTGAGAAAGCACTAAAGAAGTACAATACGCATAAGTGCTCCGCGTCACCTGCTCAAATAGTTAAGGACGATGAGTTTGGGACTTATCAATGTCCAAGAAACCAATATGAAGCTGATCAGATGAAAGCGGTTCCATATGCTTCTGCTGTCGGAAGCATCATGTATGCACAAGTATGTACTCGCCCTGACATGGCTTTTGTAACCGGGATGCTTGGCAGATATCTATCAAATCTAGGTCCAGATCATTGGATAGCTGTTAAAAAGGTCTTGTGATATTTGCAAGGCACTAAGAATTACATGCTCACATATAGAAAATCTGATAATCTTGAAGTTGTGGGATATTCAGATGCAGATCATCCAGAGTGTAAGGATACTAAAAAATCCACGTCCGGTTACATATTCACCCTTGCTTAAGGAACAATATCGTGGAAGAGCTTCAAACAAAGTGTTACTGCAACAACAACGATGCATGCAGAATTTGTGGCATGTTATGAAGCTACCGGGCAGGCAGTATGGCTCAAGAATTTTATTCCCAGGTTAAGAGTGGTCGTCAGTGTATCTAAACCACTCACATTATATTGCGATAATCAACCAGCAATATTATATTCGAGTAACAACAAGTCAAGTGGAGCTGCCAAATACATTGACATAAAGTATCATGTTGTGAAAGATAGAATCTAGGATCAAATGATTAATGTGAAGTATTTAAATACGAAAATGATGTTAGCAGGTCCGCTCACAAAAGGCCTACCAGCCAATAAATTCAATGAACATGTTGCCGGCATGGGTCTGGTAGAAAGCCTTTGATTCTGGAAGAAAGCGGGACCAGTATGTATATATCTATTCTCCTTTATGTACTAAGCTCTATTTTGAGATAGAATAATGTACTATAGTCATTAGAGTTCAATGGTACTTCATAGACCATTGTAACCCTATGTCTTGGTATATTGTTTTATTGAGAAATGAGTTATAATGTTAAACCATATGATCAAGGGGAGAATGTTGGGTTGATCATATGATCAGCTAAGTGTGAACACACCTAGCTAATTGTGTGCTTAAGTTGACAAGGTCAAATTGACTGGAGCTTTGATTGGAGGCTCTAGAATACATTCAAGAAGCCCAAAACCGACCTAAGGGAAGGTTCCCCTGGTGCAGCTCTTATATATATAAGGAGAGGTACCTCTTGGCCTCATGACAATCCTAAGAACCCTAGCTACCAATCAAACTGCAGCTGGAGCACTGGGAAGGACTTTAGCCCTCTCTACATCCCTCATCAATCTCAAGAACTTGCTTGCATCAAGCAGGCACGGGGACTTCAGCGAGCCCTATGGCTAATTCGTCGAACGAAGGTATGTGTGCATGATTTACTTGCTGTTCTTGGTGTTTTAGCTAGAGTTAGTGATCCCGAGGATTTAACAATCTTCATCTATATTGTGTGATAACAAGAATGTATGTTGCTGGTTTACTTTTACCTTGTTCCTTATTAATCAAATATTACAGCCATATATGGTTACATCATTTATGTGTTCAACCTTTGCTGGGAACTTCATCAACTCACCATATAATGTTGAGAAACTGTATGGAGCATTTCTTGATGGTTTTTAGCTATTGAGGCCGCCTGTTTACTTCAGAGTGCATCAGTCAGAGACATCGTGATCTGCTCGTCAGCATTACTGTCTCCAGTTTCTATTGTCGAATTCTCGTCTGTGTTATCAAATTTTTTTGGTTCCAATGTATTTTCTTCTCACAATACACGTGATTCATTTGTAATTCATATCCATTGAACACTAAGTCACTAATTGATGGAAGATAGGTAGTATGAGCAGAAGAACAATGAACGCTAAGTATGAACAGTGGAGCAGTTTCATATAAAAAATAGTGGAGGACGTTTTAACTGAATTGGAATGTAAACATTGCTACTCACTCATCAAATAACTATTACAAGGCACTTGCTACAATGACATGAGATAGATTTGAGGTAAAAAAACATTCCAAAGAAAAATTATGATCAGCTACTATAGACCGTATTTTTTCATTTGCCTTTTTTGTTTATATTATATTATTAACACTATTAGAAATAAATTACATATTAAACCCTTTTAACGACGCCACTAGCTCTAGGGCTGCAATATAACGCTGTGGACCGCATGCATGGAAAGGGTTCACAACATGGCAAATATTGGCCAATACATGTGGTGTCACAGTGTTATATTGCAGTGCCAAACCTAGTGATGCTGTCAAAAAGTTAGATCTACAATTTATTTCCATCAGATGTCAATAACATGATAGATATAGAAAGAAGGTTAAATGATACGGAGTAAAAATCAACTATCGGCCGCCCGCAATGTTGAGGATGAGGAGTTGAGGACCAAACACGACACACATCAACAAGTGGCATAAGTTGTGCCATGCTTTGGCAATGCCAAAAATCGGCTCTCAGACTGCTCATCTAGCGCGCTATCTATAGTTGAGATCGAACCGCCGCATAATAGCTCCCATGTTTATTTTCCCCTTTTTATGGTCTAATTGAACATTTTTTTAATCTTTGTCTTATAACATTAACAATAATAGTCGTTATAATTAGTTTATTGTTAAAAATACCCACAATACCATTATAAAATACCCCCTTCGTTGCAAATAAGGGGTTTTGGCATCTTATTTTTCGGTCCATATTCAAATAGATACCGATGAATCTAGACATATATAAAGAACACATATCTATCTATCTATCTATCTATCTATCTATCTATCTATCTATCTATCTATCTATCTATCTACTCTATAAAAGAGCGGGTTTAAAGAAAAATATTTTATATTCTAATCTAATCTACCCAACAGCATAACTACCCATCGGATCCCCTTGAACCCTTTAATCTACCGTCCGATTGAGTTCAATTGGGCCCACAAAAAATATTAATATAATACAGCTTAACATGTGTTACTTGAACTCCATAGCACGGCGTGAGAAAACAATTAGGGTTGATGTTTACGTTACGCGTTTCTGCTTGTAGATGCTCGTTTTTTTCACCGGTGATTTTGCATACCCACCGCGAGTTCCACCCAAAGATACGTCTCTCTACCCCTCCCTTGTACGTGGGCCAGTTTTGTATGGCCTTTCTGGCCCAACTGAGAGCAGATTTAGAACCTGATAAGATTACATAGGTAGAATAATACCGTATCGTCAATAAAGATTTGGTTAAACCTACTCATAACTCCACAGAATGCCCATCAGAACACAATGTGGCAAGAAAATAACTCATAGCTTATTAGAACAGTAGCAACAAACAATCAAAAAGATTGCTTTTATGACTCAACATGGCTCAAAATAAACATATTTCTAAAATTGATGTTCGGCTCAAATGGAAATATATCATATCCCCGATGCGACACTGCAATGTTTTCACATCCAATGCTATTATCAATAGCACTCATATTTCATTTTATGATGAAAAAACTTAAACATGTGCCAAATTCATGCACATGATTTGTAAATGAATCTCCACAAAGTTATGTGATTGATTCAGACTCTCAAATTTTCTCTTAATTTTTAAATTTATGGACTCTAAACGAGCTTATAAAAAAGATTGCTTTTATGACTCAACATGGCTCAAAATAAACATATTTCTAAAATTGATGTTCGGCTCAAATGGAAATATATCATATCCCCGATGCGACACTGCAATGTTTTCACATCAATGCTATTATCAATAGCACTCATATTTTATTTTGTGGTGAAAAAACTTAAACATGTGCCAAATTCATGCACATGATTTGTAAATGAATCTCTACAGAGTTATGTGATTGATTCAGACTCTCAATTTTTCTCTTAATTTTTAATTTTATGGACTCTAAACGAGCTTATAAAAAAATTGCTTTTATGACTCAACATGGCTCAACATAAACATATTTCTAAAATTGATGTTCAGCTCAAATGGAAATATATCATATCCCCCATGCAACACTGCAATGTTTTCACATCCAATGCTATTATCAATAGTACTCATATTTCATTTTATGATGAAAAAATTAAACATGTGCCAAATTCATGCACATGATTTGTAAATGTTTTTCCACAAGGTTATGTAACTAATTCAGACTCTCAATTTTTCTCTTAATTTTTAATTTTATGGACTCTATTTTAAACAATCATTAAAATCAGTTACACGATATTTTGTATTATTACATGAGGGACGCACGTGCATCTTTACTTGTGTAAAATAATGAATGGATGGATGAATTCAAAATCTAAACCTCTTATAATTTAGAAATGGACATAATATAATTTGAAATAATCATTAAATTTGGGTTTTGCCGGCGACGTCGTCTCCACCTCCAGTGGTAAAGGGGAGAGCCACGGACGGCGAGTGGCTCGGCGGAGGTGGCGGGCGAGGTAGCGGTTGAGACCGGCGGCGGCGACGCCGCCGGTCGGGGAGGGCCGAGAATCGGGGCGAGGTGACCGTTAGGTTAGTGGTGAGCGGCAGATGGCGATGTTGTGGCAGAGGGCGGTGGGCGGAGCGATGAGGCGGCGGGAGCTGCCGGCCGTGGAAGACGGCGGCCGAGGCTAGGGCAAGAGGCCGCGGTGCCGGGGAGGCGTCGGCGGCCGAGCGGGTGGTGACGCGCGGGGCAAAGGCAACTGGACGAGAGGAAGGAGGAGGAAGGAGCGTCACACGCGCATAGCGAGCGCACACGAAATAGCAACCCTGCGCATCCACTGGTCTGTGGTCTGCAATCCTTGCAATACTTGCGCAGAAAAAGAAAAGAAATGCCCAACCCCACAAAGTGGTTAGGGGCTGAATCGATCTATGCCAATGCCGCATAGCCTGTCAACCTGTCCGATAGAAAAGCGTCGTAGGACCAGCAGAATGCTTCGGCTGTCTTGCCCTTGAGGTGGATCTAAAATGGGTGCACTCACAAATTTTCCACAAGTTAAGCAAATTCAATAAATATTTCGTGAAAGAGCAGAGAAAAGTAAATTAAACCGGATAGTGAAAAAATAACAAATGAAATAAAACAAGACAAACTAAATGAGATATTAGTTGCAAGTTAATTACGACATAATAGTCCTGATAACAAAAACAACTTACGATATAATATATTTTTGTAGTGCACAAACACAAAAGATATTGTTTTTCGTTCCAGCAGAAGTCTCGTGAAGTTCTTTTTTACAAGTAAATCTTGTGAAGCTTTGTTCCACCTCACATTTTACAAGTTTTGCAGGTATTAAGCGTAAATGTGTCACGGTAGGAAATCCACATTCCTTCATCGAGTAGCATGCGCTCAAATGCATCCATGTTGTCCTGATGTTCCCAACATTTTGGATGGAAGCTTATAGCCACTTTGTGGAGTCTTTTGGCACTTGCGATCACAGCTTTCATGAACCATAGTTCACAATCAGTTCCTCTCAATCCGGTAAGCTCTAATTCCAGTAGGTGAGCAATGGTGGTATCACGCAGTGTCCAGTCATCTTGGTGATGGCGTTCGAGATTATTGGACTGCAACACAGATATAATAAACAATTGCATGTTTAGTTCAATAGATTTATTAGAGAAGAATCATCTAGATAGAGAAAAAACTAAGTAAATACTAAGTTATATGGGATATAAGTACCAACATGATGTCCATCGAGTGTAAATGTAAGCTGAGGCTTGTAAGATTGTTGAATTGACAAAGGAGGCTTCCCACGCTAGCTCTATAGTCATGATGCCGAAATGTATGCTGAAAAATATTAACCGTCAAAGATGTGATACTATGGAGTTGTGGTACCCAACTTTGTATCACGCCCGGATCCATCATCACATCTATGCCTCCAAGTGTCACGTCAAGGCATGTGGCCGAGCTGCATTGCTTGAGGAGGAGAATATTGGCGTTTATATCGTTTTCAATCTTGTCTGGATTAGTAAAGAAACCATGACCGATCTTGAGGTTCCGCACGCACGACAATTCATCATTGACCTCAAGCCTTTTGGGCGACGATGCTCGTTGAAAGAATCATTGACCTCAAGCCTTTTGGGCGACGATGCTCGTTGAAAGAATTCAAATTCTTCCAGCCTCGGAGCTGAGATCCTAAGCTCATCGTTGCCGTGGCATTTGTCAATGTGGAAACTCCGGAGCATGGGAGTCTTGAGCTCCCACGTTTGCACGTGGACATTCTCTGCCCACAACTCCGAGAGCTCATCGGCCTCTAGCTGCATTATCTCCTCTTCCATTGTATTAGGAAACCATATTTTGTCCATACGCAGCTTTTGCAGATGCGGGCAACACACTGACGACACAAGGTGGGCAAGGAGGTGAAGAGCACCATGATTTTCGATCCCAATCCTTTCGAGGGAGAGATCGATGAGTGACATGAATCTCATGGCAGTGGGGAGCCGGAGTCTTGCGTCGCCTAATGCTAAGTGAATGGTCTCCAAACAACTAGGAAGCTTGTCAAGAAGCACCACGGGCTCCTCCTCGCCACTATGGCGATCCTCTTCCTCCTCAGAATCGGAATCAGAATCAATTATATCAATAAGACGACGATGAGGCAGATTCATGTCCACGGTGAAAGACTTGAGACCTTGCCGAAAGGCGCCGGCGTACTGCATCCAGCCTTGCGTGGCATGGGCGGACGCCAGACTCAACCTTTCCACATCCTCTGCGTTCATCAACATAAGACCCGTGGTATAAGAGATGATCAGGCGGGCGCAGTCGGATCGGGTACGCCGCTGGGCAAGCACGTCGCTGACGACGGAAGCGTACGCCTTCAAGGCGGCGCACCGTTCGGTGACACTGGCGGCGGCTGTGCCAGACACCGGACGAAAGGCGAAGCGTAGCGCGGGAACGCGTGTCCAGAGGCCGAGCCAACGCCGCGAGAGCGCGCTGGTGCGCACCGCGTCCCTCGCGTCGGCCACCACCCGGAGGATTCGAAGAAGCACGTCGTCGTCGAGGCCGCTGATCATGTCGACGTCGTCGCCAGGCGATGGCGTTAGCCTGGGTCGCTTCGCTTGGCGCACGTCGTCCGCCGCCGTGGAGTCCATGCGCGAGATCAGATTGGTGGCTAGTGCTCGTTCCTGCTAGAACAGGCGCGCGGATTGTACGAAAGATTGGACTGTGAGCCAAAGAACCGTGCTTCTGATTTTGCCAACGGATTAACGCCTTTGCTATATATTATAGATCAGAAATCCCCCGCAGGTATACTCGTCCGGATCGGAAATAGAATGCCTGCCAAAAACTGTCCGGATCGGAAATACCTGCCAAAACCGGAGGTGCGCGAGGCGGAGTGAGGCGGCGACGGGACGGAGGGCAGCGACCGGGCGGGGTGGAGGGTGGTGCTCGACCGGGAGGAGAGCGGACGGCGATGCTCGACGGCAAGGAGGCGCTTGACCGCGCGGAGGGACGCGACGCGACGGGTGGAGGCAGGCGGCGGGTGGGAGGCGAGGGGCGGCGGCCGGAGCTCTCACGCGCAGCGCCGGATCAGATCATCGGGACCCGAGGAGGCGGGGTGCGTGTGAATAGGTGAGGGTATACATGTCATTTCCCAGGAATTAAAAGCAAATAAAGATTCTTGGTAGACCCCACCTGTCAGCGACCTACTCCGCATGACCGCGTTGTCTATCCGTGTCTCCGTGAGTCCGTCCTCTCTCCTCTGCCTCGCCCAAACCTCCACGTCCTCTTCCCTGGCCCAGCGCGGCACTCCCTTTCACCGTTCCTCCGTCCAGTTAGAATCCGAACAAAGCCTTCGTAATCCCCGTTGATATTTACAACGGCCCATAATCAAACAATTGGTTGCAGACGGCCCAAAATCAAACAAATTTGTAGTAGATGTTAGAATATATGATTATATAATACCATATCGTCCGCAAGAATTCAGATATGACAACTAAAATATGTCAACGAGTCCATAAGAAACAAACAAGGATGTGCAGTTCAAGAGAACGGCTTGAAAACGAAAAGGAAAGAAAATCAGGAAGAGAAAGTTTGTAGTTGACAAAAATAAATCCAAGAAAAGCATCAGTTCTTGGGAGTTCTTGGGAGTGAGACGAAATTCTGGATCCCACCACCCGGCCACGCGAGTGTGTGGCGCTGCGCCGGACGCCGACGAAACGGAGAGAGGAAGCCATCCCCACCGGCGAGACACGGCTGCCGAGATGCTGCCGGTTCCGAGAGAGGAGCCGCCGCCCCTTGAGAGAGGGTGTTGTGTAGACCAGATCGAGCAAATCCGATGCGTATCATGGCTCCCCACCCCGCGGTGGAAATAAAAAGAATCACCAAATAAAGAAAATAATGCGGCAGGGGCAAGCGAGAGCGCTCCACCTTGCCTTGCTGCCGAACGTGAGACGGGGAGCTGGTGAGAAGCTGCTGATGCCGCAGTAGTTGTTGTGAGAGAGAGAGGGAGCAGGTGAGAGCTTGCTGCTGCTGCCGTAGTGAGGAATTTAAACCGTTTCATGAGATCGAACGAAGTGGGCCGCCTGTTTGGGCTGATTCCTTTTCTTCATTATTCCACAATCATTATTATCTTAAAGCTAAAAAGTGAGTTAGTCTGCACAATTAACATTATTCATGAGAATCATTATTATCTTTAAGCTAAATGGTGAGTTAGTCTGCACAATTAACATTATTCATGAGATTTATATTTAATTCTGTTATTGACGTCTCGTCACCACGTGACTACGATATATCAACTATTGGCAGAAAGAGGCAACACATATGTTCCTTATACCGGCTAGATACCCGCATGCTTTTTTCCAACTATACGTACTACATTTCTTTTGAATTTTTTATATTATACTAAAAAAATTTATTCAGTGTGAAGTGGATCTCCATCGTCAATCCGGTAAAGAGGAGTCAAGTTAGGCTTATCGATCTCATCATTCTGATTTTGAGGTTTTGCTTTGAATTAGGACTGTCCCTATTTGATATTTTCCATTTAAATTCTTTGTGCATTTCATTGTTATTGATTATATAATTTATTTTTTTGATTTAAATTATTATATAAAGTTAATTGTCTAAAAGTCAACTACTGTCTATACAATCCATGTATCTGTTGACCTAGAGGTGTCTAAGGATTTGTTTTCTCCTGTTGCAACGTACGGGCATTCTTGCTAGTGAACTAAAAAATGGCTAAACTATGAGCTAAAAATAGTTACTCATTAGATGTACTATTTGAATACTTGCAGCTAAATTTTAGCAACTGATTTTTTGAAGGAGGAAACCAAAAAAAACTTAGAGCATCCAATAGATCTTAAAAACTACTCCTAAAATTTGATTTTAGGTTTGTCCAGCAACTCCTAAAACCACTCCCAAACGGCAACTCCAATCTTTTCGCTCGCGCCAAATAGCCAGTGTCCGCTCTCAAATTTCCGCCGAGCATGTTCGCTTTGTCTCATCTGTAGTATCCTGGCAATGTTCCAATCGTCGTCCCCACCTCCGGTCTTGTTGGTGCGGTGTAGCTCAACGGAGTGGTTTTTTCCTATCGGCATGGCTGCACGCAGAGGTTCAACAGCTCGGCATGGATGCCGTTAGCGCCAATGCAACCACGTTAGCGCGGACGTGGCGACGGAGTCGAAGGTCGGCGCTCAGGCACCAAGCGCCGAGCTCAGGCGCGGCAGCATTGCACGCCGAGCTTGCAGCTAGCAGGCGTACAGGCCATCGAGTGCATATTTCACACTTTGTCTCATACATTCAAAATCGTGTAGAAATTTTTAGAAAATAAATATAGGTCCAATTGATATGAGATAAGTTTCATTAGATTTGTAGTATTACCTTCTACGTTACAGAAAAATATATAGACTAATAAAAAATCTATTGGAATTTCTAGAAAATAATTAACCGTTTAAGGATTGTTTAAATTCCTAGTTGATTCATGTTAAATTCAATATTCATGAAACCATAGTTTCTATAATGATAGTGCTCTTTTCATAAAATAGTTTATACAGTCTTTTTATCTCGTACATTTTTACACATTGAATCATTACTTAGTGTAAAATGAATAAAAACCGTTCTCAAACATTTCATAAAATGAGCACTTTTCTTTCAGGACTATTTCGGGATATCAATTAGTTTTAAAAGAGAAGCACATCACAGCATCAAGCTAACAAAACTCAGATCAAGATTTTAGGAGTTCATGTTTATGCACTTTATAAGATCGATTGCCATTAAGCAAATAAATCATAAGATGCACCGGCAAGTAACAGTCCCATGCAAAAACAATTACTGCACAATTAGTGCTGTTTTCATAAAATAGTTTATATGGTTTTTTTATCTTGTACTTTTTTTGCAAATTGAATCATTATTACCTAGTGTAAAAATGAATAAAACAGTTTTGAAACATTTCATAAAATGAGCACTTTTCTTTCAGGACTATTTCAGAAAATCAATTAGTTTTAAAAGAGAAGCACATCATAGCATCAAGCTAACAAAACTCAGATCAAGATTTTAGGAGTTCATGTTAATTTGCTATACACTTTATAAGATCGACCGCCATTAGGCAAATAAATCATAAGATGCACCGGCAAGCAACAGTCCCATGAAAAACAATGACTGCACAATTAGACCAACTCACCAACACAATGAAGCCTATCAAATTTGGTTTCATGAATATTGAATTTAACACGAATCAACTACGAATTTAAACAATCCTTAAACGGTTATTTATTTTCTAAAATGTAAATAGATACCCTATTTTATTAGTCTATATTTTTTTTTTGTAACATAGAAGATAATACTACGAATCTAATGAAACTTATCTCATATCAATTGGACCTATATTTATTTTATATAAATTACTACTGGATTTTGAATGTATGAGACAAAGTGTACAAATATGCACTCTGTTAGCTTGTACGCCTGCTAGCTGCAAGCTCGGCGTGCAATGCTGCCGCGCCCGGATGAGCTCGGCGCTTGGTGCCCGAGCGCCGACCTTCGCACTGACGTGGCTGCATTGGCGCTAAGACCGGTGTCACCAGGCAGCGCATCCATGCTAGTTACGGTACATAAACAGTGTTTTTTCACCCTATGTACAGTGCGCAATAGTGTTTTTTACACCAACATTCACTCTGCGGTGACATCCGAGCTGAGCTGTTGAACCTCGGCGTACCGCCGTACCGCGCTGAGTTCTGAGTCCATTTTTGCAAATAATTTCGAATAGAATCTATTTGTTAGAATAGTTTGAAAAAAAAAGGCTAAATAGAAAAAAAACACACCTCAACGGACTGGTCGGCGCTGAAGGCAAACGAAGAGGTGGTAGGCTGCACAATGAGGTGGCGTCGAGCGGTCGAGCCTGACGCCTGGCTGTGTAGCTGTGCTATGAACTCCGCCGCCAGCAAGGCATCGAGCTATAGTGCAAAATCACGAGGGAGAGCTAGGGGAGACAGAGAGAGAGAGAGAGCAAGCGGTCATAGGTGCATCTGCGCATCGTCTGTTGGCCTGGTTTGATATGCTATGACCGGACAGGGTAGTAGATTGTGATGATGAAAATCTGTTAAAATTTGTCATGGTGGAATACTGATTGACTTGGATGAAGGAGGGATATGCTACCGAATAGGTTAAGAAAAAAAAGTATGGCCAGCGGAAAAACATGAAGTATTCTTCACAAACTAAAATGAACTGGCTGTAGATGATTAAACCAATCATCCGGGGACCATCTGCTTCAACGGCAAAGGGCCGTAAGTCCGTAATTAAGTAGCTACTGTTGCAGACTGACAACCAAAAGGATACTTGCATCATTATTGTGGAATATATGAGCACAACATCGCAACTTTTTATACCTGCTGTCTTAATCAGAATTCTGAAACAAAAATGCCAGTACAATCTCAGCCCCCTCCCCCGCATCGCCCCTAATGGGCGACTCGGGCGGAACCTGCGCCGCCGCCGCCGGCGACTTCCCCTCTTCCCTCACCTCCGTCCTCGCCAGCGCTAGGAGCTCCCCGCCGAGAGGCTCGTGCAGACGCTGGGATGGCGACGGCGGGGAGCTTTCCCGTCTCTCCTTACCCGCTCCCTCCTTCCTTCCCCTTTCCCCGGCCCTTCCTCGTCGACGGCGGTCTCGGGCTTCCCAGTCTCGGCCTCTATGGCACGGATCCGGCCCTTCTTCGCCGGATCTGCAGTGGTGGCGGGCTTCGTTCGGGATGTGGAGGGGGGTTGGCTGCCGGCGGCAGGGCTCCTCCCTCCTTTCCTTGGCCTTGGCCCATATGGCGTGGATCCGGCCCCTCTTTGCCGGATCTGCGTCGTGATGGCCTAGTCGGGGTGGAGAGGGCTGCCACACAAGAGCTTGGGTGGTGGCGGCGAGTCTCCTCCTCCCCTCCGCTCAGGTCCTTCTTTCCCTGTGTCCCTGGCGGCGTCGGGGGCCTGGCAATGGGTCGCTGCAGGCATTGGCTGCAGTGTGCCACTCGTGAGGTGTGTGCGGCCTCCTTGTTGACGGCATGGTGGCAACAGTGACCTATAGGATGGTGGCGGTGGCAAGAGGAGGCAGCCGAAAGCCCCTGCATAGGTTCCACCCGTGCCGGCAGCGATGACACCATTGGTGTCGTTCCTTCCTCTTTTTTTTTTGTCGTTCCTTCCTTGCAAGCGTTTGTTGAAGTCCCCTTTTGCCGTCATGTGTCTCCGGGGGTGATCCCTGCCTAGGTTCCACTAGGCGGGCAGCGATGGCGCTCGACGTCATATGCCTTCTTGAATGCGTTGCCTAGGAGTTTCCGGTCCTACCTTCTTCGACAAGTGCAGGACATCACCCATTCGAGTCCGGTGTTTCAGCGTGGCCTTGATCTCTTATCCGTGGTTTGCTCGTGGCTTTCTGCTGGTAGCTAGGGTTTGCTCACTGAGGTGAAGTCGGAGCTGCTTCGTGGTGGCAAAGCTCAGCAACGATGACATTTCTCGGCCTTCCTCGATGCTGGTGGTTGCCTCCTGCGAGTTGCGGTGTTGAGTGGCTTTGGCCATTGTTCATCTTGTGAAGTCAGAGCTGCTTGTCTAACAATGAGCTCGGCAACGATGACATTTTTTTGGGCGCAGTTGTTTTGTTGTCGTCATCGCAGTGGTCATGTTTAAGGTCTTTGCTGGTTTTCCTTCAATTGACTTGTGTGAGTGTAAAGTTTTAGGCCCAGTTTTCTTTATAAACCGAGTCAATTCTACTCTTTTTAAGTGAATTGCAGGAGCTCCTTGCCTTTTGTGTTAAAAAAATGGCAGTACAAGATAAAAGCGATTTACTTGGTTGAGGAACTCATCATGCCAGGTATTGAGCGTATTAAAGCTTCTCTTAGCATTGACATCATCAACTAGCACGCAGCAATCGGCACCCGAACGCTACGCCAAGGCTCTGGAGCACAACACAATGAAGTCTGTTTCGTCTCGGTGGCACTGGCTCAAGATTTAACCCAAAACAGCACAAGAGGATCACCTGCAAGGTGACAAAGCCTGTCGTCAATGGGGACCTCTTTGGTGAGGAAATCTGCACCGATTGTCGCCTTGTACTGCTGGTTGAACTTCCTGTTCACATATCTTGTAGAGAAGTGAATGGCTCAATGTACAGCTCGTATTGATCTCAAGAGTACATATCTTACTATTATTAATTAGAAATTTTTTTGGAACCTCCACGTTAATTTTTACGAAACGCACCAGAAAAAAGATAAATACTAGAAATTCTCACAAAAATCAGAAACATCTAACCATCAATTCGCAAATTGGAACATTAATATCCATTAGATCTGTTTTCTAAGTAATTATCCACCTCTGCCATTATAAAAGGATTTTAAGTTCAACTCTCAACGAAAACAAATTTCTTCTTTCTTGACAGATTTTTTTCATTTTTCAATTGATTTTTTAAGTAATTATCTATCCTCTTCCATTATGAAAGGTTTTGAGTTCAACTCTCAACGAAAACTGAAAGGAAATTTCTTCTTTTTATTGGCAGATTTTTTCCTTTTTCAAATTTACTCTCAGTTTTTTTAAATTTTTTTCTAATTTACAAATTTACAGCTACTAAATGATTCCGTAACCTTTTTTCATAAAGATGCTAGAAACATTTCTATGAAACAGATAGTTTGTGCATAATCTTGCTATCACTAATTAGAGACTCCTTTTGGATCCTCTTATTAATCCTCACAGGATGCGATAAATAAAAGATAAAATTATAGAAATTTTCACAATAATCAGAAACATCCTATCATCGATTGTAGACTGAAATCTTAACAGCTATTAGATCTTTTTTCTACGTAATTAACATCACGTCATCAATCATGTAACTCTAATAATAGATCTATTTTCTAGAAAAAAAAGATAAATTCTAAAAATTCTCACAAAAATCAGAAACATCATGTCATCCATCATGTAGCTCTAATAATAGTAGTCATTAGATCTATTGCAGTTTCTAAAAAATTACCCAACATGACATTATGAAAGATGAAATAAAATAATCGCCTAAATTTGTAGAAAAATTGCCCATCATGCTATTATGAAATATGAATTAAATAATCCCTTAAATTTGTATAAAATTACCCAACATGCCATTATGCAATACAAATTAAAATAACCCTTTAAATTTGCATATAAATTACTCAACGTGCCATTATAAAAGGTGAATTAAAATATGCCCTAATCTGCATATAAATTACCCAATATGTCATCATAAAATATAAATTAAAATAATTTTTAAATTTGCATATACATTACCCATAATGACATCATAAAAAATGAATTAAAACAATCAGTTCTAATATGTTTACTTTACGGATTAAATCTATATTCGTTAAAGCTTTAACCCGTGCGAGAGCACGGTTTGTACAAGAGGCCATTGGCCGTTGGAGTCTACCGGTATAGCCTAAAACCCAGGAGAAGTGGGCGTGATCTAAAGGCTAAAGACCCGGTGCTAACTAACGTTACCGTATGACACTATTGTACAGCGGTACATAGACCAATTCTCCTACACCCAACAGTAGGTGACCGAATGCAGAGTCTGTTTCTGAACTCATTGAACGTGGACGATGGCAAACCCATGATATCAGCATACTGAGCTTGTGTAGGCACTTGAATCACTCGAAGTTGGCCCAGAGCAACACGTTCACGGACAAAGTGAATGTCTAGTTCAACATGCTTTGTGCGCTTGTGACGGACTGGATTTCAGACAGGTAAACGGCAGAAATGTTGTCACAGTAAATAACTGTGGCTTTGGGAACTAGAACTCCAAGCTCATGAAGAAGATTTCGAACCAGCAACATTCAGCAGCTGCATTGGCAACAGCCCTATATTCTGCTTCCGTGCTGGACCTGGAGACCTGTCGTTTGTCGTTTTGAGGACCACGAGATTAGGGATGATCCGAGGAACACACAATATCCTGATGTGGAGCGGCGTGTGTCAGGACATCACGCCCAGTCCGCGTCGGAGTAAGCACTGAGGTCGGTTGATGGGGATGTTGGAACCGCCTAGGATCAGCGAGGTCGACGACGCACTCTTGACTCACGAACACACACAAACAAGAAGCTAACAAGAGGCACACAGGAGCTTTTGGGCGACGAACGCCCCTAGGCAACAAACGCCAAGGCTTTGCGCACGTGGCCCACGTTCCACACGCCTGGACTCCCTTCCACTTCGCACGAACGAGACTGCAACTCACTCAGCCTGAAGAAGCGGTCCTACTGCGGTGCCTCGTCTACATGCAGCATCCAACGTCAACTGCAATGGGCACGCTCCCACGATGTGCTTGATCGGAACCTTACTGCTCCCATCGCGTTGGCCGTTGAACGCTCAAACGTCCATCCTCGTGACTCGGCCACCAGACCAGGACCCTGAGCCTAACTTTAGCTCATGTATGTTTCGATGCTAGTTAGAAATATTAAATATGGTCTAATTATAAAACTAATTATACAGACGAGAACTAAACGGCGAGACGAATTTATTAAGCCAAATTAATCCATGATTAACGAATGGTTACTGTAATATTATATTTGTTAATCATAGATTAATTGGGCTTAACAAATTCGTCTCGCCGTTTAGTACTCATCTGTGTTTAGTTCTATAATTATATTATATTTAATATTTTTAATTAGCGTCTAAACATCCGATATGACGGGAGCTAAATTTTATCTCGGCAATCCAAACACCCCCTAACAACTTCTACATGCACTATGCTACGTACATGACACACATCCACGTAACAGAACTATAGACTTTTACAGCCCGTCCGTTTGGAGCTACTGCTGCTGCTTATTTGGCTTTTTTCACTATTCACTTGCTTGTTTGTCCTGTAGTGGGTGCACGGCCAGCCACAAAAATCTCAAGCGAACACTCTGTTAAGGATAAGTCGGAAGAAGATCAACCGTCCTTCCTATGCTCTTTATAAAGTTGTTTTAGGGCCTTAAGAAATGTAGACCGTAGTGGCTAGAAACCGTCTATCTTTGTTTTGGATTTTTTCAGGTTCAGGCAAGAAAGCAAAGAGAGTTGACTGTCTACTCGGCAGTTCGTGTGTTTTAATAAAATCTATCACCCGATTGACCGCCGAGATCACAACATCCGATTTGCATCTGCAGGCAGATTCAGGTGACCGTAACATTTCCATCACACGAAAATCAAACGGTAGCATTTACCCAAACTAGTTAAAATGCACGTGCATCCCGCACGTGTCAAAAAAATCTATCGCGATGTCTAATGTATAATTTCTTAATTAATTTATAATTTTATTCCCATAATTTTTGAAATAAAGTTAGAGTTTATCCCCATTCCCTAAATTGAATAGTTCTTCCATTAAAATATCTTTTGTTTCCCATGACTAAGTCTCAAAATTAATTCTTCCAGATATGGTTGTTCACTCACAGGCCCACATAACCCACACACATTCCTCTTGCCTTCTCCCTTCCGAAGCAACAACCGTCTCCCTCCCGAAGCAACAAAGATAGAGAGGATAGTAGACAGTTCGGCTAAATCCGAGCAGAATGAAACCGGTGGACAGTAGGAGAGACAAGACAGAGAGGATAGTAGACAGTTCGGCTAAATCCAAGCAGAACTGTGACCTGTGGCAATAAGAGAGACAACAACGATGATGACTTGGGAGAAGGTAGATGCAGCCTCGTCCTGACCTGGTGGGTCCCATGTGACAGTCTGAGCAAAATGAGACCGGTGGCAGTAGGAGAGACAATAGTAAACAGAGCTAGCCCTGCCCTATTGGTACCATGCGACAATCACCGTAGATATTGTCTTCTATCTAGTTTGTGTAACATTATGCATCGGGTGACCCCGATGTGTCTATCCCACACTTTCGCTTGCTAGGCCACCTCGGTATCATCTATCCCGCGCTTCCCCTTACTGTTGTCCTGATCGGGCTCGCCATCCTGGCCGTAGATATGCGCAGCTGCCCATCAGCTCAATGTCGCCTATCCCGCACCTATGTCCATATGCATTGCCTTCATTATTTAAATATAAAAATCAATCGCGAGGGGAGTTCATCAGTTCATACTCCTACTTCATTATTTTCCGCTATAATAGAGAAATTGGAGTCAGAAGAAAATTTTAAAACTCTAAGTCAACATTTGTTTGTTATTCCATTATGAAGCAATTTTCTTTTATAAACACCAATAGAGAAAAATGGCCTAAAAATCTATTACCATTAAAATGTCAGATGATGTTAAAAGTTCATTCACAACGTACATCTGCACAAACCTTTTCACATTATTCATTTGCTTAATAACTATTTAACACATCCACAACCATTAGTTCAAATGTACATGGGCATAACTATTTTTGCATATTTTTATTAACACATATAGTCATACTGACTAAAAACCTAGAGCTTAACCATGAAATATTTGAAAAATATGAAAAGAAAAACCAAATTTGGGCATTGTTTCCTGGCTAGAAATCGGCCCAGAACTGCCCAACTGGCTGCCCCGAATTTGGCCCCCAGCTGAGCACAGCCGTCCGTTGGCGATCGACGGCCAGAAATAATTTGGTGGCCAGGTAAAAAACCTAGCGTCACCTTTCTCCCTTCCATCTGGTGGCCGGCGGCTCTCTCTGTGTTCCCCTGTGCTCTCGAGTGACAACTCCACCCCAGCACCAGCAGCCATGGTCAGCCACACTCCGCCACACACAGCAGCTATATGCTCCTCCCAAGTGACAACTCAGCAGCCATGGTCCTCGTTGTGTTTTGCTTCCTCTTTTTGTCTGCTCTCAGCGTTTGCTTGCAGCATCGACTCTTTTTTTCTGTTCTCAGCGTTTGCTTGCAGAGCACCGAGTGAGCTTAACGGCCCTCCCTCTTTCTGATTGCTGCCTCTTCTTGCTTCTGGTCTTTCTCACGGGTAAGTGAGACCAAGAGATCCCAGCCATGGAGATCTGGATTTGCTTCCTATTCTCGCTTTTGGTCGGGTTTGATAATTGATTTCTTGTTATATATAGGATCATCCAACCTTGAGATGGCGATTTGGGATTATTATTAAATCAGTGTATGTAATGTGTTCTATTTGTTATTCCGTGATACATATGTTGGGCCGTCCAACTATCAACGTCCGTACCCCTCCTTCCCAATTGATTCTCCACCGCGATGTTTGTGGGCATTCTAGGTTGGAGGCGGGTAGAAATTTCTGTGCAAAAAATTGGGCCGAAGCCGGCAGAAACGCGTGATGCGTAACATCCTTGCGTAAGATTTATATAAACACCGTGGTACAGCAACTCCGAGTAGCAACACCAAGGTGGATTATGTTAATGATATTAGTGGGCCCGATTGATTCCAATCGACGGATAGATCAAGGATCAAAAAGAATCCAAAGGGTGGGTACGGCGTTGGTCAAATAAAAAATAGCTGCAAAATATATTACTTTAAATTTGTTCTTTTGCAGGGTAGATCAGTGGGTCCCACAGCTTTACGCAGCACCGTACGCCACTGCTATGCGAGACGTGGTGGACTGAGGAAGTAGAGCTCTTGGGACTGCTGGGCACCCGACGCCTTGACATGACTACACACAGATCTCTTGCCCCTTCAAACAAAAAGGTAGAACGAATACCAAAATAATTTGTCACATACTTTCGTAATTAATTACAGTGTGTGAACGCCTATAATTACAGTATATAAACACTGCAGTTACAGTGTAAAAATCTATAATTACACTGTAGTTATAGTGCAAACATATAATTACTGTAAAACAGTGACAAACTCACCCCTGCTTTTCAAAAAAATGTTACTGCTCATATCTACGGAAAAAACTACTTCCTCCATTCTTTTTTATTTGACGCGGTTGATTTTTTTTCAAAATTTTAATCCTTCGTTTTATTCAAAAATTTTATGCAAGCATGTAAAAACTCAAGTTATATTGAAAATACACATAATGATGAACCAAGTAACAACAAAATAAATGATAAGTAATGTGATTTTTTGATAAGACGAAGAATCAAAGTTTTAAAAAAAAATCAACCGTGGCAAATAAAAAAGAACAGAGAGAGTACTAAAAGTTATTGTGT
Organism: Paspalum vaginatum; assembly: GCA_030272315.1. NCBI lineage: Eukaryota > Viridiplantae > Streptophyta > Magnoliopsida > Poales > Poaceae > Paspalum > Paspalum vaginatum. The sequence goes on along the minus strand of CM059020.1, from coordinate 44,071,504 downwards.
AAAAAATACGGTGTAAGAACAGATAACGGTGTAAAACGTTGAGAGAAAGTTCCTGTAATTACAGTGTAAAAGAAACTGTAAACACCTATAATTTACAGTGTATGTCATCTGTAATCGAAAAAATGTGAAATTAAAATGTCATACACATATTAATATTTGTAAAATGTCGTGGCAACCCAGCTCTACAAAGACACGTTAATGTCTGTGTCTCACCGCAGCGAGAAGGCGCAAACCAACCAAGGCGCGTGCACCAAGGAGGAGGACGAGGGCTGCTGGCACGCGCTACCCCACGCCGTAGGTCTGCTGCACTGCGGCAAGACCTGCCGCTGACAAGGCCAGCTGTCAAACAAAATGTATCCAACAGCGCGTTCGGCGCTCGTGCTGCGTATAGATCCCGGATTAAATTTTAGCGGCCGTGCCGTCGGACATTTAGACCTCGGATATTTAGACGTGGGTTAGAAATATTAAATATAGTTTAATTATAAAACTAATTACACAGATGTGAATTAAATGACGAGAAGAATTTATTAAGCCTAATTAATTCATGATTAGCAAATACAGTAACTAGTCGTTAATTATAGATTAATTATGCTTAATAAATTCGTCTCGTTATTTAGTCCTCGTCTATGTAATTAGTTTTTAATTAAACCGTATTTAATACTTCTAACTATCATCCGGACATTCGATGTGACACGTGTTAAAATTTAGCCACAGGATAAAAACACCCTCTCATCCGACGCAAATCGACGGCCATCAAATCGCGCGATGAGAGGCTTTGAAACACACGAGTGACGTTTAGCAACTACTTGCCCGTGATGACATGAACACCCGGCGGACGGGCACTAGTGTCCACGTATCGTTGGATTGGAGAGCATCATACTCCGACTGCATGGCCGCCCGCCAATCCAGGTCCCGTAAGGCGGCGCGAACAGACGTAGGTGCCGCGTCAGGGGCAGGCGTGGTGGCGAGGTTGGCATATTTGCGGTTGGGCTGCCGGATGCCGTCACGCGCCCGGGTGACCATGTAGTGGTGAAGGGGTGCAGGTTGCTGGTGCGGCGCACATGACGGAGCCGGTGGATGGAGTTGGGGTGTGCGACGTCGAGGGGATGTGCATCTCCTGTATGCTCGCAACGTCAGGTGTCGTGGCTCCAGGTGACGCCGAGAGAGGCGGGTTGGCAGTTGGTGATGGCGTCGCAACTGGTGTGGGCGCCGCAGGACGCGCGCAAGGTGGCGTGACCGCGTGAGGTAAATGACCTCCGGCTCCGAGGGAGGTGGCGCTGGAACAGATGGTCTGTTCTGTTGTGCCTGAAAGGGAAAAGCCGACTCGTCGAAGGTGACGTGACGGGAGGTTAGCACACGACGCGAGCACAACATCAACTGAACGGATGAAGCACAAGATCAACTGAACGGATGAAGCAGCAAAAAAACAACACCAGTTAACTAAAATTCTGAAGAACGTGACCAACGACGAAGGATACTGGTTCATCACTTCACCAGCAACGTCTTGCCTACCCTGCAGTCCTGGACTCGCCAAACCAATCCCGCCGAACCAAGTTAAAGAGAGAGAAATAGAAGGGCGAGAGGCAAAAGACGGAAAAACGGCACTGCGGCAGCCCGTGGCCGTGGGCGTACTGACCCGCTGTCGCCGAGGACGATGACCTTGAGCAGCGTCCGCCTCCGCCACGGTTCCATTGGTGGCCCGCGGGAGAGCAAGCCAGCGGCGGCGAGTCGGCGATCACTTCTTCCCTTGCCTTTTCTTCCTCCCCTCCTTATCTTGTAGAGTATCACGAGGTGCACGGGAAGCGGCGGAGAGAAAGGAGCAAGGGCGTTGGGAAAGCTTGGGGGCGCGAGCGAGATTTGATCTGGGGCTCTGGCGGTCTGAGTGGCCTCACTTCTCGTTCCCGTGCGCGCCGGCAACTGATCCACGGCCGTGATTTTGGAGAGTCGGGGCACGCGCCACCGGCGATGGTTTCGACCGAGGGCAACGTGGTACTCGTTCGAACTTTGAGCTTTAGCATGTGGAACACTCAAAGTTCAAAAGAGTTGAGCCACAGAAATGGTGACGCGATGTAGAGTCATGGGCCAAATTTAGCCTAGTGTCAACAAAGAGTGGGCCGAACCCAGTGAGCTCAGCGCAAGGCGCAAACATGCTGCGAAACGACAAAAGTATGTCTTGAATTTTTTGTTTTTTAAAAAAAAAGACTCCCTCCGTTTCAATTTATACGCCGTTTGTTGTCTTATTCAAAAATGCATAATTATTATTTATTGTGATTTAGTTTAGCATACTAATATATTTTAACTATGACTTGAATTTTTTTATATTTTCACAATTTTTTATTAAAACGAGTTGGTCAAAGTTGGTGTAAATTGGGATGGATGGAGTAGTAAATATAGTAAATTTTGTGGTAAAAATAGGAAAAGGTCCACATTACTACCTCCACATATACATGTTGTCTGGATAACCCCCCTAAGCATTTTTTGTGTTTGAATAACCCCTTCAGATTGCTAAACCAGAGCAGATTACACCTTTATGCTATAATACTAACTTGGTTTTGCTGATGTGGGGGTGGTTTAGCAATATGAAGGGGGTTATCCAAAGTTCCAAACACAAAAAAATGTTTAGGGGGGGGGGGTATCCAGACAACCTGTATAGGTGGGTAGTAAAATGTTGACTTTTTTTCTAAAAAGTATAGTAAATTTGCTTTGTAGTGGGCCAGAAATCAATCAATGTAGATGTAGATGGTCCAGGCTGAAAAGTTGGACTGGTTCCAGGCTGAAAACATTGGACCGGTGAAACCAAACTAGGTGAAGCCGCAAGGGCTGGGTAGAGTCTAGTGTGGTTCCTGACCAAGCAACCGGTCTTCTTCCTTGGACATGGGTCACCCGTCTTCTTCCTTCAACATGGAGCTTCAGGATTGATCCTCGAGAAGAGCACTAACGAACCATCCATCGGATAAATCCTGCGTATGCCACCACAGGTACACTCCCATGACCCCTCTGTACTTGTAGGTACGAGTGCGGCAGCATGTCCATCCCACCACCAACATTGTAGGAGTAGGACTGGAACTCGAAGTCAGAATTCCTGTTTGTCAAAATTGAACAATTAGTTAGCCTTACGTGCTTGACGTCTTGAAGGCATATGGTTTTGGAGATAAATCTTCTCCTTGATTCAAGGTCATCCTCCTTTGTGAACAGAACTGACAGAGGATATCCACCATAGGAGAGGAGGTAGGCAAGGGATCATCTCCCCCTTCCCTCCACCTTTCGTTTGTACTTTCTATGGAACCTTTGAATAAGCTCATTCACAAAGCAAAGGCATCTGGTATTCTTTCTCCATTGCAAAGTTTTCTGACTAGATTTAGAATTTCTTATATGCTGGTGACATTAAAATGTTCATAAAAACCATCTAATCAGGACATTCCAGCTTTGTACACATTACTTGGTGTTTTTGTACAGGCGTCAGGACTGGTCATGAACGACCCATCTAAAACTGAATTTTCCCCCATCAATGTAGAAGAAGGGAATTGCTGGAGCTACAAGTCATTACTGGCATTCACCTTTCTAGTTTCCCTACCATGTATTTGGACCTCCCCCTGCATTTAAAAAAGTCCCTAGTAATCATATGAACATTCTGGTTGATAGAATTGCTGGTAGACTAGCTGGCTGGAAGAAAAGGCTTTTAATGAGAGTCTTGTACGTCAACTTATTGGATGTTGGCTCACTCTTTACCTACATGTACGTGGCCAGTTAGGCAGATAGATAAATGTAGAAGGAATTTTTTCTGGAAGAGGCATGGAGCAAAGGGAAGTTGTCTTGTTGCTTGGGAAAAATTTGTAGATCCAAAAGCCTAGGTGGGCTTGGCATTAAGAACCTAAGCTGCTTTGGTAGAGCTATGAGGTTGAAGTGGCTTGGCATCACTAGGATGATACAGAGAAACCTTGAAAAAAAACTCAATGACTTTGGTTCATATCAAGACAGAGCTGTTCTTTGCATCAACTGTCATTTCCATTGGTAATGGTGAGAACTGATAATACTCCCTTCTGGGAGGCAAGGTGCTTAAATGGTGTTGCCCTAAAACAAACCGCTCCTAACCTCTACACCAAGTGCAAGCAATTGCATCGCCTGTGGCGGAACCGCCGATTTAATCTGGGCTAAGCACATTAGCCTCCTCTGGCTTGTAATGTGTTTAGGCCAAACTAAACCCGGTCGTCCGTCGAGAGTCTTTTGACTCCTGATATTACCTTTTCCCAGAGGAACCGACATCATACGCATCTGACCCACGATGGAGCCACAACAGATACATCATCACAGGCAGTTGAATAGCATAATACTAGACTTAGTTACAAACCGGTTTTAAATAAAATACAAGTCCAACATAGTGTTATAAGATAGCAAGTTCGAAAGTTTCTCGCAGCGGAAATATAAGTTCAGAGGTCACCATGATATCACCAAAAGATTTGCATTAGAGGTAACAACATCGAGCCCACCGATGTTGCCCTTGTGCCACTCATGTCGTTTCATCCTAAATGAGGGCATGCTCTGCCTCCAACACAAGTGCAGACCATGAATTCCATACCTGCGCTCAAAATATGGGGGCAAACCCTGAGTACTAATTACTCAGTAGGTCTTAATGGATTTGGCTTACGGCTGACGCGAAGCGGCTTACTAGCAAGTGGATCCTTAGCCTTTAGTTTTCAACAGTAACATGTGTAACATAAATAGCAAGTTTTCATCATTTGTATAACCTTCGACATAACTGTAACTTGCAGTAAGGTAAACAGTCCAATTCAATCATGTGGTATTCCAAAAACCATGAGTATTAAATACCGAGAGTTTAAGTAGTTACTACATTGCCCGTGTGCATTATCAGCATTCCCACACCTGGTGGGCATCAACGATTCGAATCGATTTTAATTCCCAGGAATAACTATCATGCCAGCCAGGGGTATATGCTTACTAGCCATCGCGTTCCCACATATAGCCCCGATCTCCACCTGTCTTGTCCCAAGATTCAAAGCGCCCCCACCTAACCCCCGGTTGTGCCCCCTCAGGAGCGATACCACAGTTCTCTGGGTCAGCCCTCCCTCGAGTACAAGCGCCCCCGGGCCCATCGGCCTCCAGCAAGTGGATGGGCGGAGCCTCGAAAACTTCGGACAAACCCAGGTAAGACTTTACCGGTCCCATATCCCGGATAAGCACTCTAGCAATGTTATGCCGAACAGCAGGCGAACAGCGGACGGGCCTTATGCGACTCGGGCGGAGTCCAAAGTGCAACCTTATGAAAAGTATATACTGAAATAAATCTCCGCCCGGTCTCCATTTAGTTCATGAGTAACAATAATAATTGACGTAAATATAAGCTTTTGTACCTTTGAAAACACCTGCGCGACGAGTCCACACACTCGTGCCTACTCGTATCTAGCAATTTCTAGACATACTCGTCCTACGAACTCTATGTATAGGTGCTAGGGCCAGGGCGGCCAGGGAGTCTAATGCAACTGGTTTCAAGCAACTCCTAATGCATATGCGTAATCATCAAGTATATTTTGTTTGCTGGGTTAAGTATGGTCCTGCCTACCTTGCTCGTTAGGGTCAGTAGCTTCTTCCGGAGCGTAGTCGGGTTCCTGCTGCCGGCCCTCCGGTCCCTGGTGCAGCTCCTCTTCTGGCGCTCCTCTACGACTGGTTGGTTCGGCGGTTGTCCTTCGCTCGCGGGGTCTATATGCATGACATAGTGCAATGGGAGCATGTATTAGTGCAATGTTTGCTTCATCATGCGAGTGCGATGCAAGGAATCATGACTTATGGAATAAAGTTATGCATTTTTGCAATGAAACTTGTGTAGCGCTACGAAATCGTACAAGCCATCACTTATGGTAACTTAGCTTATCACACATAACAATGTGGGGGTGTGACGGGGTAGCATCGATCCATATGAAACGGCCGAAGCTACTTGAACCCTACTTAACCCTAGCTAGCTTAGCGTTACCATCATGCATTTCTAAAACGGTAGTGAAAACCTACATTGCATCCCAAATCAACGACTAAGGTTTACATACTCCTCTACTTCCAAATATGACCCATGGTGGCATTTATTAATATACTAGTCTCATAATTTCTATTATTTACTTAAATAGGCTTTATGTCTACCATTTTCGAAGTAGCGTCAAACCTTACATGCATAGCCTCACGTTTTCAGCGATGAGCTACTTTCAACAATCTAGAACCCAAATAAGACTACGAAGCCCCCTATGGCTTATTTTTATTTAGACCCCTTGTCTTTTGCTAAACATATGCTTAATTACTAGGCAAGGGTAAAACAGTAAATAAACAATAAGCATTTGGGCTATCAAATTTTATACTAAATTTAGGTATGCTAGCAAGGCTTTTGCCCAAACTTTAGAATTTTTGGCCCTCATTTAAACCACATTTCCTATTTATCAAGTTAATCATGCATGAATTTATTATTTTCAAAACACTAACTAAACTTGACATGCTTAGTACCCCATTTCAACAGTGAGCTCTTTACACTACAGGGAGCACAAATAAAATGTGTAAAACTATTTAGAGCATAACTTCTATTTAATTATCATTTCCTCAATTATTTCTATGCTAAAAATACATACAGGGGCAAAATGGTAATTAAACAGTGAACATTTGAGCTTCCAAAAATCGTGGTGAGCCTATATACCCTAAATACCCTGCTGTTTAAATTTGGCAATTTTTGGAGATCATTTAGTCCACATTTCCTAATTTCATTGATTTACCAAGCATGCACATTAACAGGGGCAAAATGGTCTTTTCATACCCAATCATCCTATCCATTCTGTAGATCTACTTAATAGGAGTACACTGCAACAAAGTTTGTATTTTTCTGATTTTTATTGAATTTACTACGAATTTCCAAAGTTTCAGCAGTTTTAAATGTATTTTAAAACGAAAATCTACAGATCCAAGACCTATACACAATTAACCGTAGCTCCTAAGGGCTGATATGTAAGATCTACAAGCGGTGGACCGATCTGTGAATGTGGAAAAAGCAGGGGCCGGATCTAAAATTTCCCCGGCCCCCTTCTTCTTCCTCGCGACGCCCGCGGCCGCGCGGGAAGAAGCACGCGCACCGGCGAGCCGGAGCTCGCCGCGGCCGCGACACGGGTCGGGGACAGTGTTCCCCATGCGGGGCTTCTACCTCGAGGTGGCGGTGACGGCGGAGACGGCGTGGTCGAGGCGGGCGGCGGAGGTGAACCGAGGGTGAACCGGCGCGGCGCGACGTCGAGGCGAGATCGGATCTCGGCGTCCGGGCGAGGAATGGCGACGGGGACTCGAGCGCGAGGTGCGCGGGGTCGAGGAGAACGCAGCGGTGGAGGTGGGGAGGCTCGGGGAGCGGCGGAGGGGAAGGCACGAGCTCGAGCTCCGAGCTCGGCTCCAATGGCGGGCGCGCACTGCCGGGCGTCGGGAGCGAGGGAGACGGAGAGGCCGAGCGCGTGAATGGCCCGGGGAAAGGAGGTCGGGCCTCGCCCCCGCCTTGAAGGCGCGCCGAGCGCGCTGTCGGCGAGCGGCAGCGGCGCGTGGCCACGACGGTCGGGGAGGCCGGCGCGTGGCCACGGCGCCCAGAAGGCCAGCGCCGCGTGGGCGCGGCCGGGCGGGGAGGGAGGAGAGAAGCGCGCGGGTGGGCTGGGTCCATGGACCGGTGAGGCCGACAGGTGGGGCCAAGGCCGGGAATGAAGAGGAAGGCGCGTGGACCGGGTGCATGGAGCGAGGGGGCCGGAGGGGCCCGCAGCTGCGGGTGTCGGGCGGGAACCCGCAGCCCTACCAGGTGGGACCCACTTGTCATAGGCTCATGAGAAAAAGAAAATCCCGAAAAATGAAAAATGGGGTTTGACCACTAACCATGTTTCTGAATTTTGCCAATTTGACCAATTTAAGAGCCGAATTTGAAAAGGACCCAATTGAATGAAATGTTTTACCCTTTGAGATCTACAACTTTGTAGAAAGCACCAAGTTCAAATTCTAGCTCTAAATTTGATTTAAATTTGAATTTGACTATCAGCCCTCAGCTTGGACTGAGAACTGTTTTCCTTAAATAATTCAAATGTCCTATTTCTAGCCATTTTCTCCCAAAAGCCTTTTTTACAAAGTTGTTCAAGATTTCATGGCCTAAAACTTTCCCAATTGGACCTTTGCATGAAAAGGACTCTAGGATATAGAAAAATGAAGAATTCTAAATATGTCAGATTTGGAGTGTGTTTGTTGGGTGACACCAAAAGACCCTTTACACTAAGTTAAGCCCATTTTCCATCCAAGCTCTAATTGACAAAGTTGTTTACCACTTCAATACCTACAAGTTTGGTATAAAAAGTTTCACCTAAATCTCCATAGGACTTAAGTTATGCTCACATTTATAGCGTCATTTTTGCAAAACTGAGTGTATCACTTAGCTATTTTCATCATGTTTGTTCATATGACTCAAATGCACACTACCATAAGATGAGATGATGCTTATGAGAAGTAATTAAACAAAGTATGCACATGATAATGCTCGGAAGATGCCTAGGGCATCACATCGCCCCGGTGAGCTACATGATTCCAGCCCATAGATGGCTAAAGCATATTGGAAAAATCGATTCACTACAGGAATTGGACCAGGTGATCACTCTGCTCTGTGCTCTTAGATAAATACATTTAACAACTGAGAGGGATAACATCACTTGCGTTCGGACAATGAATGGGGAATTCACCGTAGCATTAGCTTGTGAAGCTCAATTCTTAGGAACCATCAAGGTTTCATGGTCTAAATTCTTGTGGAAAGCTCAGGCACAACCTAAGTGCAATTTTTTTTGCTTGGTCGGAGTTGCTGGATAGGATCAACACAGCCCAACTCATTTCTATCAAAGGACTACCTCACCAAGACACTTGCATCTGGAATTTGGAACTACTCATCACCTCCTGTCCAACTGTTCCTTTACTTCTAAAGTTTGGTCTAGAGTGGTTGATAGGATGAGCCAGTCGGATTTACCATCTCCACTAAACCTTTCGTCACTAGAAGAAAACTTCATGGCTTTAGCTAAAGGAGCCTCCACGGTCATAAAACTAAAGATAGGCCTACTGATTCAGTTCTGGTGGTTCATCTGGAAGGAGAGGAATGCTAGAATTTTTAACGCAGGGGAGAGTAGTATTGCTCAGGTTGTCTCTTTCGGAGAATTTTAACCCAATGTCTTTTTCTATTGTTGTTTAATGTTTTGTACCCCCCTCTGCGTAGAGGAAGTATGTATTCCTTTATTTCGTCAATTTTGTAATCCTAACTTAATACTTTTCTGCCTACTTAATTGATTTGGCAGAGCTCTTGCCACTTTTAAGTAACACACCCGTAATGGGGCAATCTGACTAGCTGGGCAAACTTTCTTTAGAACTTGCTTCACAGGCTTTGAGGCATTTTGACACCCTCCCGTTGCGAGAATACGCACTTGAAGTCCGGCCGCACGCCGTTGCCATAGTACAGCTTGCCCAATACTTACGCAGCGCCAGGGAGAGGGCCTGTACAGCTTGATCTTCCGCCCGCGTACAACTTGGATAGGTCCATGGCTGACAGATACAGAACGCTGGTGTTAGGACAACATACTTCTTAAAAACATGGCAACATTTATGTCACCATCAATTGTTGTAACACATGTCCTTGATAAAGACAACATATTTCTTTTTTTTTTATAAAAAACACAACATAGTACTTCGTAAAATTACTAGAGTAACCCCACTTCTTAAAATTACTAGAGTAACCCCTCCCCTCTACTCATGCCAAATTAAATTGCCTAGCGTATATGGCATTACGTATTGAACATGGTATAAGAGGCGAGAGGTTATTTCCGATGGCTAGCATATGTGGCATGCGCCGTGGCTCCCGCATTCTGAAGCTGCTATTCTTTATTGCCTCCCAGACTACCAATTAAATGCCTTTCAAGCACAAACCAAAAGATCATGACACTGCGCGGCCTCTGGGAATTTGCTGCGGAAGCCGTCGTCACTGGACGACCACACCATACATCAGGCCCTCCATATCAAGTCATACATAACATTTTATTTAGAACCATCTCATGTCACGCATAATTGATTATCCAAGTGCAACTCCAAGTTGACGTCCCAACTCCAACACCACTGAACAAAAGGCTACATTGAGTGTTTATCATCCAACGCTTTTGTACACATAAAAACTGTTGGGAATTGGGATTCGACAGAAATTCACCAAGGTGACAGCAGAACCGATAAAAAACACAACAGAGGTCTACTAGTTCATTGAGCATCTCAACTTCTTCCTAGCAACGGGAGTTGCAAGTCCAAATTTCCACCAACCAAAAAATCCCAATGAAGTTGCCGCGGTTCCTATTCCAATAAGACCATCTGCATGAAACAAGAATGTTCATTATCTAGATACCTCTAGCTAGGCACATTATCTTAGGGGAGAGCAGAAACTGTTATTTTATATTTTTCCAATCTAAATGCCCAAATTTGTTTATTAAAAAAATCTAGGGGCTTTATGCAATAGCAAACAAGGGCATCAGGTCATCTACCTCAAAGTCAGTAGAAAATGCATCAGTTCTTGACTGCATTCCATTTTGGCTGTACAGATAAGAGATCATACATTACATTTGGCATGTAAGCTAAATAGAATTGGACATGTTCACACCATTGGCTGCGTTTTTCTGCTTGGCTGGCCATGTTTTTGGGACAATGCATGTCACTTTTCACTGAACATCTGTTTCTCTCATTTCTGGTTTTGTTTTTTCTTGATTGTTTTCCCATATATCCAAGTGGTTTATTTCAAAATAACTTATGTATCAACATTGACTTCCTTAAAATGTTTGGTCATTTGAGACAGCTAAAATGGTTCTAAACTAAGTACGAGCTGCATCAAAGAAAACATACCTCGCCAACATCTCCAGAAATTCGTGGCCTTTTGAAACAATCTGTTGGACCAAAATCTTGCTGAGCATTTACAGTGCCATAATCATCTTGACATCTCAAATGCTTTCTACATGCCCATGGCAGCTCTGAAGTATATAAAAATGAAATTAGTAATGGTCTTATATGCATATTTTATTGTGGCCCTTGAGACTGAACTGAATTTTCAGTGCTATTTGACAATGTGCATTTGTGCAAAGCAGGGGTAGATGGATGCTTTCACCATTTAAAACAATAGTTCAATAACAAAGAGAATACAATGAATTTACCAGTGTTGGCTGGTGATGAGGAGATATCACAGGCATTTTCAGCTTCCTTTGGCTGCAAAAGTGTAGCACTAGAAATGCCTGACAAGGTTGTTACAACTAATAAGGAGATTGATAACCATGAAGTATAATCAACACGCATCAGAACAAGTTAGGTCTGGCTGCTAAATATGAAGTCTAACAAAATAAACAGCCGGGTTCTATATTTACGTGTAAAAATGACATGGACTGAATGCAAACCTGACTCACTAGAGTGATTTATCTCCTGACTGGAGGGAGGCCTGAAAATATGTACCACACAAGAACATTTAGACTGACTGAAGCAAATATTGATGGCAAAATGAGTAAGGGTCGACCGGCAATTCAGAAAAGGTTGACACAAGTATTTGTATGTGCTAGCAGCACCTCTTTCGTAGAAGGAAAAGTGCGAGTTCACGTGCTGCTGGTTTTTGGTCCACCCTCTTCCTTTGATGCCTCCGAGAACCCCGCAGACTGAACTAGGGCAATGTGGAAAATAGTCATACAATGTACTGAACTGGGACAAAAGTTACGAGTTAAGAGAAAGAAAGAGCACCCAAACTGTGAGAGGGGTTATTTCTGATGGTTTGGGTATGCGTCGTGGCTCTCGCATTTTGAAGCTGCCTTCAAGGTCAGGACATAGATGAAGCAGCTCCTCTAGCTTCTCCAAGGTTGTGAGCTTCATTGCCTTCCAGTCGAGAGATGCCCTGCAGTGCAAGCACAGACCAAACCCCTGACGATTCGCAGGCAGGCAGTTATGCAGTATGTTTGGCTATGGGTTGGTCTGATACACCGTACCTGACTAGTTCAGAGGCCATGGAGAGGTACTGTTCATGACGCTGCACGACCTCTGCGAAGTCGTGACGCTTCGCGAGCTGTGGGAACTTGCTGCGGAAGTCGTCACTAGGACGACCACCAGAAGAGCTCGCTGGCGTTACGGCCACCGCAGTAGGCGAGGTAATGGAGTGTGCCGTGATGCTGCAGGGTGTGCAGGAAGGCGGCGAACTGCTCCCCTTCCCCACCTCCTCCCAAAGCGGCGAGAAGGGGCGCAGGTAGGCCCAGGTGGATTCCCAATTGCCGATCTTCAACAGATTCCGCAAATGCGCGGCATTGAGGTACGCTAGGGATTCCCTCTCCAACCTGAAAATCCCATCCCATCGAGGAGATTAAGTTAAATATGAACTGCCCAAATGAGGAAGTGAGGGCAGACGTCACGTACCTATGGGCGATCTTGTGGAAACCCTGGCGCTTGAGGAAGTGATGCAGACGCCGGAGGTGGAGGAGAACCACGGTGGGAGACTGGGAACTCATGGTGATCATTCGATTTGAGCCGACGCCTTGCCATTGCCTAGCGATGAACGGAGGAAGAAGAGGGAGTGGAGGACTGGAGTCCGGAGAAGGCCACGTCCGATTCTGATGGGTTGGGCCTAACGGATCTAAACGGGCTGAGATAAAAAACGATTTCAACATATCACCAGCCCACATAAAATAGATGATGTCACGACTCAGTTTTCGTTTTTGAATTTTCGGGTCGCCTCACCACAGCGCAAATAGCGGCAAAAGGGTAAAAAGCTCGCCATCCTGCTCTCCCCCTCGCCTCGTTTTTTTGCGCTTCGTCTCCACCGCTGCTGCCGGGTCTGCAAGCGAGCGCTGCCATGGCCGCCCAATGTGAGTTCTCGTCCGCCGCCCCCGGCCCTGCTCCCGTCTCCATCCCCCGTTCGTCTACATCGCCTGCTGCCAGCACTGCGAGCGAGCGGGTGGGCGCTGCCGGGACTGCGAGCGAGCGATTGCCGCTATGCCCGGCGAATGTGACGCGTCCTCGCCCGCCGCCCCCGGCCCCACCCTCGTCGCCATCCCCGTTTCGTCTCCATCGCGTGCTGCTAGGACTACGAGCGAGCGAGCGATCGCTGCCATGGGCAACGAACGCCACGCGTCCTCCTCCACCACCCCTGCCCCGGGCCTCGTCTCCATTCCCAACTATGTGAACGCAGATGAAGCTGCTATCCATCCGTACGTCCATCCATTGCCCATCTCATCCCGTCTGGCTGCAATTACTGCGCTTGCATTTTAGGCTTGCATGCCCGCTGTTGTGTTAGCTATCTGTTGATATGTGCAATATATCAAATTTATATGTAGAACTAGCATTTGATATTTTAATTTCGGCTCATTCAAGCATGTTAATTTTGGAGTGTATCAATTGCTTGGTGTACTGTTTTGCTTAACACTTGACATAATGTGTAGGTCATTATCATTGATTGGGTTTTCGTTTGGGCGTGTGGAGGCGTATAGCTAGCTTATCTCCATACTTTGTAGTACCTAGCTTATCTGGATCGTAGCGGTCTTATATGCTCACAGTGGATTGGATTCATTGTACATAAAGTTTTTTACTGCGCTGATCCAACTTCCCACCAGGGTTAGTGTCTCGCGAAGCGTTTGTTGGAGCGAGTAATCCGATTAAGGCTCTAAGGTGATGAGATGGACCAAGGGCAAATATATAATTACTAGATAATTGACGACGGATGTCCCTAAACTCTAACCATCCCGTCGTATTTATAGAGGACGATCATTTACGTATCTTCCTCCGAAGGATTTTAGAATTATAAACCGATCCTCGCCCTATATGGACCAGCCATATCATGAGTTGGGCCTTTGCTAGGCTTGTTCCTCCAACAATAGGCCCTCGGCTACGTTGTTGGATGGTACATCACAACGAAGAATATGCAAATATGGAAAAGGTCTAGCCTCTGCTCTAACTTAGGTTGCGAGGAACGTCCTCGACCTTACCCTTATTACATCTCAGTCTCACTAAAACTCCAGTCCTGAAACCTAGTGAGAAAAATAGAATTGAGAAAAGAACATGTATGACTCTTGGGTCTAAGCATACATATTGATCACGTTTTGTCTTCGCGTGAAAAATATGAAGTTAAGTAGTGTATTTTTTAACATTTGACTATTTGTCAGCAAAACTTCTGAATGCTTTGTTTTTTAGAGTGGGAACAGTAAATTTGTTTTATAGCAGGCCAAAAATCATTCAATCTACACTATAATAAACTATAAAAGAGCGAGTTTTCGCAATACCGTTTTTTCACCTAACAAAAACATCTATACCCCTCACAGTTGGCCCCACTTATGAGATTAGAAAAGATTGAAAGGGGTTGAAAAGTACTTAAAACTAATAGAAGGAAAATGTTTTCTGCCCTTTGGTCCTTTATTTTCTCACATCATTTTGTATCCGTACCCATTAAATAGTTTTCATGTCTTAAAATTAATGAAAAAAGAAATACATCAATCAAGCTGGCTAGTCATCTTATTTAATTTTTTATTTTTATTTTCTTTTTCTCTTTTTTATTGCTGGCCGTCCAGTTCATTCTTTTATTTCGACGTTTTGAATGCAGCTCTACGCTAGTTTAACAAAAGAGATACCTTTGACCCATTTACCGCCATCAGTCGTGCACATGGAAGATAAGGTGAGTTGTGCAGCCCCTTGTGCGCCAGATCTTTGGGGATCCGATTTCAATGTCCTGATCACCACGTGGCTGCCTTTGCTGGCGGAGCACGCAGGCCCTCACGCAGAGAGGCAAGCCCCCGAAGCTGGTGTGGAAAGTTAAAAGCGCCAGCAGCAATACACGAGTTCACGACACCACGAGCACAGTGCAGAGAACGAGCCCAACAAGCCACTCCCTCAACAATCCAAGTGAGAAGCGTAGCGAAGCCGCTGACGCAGCCACCTGCCGCCGTCGACGCCGATGAGCCGCCTCCTCTCCCGGCGGCACCTCGCCGCAGCCGCCACTCGATCCGCTCCGCTCGCCTGCGTGTCCAGGTGATCTGCCTCGCGCCGCGCTCCCACTTTTTTGTTTCCCTTTCCGGGATCTGTAGTTGCGCGCTGATGGATCGTGCGTGCGTGGTATCGAGGCGCCGTTGCCTGACCTGACGCGATTTGGGGAGGGGGGGGGGTCGCATTGGAGACTAGACCGCGCCGTGCGTACCGTGTGGTCGTAGGGTTGCGTTGCGTGCCTGTCAGGGTTGCTCGGGGGCGTGCGTGTGGTGCGACCGAGTTGCTGCCATTCGAGGCCGCACTGGCTGTGGTATGTGGATGATGAGTTCACTTGGGGCCGTGACTGATTGCTTCGAGGATTCGCAGGTGGCTGCACACGCCGTCGTTTGCAACGGTGTCTCCGCAGGAGGTTTCAGGCTCTAGCCCTGCGGAAGTGCAGAATTTCGGTAAGGGCTCTGATAGTGGCTATTTCTGTTTTCGAAACCAATGCCTGTGTTCTGTTTATCAGTTCAAAACGTACTGCCATATAAATTGAACTTGATATGTGCCCGCTTGTCACTGGACTGAAGCCTGAAGGAAATATGTTATTTAGCTTTCCATTTAATGTAAAAGCCATGAATGACATTCTAATCTCAAGTTGTTTCTGTCTCAACCACAATGGTTCAGTGCAGGGCAGCTGGACAGCGTCTGCTAACAGCAACTGGATAGTTGATCCCTTGAATGGTGACAAATTCATCAAAGTTGCTGAGGTTCAGGAAACAGAAATAAAGGTATGCTTCTTTTATATTTCCCATTCTGTGTTCATGAAAACATAATTCAACTGCACTTAATATTTTTAGCTTTCCATAAACAAAAATTGTTAAACTGTTCGCTTTGTTTCATGTAACTTGTTTGGTATTATCATATTGCTATGTGAGGATAGAGGTGTTGTTTGTTTGAGATCTCCTGTCAAGTATGTTCTCATACAATTTGTGATATTTTATTATTATGCTTATTCTGTAGCCATTTGTGGAGAGTCTATCGAAATGCCCAAAGCATGGACTTCACAACCCACTTAAAGCTCCAGAGAGGTGTGTTTGGCTATCTTGTATCTTGAACCATATTTCAGAGCTACGTTGTTTTTCTTCCCCAAAAAGAGCAATCTACCTTAAACTTTTATTAATTCTGATCCACGTGTATACCCTCTCTCATTGAAACAGTCATATCTGAAGTTGTTTGTTACTCTTTACTTGGTAATTGAAGTTTATGCTATGCTGCAAACAATGTTGCCATGGTATCCCTAGATATGACATAGACATAGTTTTATACATCATAAATTCACAAATCTCAATGAATTTTACTTATCATGGTCTCCAAGTTTCAAATTATTATTTACCATAACATTATTGACTTTCTCAAAAAACTCAATTATGCAGGTACCTCATGTATGGAGATATTTCTGCAAAAGCTGCATATATGCTGGGTCAACCCATGGTATGAGGACTTGATAGTAAAATATTTAACTCCCTTTTGTCCCTATAGATATTCTGCGTAGCGCAAATGATGCTATATGGTTGGATGGATCTGCCCTGTGAAATACTTCACATTGCAGAATAAGTCATGTTGAGAAGAGATGCAGTTAACACTTTTCTCTTATGTATTTCCTGCTCAATGCAGGTATCAGATTTCTTTGCTAAACTTATCCAGAGAGTATCTCCCAAGAGCTACCAACAAGCTCTTGCGGAAGTTCAAGTTTCTCAAAAGTTCTTGGAAAACTTTTGTGGAGATCAGGTATTTCAGCCTCTATTTCTTTGGGTATATTCTGGTGGCAGGATTTCTTCACCTGCATGACAACAAAAGCTGTTATATATATCATAATCTATCCATTAGTGTTGACCTCATTGTTGTAGTGTGTTGAGAGCACGCAGAGCTATCAAAATGGTCTATCCTACATTCTGAAGATTGAAATAATTCAGTTTGTAGATTGAAAGAATTTTACTCTTATCTCCTCATTATTCAATATTCTCTTTGTTTGTTGTAACAGGTACGCTTTCTGGCAAGGTCATTTGCTGTACCTGGCAACCATCTTGGACAAAGAAGTAATGGATACCGTTGGCCATATGGTCCGGTCAGTGTTCTTAACAGCCTCTTCTGGGGAAAAGAACTGTTTTTAAAATTTCTTGGATTTTGTTGTCTCCAGTCTTTAGGGCAAACTGAAAAAAATCCATGTTAAATAAATCTAATTGTTAAAAATAATTTTTTAGAGCTGCAAGTTGATTTATGGATCAAACATCTTCGGTGATAGGTCATAGTTCCTTTGGAGTTATAATTTCAATCCAAGTTTCAAAGTTATACCTTTTCTTTTCTCTGCGGGCACGTTTTTCAACAAAAAATTCGCTACCTGTTAGCTGGAATTGGAACCTGAAGACAAACTTTTACTATGCTAGTCAAATGGCTGCTGCCATAACTGTATTGCTTAGGGTCTTAGCAGCTAACACATTCAGTTTGATGTTCCAAACTGTCACATGTTAGCTGACAATGCAGTTCTATCTGATGCTGTATAACAATTAAATTTGTTTTTCTCTCATTCAAATTCATGGCATGTTAGAGCTAATATGATCTAGAACTTGTGCAGGTTGCAATTATCACACCATTCAACTTTCCGTTGGAGATTCCCTTACTACAAGTAATGGGAGCACTATACATGGGAAATAAACCAGTCCTCAAAGTGGACAGCAAGGTTAGCATTGTGATGGAACAAATGATCAGGTTGCTTCATGATTGTGGATTGCCAGCGGAGGATATGGATTTCATAAATTCTGATGGTGTCACAATGAATAAGCTTCTGTTAGAGGTATGAGTGCTTATTCTATAACTTGCTAGTACATGTTCTAACAAGGTAGAGTAACTAGATAAGGCGACACATTCTTCACTGTTATACTATTATGAAGAAAATTCTTCGGATCACAAACTTGATTATTTGAAGTTCTGAACAATTTTTTTGTTTGTTTACTAGTATACTTAATGCTCTGTTACATGACAAACTAATTCCATGTATGAACACATGCCTGTTTTTTTTCCCTTTTAACATTTTTAGGTTAAGAAACAAGTTGTTCATCTTATTGATATAATCACCAGTATGTTGTGCGTCGACTAATCCACTTTTACCTTTTCCTATTTGGTATGCATTCTCTTTTAGGGATAGCATGCGACACATCATGTACAGCAATTGAAGTTGTAAATAGTTAACAAAGAAGAATATGCATCTGCTAGTTTATTTATTCTGTGCCAAACGTTCTTGTCGACCAAGCTGACTTAACTCTGCTTTTAGGTGGCAAATCTCATGCTTGTTTCTTCTTTGTGATCTCATGCAGGCAAATCCAAAAATGACCCTTTTCACTGGGAGCTCACGGGTAGCAGAGAAATTGGCCTCTGATTTGAAAGGGCGAATAAAGTTGGAGGATGCTGGTTTTGACTGGAAGATTCTTGGTCCAGATGTTCAAGAGGTCTCATCTCATATTTTCTGTTCAACATCTAAAATCATATGTTTGCAATCAGTATTATGGTTTGACTGTAATTTGTGGCTTGTAACCAAACAGGTTGATTATGTTGCATGGGTTTGCGACCAGGATGCTTATGCTTGTAGCGGTCAGAAGTGCTCTGCTCAGTCTGTTCTATTCATGCACAAGGTAAAAACTAAGACTGTCAAATATGCCTTACTTTGCTAATGATCTAGGGTTGTGATTGTGGAGTGTGTTCATCCCATATGACGCACAATGTTTCTTGGCTGGTCGATCTATGACTTGTGGTCCCAATAGTTGATGTCTTTTGGTGCTTGATTGTTTGATAGCTTGGTTAATGCTACGATTAATACAAGTACATGGCTAATCGTATTGGTCTAAAACTTTTTGTTAACGATGTACTCCCTCTGTTCACATATGTATGACGTGGTTGACTTTTTTTTACAACTTTGATTATCCGTCTTATCCAGAAATTTCCATAAGTTATCGTTTATTTTAGTTGTGATTTGTTTTATCACTAAAGGTAGTTTGAGTTTGACTTGTATTTTTACGTGTTTGAATATTTTGCCGAATAAAATGAATTAGTATTAAAGTTGTATGGAAAATGTCAACTATGCCATACATTTGTGAATGGAGGGAGTATATGTTAATGAATTTCGCAAACTAGTAGTATTTGAGACCCCAAGTGCTTTATCATATTTTAAATTGCAATCAAACTACTCTGCGTCTTTGTTCTTTTTTTTGTATGATTTGCTTCCACTTGCAGAATTGGTCTTCTAGTGGGCTGCTTGAGAAAATGAAGAAACTTTCTGAGAGAAGAAAACTTGAAGATTTGACAATTGGTCCAGTCCTTACAGTAAGTGGATTATTTGACACAGTAGTCACGTATTGTTCTTTAACTAAGATGAAGTGGTGTTATTTTTGGAGTAAATGGTAGTTAAAAGATTGATCAAGCATGTTATGGATCTCTTTGTGGGTAAACAATACCAGCGTTAAAGAGGCGCCAAGATAAGTGTTATTTAGAGATGAGTCTTAGAGATTATAGCAGATGGACTGTTACTTGAGTTTGTTAGGCAAGTTATACAGAGCAGGTTATATAATGCATGAGTTACAATCTAATAAAGCTAAACAAAATCTTAGAGGTTGTACCAGATGGATTATTAGTTGAGTTAGTTAGGCAAGTTGTAGTCAGCAGGCTATATATTGCTTGAGTTATTATTGATATAATAAAGCTAGGCAAAATTAATCCTAAGTACTCAGCCTCAGGGCAAGTTGATTAACTCTGCCCCCTCCCGATTGCAACTACATAGTTTCTCTCGAGTGTAAACAGCTTGCCATCCAAACTTTATGCATCGACCGATTTCAGATTTAGAGAAGGGAAAATATAATTGCAACAAGGGAGAATCGTGTTCCATGTCCTTATATAAGTTATCTGTAAGCAAGATAGACGAGAAGGCTGAATGCATGTCTTTGCACAGTACAGGCTTTCATCTGAAAGTTCAGTGTGTGAGAAAAAGAACCTGTAGCTATCCATCACTATTTCTTTGTGTCAACTGTTTATATGGTTTCACAACTCGATGAACGGTATAAGCACTTTTCTGTTTCTTCATAGAATTAATTAATATAAATGCTCTTTCGTGATCCAGGTTACTACCAAAGCCATGACTGAGCACATGAACAGCCTTCTCAAAATACCAGGATCGAAGGTTCTGTTTGGTGGTGAACCTTTGGAAAATCACTCAATTCCAGAAATTTATGGTGCCATGAAGCCAACTGCTGTATTTGTTCCTCTAGAAGAAATTCTAAAAACTGGGAATTTTGAGATTGTGACAAAGGAGATATTTGGTCCTTTCCAGGTAATAGACCCTGGATGCAGTTGTGTTATTATAATGAAACGGAATACAGCACTACTCAATCGTCACCCTGGCATTCCTGACACTAATACTACTTACTTCTTCCACAAGCATATAATGTAGATGGATCTGGGTAGCAGAATAGCATATGTTCTTGGTTATGGATTACAACTCTGCATTGTGTTTATAGAGCTCTTCATTTTATCCTAGACTGGATAAAACAAAACTAGTGTTGGTGTATTCTACCAATTCTTATTAGTTTTATTAAGTAGTTCTATGGCAATAAACCGACCTATTCTGGTTTCATACTCCAGGTGGTTACAGAATACTCTGAAGATCAGCTTGAATTGGTCTTAGAGGCCTGTGAAAGGATGAATGCACATCTGACGGCTGCAGTAGTTTCAAACGACCCACTATTCGTGCAGGCGAGTTGGCTTTCTTCTCTGTTGGTCCATTCATTTTTTTTCCTCTCGTTATCTCGAAACTCCACATTTCAGGCATGAAACCAGTCTGATAAGTTGGGACTTCTTCAGCATATTCTCAGGATCCTTTAAAAGCATGTCGACTCAAACGACTTCAGAACATTATCCTCATCTTGTTTAATTTATCAGGACGTGTTGGGGAGAACTGTTAACGGCACCACCTATGCTGGGATTCGAGCAAGAACCACCGGTGCTCCACAGAACCACTGGTGCGCCCAAAGACCCAAAACCATCCGGACATGTACCCCGCATATATGAAACGTGACAGCCTGACATTTCCATTCCGTTGCAAAATTCAGGTTCGGTCCGGCCGGTGATCCGCGAGGCGCAGGAATCGGAACCCCGGAAGCCATCAAACTTGTTTGGTCCTGCCACAGGGAGATCATATACGACATCGGCCCCGTGCCCAAGAACTGGACGCTTCCTTCCGCGACTTGATCTGCGGAGGGCAGGCTCGCTGGCGAGAAGAGACCATTTCATGGGGGAATAAAAGGGGAAGAGAAGCTGACGAGGCCGGAGTGTGGTTTAGGAACTGGGAACGAGCTAGTTGCGTTGAATAATCTGTCCGTCTAGGCATTCTCTGCACCCTCCAGAGACACAATAAATGATAGTCTGTAATTTACCACTTGACTCCCCTGTACTCAACACATTAGATCGGTCGGTTCATTCAAGATTACTTTACTTGCAAGTTTACTTGGCGGAACTGACAGTATGAACGGTGTGCCAGACCAGTTGAACAGCACTCCGAAGACAACAGGTCACCTGCAGTGTCGCACGTCACAGTGCCCGCGCCAGCCGTCGGAGTTGCCGAGATGTGGTGTCGTTGGCTCACGAGTCATCAGCGCGCGATCAAGGGCACGATGAGAGTTGCAGTTGTTGATCTCAACCATTAATCTGATCTAAGGCAGGACGTGTGTGTGGCCACGGGTGAACCGTACAAGTCTTCACGGTGCGTCACCTCCTGACCTCCCCGGCGGCCGCTGGCGCAGGCAGGCGACACCGCGAGAAGCCTCCCGCCCTGCTGCGTCCAAAACCCCAGCACAGGTTTCTCAGCTCGGCGGTCGCCGCTCTCTTGTCGCGCCCTGACGCGGCGCCAAACCGTGGCTTTGGACTCACATGCGGAATCATGCCCGCCTCCTTGTTGCAGCAGCATGTTGGAAACGCAAATGTGCTGTCGACGAAACTATAGGAAAGAAGAGGAGCACGCTACGCTTCTGGCGCGTTCGTTATTTCGGCCCCCCAGCCGCCACTGGACAGAGCAGCTGCTGAACTCGATGTTTCCAAACGGGATAGCGGCCAAATCGGCATAGGTAAGACAGGCGGGGCGTGTCGCGGCGCGCCGTGGAAATCATCAACGCCTCGTCGTGCGCCCAGCCGCCAAAACCTGTCACCGGGCGAGGCGATAGCGCGGCTGGTATATAAGCGCGCACCGGCAGGTTCAATCCCGGCGTCTCACTCACCCACCGGCCTCGCAGCTCCTCCCGCCGTCGCCAGTTCGAGAGATCGACACCTAGCCGTAGCTAGTGTGGGACGGGTGAATATAATGGAGAGCGGCATGATGATGGTGAAGAGCGAGATCGAGAGCTACGCCTCGGGGGTGGCGGTGGCTCCAGCCGTGGTCATCGGCGGGCAGCACGAAGGCGGAGAGGGGACCGGGACCCAGCAGGTGGTAGTGAGGAGGAGGAGGAGGGAGCCGGCGCTGCTCGCACCCATCGGCGGCGGCGCCAACGGCAGCGGCATTGGCAAGCCGCTGCCGAGCATCACCGTTAAGAGGAGCTCCAGGTTCCGTGGCGTCAGCAGGTACTCCTAGTCCTCGCGAGTGCACTGGGATCTGGACCGCATGCTTCTTGACAACACTGTAACCAGCATGCATGTTTCTTGCCATGATGGTGCAGGCATCGATGGACAGGCCGTTTCGAAGCGCACCTCTGGGACAAGAACTCCTGGAACCCGACACAGAGGAAGAAGGGCAAACAGGGTAGGTGCTCCTTTCTTCAGAACCCAAAAGGAATGTACTAATCCAATAAAAAATTCAAGAACAGATGACCGACTGAATATGTTCTTTGATGCTTTGACAGTGTATCTGGGAGCGTACGATGAGGAGGACGCAGCTGCAAGGGCCTACGACCTTGCTGCTCTCAAGTACTGGGGGCCGACCACCTACACAAACTTCCCGGTATACTAGCCTTGGAACAGCTTTACTGTACTGTAAAAATTGACTAGTGACAGATTGCTTCGGTTTGAAAGCAGCAATGAACAAATGGACTAGTGAAGCCTGCCATTTTGCATGACAGCTGTTACTGACTTGGTTGGGTTGGTATGTCTCATCAGGTCATGGACTATGAGAAGGAGCTGAAGATAATGGAGAACCTTACAAAGGAAGAGTACCTTGCATCACTGAGGAGGTGCATATATACTTCTGTTCCTGAAAAAATGTAAAAGTAAAATGCTATACCTCAGATTCACAACTAAGAATATCGTGATCACAGGAAGAGCAGTGGCTTTTCAAGAGGGGTGTCCAAGTACCGAGGGGTTGCCAGGTATAGTTTTTTTTCGACAGAAAATGCTTCAAATTACTCGTAAACATATAGTTCCAAGCGTTACATCTACATCTATTCATCGAATGCTCAAGACGGTGCACAAATAAATGCTTCAGGCATCATCAGAACGGAAGATGGGAAGCCAGGATCGGGCGCGTTTTCGGGAACAAGTACCTCTACCTAGGAACTTACAGTGAGCACACCAACGCAATTCCTACTTCCACCTCTTCTACTACAAGAATTAATGCAGCTCTCATGCTGAAGTTGAACGATCATGTTCCAGGCACTCAAGAAGAGGCCGCCCGCGCCTACGACATCGCCGCGATAGAGTACAAGGGCGTGAACGCCGTCACCAACTTCGACCTGAGGTCCTACATCACATGGCTGAAACCCAGCGCTCCGGCCACCTTCAACCCTGAAGCTCTTGTGATGCAGGCAGCTCCGGCCGACCAGCTCCTCCCGGCAGAGACGACGCAGATGCTCCCAGGCAGCACCCCATTTCTGCTAGACCACGGGGGTGGCGGCGGCCAGGAGGCCTCCATGGCGTCTCCCGGCGCCATGAGGAAGAGAGGCTCCTCCACCGCGCTCAGCCTCCTGCTCAAGTCGTCCATGTTCAGGCAGCTGGTTGAGAAGAACTCTGACGCCGAGGAGGCCGGGCTGGGCATCAGGGAGGAGGCGGCGGCGGCGGCGGCTCATCCAGAAGACGCCTACGAGTACCACAACTTCTTCCAGGGAGAGGCTCCGGACATGTGCGATCTCTTCTCGTCGGGCAGTGGCCATGTCCATGCGCGAAATGCTGGATTTCATGGAGAAATCGCGTGCTATGAGGATGGGGAGAGGTTGGATAGTTGGAGCGGTTTCGGGAACATGCCGTCTCTGCAATAGTGTTGCACTTTTGCTGTAGAATTCTGCTGGGACAGAGTTTACTTCTTTATGTAAATTTCAATCTTCCAACTGAGCTTCCCTTCCGCAGGCTCCAGACTTTGCATTCATCAAGAAAGGTTAGTCCATGGTGTATCACAGCGGCACTTTCTGTTTGTTCGGTTTCTGCACTTGGTTTCGCCGAGTAAGTAAAATTACAGAACACAGCATCTTATAAGGAAGCAACTTTAGAACGTCATCAAGACTGATCAGTAAAAACATGCAGGTAGAATTTGAACAAGAACACAGTTTAAGAGACAATAAAATGACTAAAATCAAGAAGCAATCAAATAATGACAACCAGAGAAATGTCGATCAAGTTATACTGGTCTTGTCTCAGGTTGAAAAGGGCGAGCCAAAAAAACTTCATCCAAACATTGACCACTTCAAACTAAGATGTCCACACATGATTTTTTTTTTTCACCAAAATGCCCGTGAATGGCGATAATTGGCACAAATTAACTTGTAACAGGAATCCCTCAAGTAGTCCCAAACAGGGTAACATGCAACGAATGAGTTTGTGGGATAAGATGCCCCCGAATCAAAGTTGAGCCTACAAGTTTAGTCCGAGCTTGTTTGCTGGACTTCAGCTGCTGACATCTCAAAAGCTAACTCCTAAAACATGAATCTGCTGGCCTCAAGGCTTGAGGACCAGGGAGAGCCCAACCTTGGAGCTCTTCTCGATGGCCTTGATAGTCAACCTCCGTGGAGAGGGTGACCAGTGACTTGGGTCTCCACTCATGCTGGAGCAGTGCACTTGCCATGCCGAAGTTGTTGAAGCGCGCTTTCACAGTGGTCAGAGGGTCCAGGGCATGCTGCGTCCCAAAGGTGAGGGTGTTCTCATTGGTCGAGAAGCTGTGAGCCAGCTCTCCTCCAACAGCTGTGGTAGGATTCACCGAGTGGTAGTAGGAAGCAGCAAGGCTGTCGCCCTTGTTGTTCCTGAAATGCAAAATCAGATTATTGTTGTACCCTAAATTATTTAGGTTGGTTGCACATTTATCAAAATGTGTGCTGCCAGTGATATAATGTTAGCATCTACGTCACATGGAAGATAGTAAAAGCAGCAGAAACCAGGCATGCTCTTTGACACTCCTCACAAGTATTCCACTTTAGGAACTCTCTAGAGAGACATCTCACTGCTAAGGGCTTGTTCAGTTGCCCTGGTTTTGGAGGGAAATGAAGGGGATTTAATCCCTTGCTAGTCAAATTTGAATAGGAAGGGATTAAATCCGCTCCAATTCCTTTGAAAAATCCCCTAATGGAACAAGGGCCTAAGGGTAACTGGGATCCCTAGGATACAACAGATTCACAGCTACAAACAGGAAATGTTAATCATTAAGGGCTTGTTTGGATGCAAAGAGTTTTGAAGGGGATTGGAGGGGATTCAATCCCTTGCTAGTCAAATTTGATTAGGGAGGGATTCAATCCACACCAATCTCCTCCAATACTCTTACATCCAAATAAGGCCTAAGAGAAACCACTTACAGAGTCGCAGCAGCAACAAAGTCTTCAGTACTGTAGCTCAGTCCAGCATTGTATTTGGTTAAGTCCCCAGATGAAGTATCAAATGCAGCATCAGCGCCAACAGCAAGAGCTTTAGTTCCAAATACACCAGAAAGGTTCACAAGAGGGTTTGTATTCAGGCCAACGCTTGCGACGACACCAGCATGATGATGCAAGTACTGGAGTTCAGCCTGAAAGCAGAAAGGAGAAAGGAGATTCAATAAGTGTGTGATTTCAGTACTGAAGTTACTTGACCTAGAAAAAGAAAGGTGTTTACCTTAGCAGATTTCTGGAACGGAAAAGGAATGCATAAAATTGCCTTCAGGCCTGGGGTGCCCAGCTCATGAACAGTGAATGTAGTTATCACCTGGTTAAAGGTAAAAACATTGATCATTTGTACAGAAATGGTGACAGCTGTTACAGGAATTTTGAAATCAGTGAAAGGCATGATACGAGGCAACTAATAATGGATGTTTGAACTCACATTTGACTCAGAAGTTGCTTTCACATCCACCGTCACATTGTTGTGCTTCAGCTGGCTCTGGATTTCAGTAAAGACAGCTTCATCTTTCCTCGTGCCGGCAGCAGTAATGGCCTACACACAGCATTAGAGACCATAACTAACACGGCCTTGGAGGAAAAAAAATATTCAAACAGTGCAACAGTTGATGTCCAACATATTAGATTGACAATGAAACATCAGAAGAGAACACAAAGATCTACATGAATTAGGACATGCAATGCAGTAGCAGGCTTGCAGCTTTGCAATTGGCATGCACAACATCCACAAGCACCCGTCAGTTATCTGACAGTTCTCTGACAATCAAGCATATACAATAACCGTAAGACCAGCAACAACTAACTGTAAAATCAGCTCCTGCCTTCAGAGCAGGGCAGATATCAAAAGGCAGATAATTATACAGTTAGGTAGCATATTGTGCATGCTAGACATGCATCCAAGAAACTGGAGAGTGGAGGCACAAGAAGCTCATAGTCCAAAAATCAAGTCTAAGTGAAAGGAGCAGGAAGAATTCAAAATAAATCAGTGCATATGAAATAGCTGGTGTATAACTCACGAAAGGCGTATGGTTACTTGGTTAGCAAAGAGGCAATCCACAATGTGTTCAAGTTCTATAATAAACAGTGAATAAACAAGTCAATGGCCAACGACACATCACGGCTTAAGATAATGTTCACCCTAAGCTAAAATAAGGATTCTCCAGTCAAATTTGTATCCAACTGGCTGAAGTAAAATGTAACCTAAATACATTTCCTAGATAATCATAAGATACAAGCACGCCACGTTATCTCGTTCTAATAGTTTCTACTCTGTAGTGCTACCAATAACCACTCTAGCCACATCTAGATACGCAGCATACCCACTGAATAATCGAGGAATTGAGGAAATCCAGAACGAAATTCATTGAAAGGTTGAAGCAACATAAGAAATCTGAGCAATCCAAACACTGATAGGCAGAAGTAGTTTTCAAACAGCATAGCAATTGAGGGACTAGAAGATTCATTTGAACGTGTACTGAACCACGGGGAAGCATTGCGCATGCACGGACTAAACCTACCTACAGGAGACGATACGCAAAGTCGTAATAGCGGCAAACAACCTATGTTAAAAACCCGGAGATTAAACCGCCACTAGTCAAGGCACAAGATGACATATCACATATCCTCTACATCCGAATCTCAAGTTGCTTCACAAGCCAATCCATTCGAAATCTAAGCCAGAAGCCACCGGACAAAGCCATCCACGGTCTCTCCTACCAGATCACGCCGAGCACTGAAGCTAAGATCCACAGGCAAGCGAAACGACGCAGTAGCTCGAAAACTTACAGCTCCGTTGGCGGCGTAGGTGGTGAGCGTGAACTTCTGGTCCGTGTGGTAGTCCTTGTACAGGAGATCTGCGAATCCCACCAGCACACCACCGCAGCAACCAATATTAGCAACCCACAAGCTCAAAAAAACACCCGAGTAAAGGAACAACCCCAGGTCCCCAGCAGAAGTAAAAACCCCCATATCCCGCGAGGCAGGAGGATGGCGCTCGAACCTCTGGCCTTCTTCCCGATCTCGGAGTAGAGCCCGGGTCCCGCGGCGGCCATCGCTGGCGGCGGAGGAGGAGACGGCGCCGGCGGCGAGGGAAGGAAAATGAAACGCGAAGGGGAAGGAAAATGCCGAACGGGGTGGAAAGGAGCCGGACGGATGCCCCCGCTATTTATTGGGGAGAGGAGGGGGCGGCGCCCGGCACCGCACGATGTGAGATGGACGGCCTGGAGTCGATCTCGTCGCGGTGTGGGGCTGGCTGACGCTTTCTTGAGGAGAAAGAAGCAGCGAGAAATATTCTCTTCCCCGGCAGGCTGCTGATGCGCGCCGTGAGCCTTGGAGGGGGACAGCTGGGCAGGCGTCTTCGATTTCTTGAGTAAAAACTAAAAAGATGGCACTCCATGTATGTTACTGTGATTTTTACAGGCTGTCCTGTTTTACCAATATCAACTTTTTTTTCTACAGCTTCCTATTATAATACACGGCAACTACTCATGCCGGAACCGGAATTCACTATTGAAAGCCCCGGATCGTCTTATAACAAAGTTGTGAAAAAAACACGCACAAAAACATAGTTTAAAAAAGGTAGTACATGACAATATAATGTAAAGATAGAAAAATACGAAAATCACCTTTGTGAAACAATATCTTTACTCGTCTTCATTCAATTGTTCCAAATCCTAGGCATTTTCATTATTTACCTCTGAATGTGTTCAAATTCGTTGTCAACGGTTCATCATACAGTACACGATATAGTAGACAGCAGTATAGTCAACAATCCGTTGGGCATTCTAATTTCTTACCCAACTATCCAAATTCCAATCTAAGCGGTTTTCGCAAATATGAATCTAAGGTGCTGTTGCTAGGGCCTAGGAGCTACACTACAGCTACTATGTGCCACATAAGCACCTACTGCTGCCTGCGTGCTGGTCTAGGATCGAGATGGCAGTGGAGCGGAATTTGGTGGCTAGCCCGCGAGTTTTGCACCCAAAAGGGGCAAGAGCGGGTATAATTTTCCCCACGCAGGTTTGTGGGTTCAGAGACTCGAACATATGTGGGGTGAGGGTGGGTTTTGATCCTCACCCGCGGTTCCCAATGAGGGACCCAAACCTATATTTCCAAGATGTAAATAGATGATTTTGAATGTCATGTCATGAATATTTAGTGCTAATATACTTGCTTTACCTGTACAAATTTTAAAATAAGTGAAATTATGTGCCAATCAAATCCATATGTTTGTCTCTAAAATTATGGTACTAGTAACACCCCGAAAATCCACCAAATAAATCATTCTGCATATTTCAAAACCATGTTCAAAATCAATTCTATCCTTTTTCCAAATTTCAGCATCACACCTTTCCAAAACCTTTCAAGCACCCCCACCAAAACCTCCATATTTTTCCCCATAGTTGCCCCTCACCAAAAATTCAAACAAAAAAAAAGAAGAAAAAGGCCAACCGTGCCAGCCTTTTCCCACCGGCCCAACCCCTTCTCCCTCCTTTCCCCTATGCATCGCGTCCCAACTCCCCTGACGGCCCACCACCGCCCTTCCCCTCTCTCACTCACCGACTGACGGTCCCACCCGCCAGTCCCTTCTTCCTCTCCCCCTTTGTCCAACGGGCAATGCCCGCCAGCGTCACATCGTCGGCCACCGTCGGGTGATGCCCCTGTCGCCGCCCCCTTCAATCCTGGCAAGAAGGGACCGGGTGATATGTTCGGATGGTGGGGTGGGTGTGTGTGTTTTTGCAAAAACTTGGGGAGAAACCCCGGCTAGGTTGACCACCTGGTGGTCCGTTGTGCCATAACCATACAGGGCAGGAGTGCCATGCTGCGGCCTCCCAAGGGCCGGCCCTCGTGGAGGAGGTCGGAGATGGGGATTACTCGTGGAGTCGAGTAAAAAAAAGGAATGGGAGTTTGCCTTGTTCGTAAGGACCGAGTTAGTGTTTCATCTTGCTTAGTTGCCAAGTGCAACCACGTCATGTTGTGTGGGCAACACCTAGTTCTGACCCGCATATGAAACTGCCTATATTAGCCGACTGGCCGGAGTGTTGGGATGCTATGGAACATCGGGGATAGGGAAAGTGTTGCGGTGGTGCCACGGGGCATCGGTGCAACGGGGCTGCCTCGGTGCCCATATGGTCGGATCGAGCTAAAGGGAACGTGTAGGGGAGGACTTTGTGCAGGGCCTAGATCACTCAGACCAAGTGATTGAGGGCCCAAAACATGTGGGTAAAGTGTGCACCTCTGATCAGAGTTAAACCTATTCGAATAGTCAGACTTTTGTCTACATGAGTTATGGCTTGGTTTCACGACTAGTGTTTCATAAATAAAATTGTGACAAAATGAATTTAGCCACTGGTGGGCCAGGGCCCAGTGCCTGTGTGTGTTTTGTGGCATGGCAGAAGGCCAGTGAGTTGCCATGGACCAGCAAGTCCGATGGCGTTTAAAAATGTTTTCAAAACCGTAAAATGTTGACCAACAAGCCTTGCATTATAAAAGAGCATTTTTCGCAGAAATACCCGAGCTCCATATACACCCCGCATTTAGAGATAGTGGTATCCCGAATTCTTCGTGGAGGAAGGTGGGCTTGCGGAGCATGATTGTACTCACCCTTGCTATGTTGATGTTTTTCAGACTAGCGACGAATGATCTGATCGAAGCCCTCCTCGGATAGATTGCACTCCTACTTTCCAACTAGCATATGGCATTGGGCCAAGATGGAGGCTTTCGTGTACCTTATTTTTCGCACATTTATGTAATATGATGTGTATTCGTTAAGTCAAACTCTGTACTACTTGAATAAATGTGTGCTAGCCTCCTGAGACTAGCATTTGTAGTACATTTGAGTTCTTATGAATTTAGAGGTGCTTCAGATACCAATAACAAGTTAAATAATTGTTAATTTTATTCATATCCATATTACTTATGGCTTCGGAGGATCCATCGGATTCAGGTCCCCGTCGAGATCGAAGGTGGGACGGGTTTTGTCAGTGGGTTTCAAAGGTGTCTCTGTGGATGATCCACCCTCTACGAACCCGTGACGATTGCCATCCCTAGGATGACTAGCCACACTGCCGTAGGGGGGCTGGGGCAAGCAAATGCAGCTTGCGCTGCTTCCAGCTGGTTATCGAGACCTGGATGCCTCTGTCCTGGCCACAGCTCGCCAGGGGAGGGAGCATGAGCCAGCAATCGGTAGGAAGGGAGCACCTGAGTAGGGCAGAACTAGAGCAGCCTTGTGGTGATATTATTTTTACCTATAGTTGACGTGTCCATCAGCGAGTCTTTTGTGGTCATATTCTTTTTTTTTTCTTTGGCGCTTTTTCTTAAAGTTGTTCATATGGATAGAGTGTGTGTATAGTACATATGTACAACAAAATAGTTATAATAAAAATAAATAATACTCCATATAACGAAACTTTTTAACCATTTGGTGCCAAAACTGAAAAATACAAACCACGGTAAAAAAAACATACCAAAAACTCAAGTAATAAAAAGATCCCCACCAAAAAAGAAAGGGGTGGCACTTTGCAAACAAATGTGTATATCATCATCATATCACACTCGACAAACATTAACAAATACGCCCTTGTGTCAAAAAAATATTAAGCAAGCCTCTCAAAAGAAAACTTTGTGTCTTTTTTGTGCAACGAAGATGCCTCCCACCATGCCCTAAACGCAACAAAATCATGGCACGCAGACAAACATTAACAAATACGCCCTTGTGTCAAAAAAAATATTAAGCAGGCCTCTCAAAAGAAAACTTTGTGTCTTTTTTGTGTAACGAAGATGCCTCCCACCATGCCCTAAACGCAACAAAATCATGGCACGCACAAGAGAAAACACAGCAAAAAAAATGGGCGCCCCCTGCCAAAGACAAAATTGTCAAAAGAAAACTTTGTGTCTTTTTTGTGTAACGAAGATGCCTCCCACCATGCCCTAAACGCAACAAAATCATGGCACGCACAAGAGAAAACACAGCAAAAAAAATGGCGCCCCCCTGCAAAGACAAATTGTCTATTCATATGTTAGAATCAGTCATCATTTTTAATGAATATTTGTATTCCCCCTGGGCCCGAAGAACAACGTACCTGTTGCAGGACGACGGCACCGCATGTTATATAGTTCCTCCCCTGGGCCGAATTGTCATGGCGCCTGAGAATCAATCATATATATTATTACTAATGGACTTTTGCTTACCGTACTTGCCGCACGGTGGGGGGAGAGGTTAGAATCGTTATCATATATGAGTATTTTTTTTCTTAATGAAGATTGCACCTGATGGCCTACCTGCAACAGAACGGTGTCTGGACAAATTTTGCTAACCATGCTTGCCGCACGGTGGGAGGCATCTTCGAAGTGCACCTTATGTGTAACGAAGGAATTAATTGGCCAAGCGATGTGGGATAAATGAGTAATATGGAGTACCTGTGAAACGCACGTAGAAGGACAGGCGGAACTCTCCCGTGGCCTTAGCTTCGCGTACCGCGCGTGGAGCGCGTTATGTCCGGCGCTTGCGTGATTCCAATTCACCGGAATCATGCGGTCCACCTAGGTGCTAGATTTTGGGCCTTATTTGGCCCAACAACTCTAGTCTTTTCTATTTCTTTTTTTCTTCTCTGATTTCTACCTTTTCCCGCTGTTTCTCTTCGTTGTTTTTTCCGTTGGCATGCCAGCGTAGTTACGTAGGTTGTTTTTTGTTTATTTTTAATCTATTTTATATTAGAGTTATTATTCGGAGCATCTTAGTCACGGGAGGACAGGCTAAAAAACAAGTGTATCCTTTTTTTAGTTTCATTATAGGTAGCTAGTAAACTTCAATCTACTTACTTTTGGTTTATTTTCTACACAATTATGCAATTCATTGTACAGTTGTAGACAAATAAAAATTTTGCATTTTTTTGTTTGTACCTGTGACAGAGTTTCATTTGAGCAACCCTTGAAGATGAGCTAAGATCCGAAATTTCAGACAAATTAATATCCTCTCTTCATAATCTTTGATTTGTGTTTTATCTAACTTTGTAGTTAATAGAGGCGTTGAGCTAATAGCGAAATTTTAAAAATATTTATTTATTCCTTTTGTTTTGTTTTGTTTATTTTAAAATATGTTAGTGTTTACCAATCATATAAATATTATTATTTCAGACCATAAAACTCATATATAAATATAGGGATATTTTGGTTGTGGAGATGGAATATTTTATTTACAAATTAAAACATTCTTATCAAGGAGATAAAATAATTATGAACTCTAAATCTGGAACATTTTTTGAAGATAGAACATCTTTTTCTATGAAGATAGTATAGTTCTCATGAATATATAATATCATTCTTCTAAACTTAGTATGTTTTTTTACTGTGACAAGTGAAGCTAGAACATTCTATTACATAAACAAGAAACGTTGTTCTTCATACGATATTCTTTTAACGTTTTTCATTCGGCGATGACAAGCCACGCAATGCAATGGAGGAAAGGGCACCATGCCCGTCTGTGACGGTACAGTTGAACTGCAAACACAAGGCATAGTACTATGTGTTTGTAGGTTGAGTCCAACGCGGAGGACAATCCCACTATGTTGTTACAAGTGTATATTTCGTCCTTCAGTTTGTCTTTTGATCTCTCTGCTGAACACAACCAAAATGGTCTGACCTCACACCTATGCCAGGCCATGTCATCTAAGTCTCATAGTACTCTTTACACAGCGGAGAGAATGCCTCCTCGGCTCCTCATCCAGCTGCTTTGCACCCTGTACACTGGCACCGGAGCGTTGCTTGCGTCTGCCCAAAGCAGAGTGGAGACCTACATAGGCGGCTGCTAATCTTCTCCATTTCCCTCTCTACGCCACTGAAGCTCACACATGCAGAGGCCCATAATCAACGCGCCGGACCAAGAGGCGCGGCGAAGCCCGCCAACCCAGCCTTTTTTTTTTTTTTTGAAATACAACCCAGCCTAGATGGACGACCGCTCCTTGTCCACCCAGGCGGCTACGAAGAGCCCCCGCAATCCACCCCTGGCAGACCAATAGCCATGTACTGTGACCACCCTGTCCCTATATTATCTACTTGTCTGCAAGCACACTTTAAAAACAAAATAGAAGTGTCGCCGAGTGGTACACCATCAGACACGAACAGCCATCAGTCAAAACGCAGCCCAGATTGCCCAAACGTCGAATAAGATGGTTCAACTCAATCCATAGAGGTTCTCGTTCTCTAACATGGTAACATCAAAAGCTCTCTCAACAAGCATGTCTCGGGGATCTCGGAACCAAAACAAACCGGGACAATCCTTCAGCTATACATCACAAAAGGCAGGACAGAAAACCCTATAAATAAGTCGACTCGCAGCAGATTCATCACAAAGCCGGTTTGTTCATCGATGAGGATGATGAGTACATTTTTTTACATCACAAACAAAATAATCCGAGCAAACTGCAAACGCCATCCATCCACCCAAACGGTTGCACTAATCAAATGAAGGATTTGTGGTTTGATTTGCCGTATCACCGTCTCCACTCAGCTTTCAGTGGTCTCTCTGCAGACGTTTAGAAGAAAGATCGAAATTAATTAGGGTCAGACCCAACTGAACAAGATAACGTGTATGTCCAAAGCATTAAGATATATTAAAAAAATCAACTTGGTCAACATAATTTCTACTATAACCTTTTGTAGTGAGCTGCAATATTATTATTCCAAGTCATTTGTACTCCCTCCTAAGTCTCATTAAAAGAAATAGCGCAAATACTAAAAAAAAAGTCATGCTTAAAATACCTATGACGATAAACCAAACAAAAAACGATATTTACACAATTTTTTAAAATAACATGAATGGTCAAACATCAAATTTAAAAGTCAAAGGCAACTTATTTAGGGACAGTGTGAGTATTTCACAATCCAGCGTAGTAGTCCTAGTCCCATTCAAGAACAAAATGGGTGTGGCACAAACTAATAAATGTGGATGTGGAGGGAGTAGTAATATCATTGAAAACAAAACGGATGTGACACAATATAATGTACTACAGAGCAAACTATCATGCGTTAAAACTTGATGTCATCAGTTCATGCAGCATTTGCTAATTCAAAGAGCTTAACATCACAAACATTCCATGCAGATTTTAAGACAATACAACTGCTTATCATGAATGGTTTGTGATAGACATACAAATGTGAACATGACTCTTCAGAGTTTTTCTTTTCTACTTACCGGTCCCATCTCTTGATGACAGCATAGCCTTGTCACCTTTCGCTCCATCCTTGCCACCAGCATTGGTTGGCCTTTGTGTACGTGGAGAGTGTGAAACTATTTTACCATTAGTAGAGGAAGGGAGGGAATGGCGGCGAGTGAAGCCATTTTTCTCTGCTGAATCAGAGCTAAGTCTTGGTGAGCTCTGTCCCCGCAGTTTCGCCTTTGCAGATTGTGTTGCAGCCATGTAGCTCGGCAGAGCTGGAGAATTTTTAGAGGCATTTTCTGGATATTCTGGCTTAGTTGAGAACGAAGACCTCCTCTTGCTGCCTTTAAGGCTCTCAGCAGAAGGATGCTCTTCTTTGGATCTCTGTTCCATATCATTCACCAAAGCATTCTCTTCGTTGTTAATGTCTTGGAGTGGCATAATTTCCGCTGCTGGAGCAACAATAGATGGTTCATCAACTTTTTCTTCATTTATGACTAGGTCTGAAGCAACTTCCTCATCATGCTGGATATCAGGTACCAGAATATTCATCTTTGCATTATCCGCTTGATTAACATTCTGAGGCTCTTGATTCTCTTGGTGAATCGGAACTTGCTTTGCGCTTCTTAGTGGTCTCTCATATTGGACCTCTTGGTGGTCAGGGATCTCAGTTGCTGGATTAACTGTCTTTGAGGTTTCAGGAATGGAGTTAGTAACCTTCCTAAGGCTACGCTTCACCTTCTCAAGTTCAGTCAACTGGCCATCAGGCACTGAATCAGCAGGAGCACTACTTAGTTTCCTTGGATTCCGTTTTGTCTTTTCAGTTTCTATGGCTGTGTTTGTTTGGGAAGGCTCAAAGGGAGTTGCAGAGCTCTTCCGTGCATTGCGCTTTAGTTTCGCTGACTCCGTTTCCATTGCATAACTTGCCTTCCTTGTGTGTGGCTTAGCATCAGTGCCAACTCTCTTTGGCTGAGAAATGGGCTTCCAGACATGACTTATCGTCCACCTCTCCAACCAGTTGAAGGCTGAATTGGGGTCCATCTCATCATACTGAAAATGAAGAGCCTCAACGACAATTGGTGAAGATAGAAGCTACAGCACAGAAGAAGCAAATTGATTAGCATAAAGCGCCAAACAGCAGTTAATGAATTACGAGTTGTACAACGAAGCCCTTGTAAAACTGTATTCGAGATTACCTTGCGAGCAAATGCATTTGAAGACAATTTTCCTTCCATGAATCAGGTTTAGCACCCTGCAAGAAGGTAATATCTTATACTCACAATTGTTGGGCTCACATTAAGTATGGAACTAAACATCACAGAGGCCAATCATGCAGTTTCGACCACCATTCAGAAACAAAAAAGGAGAACAAGAAAAGAGACCATAAAAAAGATGGAAAATTCTGGACAGCGTCCATATTTGCAGCTGTAATATTTCATTGTTTTTAAGTTGAATAACAATGCACAATACAAACATGAAGACATAGTCATCCATGTATGGTGTTTGCTTTTCCGCATTGGCAGATAGGAATAGGAACTGGGTGACACTGCTCAGTGCTCACGTCCAAAGTGACTGCAAACGTGTGAATAAGCTGGTGAAAATGCAGTTTTATCTTTGATGCAAAGCAGTGGTTAGTTCGTCAAGCAGTGGAGCAAACCAATTTCCAAGAAATATTTGCATGAGGCGTGTATGAAGCACGACTTTATAGTTTACTACGCATAATAATAGCTTCTCTGCATTTTGGCATCCAGAAGGGAGCTAGGCAGCTAGCTAAGTGAAGGACAATCCAATGCTTCTTTCTTGGTGCCACACAAATAGTATGCATGACAACATAACCCATGTGTTCACCAGCACCGAAAATTAAATAACTTTCATTAGAAATATCTAATTTTGATATATTATTCCATCTCAGCACAGAGGTTAGTTTCGCATTTGCTTACCATTAACCAAATATCCATAGAAATT
The DNA here is from genome assembly GCA_030272315.1 of Paspalum vaginatum. Classification (NCBI taxonomy): domain Eukaryota; kingdom Viridiplantae; phylum Streptophyta; class Magnoliopsida; order Poales; family Poaceae; genus Paspalum; species Paspalum vaginatum. The sequence continues at coordinate 44,034,516 of CM059020.1, read as the reverse complement.
TCCCAAAAAGTTCTTGGAAGGAGAATAAAGGCAAATAGCCAAATACCCATGTGAACTTAAAACCCTACGAACATATGCAAGTCGCTCAATATACACTTTTCAGATTTTACCATGGATTCACAGCTCATGTTACACTGAGCAATCTCAATTAAATGAGAGCATAAAGTGCGAAAAAGGGACATTATCACGGTAAATTTATTAGGTATAGAACAGAAAATACTTACCCTAAAATTCTGTTGGGGAAGGTTCTGACTGGCTTGAATAGATGCTTGTGAGAGTCTGACATTCCTTCCACGGACCAGGGCTTGAAACTTCACAATCAACCATGTTGCACGGAGAGTTGAAACAGCTTGCCTCCTTACAAGATGTCCACGAATCAGTGCCTGGAGTCTTATGATCCCTTTCAACGCACGGAATGCTCGTCGTGCCTGCACCAATACCACGATACAATTAAGACGTGGTAAACCAAGTATCTACGGCAAGAATACTTATGAATTACTTTATCACAATGAAGGGGGGATAGGAGATATGGTCCTGCGGATATATTGGAGGTGGGTGGGGGTATGGTACTGTGCATATGAAGCATTAGAAATGAAACAGTCAAAAGCTGAAGGCATGAATAACACAGTAGTACAGAACATTTTTTTTTTATCCTGTCGTTTTTATATGGACAGATATATAACAGACTTGGAACAGCAACAGATAGCATTATAACATAGCTAGACGGTCTAGACAAAACAGCAAATACAGACAAATATATTACCAGATAGCCCCGGAAGGCAGCTTGTGCCTTCACGGCTGCTTGCTCTTCCCTCAACCTCTCAGCGTCATTGGATGCATCAGACCCCACAGTGCCCTGCTTCTCCAAATCTTGACTGGCATCACCCACTGCCACTTCACCTTGCACGGTGGAATTCTCACCCTTTGCCACCTCCGGTACGGTCTCATTGTTGCGGGCGCTAACAAGCACTGGCTCTGAGATCACCGGAGAACTCTCGGAGAATGTGGGCTGCTCCTTCGCGGCAGCAGCATACCCTTTGTTACTTGCACCCTTCTGCGCACAGAAAATAAAGGCATCAATTGCGGAACAGATCTCCACCCCACAGCAGGGACCGCATATCTCGAGTCAGAGTCATCACTCATCAGAGAATTAAAATCGTAAGACAGCATTATGAAACCACATAGGAGAGCAACGTACCGATAAGTCCTTGGACTTGGTGGAGCCCGACCTCGACGACGACTTCTTCCCGAAGAGCACGGACTTGATCCACTTCGCCGGAGACTTCCCCATTTGGAGCCTGACCCGCCGCACCCCGGAGGGTCTCAGAGCCTGCAGCGGAACCGCTCATCAGCGCACAGATCTACTCCACGACCAAATCCCATGCCACACAAACCCACAGGAAATGCAGGAAGCAGCCAGAACCCGGATTCCTACTTCACTCCACAACGAAACCAACCCTTACAGAGGGTTAAAAAATTCACAAGGGAGACAGAGAAAAAAGGGAGAAATAAACTACTACTCCGTAAGCATTCAACGGAGCTCGCTGAGAACTCCCACAAATGCAGCACCAAGGAACGCAAATCCACGCTCCAAAGCACCCAAACCACCACAGAGGCACGCGAAAACAGCCGCTCCCTGCGCCGCCAAACAGCGCAGATCTAGACGGCGGCGGCGGGCCCGGAGGACGCGCGCCGGATCTAAGGAAGCGTCGCTCACCTGAGGATGGCGCGCAGGAGAAGGCGGCGGCGCAAAACCCTAGCCTCCCCTCTCTCTCCACCCTCCCTCCCTCCCCCCACTGCCCGCCTACACAACCATTCGAGAGAGGAGAGAGAGAGAGAGCGGAAGTGTGGGAGGAGGCTACTGGCCTTGGCTCGTAGCACTGTACTGCGCTGCGCCGCGACGGGACGAACGGCGAGGGGAAGAAATGAGCTGCGCGGAAAAAGAAAAAGAAAAAGAAAGGGAAATGAAAGGGGCCGAGCCACTGGAGAGTGGAGTGTGTGTGTGTGACTGAGCTAGTGTGCGGGGCCCACGGTGCAACGGAACCGCTTCGCTTCGTCCGCGCGGGACGGGTTCATCGGAACCGTCGTGCGGGGCCATGGGGCCCGCGCCGCTGGGCTCAGTGGGTGACATGTGGGACCCCTGGCGGTTCCTATCCGTGGTGCGGCATGTCGGTGCGCGGTGCTGGATTTATTACTGCTCCGTTTCGGACGGGGAAAAAAAGCGAAAAGGTGGCTGGGGAGGTGGGGCGGGGTCGTCAGGGAGATCCGAGCCCACATGTCAGTGTCCGGAGACACTTTTTTCCCGGGGTGCAAAAAGGTTGCCAGGGGCTCGTCTTTGGTTACCGGCTAGCTGTCGACCCACCCCCACTCCCCAGTGCCTCCACCCGCATGCCGCAGCGCGCGCGCGCTTGGACTGGCCGTCGCGGCTGGGGTGGGCCCAGACGTCAGCGTCAGTTCCCATCTCCTGTGGCCACGAACCGTTCGCCTGGGCGGGGCCCGGGAGCCCAGCCAAACTGGTGCGCGAGAGATCTGCGGGCCCACAGCATGTGCGGTAACTAACGTCTTAAACCACTGTCAATATTGACAGCGTTCGGGCTTCAGAAACGGCTCCGGGTCCTTTTGCTCTGAATTCATGCCCAGTCGCGCCAGAGCCCGCTGTCCAAGAAACGAGTCCCTGGCTTCTACCGTAGGGCGTAGGCGATACGTACTGTAGCAGTGTAGGGGTAGAATCTGTACCGTATGTTGCCTTGAGATTGACTGATTGAGTGAATTGGAAGCCACTGTTCCCTTGGGTCGGGCGCAAACTGCTGTACTCCGTATATTCTTTGGAGACAAGCTTGAGCGAGATGGTGATTCTCTTTCTCTGGGAAGCAGGAGGTTGGCAACGCGTAGTACGAAGCCATGGCGGATTGGAGGAGGATTACCGAACGAGAGATCCTAAATCAAATCAGACAGCAAAGCCACCGACTGAACTTACCGAAGCTCTCATCTCCTAGTACTAGCACAGGCCCAAGTGCCGATGATGGCGAGAGGTGTGAGGTGTGCCGGCCGCCGTTCCTTTCGGGATTTTGTATGGTGGCGGGCAATCGCGACGCGTGACTGGCGTTGGGAACAGCTTTACTAGGTTCTAAATAAATAAATAAATGGAGTTCGAATGAACTCCGCTGTCACCGTTTAGGTGCGGGGTCGGCGTCCGCCGTCGACTGCAGAGAGCCGAGCCATTTTTCAAATTTAAAACTAAGGCTGAACTCTAATAGAATGTCTTCAAATGATTTTTCAAAACACTGTTTTGTCACTGTTTAATATAAATACTTATCTTATAAAAGAGAAAAAAGTTAGTTGGAATAGTGAGGAATATGATCTTGAGAAGTCTCACCGAAGACGCCTAACTGCAGCATGACTGCATGAGCACGTAAGTACGTACGTACTCCGTATATATGTTCCGCTCCACAGGTGTCGAGATTCTGCGATCGATGGGGCTTAGATCCGACGACGACGGAACTTGTGGCTTGCAAGTTACGACTACTGCGACTGCACCTGACGACGTGAGTTCATGACGTACGTCAGTGGCGCAGCGTCTTCTGTTCTTGGCCCTCTGGTCGGGAATGTGAAGAGTAGTTGCATGCGTCGTCCTGCCCACGGCACGTACGTACGCAGAGTTAACGTGCCGGGCCGCCGACCGAACGAATCGCTCGACGTCACGCGCGTGCATGCACGCTACAGCGTGGCGCATGCATGCGTGTCCTTCCCTGTCAACTACTACGCTAAGCTCGGTCATCAACCACGAGGAGGCGATTATATTCCGCATACATGAACGGTTGATGGCCTGGTTCGGGACAAACTGTACCCGACCGGCCGGAGAGGGAGAATCATGTGCATTCATGGGCAAAAGAAGGTCAATAACAATAACAAAAAAGGCGCTTTAAATACAACAAGCAGCCACTTGCCCAGAGCGAAAAGGAAAGCGGACCCTAAGACCATGTCTAAAGAAACGTTCAAATGTATATTCAAAATATTAATTTAACACTAGATCAAGTTTGTGTGAAAGGGTTTTTTACTTTTTAGCGATGCTGGGTATGTTGAGAATTTTTTTTCCATACGCTCACTCTAGCAGCGCAGGTCTAAAGTCATGCTCACCAGAAAATCCCAAAAAATGGTTAAAATACTATTTTGCATTGTACGCACCTGTAGGACAAAGACAAAATAGCCTAAGTACCAGTGGCGAGGCGTGAGCCGATCAGTGCACGGGACCCGCCAAACGAACCGCCGGCATCTCTCCAAGGTCGATTAGCTTCTGATGGAGTTCTGGCTGGTGTTCGATCCAGGAAGGGAGGTAACGTAATGGCGAGGCTACCAGCCGATCCGATGGATCTCCCAAGTCCCAACACGCAAGCAAAGACCTGCGCCACACATGCATGGTTGCATTGCATCCCGCTTGCGACCCTCGGATGGTGTCGGCCGGCCGCCGGTGCCGCGAGCGATTCTCCTTTCCGGATTTTTGTTGGTGACGGGGACGCGCGTGGTGTGACTGCGTCGGGAACAGCTTTAGTTAGGTTCTAAATAAATAAATAAATGGAGTTCCGCTGTCACCGTTTAGGTGCGGGGTGGGCGTCCGTCGATGCAGAAAGCGGAGCCGTTTTCAAATTCAAAACGCAGTCGCACGTCGAGTCGACCGACTGCGGCGGCCACCACCATCCATTAGATTAGATGTCTACTAGGCTTTTTAAGCTCCAGGTCAGCCACCAGGAGGCGATTATATTCCGCATACATGAACTGTTGATGCCCTCTTCGGGACAAACTGTACCCGCCCGGCCGGAGAGGGAGAGTCATGTGTATTCATATGCAAAAGAAGGTCAATAATAATAACAAAAGGTACATAAAACAAGCAGCCAGCTGCCCCAGCGTGAAAGGGAAAGCGGACCTAAGGCCACATTCAGCGAAACGCTCAAATGCTAAATTTTGGAAATAGGATGAGCTATGCGACTAGAAATAACCTAAGATTTAGTAGGTGGTGTGTTATGAAAAGTGGACTTGGATCTTTAAAAAGGGTTGACCATTCAGGCATTCAGACACATGGGTGTGTTCAATATGGAGTTCTGGAGTATCGTTCCTGTTCTTCATCTGTGCCTAGCCGGGGCGAGCTGTGTTTGCGCGATATGTGTTGCGGTATAAACTGAAGAGAGGCTTCTGTCGACTGTCTGTACGATGCTTGCGTGGAAGATATCATCTCGTGGCGTGCTATCTCCAGCGGTGTCCCTATCTTCCATCCCGTTAACCGTTGGAGATAGCCTAATACCTATACCAGGCTCCCAGCTACCTGCACACAAGCCTGCAGGCATATACCCACGCTGAAGGAGCCATACCAGGGGTTGGGGCCTTCGCTCTCCGCTTTGCAAACTAAAGCTAGTAGCTGAACCACGACGAATAATGGGGTGGTCGCCGACGAAGAAGCCACAAGGCCTAAAGTGGCTTCTGAAACTTGCATTGATGGGCACAGTGCTTGCATTGGCTCGGAGTTGAGCCATCATTTTCACCCCGGCTTGTGTATTGGCAGTTTGGCACGGCTCATCAGGTGGTTGCGCGCAGTGCTGCTGCTGCACAGCCGGCGGCGGCGAATTTGAGCGGAAGGGGAAAATGGGAGTGCGCACAGTGCTGCGCAACCAACACGACAGTGTCGATTGAAACTTGCAGCAGCGCTCTCGACTGTTCAGAGTTGTTCAGAGCGTTGGTGGATGATGTGTGTTGTGAGGGAGAAAAAGGCGTTTGGCCCAGAAGGTGAGCAGTGGCAGTGCGAGTCGATTGTGCATTGACGAGGCGCGTGCATGCCTAGGTCGCGTTCGTCCTGGACACTGAATGATGAGTGCAAAGCGTGCAGCTGCTCACCGATCAGCATCCACCATCCAGCAGCGAGATCATACGAGAGGGTCAAAGAATCTTGTTGACAATTCAAAGCAGCGTGGCCCAAGAGAAAAAGAGAGGGCCTAATTGGCTCGAAACAGCCCCGTGTCTTGTGAACCAAATTGAGAAGCTGGGCCCAAAGTCCTTGGCCTGCGGGTTTGTTTGCGGTTTGCCAGGGCCAGTAGTTCGAGATGCTGAGGGTGTTTTCCAAGGTGTTTCGGTAATGACCTTGAGAGGAATAACAGACCGTGAAACTCTGGAAGCCATGGCGTGCAGGAAAGGCCTAGCTTTGGCGAGTGACTTGACGCTGAGGTGTGTGAGGTTGGCAAGTGATTGTGCCAGTGTGATCAGAACTGTCAAAGGCGCGGCAATGGGCCGTTATGGCCATATAATGCAAGAGATCCAGGCACAAGCAGCGACCGTTCGATTTGCAGAATTTGTACATGAAGGAAGAATGTCTAATGGTGATGCGGACGGCTTGGCGAGAAGCTCTTTGTATAAGACAGTAGGGCGGCATCTTTGGTTAACCTTTCCGCCAAACGGCGTTTGTAATTCACATAGTGTGATTACATAATAAAGTGGATGATCCTAAAAAAAAAACTTTGGGCGCTGGCATGGAGACGATGAATATCGAATTGACCAAAAGTTCCTATACAACTCCCGTGTGACAATATAATCAAGATCCAGAACTAGATTCACGGTTTACTTCTTCATCCGGCTTGGTAAACTTCAACCACTTCCAGTTAGCATAGGTCTGGGCTTCGTCATCGAAGGGGACTGCATCACCGCAGGGGTTTTCAGCCTCACCCGACCGAGATGGCTCTGCGATCTGCTCCCGGTACCTTTGCGCCATCTCTTCAGCCTCAGAGAACACCTTCTGCAGCCACAGACAATGTAAAACGAAAAAGTGTGAGAACTCCCGAGCGCTGAAATGGTTATGCAGCTGAAGGTGCTGTGTTATGACTTTTGACGACCTGGCTGGGAATGCGAGTGTTCTCACCTCTTTGTTAGAGATAAACAACCCGGGTTTGCTCTCGAGGTCCTTTGTACTGCACAAAGCCAAACACATGCAGTCAGATACAGCACAAACCCATGCCTCATCTAACAGCATATGACCTTTTCCACAACAAAAATCTTAATATGATTAGAGAAACAATATGCATGAATAGCAGTATTGCAAGTTTGCTATGTTGTACCTGAGGGCGATTCTGCCCGGAGTTGTTGATTTTATGACAAGAGCTTTCACGGTCTCGCCAACTTTCAGCACATCAGCAACAGATCTCAGCTGACCATGTGTTATGTTCGACATATGCAGTAAACCACTGCAAAACATTGCAGACTTGCTAAGTTCATATTTGGGAGTGAGATAACAAAAGATGCAAAATGGCTCATGATCCAGGTATTGAAAGAAGGCCATCATTTCGGAGCTTTCAGATGACAGACAGACAGTCATGCGCAGCAGATCTCAACTGAAGTTACTTATTAATAACTCTGAAGCATGGAAAGACGGTTCCTGTATAGTAAGGGAACAGACTCTTAGGTAAACTGCTAAAGGACAACACAATTGCCCTGAATATAAGGGGTTGTTGATGGCATATGTTGCAGACGCAGAGATCCCTGTGAGCTTGCTACATCTTGACACTATGTAACGAAAGGCATCATTATGGAGGTCGATTGGTATGTAAATCTCATGTTAAACTGCCATGCCTTTGTTCAAATTACCGAGTCAAGAAATTATATTTGCGTTATGAGAACTACTTTTCATACTGTATAATTTACTGTCAAAATCAAATACATAGTATTTGTTACCTTGTAAATATCTGAAGGAGTAAGACATATGGAAACATACGTTAGTGAGAAAAATTTGAACTCGAGGTGCAAAGGATTGACCTAGACCATGCTGGTTAGCAGCAACTATGGCCAGAAAGGAAGTTTTGGCATTAGTGAATGAAATGATGGAATGGTAAGGAAATATCTTGCAGCAGTTCTGAAAGTACATTTAGGTTCAGCAGAAAATGAAGAAATGACATCTGTAAAATACATGCTAGGGTCTTGAGATATTACCCTCTATTAGTCTCGCCAATCCTAATTTGTGCACCATATGGAAACAATTTGCGGACTGTACCTTCCAAGAGAGTCCCTTCTCTAAGGTATGTCAGCGCCTAAACAAGTAAGCAATTTTTTTTAAAAAAAAAAGCCAAAACAAAGTTCAACTCATGAGTCCACTCATACAAGTTAATTTTTGACAAATGTATTGCAAAGCTATACAAATACTTTGGAGAACTGTTTAAGTAGAAGAGTTTCTTGCATGAACTAATGCTTACAAGCAACCAGATAAGCTGTTAACCAACTAAATAGCAAATACCTACTTCAAAGAGATACAGCGAAACAAAAGGATTATGCGGTGGGTTCCTCAAATAACTGGTAGCAAAGGTCAATTTAGCCAACTCACCCACGCATCTTTTTCACTAATTATCAATTCATTATTCCCTTCATCAATCCTCGTGATGCAGACATGCATTTCTTGACCAACCTGTGTAATAAAGGAAATCGAACTCACAAATCACACCACTATATACTTGAAAAGCTCAAAAGGTAAATTTGAAACCATCGATCGTGCTGATATACCAAGCCTCGAACAGCAGAGAACCATACAGGCTTATTTTCTAGAATACACATGATGCGGAACTTACTTTATTCTTTAGTTCGGCGAATTTTTTTGGTCTAGTCATCATCTCGGGCTTAGGGAGGAATGCCCGAAGGCCCTGAGAAGGGAAATGCACTTTAGGCATAAATTTACAAAACTGAACCAATCATTGTAGTATATATACTCGTACCTCAATTCTAGACAGTAAGCCACCAGCATTCCACTCATAAATTTTGACCTTGATGGGTACATTTAGCTGTTGTATCTGTACATCAGTGTGCACGGATGTTAGCCATTGATACAAAAAACAGGATCAAACTTTCTCATAAAGCAGTAGAATTGCAAAGTTAACAATACAGCTATTTCTAATTTCATCAAAACAAGCCATAGTGAAAGAAAAACATTTGCATAGAAAATGTTTTGCGCTGCTCTTCATTCATGCAATCCCAGAAGCAACTGAAAGAACATAGGGGGTCTAACAGCCTTGTCTGTATATTTTGCCAACTGCATGAACGGCAAGGACTCATAACCGAGGATCAAGTGCTCACATATTTCTTTTTTTATGCACACTTTAGCACCATCCTAGTAATTAAGATATAATTTGTTTAAGATATACGGAGTATAAACAATCCACCATGCTCTAACAGCTCGAGCTTTGAGAGCAGGAATTCAGTTTACTAGAGTTGATCAACCTGTCATAATGTCCAAACCTATTCCTCGTGCCTAGCAATTGGTTCGAACTAGTTTGTAGTATTCGATGATGTTCCAGGCCTACTTGGCAGGGCATGAAAACTCCACAAAGAATGAACAACCAAATTATAAGTAAGAGATTGCTCCAAGGATTTCCAACAACAAAAGAAAGGAGCGGCATAGAGGACCTGCCTCACTCTGTGCCACGCGACGCGCCGGAACAGCCTGCGCGCGGACAGCAGCGGCCGCCCGCCAAGTGTTCGACCGAGGACCTCAGCGAACACGATCGCACCGGCGCCCAGCACCGGCGCACCTTTTTCTTTCCCACTCCTCGCGAACGTCGCCTCCCCGTCTCCCTCTCCTCCTCGGGCCTGACTGACCACGATGCCAATCCGCCCTTCGGCCGCGAACTCCGCCGCACGCTCGGACGCAACATCGCAGGCCAGGTACCCGAACTCCTCCCCGGGCACCGGCGCCGACTCCTTGGCCAGCATCAGCGCCGGTTCGCCACCGGCACCGATGTCGACGTCGAGCGTCCTCCCGTCGCTCCGGACCACGACGCCGGCGACCAAGTCCCCGGGCCTGGGGTCGTAGTACCTGATCCCACGCCCGCCGGCAGCGAACAGTCCATCCCTCTTCGACGCCTCCTCCGTGACGTTGCTATGCTCTCGCGCCCCGGCGGCAGCGGCAGCGTCCGCGTCGGGGTCGGTGCTCTTCGCCTGGAAGAACTTGAGGAAGGGCGCGAGCGCTTCCTCCGGGGACAGCACCGGAGCGGGCTCGGGCTTCGGCTCGTCCTCGGACTCGGCATCCTCCGTGACGGTGGGGAATGGCTTCTCGAGGAGGTGGAGCTCGTCGCCTCCGCTGCTGCCGCCGCCGGAAGAAGAGGAAGGCGAGGCGTGGATCGGCGAGAAGGATAAAGCTCCCCCGGAGAAAAGGATGTGGCTCGCGGTGGGGCCCTTGTGGTGCTTCGCTCGACGTCTTCGCGGCGAGATGGATGCGGCGGGGAGGAGGGAGACGAGGGAGGGCGGCGGCATGGCGGGCGGGCGGGCAAGCGTGAGAGCGAGCGAATTTGTGAGCGGGGTTATCTCATTCGGGATCGGGTCGGCGTAGCGCGGAGCGCGGACCGGATATTTGTTTTGTCGCGCCGTCCGTTGTTTGCTGGCTCGCGCCACGCTCAGGCCGAGCACATTTTTACCGACTGGCTTGGTTAACGTGTGCTCTTTAGCTTTTGGACGGAAAAGAGAAACAGCCTCTCTTTCTTTTCTTTTTTCTGAATTAAATTGTTCGCATGTTAAGAAACCGACACACTTAAGTTACAAGAGTATATTATTTCTATTTTATACTACATAATATTTATTACTTGCTAGTTCATTTTTAAACTAAAATGTGATAAATAAAAAAAGACGGTATACAATTAAATGGTGTTTATGAGAGCTCCATTTTACTCATTATATAGAACAACTTCCTAAGTTCTCCACCACATCATCATTCCACTAAAAACCACTATTTGTATATTGTATCGATTTTCTATGACTTCATGCATACCGTGCTTTTCTGTAACATACCCGCCAATATCACTCAAACGTTCATATCAACGCGCGCTGAATTCATATAGTTTATATAGAACAACTTCACAGGGGAGTTAGATCTAGTTTTTAGGGTGGATGTTTTTTATGAACAACCCATTATTATTGTGTCTTTTTCTTTAACGCTATACCATTGTCTCTGGCCATGTCCACGGCCCTATCTATCTAGCCCTACCTGTGCCTGTGCCTAAGCCCGAGGACCTTGTCCATCTCTCGGGTGCAGAAGGATGGAAACAGTCGCCTCCATCTTGAAGAGGTTAGGAGGGATCCATTTTGTGCAGAGATGAAAGGCTAGGATAGAGATGAATGACGGAGGCAACTTCCATCGCCCCGTCAGCGCAACCATTGGAGGAAAATGAGATGACGGATGTTGACATCATGAATGTTGAGACTTTACTGTTTACGAACCGGTATGTGACAGAATGTGTAAACGGTGGTAAAGGTGGTAATTTCACCCAAACTCTATAAGAACATACGAAAACCACGTTCTTGAAAGCTTGTTTTCTAGCTAGAGTTCGTACGACATTGAATTGAAAAACTTGGAGCGAAAATTTATCGTAGGAGCGGTCCCTGTTGCACAAATAGAGTCCGTTCTTTTGGGCACATTTTCCGTACAGTACTAAGATTATTCTAAACCCTAGGGTTCTAAATTTGTTGGATTTGTTGTTTGGTAGAAAGTCTACACAAAAACGCCACTGACATGCGGGACCCAACAGCAGACCCCCTCTCCGGCTCTCCCCCAAAGTTTGTTGAGGACCCCCGAAGCAGTGCACAAGCACGCACGAAGCCTTCACATTCGCATCCCCGACCGGCGGAAGGAGGAAACCCGACGACAACGAGCAAGCCAACCAGCCGCAGGCGGCGGGGAAGGTTGCTAGGCCCGCGTGCCCGGATGGGGTTCATGCTGCGGGTGAGGCTGGCCTCCTTCTTCGCCGGCGCGGCGGCCGCCGCGGCCGGCGGGGGCTACTTTCTCTACAAGGACTACAAGCTCGCTCACGACTCCATGGCCCTCAAGGTACGAACTCCGCCCTCTTTCTTGTCGCTTCGCCTCAGATCTCAAATTATCGCCTGCGGGTCGCTATTGGTGCCCTCGGTGGTGGGGTTCTCGAGCGGCAATGTCTGAAGGACATCAGCATGTTGCGTGTGGGGTGGGGGATCGGGCGTAAACCCTCGCCTAGATATTGGACTGGCGTGCCTTCGAGCCTAAGCTCAGGTCGTCATGTCTTTGCCTCTTAGGCGTCGTTTGATGACCCAGTGTCGGTTCCTATGGTTCAGTTTTTTTTACTAAGAATGCCATTGTTGATTGATTGATGCAAGGTTAGGGTAGCATTTCGATCTAGATCACGTGCTTTTGCCATATTACTGGGAAGGGGATTGGCGTAATTATTTCGTTGAGATATTGGATGCTTGCACGTAGGCCCTGAACTGTATTGTTTGTCGACTATGGGGATGTGTTTCCATGGACCTGTCGCTTTCGATTTGGTTCACACTTATACATATTGGTTTGATTTATATTTGGTACAATATCTACAGAATTGAACTGGTAATGTCCCTTGGAGATGTATGGGCATTTCCAGCACCGCATCATATGATGGCAGATAGTATGTCAAATTTAAGTTTTCTCTTGCCAGTTCCCTACTAAAGTGTTTGCGGTCACCGATCATTTGGTGTTAAGTGTGCCTTCTTATGTACTATTCTGATTTCTGAGAGTGGGGGATACATTGCCCATATCAGTAATTGGATCATGCAAATGCATAGACAAAGCCAAACAAACTATTTTTGGCCAAATTTCTATCTTGCTCTGGCTGCATACCACTGGTTCACTGCAATTTGAGATTCTGTAAAATAGAAATGAATGAATATTTGCAACCCACAACTCTTATTGAATTGTATGCTCGCTTTGTGATTGTAAGCAGTGTGTTTGCAGTCCCTTTCAGATACATGATAACCATGTGTCGGCGTTTTAAACTTCAGACACTACCTCTGTCCCCAAAAGGACTCAATTCTAGCTATACACTTGGACAAATACTTGTCTAGATGCATAGCCAGAATTGCATTATTTTTTGGGACGGAGGTAGTACATGATAATCATGTGTTTGCAGTGTGATCTTGAATTTTTTAGATAGAATTTAATGTTTAAACCCAATAATGTTACATGATAATACTAGTTTTAAACTAGTTTTCTACATGTGAGTTGAGAATAGGCATAGACGGAGAAACGATGTTAATCAATGCAGGATATTTATGGTTTTCAGTTTCATTCGTCTGTTCCTGTATGTATGCAAATGGCAAAGTATACGTTTTTTCTTCTTTAGAGTAAACATAAGTATGCATTTTTGTGAACTTCAGAACTTACCCTGTTTCTGAGGCTCAATCCTGATACATTCAGTAAGCACTCATGCCAATGTGATAGCCCATAGAAATGAGTGATATTATGTAGAGAAAACGTGTGAGATTTCTGTGCACTTCATGTTTCTGATACTCAAAAGCAGATACATTCAGCAAGCAAGCATTCGTGGCAATATGATAGAAATGAGCCAAGTCATGTAGAGAAAACCTGGGAGGTTTTAGTGGAATTTTCTGTTTTTGAGGCTTAAAAGTCAAAACTCGATGCATTCAGTAAGCTTAAAAAAATGTGGCAGCTCATAAAAATGGGTGAAATTACGTAGAGAAATACCTGGTAAGTCATTCAATTTTGTGCAAATAGAGGAACTTGATGTATGGTTTTATAGTTTTGCGCAAGCAGTTTCTCTTTGAAAGTTATGTTTTTGGCACTACATCTCTCAAGGAGTCCATTCTTGCTTTAACTGTAAGCTTTAGATTTCATATTCTTGCTTTAACTGTAAGCTTTAGATGTAGCTCAAATCCTGCTTCAGTTGCACAAGTTTCTCTTCACGTGTCAATTGTCAAATTCCTCTCGGTTTAAGGCCTCCCAAAAATTCATAACTTCCTAGAAATTTATAGATACCGTTACCTTTTTCACATTACACAAGTCTCCTATGCTCATCAATTCTTGTGTTAGCTGTAATATTAACTTTTCTATATCTATAGTTCTTATCCTGGTCTCACATAAAACCTTTCTGCCTATGTGAACTCCCTCTCTGCACTGCATGATTCTGTCTGTGTTGAAGGAAATGCATCTGACCTCTACAATTCATATCATCAGATAAAAGGTCTCCAAGACTCTAACGACGCTCACTACAAAGCCCTTGAAAAGCGACTTGCAGCTTTGGAAGGACAGCGAAGCACTGGGGCTGCTTCGGATGTGGATACAGCATCTGATTAATCTGTTCATTTACAAGGCTTGCGCGTGGATGATTTACGTCTATTTTCTTTACCCCCAGTTATCTTCTCGTTAAAAGCAAGAGGCTCTGATGAAAAAATAATCTAGGACGCTTCTGTTGTACTGCAAATGTCAAGCTGAGATTCCATCCTGCATTGCATTTCATGCCAGAAAAGCACATGAACATCAGAACTCTGAATTCTCAGGCATACTGAAAGTTGACAAATGGGTGCAAACACAATCCAAGTTTGAGACACTGTTTTTTGCCGCACCTTTCCAATGTATCAGTTTTGCCGCCTGTCCGCATAACCACATTGTATGGCAATTGGCGCACACACGCTGCGTTGTGTTCTGTATACAGAGGACTGGTGCTGCTATAGTGCTATATGCTCCTCGTTGTGAGAGGTAAAAGCTTGGCACTATGGAGCTGTTGAGATTTCGTTCAACTTTACTGAAATTGCCTTTTGTTTGCCATCGTTCTATACGCTGGCACCCTGCACGATGGCTAGTTACTTGGCTACCACCTGCGTCCTGGCCTTCTGCACCGCTGCGTCTTAACCATGGGATTCGCAGTTGGTTGAGTCAACAGATATCCCAGTCTTAAAAGAGAAGTACCAGGCAAGAAGTAGGCCATGAAATGAGAAGTATTCCGGCATCATTCGCTTGCCCGCTTCAAACAAGAGGCATCAGCCATTCCATGAGGTCTGGTCTGGCTCCATAATAAGTAATGTACGTGGTTTACATGAGGCAGGCTGGCATCTTCATGATTAGGGATTTATGATCTTTTAACTATTCTAGTTTATCGTCTGAAAACAGAGTGAGCGTCATTATCAGCCTTGCACCAGCCCTAAACACAACATCGTCATCATTTGGTGAGCACATCGTGGCAATCAAAACGCCTGTTAATATTCAAGACCATATTTCAAGCGCGAGGCAATGATTAGCTATGAGCATGGACCTTGCTGAAGGAAAACAAATACATCAGGCAACTAATGCCAGCACTTTTATCATGATCAATTTGACCTGCAAAATAACATGTTAGGTCCAAATACTGAGCTCACTTGGAAACAACGCTCTGAACCTTGGATGCCCGCGGTACTTAGCTGCAATGCGAAATGATTCATAGCAATGATCTCTTTAATATCACAAACCAGATGCATAGATATGGATAAAATAAAGGCGACGTTTGTCCCCTAGCATGAACTGACTGAGTTGTCTGGATCATTGCATTCTGGTAACTTACTCCCCCATTCCAAATTGTTTGTTAGGGGTTATAGTTTTTTTCCTCCATATTCTAAACACATACAAAATACATACATAGAAAGTTATATGAATTTATTTAAAATCTATAACTCATACGGTTTGAAATGGTGGGAGTATTTCTTTCATGCTTTCACGTGGCTAAGTTAGCTTGCTTGCAGAAGTTCATTTGGTGTCAGTCAAGCTGCGCCGTCTGAAGTGAACACAGCATCATTAGCCAGCTGCCACAGGCACATTTTTGGCAGCATTTCCACCATAATTCATATAGCGAAATACCGGCAATTACTGGTGAGTCCTAGGCCCGGTTTGGTAGAGTTTTTTTTCAACTTATGACCAAAATAAACTGAAACTAACAGCTAAATAGGACGGTTTTTTTTCAGTTTCCGCTGGCCGTGTTTTTTTCCATTGCACCAATTTGCACTAAAAAGCAGAAGCAGATCGAAACGAGCTTATTTTGATACCGCTATTCGCTTATTTGTACAGCTTGTCAGGGAAGCGCTTTCCTGAGAAACTGTACCCAATAGGGTAGCCTCGGATTGAGGGGGATTGGAGTGGATGGAAAGGGATTGAGGAGGATTTCGATCTATTGGGAATTTAAACACACCTCAATCCCTCCAAACCACTCCAATCCGAAGTTACCAAGCCTAGGTCTGATAGGGATTATGACTCTCGGCCACAGAAGGAGATGCTATCTATTCTATGTTATTCTGAAAATGGATATGATATATAACCTCCTATACAGCTATACCACATGAGCACATGTGCTAAAATCCAGGAAAATTTTGCTGTTTTTGTCCTCAGCTAACAATGATGAGATCATGGAATCGTGGCTAGCCAGATGGATTAATATAACATTCTTTTTTTTTTCTGAATGAAAGAGCAATAGACATTCTGCGTGAACGGCGTGGCAATATGGCATTGATTATCTGTTCTTATCATGCTTTCACGTGCTGCAAGAGCTTGGTCGCAGAAATTCACTGCTGGCATGCTTGTTTAGACATCTGATAGCCAGTTCTCCAAAAAATGTCATAGTAGAATTTTTAAGTAAACTACCTACTGAGGTTTTCATTGATCACTGGTAGTGTAGTGCGGTCGAGCACCTAGCAATGGCCAATGGAGCCAAGCGAACCATAAAAAAAGAAAAAAAAACAGAGATGCCCCATATGTGTGAACCGACTTTCAGGGGCCTTTTCTAGATCCAGAGGAGGTTTAGCTTCTTCTACAACAAGGCCTTAATTATTGTTTTTGAACTTGATGCTTTAATTATTACTTGTTTTTATTTTATTGATTTTATCGGCCCCAAAATGGCCCAAAAGGATGTAGTACAAGAAGTTTTTCAGTTACAAGGAGTTTTTCATTAATTATTACTATTAGTAGTACTATGATAGCGTCTGCAAATGTAGAGCACCTAACATACACATTTTGTATCAGCTACAAAACGGATCGAACTAGTCTGATTCTGACCCATAAAAGCTATCATAGGGCCAAACCGGGCATCATCCTATTCACACCCCCTTCTCGTGTCGTTTGTTTTGGCGGGCCACTGGAGTCATCTCGCGCGTCCTCTTCCTCTCCTCGTCCCTGCCATTGCTCCGAGTCCAAGCTCGCCAAGACAACGCCCAGAGGCAGCCATGTCTGCTCCGCCTGCAGGTTTCCCACGGACGCAGAGCATGGCCGACGACCTTGAAGGTCACTTGCGCCGTTTCTCTTCCTTTCTTGAGCGCAAGCTGTTCTCTGTGTATTTTTTTTTTAGGAAAAATGTGTGGTCTGTATTTGATCCGTTTATCTCAAGCTTGATCTTGTCTGAAGCAAAACGAGAGCAGACAGACAAAACACTACATCGCCATGAAAACTGTTTCTTGTCAGTTAGCTGTTTGGACCCTGGTGCTTTGACTCCCTCACTTTTTACATGTAGCTAGATTAGTAAGATCTCATATTGTTCTTGAATAATTTTTTTACGGCCATTGTTCTTGAATAATCAGTCACCAGTCATCACTGATTACTGGAGTAGTAGAGTTGGCAGGTTTATTTGACTCCTGTAGAATGGGAGTCCATTTGATCTACTTTTAAAAATATCTCAAATACGATTCCATCTCTGTCAATTGTCATAGATTCCGTATTCACATTCTATCATGTCCAATGAGACCGATTCAATTCCAAGATGTGGCGAAACGATAGACACGTGAGGTTCAAAATATTCTGCTAATAAAGAGAGTGGAGGTTTGAATGCTCATTCAATTGCTTCTTTAACGATTTACTGATTTATTGCGGTCGTCATTCATTGTTCTGCCACCAGAAGTGCTTAGCTCAGTATACATGGACCATATGGACTAGTACTGTATAAAGGAAAGCGTTTCTACTCAGCAACAACTGCTTCAGCGCTTTTGCAGCAAAAGCATAGTCCATTCTAACATCTAACTTCTGTCATGAACATTTCAAAACAATTCATGAATGAACATAAATGGGACGCGCATTGATGGGAAATCAGAGTGAAATTGGATGCCTTTTAGTATTAGTTTTGTTCCACCCTGGGGTCTAATACTTTAATTCAGAGGTTTGGCCTAGCACACACGTACATTATTCTACCGACGCCTGCTTGATTAAAGTTCTGGTACTGGCATTTTGCCCTGTATCCTAATGCAAAATCTGCTTTGCTCGCAGATAATCAAATGAAAGCTGCACCATACAGGCTTAGGAGGCAGAAATTGGAGATCATTCGTGCTCATTATATTGACGTTAGAGAACTCAGGTACAGACATGCAGATCCAGTGTCCTGTTAGCATTCTGCTTCTAAAATTTCTTAGTGAAGTGGCAATGCTTCTGCTCACTTACTCCTGAGGTCCTGATACATTGATAACACATCATATAAGATGGTAACAATAATCAAACTCATCAGTCAACACTGCTACTAGGCTGAAATAAATAACTAAACAAACTCGGCACTGGGTTTCTTTAGAGAGAGAAATATCTCATTCGCATGACCGATAAAACACCTTGAACCCAAGCTACCAGTACCAGGGCGTGCCACTGACTGCCAAGAGGTATATGCGGCCACGTATCTCGTTTTAACAGTCAGTGGACCACATATTTCACTGTAATAGCAGAAAGGTGAGTTTTTTTTGTGAGAACAGGGAGTTGAACTCCCGACTCGACGACTTGTAACTAATGCGTCTTGCCTCTCCACCGCTGAAATAAATAAAAATATGCTACAACAGTAGTTTATAATTTGGAGTGATGTTCTTTCATCTAATCCAAATTTTTTAATACACAGGATCTGTGCAGGAACATGGAACGTTGGGAGCATATGTCCACCCAGTGACTTGGATATTCAAGGATGGTTGGATGTAGATGAGCCAGCTGATATTTATGTTCTTGGGTAATTTTTGCTAACAAAAAAAACTTTGGTTTCAGGTGGGCCAAACCTGTAGTTGAGTTCTAAAGGAAAAACAAAATCCAACACGTAAACCTTTTTGAACTTTGGTTTCAGGTGGGCCAAACCTGTAGTTGAGTTCTAAAGGAAAAACAAAATCAAACACATAAACCTTTTTGCATATTTTGTAAGATAGAGGTATGTGGCACAGATTGCACCAAATGATGACAAAATCCGCTATACTGGTTTTAGAACACTGAAACTGTTCGGGGAACATGAACTGTGAACTTGTTACATTTGAAAATTATTTAACAATCACATTCATCTCATAAGCATCCTAAAGGTGACAGACATATAAGGAAGCAAGCTATTTGGCTATGAAATGATGTAGTACCAATGCAATTACCTATATTAAAGAGTTTTATTTACCATGAAAACTACTGCCACCTTTCAGATTTCAAGAGATTATTCCACTAGAAGCTGGGTATATGATTGGAACTGAAGACACTCGTCCAGTTGCAGTATGGGAGCATATCATCGGCGAAACTTTGAATAAGAAGTGCCCAGATAAATCAAAGTTTAAATGGTATATTGACTCTCCTCCAGCAGCAGGGTTTAATCCATCTGATTGTGTTCTTGCAACGGAGAACGAATTGCTTAGTGAATCCAACAATGATAGTGATGGGGAACTTCATCTGTTGGACAGTGCAAAGTCAAATACTTCAGCTCGCCGACTTCAGCCATTGGATTTAGCCTGCAGTGTTAACAATCATAATAGAGTTGAAAAGAAGATACCGTAGTATGTACAGGTAATAAGCAAGCAAATGGTCGGAGTATTCCTTTCGGTATGGGTTCGGAGAAGTCTGCAGAAGCACATTCAGAATTTGAGAGTATCAATTGTAGGTGTTGGTACGAGGGGTTTTATTGGTAACAAGGCAAGTGCAAACTTTGATGTTTTTTTTATATTATCTAAGAATATTTCTTGTCATGTTACATGGTGACCGTCTTTTATCTAAGAATATTTTCTTTTATTGGTAACAAGGCACCTGCTGACATTTGCTCCTTCAATATGCTTCAGGGGTCGATATCAGTCAGCATGTCTATTCATGAGACTCATTTTTGCTTTGTATGTTGCCACCTGGCCGCTGGTGAAAAAAACGGAGATGAACTAAAGAGGAATGCAAATGTTGGAGAAATCCGTAGAAGAACGGTGTTTAACCCAGTTCATGTGGTCGGCGTGTCCCAGAGAATACAAGACCACGAGTAAGTCAGCTAATCGGTGTCCACAATACTTCACGCTATGCTCCAATATTGCACTGACTCAGCCATTTCCAAGACTTCTATATATGTTAATGCACGACCTTGCTTTTTTTTTCCCCCAGGAGGATTATATGGTTAGGGGATCTCAACTATCGGCTCAATTTTTCATATGAAAGGGCGCATGAACTTATCTCCAAACAGGATTGGGATGGACTGTTCATGAAGGATCAGGTGATTTTGATATCCCCTAGCACATTCTTTACCTCCACAGACACAGACTTCCCAGCTGATGCTTCTTTATGTGGCAGCTGAAAAACGAACTAGGGAAAGGTTGCTCATTTGATGGTTGGGTTGAAGGAGCCATCAACTTTCCCCCAACATACAAATACGAGTTTAACTCAGAAGAATATGTGAGTGATGCGACTGAATCTGGGAGAAGAACACCTGCATGGTATGGTCCACCTTTTTGTTCGTTCCGCATAAGATTCATTCCAGTTCATTTGATCGTTACAGACATGGAACTTGAGGGTGCCTATAACACTCTCAGCTTCCTGTACAGGTGCGACCGCATTCTCTCGTATGGGAAGGGAATGAGGCGACTTTCCTACAAGAGGACGGAGAATATGTTTTCTGATCATCGCCCCGTCACCGCAGTTTATATGGCGGACGTTGAAGTTTTCTGCCATGGGAAGTTGTTGCAGAGAGCTCTACACGGATACTACTGAGTATCACCTATTGTGATTATGACCTATCTGGAATCTGGAAAGAGAGAAAACCCTTCCATCCATAAGTATTGAAGGAGGATTGAGGGGTCGTCGTCAATCTTCCCTCAATAGATGTGATTGAGTTTATCCAAACAAGTTTTTATGGAGTAAGGAAGCCAAAAGCCTTTGAGCCATGAGAGAGTGTCTGGTTGGGGCTAGGCTACCAGGGGGCTGGTGCACGCCTGATGCCGGCACGCGACGAGCGTCGAGGACATAAGGCGCTGCCGATGTTGGCCGCACGGCACGAGATCGCCGAACCGATCAGGCGCGAGCGAGAGACGACCCAGGGGGAGATGAGAATCGGCGTGGGGCACTTCTGTTCGATCACCAATTCACCATCGAGAAAGACGCGGTTAGGCAGCCGAGCAGGCCATCCTTGGGCCTAAAATCGTTGGAGTGGGCTATGTCATTTCAATTATGCACGTCGTCCCGCACGTGTTTAATGTTTTCTCCATCCAATGGCCAATACTACCCCACTCGTTCTAAATTGTAACGGATTTAGGGTTGAAAGAAATTCATGCAATATTTCATACATCTGTTTTTTATGTGTGTTTAGATTGGTCAACATTTATATGAACATGGGCAGTTAACTAAGTGCCAAAATATTTTACAATTTTAAATGAATGGGTACCTCTTTGTGAATTTTTTTACCTCTTTATGATGGAACAATGACACAGCTCACCCCTAAACAATGAAAAATCAATAATTGCACCTAAACAATAAAAAGTAATGGCTCACATCTTATTTTAATATCATCATAAATATTTATAAAGCATGCTTAAAAGGACACAGTATTATTAAGTAACAAATAAAAATAAAATAAAAACTAAAAGCCCAATTTCTAGCCCGATTTGCTGAGTGCTCACCCTAGTTGATTCGGACCGTTGGCTGCCGACCCTAAGCAACCTCTCACACAACGCTATCATTCCCCTCTCTCTCACGGCAGCGTCCAATCCACTCACCTGCTGCTACTCATTCGCACGGGAGCTCTCTCGAATGATTGTTCATATCATAATCATCATATGCCGATTTGGGATTTTATGCTTGTATATTTTAATCAAATATATTTGATGCCGATTTGAGATTTTATGCTTGTATATTTTAATCCAAATATATTGTCCCCCAAAATTCGGTCCTCTAAAGAAATATCCCATCCTCCACGTGGCTGTAAAATTAAGTGCTTAATTAATTTGTTAATTGATCAGTGCAAAAAGACAGTTTTTGGCTGGCCCAACCTATTTTCCTGAAAAAAATCCATCACGCTGCACCCACCTCAAAAAAACAAAACAAAACCAAACTTATCCCCTGCCAGCCTCCCAGGCAGCCATCTTCTCGCACATTCCACCGCCCATCCGCTCACTCTCTCCGTCGCGGCCCGCGGCCCTCCCTGCCTGGCTACCCTTGTGGGCTCCTGCGAGCTCTCTACCGGCCGCCACCCATCCTCTTTGACGCCGGTGTCACCACCCAGCGACTTCTCTGGCCTCTCCTCCTCCCTCCTCTTTGCTGCGTGCTGGCCATTGTGGGCTCTGGCGAGCTCGATCTCGTCCTCTATTATGCTCATCCTTCCGCTCTCTGCTTGCTTGAGATTTTTTAGCTTCCTTCCCTTGATCTCTTAGCAGCTTGGTTGTGTTGAGAGATTATGGTTTATAAATAGGGTAATCTGCAGTTCCACTGCCTATGTGGTATTATGCTATGCTTATATTTGTATATTGTACAATGTCATGACATACTTGTTCACCGTTGGGTTGGGCCGATTGTGATTAACGACCGAGTTTCTATCCTGGATTTGGAAAGGGAATTCTGGACTCGGATTCTATAGGCATAGCGCTCGGCAATGTGGGTGAAAAAAGACGTCGAGAGTCGGCAGAAACGCGTAACTAAACCCGTAATAATTTGGGTTCATCTTTTCTTTCGTGCGTAGGATTTGGCGGTTCGCTTTTTTCAATGTCTACGATTATGTCCGAGACCGTGGAAACTTCTTATGGCGGTCTTATTGTGGGGCCTAAATTGATTAATCTTGATCGTTGGATTACAAGTTATTAGATGATCAAGGGTGGGATCTACTTTTGGGCAGATGATAATTGGGTGAATATTATTTTTCAGTTAAACTCATTTTTTTATAGGGTAGATAAAATCTCTCATCCGTGTGATGGCGTTTGTAACTCCTGTGGCATACACGCCGGAGTCCTATTTTTTGGAAGAGTTTCCACTCCTATCTTTTTCAGCTCCTACTTCCACAATTCTATTACAGAGCAGCTTCCATCTTAGAGTTGGAGTGGGTGGAAGTAATGTTTGGCTTGAAAATTAACTTCGGGTTTTCTAATACATGGTTTTTTATGAGTTGTCCTAATTTACCCTTAAACTAATGGGCTGATTGGAGTGGGCTGCACGTTTCGTGGGCTGCTAGGGATACGATTTTGGGCTGCTATTCCAACTTGCACCTTCTCTGTAGTACTCGCCATCGTGGACGCCATGGCCATACACAGGCTGGACAGAAACATCGTGGCCACGCCCGGAAGTGGTGTGTCCCCTGTCCAAGCGCAATCTCTGTCACATCCACGGGAACGGGGGCGACGGCGGCGGCCAGACCATGACCGGTGGCGGAAGCCGCCTGGCCTCAACCCAAGACCAAGACGGAGCCGTGTCCAAGGCTCCAAGCAACGCGTCGGCCGCAGTCTGGCCACGCCCAGCCGAGGAGGCTACGCTGCGCCATATGGGGGTCCCCACGGCGTCGACTATGCTGGCGGCGCCTAGGCCACACCCACTACGGTAAGCAGGGGTGACCAGTCCTCGCCCAGCGGCCGAGAGCAGCCCAAGACCACTGCCGCCGGCGGGCTCAAGACCTAGCTCATGATCCACCTCTTGGGTGCAGAATGAAGGAAGATCTTCGTCGTAGGAATTATTGCCGTTCTCCTCCATCCGCGGGATCCGGTGATCTTGGCCCAATCCAGGCAGTCGCCGGTGCCGTTTCTTCTACGGACGAGGAAGGCGGACGGGCGAAGGAAGGCGAACTGGAGGAAGAGGAGTCGAAGATTTTTCTTTTCCGCGTTTCTGCGAACCGGTACGGTACGAGGATCGTAACGGAAGGGTCGGTAATTTTCGCACAACTTTTCATATAGCTTGAAAAATAGTGTTTCGGAAGTTTTTTTTCATAGACTTTAGAATTTTTTTGGAGTTGAACTGTAGCTCCATGTTTTTTCTTAAACCAGAGGTCACGGAGCTATATCTGTTTGGCTCCATAAAATTGGAATGAACATGAAAAAAATGGAGCGGAGTTCTTCCAACAAACTTAGGTCAAAATTAGACATATATAGAAAGTCAGAGGCTCATAGAAGAAATGATCCCTTTCCTTCTTCCACCAAGTATGCAGCATCTCAGCATGGATAGACCAAAAACGCTATCGATGTTCAAGAGAGCGAATTTTCATCTATAGAAAAACTAATCCACACAAATACCAGGAAAATCGAGAAATTTTACAGAAAAGCTAGACAAATCCCACGCTAACATCTCTTTAAGGCCCCTCACCTCTGTCGCCCATTCATCTCCACAGACGCACGGCCATATTTCTATCTAACAAGAAAATCCGAAACCAAACGAGGCACCACCGCACCAGGTAAGTGTAGGTATTGATGAATGAGACGTAGCTATATTGTGGTCCAGTGCTTGCTTCTCACTGTACCCAGTAGTACCATTAGGCTATTACTTAATTTTTTGCACATATTTTCATGCTTCATTTCTTTGTAGTTTAAGTCTGAAACTATGTTTTTTTTGGGAAAACTCTTTTGATTGCTGCTGGAAAACTAAAAGTACCACGGCAAGTTGTCAACTTGACGGTTTATTTACCAATCTGTAAGGAATCTTTTCTTTAAAAAAATGGATGTTCCTTGCTAGTTGAAAGATAAAAGAGTACACCTGGAAATTGGGGAGTATGCCATGTGCATTAGTAGTGCCCATTTCCAAACAGTATTCAAATACCCAGGAAAAAAATTGTAAACTGCTAAGATTTGTTCTTACAGACGATAGCTAGCAGCATTGCAGTCCATGATCTCAATTAGGCCTTCGGCTAACAGTACATATGTGCTTTCCATTCGATTAGAAATACTAGTATAATTTTTGCACTTTTTGGCTATTTGTATAAAGTTCTTCTTGATGTTAACACAGATTCCATTTGAACACCCAGGACCAGCTGTATTGGAGTGAATCAGATTGCAAGACAAAAAGTAGATACCACAAGACAACCTTTTTTTCTTTTCCTGATCTTGCACTTATGTAGAGAGCAAATACAAAAAGACAACATCTAGCAGTACATTCTTGCCATTGTAGGGCTTAGGAGTGAAAAAACTGAGAATAAACTCAGAAGCAAAAACACTGTAAAAACTTTATTAGTCTCTAATACAAATTATCCCATTGGTTCAAATTTGAATAGAGATCACTTTTATACAAAATCCATCAAATAAATGGTTCTGAAAATAGAAAAGAAATAAATACGAAACTGTACTGTTCATTCGGCCCAGCAGCGAAAACGGCCAACAGCCCGTTCGCGCTCGTCCGCCTGGGCCACCGGCCCAGCTACGAATGGCTGGACCGCCGAAACTGGCCCGCTTAGGCGCGGAGGCCGCCGGCCGCCCTCATCCGACCGTCCTCCGGCGATTTCGCCCAAGATAAAAACCCCCGACGTGGCACCTCCGAAACCCTAGCAATCTTTCCCTCTCCCCCGCGAGCCAGCGCCGCCCCCGAAACCCTAGCAATCTTTCCCCCTCCCCCATGAGCCAGCGCTGCAATCGAAAACTAGAGAAGAAAGGGAGAGGTTCGTCCCCGTCCCCAGCCATGGCTTCCAAGCTCCTTTCCAAGGTCGCTTCGAAGGTCCCCAAGCTCTTTGCCGGCGGCGCGGCGTCCATGACCGACTTCAGCGACGCGCTGCAGTTGAAGGGGCTGGGGAAGGAGGATGGCTACGCGCAGGCGCGAACGCGCGGTACATCTACCGCGGGCTCTCCTACCGGTCTTCGGGTTTCTCCACCCCCCGTCGCTTTCAGCTCCGGAGGCACGCCGCCACGCTCCTCAGATGGCGTCACGGACTCCGCCGCCACCGCCGACCCCCGCCGCCCCGAGCGCGACATCCCCATCCCCAACCTCTTCTCCGGCGAGGACTCCGCTGCCGTCGCTGACCCCCACCGCCCCGAGTAAGATGACGGTGCGGCGTCCATGACCCACTTCTCCCCGCGCGGGAAAAAGTATAGATAAGCCCCTAGACTGTATGGTGTTGCACACATCACCCCCAACAAAAAAAAAACATATAGAACACACATTAAACTTGTTAAAACCGGGTTTATCACCCCTTAGGTTGGTTTCCAAGGACCGAAAGCTGACGTGGATGGCTGTTTTGGTGACTGGGCAGCAGGATATTGGGTTGGGCTTGCTATGTTGGCAACCAGAGCACACCTAGACGCCGGGCCCACCTGTTAGCGCGGGGGACGGTTATATGGTGGGCACTGGAGGGAAATTGTGCCAATCTCTGCTGCTTCTCGCGCCAAAAAGGGGTGGATTTAGGGTTGACGGTGACCTGCGGATTGGCAGTGCCGCCGCGAGTGGCGGATCAATGACGGGAAGACAAGGGAGCCTTAGGCGATGGAGGGGGTCAGGCTATCGTTCCTCCCAATCGTCTTCTTCGACATGGGTGACTGGCGGCCGCCGCGGGGACAGGCAGGGGCCACCTCTGCCATACCGCGAAGGGCCATTTGACTATGAGCCCTCGATAGCACGTTCTGAACCTTGGGCCAATCTGGATAAATTCCCTATGTCTTGTCACTAGATCTGGACGACATGCAGGTCGTCAGGCTTTCCATCTCCATCGTAAGACCATCTCCAGCGGATCAGTATATATAGACTGACTATAGTGTAAAACGGTACTATAGCGCTATTGTAGATAGATAGATGCTCGCAATAGAGGTAGAGGGTGAATATACGATCCGTTGAAGATGGTATAATTGTGTGCCTGTCCAGCGGTTGCACGGTTGCCGATTGTAATAACGCCAATCTCAACCCTATTCTGATCGGCATGGTTTCGCATTATTCAGGTTCCGCACAGTCGAAGCGAATTTGCTCGGATGCAATCATGCAAATCATGTTGACCCTGGCCACCAGCAGCTAAAAACTGTGCCAGCGAAACAGTTCACGTGTGCGCTACCAAACAACCACCAGCCCAGAGCAGAGAAACACATCGCCTCGCCTCGTCAAGTACCCATCACTCACTCACACCTGTCCATTGTCACCACCTACAATCTACTACTACGGCAGGCAGAGGCGACAATCCACCCATGTATTTGTACCCATCCACGACGACGACGACGACGACGACGCCTGATCGACCCTCACATGAACTGACGAATTGCAACAGAGACCCAGCAGCAGCCGTTCCCTCGCCTCCATGGCTCCATGCGAGCTAATCTGCCAGAGACGTAGCTCCATGATTGGTTCGGGGGATAGATGGGGGCATGGTGCATTTGGTTAGCCAAGTGAGCAGTGCGACGAAGTTGCTTTCAGGCATGTTTTTCAGAAGATGACACCGTCGTGTGACAATTAAGCTTCAGAGGCTGACGCTTCGCAGCCCCGGCAGGCAGGTGAGCAGAAGCCAATTGATTGAGCTGCCGTGCTGCAGCCTGCAGGAGCCCTGTGCATTTGCATTTGCATTCCTGTGCGGCCACGGTGGTTGCCGAAACGGAGACGTCGTGCTCATACATATTCCAAATTTCCAATTCCAATCCTTATCTGCCAACCAAAAGGTTAACCTGACAGTGCAGTAGTAATCCATGTGTTTTTTTGGACAGTAATCTATATGTGCTGCTGACTGCTGTGTGGGCAGTGTGGCGGTTGCCCACATCACATACACGTCTGACGTGCGGTTCGGCTGACGGTTAGAGTCCCCACGGCCGTCCGATCGACGGAGGACCGTGCGGATCCGACGGTTACCGACCGGCGTGACGGTTCGATGCCCGTGCTTTTTTCCACTGCTCGTGCTCGCCCAGACGCCCAGTTTCTCGCTTGCTCCCCGAACTCCCCCGACTCCTACTCCCGGCCGAGCTCACCAACCGGCTCCCGAGAGTTTCAAAGCGGAAGCGCACTCGCCCGCCGCGGCTGACCGAGAGAGCAAGCGGAGTTTGAATGGCCCACGACGGCGGCGTGGGGTCGCCGGGGGCGGAGCGGCGGAGAGTGGCGCTGCGTGCCCTCCTGGCCGGCGGCGGGGAGCCGGAGGAGGCCGCCGTGCGGGCGCCCAGCAAGGGGCTGCTGCGCGGCCTCCGCTGCACGTCGGCGGCCGCGTCGCAGGCCATCGCGCCGGCGGAGTGGCGCGGGCTCGGGTGCGCGGCGACGTCCCAGGCCCACGCGCCGGCGGAGTGGCACGGGCTCGGGTGCGCGTCCGCGTCCGCGGCGGCGGCGGCCCAGGCCCAGGACCGCGAGCCGGTGGAAGCCCCGCGGAGCGGGAGGCGGCGCAGGAACGGGGGCAGGGAGAGGCGCAAGGCGAGGGGCGGTGGCGGCGGAGTGGGTGGCGGCGTGGACGTGGGCGGGGACGTCTGGTGCACGCCGGGGATACCGTTCGCCGCCGAGGCCTCGTCGGTGGACTGCGTCGTGGCGCCGGCGCACCAGACGGCGGGCGTGCGCCGCCGCGCCGAGACCGAGAGGCCCCCGCGCAGAGAGGTACGGGCGCCGTTGCTCCGTGCGGATTCCGTTCTTCCGTCCT
This sequence comes from Paspalum vaginatum, assembly GCA_030272315.1. Taxonomy (NCBI): domain Eukaryota; kingdom Viridiplantae; phylum Streptophyta; class Magnoliopsida; order Poales; family Poaceae; genus Paspalum; species Paspalum vaginatum. The sequence goes on along the minus strand of CM059020.1, from coordinate 44,006,026 downwards.
AGATTCTGAAATCTGAACTCTGCATCTGCTCGTACTAAGTCTAGAGCAGCACAAGCCACAAGGCATTGGCGCATTGCTGTCTTGCTCCAATCGTAGCTGTTCTCGTCATTAAAATCCATCCAGGTTTCTGCCTCCTGCTGCCGGACTGACCATTGATTGCTCGGTGACAGAGGCCCGGCGCGCCTCCGGCCAGGAGGGTCACCATGCGGGAGCACATGTCCTCGTCCCCAATGAATTCACCGCTACACCATGACATGCCGTTCCTTGATGCCGACCGTGCACCCTCTGGACGCATCCGACATATAAGTGGGCGCCACCACTTGCACGCACGGCTTGAGGAGGAGGTACGTTGCAAATTGCAATTATGCAGGATCTGTTGTCTGTTCAGTTCACCCCCACTGTGTCCTCTACTTGCTTATTATGAACTCTTCACCGGTTAACTTCACAAGCTACAGATTGACAATGCATCAGTGTAGTTATTAGAGCATTGTATTCTTATTATCGCTGCTGGTCCTTACATGCAATGGGGGATCCCTTTTATAGCGAACTGCTGCTGTGTGCTGATTTGGCTCATCTGGTAGTTGATGAGTCTGTCACATGATCTCATCCTTTTGAGATATGGAGTGTCTGTCAACTAAGATGTGACTTTCAGTTAGACATTCGATAACTAAGAGTCTGCACCTCTTGAAGTGTGTGGAACCACACGCTATCTACTTGGTGGCAATGTATACTCATGTTCAGTGAGGACTCGGTGACAGATATGACGGGTTCACATGAGGGCAGGCGATACCGTGATAGCAGAACATGGGCTCAGGAATAGTTAAGTTTGGTGGCCAAGGGGGACTTTGAGTGTAGATGCAGAATTGCCTGCCTTTTTCTGGTGACATGCATCGGTGCTGAATCATTGTGCTGAGCTGAACAGCCATGCTGCTGATTCTTTCGGTTAACTACCGTGCTGCTGAAATGATGCTTGTTTCGCTGTTTACCTTGCTTTCTGGAACAGACCAGGGGCAATGAAGTAACATTTGGTGTTCTGTTCAAGTAGGTTCTTAGTAGCAGTAGTTGTTAGTTAGCTCTACAAGATGGTACACTAAAGAGTGTGACCTAACATTGTTATCAGTGAAACGTGATCTTTGGTAGGAATATTAGATTAGAGCGCTGTTAAGGTAATTACTGGTCAAAGTAATTAGTTGTTTAGGTAAAGGAGTTAGTACTGTTCCCATGCCATTTTTGTCCGTAGCTCTATGTGCTTGTTGTTCACTACAGGTTGACACCTGTCTGTTGATGTTCCAAGTACACATTCCTCCGACATCCATGTGCATTGTAGATTCTGCAGCATTTTTTAGCAGATATCCCTGTCGATGCATTTAGTCCGTATTTTTAGGGGATGTGTTTTGTTCTTTCATTTCTTGAACTTCTTATTTGCAACTTGCAGATGATGATGCTCCGAACAAGGATATTATTGGGAAGAATGGGTATGTATGATCAGTATCAGGATTGGCGCCTCGATGTTGATAACATGACATACGAGGTACCCTCCCACGGCATATCATGGCAAGTAAAACAGAAAGTTTATGCTGTCATCATCGCTCATTATTTCACTTGGCAGGAACTGCTGGATCTTGAGGACCGTATTGGATATGTAAGTACAGGTCTGCGTGAGGATGAGATCATTGGAAGCCTTAGGATGGTCAAATACTCCACATTCAACCCCAAGCATTTTTCTACAGAAATGGATAGGAGATGTAGCATTTGTCAAGTATGTCCCTTCTCTCTCACACACACTGACTCACTTCATGTGTCTTTTGCTCGGCGGGTGATGCTTAGCTATCTGTCCATTTGACCATTTGAATCTTCAGGAAGAGTTTGAAACAAATGAAGAAACTGGGAAGCTGAGCTGTGGCCACGGCTATCATGTGCATTGCATAAAGCAGTGGCTTTCTCGGAAGAACGCTTGCCCAGTTTGCAAGACTGCTGTTTCAAAGACTTGAATTCCTACTGTAGTCTCTAAACCACACTTCTTATTGAATTTAGTTTTTTGTTTTGTTGTTGTTGTACAGCCGTCCGCATACACGCTTGTACAAGCACAGGTTCAAAGGGTTTATTTGCATATAGAACTAGCAATTTGTTCCCATTGTTTGTTGAGTGTCTAGTGCTGTGGGCTGTGGCTCAACAAGGATTAATTTTCCCGTACGACTGAATGTAACGCCATCAGCCATCACAATCTGCATTCGATAGCAAAAGGGAGACTCTCCTCATCATGAAGTCGTGTGAGAAGCTGAGAGTGCGCAACCAGAGCCTTAATTGAGAAGAGGGTTTATCTAGCATTCTAGCTATCTGCTTTGAGAGATGTTGACATTTTATAATTAATGGTGGAGATGTTTCTCAGCGTCAAAGGGTATCGTTAATAAAGTCTTCAATAGTATCCTACTATATATGTTTGTGACAAATAAATCTCCATGATTATAACTTGGCTCGCTATATCAACAATGTCCATCTTTCTCTTTTCGATGGGTTCAACATGGTAATCTTGAAGCCTTAATAGATAATGTGGTTTTTTTTATAATTAATGGTGGTGATCTTTATCTCTCTTTTTGCGAAAATCTTTTTTATTAGTTACATTTGATACAAAATATGTAGATTAATCTAGACAACTGGATTATAACAATCAATGTGTAGATTTTTTCTCTCTTTTCATTAGTTATAATAATAAACTACTAGTACTTGGTTTAATGTAGATAGTTAGGTATTCATAAAATCTAGTAGGGAAATTCTTGGATGCTCTCAATCAATGTAGATAGGTGTCTTTCTTAACACAATTGTGCATACGCAATGCACCCATAGTCCCATACCCATGACCGGACCCTAGGTCCTCATGGTCAGCCTCAAAGGCAGCGATGGTGCTTAGTGTGGTCTGACGTTCGTCACTGGCGGGTGGACCCAAACCCGATCCCATCTGTTATTAGTACGGAGCCAAGTGAAGTGCCCACGACCCATCATCTTGTCGCGGGGCGAAAAAGAACGAACAACTCAACTCTGTTCCCTGCATTTCCCAGTGATGAGCTTCATGTACTTGGACAACAGTGTCTTCGTCTTCTTGCTTTTGATGTTGAACGACGGCGGGCTTGGCTTCCGCACCACCGACGACGGCGACGGTGTCCCCATCCTCCTCGACGTCGCTGGCCCCCCGCCGTCCCTCGTCGCTGGTCTCCGCCGCGTTTGCGCCCGCTCCAAACCAACACGCGGTACACGCTCCTCTGCATGCGGATGCGGGCCGTCCGCGGCGTCCGCTTCTCCGATCTCCCTCTCGATCATCTCGGCTCGCATCGCCAGCTCCTTCTCACCGGCACGCAGCGCCTCCACCCACGCCTCCGCCGCGGTCACCTTCTTCTCGGCGACGGTTCGGACGACCTCGGCGCGGCCAGTTAGGTACTCGTACTCGAACCTGGGGCTCGCCAGCTCCTTCTCACCGGCACGCAGCGCCTCCACCCACGCCTCCGCCGCGGTCACCTTCTTCTCGGCGACGGTTCGGACGACCTCGGCGCGGCCAGTTAGGTACTCGTACTCGAACCTGGGGACCGTCACGTTCCCGGACCTCTGCGACGACGACGTCTCGGGCGCCCTGACCAGGGGCAAGTATCTCACTGTTCAACTGTTTGAGATGGGTTGGACCAGACCTTGTTAAGATGATATAATTTATGTTTCTAGAAATAGTAGAGAGGTATATTATACTTTACTTTGATTGGCATGTAGAGGTGCTCTGTACAAGAGATACATAACTCTAACTCTCTAAGATGCTGAGTTTTAAAGAAATTCTATTCCAAAGATTCAGGATTGGTGTTAATCCTAAGAGAATTACTTGAAGTACAAATTTTACATCAGCACTCGCAGTGGACAAGGCATTTGATCGAACAATTTGTAGGCATAACAGAGTACAACGTACTCCAGTCTGCGGGAAGGAACCTGCTGTCCATGTCGATGAAGGCGACATGCAGCCAGCAGCCACACAGTAGGTCGCACGGTGCTGCGGATCTCAGGCACCGCAAGCCGCAAGGATGGCTTTCTATTTTGCTATGCCAGCCGGTCCCATGCGGCCGTCTCGCACTTCGCTGGGCTGCGGGCCAGCTCCACACCAGCTTGGATGTGGGCGCCTCCGCGCCATGTCCTGCTCGCTAGGCCGCGACTTCGCCATTCCAGGTACCGCTCCTTTGGTCTTGCTGAGTGGAGGAGCTGAAGGCGGGTGGTGCAAGGATGGAGGGACTGGTAGGAGGTGACGCGACTACCATGAACGACCGCCGCGAGGAGAAGGCTCGCCGCCGCCGCGGTACTTGTCACCTTGCACAGCACCTTCGAACTGAGCGAGGTCCCTGGCAGAGGACGCATCCAGCGCAATGGTGCCCTGGGCCAGGTCCGAGTCGGCCGGGCCACAGGGCAGCGTGCGGGGCTTAATGTAGCAGAGGAAGTTCCAATCGGAGGGAGCATGGTGGGTGGAGGCAGCGCGTCAGGCAGAGGGCGGATGCGGCCGTCGAGGACTCAAGGGGGCTAGGGAGAACCCGTGGGCTGCGCGAGGTTGTAGAATTGAACAGTCGGGGAGGCTCAAGAACACTCCAGAGCACTAGCTGCAGAGCCCATGTTTAGACGATCCGATCAAGATCCGACGGTGAAGGAAAGGAGGCGACGTGGACGAATGTAATTGCAGCATGTATGGCACAGATTTCGCTATGTAAAGATAGAGATCGGAGACATAAAAAGTTCCACGATGCCGATAAAACCAGGAGCGCTCCAGATTGGACCGGTGATTCAGCCTCAGGACAGGAGGCACAGATCAAAGTTTCGGAGACGACACCTTTGCTGTGTACGGCAGTTTACAGAATATGCGAAAGATTTGCTGTTCGTTGTAAACAAAACAAACAGGCCCGCCGTATTCAGCAGTCCGAATATCTTGCGTCACACAAGTTAGCGGCATCAATGGAGCTCGCCATGCGGTGAGCAGGAAACAATGCCCGTGCCTTGGGGACTCCTAATATATTAGCCCTGCACAAAGGCATAGCCCGTAGATTTTGGCTCTTGTGCGTGACACTAGGACAAAAGAGTTCGAGTGTACACATCACCATTGTTATGTGAGATTCCTCGTTAATTGGCCGGCAAATGTTGTCCACGGTCCAGATCACCGGTGACGAGTGTGTGTCTAGCGACAGCGAGATGGCCTGACCTGGCTGCCCCTCATGAACTGATGTTGTAATGGCAAGACACTTGGATGCTCCTGATTGGCTAGCTGGCTGGAAAATAATGATAAAATGCTAAAGCTACATGATCACTCCTGGACTTGATCAGCAGTTGCGCACGACCTACGCCCCCACGGCCCCACCCCGTGCGCGTCTCATGCCGCCGGGGCAGCCCCCCCGACCCGCACTCCTGCTCCGGCCGCTGCCCTCACCCGTGAGTGCCTGCGCCTCGCTCGCCGCCCCAGACGCTGCGCGCTTACCCTGTCGCCGCCTTCGCCTCACCCGCTGCGGGCGTCCTCACGAGCGACCACGCGTACTCGCCATCTCTCATTCACCTCCTCACCTGTGCGCCAACTCCCCCTGCATCTCCCTCGTAGCAGAGATGCGTCGTCCGCCATGGGAGCTCATGGCGAGCTCCGCGCACTCACCACTTCTAACCCTTCTCCCTTGGGTTTACGATGAGCACCACAATCGCCTTGGTCTACTCCATCAATTCCCAACCATCTAGACATCCGCCGTCCACACCTGGGCGCTTGCTTCCTTTCCATTTTCCACCACCGCCGCCGCCTGCACTCCTCCAGCTCGATCGATGCGCGCACCACCACTGCCTAACTCCGCGCCGCCATTTTCCTGAGCCCCTGGCCGCCGCATCACCTTCACCCCCCTACTCGCCGATGAGCTCCGCGGTCGTGCTCGCCTCACCATCGAACACCACCTCCGGCCGCCTTCCCCACGTCACGATCCACCGCAATGGACTCCTTGACGAACCGCGCAGCTCTTGCGCCCCGCATCTCCTTCCTTTCTGCACTCCACTACCGGATCGAGCCGCGACCGCCACCGAGCTGCACACGTCGTCGCCTCGGTTCATGGCGCGTTCCCCGCTTACTCCGTCCTCCTCGTGCATCAAGACCGTGGGGTATGGGACCCCCTTGATCATGAACCCGATCTTGTGCCACCTAATGACCGGATTGAGCCCCACGTCGCTGGCGCGCGGGCGCCAAACTCGTCCCCTCCCCTGCCAGCACGAGGAAGGAGAAGATGGTAGAAGTGCGTCACAAAGATGGATGCGCTCAGGGCATGCGCGGATTGCAGGGCCAGCCGGCGAGGAGGCTGGCATGGCAAGGCGAGTCGGCGAGGGGGCGGCGCGCGGGAAATAGATCGGCTGCAGTACTGTTAGCTGCAGTTGGGTGGCTGACATGTGGGCCCATAGAGCATGGGGCCCCATGTCAGTTGCCCAATGGCAGCCACAACTACGGCAGCGGATCTCATTCCGGTGCGCGCAGGGCTGTCGTGGCGGGGCAGCAGGGACATGTTTCTATACGTGATACATGGTGATCCTAAAGAGCAAAACCTAATGCACAGTCAGCAAAACAGTTGTCCACGTCAGCAAAACCACCTCCAAAACCAGTTTAGGGGGTGTTTTATTCGGTTTCTTATAGTTTAGAGTGCGCTTCGTACCTTTTTTTGGGTTATGTATCCAACCATGTATAGGTCAGGGGATTATCTATGAGAAAATTCCTTATTTGACACTGAGAAACTTACTCGTTCTTTATTTGGCCCTCGAAACTGAAATCTTCCCTATTTGACACCGAGAAAAATTTTCACCCCTTATTTGACATTTCGTCAGCTTCTCCCGTTAAAAACCCTATCCAACCGTCATATTACTTAGATGGACGAAACTACCCTTGTGAAGGCCAATACCTCCCCGAATGAACACAGGCAGTGCCAAACACGTGAACCCTAGCAACAGGAGCGGCGACGGCGGCCTCGCTCTCCCATGCGCTGTTACTCTCCCACTCCCTTGCTCTCCCGAGGCGCTGTGAGGCCAGCGGCGGCCAGCCCACGCGCTGCGAGGCCGGATCCTGCGCAAGCAGGCCGCGTAGGCGGCGGCGGTGCCCCTCCCCCACGGCACTATGACGAAGGCAGAGGCGCCCCTCCCCCACGGCCCTCCCCCACTGGCCTCTGCGCGCAAGCAGGGTGGCGCCCACAGATCGACCACTCTTCCTCCACAGCATCGATCACCGAGTGAACAACAGTAGTGGCGCTTCGTGTTCGACTCTGACTCTGAATCATCGGTGACAGGCTCTGAATACTCATCGGTCACACAGAAGGAGGAAGCAGAAGAAGAGAAGGCACATGAGGGACATCACATCATCGGCATCTTCAAAATCTGATTCTGCGTCCGACAGTGATTCTGATGACAAGGGCAGCCGGAGGAAGAGTAAAAGACGGAGTGGTAGGCGCTAAATTTGAAGGGCTGGAGAAGCAATGTGGATGTTGAATATCATGATATACTTTTGTTCAATTCATGGATATATCTACGTCATGATCAGACCTGCCTATGCCAGGCTTCTTTGAGAAACAAATGTAGCATGCATTTGCTTTTCTGAATGCTACTAGCTTTTTCCCTGTACTAAGAAGTGCATAAAGTGTTAGAAAAAAGCGCACTTTTAAAATTAAATTAATTCCTAGAAAACATGCATAATGGGCTAGGGATAAACCACAAATAGCATAAACTAGCATGTCCATGGTAACAGATTGAATCTATCTCAAACAAGGAACTTGCAGCGCGGAACGCTCTAGTGTGACTAACTATGAGATTGGACTAGAGAGCTTGACGAAGACCGCAGAACGTCGCCGTGCAGATCAGCCAATGAAGCTGAACTCGAGCGAGCAGTCGCGTGATCGCTGCCCAAAAACCTGATTCGCCCCAAACCTGTGTAGGTTCTTCAATGGGACGAGGTTTCGGAGACACCGCTCTCCCAGCCGCCGCCGACACGCCGGTGGAAGGGATGGAGGCTCCTGAGTAGCCACGCAGCACCGAAGACGGAGAGCACTCTCGCCAAAACCCTTGATGGATTTCTCGAATTGTGTTATGAGTAGGTATCCACGGGACGACATCCGCTCTATATAGGCAAGATAGCTCGGGTGCCTTGGCGCAAAAGTAAAGGAAACTGACTTTGGGAAAGATCTCGTGATAAGATCAAATTCGGTTCCAAACTTAGCGCCCAGGTCATAGTCGGATTAGGATAGAAAACGACAAAAATTGAAACGAAATTTAATTCACCAGTCACCACGTCGCAAGTCACAAGTCATGCGATTATTCACGCGAATACGCGCGCGCTTGTGGCTTCCTCTCTTCTCATTCTTCCATTCATGGAAGGACAAGAGGCTTGCTATATAACTTTGCTATTCTCCACCTCAACTCACCACGTGGGACTAAACTCCCACCACTACACATGCATGAGTGGGCGTTTGAGATTTTCCTAGAATTTATTGGACATAGTGGGCTTAAGGCCCATAAATTCCAACAATCCCCACCAAATCTCAAGGACACAACAGGCCCGACTCTCAACTGTCATCAAATTTTGTTTCATATACCAGTATTACGATGCAGACTGTTAAGTTGAACATCCACCTTGATCAAAGAGCTACGTTAGACCACAACTTGCCAATGGACTATGCCTTGAATGAGTAGTTTTGCGTGATCTAATTTCACTCAAGGATCTGACTGATACTTGACTGCTATAAGGCTACACATCCTTGGGTTGGAGCTTATAAGTCATACTCATGTGTCTTTTCATGAGTTTCCTAAAGATTTCTGACATCTCACGGACCGCGACCAACGGTCAACTTACATAGGTGCGTTTGTTCAAGAATACCCTGTAGGACGGTATATCGCTGTTAAGCCTTTCAAACACATTAAGACAAACATCAGCCTGCCGTACAGAACAAGAGTATTGCATCTTCACTAGAGAGGGTAGTATAGTATATACTCTCCAGTCACACTAACAGTTTGTTTTTTCCGAGATCCTAATTCACGGGATCTCCGATCACATAGGTTTGGGTTGCCACCATGTGCAACTCAGGTGGGTCTCAAACCCATCTCCATCGATGCAACGTCTATCACTTTTCTAGATAGACCTTTAGTAAATTGATCTGCCAGATTCTTAGCTATATTGATGTATTGAATAGCTATCACTCCGGAGTTTTCAGTTTTCTGACAGATTTTAACCGTCATTTCACATGTCTTGAGGACTTGAGATTTTCCTTTGAATTTGACACTTTTGCGATAACCGTTTGATTGTCACAGTTCATAAAAATCGCTGGAATAGGTTTTTCCACTCGGCAAGTCCATCAAAATCTCTCTAAGCCATTCGGCTTCGACGGTAGCTGTATCTAATGCAGTAAGCTCTGCCTCAAAGTTGACCTCGTCAATATGGTATGTTTGCACGACCTCTATGAAACCGCAGCTCCTCCATGGGTAAAGACATATCCACTCGTTGCTTTTAACCCATCTGCATCAGAAATCCAATTGGCATCACTATATACCTTGAGTACTTTAGGGTACTCAGTGTAGTAAAGTCCATAACTCATTGCACCACTCAAGCAGTGCATAACTCTCTCAAGCGCGCTCCAATGATCATCTCCCGGGTTAGCAGTAAACCGGCTCAACTTGCTAACCGCAAAGGACATGCCAGGTCGAGTAGCACTAGCTAGGTACATGAGCGAACCAATTATCTGAGAATATCTCAGTTGGTCTCTTTTTGGCCCCTTATTCTTTCGAATAATCTTGCCAGGATCATATGGTGTTGGAGAAGGATTGCTATCCAGATAGCCAAATCGGCTCAATATCTTCCAAACATAATGAAATTGCATAAGAGTAATGCCATCATCACTCTTGATCGGCTTGATGTTCAAGATCACATTAGCCTCACCCAAGTCTTTCGTATCAAATTTCTAGGACAGAAATGACTTCACTTCATTGAATGCCTCAATGTCAGTCCCGAAAATTAATATGTCATCGACATACAAGCACATGATTACACCCCTACCCCCACCATAGCGATAGTACACTCATTTGTCAGCTTCATTAACAGCAAAGCCTGCCTGTGTCAGAGTATTATCAAATTTCTCATGCCACTGCTTTGGTGCTTGTTTCAGCCCATACAAAGACTTCAATAACCTGCACACCTTGCCTTCTTGTCCAGGTACTACGAGTCCTTCAGGCTGGTCCATATAGATCTCTTCATCTAGCTCTCCATTATGGAAAACCGTCTTCACATCCATATGATAGACTAGAAGACCATATGAAGGAGCCAACGATAAGAATACTCGGATAGTTGTTAATCTAGCAACAGGTGAGTAAGTATCAAACAAGTCTTCGCCTTCTTTGTGCGTATACTCTTTAGTTACAAGCCTAGCCTTGTACTTGTCAATAGTACCATCCGATCTAAGCTTCTTCTTAAACACCCACTTGCATCCCACCAGTTTGCAACCGAAGGGACGATCAACGATTTCCCAAGTTCCGTTAGCCAATCCATCTCGCTACGAACAGCCTCTTTCTTCCAGTCGTCTGCATCAGAAGATGCGAACGCCTCCGAAATAGACTTGGGCGTATCGTCCATTGAAATTATCACCAAAGGACTTTGGAATCCTTTGTCTCTTTCTCATGGAGAAAAGACAGGATTTTAACACCAAAAAATTATCGCTAAGATGTTTGCTGAGACATCTGAACTAGGCCTGGGCAGAAATTGGCCGAACCGAATTGACCGCACCGAACCGAACTGAATTGACCGCAAATTGCGGTTAAATCGGTGATCGGTTAAACGCGCGGTTAAAATTTCTATGCTATTCGGTTATCGGTGATCGGTTCGGTTTGAGAAAACAGTTAACCGATTCCTCGAAATAACCGAAGCAGTACCTCTTGGCGACATCCCAGCCCAGCAAACCAGCAGGCCACATAGGCCCATAAGCTCCCTAACCCTAAAGTGCCACTCACCCCGTCGCCCACTCCCTGACCCTCTCCCTCGACAGCCGCCGCCCGCTCACTCGCCTCGCCCGCCCGACGCCCTCTCTGGCTCTCCCTCAGCAGCCGCCACTCGCCCGACGCGCGCCCCCTCCAGCAGTCCGGCACCTCCCCCTCGCTCCCCCATCGGCACACCGCGGCGGCGTGACGGACGCCCTTTCCCTCGGCAGACCTGAGGCGGTGCGGCTCACTGGCTCCGCTCCCTCCGCGCGACCGCACCCAGCAGTCTGGCACCTCACGCCGGCCTCCGGCCTCCGCGTCTCCGTCGGGCGCTGGCACTCCGCTGTCCAATACGACGGATACTGAGCATTCATCAAATGTATTTGCACTATTTTAATCTCAATCTCATTCATACCGGTACTGATCCATTTTCTCTACCGTAATCCATTTGCTATTTTGCTTTGCTTGTCTTTGCTGATGGGGGATAGGGATACGGATGTTGATGAAGGCGTCGTCGTTGTGAGGACAGATGCTGGAGTTAATTCTGAGGGATATATTGCGGTTAACCGATAACCGAACCGATTTAACCGCAACCGAAATAGAGCGGTTATAACATTTGTTGCAGTTAATTCGGTGAAGTGTTTGCTTTAACCGAAATATTTATAAACCGAATTAACCAAACCATTTTAGCCGCACTAACCGAATGCCCAGGCCTAATCTGAACGCCCTAGGTGACCATGCACAAACCGGCATGCTCAGTTGTTAGGTTTTTTATTATCCATGCATAGTCGTTCATGTTAGAAAACACTTTCAATTCAACCATATCGTTTTTTTTGAACTGTAAAGCAGGAGCACTGCTATTTCATTTAAGAGGAGGAGAGAAGTTTAACAAATTTACAAATGCGATATTACATAAATCGGATAAACGCAGTACACACAAGCCAAGCAGGCCATCTAAAGAATACCAGGCTGCCCCAACGCGACCCTTCTAAGAGTCAATTCCTCCTTAGCAAGATTGAACACCGTTTTCGGAGGGGCTTGCTTGCCTTCAAAAATGCGCCGATTCCTTTCCTTCCAAATGTTCCAAGCGATGTATATTAGCAGCCCCGCAATTATTTTCCGCATATCTTTGGATCTGTTCTGGAGAACTGATTCCCACCATGCTTGCACACTTTGAAAATCCGGACTCGGAGGCAAGATGAGATTGTTCGTCCAAGATCTAAGGGCCTCCCAAACTTGCAGAGCAAACGGACACTTGATGCAAAGATGCAGCGCAGTTTCTGGCTCTTGATCACAGAGGATGCAGATGGGATTGCACGGCCAATGGCGTTGCAAGAGTTTATCAGCCGTTAGAATTTTGGCCTGCAGGAGTAACCAAGCAAAGAATTTGTGTTTCCCCTCTGCCTGCGCCTTCCAAATAGTGTCAGCTTTGAAGTAGCAAAAAGACCCTCTGAATTGCGCAAGGTAAGCAGACTTCGATGTATACACTCCACTCTCAGTCCACTTCCACCGAATACAGTCAGCCTGATCTGAGAGCCGCACTCCCTCAATGAGATCCCACAGCGAGATGAACTCACGCAGCTGCTCTGCTGTTTCCATCCTCCAAGCCCTCTCGTCCAATTAAGATTAACCAATTCTTTACTAACTTTTTTGTTTTTACGCCAAGCCAAATGGTACAGCTTTGGAGCAATGTCAATTGGTGCCTTGCCTGATAGCCAGGAGTCATGCCAAAAGCTCGTTTTTTGCCCATTGCCAACAGTAATGACGGTAGAGGCTCGGAACAAAGCTTCATCAATTTTGTCACAAGAAGGGTGGGTGCCGACCCATGGTCTGTGAGAATCAGTCCACTGGTACCACAGCCATCTGAGATGTAGGGCCCTGCTGAAACGCTCCAGGTCCAGAATGCCCAAACCACCTAAAGATTTTGGTCTAGCTGCATTGGTCCACTTCACTAGACAGTGTCCACTGTTGGCATTTTCAGATCCTTTCCACAGGAAAGAACGTCTGATTTTATCGACCTTTTTAATTGCCCATTTTTTTAGCGGAAAGACCGTCAGAAAATGAACCGGAATGGCTGAGAGCACCGAATTAACCAAGGCCAATCTCCCAGCACGGTTGAGTAACCTTCCTTTCCAGGCTGATAATTTAGAGGCCAGCTTATCAATGACAGGTTGAAACTCCACTCTGCGCAAAGGCCGAACACTTAACGGAAGTCCAAGATATTTGCAAGGGAAGCTTTTGATGCTGCAGGGGAACGGTTGCATAATGTGATCCAAAGGCAGCTGATCGCAACAGATGGGATAAACAACACACTTGCTCAAGTTTGCTGTTAGCCCAGAAGCCTCACTGAAAGCTGCTAGAATCTGCTGCGTGATATGTACTTCTTCACGGACTGGGTTGATGAATATGGCGGCGTCGTCAGCGTAGAGGCTTACTCTCAATCTGGCACTACGGTGATGAATAGGGCTGAGCAAGCCATTCTGAGAGGCCAACTCAAACATTCTCTGTATGGGATCGATGGCTAGAATAAATAGCAGTGGTGACAAAGGGTCACCCTGCCTTAGTCCCCTGCCATGATTAAAAAATTTCCCTTTGATTCCATTTACCAACACTGCCGAATTAGCTGACTTGAGAAGGTTCGACACCCAAGCTCTCCATCTGTTACCAAATCCCATATGCCGTAACACCTCGAGCAAATAATCCCACCTCACTCTATCAAAAGCCTTAGCGATGTCAAGCTTGAGGAAGAGGGTTGGTGTTTTAGCTCTATGCAGTTCCTTGATCAGATTTTGGGTGAAAAGAAAATTGTCGTGAATGCTTCTCTTCCTGATGAAAACACTCTGGCATCTGGACACAAGATGATCAAGGCACGGTGCTAAACGATTTGCCATGGCTTTTGAAATGATTTTTGCAATGCTATGAGAGAGACTGATCGGCCTGAAATCAGAGATCTGTACAGCCTCCGAACTCTTTGGTATAAGGCATATATGCGCTGAATTTAGTTTGTTGAAGTGTTGATCGTGCATTTGGAAGAAATAATTAACCGCTAGCATCAGATCATCTTTCACAATTTCCCACGCAGACTAGAAGGGAACTGAAATGATCAAACACATAATTCAACCATATAGTCAGTTGCCATTGTTCGAGATAAGACCGCATTTTTTGCACCTGACATGGTCTGCTAGCCTTCTGTTCACAACGAGAGGCAGGTCATTTGCAGCTCAGTGCTGCCTGTACATGCAAGTGCCTCGAAGCTTATCAAAACCCTATTCTGGAGCATGAAATAAAATACTTCCCAAATGACCACTATATTGATATATATATTTAGAAAGAAAAAACGTCTTTGCTCCAAATAACTGGAAATAGTTAAACGAGAAGTACTAGAAAATAGAAGTGGAATGAGAAATTAGTATTAATTAGCATTGTTTGGCACTGTAGCATCACGTATCACACGCGTGCTCATGCTGACCAGGCAATTCTCGATGCCGATTTCAGAAAGGCCTGCTAATCAAGTGGGAGGGCAGCAATCAGGCCATGGATTTTTATCTGGTGAGCGACAGATAAGTGTATGGTTCAGAATTTTGACACAATTATGAAAATGTGGTTTACATCGATATCGATCCCAGTCCATTAAAAAATAGTTTATGTAGAATCTTAGGGACAAATCAGCACCATTGATTTAGAGCGCAATGGCACAATGTGGCAGCATTTCCACCGTATTTCTGGTAGAGAAATGCATATAACAATAGTTAATAGTAACATATAGCAAGAGCAAGCCAATGATTTTGAGACGTGACAAGAGGATTTGCTGATAGAGATGGATCTTTGACTTGCTGAAAGCTATTGCAGTACATTCAGCAGACGTCAAAACGAACCAAACAAGAATTGTTATTATAAACTGCTGGAAGCAACCTAATTTTGGTGCCCAAATATTGGAACACTTCATATGCAGGACAGAGTAACTGTCGGTACCCAGCTAACCGGGTACCCGCTTATACTAGGCAAAGTCCAGTAAACAGTCCTTAGTAAGGCTTCACGGTGCCTGACAAGCTGGGTTTATTCCCTTGGGCAGCACAAGGGGCTGGCTTACCTATACTCGGCAGGGTCTTCAATATCGGCAAGTGTCGCAGTAAAGGAAGGGCCCAAGGCCACGTACAGACGGATCTGCCCTACCCCTTATAAGAACTGGGCCGCGCGCTCGGCCCACAGGGGAGATCTCGGACCTCCTTCGGCGAGGGCCGAGCCTCCCCCAACCGCGCGAGATGTCCCTCAAGGGAAGGCCAGTTCCGGACCACTCGGAGGTCCGGACCACTCGGAGGTCCGGAGCTAGCGCACTCGGGGGATGGAGCCGCAAGCTACCGCGTACACCTACCCCCGGTGCGGGATGGTCCGGGGCCGCCACGTGCCCACAGGACGCGCGGCGGAGTCTTCGGCCAGGGGCCTCGCCCGCCTGCTGCATTAATTGCGAGCAGGCGAGCATGGCCCTGACACCCGCTGACACCGCCGCTGTCAGACGGGCGTGCCCCGTACCCGCTGACGGACGGACGTGCCCTGACACCCGCTGACACTGCCGCTGTCAGACGGGCGTGCCCCGTTGCCCGCTGACGGACGGACGTGCCCTGACACCCGCGGACACCCCGCGGACAGGCGACGGCGACTATACTAAAGGGCACGCCTTACCGAGGCGGGACGGCAGTGACGGGGCATACAGTCGACTTCCCCACCGGACGTTGGGGTTATACCGAATAAATAAGTGCACTGTGCTCATCATGAGCTGCGCCACGCACGACGACCACGCTCAGCCTCATACTAGGCAGCAGCACTGTAGCACCGCTGTGTGCGCTCCGTAATGTCACGTCGGCACGCCGCCTGCTTCCTCTGCCACTGAAGCCCCTCCGCCGGGTTCAGCGGTTGATGGAACAGGACGGTGTAAACCAGGACGGCATGGCGCACCTTCCGGGCCACGCCGGGCCTCGTCAGTTGTACAGGTACAAGACATGGGAGTCAACGGTTGCCGCTACGAGGAGCACGTGACATGACGACAGAGGGTCCGCTGGAGGGGCCAGACCTCCGCCAGAAGGAGCGTAGGGCACCAAGTCAGTGCAGGATGGAACTGTAGCATAGAGAAAGTGGGCCGGGACCACCTGTCGGGGCCCGGCCACCATGTGCATGCCCCCTTGGGCTATAAAAGGGGAGGCATACGTGAGGAGGAACACAGACACAAGCACAAGCTCACAATCACCTCCGTCTTCTCCTACAGATCGCAATACAAGAAAACACACCCACAGTGGACGTAGGTTATTACGTTCCGGCGGCCCGAACCACTCTAAATCCTCGTGTCCCTATCGTGCCACCACAGACCTAGCTAATAACGATCGCTCCCCCTAACTACTCTTAATACTTAGGATTCGGGCGGGTGCATTCCGCCACCCGACCGGAGCACACACGCTCCGACAGTAACCCTTTTTCCCATTGAATTTCATATATGGGATCATATATAACTTAGACACTTAGTCGGTCGATAACTATGTATAAATGTTAACAATCCCTGCTACTCCCTCCGTTCGGATATGTTTGTCGTCCGCAAGTCAAAGGGAAAGCAATCAAAATGTTTGACGCTCCAGGGTAACGAAATCATGACTTTCCATTTTTGCCCCTTGCCTCAAGGTCGCCGTCGCCGACCGACTCCCCTCGCTCGCAGCGCTTCGTTGCCGTCGCCGCCCGACTCCCCTCGCTTGCCGCGCTCCGTCGCCACCCGACTCCCCTCGGCGCTTCCCCTTGGTCGCGGCGCTCTGCTGCCATACCTGTCGGATCCCCTTCGCTCGCCACGCTCCGTCGCCGTCCCACCCTGATCCCCCTCGCTTGCCGCACTTCGTTGTTGTCCCCGCCCAATCCCCTCACTTGTCCCGTGAAGGCCGAGGTGGATGGTGTCTGGCGCAGGCAAATGGCGAGATGCTCTATGGCGTGCTTCTCTGCCCTTGAGCTTTGCTACTCCATGAGCTAGCACTCAAGCACTTGCAGCAATCCTGCTAAAAGCATGAGGAGGCGTCGGCGCTTGGCTAGCTCTAGCCTCGCTAGACATGAATGGTCTGCAATCATGTTAAGCTACTCCAATCGTTAGACCTCTGCTTCTCCTGATAAGCCATTCCGTGATTGTGATGCGGGAGTATGGGAGAGAAAGGCTACTCCTTGGCTCTTTTGATTAAATATCTGCATATTACTCCTTGATTATCTTGATTGCAAACAGTGGCCGGACCTACTGTTGACTTATACTCCTTGATTGCAATCAAACTCATGTGTCCATTGCATTGCTGCAGGGGTCAAAGCCAGATGAGGTGAAAATGTGCATAGTAAACCTCTGCAGATTACCGGAGGCGCCACCATCAATCTTGCAACTATCACCGTAAGGCTCCGTTTGCTGACAGTGGCCGTGGCACTTCAGGGGAAACGCTGGATGCCAGGTCTCAGTATTGCAGTTCATGGACCTATGAGGAGCCTTGCTGGCTGACCTTTCCTTGGAGGCCCTGTGGAGGTGCATTTGAATCAAACAGAGGATCACATATCATGGCGATTCACAACAGATCACAACAACAGTGCCAATCGGCTTATAATACATCATTCACCTCAGTGCAGATTTTTCTCTTTTAGCCCAGGGGCAGTGCTTGCCATGTGTGCTTTTTTTCTTTTAATTTTACCTGTTCTCTTCTTTCCTGATTAGCTACAGTATGTAAATTGAGTGTAAATATCTGTAGCCAAATTCAACAATCGAAGGACTATTCCATGACAAATACCATCACTTTGTATTCAGTTCTTGATTGTAAATTGAGACTTGTATTGTGTATCACTGTGTATAAGTAATGAAAATGTACTCTTGTGCACATTTTTTCAATCTGGTGTCTCTTGGCATCTTCAATCTGGTATCTCTTGGAACACTATGTCACTACATGAAACATTTTTGCATACACAGGAACCAAGATAAACATCTGTCAACAAATGTGCATGTTTGACTCAAGATCACCAAGCAACAACTGGAATTTAAACAATGAAAAATATAAAATTTCAGGGCTGATACTTCCAGAAAATGGCATCTTTTTGCATATAAACAATGATAACAGAAATTGAAATCATAACTGAAACCAGAAGTTTCAAAGCTGGAAGTTTCAGAGTACTTCTGGAACAATGATCCGCTGGGCATCCTTTTCAGAACCGAAACCAGAAGCATTGCATATAAACCATCCTTTTCAAAACTAAAACTGAAATTTGTGACAAAAAATGACCACAGAACTTCCATAACTGAAACTATGGGCTGAAAATGTATTACTCCAGCAATGTATTAACTGTACATGTCACAGTAAAGTCTATTAAAGTCTGAAATACCTTGATAAGATAAGCATCCAGAAACAAACACAGATATTAATTCTAGACAAATAGGAATACTCCTGAAATACACGTCCTTAGAATAGCAGTCAAGCAATTAAGTGTAAACACTGCCCAAACCTAATCTATAAATTACATGAAGACTCCTGAAATATGGAAAACTGTATACATTTGATTCAAAAATCCATAAATTACATGAATGACAGAATATTTATTCATTAATGTGTGCCAAAGCTTGCTGAACCAATGAGGCATCGCATTTTAGCTTCAAAGGAAGCTGTCCTTGTCTTACTAGCACACCTTTCTTTATGTGGAGAATATCGTAGCTATTGCTGCCACTGATTTTCATTATGGATAGGTACTTAAAACTCTTCTGAAACTTCTTTTTTCTCATGACCCGTAACTTCTCCGTTGTTTGCTCTTGCTGGCAAAGACTCGAATATGGCTCTCCGTTTCTCATCAGACATGGTCAGATTCTTGCGTGCGTTTTCTTGTGGTAGCAGATTTTCATGACTCTTGAGAATATCCCTCTTGTTGTATATTTTCATCATTCTCAGCATATCCTTGTGGTTGTGGCTGCACGTTTTCATCACTTTCTTGAACACATCCTTCCAGCTGCACATTTAAATCAATAGTATGTGTTGTTGTTTGACCTCGACAAATTGCAGCAGATGGTGATGTGTTTTGTATGGCCACAGGGGATCTCAGCAATGCTCTAGGTAGTTGTATCCTTGGTGACAACAACATCCTACTCAATGGGATCTAAAAGGTGGCATGGTGGCACAAGGGGACTTCCTCTTCCTGCTCCTTTGCCCTCCTTCTGGTTGTATATTTTCATCATTCTCAGCATATCCTTCTGGCTGCATGTTTTCATAACTCTCTTGATCACATCTTTATGGCTGCACATTTTCATCACTTTCTTGAACATATCTTTCCGGCTGCACATTTAAATTAATAGTATGTGTTGCTGTTTGACCTCAACAAATTGCAGCTGATGGTGATGTATTATGTCTGGACACAAGGGATCTTAGCCATGCTCTAGGTAGTTGTATCCTTGGCGACAACATTCTGCTCAATGGGGATCTAAAAGGTGGCATGGTCGCACAAGGGGACTTCCTCTTTCTGCTCCTATCCCCTCCTTTTTCAGCACTCAACCCACCATGTGTAATCCTGTAGGAGAAAATTAAACTATGAACTTCTTTGAAAAGTGAAACATGATTCTAAAACTGAAACATGAATATCACAAGTTCAGATGAAAAACATTTTCACTGATCTAAGCAAACAAGAAGCATGAGACATCTCCATTTGTCATCTGTCAAAGAAAACTAACCATTACAGCTGAACAAACTGGAATGCATAAACAAAATTTAATTCGAAGAGAACACCGGTCACACTCCTAAACAAACTCAAATGCACAAACATAATTTAACACTTTATAGCAAGTTGTTTTCTCGATTGCAAATAAACAGATTGCCCTCATTATTCAGAATCCAAGCTAGTTTAGGAGAAGTTACCCTCATTATTCAGAATTTAACACTTTGTAGCAAGTTGTTGTCTGAACTTGACAGAATTCACGCTAGTTTAGGTGAAGTTACCTTAAGGATGGAGAAGATGAACACGTGTGATCAAGCTGATGCCATCTTGGTGATACAGAAGGACATGGCAACGGCGCTGATGAACGAGCAGGCTGATTCTGCTGCTGCGGCCCCCTACCCTCCTCTGAATTCACCATTGACGCTGCCTCCTCTCGGTAGCCATCATTATGTGTTCTTTCGGCTTCAACGCGTGAGGCTGCGACGAAGATGCGCGTGAGACGATCTTGGATGGTTGGAGAGCAGGGCTCGCTTGCAGTGGGTGGCGTGGATGAGCATGGTGGCGCCATCTTGTTTCCTTCTCGATGGTGGAGGTGGCCTCGTATGGAGAGGCGGCCTGCTCGATTGGCGGCCTGGAGGAGGTGGCTTGTCCTACGGTTTGAAGGAGGCAGCCTCGCCTAGAGTGGTGGCCTGCCCGTTGGCGCGGAGGAGGGAGGCCCGCTGCCCGGCAGCGCGGAGGAGGCGCCCTCGCCTAGAGTGATGTCCTGCCGCGCGCCACGGAGGAGGTGGTCTGCTGCCCGGCGGCAGCGCTGAGGAGGTGGCCTTGGCTGGGAGAGGCTTGCCGGCGTCCTAGAGAAGGCGCGGCCTCGCCTGGTGTGGTGGGCTGCCAGGCGGCGGCGGCAACGGATCTGAGTGCGAGGACAAAGGCTGGGTTAGTGTTTACGGGGGCAAATTAGTCCATTCACGCTTTTCTTAGTTTCTGCAAAGCGGTAGGAAACGTCAAACATATCCGAACGGAGGGAGTACTCATTAAGTAAGTGAGGGGAGCGTCGACAGCGAGGGCATGCCCTCGCCGCGCCCTCCCCCCGCTACCCCACGCGCTCCCCAGCCCGACCTAGTCTCGACTCACGGCCGTCTCTACCCCACGCCCCGGCGCCGTGATTCCCCTGCTCCTCCGCCGGAATGGCCTCGCCCCGACCTGCGGTCGCCTGGCCCCGCTGCCCCCGCGCCGATAATACCGCGCCCGAGTGCCATCGCCCCCGCGCGAAAACCTCGACGCCCGCCCCACCCGATAACCCCGCCGCATCCTGCCTCCCATGGCCCCACCCGGCCGACCCCGCGCCGCCTCCCCGCTCCTGACCACCCTCGCCCGCGCCCCTGCCAGATATTCTCGGCGCCATTCTGACGACCCCGCCCCCGCGCCACGCGCCGCGCCTCCCTGGACCCCGCGCGCCCCGGCCCTGACCGCCAGAACGGCCACCCCCCGCGCCGCCGGCCCCGCGCCCACGCCCAGTGCAGCCGGCCCTGCTCGCCCTCGGCAGCACAACCGGCGAGCGCTCCCTGGACCCCGTGCGCGCCTCGGCCCTGACCGCCAGCACGGCCACCCCCCGCGCCGCCGACCCTGCGCGCCCACGGCAGCACAACCGGCGAGCGCTCCGCCCTGTAACTGGCAGACATCCGCTTCTCTATTTGGTAAGAGAAAACGATTGATTTAGTTGCCAGGTACATCGATCTTGATTTTAGTTTTCGTAAGAGTAAAAATGCTTGGTGCGTTGCAACGGACGATCAATTATTGGCCATGTGTGCAATAGATAAGCTACATCATAATCAGAATTTAGTTTGTGTTTTGTGCTATTATATGTTGCCTTCTACGCATATGGTTCCTTTTGTCATCTGTCTCGTATAATGTAGCTTAGATTGTTGTGTTTTGTTTTGTTTGAGGTAGTCATACTGCTTCTTCATGTCCCATGTTAGATTGATAAAGTCTGGAAATCTCAAATCTGAAATTTGTTAAATAGGTTGCCAACAACTACTAAGCATTACTAAACCATGGGACATATTTGGTTGTTTACTAAATCAATAACAAGAACTGTCTGTAGATGCTCTATCTATTCTTGGCAATGCACTAAATTGTGCCGTGCTTCGTGCAGTTGGCATCAGGTAAGAAGGAAGAAGTTGAACGGACATTCCAGAATTCTTATATTACTCAATTTGGGTTGCTCAAAGACTTGATAACTGTTCTTGCTGCTAGGTGACTACTAGCTACTCATTTGAGGCAATTATCCACATCAAACATTGTGCCATCTCTAAGGCGCACGAGTCTTGTGCATTCAGTCTTTACATTGTACTAAAGGAGTACTTCCTAGATTTAAAGGTTTGATTCTCCTGGAGCAGAAAATTCCATTTCTTTTGAAGCTGCTTGTCACCGTGTGATTCAAGTACCAATATCTGCACTGCAGCTCCAAATCAATAATTTGCTTAGGTTATAAGTCTAATGCCATATCTGGTTTGGTTTGAGTTTTCTCGTATCTCTTCAAGGTTCATGAATCATGATCTGGTTGTGTGAGTTTGTTCACTGACTGTTTAGTATGTCCAGTAGCCAAAGACTCTAGACTAAGATCATATGAGGCTAAACTCACTCAAGTATGTCTAATCCAACAAAACATGGTTCAGTACTGCTCATTATACTCTCCCAAGGACCAAGATTTTCACCCCTTCCATTTCTTGATTGTTGCTTCCTTGCTGTAGGAGTTGTTGAAATCTGCAGAAGAGGGCAGATGGATGGAACCTGTCCATGTTCTTTGATACTCTGTGGTTTGTTTCTTGAGATTTTGTATGGTTTTGTTTCTTGAGATTTGTACACAGTCTGCTGATAAAAGGATCTCCAGTTACTTCTCTACAACTCCTTAAGACCCCTCATCGAGTCATCGCCCACACTGCGGACCGATGCGTGACCTGTGCCCGTCACCCCCTCTCGGTTGTTCCGCCTCCAATCTTGTTGCCCCCTCCTCTCGGTGAGCCTGTGCCCACAACCCCTCAAGGTTGTTTGACTTCCAATCTCGTCGCCCCTCCTCCCGCTTTCTGTTTTTCAGTGACAATCGCCCATGCCGCCGACATGAGGACCATGGGAGGCCCCAACATCCTGTTGTCATCTGCTCGCCGCCCAAGTGAGGGAGTGGTCACTGTCATTGCAACGACTGTAGGAATGCGGGTGCAGCAGCTGCCGGGTTATTTGGCTCCCTCGCAGCCGCTCCTCGCCCTTGACGCTACGCGGCCACCGCCACCTTCCTGGTTGGCTGCCTAATAGCCGCTCCAGTCTGAGTCACGCCTACTAGATTTGCTGAAATCTTTGCAGTTGCTGGCTTGCTGCCCACTCGCCATTTTCACTTTTTTTGCGAGGTTGCCATTTCACATATGTGATCTTTTGTCGGGAAAATTTATGCCGTGGGGAACTAGAATCCTCCATTCTGTTATTTATATTGAGCAATGAGTACTTCTAAGAGTGAAAGTGAAAACACTACCTCAAAGAAACAGATCTGTCAGACAGGTTAAAATCTTTTTGTTTCAACTCCATTTCCACTCTGGATATTCATAGATTGATTCAATGCTTTTTATATTCAGACACTGATTTTGTGTGATTGTCACAACTCCAGTTATTGTGAATCTCATGTCGTGCCTAGACAAATTTACTTGTCTTGACAGTGGGAATGCTTCGCAATTATTCTTCTATCTTCGGTGTGACTAATTCCTGACGTTCTCTTTCTCTAGGAATATGTGTACAACAGGCTTCAATTCATGAGACCTTGTGACTGCAGGTCTTATAATGCACATCTTTGCCCATACCTCCTGCAAATGACGAGTCACCACCAAGTAGGGTTGGTTGCAAGCTATTTTTACATCCTTCAAATGCTAACCGGAAATGTTTATGCATGCTTTGATATGCCAACCATATTGAATTTGTCTATAATAATTTGTTCTTCAGAATGGACCTCTACATACTAGAGATCTCTTTCGCATTTGTTAAAATATTGATGATTTTGCATGCGGCACTCTAATGGTAGCTAATGGAAAATTCAGTTTGTTGTCTTAAAGATAGAATGCACATAGAGCCAAGGTTTAGAATCCAATAGCTGGCCATTCTTTAAATTTTGGATTCAGGTTTCTATTGGCTTCCATGTTTTGAAGGTACTTTCGATCTACTGTTACATATCCCATCCTGTATTTGAAAGATTGGAAACAATATGCAGAATTGCTTCCTGCCTCGACTACTTCACATCTATTTTAGATTCTTCAGACACTCTGTTCAGACTACAAGCGGAATAGTTTGTCGGCAATGTCTTTGCCAAGCTGGCAATGTCTAAGTTTGTGGAGCTTGTTCAGCTGAGGAAGTGTTTGTGTAGTAACTTGCAGTTCCCTTTTCTTGTGAGGGTATTTTAGATTTCTTTTTATTTTGAGTTTGTAGAAGACTTGTTGTATGCATTTTCTGAATGGGACAACATCTGCTTGGAAAACCCATCCTCAGCTAGCTTGCTGTTGCTTTTCTCTTAATATGCTTCTCACTGCTATATATGATAACTGTTTGCAGTCATCTGCTACTTTCGCTCAACACCTAGAATCTACGCATGATTCATGAACAAGAAAATAAGAAAAATGGCATACATCTATTTCCATTATGATATGTCTAATCTATTTTCTGTTTGGCATTAAAAATATGTGGACACTCTGGTTTCTCTTTGAAACACATGTTGACTACATATTTATGAAAGAGATGAAATAGGTAGTTTTACGACTCGAATGTTCCAGTCATTGTCTCAGTACCAATGTTATTGATGCTAGGTCAAACTTGACATATGCCTTGAGATGCTGCAACCAGAGATGGCTCAATCAACATATAAGAATGGCGTGGTTTGAACGTGTGTGCACCGCGGTTTGTCAGGGTGTTACTAATTTATTAGATTTGCATTGTACTGTAACCAGAAAGGATCATGAAACAAAGCAATTAGCATCATCTGATGATAACATATATATTTTATTGTTATCCCGTTGCAACGTATGGGCATAAACCTAGTAAAATAAATGAAAACAAGATCCAAAGGCCCTCTGAAGCTTGTGATAGAAAGTCAACCCACATGCTCTCTTTGATTCAAAACGAGATAAAACTTTCAGATAAACGCAACCAACTCAACACTCATCGTCTATCTTTATTTTTTGATGGTAATTTGACCCTGACAGTGAGCACTGAACGTTGACTGGAGTAACCTGTTGTTTGTGGTTGTCCAGTTCAATTTTGAGCTGATGCAATACCAGAGTTAGTATATGTCTATATCTACTATAAGTTTACTTGATTGAGTATTGTAAATAATCCCATATATATTACAGTACTCTGGTATGAGAAACGGCTCTGCTCTGAACGATCTGCTTTCTCCATTTGAATCCAATACAAAATATCGACTTAACCTCCTCTCCATATCATTAATATTGATTCGATTCTGCCTAATAAAATACAATATTTTGCTTCTCCTTGTATGAGCTGTGCTTCAAGTTTAAATCTTGTTGGGGCCATGTTAGAAAATCTTGTAGCTTTGACTTTAATTTACGTGACTATGTTTTTTAAATCTCTCATTCTCATTAGTATCGAATGCTCCCAAGGGATGAAAATAATAATACTAGAAAGCTATGGTCTACTTTTTTTTAAAGTTTTTTCCTAAGTGCTCTTATTCTTTCCATATAACATATTTAATCGAGGGAGTATTTGTAACCAGAGGAACAAGCGAGCAGTAGAGTGGTATAGGGTTTGTTTGGAACACGGAACTTTTTTCTATTCCTGTAATTTTTATATAAAATTGAATTGTTTTCTGTAAAAAAAATTTTTGTGAAATTTGTGTGCTCCAAACGAACCATCGTTGGTCTTCGGTCTATCTCCGGCGCTCTGCTAAGGCAGGCAGCCCAAGCGGCCATCGCGTTGCCGTCTCAGACATGCTCGTGCATCGTCCGGGCAGGGAAGCCGCAGCAGTCGTCCGCCGCATGGCGTCTTCTTCTTCCTCCCTCTCCTCCTTGCCGCGGTTATTAACCCCGGCTCACCGAGCCCACCACAAGGAAACCATGGCCGCTTCGCTTGGTGACTCCCGCGCGCTGGGTAACGGCGGCGGTATGCAGATGCAGGTAGTTGTGTAATGTCCGAAGCTTCTTCTCTTAAGTTCTTCAGCCTTCGCTTTCTAGGATCAAATTCTGATCTTTTTTGTTATTCTTGCCTCTGGTTTGCGCGGCGGAAGGATCTTATGATGCAGAGGTGGGCTGAGATGGTGTTGTGTTGTGGTGCGGATTGGGGGTGCGTGCCGCAGCTGTGGAACAGGGTGGTGCTGCGCAAGTGGCTCAACATCGGTGCGGGGTCCGGGGACTCCGATTTCAGCGCCGACGAGCGCGACACCACGGACGGCGAGACCGACCGCGAAGGTTACTTACCCCCCTCCTCTCTCTTCTCTTCCGCACTTCTGTTTCTCGAGCGCAATGTTCTAAATTTCTGGATCGATCTGTTTGCTCAAGCATGTTCTTGCTTGGAGCGAAATTGGGGAGAATTTGGTTCGGAAATTTGAGCGATAGGCGTTGACGGAAATGCAGAGCAGACAACACAATGTCGCAATGAAAGTTCTTTCTTGTACGCTACTGTTTGTGCTCTGGTGACTCTACTTTTTTTTTCCAAAAAATGGATTAGAAAAATGACTGCTCTATTAGCTTACTGTAATTATTCATTGTTTGCCATCGATTCGATATTGTACTGAGGTATCTTGTAATCTTGCGATGTGGGGCTAGCTGGCTACTACTTTCTTCCCACCAGAGTTTTTTTTGGTATATTCAACCTTTTCATGGGAAACACAAGGTTACTAAGCGTTTCACCTTTGCCTTTTAAGGGAACTTTTGGCTGTTCTTTTCATCTTTTGGAACACAACAGAATTTCAGGAATGTTAATGTGACCATCTTCTGCTTGACTTCATCATCTCATGGTTGTTGTGCACCTGTACCCCACATTTTACGTATTCATATTTTTCTCTTTAGTGAAAGAAATTCCTCATTATATTTATAGTCACTGATTCATAGCTTAATTTTTTGGATTGTTTTTTCCCAAGAGCTATTGATTGATTTAATAATCATGAATCGTAGCTGTATTTTCATGCCTTTTGTGCAGACATGTCTGGTTGGAAGCCTGAGCTATGTAACGAAGAAAGGATGTTAGGTGGATTGGGTGCAAGCACGACTGGTAATGTATGAGCAGATGATATTTTTCTTCTCTATGTATATTCAGCTTTGAGTTGGATCTAGTTGACTATTAGACGAGGAAGTAGGCACACAGTAATGCTATTGAAATACTCACCTTGGCACAGAGATGCTAGTTTGATTATGCTGAGACAGCAGAGTTTTTCCCATTTCGTTTACCAAATGGACAGCTCCTGCTGCCTCAGTTGTAGCCCCAACCTCTTAGGCTGATCATCCTGAAAAGAACGGGAGCTTATTGAAATCTGAATTTACACTGCTCTAGTGAGGATTTTCTGGTTCTTCTTGGTAAACATTTTTCTTGAAAAGAAAAACACTCTGCTTTTCTTGAAAGCCCTTGGTAAACATTTCAAAATGATTCATGGATGATAATGAACAAAAACATAACTGCTGGAAATCTAGCTAGAAAACTTGGATTCATTTCAGTATTTGTTTTGATTTACTCTGAAGTCCATTTTTTATTACATAAGGGCATCTGCTTGATTAAGACATGGGTTGACAGATTGCCTTATGAACTGACACAACATTCTGCTTCTTCCTATATTTTTTATATTTTTCCTGTATATTCTGCACAAACATTTGTTTGATAATAAATCTTGGATTGGCATGTTGCTTATATCCTAACACAATCAATGGTGCCTTGTAGGTGATAGAATGAATGATGTACCTTACAGGCTTAGAAGGCACAGATCAGAGATCCTTCGTTCCCAGTACGTTGATGTTAGTGAACTCCGGTAATCAATTTACAGATCTCGTCCCTCGTACTGTTGCTTGGTGCCTACTTATATGTCTTGGACAGTATTTTTCTCTCAGCATTTCTTTGAGTTGAAATGATATTCCTGCTCATTCCTCTTCTCATACTGATACACATAATATTGCAGAAGATCAGTATTCATAAATAATTAAACTAGAAATTTTCTACTAGGCTGGTATAAAAAGATTGTGCTAGTTTTGTGATGACGTTTAGCTAATCTATAAGTTTAATATGCAGGATGTGTGTAGGGACATGGAATGTTGGAGGCAGATTTCCACCCAATGACTTAGGTATTGAAGAATGGTTGGATGTGGAGGAGCCAGCTGATATTTATGTTATCGGGTAATTATCCACTATAAAATGATCCACAAAATTATATAGGGAACATGCATTGGATAGTGGATTCGTAATTACTTGTTGTGTTTAAAAGTTATTTGGATATGGCATGCAGCTTAATAAGTATTTAACATGTATCTATGTATGTAAGCTGGTGTTCAGATGTTATATGGCCAGTTTACGGTTTGGAAGTGATGTGATTAGTATTTCCTTACTATTCTTTGTTCAAAAACAGAATTTCATTTACCATGGAAATTAGGGTGATCTTTCAGATTTCAAGAGATTGTTCCACTCAATGCCGGGAATATATTTGGCTGCTGAAGACAATCAGTCCAGTTGCAGTATGGGAGCACATCATCCGTGAAACTTTGAATAAGAATTGTTCAGATATATCGAGTTTTAAGTGTCATAGTGATCCTCCTTCCACATCAAGGTTTAATCCATCAGATGTTGCTCTTTCCATGGAACATGAATTGCTTAGTGAGTCTGACAATGATAGTGCCGGGGAACTTCATCCATTGGTTGAGCAAGACCATATAAGTAGACTTCAAGATAAAACAAATGAGAATTTTGAAGTTTTTCCAGAAGAGGATTTATCCTGTGATGTCATTGACAAGAGAGCAAAAAGGAAAAGACCAGGGTTTGTACGGATAATAAGCAAGCAAATGGTGGGAATATTTCTTTCGATTTGGGTTCGGAGAAACCTTCGGAAGCATATTCAGAATTTGAGAGTATCAACTGTTGGTGTAGGTGCGATGGGTTATATTGGTAACAAGGCAAGTGCCAAATTTGTTATTCTTCCTTATATTATCCTTGTGGCTTGATAACATATTTTATTTTCTCCTGACTAGAATTGGAGTGCATGTTTTGGTCTTTCTGTTCTTTCAAGAATGCTGAAAATGCAAATAGAACTTTTAAGCAAAGTTGATCGACAGCTTTGATATTTTGTTCCTTTAAGTTCAACATCTTCAAATTTGACTGGTTAC
The DNA here is from genome assembly GCA_030272315.1 of Paspalum vaginatum. Lineage (NCBI taxonomy): Eukaryota > Viridiplantae > Streptophyta > Magnoliopsida > Poales > Poaceae > Paspalum > Paspalum vaginatum. The sequence continues at coordinate 43,977,017 of CM059020.1, read as the reverse complement.
CATGTTATTATCTCAGTTACTCCCATTATGTGCTGACATTCTTTTTTCAATATGCTTTAGGGATCAATATCAGTCAGCATGTCAATATATCAGACAGCTTTCTGCTTTGTTTGTTGCCACCTGGCTGCTGGTGAAAAAGATGGAGACGACCTAAAAAGGAATTCAAATGTTGAAGAAATATTTCGAAGAACTGTGTTTAACCCAGGCCATATTGTAGGCATGCCTATGAGAATACATGACCATGAGTAAGTTGGCTGATCTGTCTTCCGGGAATTTGTGATATGTTCCAAAGTGGTACTTAACTATCCATGTGTATCTACTATTACATGGTGATCATTAGATATTTGGGTACAACTAAAGAGATACCATCCTGATGCTGTGTGCAGACACATGATTTCTTATGTTAAATCTTTTTACTGAATTTCAGAAGGATTATATGGTTTGGAGACCTCAACTATCGGATAAACTTACCCTATGAAAGGACACATGAACTAATATCCAAACAGGACTGGGATGGATTATTCGAGATGGATCAGGTAATTTGATGGCCTAGTAAATTAATTTACTTTTGTAGGATTTCTTGCTCATGCTTCTTCTGTGACAGCTGAAAATAGAATTGATGAAAGGATGCACATTTGATGGTTGGTTCGAAGGAGTTATCAGCTTCCCTCCAACATATAAATATGAGTTTGACTCACAAAGCTATGTTAGCGACGAGAGTAAAACTGGGAGAAGAACTCCTGCATGGTATGCTATTCTTATAAATACCTACACATCCATTCTAGTTGATTCAATCATTCTAGACATCAGCACTGACCACAGAGCATACCAACAGCAATAAGCAAACACTCTCATCTGTGTGTGCAGGTGTGACCGCATCCTGTCATATGGGAAGGGAATCAGGCTACTTTCGTACAAGAGGGGGGAACTTACACTTTCTGATCACCGCCCTGTGGCTGCGATCTACGCAGCAGAGGTCAAAGTTTTTCGCCATAGAAAGCTGCAGAGGGCTCTAACATTCACTGATGCAAAGGTTGAGCACCACCTATCATCAGAGACGGATGGACTTTCTGAACAAAGTCGTTGAACCACAAGACATGCAATTTCCTAGATCAAGTTCAAAGTGAGGTGATGCCATGCCAGCGCAGATGTTGCAACTCATCAGGGAATCTCTGGTTGCATTATAACTCAATGAATTATCATGGATTATTGTTGCAGCACGCTTGTGTGATAAAAAACATCTGAAGCGTTATGCTTCATTGACAGGAACCATTACTTAGTGTCTTCTGAAAAAATGCCACATTTATTCAGAGCAAGGAAGAAATAACATTCATTACAGTACAGTTTCGCTTTCATTGTCAATGACTTCTCCGCTGTTTCCACATGGAGCATTAGTCTATGCATATATACATATATGTGTTTGAAGTACTTACATGCCTTATGACAAATTAATTCGGCCATCTGCTTCAGCAAAAGCATAAACAGAAGCTTAGGAACACCAGCCAAGAGGAGCTAGGGAGGGACACACTGAAGAGTCAATTTGTCCCAAAATGCGCATATTGCCTGGTGATCGCAAGCTATGAGGAGGAGGAAGTGCCAAGCACTTTGCCCCTGCCAACACGCCTCGGCTCGAGAGGCTCGTCTGCACCTTTGACGATCACGGCTTCGCCAATAGTGGCCCCGACGACCTCTTCGCCTCTGCCGACACACCTCGGCTCGAGGGGCTCGTCTACACCTTCGACAATCCCGGCTTCGCCAAGAGCGGCTACGTTCGCCTTCGCCGACACACCTCGGCGCGAGGGGCTTGCTGATGACTTCTTCGCCTTCGCCGACACGCCTCGGCTCGAGGGGCTTGCTGATGACTTCTTCGCCTCCGCCAACATGCCTCGGCTCGAGGGGATTGCTTACAACTTCGGTAACCATGGCTTCACCAAGAGCGGTCCCGACAACTTCTTCGCCTCCGCCGACGCGCCTCAGTTCGAGGGGCTCGCCTACACCTTTGGCAACCACGGCTTCGCCAAGAGCCACCCTGACAACCTCTTCGCCTCCACCGACACGCCTCGGCTCGAGGGCTCGCCGATGGCTTCTTCGCCTCTGTCGACACGCCTCGACTCGAGGGGCTCGCCTACACCTTCAGCGATCGTGGCTTCGCCAAGAGCGGCTACTAATGACCTCTTCGCCTCCACCTAGGGATGTTAACGGGGAATTCCCCGTCGGGGAATGGCTACCCATCCCCGTCCCCGGGAAGAAAAACATTCCCCGCGGGGATCCCCACGAACGTATTTGGGGGACATTTTCTCCCCATCTCCGTTCTCCGTGGGGAATAATCCCCGGCGGGGATCCCCTGTCCCCGCTTAAATTGTAGTTAATATATATGTTTTTTTGTTATTGGTGCAAAACATTGTTACTTATACATACTATCAAAGGTAAAAAATCATTATATGTACATCAAAATAAACACATTTGTACGATGAGTAATCACTTGATAAGGTAATTATTTTTTTATCATTAACTATTATATGAAAACATTATTACAGTGCAAATTTAACGGGTCCCCGCAGGGAATGGGGATGGGGAATGCTTCCCGTCCCTGTCCCCGTTTACCCGTCGGGGGGAGAATTCTCTCCGTTTATGTCCCCTATGGGGGAAGAAACTCCCCCATCCCCGTCCCCTAATGGAGGAATTCTCCACGGGGAATCGGGGATCGAGTCCCCATTGCTATCTCTACCTCCACCGACACACCTTGGCTCAAGGGGCTCGCCGACGGCTTCTTCACCTCCGCCGACACACCTCGGCTCGAGGGGCTCGCCTACACCTTTGGTGATCACGGCTTCGCCAAAGAGCAGCTACGACGAATTCTTCGCCTCCGTCGTTACGCCTCAACTCGAGCAACGCGCCGACTCCCACGGAGTCATCCATTTTGCTGAGAAGAGCAAGCCATGAAGCCCTTGCCACTCTTCATCATCGACGACCCCCTTCTTCGATATTGAAAAGGACAAAGAGAACTTAGAGATGTAACAATAGAGCAAGGCCTTTTCCTTGTATTAGCTGTTTCGTCTTGTTATGCCAGCCAAGTCGAAGCAGCTGAGGGACTAGTGTTGGGGAAAAAAGCCTGAGCATAACTGTAACAGACAATGACCTATCTGTAATATTTAAAAAGTCTAATGAAATGTGAAAAAACAACCATCTACCCCTCGTTGTATAAGCAGCCCAAGGGGGAGGGGGGATAATGCTTTGACCATTTGTCCACTGTTTGTCTCACGGTGTCTTCTCTCCATTCTTACGAAGGGACCATCCAATCCAACAACACTAGAAACAAAATTATAAATAGCAATATTATTTTGATCCCACACATCATTATATAAGAAACCTATAAAGTTTTTTTTTACAAAACTATGTCCACAAAACTTAATAGATTCACTCATTGAATACATGTTATCAAAATAATATACTAAGATGTCAAACTTAAGAAAACACTATGTTCGAGGAGCAATAAGGTTCAAAAAACAAAAACAAAATTAATTGAGGATAATCAGACAATATTAATTGTAAAAATATGAAAATTTCAACAAAACTAGCAACCTGCGCTATTGGCGCGATCCATCTCAGTCATGTTCCGATAACGTAGCATAGCTAGGTGATATGAAAAATATACAAAGGCACTGACGAAGCGGCCCCACATGTTGACCACGGGTCTGCACAAAAACTACAAAATGCCTCAGATTACATCGAATATTCGAAATCTCGGTCGGGGTTGCCGCCATCACGCCATGCGACTGGGAAGTGGGGCGATCTTCTCCCTGGTCCGCACAGCCACGACATCGGCCGCGTTTCCGCTGTCGGCGGTGCTGAGGGTCGGCGACGCGCTGCGCAAGCGACGCCGGTTCATGGAGGCGGATGTGGCGACGTGCGCGACGGAGAGCGGCGACCGGAACCCGGTGCACATCGACGACGCCATCGCACGGGAGCTGGGCGGGTTCCAGCGCGACCGTGTGGTGCACGGCATGCTCGTGGCCTCCCTCTTCCCTTCCGTCATCGCCGCCCGCTTTGTACGTACCGCTGCCTCTTCTCTCTCCGACATTCCGTCGAACGTTGTAGCTTCGCTGAAAGGAATGGTGGTTGGTTGGTTCAGCTTAGCGCGGTATACACGAGCCAAACGCTTAAGTTTGCAGCACCGGAGTACGTCAGAGACGAGGTGGTTGCTCAAGTCCAGGCGCTCCACATCAGGACGACAGTCGCGACGAACAGTAGCACTTTGCTCTCGTTTGCTTGTAGTAGTAGCAATTAGTCGTAGTCAAATGGTGGCCTCAACCCAGGTGACCATTGCTCTCGTTTGCTTGTAGTAGTAGCACAAATGCAGAAGCTAGCCACACTCACAGGTGGCACTTTCGCCATTGTAATTACTATTTTGTTTGGTTTCATAGGTTGTAACGGTATCGATTTACTGGTGCAACTTCCACAGTTCCACTTCAGTCCGGTATCACACTACAGCAGGACTGGAGGGGTATCATGTTTGTACTGATTGGGGCCTCCCTGATTACATGGTACTCAATTACAAGTCAGTGATGAATCAAACAACGTCTAAAGGGATCAAATAGCGCTAGAATCAAGCTGTGTTACATTTAGCCGAAACAAACGCTACCTAGCGCCTTGTCATCAAGCGCTGCGTCCAGCATCAAACATTGGCTTGGCATCATACTATGTTCCGATAACTTGTCATCAAGCGCTGCGACCATTGCCAGCATCAAACATTGGCTTGGCATCATACTATGTTCCGATAACGTAGACGGAGAGTTCATAGCTAGGTGATGTAAAAATGCATGTGCAAAGGCACTTACGAAGCGGTCCACAGTTCAGTGGCTCACACGACACACATGCTATGCTGACTACGGGTATGCACAAACTACCATATGCTTCAGATACATCGAAATCTCAGTCAGGGTGTGCCCGGTCTGCCTCGTGCTCGTGCCAGCCCGTCACGATCCCGTGCCGTGCCTAGGACGATGGGGCGGCCCGTCATGCTGGCACGAGCATGACCCGCTAGTCGACTCCGGCCCGGTAGTCCCACTCCCCAGTCATATGCCGTGCCTAGGCCGATGGGGCGGCCCGTCGTACTGGCACTGAGCACGACCCGCTAGTCGACTCCGGCTCGGTAGTCCTACTCCCCAGTCATATAAAAATGAATGAAACCCTAACAACCTTCTCCATTCTAGCCGCCACCCGCTGAGTCTCACTCCCCGAGGTCATCTCACTCGGTCGTCCCACCCTCCGCCAGCCATAGCCATGCTCTCCTCCCCCTCTCATCTCTCCGCTTCTCCCACAGCTGAATCTACTGCGGGTGAGGCAGCTGACGGCGAGCGGTGCAACAGAGCAGCGGCTCGGGCTGGCACGGGCACGGCCGACCCCTAGGCTCACCGTGCTGGCACGGTGCGCTCACAGCTTCATCGTGCCATGCTTAGGCCTAGCCAACGGCATGCGGGCGAGCATGTCACGGCTTGAGACTCGTGCCATGCCTGGCACGACTTGTTCCGTGCCGTGCCCAGCCGTGTCAACCTGGCACCCTCATTTAGACATGTATAGTCCCAGTGGCGAACTAGTCAGTAGTTAAAGTAGGTCCATAACTACTCTAAAATTTAGCCTAAAATTGAACTACCCCTATGTATTATGTATTTGAAGGCCCAATACAATTTGGCCAGAAAACATCCCTGGAAGCCGTGGTCCTCCGGTCCAGTCCAGACTCCCAGCGACCGAGAGCCCCAGACCCCACGAGTGGCGCGGCGGAGGCCGGAGCCGGCACGCCTGCTCGCCGCGTGCCCGCGGCGCCTCGCCGCCTCCCGCCGGTCGGCGGTGGTCGGCTGCCCCGCCTGCCTCGCGCCTCCAGCCCGCCAAGCCCCAGGCCGCCAGCCGCCTCCCGTCCCAGCGGCCGCGCCCGAGCGCCCCCGGCCTCCCTGAGCGCAGGCCGCCGGCGCCGCGCCGCCACCCGCCAGCCGCAGCCGGCAAGCGGCAGCGCCAAGCACAGGCAGGCAACGGCGCACCGCCGTGCGCCCCTGTTCGCTGCCCGCTGGCCCACTGGCGCTGGGTTCCCGGCGTCCCGCTCTCGCCGCACGTGCATCTCACTCAATCGTTCCTCTTAGGGTAAGTCAATCGTTCCTCTTCATGGCTATGAAAAAAGCGTAAATGAAAAGTTATAGAGTAGTCTAGTATTGTACTTTTCTATTTATGTATGTCATTGTCTATGATTGAACCTTTTATATTGTAATGTATGCAAGTTTCGAACTTCTTTGTTGGATTAATCGAATTTTGAGATGTTTATAATTATTTACCAAATTATAAAAAATTATAGAATTGTATTACGGATCAGTCTTGTTTATACCGAATTTCATGTTAATTTTTTTTTGTTGCGACCACCTTAGGTTTAAATCCTAGGTCCCCATTGTATGGTAAGGGTTATCGCTATGCGACTGGGCTGCCAGGCGATCTTCCCCCTCGTCCGCATCGCCACGACTTCAGCTGCCTCTCCGCCGCTGGCGGTGCTGAGGTCGGATGTGCTGCGCGAGCGGCGCCAGTTCACAGGAGGCGGACGTGACGACATACGCGGCGGTTAGCGGCGACCGCAACCCGGTGCACATTGACGACGTCATGGCGCGGGAGCTGGGCGGGTTCCAGCGCGGTCACGTGGTGCACGGCATGCTCGTGGCCTCCCTGTTCCCTTCCGTCATCGCTGCCCGCTTCGTACGTACCACTGCCTCTCCCTCTCCTCTCCCTCCCGCTCTCTGGCATTTCGTCAAACAACGCATGGGCGTGGAGAGACTCCCTGTAGCTTCACTTGATGGAGTGAATGATGGTTGGCTAGTTCAGCCTGGCGCGGTGTACGTGAGCCAGACGCTCAAGTTTGCAGCGCCAGTGTACGTCGGTGACGAGGTGGTTTCTCGAGTCCAAGTGCTCCACATCAGGACGATGGCCGCGGCGAACAGTAGCACTACAAGCCGATACGTGTACGCACGCCACAACCTGCCACTCTATCTTCTTACCAAGGCTTAAGACTTCATTGTGAACTATTGTGAACTAAGAATATGATTGTACTGTGCAGTGTCAAGTTCGCTACCAAATGCTTCACTGACAAAGAGGAAGAGGACTCTCTTACCATTTATGGTGAAGCCATGGCTGTACTGCCCACATTGGAGTTCGGCTCGGAGTCAGCTAGCAATTAGTCGTTGTTATTTTGTTAAAAGGTGGCCTCACTCAGGTGACAATTCCTCTTGCTTGCATGTAGTAGTAGCACAAATGCAGAAGCTAGTCATATGTGACGTCTTTTGCCATTGGAAATATATTGTATCCCACACCAAGAATGCTTCATCAGAAACAGAGTGTGCGAACTAAGTTTGGTGTTCTTGCCTCATTTCTACACGGATGGTTGATTAAACTGGTTCTCTATGCAATGCCTGTGGATCTATGATCAACCACACTTACTTGGGTATTGTCCTGACTATCATTCTACTATCCCTTTTTGTTGATTCCTTTAATTCAGCACTTTCTGCTGGCTACTACCTATTGCCATGAAATCTAGTGCTTCCACATGCTTTCCCGCTACATTCTTTCATTCAACGGCATGACCAAGCCTGGAAGTGTTTTCACGATCAGAAAGAACTTACCGCATAGACAATCCAGTATAGTAAACTTGCATGATCCATAGAAGCGATGGAATCTCATCAAGATAATATATTGCTTGTCATGTGTCACAAGACAGATATGGGATGGCCATACACCTTTCTCTTTTATCCACTTTACCATTTTCTTAGGAACCGACGAACAGGGCTGTCATTGGATTATCAAAACCTCTCCTGCCATGAGCTACTTTCCAAGAACCATATGAAGTTGTACCATGATCCTACCAACTAATTTCATGAAGTGATCTTCCTTGACATTCCAGGTCGCAACCGCCATGAACAAATCACTGAAGCCTATACCAATTACTTGTCTAATCATGTTTTGTGCATCCGAATCGATGGTTCAGCATCAGGTTTCCTAAACCACAATTACATTCAGGGACCTTGATGCTGAACCATCTGTCACATGGTTTGGTTTTTTGTTTTATGTTGGATTAATCTGCTATTATGTACTATTTTATTTGAATGCCTTCTTTTAGCTGTTTGCGTCATGTTTTGCTGTTATATGATGGCGCCAGTGAGTAATTCTTAAGTCATTTCAGTTGTTTCGTATGTTAAATTAACGGTTTTGCGGATCATTTCATTCTTAAGGTCATATTTGGCTAATATTTTTTATAAGTTTTTCCTTGGGTTCTGAATGAACTCATCTTGGCAAGCATATAAAATGTATCTTAATAATATGAGATATTTATGAGTTCCTTGCGAGTGATACTCTTTAGAAACAAAATCGATATGATTAGTATTATATGTAGCTGTTTGTCAGTTCTAATGTTTTGCCTCAGCAAAATACTCTTTTAAAAAGATGGTAGAATGATAACATCTATGAAGTTTATTATTTGTATGATGTCTTTAGTTCCTAGTGTTTTTGTGTTGCAAAGACCTTGTTCCTCCTAGGAGAGGGCAGGGGGTTTCTCTTGTAAGGGTGTTATGGGCATTTGGCTGACTGAGCGTTTGGGCCTATTGGGCTGACCTAGGATAGGATTAGTTAGAGATAAGATTGGAAACATATTGGGGGTTAAGAAAACGTCTCTATCAAAGCAAGCAAGAAGAGAGGTCAATCTAGTCGCTTTCCCATCTCCTGAATCTACATCTAATCCTAGTTAGTCTAAGCAGCCGATACCACTTGGCTATCCTCCTGTCGGGTGTTTACCCCTCAATTCTCTCTCTCTCTCCCTCCTTCCCTCTAATACTATAAAGAACACAACTCTCCTATGTGTTTGAGACAAATATTTGTATGATCAATATTTTTATGACAGGCTTCAGCTGATGTGCTAGTGCTACAAGCATTTATGATACAATTTAACATCTGAGAAATTCCTAGCAGATAATTTCTTCAGCTATTTTGACCTGGACCCTAACTGCTTGTTATCAGATGATATATCAAGGGGTACATTAGCTCATTGCAAATCAATGTAAAGGTGTTATGTCTCACTTTTAAGCTTTGTATCTTCCCCCTAATAATCTCAGGTGATTTACTGTGATTTGACCAACTATGGTTCATGGGAAATCATTCAATGCCATGTGCTAGCAAATTGAGCAAATCCATTAGACGTTGAGAAAATTCCTTATTTGACACTGAAAAACTCACTAGTTCCTTTCTTAGCCCTCAAAAATAAACATTTCTCTATTTGACACTCAGTTTATTTTCGGTGCCCTATTTGATACTTCCGTCCAGTTTGCCACCCAACGGCGTTAGTTTGTGCGCAAAAAGACAATTTTGCCCCTAGGGGAGCTTGGGCCCCGTTGCAGTTTTTTTATTTTTTTTATTTTCTTTCTCCTTCTTCCTCAGGCCGCCTTCAGCTGCTGCTCATCGCCACCACCTGCAGCTGCCACCCTGAGCTGCTGCTCGCCGCCACTGCCGCCCGCCGCGCGGGAGGGAGAGAGAAGCGTGTGGGAGCGGAGGCTACTTTGGTCAGCGGAGTCGAAAGCTAACGGGAGAGGATGGAAAGTAACGGGAAGAGCTGACAGAAGGCCAGTTTAGGCATCAAAGTTAAGATAAGGGCCACATAGGGAACATTTATTTTCTAACGGTCAAGAAAGGAACGGGTCACTTTCTTAACGTGGTGACTCATTAGAAGTCCATAATTGTGTATACCGATTGTTTGGTGTGTGTGACTATTGCCATACAACTGAGTTATTGCCTTTATTCCTTTTTACTGCTCTGAAAATTTCACTCAAATTCCAATTGTTCGTTTTAGTTCTCTGTAGCAAATCTACTTACAAGACACACTAAAGTTTTAAGAAACTTCATATTAGAAAGGTACAGTCCATTTTCCAACCTCCAACTTATTAAGGTCATTTGATTTAAGACCCTGATTTTAGACCCTGGATAGGCCACATTTATCAACTAATCAAATTGGACAAGTGTAGTCTTCTCATTTCAAACGAATTGTGAAACCTACTGGTTTTCCTTTAATCAAGTTTAACCTCAAATGATTTCATTTTAAATAAGAAAAAAAGAGAAACTAGCAATACTATGGGCCTGCTTGGTTGGTTGCCAAATCTTTGGCATGCCAAAATTTTAGCAAATTTGACCGTATTTGAATTTAGGTAAAAAAATCAATCAAACAATGAACGTTTAATTCTCATGGATTGTTTAGGCCCTAAATAACCCATCCGAATGAAAAAAATTGTCATTTGGATGAATTTTAGTTTAAATTCATACACAGTCAAATTTGCCACTGAAGATGATCTTACTATTTCATGCCACTGAACATATGTGGTTCTCTGAATGTTTTCACAAAAAATGTCCACACACTATCAGACGCTGATACCTGACTTGGGTAAGTGTAGTTGGGGAGTGGTGCAGTGCAACCAATTTCACCATGTAAAGTTAGTCCCATCTTTTTTTAGCCCGACTGACTACTGGATCGCCTTTTTGAGCTTTGATCCTACCTGCACTTCAGCTAAATGCTTTGCACATCTGCAACTGCAGGATTCAAAATCTGCAGGACAAGCTTGGGACTTGGTTTCTTCGTCATAAACGGTAGCGACTAGCGAGTATCTTACGACCAGAGCACAAACGGGAACTCCAGGCTCAGTGAGCTGATTCTGGCGCCTAGTTCCAGTGGTTCAGTGCAACTTACATGCTAGATTTCATGTCGTTTGACATGCTACTAAGTGGCATGTTTAGTTGATTACAACATGAAATCCAACTCTAAAAAATAATCGTGGGTCTAAATCGTCCATATAATTTTGCTTCGCAAAAAAAATTTGATAAAGTAATATAGTCACTCAAAAGTCTTGTACTGAAGAAACGGAATATGCACACTAATTTAAAGCTGAGGCAGTACATTGTCTACTTGTGTAGTAGTGACACATGTTGCTATTCACAGCTCAGAACAAAAAAAATAAGACCATCTCCAGCGGATCATATATCCACCCTTGTCTATCACTATTTCAACCATCTTCCGTTCTGTCTACGAGAGCGCCACAATGTCCTTTGTAACAATCCAGTGTCCTTCATAACAATCCATATACACAATCCACGGGGACAGCCTAAGGCTCCAGGCAATGTACACTGAGAAAACCATGATAAGTTGATAACAAAATGAATGATAAGGATAATGGAGAAACAATTGTGTTTTCTAAACATGTGGACAAGAATTACATACAATGGTACAACGTTCTCAGGGAATCTACCTAGAGTGGTCGATGAGAATCATGTATCAGTGTGAACTACCGTCAACAATTAGTCATTATCAAAGGGTGCTTTTGCCAGAACCCTGGTCCGAGGTCAACGTGGTCCACTTTCACATCCCACCGTTCTCTTGTGCCATTGTTGCCACCCTCAGCCTCAGACAATTCTTCCACCTGTAAACATTTGCGATGGGCCCATTCAAATGGCATAGAATAGAAATAGGGGCATTTTGAATACTCCATCCCCCCAAAAAAGGCGTGCATGTATTTCAAAATGTCAAGTATCGTGATCTTTGACCAATAATTAGTCTAACAATCTAAAAACCATATGCCAAGGATGTGGTTTCATTCGATTCCTATTTAGAAATACTTTATAATGATCAAATTTCTATTACCAGAAATAACATATTGAAACCACAATTTTTCTGCATTGTACTAATATGGGCATACATAAACAACACAAGAATGCAGCTAAAGTGGCTTTAGAAAATCAGTAACAATTACCTTTTGCTGATAAATACATGAACCCTTTCGGAAAATAGCAGGTTCATTGTTGTAGTTCATTTGGAATTGGTGAAAAAGCAACTCATTTTTATCTTTTGATAATGTTCCCTGCAGACAACATTAATGCAGACAATTAGAAAAGTATGGAAATAAGCAGGATCAAGGCAAAAGGAGTTTAAAGCATTAAGAAGACCTTCAGTATCTCATGAGCTTCCTTTTCGCTTTTTCCAGATTTCACTAGCATCCAAAAACATGTATCGTATTGGTTGGCAGCATGACCTGAAAATTAGCAGATACAAATGAGTCAATTTATGTCTTTGTTCTTATGGTTTATTTATCTGATGAACTAGCCAATTTCTTGCACTAGGATATCTTAATAGAATTAAGGAACATATACATCAATCAGTGACTCAGTGTATTTCACAGCCTTATAAAAGAAGTTATAAAAAAATAGTATATATCATTACCAGAAAAATCATTATATATAATGGCATATAGTTATACAAGCACTGAAAATTAATTAATTCATGCTAATCCAAATGAACAAATGAATCCAGGCATATTACATGCATATTTTAAACTAAGTTCAGATGTGCTTGTTTCTTTAGGAACAATAACTTACACTCTGCTTGCCTCCATGACAAGTATTCATGTACGATCTTTATTTTTGGGCAACACAGGGCCTTCGCCTCAAAGCGGGGTGTCTGCACTAATTCCTTGTTGGGGAAGAACTCCTTCCACTTTGTCATGTAAAGAGAAGTGAAGTATGAAGAACATGACGAAAGGATTTGGCTGCAAAAGAAGTTAGCATTGTTTCAATCAAAGCATATTTACCCCCTAAATTACAAATACATACGCATGCACAATGATGACGACCACCTCTCCTGTCTCTGATATACTTCAGTCTTCTCATGGAACACAAAACTGCAACAATAACAGCAAAGTAAGAAATCCATTAAAAAAGCAAAGTGTTATCTGCAATGCATGCCAAATTGCAAATACACAATGATCATCTGCAAGGAATATTTGACTAAGTGTATGTTAAACATTTCTAGCTTTATTGTATGCTTCACTTGCGGGTTTATTAATCTTTATCATGCCAAGGTTATATTTATTTCAGACCACTTATGTTCATGAGAAGAAAACTGAGACATCAACAACATATGTTTTGTTTTCTTCCAATACAATCACGGCTTTTTGTTGTTGTTTTTATCAGTTATTTAACTACACTGGAAGTAATTTGAAGGAGTATAGCATACCTATACTCGTTACTAAAACCATAGCCAAAGACAATATCAGGATATCGCTCCATCATCAAAGATGCAGATGCACTCATCAGCCTTAGAGCAGTCTCATCATTTGGCTTGTCAAATGAATGAATTGTTGAGAATCTGGAGGGAAATGAACCAACCCTGTCAATAAGGCAATTAACCTAATCCTGAAGAGAACCAGCATGCTTTTGATAGATGAAAAGGGGTTCCTCACTGATCAAATTGGCAGGCATTGATGCAAATGACAATCCAATTACAAGGTGGAAGCATGTGGTTGATGCCAATCTTCTTCACAAACTCAAGCATAATTTTTCCTGTTCCCAAACATATCCATTAGGTAATGCTGTAAACATTCATAGGTTGATCTAGAGTTGAAAGGATAACTGAAACTCGAATAATTCAGACTAACCTTCTCGAAGAATGTGCTGATGGTTTTCCCAAAACTCAGGCCCTATGATATCAATATGTGCCACTGTAATTTTGAATCGTGGTCTTTTTATGGGATTCCCATAGTCATCAATCTTCACCATTGTTTGTACCTATAGTTATACATGATTATAATAAAGATGTTGGTTTGCATGACTCACAACATTTGCGGCATCACCTTCTCCCTGTAAACACTAGATCCTTTGCGGAACATAGCTGGTTCATCAGCATACTTTATTTGGAATTGTTGAGCAAGCAGCTCATTCTTGTCTTTTGCAAATGTTCCCTAGAAGAATAAAAGATGAATCAAAACACTTATACAATTGTGACAGAATGGTCATCGATGTAAGAAAATTTATACTACGTTCAAAGCTAGCTGAGAGAACTTAAGAGAAATGTATACTACCTTCAAAGCTAGCTGAGCCTCTTGTTCACTTTTCCCAGACTTCACCAACATCCAGAAGCAGGTGTTGTACTGATTATTTATGTGGCCTGAAAGGTACAAACAAAGAATATGCACATCAGTCAAGTAACTGCGTTATTGTTCATTCTGATGAACATATACCACTCTTTTCTTTTCATGGTTTATAGAACTTTGGTGGATATGATGCAATTTGCATGTAGACTTTCAGGGCAAAAGAAATTGCACATTGTAATTCATTTGCTATACAAGAACATTTTGATTGCAGTTCCAGTAACTTACAGTCCACTTGTCTCCAAGCCAAATAATCACGAATAGTCTTCAAATTTGGGTAACATACAGCTCGTGCATCAAAATATGGTGGCTCCTTCAACTCTTTGTTAGGAAAGAAATCTTTCCACTTCATTACGTATACAGAAGTGAAGTAGGAAACACATAAAGAGAGAAATTTGCTGAAGTTATTGGTAGAGATGTCAATATCATGATGTCATGGACAGTTTCTCATAGTTAAGAAACAAAAGGCAATTTTGCACAGATGAATGTTCCAGAGATCAGGAAAAAGGTGAAACTGAATGAGTTACCTTTCTCGCCTGTGATAGAATTCTGTTTCCTCTTTGAAAACGAAACTGTAGGGTAAACATGGACATAAGAAATTTATTGTACTAAAGCAGATATTAATGCATTATAACCTAGAAATTTTAATTTTATATACGCATCTTCCCACCCCACAAACATTCAGTGCTTTCAATAGCAACACACCTCTTATATGAATTACATAACTAGCCCTTTAGACAAATAAATCAATTATGTGCTGCAGTTATCATTGGGAAATAAACAACAGATGGACACCAATGAATCAAATCAGAGTTTTTTTTTTCACAGTGGTGTTCTATGTTGTAAAATTCGATGGAACTTACACGAAAGGAGGTCTGATGTCATACCTGTACTCATCACTAACACCATAAGCAAAGACTATGTCAGGAAATTTCTCAAGCATTGCAGTGGCACAATCATTCATCAATTTTAGAGCATTCTCATCATTCGGTTTCTCAAAGGCGTGAATCTTCGAGAACCTACGAAAGAGAAACTGAACTTGATGGATAGTAAAAAAAAAGAAAATTTACTCAAAATTCTGGGCAGTGACGATTGGCACGGATCCAGCAAAGGTAGATACTCAACTGGAATCACTACATGCCAATGTACTTGCTACTAGACTAGTAAACAAATGCTGGCATTAACTATGAAGCAGTGCACAGCTTGTGGGGGTGACCAAATAAAACAAAGAAGATAAAAAGTGTACCGGTGAAAGTGGCAGCCGTCGATGCGGACAACAATCCAGTTAGAGGGCGGGAGGTGGCGATCATACTCGAATTCCCACTTCACATACTCATACTCGCTATTGGCCATCCGCCCCTCCTGTGGCAGACTTAGAATTTAACCTATGGTAGTCCTAGCCAATCACAAATGTGCAATTTAATTATAATGCAATAAACAATACGGAATATAAGTATACAAAATAACCAAAGTAGAAAGTACAATACATAAATATTTGAGGCCCCATAATATCTTGAGATATCTTCAGCTCAACAAAATACGTTTGAAACTTGCAATTATTACAATACAAGTAGTTCTAAGATAAGGTCTTACGTAAATATGAGACTAAAACACTATTAATTTTCGGATCCTCATGGCCATGAAACCGCCAGCTATGCCATCCTTGCTTACGTTGGTGAAAATAACGAAGGTGGCTAAACAATCATTCAATAACTTGTAACCCATACTATTTCTCAACTTATTCTTTAGTAGACTCATTGTATAGAATACTAACACTTGGTGTTAACACCGGTAGGATTATAACTAATCATGCCCTGTTTCAAATACAATCATGCTCTGTTTTGAGGATACACTATAAAATCTCAGTCAGAGCTAACCAAACCCCTAATCCCATGTCAACATAAATTTGATTCATGAGAACAAGATGCTTTGATGTTCAATTCTCAGCTCTAAGCAAATCTACACTGCAAACGATCCAATTGTAGTACCAAGCGGGATGGAGAGGCCGGTCGCCGGTCTTCAACGCGGTCTGGAGAACACAGGGATCTGGTGGACGTCGCACGGACTGGCGGGCCGGCGCACGACCACCAATGGAGTACGTTAGGCTGGAGGACAGCTCCGCGTCCGCGGCACGTAGTGACGCTGGAGAACCTAGGAGGCGAGGACCGCTCCTTGAGTCCGCGGGGGGCGCTGTGCTCGAGGATGGCAGTGGCGGACCTAGGATTTGAACCCAAGGTAGTCGTAGTAAAAAATCCAATATGGAATTTGGTAAAACAATAGACTAATTGGTAACACAATTGTATAATTTTTAACAATTCGGTAAATGATTGCAAACATCTCATAATTCGATCAATCCAAAAAAAAGAAGTTTGAAACTTGCATAAATGACAATATAAAAGGTTCAAACATACACAATATCATACATAAATAGAAGATTACAATACTAGACTACTCTACGGCCTTTGATTTACACTTTTCCATAGCCATCTCTTGGTTTAACCAACTACCACTTTCTATTTCAACCAATTGAAGTGTTTTCTTCAGTTTTCGAGCTCTAACATCTTGAAGCATATCACATCGCTCGTGAGAAACACCAACAATATTCAACAAGAGGGATACTTGACCCAAAAAAAGTCTAACAACCAACATCTCCCTTGGCAACAGCAACTAGCACTAACTGGAGTTGATGTGCAAAACAATGTACATAATAAGCAGCAGGAGAATCTTTCATGATCAAAGTTTTTAGCCCTTAACCTCTCTTTTCATGTTACTAGCCCCATCATATTCTTGCCCACGAACTTGAGTAAGAGTCAAGGGAAAAGGGATGACTTGCAACTAAAGATTGAATTGTTGTTTTAAGTTGCAAAGAAGTGGTGCCAGGAACATGAATTACTAAGTGCTACACTGCTGCTAATTCCTGGACACATGACAACGATAAAAGAGACTACAACTTAGTGCTACACTGCTGCTGCTACTAGTACTAAGAGCTACATTCAATTCAAACATTAGATCTGAAATTGGTACCTGTTGCTTGTGGCCTGTGGCGCCGGCGGGGCTGGGCGGCTGGTGCTGGCAGACTGGCGAGTGGAGAACTGGCGGTCCGGGCGTCCGGCGCCAGCGGCGGGCGGACTGCACGCGAGGGACCGGGCTGCCGGGGGTAGGGACGGGGGGAGCACGGGCGGTCTCGTCGGTCGAGCACGGAGCCGCGGCCTCCGAGACGGTGCGGGTGCGGGTGCGGGCCCGCGGCGGAGGGTGGAAGCGGCCGGCAAGCGGCGTCCACGGCAAGGCGCCGCGGCGGGCACCGGGCAGGCGCGTCGGCTCCCGGGCACCGGGCTCCGCTTCGCTCGCAGTGAGCCAACCCCTGGCGGGGCGTGGGGATGGGGATGGGGGATGGGAGGAGGGGAGGACTGGACGAAACAGGCTTTGGGTTATTTTCTTGCACCAAAATTTGTTAGGCCTTGAAATACATATTGAGTGCTTCAATTTTGGATCAAATGTCAGGGTAGTCATGGTCTACCTGAATGCATGTTGGGCTCGTGGGGCGGGGCCTGGGGCTCCAGGCGGCGGCGGCGCGCGCGTGGAGGGCGACCGCAATCAACCGCAAAGGATAAAGGATTGGGTCTTTGTACGTTTACAAAGGCTGAATCAAGCGGATCCTCTGTACAGCTGCTCAAAATTAAATATCACACTGTTACAGTACTGTTCTGCAATGTAGACAAAGAGGAGGTAGTTGGAATAGTGATAAGGGATGGAAGATGTGGGAGCCGTTGAATTCAGCCTAAGCCGTCAAAACCTAAAAGTTGCTTTGGGCCAAATTCAATAGCTTTGGGCCTACGTGGGCTACCCATTGAGCCGTCAAAAGCTAACATGTGAAATTGTACGCAAAGGTTTATGGTCGGCCTTGACCGCACCGCGCAACCGATCCACGCGGCGAATCTAGTGCTCCTCCTCGCCTGCGGTGGCTTCTTCGGCGGTGGAGGGTGGGGGAGCCTTGATTCACCGCCCGGAGGTGTATATACCTATGTTACTAGGTCTAGGCTAGTTTGTTTAGGGTTTAGATGTCCGTGGCCGTAGCGGTACATGGGCTCCTTTGCTTCCTCCGCCTCCTCTATGGCGATGGCGATGGTGGCGCTGCGGGCTTCGTCGCGGTGATCGTCTTCAACATCCTCGGTGAAGGATGCGTGTGTTTCCTTACCCTCTGAGCTTTTCCTGTCGGCGGCATTCTTCAGGCCGACTGCTATGCAGGTGATCTCGTCAGGGGTCTATATGTTGTCCACAAGCTCGAGAAATCGAGTTTGTGTTTGGTTCCCACATGTTTTGGTGGTTTTCTTCCCCTTCGGATTGCGCCGTTGTCTGGTGAGGCAAGGTTGCTGCTAGGCTTCGAGACGCCAGATCCCTTGTCTCCCGGTGATACGATGGCCAGCGGCCATCTTCAGCCAGGGCGTTCAGCGATTTCAGTGCACGTCAATGTGTTCGAGGTGCTGCTCATGGAGGCAATCAAAAACTGTGAAGTTTCTTCGTCGGGAAGGAGATCGGCTTCAAGCGTGACGGGGACGACCGGAGCTTACAAGGACTACAGTGTATTTTCTTTTTATTTCAAGGGTGTCCTTGTAAGTTTTGGGATGTAATCACCAAAAAAATTAGTTGATGCCCCGCGCGTTGCTGTGGTATTTTTTTAATCAAATTTTAAATTAACATTTTATGGAAAAAACACTGGATTGCATAAAAATATTATTTTTGAGTTGAAGATAATATATTTGTTCACATATTCACGTTGTTGAGAGACCACCTTTAAATGATTGACCCTTGCATTGTTAAGTGAAAAAAATGTGCATGCGAGGAAAAATGAAATGGAAAAAAATATTGATGTGGGAGAATTATAATCTAATAGCTAATGTGTATCAATGTATAGTCAGTTCTAATCAATAATCTTTGGTGCTTAGTGTGTGTGTTGAAGTGACTCAACGGGGGATAGATAAATGGCTTGTTGGAATATACGCTGCGCTGCCGGCTGCCGCGCCATCCTCCACCAGCGGCCTCCTCCTCCCCACATGTCTCTGCCGACGAGCCAGGAGTCGTGCATCATCCCCGCGGCGGCGCGTTGGTGGAGCGTGGACTTCTCTTCCACCGCGCCCACTTTGGTGTTCCTTGCACGCCCGTCGCCCACATCTCCTACGCTCAGACCCCGCCGCCCCGCCTGCTCCCTCCGCCCTCACCGCGTGGCGCGGACGCGGCTTCGCTCGCCGGTTCCCCGCTGCACCCGCTTCCCGCCGCTCCGCCCGTCGGCTGCCGGCAGCAGTGTGGACGAGGAGGGAACAACCACCTCCACCCTGCTAGAGACATTGCCACTGGTGGAGGAGGCCACAACGAGCCCGTAGCGTGTGGAGGAGGGCACTGCAAGCCAGGGGCAGCACGGAGGAGGAGGAGGGCACGGCGGCCGCCGGTGCGGCGGAGACCAAAGAGAGAAGAGAGGCAGGGCCAAAGTGCCACGTCAGCAAAACCAGCCTCCAAAACCGCTCGGGGGTGATTTGTCCGGTTTAGCAAAGTTCGTGGTGTAAAAAATCCGGTTTTGTAGGTGGAGGGATTAAGTAGACTTCCAGTCAAACGTCAGGAGGTTAAATAGACTTTTTCCAAAAATGAAATGGAAGAAAATATTGATGTGGGAGAATTATAATCTAATAGCTAGCGAGTATCAATGTACAGGCGGTTCTAATCAATAATCTTTGGTGCTTAGTGTGTGTTGAAGTGACTCAACGGAGGGATAGATAAATGGTTTGTGGGAATATGATTCATATAGTGAGAAGTAGAAAATAAAAAACTAAAATTATGAAGAGAAATATGTGAGTTTTTTCTGAGCGCATATATGAGTGATGTAAGTAAAAAAACTCATAGAGGTCGTTAGACGTGGATAGCTCGATGGTAAAGAGCATTGATATAGTGGTGTGTGTATGTTTTTTCCATTCTTCTGAGTACATGCACGAGTGTTGTTAGCCATAGAAAATCGATGAAAGAAATTAATCAAAGTCTTAGTGGAGCCTCAGTGGATGATGAGGTGGATAGCTTGAGAGTTGAGAGAATTATACAGTGAGTTGCATCTTTATAGGATACTAGGTGACTGCCCCGCCCGTTGCTGCAGGGATTTAAAAATGTCATTTAGTTTGTAACATAAAATTTTGGTAAGCATAAAATGATTCGAAAGGTAAACAATAAACGTAGAGGCAGAGCTTTGATTTCACTGTACTTTGGCGTGGGAATGCAACTATTCAAAGGATGTTATTTGTAGATAAGTACAGCTGATCTTTGGGGACAAGGAACACAATTCAACTATATTAAGAAGAGGAATGAAATATGAGATTTTTAATTCAATATATGCAAGTGATACTGAAATGTACCTTGATTAAAAGAGAAGTAGCTACTCCTATGTGTAATAACAGACGGTGATGAAGTCTAAAAAAATCAATCCATGTAAAAGAAAGTACATAGCCAATGTTGTTTTATATAACCGGATGACTTTGACTCAAAAAAAGAAGAAGAAATTTTCATCTATAGCAAAGGCATAATGCTTAAGAAGAGAGAGAACTGATGATGAAGACCAAATCGCAGCATGCATGTGCGAGATGCCGCATGGCAACAGCCAACGGCAGCGGGTCTTGATTCCCTATGGTGCAAACGGCTCGCGTTGAGGCGCCATGGGACGTTGGGCAGCTTGGTGACACGGCCGCGATGGCAGCCCTCATGTGTAGCCGTGGCCAACGCTCAATGCGGCGGACACAATTCTTGTAGACCAGCAGCACACCATGGCTTGATGGTGGGGCTGCTGCCATGCGCGCTGTCGTTGGTGCGTGGTGCTTGTGATTGGTCAAGCATGTGGCTCTTGATTTATCGACGAAGCAGCGAGGAGTAGATCAACGGAGTTGAGGCAGAATCGTTATCCTCGTCTTCTTTGGTACTGCAGTCTTGGTAGAGTGACCGGATAGAGACGACGGCATGGTATATATTGGTCATCAGGTGTAATGATCGGATCACTGGAGAGAGGAGAGGGAAGAAGTTAAACATGACTACTCGTTTCGAAAACTTGGTAACGATTAGTAACTCTGTTGATTGTTGAGTGATGGTTAGTATTCTACATCAACAAATTAATTGCCTCCTTAATGTTTTTGGAAGCACTGCGCATTCTTGGTGACAACAATGCACGGGTAACGGAAGCATCTGATGCATCCACGTGCGTGCGTCAATCATTCTGCACATATACTCTGAAAAAGGTAAAAAACACCCTCCAGTCTCAAATAAGAAAAATCAGGGCACAACAGAGTGCGGGGAGGAAGCGCGGGGGAGGAGATGCGCCAGTGAAAATGTAACGAAGGATTTTCACTGGGAAAAAATTATATCATTTTTGTCTGATGATTGTAGCATTTTTGCCTAGTGAAAATCACCGTTTTGCCTAATGAAAACATACAAAATTGCTTAATGGACGATGCTTAGTCATTTTTGCCTAATAAAAATAGCATTTTTGTCTAATGAAAATCACCGTTTTGTCTAATGAAAACATACAAATTGCCTAATGGACGATGGCGGTGGCGGTGGCCGGCGAGCAGCTCCGGTGGCAGGTGTGGGGCAGGGAGGAGCACGTCGACGGTGGCCAGCAGCTCCTTGTGCGCGGGCGGCGACCGCCGCATCCGGCCGCCGCGAGCCGAGTCCCTGCCTGTCCGGCCGACACGGGGCCACCCGAAGGTGCGCCGTAAGCAGATGGAGGTGGCCGCCGGTGCAGCGGGTCGATGTGGCAGCCGACACACCTCCTCCTAGCTGAATCCGAGCGCCGCGGGCACCTCCCCGCCAGATCCAGCCGCGTCCTCGCCGGATCCGGCCGCCACGGGTGCCCATGGAGGAGGTGGAGGGGTGGACCTGCTCTTCCACCGAGACAGAGGAGGAGGGGACAGGCGGGAGGAGGCGACAACGGTCGTAGATGGCGAGCGCGGAGGAGGAGGCGGTTTGTGGCGGAGATGGAGCGAGCGGGAGCGGTAGCGGAACGGTGGGCGGCGGGCGCTAGAAGAGCGGGGAAGGACTGAAGGAGGAGCGCCATGGCTGGCGAGAAAGCGTGGGGAGGAAGTCGTCTCTGGATACCGCGTGCGTGCAAGCGGACAAAATCACGCATGGTGGTAAGGAAGCCTTTACCTAATGAAAAATTAAATGGAGCAGATACAAATTGTAACTCGCTACGCATTAGTGTACCACATGCATGTTGCATGATGTGTGTGGTTGGTCGGTCGCTGAATATGCATTTTAACATTCTAAACAATAGCAATAGCAGTTATGCCTTGATCAAGGTGAGACGAGAAGAAAAATATGACGTAGACAGATCGCGTAAAATTAGAATTAATGATTTTTGTTCACATCCGTCACTTGTACAGGATATATATAGATACAGATATGAATGAGATGTTTCGGGTAAAAAAAAAAGAAGCCAATTCATGCAGCAGCCCTGTCCCGCCGCCCCCTTCACGGTCGCGTCCCTCCACGAGCACGTTCTCCGCCTCCACCAATGCGGCGGCGGCGGCAACGGCTTTCTGCTCCGCCGCGCCCACGCCGCCTCCGTCGTCTCCGGCGCCCTCGCCGTCTCCCTCCCGCTCGCTGGCGCTCTGCTTCTCTCGTACGCCGCGCTGCCCGACGTCCCGTCGGCGCGCCTCATCCTCCGCCACCACCCGCTCCGCCTCCGCTCCGCCTTCCTCTGGAACTCGCTCTCCCGAGCGCTCGCCTCCGCTGCCCTCCCCTGCGAGGCTCTGCGGGTGTACAACCGCATGGTCCGCTCCGGGGTCCGCCCGGACGACCGCACCTTCCCCTTCGCCCTGCACGCCGCCGCGGCCGCCGTTGCCGCGGGGGAGCACCCAGCCAAGGGCACCGAGCTCCACGCTGCCGCTCTCCGGAGGGGTCTCCTCCTCGCGGACGTCTTTGCTGGCAACACGCTCGTCACGTTTTACGCGGCGTGCGGCCGCGCGGCGGACGCGCGCAGGATGTTCGATGAAATGCCCGCACGGGACGTCGTCTCGTGGAACTCACTTGTCTCGGCGTTGCTGACGAACGGGATGTTGGAGGATGCGAAGTGGGCTGTGGTGGGGATGATGAGGAGCAGATCCCTGGTAAATGTTGCAAGTTTGGTGTCAGTCGTGCCTGCCTGTGGCGCAGAGGAGGATGAGGGGTTTGGGTTGGGTCTCCATGGTTTGGCCTTGAAATCTGGACTCGATTCTGCGGTGAACTTTGGGAACGCACTGGTGGATATGTACGGGAAATTTGGAGACCTGGAGGCATCAATGCGAGTGTTTAATGGAATGCAAGAGAGGAATGAGGTTTCTTGGAATTCTGCAATGGGTTGCTTTGTTCATGCAGGGCTTTATGAAGATGTTCTGGAAATGTTTAGGGCAATGTCAGCACATGAAGTCACGCCAGGATCTGTTACCTTATCAAGTTTGCTGCCTGCTTTGGTTGATCTTGGTTATTTTCGTTTGGGGAAGGAGGTGCATGGGTACAGTATAAGGAGAGCAATGGAATCAGATATTTTTATTGCCAACTCACTAATGGATATGTATGCCAAATTCGGTTGTTTGGAGAAAGCATCTGCTATCTTCGAAAATATTGAGGCACACAATTTGGTCTCATGGAATGCCATGATTGCAAATCTTGCACAAAATGGAGCTGAGAATGAGGCTTTCAAGCTTGTCATCGAGATGCAGAAGAATGGGGAATGCCCAAATTCTTTCACCCTAGTAAATCTGCTTCCAGCCTGTTCAAGGGTGACCTCTCTAAAGATGGGGAAGCAGATCCATGCATGGTCAATCCGCAGAAGCTTGATGTCTGATCTGTTTGTATCAAATGCTCTGATTGATGTATATGCCAAGTGTGGGCAACTGAGTTTGGCGCAAAGTATATTTGACAGGTCAGAGAAGGACGATGTGTCATACAACACTTTGATTGTGGGTTACTCGCAGAGTACATGCTGTTTCGAGTCTCTTCATCTCTTTCAGCAGATGAGGTCTGCTGGAATTGTGTATGATGCTGTTTCCTTCATGGGTTGTCTTTCGGCATGTGCTAATCTTTCTGCATTTAAGCAAGGAAAAGAAATTCATGGTGTTTTGGTGAGGAGATTGTTAGATGCTCACCCTTTTCTGGCTAATTCGTTGCTGGACCTGTATACTAAAGGTGGAATGCTCGACACCGCTTCAAAGATTTTCAATAGGATTACAGAAAAGGATGTAGCTTCGTGGAACATTATGATCTTGGGATATGGGATGCATGGTCAAATCGATGTTGCATTTGAATTGTTTGACTTGATGAAGGATGATGGTGTCGATTATGACCATGTATCTTATATCGCTGTGTTATCAGCATGTAGCCATGGTGGGCTTGTAGACAGAGGAAAGAAGTACTTCAGTCAAATGGTTGCTCAAAATATTAAGCCACAGCAAATGCACTATGCTTGCATGGTAGATCTTCTTGGGCGTGCTGGACAACTGAGTGAATCTGCTGAAGTAATAAAAAACATGCCTTTTCCTGCTAATTCTGATGTTTGGGGAGCATTACTTGGCTCTTGCCGTATACATGGAAACATTGAATTAGCACGGCTGGCAGCAGAGCATTTGTTTGAGTTGAAGCCTGAGCACTCAGGCTACTATACTCTGCTTATAAACATGTATGCTGAGGCTGGGATGTGGACTGAAGCAAATGAGATCAGGACATTAATGAAATCAAGGAAGGTACAGAAAAATCCAGCCTATAGCTGGGTTCAGAGTGGCAACAAGCTACAAGCTTTCCTTGTTGGGGATAGATAGAAACGGTGGGATAATTTTGCATTAAATGACAGTGCAACAGATTTTGCATGGCGCACCTATATGGTGGAAGGAAATCTTTCGTTTGGAATTAATTGGATACAGAAAATACCACGTGCAACATTTGTCATAACTGTAGCAACTTCATCTAGCAATATTGCAGAAAAAGGGTCTGCAATGACTTTCAGAAGACCATAATTCACATAGCTTTCAGCGAATAACAAAGAAAACATATGCTTGAAACGATAAGAATTACAGTAGAATGCATGGATATTATTGATGTTACCATATCTTTGCTCATGAGCTCTCACCAAGAAACTGAAAGTGATGGTAAGAATTTATTTTGTCATGTTGGTATGCTCTGTGAAAAGTTAGATTAATCTTAGTGGATGATAGTGTGGATCATGACATGCTTCATACCATCAGAATCTGTATTTGATTTTTAGAGGAATTACAGTAGTTCCATGTATTACGACATGTGTCTTACAAAGCTTTTGTGATGTTAGTATCGTACTTACTGAAGTTTCTAGTGATTTTATTTCTTTGGCGTGATTGTAAATTCCTTCTCGCTTTAACAACTTTTCATATAATTAGATAATTCCTAAAGCCATGGTGTTCATTATTTGAAGGTAATATAAGAAAGAGGAAGAGGGATGACTGAATTCTATCTAAGAGTAGAAATCGAAGTTCAACTTGATGTGCAGAAAGGTGATGTATTCCTCATCATTGGGGTTGATGGTTCATGAATAGACCTACAGGGCGGCCGATAACATAGAGAAAGAAGAGGGCAGAAGGGAAGAGGTGGCATGACTAAAGTTTAATCCTAAGTCATGACACATTATTGATTGTTCAGCAAGCTGGATGAGGCGATGAGCCATCGGTGCAAAGGAAGCTTTTTGGCATCCTGCTTGAGAAATGTAGGAGATCACAACTGTAATGTTGTTTCAGTGCAATTTTGGTTTTCTCAAGATCTCATCACTTCGAATTACTTTCTGTTTTTGATTTATGTCATTGATTGGGTTTTACTCGATCAGGAACATACGGAGACTCAGGCTGAATATTAGGCTGTACATACGGAGCACGGAGATGAAGCACCTGCACACACAATAGTGTGTTGCAGGAAGATGAAAGCATCTTCAGGATTACACAATAATTTGAGTGCAGGTTATATTTGCCCCCAGCTTTTATTATTACTTGATAAATATATTTTCCTGGACTATAGTAGTGTGCTTTTCATATTGCGATTTTCCTATCCAACGAAAGTCATTGTGCCTACTAAAAAAATAGGATAGTTAACTATTTGCCACTCTTAAGAGTGGTGTGGTGGTGTACTACTGTGCTCCCAAATACTAATATTTGTCACCGGCTAGTTCATTTTTGAACTAAAAAACGTCAAATAAAAAGAACGGAGGGAGTATCGTCTTCTTCCACGACTCCCAAATTTTAAGTACTCATGTGCCATTTTCAGCAAAGATGATGAAGTCATGGGAATAGGATGATATTTGGGAATGTGCGACTCTTAAGAGTGTGAAAAGTTAAATATCCTGGAAAAAAAAGTACTTGGTCCACTCCAAAATGCAGGTTATTTTAGTTTTGTCATAAGTCAATCTTCTCTACCTTTTACCAATTTTACAGAAAAATATATTACATCTCCAGTACGAAATAAATGCACTATCAAGATATATTTCGTGGTGGATTTTAACAAAGCTAATTTTGTGTTGTAGATGTTGGTGCCCTATCAAGACTTCAGGTTGCCCATTTCTATTTCTGAGCACCAATAATTTGTGTCATTATACCCGTTGCCATCATTGTCTTAGTTCCTCTGGTGGATTATCTCATATGGAAGGCTATTGAAAAGAAGGCCCTTGACTCTCGAAACATCAGGGAGGCCAAGGTTGCTGTTGAGCCAAACTCAAGTAATGAAATCTGAGAGTCTGAGTATCAATCTTGCAACATTTGAGTATGCACTTCTGAGGGTCACTGCAGATGCATTCTGGGAGACACTGGAGAATGTCATTAAGGTGCACATCGTAGGAATCGTGGTTTTGACTTTTGACACTGTATACATGGCAGTACTCCCTGATGACTGTGGGATTAAGATGAAAAGGCTTTGTGGCATCCATCAGTTTCATGGATGAATGCAAATTCCTGTTGAAATTGAGACAATTGGAAATTTAAAACACCTTATTGTGTTTGTGGTAATGAACAATTCCTGATATATGGGTAGAATGGAGAGTCTGAGTCTTGAGTTGTGGCTCAGGAACAGTGATGACGCCACTGGAGCATCTGGGATAGCCAAACCTCCTGAAGATCGGTCTTCAGTTCATGCCCGTGGGTTTTTGTTCCTGCACCATGGCTTGGTACCCGTAAGGCCTTAACGTCTTCCGGGGCATGAAGTCTAGCATTCTTCTGAATGAGAACTTCGCTGCCAAGGGCTTCTGACATTGTCCTTGCAAGAATAATCAGTGCGTGGAAGATTCATGTGACGTGTCAGCTCGATATTGCTGGTACATGCGGCTACATACCTTCAGAGTACGGCTTGTCAATGAAATCCTCTTTCTAAAAAAAAGTTGTGACTACAACCTTGGTGTCATCATGCTGGAGCTGCTCACTGGACATCACGGCGCAAGAGGTGGATTGGTGGAAGAGGGTGGAAACGTGGTTGGCTGGGTGCGGTGGATGATGGCTCATTGTAAGGAGAAATGGAGAATGGGCTGTTTCTGTTTGGTCCTTGTCTGCCAGTTTCAAGCGCATGGCAGGAAGAACGGAATTTTTTTTATTTTTTTATTTTTTAAAATCTTTTTTTATAAAAATATACCATGGTTGACATCTTTTGCAAAAATATACTTCCGACGCCCGGACGTTGGGCGCCAGGGATCTGCAGCCCGGAGGCTGAGCGCCAGGTCCCTGGCCCACGGAACCGGGGACCGGGCGCCAAGGGCCTGGCGCCCGGAGGCCAGGCCTCCTAGGTCTGTGCACCCCTCCACGATTACCGCAGCGTCTACAAGCGTGGCCGCAAGCGTCCGAGAGGTATAATACATCTATGGTCTATCTGTAATCCCACAGTCTTATACATGCACGTCTTTTTTACTGTCTTGGAGATTTGAACATGGCAGTATACAATTTACCTTGCACGCTTTTATTACGTTTCATTATCTAGTGGTTTTATTTTTATCGTGCATGAAAATATTGTAGCTTGTCGTCGCAGTAGCACGCCTATGTTATTTGGGCCATAGGCAGACCTACATGTGGGCAAGTCTGCCCGGGCTCCTCTGGCAGCACAAAAGAAGCTATGTTTACATGTACAGACAACAAAACGGCTTGGAGCACTGGAGAATTCGCGTGAAACGGCAACAGTTATCCAGAGTCAAATAAATAATGCAGTCCATGTGAAGCAACAACGGTTTATTCAGAGACTCAACTAAATTTAGTAAATGCAGCAGCCACTAACTGAGTTTAATCCTACATCCTATGTGATACAGCAAATCTCCTGTTAGTATGCCTCTGAATTTTAAGAACAAGTTAGGAGAAATGGTCCAACACAATATATTAATCTGATATGTTTGATACAAAATTCTCAGACACAGTGTTTTAAAACAATTGTCTTTTTTTTTTCTTATGTTAAGAGACAATATGTTTTTCTAAGTGTTAGGTCCATCCAGACTCTTAGAAAATTTTAGATCCGATTCTCATGATTAGAACTGAAATCATGAGGATACTAAATGCTGGCTCTGTTAGGTTGTTGTAGTCCTGCGTATTGGTTACTGAAAGTCTGAGACATAGACAGAACAATGATAGTATTCCTGCCTGGCCCTCCGGGCGCCAGGTGCCCACCCTACCGCCCCAGCGTGCTCGGTTCCGTGGGCCAGGCCAGCCTCTGGGCTCCAGGTCCCTGGCGCCCAGTGCTCGGACGCCTGGAGGTATATTTTTGCGAAAGATGCCAACCATGGTATATTTTTATAAAAAATGATTTTAAAAAATACAAAAATAAAAAAAAACGCGGAACAGATGGCATAGTGTGTTTTCCATTGCTTGGGGCTGGACCGGCGACGAGCCTTCTTAAGAGGCCCACTATGCTGGAGGTGGTGAAGGGCCTCAAGATGGCCCAGGAAATGGGAATGTGTGGCCTCTGGGGAGTTGGTGACAATCTCTAGGGACATGAAATGCTGGCGGCAACCCCTTACAAAAATGTAACGCTGGCGGCATCATCCTGTTGTGCAAATGCAGCTGGAAGGTCACGTACGATGTATGTAAAGTAGGATACTTTTAGCTGTAGAGCTAGCTATCTTGTGACTATTAACAAGAGAAACTAAAGTTCAGCATGTAGCTAGTGTTGTACTTCTGATCCGGCCATTCTGCTTTGTTGTCGTCATTTTTCCTAGATTCAGCTCTTGCTTTCTGTGGTATCACCGATTCTGCCATTCTCTCAAGATTGAAGAACATGCACCGAATTCAGAGGTACAAAAATCTGCCATGAACTATATCTGAGGCCCCATATATACACATAATTTCCATACACTGAAGACATAAAATAAAAGTAGCACTAAGCTAGCCACTAACCAAGCACGCACATACGCTAAGTGATCATGCCATCATCATACGGCAAGCAGTCAGGGCTTTATTAACATCTGTCGCCTTACACTACGAACAACCGAAGTAGCTCACGAATAAAGCCCCGATGTAGATCCCTGAGTACCTCACATGACCACTAGGTTCAGCCCTCCTTCACAGCATGTTTCGCCAGGGACAGATAGGACAGACCTCAAGTCTCAATGCAATGCGTTGAGAACACAGGACAAGCTAGTGTGCAGCAGAGGCCATCGGTTCAGGACCTGATGTCCGGTATCTATTTAGAAGTCTGAGAAGTTAAGATCGTCGGCTTTTTCAGCCAGTACTGCTCGAACCTCTGCCTCGCGTATTCCTTGTAGTCGAAGTCGATATCATTGACATGGTCCTGCAGTAAGATGATTCAAGTTTTAGCTGAATGGCGTACATGCTAATCTGGTTTGCAGGTAAGACGAGTGAATGGAAATTCCATGAGCAAAACCCACTGAAATTATTCCCCAGAGGCCCCAAACCAGATGGCTGGCAAGGGTGTACTTCTCAATGCTTTTGATCAGGTTCTCTACCTCCACATCAGATTCTTCACTTGCTAGGATTACAGAGAATCAGAAACAGATTTTATTTAGTAAAACTGATAGAGAGGTATTCCTAAAACAACTGGTAAGGTGATAAACTAAAGGTTGGTATAAATGAATAAAACACGAGATTACCTAAGGAGCTCAGGTATGTCTGTACAAATTGCTTCCGCTCATCAGTATCTGTTGCAATACAAGCAGATAAGCAAGAATTAGTGGAAATAATGGCATCTAAGAGGTACTCTCTTCTGTTATAAGTCACATTTGACTTTTCTCAAAACTTTGGTCATTCGTCTTATTAAAAAGCTATAAGCTATAAGAATTAAAACTTTGCAGCTATGACTTGTTTTCTTACATGTTTACACTAAATTTTTGAATAAGAAGAACACTTGAAGTTGTGGAAAAAAGTCGACTACGATTTATATTTAAATATGGAGGGAGTAGTAAATAACAAGGCACTGATCAATAGCTTCAAATATATTTAGTACCTGGATATTTATTGTAGTCCAGTACGTGTGGCATTTCTGAATGGTAGTCTGCGGCCATCTCACAGAAATGGTTTGCGATGTCATAGGCAACTGGGTTAAAACTAGCATACTCATAGTCCTGAAAAGGCATCAGGAGAGAAAGCAAGATCATAAGATCAAAGAAATATACTTCAACTTATTCAGATCAATCAGAAATGCTGAAAGAACAGAATCAGTGAACCAAACATACGTTAAGTAACAAGAACTTACAATAATGGTGAGCAGTTTGGTCTCTTCATCAATCATGATATTTCCATACTGGAGGTCATTATGGCAAAATCCTATGCACTCGTGTTTCCCTGAGAATTCATTCTCCAGCGCAGCAATCTCCTCCTCCATGATATCCAAGTAGAACTCGTTGGCTTCATCAGAGGAGCACAAGCTCTTGGCAGTTTTGAGCCAGTTCCTAGTGGGAATGAAGCACTGTTGCAATCAGCACTTCCCTTTTATTGTTTTATCGTAACTTTCGTTTTGCCATATGCTAAACTAGAATAGCTGTTTAGGGGGAAAAAAAGTCAGTTGTACCTTAATCTTTCCCAAATGAACACAGATTTTGGACCAGGCATGTCGAGGTTGTGAAATTCCCTCAATTTGGAGGCTATAATAGCTGAAATCTCTGGATCACGTAGGTCAGCAGCTGAAAGTGTCTGAAAGGAACATTTGAATCAACTTTCTTCATATATCCAACAAAATGGAATCCACATCCTACTAAGACATCTCATGGTAAATATGAATGCCAAAGCTGCATGCTTTGTCTTTCGTACTCCGTATTTAGCAAGGAAAGATACTAGGGCGCTTCATTTTCAAAACGGTACAAATAAATGGAGATAAAAAGTGTGATGCTTCAACCAACTTTCTCCTCACATCTTTTCTCCCTGAAAATGCATTTCACTTCAACATTCTGATCTAGTCTTGTTAGTAATCACGTGCAAAATCTTCAAGTGTTGACCTGTTAGTGTTTGTGTCTTGAATTCTAGAGCAATTTCATAGATAATACTACAGTATTACAAGTTACAACTACTAGATGTCTGGAAGAAGAAATATCAACTGGTGACAACAGCCTATCAGCCTTGCAGACCAGAATCAAATAATTCGATGTTTTCCGCCATAGCTAAGTGCCTTAGAGATGCCATCAAGAAAACAATTTAAAATACACCATGAAAATATCAAGAAGAGCTAGGGGGAAAAAAATCCGTGGCGTTACTATTATATTGGTTAGTTCATTGACTTCAGACCAAAAACGATCGTTTTCGGATACGATTCCAGGTCAACCTATTGAAAATTATGATAGTACGTCATAAGGGGAGGAAGGTGTCAAAGCAAGACAGTTTCACACCTACAGATAGCATTTTGTTAGCTACTATCACACCAATCCACGATGTGGCGTTATCTCTTCCTATGAAGGACAAACGCTTGGCATGGTGCTCTTAGCGAATGGAGCAATGGAAAGTAGTTGGTTGTAAACATGGGAGATTCCCAGTGATCAACGGAACGCTTTACTATGATGTTATGAGACTCCCATTTCAAGTTACATACCCACCCAAAAGTAGTAGCGCAAAAATCGATTCCCAAAAACTATAGAGAAGAGATAAATTCCTCCGGAAAAAGAATTCACGAAATATTATCCTGTAAGTTAAAATAATGACAAGGATATTTATAGAAAATAAGAACGATCGATCCCAGAAGCAGCCAAGCAGGCAGGCAGACAAAATTGCTCAGAAAGAAACGACAAGACGACGAACGCGCACCCTGGCGTGGATGAACTCCTCGACGCGGCCGTTGGGGAAGCGGCCGAGGAGGCGCGGTCCGTGTCCGTGGCGCGACATGAACTCGAACGTGCGCACCTCGTCCTCCCTGTCGAAGAAGAGGTCCACGCCCTCCCCGTACACCCGCACCAGCACGTTCCGCGGCGCCTCCCTCTCCCCCGAGTGGCCGTCCTCTCCCGCCTCAACGCCGGCCCACCGCGCCTGGTACACCTCGTTGGTCATGGCGCCCTTGAGCGGCACAACCTCCGGCTCCCCGCCGCGGCCGGCCACGTCCCCCCACGCCGCAGCCAGCTCGCGCAGCAGCCGCCGCGCCTCCTCCGGGATTCTCCGCGCAGCCGGCGCGGGCGCGGCCGGGCTCTGCTGGCTCTCGCTCGGCACCATGCCCGAATCAGCGGAGCGGCCCGGGCCCGGGAGATTGGACGGCGGAATCTTTCCTTTTCCTGAAATGGGAGGGATCTGGGCGTCAGCGCGAGCGCGAGCCGTTCGTGCGCGCGTCTTTCGGTCGTTGCTTTGGTTTCGTCTCCGGGGAGGGGAGGGGAGGGGAGGGGGGGCGCGGGTATAAATAAATACACGGTGGATGTTTGCCTTGCCGAATTGTAGATTCATCCTCAACAATAGTCATTATAATGTATGAGCCCATTAATCTATTTTTTTAAAGGTCTTCATTCACTTTGGTCAAGGGCGGTTAAAGGCAAACGGATGGATAACTTCCTCGGGTGTACAACCTCATCAAAAAAATGTTTATATGTATGGTGACATTAAAAACGCGTGATCTGGTTTTATTCTTCATTTCAACTTTCTTGAGTGGCAAGCGTGATCTGGTTTTATTCTTCATTTCAACTTTCTTGAGTGGCAAATATTCAATAAGGGCGAAGTGATTATAGAATTTCGTACCATTGAAATATTCCATGCAAGAAGTCCACTGCAATGACAAAGGTACCACTGGATGATGTGAGGCTTCTAATTGCAAACTGCACAGTACTGTGCACGACGGACCTCTGCGGAATCAAGATTCCGAATTGACAAAACAGCACCTTGATTCGGGTATCTGTCCGTCCACACTACACTGCAATTAATGAAGTTATCTATCGATAATGAAGATTCAAGGCGACTCATCCGTAATTTTGTATAAACAAAAAAGGAATGGATATGTAATGGGTATGCATAGAGAATTCATATAGAAATGAAACCAAGAGCACTGAAAAAAAATTAAAAGAACAATGTAGAAATGACCGAACATGACAGAAT
Source organism: Paspalum vaginatum (assembly GCA_030272315.1). Taxonomy (NCBI): domain Eukaryota; kingdom Viridiplantae; phylum Streptophyta; class Magnoliopsida; order Poales; family Poaceae; genus Paspalum; species Paspalum vaginatum. The sequence continues at coordinate 43,943,539 of CM059020.1, read as the reverse complement.
ATCACACTTGAGAATTCAGTGTGTCTATCACGACACAGAAAACGTTTCTTCCACTCACACATCCGACCAAATCTGCAAATAAAGGACAGGACAGCCATGCTGCTGGCGCTGCGAAAGTGTTCACTTCATACATGGCAGTCTGTTGTTCAGTAAACAGAAAGCATCGGTGCTTTGTATTGAGAAGGACAGTGAAAGCTGTGCTGCAGTAAAATATCAACAGCCAGCATAGCAATCGATGTCGTAAAAGATTCAGGACTTTACACTTGTTGATATAGATGAATTATGATTGTCAACTGAAAAGTAGAGCAAAAACCAAAAATTTTAGTTCCTCCCAACCACAGATGCCAGATCGTAGCTTCCTCACTCCACAAAGTTAGTGCAGTTATGCACGTACGGTACTACTGTGGTAGTGCCAGGAGCACAGAGAGAACAATCGGTTCGACAATTTTGTCTTCATCAACTTCAACTTCAGTGACTCCTCTTTCAGAAAGAGTCTTTCCTCTGTCATGGCCTAATATTTTAGTGCTTACAACTGTCCTTCTATGTCTATAGTAGACTGATTACAGAGACTAACAGAACCAAGGATATAGGCAAAAATAGCAGCGGCACCACTCTTCCTGAAGCACTCAGAATCTGTACTGGAAACAAACACCCTCCTTGTGAAGCATTCGTCGTCGTGATCTTTGCAAGGCCTCCAAAAGAACAAGCCCTGACATCTTGATCCATTGTCTGGAAATAGATGTTGAATGCATATGATATGTTCTCATCATGGCTCAGACCATTGCATGAGGACCCATACCCTAGTGGCGTACAATCTGCATTTGAGCATGCATAGTTTACAGAGGCTGGCAAAATATCTGTACTTATCCTTTGTATCTTTGTTGAATACACACCACTGTGATGGCAAGTACCTGCACCCCTTTCACTTCAGCCAGATAACTGTCCTTGCCATTTCCACTGAGATCCATAGAGAACTTTGGTTTTCCATCATATGTGAATAGGCCCCAGTGACGCTCGAAGTGTCCAGGCAGAACACTCTTCTGGTTCTCATCAATCAACGCAAACAAGTAAACTTCCATGTGACCAGGCCTCATAGGTGTGCCGACATTTCTGGCCATCTTCTTTAGAAAACCATTATAGAACCTCTGTGCATATTTGATGTTAGCATTCCTATCACCATCTGTTGGCCAGCCAACTTCACCAACAATGATTCTCATGTCAGGCACACCGGCTTTCTTTAATGACGAGACAAGAGTGTCAAAATTGGCATCAAACACATTGGTGTAGACCATTCCTTGATCATACACCTGGCTTGACAGCGCCATCAAAGAAAGAGAAATTCAGCGGGAAATTAGGGTTCTGGTATAGGCTGAGAAATGGGTAGATGTTAACCACAAAGGGCGCATCATTCGCATGGAGGAAATTAACAATGTCAACCATGAGGGCATTGATATCCTTGCGGAAACTCCCAGCAGATGGCACTGGTTTGTTCTCAGGGGAGCTGTAGATATCAGCATTCAGCGGCACAACCACCTTGATGCGTTGGCCAAAGCCAGCCTCGTCTAGAGCTCTCTGCATGTTCTTGAGTGCAGGGAAGGTAATGTTGATGAAACTGCCATTGTAGCTTCTCAGGAAAGGTTCGTTGCCAACAGCCACATACCTGAACAATTGACATATAATAGGGTATAAGGACTGCCACAATATGACTACACTAAAAAAAATGAAAATTGCTAGTAGCAACTATAGCAGAAATTTTTGTGCATCTCAATATGCTCAGCTTATATGCAAGCGGATGGAGAAGTGGTGATACATAACCATGACCATTATGCCGTGAGCATCTGAAAAAGGTGAATATCCACTTCAGTTTTAAAGGATAGAGTTAAGGAAAAAGGCAAAAAAAAAAAAAAACTGTGCTACTCATGCACAAGAGAACACAATTGCGACTTCATGAAATAAAAAGCACAAAGCTCACTAGTCCACTAGCTAAACATGGTACTACAATTTCACTAGCAGATGCACTGAAGTGCAGAAAAGCACGAAGCTCACTAGTCCACTAGCTAAATAAGTAAACATGGTATTACAATTTCTTTGGCAGATGTGCTGAAGTCCAGAAATACCAAATTATGATGCACCATATACACTTAGATGGTTCTTCTATACACTGACCAGTCAAACATATCCAAAATACTACAAAATGTCAAAATAAACTTCATCCTGACTTTGTTTGGCAGCCTGCAACTAGAAAACTATAAACGGCAATGGCTGGCCAATTGATGGACCTACTCCAATGCAAGGTTCTAAATCTCCGGCTAAGCCTCTTAGCGGTTCATTTTTGCAGCAGCTAAAAAAAGCTATAGCTGGCTAAGCCATTTAGCGGTTCTGAAAAAATTGTGGCAATAATCATTAATCAGTTCACATTTGACACTTCATTTGTGTCTCAAAAGCAAGATGTAATACAGTAGTTAGCACCAAGAAGTCACGTAACACATAAGAAGAGCAGCCATAAGAGCATGTGAGACCGTGAGCACAAGCAATGCTACTGGCCGCTGTAGCCGCAGCTTGATTTCAGAATCTTGGCCAGAAAAGTATATAGCGGCCGCTATAAGAGAGCCCATTTAGCGGCTCAAGCGGGATAAATACAGCTAATAGCGGTCGTGATCACGTAGCGGCAAAAGTGAAATATCTTAGTGGCAGCATTTCCCAGCAGCTATCTCCGGCTATAGCGGCAGCTATAGCCGGAGATTTAGAACCTTGCTCCAATGTCTTACTCACATACTATATAAGGCATGCCTGATAGCTGATACTACTATGGATAAACGTGTTTCATCTCACATGCACGATGTGTGAAACATTCTTATGTCTTAAGAACATGGCAAGCTGCACGTATGACTTGCAGGCAACGTCTTACAATAAAAAAAGAAAGCAAAGCACAGTCGTCTAATAAAAAAGTAAAAGCACATGTATAATACAACCTTCTAATCCTATATTCCTATGTGAACGAACCCGCATGCAAAGTCTGATGATGCTCTCTACACTCAAGATGGAACATGAATTGCCATGCAGCCACATGGCCTCCTACATATATATAGAGAGGGAGGGCACTAGTGCACTACTGAACTTGCCTGTAACAGACATTCAAACCCGCAAGCGAAACCTGAACGTCTCAACTGAACGACAACGTAGAGCACATGCATTGGCTCCGTTTCACATGAACCATAAACCTGAGCATCTCGCAGAAATAATATGGCAATATCCTGCCATTCATCAAACACTATGCAATCACAAGCACACAAAACTCCAGTCATCAGCACAGAGAACTCCATGCCCTATTGTGGTGGCATTCTATCAAACATTTTCTGCGCACCAGAACACATGACGTCTCATTGGATCCACGCAACTTCCCACAGTAATCTAGTACCACGACCACACATGATGAACTAGCCCGAAGGCAACTCGTCTCGCTACACAATTCTATCGAACTCTGGCCAAAGAGCGCAAACCAACCACACCCATGACTCCAAGAGCACGGGGAATCCGGCATTCCCGCCGCGCCAATAATCACTCGAGCGCACCGAGCTCGCGAGGCAACGGCGGTGCTAAATGCTACTAAAAAGCAATCACAAACCCTGGGTGTTGGAGATGCGGCAGTTCGTGGGGGTACCTGACGTCCACGCCGGCTTTGAGGTTGGCGGTGACGTTGTGGCGGACCCACTCGCGCGCACGGCGCGGGTCGCGGGCGAGGGAGGCGAGCTGGATCGTTGGGCGCGGCGAGCATGGCCTGGACGCCCGACCCGGCGAGTGCGGCGACCGTCCAGGGGTCGGCGTCGAAGAGCTTCACCCGGTCGACGCCGTTGGCGCGCAGCATCTTAACCACCGCGGACGGGTGGATGGGGTGCGACATCATCGTGCCCCAGTTCACCCCCACGGACGCCGCCGCCGCCGCGGCGGGAGGAGGGCGCAGGAGCAGGAGCAGGGCCACGGCGCCGACGACGAATACGGCGGTCCGGGCCGGGCGCCATGGGGAGGAGGCGAGGTGCTGGGGTGGTGGCGCTACGGGTTGCGGGAGAAGGCGCAGGAGCGGGACGAGTGTGCTGGCATCGGCGAAGCAGGCATGGAGCGCGGTGGAGATTTCTTCGCAGTGTGTCGTCGCCCCGAAGGGAAGAAGGGGGCTTAAGCGCAGAGGTTTGAGGGAAATGGGTGTCTGACTGGTGGGGCCAGCTAGAATGAGTGGCTGACAGGTGGGGCCCGTCGTGTTCATGAAGAGAATGAGCAGAACTTGAATTGGAGATCGGTGTTGCGGGTCGAGTGCTGTCCCATAAGCAGAGCCAATGTTATTTGCAAGGCCCAAACAAATCACAGAATAAAAGTTAGTGCCAGTCATCACGTCCCAGCTAATCCATGCATGTAGTTGTACCCATCGTGTTGTTGCATCGGGTGCATTTTGGAAGTGAGGTTGAGTTGGAATGAGATGTGTGCTTGTGCATCATAACCATCCAGATTTTTAGACTTCAACTCAGCTTTGATTGCCTATTTTCTTCATAATGAAAAAAAGCACTTAATTTATTGTACGTGGGCGCTCTCTCTTAGATCAACTGCTGTTCCACGGCTCGTATTGGGTTTCAACTCTACCCCAACCCTACTCGTTTGGAAATAAAAGGCTCTTTTGTTGTTGTTGAAGCAGTTGCCCACGGCAGGCTTCACTGCTTTTGGTCTAAAAAAAATGAAATCTCCACGCTGATTGATGCTTCGCCGATGCCACAAAAAGAAAATGCAAATATTGAGAGGTGGTACCAGTACCCTCTCGGCCTCTCGGACAAACGGAGATTCATTGCTTCTTCCTACCACGCGCATTACAAACATGAAAAGAAGGAACAAATCGTAATTGATTTTGCCGAACCAATAACATAGTGTGAGCCTCCATGGATGGGTAGTTGCACCCTAAAGAGGTGAGGTTTAACTGAGCAAGCGAGGGCCCACGATGGCCCACTTTCTGCTAACCTCTCTGTTAGTCTTACTCAGCTTCGATTTCACACCTTGAAATAGTGCAAAACTTTCAAAGGGTATTTTGATAAGTTGGCATTCTCGAAGCAGAAGCAGCATCCATAAATAAATGTCTGCCAGAAATTGATAGAAAAGGCATAAAAAAAGTTGGAAAGATAAACATTTAGATCTGACCTACGTAAATTCCAAGGGTAGAGAACAAACCTGGGTTAGGACTACTCAATGATGAGATGGGAGACATCCACATTGTTGCTCGGAACAGTTTCAAACATAGCATCTGAATCCGCCATATATTGCGTACAGGTACAAGTACATATATGCCTAAGCTATTCTCACTATGGACAGCTTACAGCCTCAAGTCAGTACCAAATAAAGTATAATCCAGTGCACCAACCAAAAAAAATATGGTGCATGGCAGTTAGATGGTGCAACGGAAACAATCTTCAATGCTTCTTGCTTCATGCCCATGAATACCGTCATATTTCTTCTCTTATGGCGCTGTGGGTACCTTAGATTCTGCTTTCAAGCCCTGACAAACAAGCAAAATATATTAGCATGCGAACCTCTCAGAGAAAAATGACTATGCTGGCTGCGTGTGCCACTAAATGAGAGTGAATATGGCTCAAAAGACAAGCATACGATACCATATGATAAAACAGTTTTAGTATTGTTTCAGATGCAATGTCTTATCTTATTGGTCTGCAGAACTCAAGACATCGAGTACCATCAAATGGAATGCCGGAATGGCATAATAGAAGGCATTGCAGAGTGCAGAATACATATATGATGCATATCATACAGTTGTTGAATACATCATGTTATGCCAATTACAGTTAGAGCTTCCAGGAATAACACAAAAATCTCAGACAGAATATAAGTTAGAAATGATATACAATTGTAGGAGACTGGACAAGCTTACCCTGAAGCTGTTAAATTTGCAGATGACAGCCAGGAGTAATATATGGTGAACATGTACGTCATTCTTCAATTTCCCCCCTCTGCTATAATATCCTTTTCATGCAGGTTTAGTGCAAATGCCTATGAAAATGAAACAAAAATGAGCTAAGCTAGAAATGGATATGTCAGTCATACAAAGACATCCTGTTAGTCAGACAAACCGGAATTTGGAGCCTGGCATGGGGACCTTTTATGGATAACAAGAAATTTCAACAAAGAAACAAAGTATTTTGCTATAGTTCCACCACATAAAATTTATCTGCAATTCCAGTTCGCTAAAGATTGGATTTATACAGGAACTAATAGGCCTTATGTGTAATGCACAAGAAAACAACACGTTCTCATATCACTACAAAAGGAAATATCTCGTCAAGATGTTGAGTAGTAATCAATGCCAATACTAACAGGCACACCAACTGATGTGAGTGCAAAATGAAAGCAATGATATGCATAAGAGTCTCAAAGCTATGTTTCAGAATATATGAATGAACCACAAAGGCACAAAAGGTGTCTAAGTCTCAAAGCCAAGTCGGATAAGAAAATGTTGCTTAAGAATCTAAGACTGTGTTCATGGGCTGGTATTCCCTTTCTTTTAAGTTTTGACAAAATTCCACAGTTACGCCAAACAAGTTGATGGATATTATCAAATTATAAAAAAATTTTGCATAAAAGTGATTGCACTTCTTTTGCTATAAATGACCCTGATATAACAACTGAATGGATTAAAAGGGAACTTATACAGTAAATGAGGGAATAGCACAGAAGAGAGAAAGGTAAAAGCATGTGCATAGGCACAGTCAAACTTTGTTTAACAAGCTTTAAGATCCTTAACTCACACCATTGTTCAAAGCTCAAGCTGGTTTTCCCAGGCCGTTTTCCCCTCATGTTTGAGCGTGTCTTCTGCATGAAAGAAACTGTCGTATCATTTATACTTGTTTACCATACTGAAAAGTGAAAACAGGTACCTAAAAAAAGAAATGTGCTAGCCACCTGTTTTATGCCAGTCAGCTAATGTTCTGATATACTCCAGAGCCATCCAGCATCATGTGAACTTCATATGCTTGATGAGTCGATCTGAGAAGTTGTTGATATATGGACTCTGAGCTATGGTCATAACTGGGTTTCCTTGCTTGCTAACATAGTTTGTATTTCTGAGAAGAGTAACAGGTTCAGTTTGTATTTCTGATCCTGCACTATAGTTTGTCAAGGAGGAAAATCAAATGCAGGGAGAACACCAGATCTTTTCACTGGTTCTACATTAACAAATCCTGCATCCTTCATCTTTGAACTTCTACTGTTATTGAAAACAACGAGAACTAAGTGATCAGATTTTGTGCTGCCATCTTGCAACAAGCTAAATAACTTAACAGATCCATATCTATTTCCCTGATAACCACCATCATTGTAATTTAGCAATAGCTTACTCCTGTTGGAGTTGGCATTTCTTTCATTCCCTGTGTTGGTCTTAATCCCAAGTTCATGTCCAACCACATGAGCAGGAAGTGGAGTTCCATAGAATTCTGAAGCGGCATGAATGTAGATCTTCCGCGCATCGGTGAAAGTTATATGGCCATTCTCTTCATCTAATGAGAACAGTCCAACTTCTTCAAGAGTGTTGCTTGCATACTTTTGTTCAGAACTGAAATTATCTATGCTATCCTGTTCTTGAACATTTCCTGCCAACGTTTCTTGAGAGTTTCTTCTTGATTCAGTCCAAATGTCAGATTTTTTGTACATTCCTATAAGTGCATTTGTGACGTATACATCAGAAAGCAGACCCATCTTTATTATGGAAGCATGCAATTGCCTTCCCAAATCAATAGCACATAGATCAGCACATCCCCGTAAGATTCTTGCAAAGGTGACACGGTTTGCACGTAATCCACTATGCTGCATCTTAGAGAAAAGCTGAAGAGCTTCGTCACTGCATCTGTTCTGGATATAACCCAACATTAACATGGCATATGAACTGATGTTCCAACTCTTCATGCTATGAAAGAATCTACAAGCACTAGCAATGCACCCACACTTGACATAAAGGTCTATGATAGCATTTCCAACAATGACATCAAAGTATTCAGAACCAATCTTTACAAGGTAGCAATGGATCTGCTCACCAGCCTGCTTTGCTCCTATATCAGCACATGCACCGAGAACAGTTGAGCAAGTGAACTGGTCAGGACATAGACCAAAATGAAATTCCCTGCAAAAGAGCAGCAGAGCTTTGTCTGGCAGGAAATTCCAGCAATATCCAGAGAGAATGGCATTAGTTACAACTATATTTCGTGGAAACAATGTGTTGGTGAATAACTCAACAGCCCCATCAATATGACAACATTTGGCATACAAGTTTACTAGGGATGCACTGACGAAATCAACCAGCAGCAGCCCAAGTTTAAGAGCTAAAGAGTGAATCTGCCTTCCCCTGTCCATATCCTGAAGACCTGTGCAGGCATTTATAACGGTAGCAATACAGTGCTGATCTAGTGGTGCTCCAGTATTGTTGAAGTCTCTAAAGTAACTGCATGCTGTTTCAAATTGAAGGTTATTGACACAGCCTGCCATGACTGAAGCCCATGATACGATGTCTGGTGCTTGCATTGCTTTGAAGATTGATTCTGCGCATACCATTGATCCAAGTTCAGAATATGCTGATATAAGAGCATTGTTTACATTAGTATAACAGAAGCTTCCAGTTTTTAACGTAAAAGCATGAATTTGTTGAATCTCCTCTTCTATCTGGCATACGCCTACCACTGTAACCATGTCTCCTTCCCTTAAACTGATACCTGAAGAAAGAAATTTTTCTGAAAGTTTCACTGCTTCATCCTGACAACCATTTGAGTGACAGCTTGATATAGCCAAAGAATACAAAGATGCATCACGCCTTCTAACCACAGCAAAAAGTTTTCCGATGTATTGAGTTTCACCTACCCTCCCGGCTGACTTGATCAATTCAGAGACAACAAAACAATCTACTCCCAAGCCCACTTTAAGTGCGTAAACATGAATATTCCTAGAAAGATCAAATGTTCCCAGAACAGCAGCAACACCAGCTACCACCCTCAATGTCACCACATCCATTGCCATACCAACTCTATGCATATACCGAAAAAGTTGTGCAGCCTCCACAAAGCAATGATTCTCAACAAAACCAGAGATCATTACATTCCAAGCAATGGAGCTCTTCACCGGAATATTACTGAACAGCCTATAAGCATCACCCACGTTGCCACATTTCGCATACATGTCAACAAATCCAACTTCCACAAATCTATCGACACCCAATCCAGACTTGAACACCAGTCCATGTATCATGAGCCCAAGCTCCATGACACCAGACCTGGCACAGGCGTTCAACACGGATGAGATGACAAACTGGTTTGGCTTCACCTGATCAGAAGACAAGAGGTCCTTGAACAGCCCAATCGCCTCAACAAAGAGCCTATGGTTGGCGTGAGCTGCAATGACGGTGCACCAGGACACGACGTCCCTGTGTGGCATTTCGTCGAACAGTTGGCGTCCGGCCGCCAGGGAGCCTCCTTTGGCGTAGGAGTCCAGCAGGACATTGGATACGAGCACGTCGGCCGCGAATCCGCGTTTAAGTACGTGTGCGTGGGCAGCGGCGGCGCCTGCGGCGAGGGCGCCGCGCGCGCAGCGCCGGACGAGGCGCACGTACAGGCGCGCCTCGGAGGCCGGGAAGAGGAGCTCGATGGGGCCGACGATCTCCAGCACCGCGGACACAGTTCTATGCGCGCCGCCGCCAAGGGTACCGGAGGCGGCGGAGATAGAGGCGGCGGCGGAAGAGAGGAGTCTAGATGGGGTCGGCCTGGAGGGGAGCGACGAGTGAAGGAGTAGCAAAGAAAGAGACCTTAACATAAGAGAGGTGGAGTGGGGGTCGCCGGAGACGGACGCCGGCGGATGAGGAGAAGGAAGGCAGGGTCGCCAATGGCATAGTCGCCGGCGGCGGCGGGGTGGTGCTTTGAGCTTGGAAGTGGGTGGCCGATCTTACAGCCAGATTTGTTGCAACTTGCAGGCGCGGGTTCGAGTGCTTCCCTACGCCACACTGATGCGGTCCCGCTTACGTATGCCGTCCGATCGTAATTTGGAGGGCCTAGATTACCCCCAATTGCAGACGTCAGATCTTTGTATGTGACGCAGAAGGGGCTCATGCTGCTTGTTCGGTGCAGGCTTGTGTTAAACCTGAAGGCTGAAGCCAAGTTGTGCCAAACAAGAATGTTGTCCTATACTCCTATCTACTGCCTTGCCATAGATGGGGTTTCCCTACTTCTATAAAACATAGATCTTCTGTAAACATCTTCAAAAATATATCAACATTGATTGATGAAGTTACATTTGCGAGATTTCGAACCAATTGAACCACTCATGTTATGCTTATAGCTACTATTTGTATTTGTCTAAATAAAAAGTTATTAAATTACATAAACTAAAAGAAAGGCAAGCATGTCTAAAAAATATTATTAAATTACATAAATAAAAAGAAAGGCAGGCATGTTAAGGTCACTGCATCGTACATTTTGCGTGTGCAAAACATTGTGCGAGCATAGGGTGAAGTTTGAAATATAGACGGTCAGATAAATGGATGGGTGAAGTCAGCCTTATGACATCGCAGCCAATGACGATATGAAATGTACCTAGCGCAATAGATACCGAATGAGTTCTCCAAATTTCAAACCATATCATTTGCAGATACTTTGGAATGGTAATCATAAGGAGTGCAAAATGGTCGGTATGTAAAATTCATAGAGTAAATGGTAAGCATATCAATTCTCAGCCATATCGCTTTAATTTGCAGGTACTTTAAAATGGCAATCATAAGACCATCCATACTCGTTGTCCAGAAAGAAATGTCTATTACTGTTTTAACCACCTTCCTCTCCGTAGTGCTACAGTGTCATTTATATTATAGACGGTCCTTTTACACGAGGTTGGAGATGATTGGCAGTGCAAAATGGTCAGTACGTAGAGTCCGTACATACCAATCGCGGCATGTGGCCTAACACTCCCTATGACTCCCTACATACAGGCCGGTATGCGGCGGAAGCAAATCCGCTGACGTGAGTCCCGCTGTACTTGGCTCACTGTCAAGTGGGTCCAGGCTTACGTGGCAGTGGCCTAAGGCTACGACAGCGGAGACTCATCCGTATGCGGCATGCGGTAGGCCTGGCGGCCGAGAACGAGTGTGTGTGCCACTGCCACCTGATTTGCTCTCTGTACTTGGGTCGCACGTCGCATCCAGAAAGACAGCCAAGCAACGAGACGGTCTCCTCCTGCAAGGCTGTGTGGCCTGCGGGGATTCGCTTCTGCGTTCGTCTCCTCACCGCGCAGCAGCAGCTGCTGCAGGCCACCGGCACCAGCCACCAGATCATTGCCCTCGACCACTGCCGGCTGCAGGTGGAGCTGACGCGTGAGCCGAAGCGCACGGGCCATGGATCATCGCGCGCACCTCGACAGCGAGGCTGGGGGCGTTTGACCCGGGGCAACTTTAGTCCGCGCCAATATTTGGACGGTACTTGAAAATATTAAACATAATTTAATTAAAAAATTAATTACATAAACGAAAACTAAACAGCGAGACGAATATATTAAATTTAATTAATTCATAATTAATGAATGGTTAATGTAGCATCACATTTGCTAATCATAGATTAATTAGGTTTAATAAATTTGTCTCGTCGTTTAGTCCTCGTCTGTGTAATTAGTTTTATAATTAGACTATATTTAATATTTCTAACTAACGTGCAAACATCGGGGGCTAAAATTTAGCCGGTGGATCCAAACACCACTTTAGTTTGCGCGTCGTCCGTCCCTCACAGTGCATGCCTTTTTCCTCCTCCCCGTCCCTCCCGCAGCCGCTTTGACCTCCACCCGCGGCCGACGCCTCTCTGGTGGGGATGCAACCAGGCGCAGTGCTCCCTGCTCCCTGCTAGGCCCGTCCTGCAAAAATGGACCGAGCGGCAACCGTAGGCGCCCAAATCTTATGGTGCGGGCTTAGAAGGATTGGCCTACGACGCCCAGTGTGGCGGAACCGTTCAGCTTAATCTAGTTTAAACACAAAACACGAGTTTGTGCCTAAACCGGATTAAACCCGGTAGTCCGTCAGGTCCTAAAAAGGCCCTGACTAAGCCAAAACAGGATCGATATACACCAAGTGATCCTTAAGAGTCTTGGATTATTCCAATACAAAGAGTTTTATTAATATACTTTAATAAAACAAACAAATAAAACAAGAGTTTTTATAAATTATAAAACAAAAGTGTAAAAACTTATAGCAGAAACAAGATCCAAGTGGTGGAATCCTGCTATATTACATGAAATCAACATCAAGCCCACTGATGTCATTTCACATTAAACATCTTAAAAAAAAGGAAACTTTAACATCTAGCTTCTTTATTTCTTCAACTTTAAGAGGTAGAAGAAGACTGACAGAAGGACACCTAACGTGGATGTCTTCTTGAAGGAGAAAGATAACCTAGAGACTTCATACCTGAAAAAGAGTTAAAGCTACAACCCTGAGTACTAATTACTCAGCAAGACATATCCGACCACTGGGTCTAAACCCAACTTTCTAACCTAAGGATGATTTGGTTAGGTCAACTCACACTGCAGCTGCTTATAAGTAGATCATTAGCTTTTAAGTATCATCATTGTTTTAGTTTAACCTATTTATGCTATGTTATACCTATTCTATTATCAGGCAAGGCAAACACTTTGCAAAATCATTCTTTAACAAAAGTATTATTCTTCTTAACTACGTGTTGGTGACGATTCAGCTCTTACACCTGGTAGCCCAGCGATTCGAATCGATTTTATACTCCCAGGAACAGTACCCAATCAACAGTCATATGCATGTACGACGACCTTACATATGACAACCTAACATTCCCGTTGCCTAATCGGAACTGCCCTCACCGAACCCGGGTGTACAGTCACTTCGACACCCGCCTGTCTCCCACCATCCAGTTGGTCTCACCACAGTTCCGACTCTTAGGTACAAAGAATGAAAGGTTTATCGGAGCCTGTGACGAGGACGACAAGTGAAAGAGGCGCATTCGAAAACCGAAAACATGGCCAACATCGGCACGGCCTTATGCGACATAGGCAGGAATACAAACCACCATTTTTGAAATACAAAACCATTCCTGCCCAATGTCTTCAATTAATTAATTCAGAAAAACTATCTTGGATTCCTCTCAAAGTAACATATTCTATCTTGGATTCCTTTTAAAGTAAACGTGACCTATCAAAAGTCTAATTAAGCATTTATTCTAATACGTATAGGATATAATATGCTTGAATCGGAAATTATACGCACTAGGGTTTCAATCAACGCCTAACTCTAATGCACAAACATAACCCGTATTTAATTTAAATGACTCAAAATAAAATAGGTAAATGCACCGGGGCTTGCCTGGATTACTCCAAGGGTTGAGGCATAGAAAGTTAGTATCTTGATTAGTAATGCTCCTCCTGGTATTGTTGTCGCATTGTAGAGCTTGACTTTTGGACTTCTCGTTGATCTCTTTTATTGGCGATCTATTCGACTTATCGTATCTAAATGCATGATATGAATAATGCATAAGTATGAGGATGATCAACCCGTTATAAAAAGAATTATAGAAGTTTCTAAAAAGAAAAGGTGGGGGCACTGAATCATTATCCATGCTTCTTTCAAAGCTTAGATAATTTTCAGGGTTTTAAAATAATTTTTCTAGATTTAAAATATTTTCTAATATTTTTATACATTTTGAAAAGCCTTAATTTATGGAGAATTTAGGCGCAGGAATTACCTGAATCAAAGTTGGAACGGAGAAGATATCGATTGGTGCTGTGTGTCATGGGAAAGAAAAGAGAAAAGAATATTCCCAGAATATTTCAAAATCTGAATATCTGGAATCTGAAGAATAAGACTGTATCTTTGGATTCTGGAGAAACGGAAAATATTTTCGGATTGCTCGTGAGCAGAGGTTTGTACTGGTGTCAACTGTCAACGCCTACGGTGTCAAAAATGGTACCGGCTTGTAGGCGGGTTCTGGAAATTCCTAAAATCATGACGATAATCCCGATGATAGATATCGATTTTAGATGAATTAAAAAAAAATCAATGTGATCGGAGTTTGAATGGTCAAGGAATTTATTTGGGAAATAAATGGACAAGAGAAAAGAATGGTACAAAGCTGAACATGCTAGCTCGGGTTGTAGCTTCACGTGATTAGCTAGTGGATAATCAGCAGGGCGCGGCTGCTAGCGTGGTACTGATGGGCATCAAGGGGGCTAGCCCACATGTCATAGGCATGGGAGAGGAGTCCACGGGAAGGGAGAACAGAGCAGAGGCAGGCCGAGCGGCGCTGCTGCTGGGCTGCTCGTGTCGCGCCGCCGCAAGCAGCCGACACGGCTCACTTGAGCAGCGATTCCGGTCACCGTTCATCAATCCGCTGATATGGGGAGTGAGAGGAGGTGATGGGGATTCATCTTTGGTGGTTCTTGCTTCGCGGAGAGGTGTGGAACGGGGCCGGCCATGGGTGGCCATGGGAGGAGCTCGAGAGCTTCGCGGACAGCTCGGGTCGAGCAAATAGAGCAGAAATTGCTGGCGGCCGAGGGTAGAGGAGGTGGGGGAGGTGCTCATGGTCAGAGCAATCGAGCCGAGGTGGCCGGGGCGCGGAGAACGCTGCGGCGACCTCGCTCGTGGGCAAGAACAGAGCACAAGCGGCGGAGCAGGTCGGTGAATGGTAGTTGGGGTTGAGGGTGGCGAGGCAGAGCTCGAGCACGGCTTAAATAGAGCCGAGAGGCGGTGAAAGGGCGGTGGTGGATGAGGACGGCGACTGCGGCGGCGGTGAATTCCCTGGGCGCCGCGGAGAAGACAAGGGGTGGGGCAACGCAGACCCACGGCTCGCCTTGGTGGCGCTCTCGGGCGCGGCCAGCGCCAGCCCGCGGCTTGGCCTGTGCTGCGGGGCGCGTGGCGGAGCAAGGCAGGGAGAGCGGATGAGGATGACGGTGGCGGCGGTTGAGTTCGGCTTCGCCTCTCCCTCGGCCGGATGAGGAAGAAGGCGAGGCGGGCCCCGCCTGTCAGCTCGCGAGGCAGCGGG
The DNA here is from genome assembly GCA_030272315.1 of Paspalum vaginatum. Lineage (NCBI taxonomy): Eukaryota > Viridiplantae > Streptophyta > Magnoliopsida > Poales > Poaceae > Paspalum > Paspalum vaginatum. The sequence continues at coordinate 43,928,474 of CM059020.1, read as the reverse complement.
CCGAGGGGAAATCAGGGGCTGGGCCGCCTGTGGCTTTGGGCCACCGGCTCCCCCTGTTCTTCTTCTTCTCTTTTTTTTTTGACAAAATACTTTTTCATTTTTAACCCTTTATTCAAGCAAAAGTACTCATAGGTCCAATTACAAAAGTGGAAGGGTATTTTATACTATTACCTTGCACTTTTGCTCTTGAATAAAATAATTTTTGAAAAGGTTTTGAATTCAAATTTGATTAAAAGAATTTAAAATCTTAACTCCAAAATTTTGAAGAATTTGACTTCAAACTAAATTGGAAGAAGTTTAAATATTAAGCACAAGTTTTCAAATTATGTATATGATGACATGCTTAAATGCACTTAGAGAAACGGAGTATCACACGCAGTGGGCTTAAGCGCAAGCCCACCAGGGTCCACAGGACCATGTCTCCTATCATTCCCTCCATGACGGGCACTGCTGCAATGTCTCGAGCTCCAGCGAGTGCAACAGCACCCGGTTCTCGATGTGCGTCTTCCTCCCAGACGCCAGGGACGGCCGCCGCCGGGCCGAGCTTCCTGTGGGACCACCTGCCCAAGGACCGCGTCGAGGTCAGGGTGCCCAGGTTCAAGCTCTCCAGCTCCAGCAAGCTCAAGCCTGTGCTCCAAGCGATGGGGGTGGAGGCCGCCTTTGACCCGGGTAAGGTCGACCTGTCCGGCATGCTCGTCGCCGGGCGGCTGGTGCTGGAGCAGGTCTTCCACGGGGCCGTCGTCGGGGTGAACGAGGAGGGAACTGAAGCTGGAGTGACTCATTTTAGCTTTCAAACCATATAGTAGTAGCAAAGAATCGCTATATAAACTCGGCTGATCGTCCGAAAACTCTGACCGGCAGCTTAGTGTAAACTTGTTTTATACTTCTGGTAGGCTCACCTGCAGAGCCTGCAGGCCGGCTATCAAATTGCCTGCAAGATCCGATGGACTGTAGTGATTAACACCACAGGATTACCGGGGCCCCGCGGGCCATGATAAAATTTCTAGCGGCCAGAGCGGTGGTGCGCAAGCTGCCTGCAGCCCGCCCCACTTGCATCCCTACTCTCCGACGCCTCGCCGCTCCGCTCGCCGCCTGCTGCTAACCTAGGAGCCCCTCGCCTCCGCCGCCGGCCCTCCCCGACCGCCATTCCCCACCGCCCGACCGGCGGCGTCCCTTGCCGCCGGACACCCCACCACCACCGTCGGGCTGGTCTGCCTCCCCCAGCCATCCCTCTACGGCCGGAGGTGGAGGAGAGCATGGCCATGGTGGCGGTGAAGCCCATTAACCCCAACCCTAACCCTAACCGCCGCCGCCGCCCCCGGCCGCCGCTGCTCGGGAGGCCGGCGACCCCTAATTGTGATTGGGCCTCGACAGTGCCCACCGTATAGTGTTGTCGGCTAGCTAGTAGGCGAATTTGATGAAGTGAAGTCTCATAGCGAAAGAAAATATGGGTAACAATACACCATTAACAAATTGAAGTAAGACATGAGGTGCACTAAACTAAACAACACACAGCGAGTTTCAATTGATGTATGAGAGCTCCTAGGCGCTTACTGAGACAAAGCGAATGTGAAAACATAAGGTTACTATTTATTGCATTGGTTTAATTCGCCGTCAAATTTGTCCCTGAAGTATCACCCATGCTCTCTGCCATTCATAGCGTCGGGAGCTAAACATTTAATTTGTTCTCTGAAGGTCAATTATCTTTAAGGGACCTTTGTGTTGTTTTGAAGACTCCCGTGCATTCAATGTAACGGGCACATCGTCTCAGTACTATGGATCATCACAATACTGTTTTAGTCAGAGCAACATGCATGCCATATTAACAGAAAGGCATTTGGACCCAAAAGATGCATCATGCATATGTATTTATTGATTTATTCTATTTTATTACAGCATTCTCTATCAGAGAGAGCTCATGGATGTGGATGGATGTGGTGTCGCCGGCGGAGGAGTCTCGTGAAGTTCTGGAATTATGTAAGCTGCAAATACAAGTTCGTATCACATATGAGGATGTGCTCTCGACGTACACACAAAAGAAAAAAAAATTGAAGTGATGCATCGGTTTAAACAATTCTTATATGGTATCAAAGACTTACTAGTTCCACATCTTGCGCCGGCTGGGAACGTCTGTCCAAACCGGCGCCCGAGCTCAACAAGCCTCGCAACGCTTATCTTCTTCTCATCATCTTCATTGAGGACGGAGCAAATGGAAAGTATGTTAGATTTTGTCACGGTATTGATGCATTTCGTACTTGGAGCTTTGTGTGGTGGGTCCTTTTTTATGACTGGCATGCAATTTTGAAAAATATGGATTTTGAAAACATAAGGGCTCCCGTGAGCGAGCGCTATAAGCATAGTGAAAGCTAAGACAGAGATCAAAAGTCGAAGGTTGGCTTTGGCAGCCATTCTTGAACGACTATGATTGTTATAGTTCAGTGCTGCTAGAACCGAATGTCTCAAAATCGATCTCGATGCTACCACAGACCCACACATATCCTTATATAGAGCACGCGGAAATCCATGTCTAGCTACTGATTAATCAATATTCAAGAGTCATGTGAGAATCCATGTCTAACCACTAATCAATGTCCGTGTGATAGCATGTGAGAATCCGAGTCTAACTACTAATCAATGCACATGCGGCCATGCATCTTTGATATAGCATTGTGAGGATCCATGTCTAATTACTCATCAATGCCCATGCATCTTAGAAATACCATGTGAGAAAGCATGTCCAACTATCACTCAATGTCTATACATTTTTAATATAGCATGTGAAAAATCTAAGAATCCATGTCTCACAACAAATTAATTTGCCTATACGTCTCCAAGTTGATTATGTATATCTAGATAAGCGTATCCGAATCCATGTCTCAGGCCAATCCGAATCTATTGTGCAAATTAAAGACGCCATGTCAACCATTACAATATATAGTATTATGAGTCAAATATCAACTTATTATTGTGCGTATATCAACTTAGTATTTGAACTCACATCCAAACACAAATCACACTCTACCATGCATACCTGGATGTAGAACCTATACCTACCAACCATATACGCCTACGAGAGATTTACAAAGACCTAGCTCATTTGGTCCGTAGAAGTTTGAGGATACATGTGGCACAAATAGGAAAAAAATTCTAGTGGGCGGGGGAGCCAGCCATATCATCCACGCTACGTGCAGTTCTCATGCTGCCCCAAGTGGCCAAGTTATTACAATTGAAACACTCCTATACTCAACATTATGGGACAATGATGGGTTTGTCCTAGGTTAAGTATTTTTGAAGTTTGACCAAATTACGGCATTTGTGAAACTTGAACAACTTTTTTTTAAAAAAATATTGACATCTAATACTAAACCATAAAAATTTAGTGTATAATGGATCTAATCATGCTCGTTTGATATCATAAATATATTCATTTATTTCTAGTAAAAGCTAGAATTATTTCAATTAGAATAAACTCAGAATCCCTTATATCCTGGTGTTGATAGATCATCTCATAGTTTTTATAAATCTTAAAACTAAAAGCACATATTTTAATTTGGTTTATTTGCACCTTATGTTTCACACAACTCATCTTAGCCATCCATGAAATTGATCCTAATGTAACTCCACAAAATTTAATCGTGATAATATTATGGTGCTCTCCGTTGAACATTACTCCCTTTGGGTGTTTTTCTTCTGGAAACAAAGTCCAACAACATTATTCCTTCAGTCGGCAGCAATGGCCCAGTGGGGATGAGGGTTCCTACAGAAGTAAAACCCTATACACAGAAATGGTGAGGCATTTCTTGCGATTCTACTTGCTCCTCAATATTATTCCACTAGACCTTTCTCATGACATAACGTAACATCAAATCCTATAGCTATATACAACGACAGAATTGAGGTACCAGAACCAGTTCTAAGCAAATGGGTTTCCACCAACTCACGTTAAAAAATTGTGGTTCATGAGCTGCAGATTTTGAGCAGCAAAACGTTGATCCATCGGAGGTAAGCCATGTGTGGTGGAAGTTGTGGCAATTCCTCTGATTCCTTCGTATCTACAGTAACAAAAAAAGGAAGAATATATTGTTGAGCATCAAATTGGACAGACCTGCCACCGGCCGCTCACAGGACAGTCCAATGGGCAGCGCCGGATAGTCCGGCGATCGTTGGACAGTCCCGTATCGTCGATTCCGATTCTGATCTCGTGGTTTGTACGCGATCTATTGGATCTCGATTGGTAAAAGGGTACAGACCTCCCTCCCTATAAATATAAAGGGTTACGGCCGATTAAGAACATAAACACACCACAATCGAATCTATTATTTATTTATTTTTTTCATGTTGTCTCTTTCCAAATCCTAATTCCCCTTCTCCCTCCTCCATGTTGTTCGTCCTCTGATCTCTACGACAGAGGACGACATCCTAGCAACCTAGGGCACGCTACCGGCGTCCGCACCCTGATGGGTTTCCATCCCGGGTGAGGCCATCGACAGTTCCTTTGCTAGTTTAGCTCGTGAACTAGTCGTTTGTCATCACGCAAGGACGATAGCTATCTTTTGCTGGTTTGCCCGTAAACCTCGCCGTGCATCACTACGTAAGCGTCATAGTTATCCGTCTCGGATGCCGTTAGGGTTTTCCGAGCCTTCTGCTCATCACCGCACAGTCCGGCGCTAGCCACAGGACAATCCGGCGCATCGGACAGTCCGGCGCCAGGCACCGGACAGACCGGCGCACGCAGTCTGACCCCGAGCCGAGGCTCCAAGGTTCATTAGTGTTTGGCGCGAAAACGTGTCAACATTTCTTTTGACGACTCCGCTGAGGAAAGATTGTTTCGGTCTTTTGACGGATTGAATATTCTTACCCTAGCACTTATTAAATTGATCTGCTATTTATTTCTGCGTCACCCTTATCAGATCAGACCCTCCGGCCAATCGCGCTTCTGAGATTGATCTGCTACGTTTTGCCTTTAGTGTCCGCTACGATTACATCGGGCCTCAAATCCGATCGCATGTGCTGTGGTTCGCAATTAAAGATCAAGCCAAGCGCCGATCACGTTGTTTGGATATTACATCACGTGTCGGGTTCGGTTTCATCTGTTGTTTGTCAATCGGCGAGAAGGATTTATCTCTGTCCGCTCTCCATCGTATCGCACACGCAGGCAAACAAAGCTGCTGGTCTTCGTGACTGCCAGCGTTGGAGTCATAGCTGATTGGTTCTTTTATTAGAATAGCTAAAGTCGTACACCAAATCCAAGCAAGTTACTGCTGATTGTTTAGGGTGCGCACGTGAAAGGTTTTTTTTTTTTTAATTCTGCTACGCTCACCCATAAAGGCAGTCAAGGACATTTTATTGCATTTGGTATACATTGATCATACATGGATGGCTATTTGTACACTATGCCGCAATCAAACTACTACAGTAAACCTGAGGTACAATTTGCAGATGAGTTAAATAATTTTAATATTTATTTTGCAAATACTATGAATTCTCGTAGTTGATGTTGCTAGTCATGATAGTAGACATGTTATTGCATCGGCTAGTCATTATTCAGACAATGCTTCTCATTATGCACACTATAATTCTGAAAATTATATACAAAAGTCTACGTCACATGATATGTCTGTTTTGAGATTTAATTATACTAATAACGTGCAACACGTAAAATCCTTATGCATCGGCAGAACAAGATTCGAATACCGATGTATAATTATCAAGGCCAAACTAACATGATGAGTTCGGCCGTTAGACATAAAGCATCACATGCTATTAATTCTTATCACATGCATTGTAGTGTTTTATCTGCTTATCCATCGGCAACACATACACAATATGTAAACCCCTCAGGGGCATTGCCGGTGCATGAGAGAATTGGCTATACTACTACTAGTACTCTAGCCAATTATTCTCAAGTATCACATGCCGTGCAATATGGTTCTGATATTCATAATTCTGTTTCTTATGTTACTGTTACTACTAGCTACCGCCAAATCAATGAAAATTCGGCGCTATATGCAACATCAAACTCTCATGATTCGGTTTCCTATGAAACAACACCATATTTAAGTACTAATATTCATGATTCGTCTTCTTATACTTTCGATAATAACAACCGAATTAATGCAAATCTAGCACTTGACGCAGCCTCCGATGTTCATGGTTCAGCTTCCTATGTTAATTCTGGTTCTAGCCGAATCATGGAATATTCAGCGGATGCATCCCCCCCCCCGCTTGATATACCTCCTCTCCCCGATCTTTGCAAGCATAAGGAGAAACTCTTAGCTGATGTTCGTAAGATGATAGATTTAGTTTGCGATCCTCAATTCGTCAGATTTAATGGGGAGGATGGTACAAGCACATGGGAGCATGTAAATCGATATGTAGCCAAACTGGGAGAAGCTACAGATTTACACAGGCATGATTTCTTTCAATTTTCATTAACTCAGGTTGCTTCTCAATGGTATAAATCAGTTGCCTAATGATAAGACTCATGCATGTTCCCAATTAGAATACATGTTTCATGCTCATAAATGAGAGCCAAAAACCGTCGAAGCTCCTGCTCAGGCGGCTAACCAGGACAAAACCTAAACATTGGACTGTCCGATGGCTACCACCAGACTATTGGTACACCGGACTGTCTGGTGACACCTACCGGACTGTCCGGCGCCGGGGTGTTAGTAGCAGCGGGCTCTGATTCAACATCCAAGACCACAGAGGTCCCTGCACCTATTGTAGATCCAGAAGCTGAGAATACAAGGGGGAGGCTATGGAGCATCACCACCATCGTCAGAAGGGACGGAACAAGATTCAGGCGAAGCTTCCACATCTCTCCTGACAGATTTAACAAGGTAAAATTTACAAGTGCATTATCTAATTCTCAATATGGTCGTATGCTTTCCATTGATGAGTCTATTAGTGGCATTATATCGCATAACTCTAAAAGATCGATTGAGATTGGTAACTTGCTTGTTGACAATAAGATGGTTTTAAAAGGTGTCAATCGATGCTCTATTTGAATTATAAAGGCCGATAATAGTAATACGTTAACATTTAATTTTGATCCATCTTTATTGCCAAAATTTTTATCTACCTAGTTTGCCTTGTGGTAATTCTAAGTCTGGAAGAAGAAAACAGAAGCTAAAATGTATTGAGAAGGACAATGGTGCTATGATAATTGATTCTAATGCATCGTGCCAAATAACCACAAGTAAACATGAGGCCGAATGGATTGGTGAACAATCTGAACCGTTCATTTGCCTTGCTCTAAAGCCATCACCACAAAAGAGTCGGCTAAAGAGAATTAAGTATACTTTTGATTTGACCTTAGGTGATCAAATTTTTGATGCCTTGTTTAAGCATAGTCTTATTAGAATAATTGATTACCAAGCCATTCTATCACTTCAGAGTTTAAAAGTAAAGACATATTGTAAGCTGCATAATTTTTTCGATCATAATCCTAGCAATTGCACTGTGTTTCGTCAGCTAATACAATCATCTATAAGTAAAAGACGATTGAGATTCGCTGAAAATCAGAAAAATGACCAATTGGACCCAATTGACCGTAATGACAGTAGCAGGACAAATCGTCTTTCATTATATTTTGAGTTGTACAATCGATTTCTGAGAGATCTAGATTAACTGTTTCTGTATGGGAAGACAAGGTGCACTGATCGATTTGCAAGGAATGTTCCTGGTCAAGCAACGATGACAGAACTGAACTGGAATCGAGAGCGAGTGCTTACTGCACACAGGATTGATATCTCGCCGCTGCTGCTGTACAGCAGCGTGCTTGGCCGGCCATGAAACGCAGGAGGTGGGGACGATGCTATGGTGGCTGGCCATATGAGCAGAGGGAGCAGGAGCTTGGCACCTGGACTGGAGAGAGCGTCAACGGCGAGGGAGGGCAGTGGAGGGCGGCGGCCATAGGGGGCAGGAGGCCGGGACCTGGCAGGGCGCCGACCATGGCCGCAGGGGGGCGCCGGCGGAGAGGGGGAGCCTCTGAGGGTGGCTGGCGGAAGAGCATGGCGCAGCGGCGGCGTGAAGATGAGCGTTGGCGCGGTCGGAGCTGCCGAGCCCGTAGGCTACGACGCAAAGCCGCTCGGGGCCGGAGCCGGGGACTTGAACACGAAGCCGTAGAAGAAGGTGCGTCGCGGGTAAGACGGGTCGGGGACGCGGAAGGAGAGGAGGGACTCGTCGATGGAGGAGCGCAGGACTCGCGGAGGTTGGATCGCGAAAGTTCGAGAAAGCTCCCGTGGCTTCATCGCCTGGGAGGACGGAGGACCAATGCTTTGCCGTTGGTAGATAATCCGACGGCTATGTTTTTTGGGCCGACGTGGACTAATCGAATGCCCGTTTTAGGGCATTGCCGTGCACCTGTTTAGATGGACCAGTTTTTTATTCAGATCAATTTCAACCATAGACTATATATCTTACCTATAACATTATTCATCTATTATTCTAACTAATTTTTTTTTCTGTCTACGGTATCGCTACAGTGCCAATATAGTGTCATAGACAGTCCTTTTACTCCGTGGTTGGAGACAACCTTACAAGAATGCTACGATTGGTATTGACTGAGTCGATTCATCTTTCTAAATTATTTAACTGGAAGCTAAAACCTTGCTCAATCATCTTAAAATGTTTGATGCCAGAACACTCAAGTTTTGTTATGTATATAGAAACAAGTTGTTTAGAGATCATATACATATATAATCTTGGGTTTCCAATATAGTCTGCTAATAAAACGAAGCTTATGGATATTCAACAAATTTTTGCTTGGACCCAAAATAATATCCATTGTTTCTAATTGCCACATTCAGTAATGGAATAGTGAGTAACTCAGCCACCAATGCACCGGGTCAATGGGGATACTGCATGTGAGTAATACCATATCTGCGTACTAAGAAATTGACGTATAAACTACAATTGAGAAAAAAATTATGAAGCGTGATCTTAGAAATGGATTAATCAGCTGCATCCAGGAGAGGCAACGGCAGAAATAACAACAACAACAAATCTTTTCAGTCCCAAGCAGTTGAGGTAACCTAGAGTTAAAATCCAACAAGAGTCATCAACGGCAGGAAACAAGTGGAGGAACTAGGGGTAAAGCCTAAATCAATATTCTGGCACATTGATAGTCTCTTTTCACGCACTTCTATTCAAACACAACTCTTCCAAAACATCCTTTCTTTTAGGTCACTTTTGATTGGCTCATCTCATGTTAGCTTTTGTCGGCCTCTGCCTCCCTTCGCATTATTGTCTCGTCTTATGATGCATCTATGCACTGGTGCATCGAAAGGTTTCCTTTGGACATATCCGAACCATCTCAGCGGATGTTGAATAAGTTTTTCTTCAATTGAAGCTACTCCTATCCGATCACGTATCTCATCATTCCTCACTCGGTCCAACCTTGTATGCCCACAGATCTAACGTAACATACGCATCTCCGCAACACTTAACTGTTAAACACGTCGCCTTCTAGTAGTCCAACACTCTGCCCCATATAGTATTGCGGGTTGCTGTCCTATAGAATTTGCCTTTAAACTTTTGTGGTACCCTCCTGTCGCATAGGATTTCAGATATTTGATGCCACTTCATCCATCCCGCTTTAATCCTATGGCTGACGTATTCATCAATCTCTCCATCTCTCCTATCTCTCCATCTGTAAGCAATACCATATCTACATACTAAGAAATTGACATATAAACTACAATTGAGGAAAAAATTATGAAGCGTGATATTAGGAATGGATTAATCAGCTGCATCCACGAGAGGAATGAAACATTAAGATACGTCAGTGTCAATGTGATTGAGTCAACATATACTTTTGTAGATGGACAACTAAATACTGACAGCAATGAACCTTCAGCTTCAAGGCATTGAGCCCTCAGTGTGTTGTGGTCTACTATGATTATGAACACCTCGTATGTCTGCACCAGTCAACTGAAAAAAAAAGGAGCAATTGAGAATACTTCAGAAGGGGGTGAGGAGAGAAAAAAATGAGCAAATCTGAAGGTGGAACAACCCAACATTGAGAATGGCTAGAATTGGTTGTCACTTGTCAGTTTCGTTGGCCAGATTCAACACTACTCTAATTTTTACTCTTCATATTCCAGCAAGATGAATAGAACCAAAATTTTAACTGAATTGCATCACTGAATTTGAAATATACCAGATGAAGAACCTGCACTACACTACACTGCACTACACTAATGATATGAAGAAGTCAAATCATTTATGAAATAACTGGTTCACAAAGCTGGTTATCTGCTAACTGCAGCTTGGCCTTGCGCTATTCATCTTGACTCTTTTTCATGTCAATTCCTTGCATATCTTTATTCGGCTGCTTGTTACGCTGTTTGATCAAGCAATTCAAAGCCACAACAGATACGACTACAGTCTGCAGGAGCTACCATTGCCGCTCGTCGCTTCCTTTTTCTGAAACTTGCGCATCAATCCAGACACCGACGTGCAGGTCGTAGGTCACATGGTGATGCGGGCATCAGGCACTGCAAGGATGGCCTTCTGTTCTGCTACGTCAGCAGAGGAAGCGCACATCCAGGGTCCCGCGCCACCTCACCACCAGCCACTGCCCTCTCCGTGCCACTCTCCTGCTCGCCGGGCCAAGACTTAGGCCGTTCCGAGCGTCGCCTGAGTCCCTGGTATCTGCAGTCTGCTGCTTGGAGGAGCTGGAGGCGCTTTGTGAGTCACTCCTGGAGCTACTTGGATGTCGGGCTGGCAGAATTAGCAATCACATTTTTCACCATCGTGTCATGCGATGATCGCTCTGCTGGTTCAGCAGCTCGGACCGTGCTTTGAGTCCTTCGGTGCCTCGCTGGCCTGTACAACTAAAACCTGTATCACATGAGAGGAACAGCAATGTTAGTGCAGTACCGAGGCTCAAGCATCTTCTAGTCATAAATTTTGAGATGGTTAATGTGACTCATAAGTAACCATAATGCAAATGCTTTGGCCCACCAAGTACATTTTCTGAATATTTTGAAGTTTACTTAGCTAATTTCTATGACACTATCAGTGAACAAACATTTGAAAAACACAATCATTGTGCTTGACAAGAATTGGGGCAATGAAATTAGCAAGCACCTTTTCCGCTATATCAAACATTGAGCAACAGAAGACTGAATTGGGGTTGGGACTTTGCTGTGCCTTACCACATACGCACATTCGTAGAATTGATCTAATCGTGGAAAAAATGGCGTTGCCCCCACTACACCTTAATCGAAAAACGCTGCATCGCAATTCAGATATCTAGCTGTAGTAATTTACTAGCAAAACAAAGCTTCATCCATGACCTATCAACCATTGCCTCGTTACCTTCTTGGATCCTATGGTGATGCTGCCGTCGGGGTCGAGGGACGCGTCAATAGCAGCCACGGCGGCCACGCCGGATCGGACTGGTGACGTACCCGGTGGCCGCGGGGCCGTCGACATGGGCCCTCAACGATGGAGGCACTGGTTAGATATGTGTCGAATATTCGTATGAATTCGATTACGGCAGGACTTTGAACTGTATTGGTAGTAGAGTCTTAGTCAAACTCTGTAACTCGGATCTCATTCATAAATATGAGGGGAGGGCTGCTGTTATAACCAGAACGACTAGATGACTTGGCGTGGAGGTGCAGCGTTGCCGTGGTGTACCCGAATACCAGCATAGCTATCTGATAATGTGAGGAGCGTCCATAGTCACTGCTCCGGGGATGTATGCTTCGGCTGAATCTCGTTAACAAACATCGTGCTTCTGGAGATCGTCTGTGATTGTGCATGGATATCTCGATCGATCCATACGCTACTTCCGCATGCTTGTTTTCTAATAGTCGTATGCCTGCAACCGTGATTTCAGCTCTAGCACGCCGCAGCCCGGCGACCATCACCAAAGACGGCTGCGGAGCCACAGGCGTCGGAGCAGGCTCCGGATAGTCATCCGACTCTACATCCGATGGCTGTTTGTGGTGACGCTTTGCCGGCAGGTCTGGGCTCATGCGCGGCTCACGGTCGTCAGACTCATCACCTCGCACAGCACCTCTGAAACGAGCGAGACCACTCCTCTCCCCGGTGTGGTGGAGATGGTGCCGGAGCCCAAGTCAGAGCTAGTCATGCCGTGGGGCAGTGGCGCAGGTCATGAGGACGCAAGATCTAGAACCCCAAGCTCCAGCCAGGGAGACGGACGCCGATGAAGTGAAAGTGTGAGAGGGCCCCCGCTGCTCTGCCACAGGCGCTGATTCGGGCTGCCGCACACCCGGTGGGACCGCCTTTGCGCGGGGAGGACCGGAGTAGGGCACGGAGAGGCGGGGCATCGTCGGGGGAGGCGAGGGCCACGGCGGGGAGAGGACGGGTACGGTGTGCCGGGGTGGCTACGGGTGCGGAGCGAAGTGGCACTCGGCGGGGCCGCCTCTGCGAAGTGAGGAGGCAGGCACGGTGCCGGAGGCGGAGTGGAGCGGCACGGGACGGCGTCGGGGGCGGAGAGGCAGGCATCGCTGTCGGTACCCAGCTAACCGGGTACCCGCTTACACTAGACGAAGATCACTAAGGGAGGTAACTACTGCAGTACAAGGAGGGCCTAAGGCCGCGTACAGATGGGCCCGGCCTACTCCTTGGAAAAGCTGGGCCACGCACCCGGCCCACAGGGGAGGCCCCGGACCTCCTTCGAGGACCGAGCCTCCCCCAGCCACGCGAGGAGAGGTCCGGACCTCTCGGTCCGGAGCCCGTACCTTCGGTGGTCCGGGGCCGCCTCGTGCGCACAGAGCACGGGGAGGTCCGGAGCCGGTGCCCTCGGTGGTCCGGGGGCGCCACGTGCCCGCAGAGCACGTGGAGGTCCGGAGCTAGCGCCCTCGGTGGTCCGGGGCCGCCACGTGCCCACAGGGCACGGGAAGGTCTCGCGTTGCCACGTGCCCACAGGGCGCGTGGCGGGGCCTTCAGGCGGGCGCCTCGCCCACCTACCACATTTATTGTGGGCAGGTGGGCGTGCCCGATGCCGCTGACACCGCCGCTGTCAGGCTGGCACGCCCCGATGCTGCTGACACCACGAGTGTCAGACGGGCGTGCCCCCGTTGCCCGCCGACGCCGCCGCTGTCAGACGGGCGTGCCCCCATCACCGCTGGCACCGCCGCTGGCAGGCGGCGGCGGCGAAGCAAAGGGGCGCGCCTTACCAAGGCGCGGCGGCGATAACAGGGCACTACAGTTGATTTCCCCAGCTACACTGGGGTCTATATTGAGTAAACAAGTACGCTGTACACATTATGAGCCGCGCCACGCGCGGCGGCCGTGCTCAGCCTAAGTACTAGGTAGCGGCGCCACAACGCTACTACGAGCACCCCGTCCTGTCACGCGTGCGCATCGCCTGCCCCTCGGCCTCTGAAGCCCCTCAGCGGGTTTAGCAGTCGATGGGACAGGGCGGCGTAAGAAAGGACGATATGGCGGATCTCCAGGCCATACCAGGACTCGACAGTGGTACAGGCGCAAAGCATGGGAGCGTTGGACATCAGGCACAGGATAGAACTGTAGCATAAAGGAAATGGGCCGGGACCACTTGTCGGAGCCCGGCCACCATGTACATGCCCCCCTTGGGCTATAAAAGGGGAGGCATACGCAACACAGGGGGACAGGCTCAGAGACTCCTCTGAAAGCCCACAAAGCACAAGCACACAAGGCCACTGTCTTCGCCAACAGACAGGAATACAAGAACACACCCACAGTGGACGTAGGGTATTACGCTCCGGCGGCCCGAACCACTCTAAATCCTCTCGCCACCATCGTGCCACCACCAACTTAGCTAACAACGATCGCTCCCCCTAACTACTCTTAGTACTTAGGATCTCGACCGGGTGCATTCCGCCACCCGACCAGGAGCACGTCCGCTCCGACATTTGGCGCGCCAGGTAGGGGGCAGCATCAGTTAGCATCATCCCTCACCGCATGATGGTGCGCATCCGCTATTTCCATGAGGATGCAGCCGCATCAGAGGAGGTGGCCTCAACTGGGTCGCAGGCCTCCCCCCACCATTCTGAGGGCGCGGCACGGACGCCGCGGCTCCCTCAACGCCCCGCGGGGGGCGCCGCTGCTGCAAACACTGCAGTAACAAGCGCTGTAGCGGCAAACGCCGCCACGGCGAACCCCGCTGCTGCCAGCGGCCCGCTCGCCGCAGCCAGGGAGCTGCTTCGTAACCCCCCGGGGCCGACAGCCTCACCTAGCGCCCTGGCGCAGTGGCGAAGCGATGTAGATCGCCTGATCCACCTAGCCGAGGTCACCCCTGGCCCAGCTAGGACTGGGTCGCGACTCCCTCCCAGCAGCGGGGGGAGGTCGAACCGCCGCAGGCAGCACGATGCGGCAACATCCGCGCGCTCCCCCTCAGTAAGGAGCGCGCAGACGGAAGACCTGCGAGCTGAGCTCAATCGCCGGTGAGCAGGCACCCCCACCACCGTGGAGCAACCACGGGTGCAGCCAAACGCCGCCAAGGGCAAGAACCTTGACGCGGCGTTCGCCGCTGCAGCACCTAAGCCCCCGGCTTACGCGCCACCCCCGGTTGGTGTGCAAACGCCACCAGGGGTCGTATCGGCTGGAGTTGGCTGCGCCGCACTCGCGGACAGTCTCCGCTCCGCGCGCTGGCCGCAGAAGTTCCGGCCGCACCTGCCGGAAAAGTACGACGGGAATACCAACCCGTCGGAATTCCTGCAGGTGTACGTCACCGCTATCACAGCGGCCGGCGGAGACGACGCCGTTATGGCGTCATACTTCCATGTCGCCTTGTCTGGGCCGGCCCGGACTTGGCTCATGAACCTCTCCCCCGGGTCAATCCGGTCCTGGGAGGAGCTCTGCACTCTGTTCCAGGCGAACTTCGCGAGTGCGTGCCAGCAGTACGTCGTGGAGGCCCACCTCCATGCAGTACGTCAGGAGCCTGGCGAATCCCTCCGAGCGTTCATCGCTCATTTCGCCAAGGTGCGGGGGACAATCCCTCGCATCTCCGACGCGTCCATCATCACAGCCTTCCGGCAAGGCGTCCGTGATGAGAAGATGCTGGAGAAACTGGCGACCCGCCAAGTACAGGACGTCGCCACCCTGTACGCGCTGGCGGACAAGTGCGCTAGGGCCGCAGAGGGGCGTGCGTGGCACTCCCCACAACAGGACAGGACTGCCCAGCCAGGCGCCTCTGCCGGTGCCGCCCGAGAGAGCAGCAAGAAAAAGAAGAAGGGCCGACGCCCTGAGAGGTTCCTGGAAGGGGCCCCTGTCGCTGCCGCAGCACCTAGAGGCCGCGACACCGGCGGCAAGCGCCCGAGGCAACAGGCGCGGAACAGTGGCGGCTCATGTCCTGTTCATCCCAACAGCGGTCACAGCGCCGCCGACTGCCGCGAGATACAAAAGCTCGTGCAGCGGCGTCTCAGTGAGCGCCGAGAGCGTCCGGCCAAGGACGACTCGCCCCCACGCCAGCGCCCTGGCAAGGGGAAGGCTACCAGCGACGGTGGGCCCGCCGCTGGGGGCAAGGAGATGGGCTACCAGCCCCCGGAGCGGGAGCTCAAGAGCGTCTACGCTCTAGGCCACTCCAGCTCCGAATCCAGCGACAACGAACGTCGCAAGAGGCTATACGTCATGTACGGCGGAAGCTGGGCGGTCTCTTCCCGGCGGGACGTGAAGGCCCTGCGCCGAGAAGTCCTCTCGGTCAGGCCGAGCGTCCCTGGGGTGGCTCCACACCACAAGTGGAGAGACACCACCATCTCCTTCGGGCCGGCCGACTGCCCAGAGAACATGGCTGGGGCTGGCGTACTGCCGATCATCACATCGCCAGTGGTCGCCAACATACGGCTCCACCACGTGTTGATCGACGGTGGAGCCGCCCTCAACATCATCAGCCACGCAGCCTTCAAACAGCTGCAGATTCCGGAGTCGCGCCTGGCTCCGACGCACCCATTCTCCGGCGTGGGTCCAGTGCCGATCTACCCGAAAGGAAAGATCGACCTGCCGGTCACCTTCGGGACCCCGGAGAAGTTCCGCACAGAGAACGTCCAGTTCGATGTCGCGGAAGTCAACCTGCCGTTCAACGCCATCATTGGCAGACCGGCACTGTACCGCTTCATGGCCGTTGCTCATTACGGGTACTTGGTCGTGAAGATGCCGTCCCCGGCGGGTGTTCTCACCGTGCCGGGAGACCGCCACGCAGCCGTCGCCGCAGTAGAGAAGCTCCATGCTCTCGCTACTGACGCAGCGAACCCGGCGGGGGACAACCCCTCGACCTCTCGGGCCAAGGTTCCTGTTAAGCAACCAAAGGTGCCCAAGGTACGCCCTTCCGACCCCGAGGACGTGCCGGTCAAGACCGTCCAGATCGGGGCGGAGCCCTCCCAGACCACCCGCATCGCAGGTGTCGACGTGTTCGCCTGGGAACCGTCGCAGATGCCTGGGATCCCTAGGGAAGTGATTGAGCACCGTCTGAAGATCAACCCGGACGCCAAGCCGGTGCGGCAAAAGCCACGGAGGCAGTCCGTGGAACGCCAGGACTTCATCCGTCAGGAGGTCCGGAAGCTCCTGGACGCAGGCTTCATCGAGGAGGTCCATCACCCCGAGTGGCTGGCCAACCCGGTGGTCGTCCCCAAGGCGAACGGGAAGCTTCGGATTTGTATCGACTACACCAGCCTCAACAAAGTATGTCCTCCAGACCCTTATCCCCTCCCGCGCATAGACCAGATAGTAGATTCCACCTCCGGGTGTGAACTTTTATCTTTTTTGGATGCATACTCTGGGTTTCATCAGATCCAGATGGATGAGGAGGATAAGAGGCATACAGCCTTCGTAACAGTAGATGGTTTATATTGTTACGTTGTAATGCCATACGGTCTGAGGAATGCTTTACCTACGTTTCTGCGTGCCATGAATTTCACGTTCCATGACCTGATCAGAAACATAGTAGAGGTCTATGTCGATGACATTGTCGTCAAGACCAGGGTAGGGTCGACCTTGATGGAAGACCTGGCCCTTGTTTTCGACAGGTTGCGCACAACGCGCACGAAGCTGAACCCCGAGAAATGCGTCTTTGGCGTCTCGGCTGGTAAACTGTTAGGGTTCCTAGTGTCACATCGCGGCATTGAGGCAAACCCAACCAAGATCAGGGCGATCGAGGCTATGCGGACGCCGGCCTGCATTAAGGACCTCCAGAAACTCACTGGGTCCTTGGCAGCCCTCAGCCGGTTTATCTCAAAGCTAGCTGAGAGAGCCCTGCCCTTCTTCAAGCTTTTGAGGAAGTCCGGACCATTCATATGGACCGAAGAGGCTGAGCAAGCCTTCCAGGAGTTGAAGCAGCATCTCACTACTCTGCCCGTTTTAGTGGCGCCAGAGTCTGGTGAGACCCTGTTTCTCTACCTCGCGGCGACATCTGAGGTAGTAAGCATGGTCTTGGTCGCCGAGCGACCAGCCCATTCCCACGAGGGAGACACCGGGGTCCCCCAAGTGGAAGGTGGTGGTCCGCCCACCACAAGAGCTGCAGCCGGCCCCGATACCGGAGGTCCGGTCGGCACGCTGCCCTGCCAAGGCAGTAAGCCACCAGAAGCTGGAGGCCAAGCCGCCCAGGGGGCCAGCCTGGCAGGGGGAGATGGTCACGGACCTGCCACTAGGGTCCGGACCACCCAGAAGCCAGTCTATTACGTCAGTGAAGTCCTCCACGGGGCGAAGGCCAGGTATCTGGAAGCTCACAAGTTCGCCTACGCATTACTTATTGCTTCCAGAAAGTTGCGCCACTATTTCCAGGCGCATAAGGTTGTCGTGGTGACCTCTTACCCATTAAGAGCAATCCTGCGCAATTCTAACGCTACTGGGAATATCGCCAAATGGGCTGCGGAGCTGGCAGAGTTCCAACTCGACTTCCAGCCCCGAAGTGCTGCTAAGAGCCAAGTCTTGGCCGACTTCATCGCAGAATGGACTCCCACCGCCTCGGAATCTGGAGGTCCGCAAGCCGAGGCGGAACCTTCCCAGCCGGACAGGACCGTCCGGGTTTTCACCGAGCCGCACTGGACTCTCTTCTTCGACGGGTCCGCCCGCGAAAAAGGGTCCGGAGCAGGGGTGGCCCTCGTGGACCCAAACGGGGATCAAGTAAAGCACATAGTATGCTTCGAATTCAAAGCCACTAACAACATGGCGGAATACGAAGGCTTGATCTTTGGGCTCATGATCGCTCAGTCACTGGGAATCAAGCAGCTCTTGGTTAAGGGGGATTCCTAGTTGGTGATCAGACAGGTCCGGGGAGAGTGCTGCTGCAATAACCCCCAGCTCGCAGCATACCTCATGCGAGTGAGGGAGCTCGAGAAGGACTTCGAGGTCCTGGAACTGCAGCACGTTCCCAGGAACCTCAACTCAGTGGCAGATGACCTCTCCGCGAGGGCATCGACTCGGGGCCCAGTACCCGAGGGCGTCTTCGAAAGACAGCTGCTGAGACCAACCGCCCAGCCAGCCGAACTGGGCGAAGGGGGCAGAACTAGCACCTCGAAGCTAGCAGTCCCGGTGGTCCTCCATCTCTGGAGCCCACCAAGGATCGTGTGGACTGATGACCCCGGCATGTCATCAGGGACACATCCAATGGCTCAGGGCAGTCCCGATGCACGGATCTCAGAGATCCGGGACTACCTGAAGGACAAAATCCTTCCCGAAGAACGTGCGTCTGCTGAGCGCATAGTGCGGTTGGCTAAACGCTACACGCTAGTAGAAGGGGATCTCTACAGGCGTGGCGCCAATGGCATCCTCATGGGATGCATAACCCGGGAGGAGGGCCGCGATTTACTCGCGGAGATCCATGGAGGCGAGTGCGGGAATCATTCAGGGTCCCGTACGCTGGTCGGTAAAGCCTTTCGGCATGGCTTTTACTGGCCGACAGCGCTCCAGGATGCAGCTGAGCTAGTAAGGTCCTGCAAGGCGTGTCAGTTCCACGCAAAGCAGATACACACACCGGCTCAGTCTCTGCAGATGATTCCACCCTCTTGGCCCTTCGCGGTATGGGGGGTGGACATCCTGGGACCTTTCCCTAGAGCTGTCGGTGGGTACCGGTACCTCTACGTCGCCATTGACAAATTCACAAAATGGCCTGAGGTAACCCCAGTAGTTAGCATCACCCAAGGAACTGCAACAGCTTTCCTTAAGTCCATTGTGTGCCGGTTCGGCGTCCCTAGCCGTATTATAACGGACAACGGGACCCAGTTCACGAGCCGGGTCTTCCAGGACTACTGCGACGGCGTTGGCATCCAGTTATGCTTCGCCTCTGTAGCACATCCTAGGAGCAATGGACAGGTCGAGAGAGCTAACGCAGAAATCCTCAAGGGGCTCAGAACCCGCACCTTCAACTGCTTGGAAAAGCACGGTGCGAAATGGGTTGATGAGCCCCCCTGCGTGCTATGGGGGAACCGGACCACACCCAGCCGAGCAACCGGGGAAACCCCATTCTTCCTGGTATACGGGGCCGAGGCATGCCTCCCACCAGAAATACTCTTGGGCTACCCACGGGTCCAAGCTTTTGATGAATCTTTGCAGGAACAAGCTAGGTGCGACGACGTCCACCTCGTCGAGGAGCAAAGATGGCAGGCTGCAATCCGGAACGCACGGTACAACCAATCGCTCAAACGCTATCATGAGCGAACCGTGCGGGGCAGGGTGCTCCAACCTGGAGACCTGGTCCTGAGGCGCATCTTGAGCCGAGAAGGGCGCAACAAGCTCTCCCCCAGCTGGGAAGGCCCCTTCAAAGTGACAGAAGTTAGTCGCCCCGGTTGCGTTCGCCTCGCCACGGAAGAAGGAGTTCCGCTGCCGAACCCTTGGAACATAGAACACCTCCGTAAGTTTTATCCGTAGGCAAGAAATTCAGGGCAACCCCTTTTCTTTTTGTAAGCTAAATAGGACCACCATGTGGACCAGAGCGGTGAAGGTCCGCCCTTGTAATCCCGACCTCTGGCTGACATCACATGACACCCTGTACCGCTTGATTAAAGAAAGAGTTTAGCCCTGAAATTCTTGTCTCCGCTATTACCCTACTGCTTACTCAGCTGCCATCTGTTTCAATTTTTCCTAACCCCTGCGTGGAATCCTACTCTTGCCAAAAATCTCCTTGGAACCAGCAGGACTTAGCAGCTTGAGTGTGAAGCGGTTAGCACAGAGGCTGGGAAGGAGGTCCGGAATACTGGGTGCCAGGTCCAGAGAAAAGGGGCTCGCCTTGGTAGCACGGAGCTGTCAGCTGCTTAGCCTGGTCTCATACCCTAAGCACTGAACACTCCCTACCACGCCGTGAGTTCCCCCAGTATCAGGAACAGTGCGTTTAGTGCTCCGGACCACCCCCTAAGCTAATGGCACACCCCCTAACCTCAGCAGCAAGGTCCGGCTGCGACTCCGAGGACTTCGAGGCAGCGCGGTTACCTTTTGTTTCGCTAGGAGAGGTCCGAACGACTGCAGGACCGGACCAGAGCTAAGGTGTTTTGGACTAGGATAGTCCAGGGCTGTGTCGCAGTTTTGCCTGGTTCCGTACCCTTAACTCACACACCCTGCTATCCCACGAACAAACATCCTGGCCCCTGGCCCGGACAGCAAACGCTCCGGACCTCGAATAGCGGAAAAGGTCAACTCAGAGTGGGTCCCATAGGTGCGACACTGACGTTTGCCGTGAGTTGCATGCAGGTCTGGCCTCTGACTTGGTGGTAGCCAGCCTCAAAACTTAGAGCCTACCTACCAGGGGGCCAGGGGGTCAGGTGACAACACACCAGCATGCAGCAAGGAGTAAATGAAGATAAGTCGCAACTACCATTCTTATATTACTTGGCATACTAATGTTTTACATACATAAAAAAAAACAAAACAGCAAAAGCTGTTGCCCTACGGCGCTGGGGAGGCCCCTGTCCCCGGTACATCCGGGTCCTCGTCTGCAGGGGTCCGCTGGAACCGGGCGGCAACGACCTCCACCGCCTCCTGCACGCTGTCTCGGGCGGCGGCCTCCGCTTCCTCCACCGGACCTGCGATAACCGGGTCCAAGGAAATGGCGGGGTCGTGGCTCCGGAAGCAGACCAGGAGGTGCTCCACCACGAGGCGACACAGCTCGCGGCCCTCGGCTTCAAGGCGCTCCCCAAGCGTGGAGTCCAGGCACCGGAGTCGCTCCACCGCC
This sequence comes from Paspalum vaginatum, assembly GCA_030272315.1. Taxonomy (NCBI): domain Eukaryota; kingdom Viridiplantae; phylum Streptophyta; class Magnoliopsida; order Poales; family Poaceae; genus Paspalum; species Paspalum vaginatum. Next base: position 43,907,353 of record CM059020.1, on the reverse strand, counting down.
GAGTCAAGGACAGGGAAGGCGTCCGCAATAGTGGACGGCGGCTCTGTCACCCGGATCGGACTCAGTCCGAGCGGTACCAGAGCCGAACTCGCCTCCCCGGCCCAGTCGGCGATGCGTTGAAGGCCGGCGCGCATCTGCTCTCGGTCCTCCACCGCCGCCTGCTAAGCAGCACCCTGCTTCAGCTGCTCCAGAGCGGCCCGCTCAGCCAGCAGCTGCCTCTCCTGGTCCGCCAGCTCCGCTTCCCGGGACTTCACCCAGTCCTCGCGGACCTTGAGCGTGGCAGCCTGGCGAGCAGCGGAGTCCCTGAGAGCCTTGGCCGACGCCTCCCGCTGAGCGACGGAGTCCTCGCGGGCCGCAACTGCTGCCTCGCGCTCGACAAGCCTCAGCTTCATCTTGTCGAGCTCAGCGTTGACAGCAGCCTGCCGCTCAGACACCTCCACCAGCTCTTGCCGGCGCTGCTCCACGCCTTTCCACGCGGACTCCAGCTTCGCCTGCTCGAGCTTCAGCCGCGCCTCGCCCACCTCGGCCTGCTTCTCGCGGATCCCAACCGCGCGCTCCCGTCCAATGAGCCTCTGCAGGTCCTCATGGAAGGCCGCGCGGTCGCCGTCGAGCTCGGTGCGGGCAGTGGAAAGCTCCGCACGGGTCCGGGTCTGCTGGGCGGTGGCGGCTTCGATCTGCTCCCCCAGACGGGCCCGCCAGCCGCCCAGGCCCTCGCGCTCCTGTTGCAGCCGGGCCCACTCCAGCTGGAGCGCCTCCTGGGCGTCGTCCAGGGCCTGGCGCGCCCGACGCAGCACGCGAGGGAGAGGGGCTCCACCCGGCTGGGGCAGGGGCAGGAGCGGCCTACCCAGAACCTCCTCCAGTTCCCCCTCGGCAGGGGGCGGAGATCCGGGGCTGGTCGTCTGGGCGGCGGGCGACGAAGGCTCCGAGGTCCGAGCGTCAGGAGCCGCCCCCGGCGCAGGCCCTTGGGCCGCAACGCCTTCCGGCATCAGGCTGCCTGGTGCCTGGGGCTGCGCGTCCGGAGGTGCCCCCTCAGCAGGCACTCGGGGTGCGGTCTCGACCCCCGAGGCGCCCCCCGGCGTCGGTCCACCTAGGGCCTGGGGCCGGACAGACGGGGTGGCCCCCGGTGCAGGCCCCTCGGTCGTAGCCCGGGCCCGCGAGGCGTCCCCCACCGTCGGACCACCAGGGGCGCACTTCTCCGCCGTGGTCGCCCGGCCACCAGAACCGCTGGGGGGAGGAACGCCGGCCGGGCGTGTCGGCCTAAAACAAAACACACGGTGAGAGGCTGAGAAGCCTGAAAAAGATAGCCGTGGTACCGCGAAGTATTCGAAACCAATCTAAAAGACTTACCTCAGAGTAGGCGTCGACCAGCGGCCACGAAGGCCAGAGCCTCGCCGCGGCTGCCGATCTGCAGCCGGCACTGCCGGTGGCTGCTGTTGCCGCGGGCTCGAGGCCGGCGGTCCCGGAGAGGGCCGCCGCGGCTGGTCCGGCGTCGGGGGAGGTGCCCGGCGCTGAGGGTGCCGCTGGCCCGGAGGCGGCGGTGGCACTCGCTCCCCTTGCCCAGAGGAGCTTCCTTCCCCCGAGGTCCGCTGACGCTTCGGGTCGGGCTCCGAAACAAAGGTCCCGTCGCCGCGGACCAGCCTTCGCCGCGTCTCCTCACCGCCCGCCGGCGGAACGACGGGGGACGCTGCCACCGGCCCCTTGCCCTTGTCAGCAGGAGCGGTGCCTCTGGCACCAGAACCCCCAACCGGGGCGTCGGCAATATGGACCCCCCGGTTAGGATCGCCCCCAAGCTGCCGCGCCGCGAGGCCGCCGTCGTCGAGCGTGGGCATCTCGCGGAGCACCGCCGTCCGCAAGGCCTGGTCGCGGCAGAGCGGCACGATAGCGGACGGCAGGCGCAACTGCTCCGGAGGAAAACTCACGTCCGTGACGCACCGCACCCATTCCTCCAGCAGGAGCGGCGTCAGGTCGTGGTCTTCGCCACGTACCACCCGGCTGCAGTCGTTGGAGCCGGTGTAGTTCCACGCCAGCCTTGGCCGCATCTGCAGGGGGGCGAGCCTCCGCCTGAGGAAGTCCGCGAGGACGTGCAGTGAGGTCAGCCCGCCGCTGACGAGCTCGGCGATCCTGGCCAGCACGGGGGAGAACTCGGGTGGCAGATCCGTCGAGGCACCCTCCGGGAGGGATGCGTCGGGACTGCTATCCGGGAGAGCCAACCGGTCGTTCGGCTCCGCCCTGACGATCACCCAGTCGTTGCGCCAGTGCTCCCACTTGGCACTGGCGAAGGTGGGGAGATAGGTCGATCTTCCCCCGGACCCCTTCAGCAGGAAGTAGTAGCGGCCGATCTCCGTCGAGCTCCTCCCGGAACACCTCACCGAGAAGAAGTGGCGGAAGAGCGTCACGCAGGGAGGAACCCCCACAAACATCTCACAGAAGTGGGCAAAGATTGCCGCATGAAGGATGGAGTGGGGGGTGAGATGCTGGAGCTGCAGCCCAAATGCCTCCAACAGCAGCATGAAGAAAGAAGAGATCGGAATCCCCAGACCACAGTAGAGGTAGGGGACGAAGAGGATGAACTCCCCCGGCTGCAAGTTGCGGTGGGGGAGGGAGCCCGTGCGGACATTATCGCGACGCTCCGCGTCCGTCCAGCCGAGCAGGCGGCGGACGCGGGTGAGGTTCTCCTCAGTCTCCCGGGCGGATTGGTGGCCCGAACCCATCGCTGAGGAATCTGGCGGTGGGGAAGACAAGAAGCGAGAACTCTGCTGCGAGGAAGATGAAGCGCCGCGGCGGATGCGAGGGGTGCAGAGGCAAATGGCAGAAGGACGTGCTCGGCCGATGGCCGAGAGCCCTATTTGACGGTTGCCCCCAATCCTCCGCAAGCCGCGGACGTCAAGTGTACGCGCGCGCGGACGCACCCACGGGCCTCCAGGTCTATGACAGCAGGGGCCCGAGGAGACAGTCATGACAGGCGGGTAGAAGAGCAAGCAAGGCAGGAAGGCGAACCGGCGGCCGTTCGCGGACGCGCGTCTCGGCGCGACGCGCGGGGCCCCTGCCTTTTCCGCTTTATGCACGGCTGCCCACGTAACTATCTGCCCCGCCTTAATGGCAGGAGAAGGAGTAGGTGAACCGCCGCGCGGTTCCCGACGCGGGCCTGCCCCCACGTTCCCCGGGAGATTCCCACGATCGGGCGCCCCCAGATCGTGGGGGACCACGGGGCCACCCCACGGGGTCGGGTGGACTAGGCCCCCTCCAGGGTCAGGCGAGTCAAGGCCTCGACCAAAAATCAAGTGGTGGGCCCTGCCCAACTACGAGCTTAACGGCTAAACGCCGGTAACCACCCACGGCTCCCGGCGGCTTGTGTAGTAAGCGATGGCGGGCTCACCTCAGTTTCGAAAAACTCACCAAAGGCGAGCCCAGGGGCCACTGTCGGTACCCAGCTAACCGGGTACCCGCTTACACTAGACGAAGATCACTAAGGGAGGTAACTAATGCAGTACAAGGAGGGCCTAAGGCCGCGTACAGATGGGCCCGGCCTACTCCTTGGAAAAGCTGGGCCACGCACCCGGCCCACAGGGGAGGCCCCGGACCTCCTTCGAGGACCGAGCCTCCCCCAGCCACGCGAGGAGAGGTCCGTACCTTCGGTGGTCCGGGGCCGCCTCGTGCCCACAGAGCACGGGGAGGTCCGGAGCCGGCGCCCTCGGTGGTCCGGGGCCGCCACGTGCCCGCAGAGCACGTGGAGGTCCGGAGCCAGCGCCCTCGGTGGTCCGGGGGCGCCACGTGCCCGCAGAGCACGTGGAGGTCCGGAGCCAGCACCCTCGGTCGTCCGGGGCCGCCACGTGCCCACAGGGCACGGGAAGGTCTCGCGTTGCCACGTGCCCACAGGGCGCGCGGCGGGGCCTTCAAGCGGGCGCCTCGCCCACCTGCCACATTTATTGCGGGCAGGTGGGCGTGCCCGATGCCGCTGACACCGCCGCTGTCAGGCTGGCACGCCCCGATGCTGCTGACACCACGAGTGTCAGACGGGCGTGCCCCCGTTGCCCGCCGACGCCGCCGTCAGACGGGCGTGCCCCCATCACCGCTGGCACCGCCGCTGGCAGGCGGCGGCGGCGAAGCAAAGGGGCGCGCCTTACCAAGGCGCGGCGGCGATAACAGGGCACTACAGTTGATTTCCCCAGCTACACTGGGGTCTATATTGAGTAAACAAGTACGCTGTACACATCATGAGCCGCGCCACGCGCGGCGGCCGTGCTCAGCCTAAGTACTAGGTAGCGGCGCCACAACGCTACTACGAGCGCCCCGTCCTGTCACGCATGCGCATCGCCTGCCCCTCGGCCTCTGAAGCCCCTCAGCGGGTTTAGCAGCCGATGGGACAGGGCGGCGTAAGAAAGGACGATATGGCGGATCTCCAGGCCATACCAGGACTCGACAGTGGTACAGGCGCAAAGCATGGGAGCGTTGGACATCAGGCACAGGATAGAACTGTAGCATAAAGGAAATGGGCCGGGACCACTTGTCGGGGCCCGGCCACCATGTACATGCCCCCCTTGGGCTATAAAAGGGGAGGCATACGCAACACAGGGGGACAGGCTCAGAGACTCCTCTGAAAGCCCACAAAGCACAAGCACACAAGGCCACTGTCTTCGCCAACAGACAGGAATACAAGAACACACCCACAGTGGACGTAGGGTATTACGCTCCGGCGGCCCGAACCACTCTAAATCCTCTCGCCACCATCGTGCCACCACCAACTTAGCTAACAACGATCGCTCCCCCTAACTACTCTTAGTACTTAGGATCTCGGCCGGGTGCATTCCGCCACCCGACCAGGAGCACGTCCGCTCCGACAATCGCCGAGGGAGGAGAGGGCGGCGGCGGGAAAGGGTTGCCGGGTTGAACATGGAAGACGAGAGGTGTCGAGGGTTCGGGAGAGTTCAGGTTCGGCAGAGACCTGATAGCCCTGCATCTGACGGCTTAGACTGGCCGCTTGCGAGATCCAACGGTGAACGGGTAGTGGGTGCCGTGGCGCTATTGGGTGCCCGGTTTTAGGGTCAGGATTCGTATTGTAGAAATTCTTTGCTCGGCTTGCGGCACTTGATCGTTGTTGGACAGCCGAGCGTCCGTCATGGGCTCCAGGATAGTGATGTACCACTCAAGTATATTGGCTACCGACTTTTCAAACTTTATACATGACTCCTTGTTTTTTTCAATGGTTGCCCCTTCATCTAACAACGCCGGCTACCAAGCTCATAGACTGCCCCAAGTTTTTCTTAATCTTCACATCTGGTCGTATAAGTTGTGGTATATCTAAACTTACATCCAAACACAGACCACACGCTACCCACGCACACCTGGACATATAACATATACCAACCATATACGTCTACGAGAGATTTATGAAGACCTAGCTCATTTGGTCCCTACTCCCTAGGCGTTTGAGGATACCTGTGGCACGAACAGGGAAAAATTCCTGGTAGATGGGGAGCCAGCCACTGGCTCTACCATCTGCGCTATTGTGCAGTTCTCATGCTGCCGCAAGTTATTACAATTGAAGTACTCTACTCAGTATTATAGGACCATGATGGGTTCGTCCTAAGTATTTTTGAAGTTTGACCAACTTACAACATTTGTAAATTTTGATCAATTTTTTTAAAAGAAGTATTATTGATAACTAGCAAGTACTAAACCATAAAAATAGTGTATAATGGATCTAATCATGCTCATTTGATATCATAAATGTTTTTATTTCTTTCTAGTCAAAGCTTCAAGTTTTTGAATTGGAATAAACTCATAATCCCTTATATTCTGGTGTTGATAGGGCATCTCATAGTTTTTATAAATCTTAAAACTAAAAGCACATATTTTAATTTGGTTTGTTTGCACCTTATGTTTCACGCAACTCATCTTAGCCATCCATGAAATTGATCCTAATGTAACTCCACAAAAATGGCAGTAAAAAAAAACTCCACAAAAATTAATTGTGATAAAATTATGATGCTCTCCCTTGAACATTACTCCCTTTGGGCGTTTCTCTTCTCGAAACAAAGTCCACCTACACATCAGTGCCGGTCTCGCCGGCCAGGAGACGAGGGTTCCTTCAGTCGGTAGCAATGGTCCCAGTATGGATGAGGGCTCCTACAGAAGTAAAATCCTATACACAGAAATGGAGAGGCATTTCTTGCGATTCTACTTGCTCCTCAACATTATTCCACTAAATCTTTCTCATGATATAACGTAACAGCAAATCCTATAACTATATACAACGACAGAACTGAGGTACCAGAACCAGTTCTAAGCAAATGGATTTCCACCAACTCGGGGTAAAGAATTGTGGTACATGGGCTGCAGATTTTGAGCAGCAAAACGTTGATCCATCGGAGGTAAGCTATATGTGGTGGCAGTTGTGGCAATTCCTCCGATTCCTTCATATCTACAATAACAGAAAAAGGAAGAACATATTAACAAGGGAAGGATTAGTGACCACTGCTCAGGGATGTGGCTTCAGAAAAACTATAAGGGATAGTTTGGGTAATTCATTCCCCATGGGGTTTGGAGGGGAATGAAGAGAACTAAGAGACAATTTAGTTCATTTCCCCTCCAATCCCATGGGGATTGGACGTATCCAAAGACCAAAGTAGCCCTAAAAAAGTGTCATACATATTAGTATGAAAGATTGACAATGAGATTGAGGGAGAGGTCGGTGGGGTGTTACCCAGTAGGGAAAGTATTATTCTGTACTTGAACTGCATGCTGCTGAACCATGTATTGATCTGTAAATAAATTATGTTACCAGCTAATGTGTCACAATGCAGTCCGAATGTACGATGTGAAGATCAATCATAATATTACAATGGACATCAAGTGAAGCCAAGGGAGTAGGAACTACTACTGTTTGATGTCAATGTAAGGAGTTGAACTTGCGGAGGTGACAGATCTGATCCAACAGATCCCATACCTGGAGCACGGGACAACAATGTTGTACTGCCGATATTTGGTAATGCTTCTTGCATAGAAGTTAAAGAAGGGAACTGCTGATAAACAACAGATAATTTCTTCCATCAGCTAGCTAAAAATAATGAAACTGGAAACAACACTTCACAATTTAGAATTTGCATTTCCTCATTGCCAGAACAACAAATTTATAGCAAATGACACAGACAGATAGAGCTACTTGAATATCAAAGTACGACAGGGAGAGTGCAACCATGTCCACAATTTTACAATCAACAAAAATCCATGGAATGGGGAAGAAATAAAACAAAACAAATGGCAGAAAGTAGAGGTAACACAAATAGTGCAATTATCAAACATCCAACAAAAAGAGAAGAAATAAAACAAAACAAATTGGTAGAGGTAATATAAATAATGCATTTATAATCATTCTTGATGATTTAGTGCATGCCTTATAAAGAGGCCAGAAGAATGGCATTCATCCATGTAAAATAAAAATAATCACGCTTTATAAAAAAGACAGGAAACAAAGCCAACAAAAAGCTAGAAACAGATTATATTTTGTATAATTCCAGAGGATTTCAATGATCTAAATCTTATTTGTTTTATATGTATTACTAATACAAGAGGTAGAAATTTGCAGTACTCTGGTGGAAGTATGAGCTGATGAAGGCCCTCCTGCTAAGTTAACAGGATTTAATGGGTATGGATGGGCAAATTGAGTTGTCTGCAAAGGAAACAATAGTATGAATTAAGGAAATAGAAATAATAAGCTTAATATGTTAATTTATATGACACCACAGCACATACATTTACAATCCCCACAGGATAACATGTGCTATACTGTCCATATTCCATATTTACATGAGGATTTGGTTGCCAGTTCCAGGCTGAAGATACTGGACGATGGCTCATTGTAAATACGTCCTACAAAAACTCCTGATTTCAGAATAAAATGCTTATAAGAAAAGGAATAATGGGAGCATAAGAAAACGTTCAGGCATGCACACCCATTACGTATTACCTCTGGAAGCGCCTTTCTCCCATTTGATGTGACCTCAGCAGCAGGCTGCTGTGGTGCTGATACTATAGCAGGATCATGATTTTCTATTGATATATTTGAAACCTGATTATTAGGAAGAATACTGCCACCTTGTATTGAGGGTGCAGGTGATGCAGATCTCCATAGCTGAAAATGCATGCAATGGAATATAGTTCTAAAACATTTTCCATCTGAAAGATGGTGTCTTCTGACACAAAGGACATTACTAACCTGGCTATTAACTGGAGCACTAGTAGCTCTGTTGAACAGAGGATTGTTGGAGTGTATATTATTCACAGGGGAGAAATAATGTTGGTGCTGTTGACTTCCATGATTTGCCTGGGAAAAGGACAAGGATTTGGCAGTTGGAAATCTAATTTGAGGTATTGATGCCAAATCAGGGATTTGTAACATTAGACCCTCTACAGAATTAGCACTGGAAGTTGAAGGCATGGTTGAAGTGTTTTTGGGAGTAACAACATCAAAAGTTGCCCAACCAACATCTGTTGGAGGTAAAGAAGAGTCCTTCTGAATTTCAGTCTGAATAACACCTTGAGGAATTTCCAGATCTGAATTGAAGTCAATCAGATTTTTTGACAAATCTAATTTAGCATCTTCGATCCTAGAAGATGTTGGTTTCTGCAAAAACAAACATTAGCTGTTATGCATAGATTTGGCAAGGGAAGAATCACATGAGCTGAGAAGCCAAGGGGTCGACTATTGTTCTATTTTCCAATTTTAACTTGGTTCATTTAGACATAACTACTGTCTAAAATAAGAAAAATGTTCTAAAAACAATGAAGAGATACAAAATGGAAATCTCTTAGGTGCCCCCTATGATGATTTCTTCAAATCAGATCCGCAGAGAATGTAAATACCCATGCACCACAGGAACAAACATATGCTACAGAAACTAGAACATTGATCATCTGTGAAGAGGGGCCAAGCTAGCTGTAAATTGACACAAACATATATAATTCTGTGAAAATTTATAGTGAGTTTGAGCCTAGTTAGTGGTCTAGTGGACCTCTTTTCACTCTGGTTCATTGGCACCATGGTGGATCAACCTAGCATCACCCCTGGCTGTGAAGCGTCTCTGTTGTTTTCTATTGCTAGCTTTAATAAAAGACATTCCCTGGCGTTGCCTCTAAGTACTCACATGACTTGCGGGCACCTAGGTTTGAGCCCAGGTTGGCGGCCTCTCAATGGAGGCTCTATCAACTGAGCTATCCCTCGGTTCTCAGCTTGTGGATAAATAAAATATTCTGGATTAGTGGATGTTCATCTAGCTTCAGTGTACCAATGGAAAACATAAATCAATAGATGGAGCCACTAAGAGGAAAAGAGTAACACTATGGACAACAAGATAATGCGAATAATATAATAAAGGAAGCTATAAGAATGCATTACCTGTGCTTCAGTAGAGGTATTGGTTGTTGCTTTCTGAGACCTAGGAGGATCAGGAAGTTTGATGGGCAGAATCGCCTTACTACTATTAGTTACTTTGGAAGCTTGTACCACAGAAGAAGCTGGTGCAATCACAACCTTCTGAACATTTTCTGACTTTCCACCAGTTTTCGAGAGATCATCTGGACGTAGTTGGCTTCCAAAGTTGCCCTTTTCTCTTGCTTTAGTAGAGCTATTATTTTGGTCCTCTGTATGACCCTCTGGATGTCCATTAGAATTATTTCGATCTTCTGAGAGACTTTCTATGCTGCGCTTTAGATCATGATTATCTTCATAAATTCCACCATATGCATCTCTTATAACTCCCTGAGATGAATCTGTATTGCTGTTTCCATAAGGGTCTTGATTACCCTGGACCAGTTCAGATGCATAATGGGTTAAAATAATTTGGTTACAGAGAAGCTGTGGATAGTGGATACTACTACATAGAAGTTTATGACTGATCACAAATTCAGATCAGTACCTTAGCTGGTGGCAGATGATCACCGGTTCTTTGGTCTGTGTATCTCTGTTCAACATATACATTCTTGATGAAAGTTCTAAGTCTATCTACATTACTACAAATGAAAACACAGCAATCAAACTTCTAGTATACAGCTACAATATGTATAAAAATAATTGATTGGAGTAGATAACTAACCCACTGTCAATAACAGCGCCTTGAAAGTCCCAATGTTTGAAATATATTTCCTTACCACGCTGAAAGAAAAAGGAATATATGTTGTAAAGCAAAAGGTAATTGCAAAGATTACAGAATTTTCGTAAATTATACATAAGATATTAGATCTACCTCATTGCCCCCTTCCTGAAGAGCAGAAACTTCTTGAGAAGTGAATCTAGCCATTGATATTGATTTTACACGATGACTGAATTCCCGGCTATAAAATGCCAATGATTCAGCAATGAGCAGAGAAGTTCACAGTTGCAATACAGTTTTTAACTGAGAGACAGAGATAGAGAGAAATAACAAAAATACGATTCAGATCTTATCACCACTTACTGTATTCCGCTGCAATTAGTGCAGATGAAAGTAGAGAAGTTCGTGCATACATATTGCGGTCCCTGTTAATGAACATTACTTTTGGGTTATTTCACAGAAGATATCATGCATTTTATATCTCGTACGATCAGTGTATTTAAGGCTTATGAAGCATCCAATAATGTTTAGTAGACAGCTCCAGGGTCAGAACATGAAACTAGGGTCAAGATGGGTCACCTACTGTTTTTATAAATAGTATTAATGACCATTTGATTTTTCTCAAGGAAGCTTCACCATTGTTCAATGGCATGTATCATATGTTGTTTAGTCTTCCCACTTGAAACCAGCTTCTAGATGCACTAAGCTTCTAGATGCACTACGTTTTTTTTTTTTCTGTGACTGAGATTCACTACAGAAATTGGGATCATGTATAGTAGCAAATATCTAAACTGAAGCCACAAGTAACTATTGCAATGCACGGAAGGGGAAAATCAACTCAATTTAACAATTGTTGTTAGCCAGCATGCAGAGCGACGTTATATGGTAGCAGGTCTAAAGTCTAAACAATTTAAAGTCGTTGGCATGATACCTATCGTACCAAATTCAATAGTTTCATATATATGTACTCGATCGCAAAATAAATTAAAATTTGAAACCATGACCACCGATAGGTGGAGAATTTAGACAGTTGTCCAGTTTCTGACAGAAACACGAACACATAAACTCAGGTAGGAGTTGCCTGCCCAAAACAGCCATCCTCCAGCTAAGGCTAAGGCAAAGGCAAAGGCAAACCACCATTAGGATTCCAATCTCCTATGAGGGACCATTTTATGAGCATCCGAGAACAAAGCGACAGGTAGACTCCAAACCCCAGCCAAGCCCTCTCCTCCTGACCTACGCAAGGCCGCACGATATCTCTCCTCTCCGCTGTTGGGTTTCTTCACACAAGGATCAAACATTTCTGAGAAACGGAGCTCACCAGGCTGTTGCAGTTGATGCACCGGCGGTTTCCGGGGAGCTTGAGCAGGCCCCGGATGATCTTCTCGTTCCTCTCATCCTCCTTCACCCTGCTCCCCATACGACCGGCCCCCAACGAAATTCCGCAGCTTTGGAAACAAAATCGAGCTGCAAGAACACAGGAGGCCCGTGTGAAAATGGCCGGCGAGTGGATTGGAGAAGGCCCAGAGCAAAATGCTTTGGAGATTGATGGACTTGCCTGCTTTGCTCCGTCACCTCCGTGCTGTTCTTGGCAGAGGGAGAGAGAGAGAGGGGAGTTTTGAAGAGTTGGTCGCCTCGTTGGCGGCTGACGTGCCCGTCTAGCCGCCGGACTGCCCGTGCACCGGTCCAGCACGCCACGGCCGTGCTTACCTGTGCGCCTGCGCGGGGAAGCGGGACAAGGCTGATTACCAAAAATGCCCTTGTGTGTAATTTAAAGGTCAGGTCTGAACTTGCAAGCTATATCGGAATTGGATCCCGAGCACCGAAGAGCGGAAGTGGAGTAATCTATATCGGAATTTACCGAAAAACAAATGTTAGTTAAGTAACGTTTATTGGAGAGGAATAAAATTTTGTTTTGGAGCTTCCTAGCCGAACAAATAGACTGTTCGTTAACCCGATAACTCAACGCAAGCGGCCGTCGAGAACCTTCGCGTCCTTCTAAACATCCCATCGGACGGCACGCGTGTTATTTCTTCACTATTCCGATTGCGATACGATATCGTGCTGACGAAACGAACGGAGCAAAAATTAATGAAACAACCAATATTTGATTCGGGACCTATTTCCATTTCACAACCGGGCACCAACATGCGCCATGCTACCTAGGCCGTTGGATACGGACAACGAAGCACCCAGAAGCTTTTAGAACTTTACGTCTGGCGCTCGAGACGCTGAAATGAGCAAAGACTGTGAAAAAATCACCAAAATTGTATATAAATTTCATAGGACAATTCAGATTTATAGGAAAAAACAAGTGATTTGAGAAAATTTTCCGCGATTTAAAGGAGACCTCAATCGTTCTCCATGGATCCTTGAATGTGATAGTCAAACTCCCATGAAATCTGGACAAGTTATTTTTGTGGAAAGAACTTGAAAATGTGACATCACCATCTAGTGATCTCTTCTATGTTAGTTCAATAATTTTTTGACTGAGCAACTTGTAAATGAATTGATAGATTAAGACTATTGTTACTAGGTTAGTGCAACCGTACTGTTTACGATGTGCAAACAATATTTTTTATATCACGTGTACAGTGCACAAATAATGTTTTCCATACTTATATCCGCTGTCTGGTGACACTGTCCAACAAAGAATGCGTAGCAGCAGTGAGCCCGTGATCGAGGGCTGAGTCAAATCTGCCGATTCGCGTCTCCACTCACAAGGGCACCATCGGTATATACATCGTGTGACAAAATAGAAACGGTCTGCATTCGTTCTACGCTCAATGATTTGGAGGAGAAGCATCGGAAACGCATGCCGTGCTCTTCTAGTAGAGAGAAGATAGAAGGGGCGTGGAGACCAATTAATTCCATCTAGAATGTCATGTTCAGTACGTTTCCAAACCTAAATCAGCATCCAAACGGACGATGCACGAATTGACAACCATATACATGAGACATTTTGTTTAGTTTCTCATCACGAATAAACACTTCCTTCCTAGAACACACCGACTTTGTAGATAGTCAGATACATAGTTACATGTATAGTCAACGAGAGACCGAGAAGATTGAAGAAACGCTCATGAACACGTACGTATATTCAATGAGACGCTAAGAAGATTGACGAAGTTACCATTGACGACATGGAACGTCACGTAGTGCTGAAATAATAACGGTTAAAATTTAAAACAAACCTAAGAATAAAACCGGATACAAAGCCATGAGAATCTTGCAAGAAAAGAAGTTGCTCTGGATGAGAGCTGTGAGTCATGTCCGGAAGTGCGGGAAGTCTATGAACCACATTTTCTTGGAGTGTCCCGTTGTGGTGAGCTTATGGCAGACCGTCGGCCTGCAGCCATATATTTGTGCAGGACATGCGACCTTCACACGAGTCATGTCCTAATCATGTGCCTGCAGTGCAGTTCAATGCCTTGATCTTGCTGCGTTGTTGGCATCTTTTGAAGAGGATGAATGCAATGGTTCTTATGGCGAGGAGAGTCAAGTCTTGCGCAGGTGCCGAGAGATTTCAGGTTTTAGCCATGCAGGTTTGGACGGCAAGGTGAAATGGTCAAGAATGTCTGGTGCTCTCTCTTCTCGTTGCCACATTTGCAGGATGGAGACTTACCTAATTGCGATGTAAACTGAAAATTATGTGTAAGTGTTTGTAACCTTGATGAGCCATTAAGGGCTGGAAAAGTAAATGAAATATAATCAGGTGGGGGATCCTTCCCCTCCCATTGACAGTCAAAAGGGAAAGAATGAATCTAAGAAAAATGTGCAAACACCCATGCATGCAAAGTCTCACTAGGACTTAAATTTAGGTAGGCAGAAAAAGAAAGTGTTGGTATGCCATTGGACAGTCGACGACGAGGAGTAGTCGGAGTTGCCCTCAGGCCCAGAAGCTTCAGTCTATTTATTAGGGTCCGGAAGCTCCGTCTCATTTATTGTTCTTAGAAAAAGACCATGAGACAATGGTGGATCTAGAAAAATATAATATAATGTATTCTTTTCTTTCATTTTCTACGTTTAGCTTCTACTTAATTTCATGACTACAAATGTGCAGGAGGGGGACTTTTTTTTTATAACGCAGGAGGGGCTTTAACCCCCACCAACCCACATTAGAGCATGGTCAGCTTAAATTCCCTTTTAGTATTAAATTACTTCCTTTTTTTTCTTAATCTTAAGCGTGTGGTCACGTGGATAAACAGAAAAAAAAGATCTGTATAAAAGTCATTTCGTGTTTTCAACCACGCATGTGCATAGTACTTACTTCATTTTTAGAGCTATTTTTCGAAATTGCCAATTCCTTCTCTCCTGCTCAACACCACGCATCAAAGTTGTAAAGCCGCACATGCCACGACAGCACAACTATTGTATGCTCCTATGTCTTCTAAATTAAAATTTTCTTCATATGATAAGATGCCTTGTGTAAGAAAATTGAGGCATCACAATTTCCTCATAATGAATTATTAGTGGATATGAATTATGAACTGTTGTCTATAGTTTGGACTCAAACTCAAAGGCTTTAGGCCTTGTTTGGTTGTTACATTTTTAGAAACAATGGTATTAAGAAACCGTAGTTTTAGAGGCAAGGACACACAAAACCCAAGTTTTAAAAAAGAGATATAGAGTGGAGTTTCTAAGTCTCCAAAAATACTTTAGTTTTAGCAACACCATGGTTTTTAATTTTTTTATTTAATTGGGGGATGAGAGTCCCCAACTTTTCCATTTTCCATTGATACTAGTAAAAGCTGGGACTAGATGGAGCATCAAGATGTGCCCCAGAATTACAAGGAGCTCCATGGCTCAAGATGAGACAACAGAGGGATGAGAGGGATGTTACATTTTTGAGAACAGACTACAACATTCAGTGACTCTCTCACTGCCCCTAGGAAGCCTGCAGGTCCACAGCCTACATTCTTCCTTGCAAATCACCAGCAGTCTCTTCACATCAAGGCATTCACGCTTGAAAACTACACCATTTCGGTCCTTCCATAATTGCCAAAAGCATAGGAGGAGCATAGTGGATTAGGAACTCTGATGGGATGTGAGGCGGCGGCTTTGCATTCCAAGCACCCGAGGCACAAGGTAGTTGATCAGTAGGCCATCCAATTTTTCTCCAGAAATTTTTTGAGAATGCACATCCAGAGATGATGTGGTCAGCATCATCATCCCCAGCATTGCAAATCGGACATACACCACTGTCAACCATCTTCTTCTGCTTGAGGTCGACTTTGCACTGTATGCGACCTTGAACAATAAGCCAGCCGAAGAATTTCACCCGCGGCGGAGCATAGCTTTTCCAGATGAAATCGAAGTGTTCACAGGAGTCATTGGTCGAGGCCCGATAGATTTAGGACACGTCTAGCTGCTGGTCAGCTTTAATGAAAGAGCATTCTCTGGAGTCATTCGTGTCAGAGAGAGTGTGTTGTCTAGGAGGGTTTCGATCGCTAAGAGGTCCCTGGCTGCAGCTCTTGACCGCCTTGGAACAAGGTACCCGTCCAATCCATGGTTGCACACGTCCCAAATAGAAGCATCGTCACTTGTCAGGTGACTGTATAAGGCGGTTGATTTCCAGTCCAAATACCAAGCCAGAAGTTGGTGCTGCGGCTGTTGCCAACGACTACTCTAAAGAAGCTTCTGTATGCCGAGCATTCTGTACTGCATCCCAGTGTTGCCCTTCAACATCACCTTTGTGTGTGGCTAAGTCAATTCTTTCCTGTGCCCAGGCTGAAACGGTGCACCAATTTCAGCAGAAGGCAAGCATTTTGGACGCCAAGGCGACGGATTCCAAGACCACCATCTTCCATTGATCGGCAGGCAGCTTCCCAAGCAACCAGGCACTGTCCCCCTTTGGTTTTCTCTTTTCCTATCCATAGGAAGGCTCTGCGTTTGGCATCAATCTGCTCCAGGACGCCAGTTGGTAGTTGTAGGGCGGTCATTAGGTACATTGGCAGTCCATCTAGTACAGAGTTGATCAGGACCACGCGGCCTGCATGGCTTAGAAGCATTGCACTCCATCCTGAAAGTCGCTTATCAATCTTGGCGATCAAGGGTGCAAATGATGACAGTCTGAGCTTGATGTTCGACAGGGGGAGCCCAAGGTACGTTTGCGGAAAGGTGTCTTGTTTGCACTGCAGGATCTCGATAAGCCGTCCCAAGGTATTGGGGTCGACATGCATGGGTACCGCTGTATTCTTACTGTAATTGATCTTGAGACCAGTGGCCAAAGCAAAGGCATCCAATAGTTCTAGGAGCCGTTTAACGAGGCTCGAACCAGGATAAGCATATCGTCAGCATATTGGAGTACATGGCAAGCATCCTTGGTTAAAGGGTGACGAACCATTCCATCTTTTTTGATCAGTTTCTGTAAAACATCAGCCACCAGCAGGAAAAGATACGGCGACAGTGCATCCCTTGCCGCAGTCCTCTTTGGCATGTGATCCATGGTCTTGGGTGACCATTTACCAGGATTGATGGCTTGGACGTTCGAAGCAGGGAGTACAACCGGTGGTTTTTAAAATTACTTCGGTTTTAAAAGTATAATTCTTATTCTAATCAAATACCCCAGTTTATTTCTAAAACCAAAGTACTCTCACCGTCCACAAAAAACGAAATTTTGGTTTTGTCTTAAGTCAAACTATTCTAATTTTGACCAAATTTATATCAAAATATATTAAAATTTATGCTACCAAATTAATATCATTAGATTCATATTGAAATATATTTTTATATCATACACATTTGATATCGTAAATATTGTTAGATTTCTATTCAAACTCGGTCAAACTTACGATGGTTTGACTTAGGATAAAGTTAGGATTTCATTCTTTCGTGGACGGAGGGAGTACTATTTTTCAAAAACTCTAAAAATACTTTTAAAAACCCTTTAAACCCGAAACCAGCCACTGGGGCCCACATGCAGTAAACAATGTGAACCCGTCGCGCGGTGTCCGGAAAAGGACACTGGCCAATGGTTTTAAATAGTTTTTAATTAATCTCATCCAAGGATAGCAATTAGCAAACGACCCGCAGAAACAGAACAACTCTCGAACCTTCCAAATTCCGTCGAATCGTTCCCCGAGCCCTAATTCTCTCGCCAAATTCGCCTGATCCGACACGCGATCTCTCGGCTCGCCCCAATGGCCGACAAGGAGAAGCCGGAGGCGGAGGCGGATGGCGCGGAGGAGGTGGAGTACGAGAGCGACCTCGACGACGCGCCCCTCCCGGCGCTGCGGCGCCGCGCCGCCGCGAGCGACGACGAGGGCGAGGAGGAGGACGACGACGAGGACGGAGGGACGCCCTTGAGGCGGAGGAAGGCCGGATCCGACGCGGATTCCGACGGGCAGGGCGCCGCGGAGGAGTACGACGAGGGCGCGTACGAGGAAGGCGAGGAGTACGAGGAATACGACGAGGAGTACGAGGAGTTCGAGGAAGCGGGTGGCCGAGGGCGCGGGGTGGATGCCGTGGCGGTGGCCGCAGCGGGTCAGGATGAGGGCGAGGCGGGCGATGGGGAAGTTGAAAAGGCGGATGAGGCAGCACCAGGGGATGAGGAGGAGAAGAAGGGGAACGAGCCCTACGCTGTGCCGACGACTGGCTCCTTCTACATGCACGACGACCGTTTCCAAGAGGGCCGAGGCCGTGGGCGTGGGCGCCAAAGGTTGGTTTGTTGCCTATCTATCTTGCTATTATTTTTGCAAGTGATATGAGAATTGAACCATAGATACACATTTGGCAATCTACCTTAGTTGCATTGTCAGTCTAGTTTATATGCACGCTAATTGCAACATGAGGGATTCTGTTTTCGGTTCGTTCAATCTGAGGTCATCCAAAGGCTGTATTGCACTGGCTAATGAGTAATAATCTGCAAGCACTAAAAAATTCCAGGTACTGTTATTATAATGAGATTGTTAAAAAATATATGATACATACATGCAGTTGATTTGTCTAATTTTCACTCATTGATGTAGGAGATGAAAACGGTTAGAATAAGCGTTATTCCGGGTTCTCTGTAATAATGATGGAGTAATAACTTGTGCATGCATAGCAGTTACTTATGGCAGTTTGTTGTTTATTTATAGAAACATGGGGCAGCATTTCCACACAAAAAAGGACATGGAACAATAAAAATTGAGTGCATAATGCATTGATTAATGAGTGGTAAATGGAGCAAAAAAGTTCAGTACATAGTGCCACGCAATTTTCCCTAAAAAGAAAGAGAAAGGATAGTGATCTAGAGATAGCATGGAAACAGACAAGAATAACTATGAAACAGGGTAAATGTGATATGAAGCACAGTATGGAATATATCTTGCTGCTTGCAATTTCAACCAGTGGAGATAATATCATGCATCATTGAAGCACTGTGAGTAAAGATATGACAGTGGAGTTCTGGATGAGAACTTGGAAAAAAAATTTTGGTACACTTAGACACAGGAAGTATAGTTGGCCTACTTTAAAAAAATACATATTGCAACATTTTTAAGAAAAAAGTGGACTAATCGTTGAGTGAACTGTGTGCTGAATTCAATCAGACTAGAGAACTTTTGTTATGTTTGTATGAATATTCTACATTAACATCAGCAATGTTGAAGCGATGCTCGGTCTATAATTGTTCAAGATTCAGGTTTTGATTGTGGCTAATGTTTCTGTATTGTCCATGTAGGAGAATGGTTAACAGTAAAAGATTGTGGAGTCCAAAAGAGGACCAAGCCTGGGTCCATGACAGATTTGATGAGATGGATCTACACGATTTTCATGGTGACAATGTAAGTGGGTCCGACCCCTCCCCGGACCCCGCGCAAGCGGGAGCTCAAACACCGGGCTGCCCTTTATACATTTAAAACACCGCAGTAGGGGATTCACCTACTGTATTCCCCTAAAAAAATGCAAGTGTTCTGCATTTATGCATGCATCTTTCTTAACGTATTATTGTCTCTTCATCTGTACTTTCAGCCAAAAAGAAAGCAGGGAGGTGGCTTTAGAGCACGCGGTGTTGGACCTGGTGGTAGACCTCATGGTATTAGCCGTGGTAACTTCAGAGGCAACCGATCTCGGTCATACTATTATGATGGTGGCAAGAACTACACTTATGTTCCAAAGGAATCTCATGCTTACCATGGTAACTCAAAAAATGCTCGACATTCTTCATACAATAATGGGAAGAATAGAGCTCCAAAAGCCTCTCGTGCTTGCTATGATGATGTTAAAAATTATGAAAATGTCCCGAAAGAACCTCGCACTTACTACGGTGATGCTAAAAGCCAGCAGAATGCACCAAGAGCAGTTCGAGGAAGAGGCTCCAAGCGTTACCAACCCCGCTTGAGAAGTACCACTGATATATCTTCAGTGCAAAATACTAAGTGAGTGGAAGTCTTTTTTTAGGCAGTCTTAGGTCTTAGAAGCTTTTCTTATGGTATATAACTAACATTTGCATTGTTTCTGTTATCACATTTCAGATCTCAGAGTCTTGAAGACACTTCATCAAATCCAAACTCGGGAAAACACCAAACCCAAACATCAAATTCTCGACCTGAGCAAGTTCTTCCTGTCAAGCCAACTATCGCTTCAAACTTGAATTCAGCTTCACCACCATTTTACCCTTCGAGGCCATCCAATCAAGAATTTCCAATTAGTCAAGGAGGGAGTGTACAACTTAGTAATAACCTATTAAGAGGGAAGGCCTTTGTACCATCAGTTGGGCATGTTGAAGCTGCTATGAAGGGAATGAATAGACATGCACTGCTTCCAACTGCATCATCATCAAACGGTTCATTTCCTATAGTCACTAATCCACATCCAACTGTTCAACAAAATCCAGTTCGATCACCTACACAACAAGCGCCCAGGACACCTACCCAGATGTTTGGTGCAAGATTTGGCAATAGCAATAAAATATCACCTGTGAAACCTGCATCCACAATTATGAGTGACGACACAGGAAATTTCTTCACGTAGTGGATCAAACAAAATTGATTCTCCACTGATGGTTAAGGAACAACCTGGTGACCAAGGAGAAGAGCATGCTTCTTTTATCTATGGCGGAGCTCATGTTCTTGGGGCTACAGGTGCAATGGGCCTCAAGCTTGGTGATCAAAATTTCCATGGCACCCCAGCACTGCTGCCAGGTTTGTATTGTCGCTCAGTAAAATACGAGTTTAATAACATGAATGATAAATCCATAGCATGGATTATGGAAAAGAGTAATCCATCTGAAGATTCTACTTAATTGATACTAGAGAGTAGAGAGCTACAGGCTACTTTGAATTATGAGGGAAAGTATTTCAGCCTGCAAGTCTAATTCCACTTTACCAGTTCTGTGAAGTGTATCAATGAAATAAAACTATTTGATGGTTGCCTTAAACCATGAATAAAGTGAAGCAACTGAACTGAGTTTCCTAATGTTAAGTGAAGCAACTGAACTGAGTTTCCTATCCAGGGCCAAGCTACTTAAAAAAAAAACTTTTACCATCATATCTTGGGTGACTGTTAATTTGTTTTCCTAATGTTAAGTGAAGCAACTGAACTGATGTTTCCTATCCAGGGCCAAGCTACTTAAAAAAAAAACTTTTACCATCATATCTTGGGTGACTGTTAATTTGTTTTTTCAAAGAAGATTGGGTTTAATTCCATATTGTCATGGTGCTTTCAAGGTTATTAGTATCTTGGTAACTGGGCACTAACTTGCGGAGTGTGAATACACCATTATACAACACTTGGTTGCTTATATCTCCTCTCCATACTTGTTTTGGACTGCGTATGTTTTGAATCTGATAATCAATTCTTTTCTTTCATGTATATAGTTATGCAGTTTGGAGGTCAGCGTCCAGTTGGGCCTGGTGTTCCTTCGATTGGTATGGCTCTTCCAGGATTTGTGTCTCAGCAACAGCTTGGTCTCAGCAATTCAGAGATGACTTGGTAAGGACTTGGTTATCTTTGGAGTCTGGACTTTTTGAAAGCACATTTGCTTTGTTTTCTGTAACATTGTTGCAGTTTGCTTGTATTATGTTAGTATTAGTATTTTGCTGTTGCATATGGAGAGCATGGGATGACATTAACCACACGAAGCATCATCATTGTACATTAATATCAGGATGTAAAACAATATTAATATGACTATGTAACTACATATCAGTTCGAACTGAAGTGATGTTGCTGTATTTGTAATTGAATGTGCTGGTATTGTACTCATAATTAGCTTGTACATAAGTACCTAACTTTGTTTTTTTTTGTATTCTAATGACATTAGGCTACCAATATTGACCAGTGCCTCTGGAGGTCTAGGAGCACCTTATGGTTCACCTTATATAGCTGTGGATGGAAGCTATTACTCCAGACCATCAGAACAAGCATCTTCATCAGATTCTATTAGGTATGTTGGTATAATACTCTGATATGGTCCAATATGGAATTTTTTGGATTTCAGTTGCATGTTATTAAAGGAGGATGGATTATTCCGTCTCATCATATGTCTCCTGTATGCAGAGAACCCTTTGCAAATAATGCCTCTTCTATGTTGAAGTCCCAAGGAATAGCAGGTAAAAAAGATCTAGATTCCCTTTTACTGTACTTGCAATTCTTCACCAGTATCCATTTTCAATATGTTTGTTCCTTTGCATCGCCTGTGTCCTAGAAATGTTTTGACACCTTTCTCCCTTTTGCAGAGGTTGCAAGTGATGAACCCAGCCAACGTCAAAATAAACCTCGTCGGTATGTTACAAATAACAAAATATATCTGATATTCTAATTGTCTGCTCCCTGCTTTAATACTATATGTGTTGACATCATTCCACTTTTTGCTAGATACTCGGAGATGAACTTTGGCCAATGAACATAGTGATGATGGTACATAATGAGGACTCATTATGGGGTCTGAGTAGGACCTGTGCAAGATCCAGGCCTTACTGAGTCCTTGCAGCATTTCACTGCCTGATGTCTAGCACTTTGGGCTATCTTTCTACCCACAAAATGCCCAGGTACATAAGCTTATCCTATTGCACAGCCTCCGATCCTGCATGGTTGACTTTGGAATTTTTTTTGTATATATTTTTCTGTTCTCAGTGAAGTAATGAAGAACCAAGGCCTGGAAAATATTTTCATTAGCGTAGATGTACCTCCAGTCTTGTTAGTTGAGTTCGAGACAGCAAAAACAAGCTAAAAACAGCTTGCTTTCCCTTTCTGAATGTCAAGTAGAATTGACTGGAGAGAGAGAGAGAGAGTTATACTAGTAGCTAGTAAGCTTAGATCTGGTTTCAGTGCTTATTATCGACACCTGTCGGTTGTTACACAATCCGGACACTGCACATGTGCAGGTTTGACAGCTGAAGGTGTCCAAACCATCACTATGGTCATTTGCTGTGATTATTCTGCTGGGCTGGTGTTGTTACATTATTAGGTGAGTTTGTCGGCATTTCAAGTGTTTGGATCCTTGGGTCCTTGCTATGCCAGCCAACGATTCCTGACCCTGGTGTGTTTGCATTTTTATTAGGTGAGATTTACATGGCACTCTACGCTGGCACATTACCGAACGTCATCCCATTGCTTATACAGTCCATAAGCGTGAAAGTCTGATGGAAATCGGGAGAAGCTTCCGTTCTGCTAAAGCTCGTGTCCCATGGTAAAATCAGTCTGTGTACTTGGTTGTGCGCTTGCTTCTGTGCTTGCCGTCGTAGCTCTTGGTACTCGGCTGGCTTGCATCCTCTATTTGTGACTGTTTATGAACCTGTAAACTTATTATCTGATCCGGTGTGTTAAGTGTTGAAAATACCATTGTCCACGACAATAGTATATGCTATGATAATTGAAATGTCTATATATGGTGGTTAATCCTTCTTGGGGATGTTGACAAATCACACCCTTGGCATACAAAAACCATCCGTCGAAAACGCCAGTACATATCATGCTCATCGTGCTGCGCGACTTTCCGAACATGCTTACCTTGCCTATTTGTGTAGGAGGGAGCTGTTCCACTGCATGGCATCAACGAGTGCCTGGAGCCAATGGCTCTTGGATTAAGACTATTGTCCAGCAATTTATAAGTGTACGCAGCCGCAGGCATCAGGTTCTTGATTTCTCCTCCTGATTCGTGTGCAGTTATTAGTCAGACTGCCTTGCATCTGCATTACTGCAACAAGGGTAGAGCGAGCAGTCGAGCAGAGCCATGCCGTATCGCTGGTACTCCCAGTCCCTATTGGTCTTTGCGCCGCACCGCCTTGTGCGATGTCGTGCACCGAGCCACCGACCGATCCAATAGGATTTGTGTCAGTCCCCTGTTCTCTACGATTCCACTGTGCCGTTTCTTTGACCCCTGTCCTCTACGATTCCACTGTGCCGTTTCTTTGACGGAGGACCAGCATCCGTCTTTGCATCTGAATCTTTAACAAACGCTCAGGCCAGCCCATGCATTATTGGCAACATTCTCTCTCACCGTCACCGGCATGATCACTCTCTAGAGCCAATGATTTGAGCTGGTTGTCGAGACACAGTCATCTAGTGCATCTCCGAGCACAATTCCAGGCCATCGCATGACCAATCAAACAACCTTTCAATGATCCCATACGTATTGGTATGGCACATTCTCACATGGAGAGCCTGGCAATGTAGATACTCAAGTTTTTGCCATCTTTTACTAGTGTTAGATATATACAGATCATTTTAAAACTAGCAATTGAAGTCACATTGACACACCACATTAGCACAAAAAAAAAGGATAAAAAACATGTAGATTTTTTCTCTGTTATGGCAAATATATACAAGTCATTCTAGCTAATAAAACTATCAACCGAAGATTCGGCTTCTATTTTAAGGCTAACCTCATTTTTCTCAAGGATGGAGGGAAATTGAGAGAAAATAAGTTCATTTTTTCTTCATTTCTCTCGATTCCTTAAGAAAAATGAGGTTGCCAAACAAAACAGTCACAAAAGCTTAGGATATCCCGGTAACTTGTCCCGCTTCCCGGCAGCAGAAATAGATGCCATCCTTAACACGCTGCCCGTAAGCTGCTCATGTAGTACTCAGTATTTGAACAAGACGAGCCTCACCACTGCGCCGGCACTGTTGGTACTTGGCAAGGGTAGGTGTAGCCACTGACCTACTGCTCGTGTACCAGCCTCGCCGATCCCTTGCAGCAGCAGCGCCAGGGCCAGAGGTGGCGCCCATGGCGACGACTGTACCAAGCCATCATTTACCATGGGCATAAGAAGTGGCCAGATCTCGCCCACAATCCCGACGACAGAATAGGAGAATATTGCCTCCTCGCCCATCCTTTTTAAGAGTTCGAAGCCTTTGCTTGCTTCGCTTCGCTCGAAGCGACTAGCTCGGACAGCGGAGTAGACAGAGTGACAGACAGAGAGAACCGGTAGTGAAGTTTGCAGTGAGTGAGACGGCCGGGGAGTGAAGGACGGCGATGAGGCGGCTGCGCATCGGCAGGGTGCTGGACTGCTTCCAGCAGTCCTCCTCCCTGTGCGGCGCCTGCGTCTGCATCCGCGCGCCGGAGGACGAGGAGGCGGCGGCCGTCGAGCGGGAGGCGCTGGTGACGAGCGATCACCGCCGGCAGCTGCAGGACCAGGCGCTGCGGCTCAAGGATCTCGTCGACGGGACAAGGACGCTCGGCTTCCATTTACAGCCCAAGGTCGGTACTGCACTACTGCTGCTTCGTTCTCTTGCATAGTTGCATTGCATTCATGCATGGCTGATCTGTTGTTCACCTGTTATCCTCCATGAGGATGAGATATATAGCAAATGTGCGGTGCACACCATGTGCCTACCTACACCTCCATGGCCTTGTCTCGTATAGATGTTGTCTTCAGTCTTCGACTTGTCTGCTTGATGCAGACGGTGGAGCTGAGGGTGTCCGTGCACTGCAACGGCTGCGCCAGGAAGGTTCAGAAGCACATCTCCAAGATGGAAGGTATTATCAATCGCAGCATGCATGTTACTCCGATCTTCACTGCAGACTGTTAGGTGTGCCTGCTAGATTGCTACCATGAAAGTCGCATCATTTGGTATAGTCATCCTGAACCCGACCCCAGAGTCACTCTTGCCAAACTTAATTTTCAGGCTATCCTTGTCAGATGTTAATAAACCACAGCCCTTTTCTCCCCTTGCATCCCTGAAATTTTCAGCCACTTTTGTATGTATCGGAGAGCCAAATATCTTGTTCCCACATCTTGAAAAGAGACCAGACGACGTTGCCGTGCAGTATTGGACAGCTAGCCACGGCTAGATACTCCCATGCAATGCAGTAGCGGCCTGTTTAGCTCCATTCTAGATCTCTGGTAGATTGGGAAAGCTACTATCTTATAGCATGTGGCATTGTAGAAGAGACAACTTTTAGATCGTAAAAGTTTTTAGGCAAAAGTGGCATCTTTGCATAAGCTGGATTATGGACGCCGGATGGCTTCAACTGCTGGACAGACAGGGTAGGCTATAGGCATCTTTCAAACAGGGAAAAAAACCGTACGAATTGAGGGTGATGGCGCGTGGTGCGGCAACTGTTGAGCCCCCGGTGCCCTCATCATGCAGGCATCGACCGGATCCCCTTCCCTGTATGTGTCCTGCGGCCCTGTAAACCTGTCCAGTCGGCCTGAAAACGACCGTCCTGATTGTGATTGATGGTGGAGGCTGCTGGTTGTAGGAACACAAGCATTTTGCTGTGCCGAAGAGCTCTGCATTGGATGCAACTGCCATAGCCGGTATCACTATGTACGTATGTACCAGCCGCAGCACGGGCACTATATACTGTCAGCTACCACTGCTGCGGCGCCGAAGCGTGTTCGCGCGCAGTCGCAGGCTCATCACAGGAGCTCCAGTTCTTGGGTCTCGTCGCGTGCCCAGCCCCAGACACGCCTCCGGCAGCGGCAGGCCCAGGCATTCACGGCAACTGTCATCTCGTCGCCGCTCGCCGATCTGTCCTTTGCTCGACGGACGCTGAACGTAGGGCAGGCGGGGGCCTCCGCCTCCCACGGCACATGCTCGGCCTGTGCACGTGGCGTCTCTGAAGTCTGAACTGAATGCCTCACATGAATCCATTGCCATCTGCCAATGGATATTCAGAAACCCATGATCGATGATGCCATATACTGTGTCTTACTAGCTGGGCAGGATTCATCTATGATTTATCCGGGAGATCAGAATGTAGCGTGCGTGGTCACCATACAAATGCTTGCATGTTCTGGTGGTGATGTATGTAATGTGCAGTGCAGCCGTGACATGGTTCGAGGTGGATCTGGAGGGCAAGAAGGTGGTGGTGAAGGGGGACGTGACGCCGTTCGAGGTGCTGCAGAGCGTCTCCAAGGTCAAGTTCGCGCAGCCGGCGGCGGCGGGCCCCAAGGAAGCTGACGGCCTGCGGCCACTCACTGCCACGCTATTCTGAAGATGGGGATGGGGATGAGGGGATCCGTCCGTCCGTGCCTGAAACGGCTGGCACGTATCCAGTGCCAGAATTTGGAACAGACCCGCAGATTCGGCCGTCGAGCTCGGGCCTTCGCTTTTCAGTACTGTGGTGCCGGTGGTGGTACACTGGTACTACGAGCTCGTGTGGTGCTGGCACACCTGACCTGATGATCCTGGTGGCAGTGGCCCGTACTCTCTCTCTCTCTCATAAATAAAGCAGAGAAGACGTCGTGTGTTTGGATACACCATGGCCCAGGGACAGGCTTTCCCATTCGGGCCCATGCAAAGCCCGTATGGGCAGGCGCTCGTTGACGATTTGACAGATGCATGAACCATCATTTACCCCAAAACTGGTATCTGTAGCATATGAATAATGAATATTAACAGCAGATGACTAGTTCTTGCTTACAAGTTACAATTACAGGCAGGGAAGAAAGGTCAAAACACCTCAGCAGCCAAAACGCTTACGAGTTTATCAACAATAACAACTGCCCACAAGTTACTCTTCCGGTCTTAACTTTTTTCTTAGAAAAAAAACTTCGGTTTGCCATCCGGACGCATTTTTTTCGCCATCATCTTGTTAATTAGGGGATGTAGCGTACATGGAATGTGCAACAAGCCCTCGTGCACTCGGTTGCCTCGCGCTACATTCTGGAACTTGCTCCGGTGCCTCGCGCTGTGTCCCAGCCCAGCCCCAGGCTCCAGCAAAATCGGAGCTAACTGAGGAACTTCGGAGATGCACGGTGGAAAGGAACTGTGCTTCCTCGTACGCTGCTCCACCCAAAGATTACTTCAGTCGTCGGCTTCTGAACACATTATGAAGCTCGGAAATGCCATGGTAATGTCCCTGAAAAACCAGTAACAGTTCAGAAGGTAATCATTTTTTCTTGTTGTATGTTGGAGAAAATATCGCTTGGAAAAAGGAAAAGGGAAGGACCAACAGCTTTTTTTACTGTCTTTTTTGTTTCGATTGTCAAGACCAACAACTTGAGGTTCCCTCGGTCCCAAAATTGAGTTCGCTTTCTTTGATTTCCGTACACGGTTAATTATTCATCTTATTGAAAAAATATTTGTTAATATTATTTATTATTTATTGATTATGTTCATAATCATGTTATACATTATCAAATATTTTTTGAATAAGACGAGTGATTAATCGTGCACATAAATCCAAGAAAACGACTTCAATTTTGGGACAGAGGGAGACAGCCAGGGGAAAGGCGCTACTCACTGCAAATAGGGGAGTGACATGTTTCTTAGTGCCGCCGGGTTCTTCTTCACAAATTCCTCCCATTCTTTTGGATCTATCCTCCCATCTCCATTTGAGTCCGCTTGAATGAATGTCTGCAGTTCAAATAGAGCAGCACAGTACATGCTACAAACTTAGAACGAAGAACAAAAATATATGGTCTTTGCAAAAAAAGGAAAAGGAGAGAAACACTGAAGATAGGTGTATATCAATTACATTATCGACAATAGTCTCGATTGTGGTATCTGAAAGATGGAGATCAGATTCGTCGAGCAATGCCAAGACCATCTCCCTAAGCTGTTTCAAAGAACAATTAAAAAAAAAGGCTGACTAAATTAGAATGCAGCTATATGTTGGAAAAGACAGGACAACATAATGAAGGAAGGAACGAGCATCCACCTCTTCTTTCTCGATGTAACCTGTGCCCCTCAGATCATACAGCTTGAACGCGACTGCACATATAGAAGATAAGAAACCCAAACCAACCATGTCAATTCACCAGCACGCACGAGAAGGAGAAAAGATGAATTTGAACACACGAGCGGGGTTAGGTACACAGTTCGTACACGCTGTCTTGTCTGATGTCGGCGCTTTAGGGTGGAACACGCTGAGCGAGCGCACGAATTCCTCGAAATCGATGACCCCGTTGCGCTTGAGATCGAAGAGATCGAAGACCTGCCAACCACGGAGAGCAATTAAGAACCGAGTCGATGGAGAGATGTGATGACCGAGCGACGAAGAAGCTTAATTTCCCGTGGCGCGGTAATTAAATCCGAAATGGGGAGGTAGAGATGCGCGATGCTTGCGTGCTCACCCTGTCCGCGAAGAGGCTCGCTCTCTGGGTGTTCCTGAACAAGGCGAGGTGCAACTCCTCCTGGCCAACACAGACGGACCAGCTCGATCGTCAGCGCGAAAGCAGGTTATTGCTGTACTTTGTTAGCACGACAGAGCATCATGGAGGCAGAATCCCACCCACCGTCCACGCCCTTACCTTGTGGATGAACCCGTCGTTGACGATGGAGGAGCTCATCTTCTTGTACAGCTCGTACAGCGCCTCCACCTCGTTCACCGTGACTGCCGCACAGCACAACAACACAAGCAAAGCAACACACGGGTCAGCGCGACGAGAAATCCGCGAGGGGGTCGGGGTGGGGGAAATAGAATCGCTCGACGATGGCTCACATGAGGTCTGGGACGCCAGCACGGCGGGCTCCTCGTGCGCCGGCGCGCTCCTGCGGAACTGCTTCGACGACGCGCAGCCCATGGAGCGCGGCGCAGCCCGTGCTGTTCTTGGGTGGGTGGGACGGAGACGGGCGGGGAACGCGCCCGCCGCGCCGGCACGAGGGTAGGAGGAGGAGGAGGAGGAGGAGGAGGGGCCGAGGGGGTCGGTTGGCCGGTGCCGTCGGGGAAGGAAATCTGTCCCGAAAAGGTGTCTCTTTCTGTCTCCCCCCGCTCCGCCTTTTTTCGTGATTTCAGCCGTGCGCCCGTGCGAATCTTTAATGGCGAAGCGACGGCGCGCTCCTACCTCCGGCGCTCGTGGTCAAACCAAACGGGAGCACACAGCTGGCGATTGCGTGGCCCCGAGAGTCGGGAGCGCAGCGCCGGATCTGGAGCCCCTCCGGGTCGGTGCCCGGTGGACTGGCCCTGGACCTGGAGCATGGGGCGCGGCATCCGCTCGGCTGTGGTGCGGAGTCACTCACCACCACCGGGCGGCTGGGACGATAGGTACCCGGTGGCGGGTTCCTCTACTGCAATGCCATGCACGCAAACCCTTTGGCCGTTTGGCGAGCCAAGGGTACATTTTTCCTCGCTCTACAAAAAAAATTGGCTTGCCGACACTCTGGACAGCGGCAACCTTTGTGGGTTCCGTTTGCGTCTGGGCTTCAACTGCGGTCCCTAAATCGGAGCGCCCGTGTCTGAAGCAGTTTTTTCCGGGGCTGCAGTAGACACCTATTCGAGACGCTGGCCACTTGGCCAGGCACGACAAGCTTAGCCGACTGGCGGGTGGAGCTGGAACGCGACGGCGGGCGGGGCGGCTGCAGGTCGTCAACGGCGCTGCACAGAGTACAGCCTGTACTGCACTGCACTGCACTGCACTGCACTGCACGCTACTGTCATGGGACGCACACACGCCGCCGCAGCGCTCAAGCAGCAGGCCTGTCAGGATGCGATGCACGGATCCTCAACTTTGATAGTGCCGGTGCCCCCTCGAAAATAATTTTTAAAAAAAAGGGCTGTGACAGACAGCAACGACATTATAGCTGACCCACCAAGAAAAATCGACGCGCGAGAGTAGATTGGATTTGGATTGGAACCCTAGCTTCGCACGGCGGCGGTGTGTCTGCGTCTATCCCTGTTCATGTAGGAAAGTTTTTGGAAAACTGGAAAGAACTCGACTACTCGAGCCGGCCTTTACCTTTACTTTTTGTTGTAGCTACAAAGTTTTTTGGAAAATGGAAAGAACTCGACTACTCGAGCTGGCCTCTACCTTTTGTTGTAGACTTGTAGCTACAAAAGTGTACGCGCCCGCACACGGGTTAACGGCATGAGGGATCATGGATGTTCTTGAGAGGGCGCGCGATAGACCAGTTTCAGCGCCTCTCACGACAGCAAGATGGGTATCAAGTCAGACAAGTCTCACGAGAGCGCGATAAAAAAGTCCCATCGGCTTTGTACGTAACAGCGACATAAAACACTAAAAGCACAGGTTCCTCATGTACAAGTGTGCCTCTTCAGTACACAAATAGTGACATGACAGCTCGTAGCATACAGCACAATGCATATATAAATCATGTATCGCTGGATTGATAGAGAGGCAATCGGATCAAAATATAAATAAGAGTACTTATCTTCAACTTGGCATTGAGACCTGGGAGGATCAACATCATTAATTGTTTCACTCATACTATCGAGTTACATATGTACAGGGAAGTGACAGAGAAGGAGGGGCAATAGCTCACCCCTTGAAAACGATCAAGCTAGTCAACTATATTTCCAGACCACTGGTTTTTCACTACGTGCAAAATCTGCGCGTCGAATACTTTCATTTCTCCATCAGTCATACAACAGCAACATCAAATGGGAACAATACAACCCTGGCAGCAATACCAGGCCACCAAGATGCCTAAAATTGCTCCAGCAAAGACCTGTGACGGAGTGTGTCCTAACAACTCCTTAAGTTTCCTTTCACTAATCGGATGGCCTTCAAACAGGTCCTCAACGATCTTATTGAGTACCTGTGTCCATTGTAAAGCACATATTAGTTAATGATACCAAAAAAATATAGCAAAGGATAGAAGTGACTTGAGGAACAAAACGTCCTTTGAACCATGCAAATGGGTAGCACCCAGGGAATGCAAAAATGTCACAACATATCATGTTTTACTTGGCTGATGTGATTCTATCATATCCCAAAAGCTAGTCAATAGTACTCTAATTAAACTTGATTCCAGTGTCCGAATACAATAATGGCTATGAAAGGCATAGACAGCAAGTGTTCCTAGGTTGATCACTGTGGCTTAATTGAGTCAGTCTCGGCATAACAAGAGTCTCAGCCAATATCACTGACAATAGGAGTGCCGTTTTTAGGTAGGCAGAAAGGGCCACAGGCCAATCTGTGTGCTATTGCCAGGTGATGCATCACAGCATCAGGCTAACTAACAAATGCAACGCTTTAATATATGAGCTGCTGGAAAATTCTAAGAGAAGAACAACACGGAACTCAACTTTTAATGGATTTAAGCCACCAAGCGTCCAAGCCAAAGCTCTAAACTTGCGTCACCATGTCTATATGCTGAATACTAAGCTATGACTACATGTAGTGGTGTCACAATTATCATTCCCCAACAACTAACCTACTTTTGAAGACATAAAAAGCAGATAACACGAGCCTATACAACAGTATAACCGTTTAATTATGTTAGACTGAGTCCAGCAGATCCTCTGTCATACTTTTCTATCCACTATTCCAACTACTTCTCTCTCTGTGAACTACCCATCTCTCTGAAAACATTGTCGCTATAGTGTCATTTTGTAATATGCACTGCCGTTTGCACGATCTGCTGGACTCAGTCTTAGATAGAGATATTATAGATCCAGAAATGGAAACCACCAAAGCTCAATCCACATTAGCCAGCAAATAACCATTCCTGAGATTGAACCGAACTGCTTCAGAAGTAAGACGTCCAGCTAATCACACCAAAATCTAACAATAGCTCAGAAAAGTGTCATTAATGATGCAAAACAATCGTACCCTTTCCGTTTTTAATCTAGCATGCGGGACTACTATTGTGCTGCACGTATTAAAACGGTTATCCTCTGCTTGCAAAACTAGCTCAACGAAAGCAAAGGTTTCCAAAATGAATTGCATAATAATAAGCAACCGAGCCGTTAGCTCACCTCGGCCTGCATTCCGGCGTGGCGCCTGACGCCCGTGGCGTCGTACATAACTATTAGAGTAAAACCGAGACAAACTGGGAAGAGCGCGTCGCTGACACCATGGCAGAGCGCGACGGAGGCGGTGAGCGCGGTGCATAGCGCAGTGTGCGAGGACGGCATCCCGCCGGAGCTGAAGAGCATCCGCAGGTCCCACCGCCGCTCCACGACGGAGGTGAGCAGGGCCTTGGCGGCCTGCGCCACCGCCCACGCCACCAGCCCCGATACAAACGTAGGGTTCGCCGCCAGCGCCAGCAGGTAGGGGCTCTCCCGCGCCTTGGTCACCGCCGCCGCCGTGGTGCTCATCAGCAGCGTCCCTATCCCGGCCCCGCCCGTGGCCGCAGCCGCGAGGTCGGGGAGCTCCCCTCCCGCGCGGCCTCCCCGCAGCGCCGCCGCGAGGAGCCGGGCGAGCGACGCCGGCGGCCAGGCCGAGGACGGCGACGGCGACGGTGCGGCGGCATCGGCGGCGGGGCCTGGGGCGGAGGCTAGGCTATGGACGGCGCGGCGGCGGCTGCGCGCGGGCCTGAGGGGCCTGGATACCGGCTCGAGGAGGTTCGGGAGCAGTGTCCTAGCGAAGCGGCTGGAGCTGAGCACCACCATGGTTTCTGCTCAGCATCGCCGCGCGGAGGTGGAGGAAGGGTGTGGACCGATATGTCCATGTACAGATATACCCCTGCTCTTTTCGAACACATTCACGGCGCGTGGCGTCGCGGGAGGGGTTGGACGGGCAGGGGCCGTTTTCCGGAGCACGAAGCGGCGAGGGGTTTCTGGCATATTACTGCGAAGATTCTGGTGGCCGGACCGTCGGAGTAGCCGTCGCGGCCACCGCCGCGGCCAATGGACGCCGGACATGTGGGTGGGAGCTCAGGCTTCAGCTTTTATTAGTTTCGCTTGTGGTGGATTTGATTTTATTTTATTTTATTGCTGCTTGGCTCGCTTTTGATTTTGTTTGTGTCTAGAAACCTGACACCAGAAACGGACATGGGCTGCATAGCTTAGTGGGCCAATTAGATTGAGAAATGGGTGGTGCTGCCATGCTGGTGTCACTGTGAATAATTGTTTCTTTCCATTGAAAAGGGTGATTTTATGAAAATGATGCGGGTAGAATTTTATGGTGGGTTCCAAATGTTGTATGCCAATTTCTTCCTACCATTGAGTGACGTAAATGGACGGCATTCTTCTCTATGCCTTGGTATGGTCCTAGTGTTTTTTTGTTATTCCTAGTTGAGCTCGGAATATGCTGCTAACTAGGCCTAGGCATGGGTCACCTCAACCGACCAATCCGGCCCAATCTGCATGAAAAAACCTGGCCCGAGCAACATGATGAGTGGGCGCGGCCGTAATTTTTGATCCGCGACAATCGACAGTCCGGACGCGTGCTATGGATTTTAACCCAAAGTCTGACCCAACTCAAAAAAAACTTGGCCCGACACGTCCGTGAAGAGTGCGCGGGCCAACCCGACCTAACCCGGCGTTAGGAACGGGCCGAGCGCGGACCGTCCTATGCAACCTGCGACCCCGACCATAACCCGGCCCGACGTTTGATCAGGTCTACTGCTAACTTGCTATTCTCTCTTCATTTCTTTCTATAACCTGCATATGTATTTTATGATTTAAGCCTCGTCATCCTCAACGAAAAAAATGGTATTACAAGAATATAATTGAACTTGTTTTTGAAAACACTATCACTATGCCAAGTCAAACAACATGTCAGTTTGTCAGCATTCACTTCGAAACAAAAAAAAGAGGGGGGGGGGGGGGGGCATGCGATGCAAGTGCTGTCACAAACACGGAGCCACATTCCCCGTTTCCATCTGGCGAAGGCGTAGTCTGGAAAGCCGTCTCCTACTCCGGTAGTCCAGTCCTGCTGTCTGCTCCTGCCCTCCTGAAATCGGCCGTCAGCTCCCGAAACCACAAAACCCTCCTCCCCTCCTCGCCGTCCGGCGGCCGCACCCAACCGCGGCAGATGTCTCTGTCCAAGCCGCTCTCGGCGCGCCGCCTGGTGCCGGCGCTCTTCCCTCTGGCGCACGCGGACGCCGCCTCGGCAGCGTCCTCCCGCCGGGAGCGCCTCCGGGACACATTCGTCGCGACGCCCCCCATCCCCGCCCCCTCCCCGAGCGCCGTGCGCCTCGCGGAGCCGCTCCCCACGCTGGCGCCGTCCCGCCTCGCGCTCCACAACCGGATCCTCGCGCTCCTCTCGGGCCCACAGGCCGACCTCCCCGAGGCGGCGCTCCTCACCCGCCACGCTCTCCACTCCAACTGCCGCCCCTCGTCCTTCACCTGCACCGCAGTCCTCGCC
This sequence comes from Paspalum vaginatum, assembly GCA_030272315.1. Taxonomy (NCBI): domain Eukaryota; kingdom Viridiplantae; phylum Streptophyta; class Magnoliopsida; order Poales; family Poaceae; genus Paspalum; species Paspalum vaginatum. The sequence continues at coordinate 43,872,891 of CM059020.1, read as the reverse complement.
GCGCTCCTCCGCGCGCGCCGCCTCGAAGACTTCTTCGCGCTGCACCGCTTCGCCATCCAGGCCGCCGTCCCGCCCACCGCGGCCACGCACGTGCTCTACCTGTCCGCGCTCGCCGCACGCCGCCTCGCCGACGATGCGCTCCACCACCTCCGCATCATCGCCCGCCCCGGGTCCCCCGTGCCGCCTTCCCCGACGGCCTACCGTGTCGTCGTCGAGTGCCTTGTCGCGGATCACGGCCGACTTGCGGATGCCGTCGAGCTCAAAGATGAGATGCTCGACTCTGGGTTCGTTGGACCGGACCCCAAGGTCTACAGCCTCCTAATGGCTGGATTTGTGGGTGCTGGGGATGGAGCCAAAGCCGTGGAGCTATACCAAGAACTCAAGGACAAGATTGGGGGAGAGCCGGTTCTTGATGGCATTGTGTATGGGAGTCTCATGAAGGCGTACTTCCTTATGGGAATGGAGGAGAGAGCGATGGAATGCTACACTGAGGTACTTGGTGCACAATCGGAGGTGAGGTTTGGAGCCGAGAGCTACAATGAGGTGGTTGATGCACTTGGCCAGAATGGGAGGCTGGAGGATGCACTCAAGCTGTTCGACAGAATGCTTGGTGAGCATGACCCTCCCTTGCGGATTGCAATTGATCTAAGAAGCTTCAGGGTGATGGTTGATGCCTATTGTGCTTCTGGGAGATTTGAAGATGCAATTGCAGTGTTCAGAAGGATAAGGGAATGGAAGCTGCTTCCGGATGTGGCATCCTACAATAATTTGATCCGGCATCTGTTGATTAGCCAGTTGATAGGTGAAGTGGAGGTACTCTACAGTGAGATGTTTGAGTGTGATCTTGCCGCGGACGAGGAAACACATGTGCTGCTCATGGAAGCATGCTTCAGTGTTAATCGTGTCGACTGATGGTGTCTCTTACTTTGACAAAATGGACAAATTGGAGCTGAAGCCTGATGCAACTGCGTATCATAAGCTTGTTGATGGCCTGGTGGGTTTCAGTAAGGTTGACAAGGCTCAGGAATACTTTGATCAGATGAAGGAGAAAGGAATTAACCCAAGCATCTCAAGCTATGAGACACTGCTGAAGGCATATATTGCTGCTGAGCGGTTGGATGATGCTGTCAAGGTTGCAAAATGTATTCTTTTGGATGAGAAGGTTGTGTTCAGTGATGGAATGAGGGAGCTCTTGGAAGGGGCATTACATGGAGATGGGAGGGAAGATGGCATTGCCAAGTTATATGAGGATGTGGAGAGGGAAAAGGCTGAAGCAGAAGCCCGTGCTGCGGAAGAGAAGGCGAGGGCAGAGGCTCTTGCCAAGGAAGAGAGGGAGAGGAAGGAGGGCAGAGGTTGCTGCTAAGGATGAGGCCGCAGCCAAAGCCAGTGCTGCTGCCATTGAAGCTATCCTAGCCCATAAAAGGAAGACGGAGAATGGAGCAGCACCTGCTTCTGATTCAAACACCCTGGATGGTGGTTTTCTCAGCAAGCTAGGGCTTAGATCAGCTGGTGAAGGGGCACCTTCAAGGCAGTCCGCTAACTACAGAAAGAAATGGAGAGGATTGGCAAGGACAACTGTGATGACTATGAGAAAAGTTCTGTTCACAAGTTCATGACACTAGAGTCATAAGCTATAGCTTGTCATTTCATATTATCGATATAAAGGGCTTTATTTGTGATTTCTGAGATGCCAATCTTTGGGTAAAATTAGTATGCTTCTGGCTCGGCATTGTGTTACCGTAATGTATGCATAGAAACGGTTATAGGACTTCGATGCGTAATTACCGTCTGTTATTTTCTATTTAGCCAGTGTTAAAGCCACTGTTTGTGTTTGCCACCAGTAGCAACTAGCGTGTAAAAGGCATGCATTATTTATTGCTAAGTCCATTCATACTAACAACAATGCATACTACCGAATAAAGCAGAAAATGAGGTCTAGCCATTCTATTGCTATCTCAAAGCTGACACAAAATCAACCTTATAATGCTTCATTGGATAACTATGTTGAGCTTTGCACAGCGACAGTACAATCCATTCATATATCGATGAAAACCAAAGAAAAAACCAAGGAAACGTCTGGTAAATCCAAAGCTTAGTCGCTGATAATGCGACTAGAAGGCAGAGCCGGAAAACACGGCTGCGTCTGGGCTTGCTCTGAATCAATCCGGGCAGATTGATATTGTTCTGGTAGATATACAGTTCCAAGGCTCCATCGTCCCGGAAAATTTTGGCTCCGCATCCTCGATGGTGTAGTGGTCCTACAGACTCTTCATCGACAAGAACAGCAATTACCTTCTCTTTCCCCTCTCTAGCATCAGGAATCTGCAAATGGAACGACCAAATTGCTATCATCCAGGCTGATACTACTGGGTCACCCCCCTTGGCAGCACAAAATTAAAATAGGAACCAACCTCAAACATTGATTCTGTCAAAATATCCTCAATTATAGACCGCAGTCCTCGGGCTCCTGTTTCTCTTACGATTGCTTTCTTTGCTATTAGTCGCGAAGCATCATCAGTGAAGTGAAGCTTAACCTTATAGAGGGAAAATAAACACAGATTTCTTGGTTATAAAATATTATTGAAAGTATATTATTTTCTTTGCCAACAGAATGAAACACAAACTAACATCATTCATCTTCAACAACTTCTTGTATTGCTTTGCTATTGCGTTCTTGGGCTCCCAGAGCACCTAAAAATAGAATTTATCTATAATTTAAAGGTGGTGGCCATCTTGAGAAGAAAAGGTATTTATGAAATCAATAAGATGTAAACAAACGATACTTAAGGAGGCAGAGAATTATAAGAAGAGTAATTTCTAATTAAAATTGCTTCAGATTACAAATTAAAGAAATCTACCTGAACCAATTGCTCCTCATTAAGATTGGTAAGGGCAACTGTTATTGGCAACCTCCCAATGAATTCTGGGATCAGGCCGTAGGCAATAAGATCATCATTTTCAACCTTAACAGGAAATCATTGGAAATTATCTGTCATCAATGCATCATCAAACAAAAAAAAATCAAACATTGTCAAGCACTAAAACAACTGAACTTACATTACCAACTGAACTCTGACATATTGGAATGACAAATCCGACAGGACAATGTTGATGCCTTGCACAGTGCAAAAATACATTGAGAAACATAAAATAATAGAAAATAAGGATAATTCTTAATGCTGCATAAATTCTTATATAATTATATCAACTGTGTGACCTTTCTGAGACTATCTTTTCCAAGCCAAAGAAAGCACCTCCACAAATAAAAAGTATATTCCTTGTATCGACCTGAAAAACAAAATAGCATGCATCTTACAGCACAGAACAATTCCATCTTGCCATATTAGGCGCATAATTCATGGTTGAGCCTATTATTTTTGTGTAATTCAATAATGAAAAGGGACACTTTATTTGCTCTGACTGAGCAGAAAGTTCGTGCAACCGATTACATCAACATAACCATGTGGTATATTATCTTGACTTCTTTTTCTTGGCACATTGATGACCTAATAAAAACAACAAGAAACCGTTTAGGAAGCAACATATGATCAAAATAGAAAGACGACATACCATTAAATTTGAGGTTGAAGAAGCAAAACATGGTCAAGTTCTTTGTTCTTCCAAATTGTCTACTTTAGTTAGCCATGTCTAGTTGATCAAATATTGTTTTCCTCAAACAATGGAGCATGTGACTACTGAAAGCAAATATGACTTTACAATGTAGTGAAGAAAACTAGTAGGTCCACTTACTGTTCCTTCAAATATTTTTAATAATGCTTGTTGTACACCCTCTCCAGATACATCCCTTCGACCCTTGTGGCATTCATCCTGAAAGTAGCAATCGATATGATTACTGTAAGCGGAATTAACTTCATTTCATGCTGCAGTAATATTAAGATCAGAGCTAATTTGTCTATTAACCTTCTTCGTGAGCTTATCAACTTCATCAATGTACACAATACCATGCTCTGCAGCTTCAACGTTGAAGTCAGCAGCCTAAGAGTCAACACATGTCAGCTAAACAATGAATGATGTCCAAGTTCATTAAAAAATGACAAGCTAATACTTAATGACTATTCAAGACTAAAATTGTTAACATTCAGAACAAAAAACCCTTGAAGATGCTAGACAGGCAAACGGTCATCGATAATATAGAGGAACTAACTTGAAGTAATATTTTCTGACCTGACCGAGATAGACTATAACATTCCTTAAAAATGATAGAATATGTAACAGTTAGAGCTGATGGCAATACCAAACAGTAGCAACACTGCAGTAAAATCAATCCACAAACAATCAAAGAATTGTAGGTTGATTTATACCGCTAAAAGTTTGTAGATTACAGATTCCACATCTTCACCAGAATATCCAGCCTGAAAAAGCAGTCAATCTGTTGCATCAGAAAGAAAAAAAAAAGTAGCAAGACTGCAGGAACAATCAGTGTGGTTGTTTGCCTATCCCTTGTATAAATGAAAGCAACAATCACATGAAGGATCAACATGATACATCAATAAGAAGTCCAAAATGCATGTGATGCCAGCGATGATTATACCTGTGTAATTGATGTTGCATCAGCAATCACGAATGGCACATTCACATACCGAGCTAACGTTTTTGCTAACAATGTTTTGCCTGTCCTATACAGAAAAAGAAAAACAAAGCCATCAGCATAGAACATCCGTTGTCCAGCCATAGATCATGCATAAGCACACGATACCTGACCCTGTCGGCCCGATTAGAAGGATGTTACTCTTTTCAAGCTTCAATCTCTTCATCACCACTCGTACTGACACCACCACGAGCCAAGCTTTTCACGGAACATTGATCACCAGTCAGAGATGTAATCCGAGGTTAGAAATACGACAAAGACTTGAGCTACCAAAGCCTCACGCCCTCACCATTTATTTGATGACTCGTTGTATATCCGCTTGTAGTGATTGTGCACGGCAACAGAGAGCACCTGCACGGTCAAGTTCCCTGCTGAGTTCACAGTTCACATTATCACATAGGCACTGCTGAAATTTCGTGAAAGCTCAAATCCGACTTGATGGTGCGTCAGGTCGTACTTGTAGTACGCACTAACACGACATGTAATAACATTAAACCTATTCATGCTAATACATGAGCAGGTACTGATGCTGCAGCACGTCAGCACCAGCGCCAGCCCGGAATCGGGAGCCGGAGCGAGGAGAAGGGAGGCGTGGCGAGCGTGGCTGTTAACCTTCTTGGCCTTGTCCTGGCCGACGACGAACTCGTCCAAGCCCCTGCGGATCTCCTTGGGCGTCGGAAACCGAGGCCGCGACGCGGACGCCGCCGAGCGGGAGTAGGGGAAAGAGGGCGCCCATGTGGCCGCCGCGAAGGCAAAGGCGCGGCCGCGGGAGCGGGAGGGCAGGAGGCGTCGAACAGCGGCGAACATGGCGGCCGGAGCAGCCGCCGCGGGCTCGGCCTCAATTATTCAGTTTATTTAGTTCAATTGTTCAAAGCGGCTGTAGGTTTTTATTCCGGGCCTCTTCGGGGAAATTTGGGAAAATGCGAGGCTTTCGTGCGCGGCGGAATAGAATCGTCTGCGCCGCGGAGATGTTTGTATAAAATTCATCAAACGAAACGTGTAAAGTTGTTTGACTAAGATAAATGAGAATTGTAATGTGGCAACACTGTAGCAGCAGTTACTGTATTTTGGGTACAGTGGTCAGTGGGACCTAGACAGAAGTCTCATCCGCACTTCTTGATTTCGATGGGAAACGCGGCTGTCAAAACAACCCATGACAATGACATGCTACAGCATCACACCGGCACACAGTAAAAGAAATGCACCGTAGACTTAAATCATGATGTAGCAGATTATTGTATATCACTAAGCCGGTTTCACCGAGATGCGTGCACAACATACGGCACTAAGAAGTACCTAGAGAACAAAACTGCGCATCTGGTCACGAAAAATGCGATGTCAAGCCTTCGTCAGCAAAAAAGCGTCGTTTAGCACTCAGACATGGTAGCCCTGTAAGAGTAAATCCTCTCCCAACGATCTCGCCAGCGCAGAACCATGCGTACAACTCAAGGCCGAAGAGTGCCGCAACACCAGCGTGCTCAATTTTCAGATCATTTCTGTTCTTCCACAGCTGCTTCACTTGATCAAGCTCTTTCCAGAAAGCTTCATAGCGACCAGGAAGGCTGCAAGGAAGATGTGTCAGTTCAAAGACTACAACTGAAAATTATTTGAAGGTTGCAGCTCATGGTATAAACAGATAAACAAGGTAATCTAGTTGCACAAGTGCAATGGTCAAATCTCTTCTGATAGCTATTTCATTTGTTGCACCAGAAGTCCGAAACTATCTATGCTGATTTAGGTTTAGAGCACAAAAATAAAGATATATATTGTAGATGGGGCAAATTCTCTACAGGATTTAAACCTTCACAGGTTGGGCAAATTCTCTAATCACATATTGAAGTTTAATGATAAAAACAACTGTCAAATTACTATCCTAGACTACTCCTAGTCCGTCGCTATATATCATATCCAATAAATGACTCAGGCAACACAGAGAAACAGAAACTGCTTTTGCTATCCAAGCAAAACTCAATATGATAAGAATCAGGTCGAATGAGAAGGTAGGTAAAGACATGATGGATAGTGCGCACTGCGCAGGAAAGTAAAAACAACCGATATAGTCCAAAACAGCTCAGTTTCAGTGACAACAATGCTTTATGATAAGAACACACCCATATGTTTACAAACAACTCTATTTCCTTTTATTCCAAATCTAGTTAAGACTGAAACTGCAATGTTAGATTGTCAGTTATGAGATATGTTAGTTTATTCAAACAAATGACCAAGCAGACACATTACTGAGATAACATAACTATAATCAGGTTATCTTGCTCAGGGTTTCATCAGTACCCTTTCAGTTTCAGATATTAAGGTGGTGAGATATACAGCATCTCCCAAATTTTCAGCTCAAACTTTATTGGAGGCAGCTAGGCTGAGGGGCCTCTCGTTAACAATATGTGGAGACCTCCTATCCCCCGTCCAGATACAACGAAGCAGCAGCATCCTCACGAGAAAAGTACCGCTGCAAGGTAGGCCCCTTCCTCCTCCCTTGCCACCGCTGTCCCAATCCGGCGGCAAGATCCACAGCTGCTGCAACCGTCCCCGCCCCGCCTCCAATGCCACCCTCCAGATCCAGCAGCATCCACACCACCAGATCCGCCACTGCCGCCACTAACCGATCAGCTGCGATGCCCCCGTCGACGACCCTTCCCAACAGGCCCCACCGCCGCGGCCAGGCCTTCCCTCTAAGGCACCAGCCATGAATCGACATCAACAAGCAACCCCCAACCCCAGAGGCCCTAACCCTCTAACTTCATCTTCTTCAGCTCCGGTCTCCTCCAGTGAGGGGTCTCGAGTTAAGGTTAAAACAAAAACAAGAGTAGCTTAGGGCCTGATTGGTTTCCTGAACCAGGCTCAGCATTTGGGATACAGGCCCCCTATGGCCAGGCTGAACACATGCAGGGTGGCCAAGTGTTTGGTTGTATGCTTGTGCAGATCCAGGCTCCTCTGCGACAGTGTTTGGTTGTATGCAAAATACAGCAATACATGGCTTCCACAGTGGAGAAAGGCATCGGACTGGGCCTGCACTCGCACCGAGCCGACCAGGCTGCGGAGAAATGCAAAAAAAAAAAAAATTCGCATCTAGTGAGCCAGGCCCAACCCTAGCTGCAGCTAACCAATCAACTGGTATTTGCATCCCCAGGGCCTGGTTTTGCTGCTGTGCAACCAACCAATCAAGCCCTTATAGGTGTATAAAAGTCATACATTGAACACTATAATTCCATATTCAATATATCAACTTCAGAAACTAGTCTAAAAACCGAAAACTTTATCAGAAAGAGTACTCATGTGCTCAGACCAGCCAGTCATATTACATTGCAATCACAGCCATCCGAACCAATTATGGCAGCCCAAGTGCCCAACCAAAAGTACCACGGTGACTCTAGTAATTAGAAAAAAGTATACGTAACCCCCCAACCTTTGGGTAGTGGTCTACTTCACCCCCTGAACTTCAAAACCGGATATTTAACTCTCCAAAGTTTACAAAACCGGATAAAACACCTCCTGGGGCGGTTTTGAGGGTGGTTTTGCTATAGTGACACAGGAAAAAGTATACATAACCCCCCAACCTTTGGGCAGTGGTCTATTTCACCCCCTAAATTTCAAAACTAGATATTTAACCCCCTAAAGTTTGCAAAAACCAGATAAAACACCCCTAGAGCGGTTTTGAAGAATGTTTTGCTACAGTGGCACTCCAGGGCCACATGTCAGTGACGCGTGGCGTAGGACACACATGTCAGTCCCCTTTTCTCTTCTTCACTCCCGTTTTGCTTCCCTCCTCCTCTGCGGTCTGGCAGCCGCCGCGCCCCATCTCCTCCTCCACCTCGCTCGCGGCCCAAAGCAGAGGCCCTGATGAGCGGGTGGCAGGAGGAGCAGGGGCCGCGGTGGCCGCACGGGAGGCGGGGGCACTTTGGTGTCCGGTCGGTGAGTGAGGTGGAGGCACGGCGGCTTTGGATCACGGAGGAGATGGGGCGCGGCGGCCGCCAGACCACAGAGGAGGAGGTGAGCAGAACAGGAGAGAAGAAGAGGAGAATGACATGTGGGCCCTAGCGTGCCACCGTAGCAAAACCTCCCTCAAAACCACCCAAGAGGTGTTTTATCTGGTTTTGCAAATTTTAGAGGGTTTAAATATCCGGTTTTGAAGTTTAGGGGGGGTGAAATAGACCATTGTTCAAAGGTTGGACATATATGTATACTTTTTCCCATGCCACTGTAGCAAAACCATCAGAAAACCGCTCCAAGGGTGTTTTATCCGGTTTTGCAAACTTTAGGGGTTAAATATCCGATTTTAAACGGTAAAGTAGACCACCGCCCAAAGGTTGGGGATTACGTATACTTTTTCCCTAGTAATTATCGCAAGACGGTAACACTCGGGGGCATTCTGGCAAACACATCTATAACAGAAGTCTTGCATTGAGATCACGGAGTGCGGTGCACACGATATGCCACAGGATCCTAGGATGGGGAAGGGATGAGGAGGAGATCGATTGCACGAACCTGGCGAGGCGGGTGTAGAAGAGCTGCTTGGAGAGCTCCTGGCACTTCTCGATGGTGGGTGGCTCCACGATGTACTTCTTGTTCTTCTCCACGAGGGACCGCTGGTACGCGCACCCGTGCCGCGCGGCGAACCGCGTTGCCTCACACGCCTTGGCCTGCAGCTGCGCCAGCCTCGACGCCAGCGCCATGGATCTGCTCCGACCGCGAAACCTGCGGCGATGACCACCAACACGAGCCGGGGAATCATAATAGCGAGGTGAGATCGCGGGAGGAAACCGGGAAGTAGGGGTTCGATCGCCGGGGTGGCGGTGTGGGTGGTGCTTACCTGGGACGGATCAAGGAGGGAGAGGCGATCGGAGACCACAGAGGCGGCGGCGGCGCGACTTGGGTTCGTGCCCTGTGTTTCCTTTGGCAGGCAGGTATAGCCAGCCAGATAGAGTATTATTATTTTTCCTTTTTATCTTTGGGGAAGGGGTTAAAACAGTTCTCCCTCCTCCGGCTTCCAACGATCCGTTATGCATGGGTAAATGTCTGCAAAACTCATGTGTCAAAATAACGCTGAAAAGATTATAAATTTCTTTTGTATTGTAACAAGTTATACCCAAACATGCATATATAAGTTTGCAAACTTTTAAAATAGAAAGTTATGTAAACGAGTTTTTACAAAATAAAATATAAGTTACGATAATATTTAGTGTTCATTTTAAATCCATTCTTTACGAGTATAAAGGTTCACTAATTGGTCAGTCTCTCAATCATCGAGATGTCCGATAATTAAAGGAAAAGGACCATGTTTCCTCCTATGCAATACCACCGATAATGGGTAGAAAAGGTATTAAAAATGCCTCTACTATGAATTTTTCTTAGAAAAGGAACCGGGGTGCCTTTTACGTGTTGATTACACGATATCCTCTTAAGCTATACATCTCGCAATTATAATGAGGTGATAGGCGAGAAAGAAGAAAATCCAAGAGTTTTAACCTGCTCACTCACGTGAGACACGCGCGACGTCCTCTTCCGCCAGGTGCCCTCGGTTTGCGAAACCGTGGCCGGGAGCTCTGTCTCCATGGACGCCGGCGAGCCCCGGTCATGCTCCACTCTTCTCCAGTCCAGCAGAAGGAGCAGAGGCAAGAGCCCACTGGGGCTCAGCGGGGGCAGCAGGAGCCTGGCCATGGGAAAACGGCCGAATCGGTCGTTTCCCCGAAGCCACCCTGGGGGCTCAAGTTGCATTACGGTAGCCAGGCTAGGGAGACGGATTCACATCAAAGAATGCGGCTTGGGTGGGTGGGGTTGAGGCTAGAGCCGTTGTGCACAGTAGTGGACCTAGCATAATCTATCGGTGTCACCGCTACTACACCAGAGTCCATGAACCATCTGCTGTGTGGGGATAACACCAAACAGGGCGAAGCTGGTTAACTGGAGGCAGTTGGCGGTGGCAGACCCGGCAGTTCGAGATCCGACGGAAACAGGAAGATGGGCAGGACGGGGACGACAAGGCCGATTCATGGCAAAAATCTTTTTACCATTTCATATATATTTCTTGGTAGCCACAACGACGATGGCCTTCCTGATTTTGGTTTGTTATTTGATTTGTAAACGGTCGCCTGCTTGTTTTTTTTCCCAATGCTGTAATTCTGTTAAGTTGGCCTCTGAAATGCAATACCACCAGCTGACAGCTATTGATTCCGCACGTACAAAATGCCAAGGACACCGCAATGTCGAGGCACCTACACATTTTTTTCCCTCTCGTCTTAAACGATAAGAGCAACATTGTTGAAATGTTGAGACAACAAAGACTTTGCACCGGCAAGAGTATAATTTCTACCAGTTCATGCAAACACTACGTAAACTATATGATCTCTCAATTCACAGCTTGATAGAGCTGCATAATCACGTGTATAACTGGATATTTGTTCGCACTGGCATCTGGTCTCATGTGTGCTTCTGCATCTTACAGTTGCTGCAGCACCAAACATATACCGATCTAATGTGCGCTTCTGAAAATATCTGTTATCCATTTTCTTCTCTCTCTGCTCCGCTGGGAACTGCACGTGACGCCAAGCCGCCGTTTGTCCACTAAAGTAGCCATGCCCAGCGTGCTTCTTCGGCGGATGCTTAATTCAGACCTGAAAGAACCATATTTGCCATAAGGACATATGGTTAAGCCTAGCATCTGGGAGAATCCATGGAAACAGCAGTGATCTGTCTGCTGTTTATGAATTATGCCCCTGCCCTTGCTCGAGCAGCTGCTCTCTGATAGATGTCTTCGTATTGGGAAGCTGAAGTATCCCAGCTGAAATCTATCTTCATATCTTTCTGTACCAACTGTTTCCAGACTTCAGGTTTTCTATGGTAGTAGTTGAAAGCTCTTTCAAGTGCACTATCAAAACCCTATCAAAATGAACACCTCATATGAGCTGTACTCCAGCCACCAAAATATCTTAAATTCCAATATTACAAGTTAGCATGTACACAGATACAACCTTCTCATCAGCCTTCAAAAAGGTGAAGCCATTTCGCAGCTCTACGGGTATAGTTTCATCATCTAAATCAAAGACACTACAATCATAAAGCACATCAGCACGGTATAATCATATTTGACGGTGACAATAACATCTGGGTGAATGGCTAGCTCGGATTTACCTGTCATTCAAACCACCAGTTTTCCTAACAACTGGCACAGAACCATATCGCATAGCTATCATCTGTAGATGAAAAATAGGTCAGCATTGCACGTCAGAATAGTAGCACAATCAACTACTCCCTCTATTCCAGAATATAGCTACATTTAAGCGTTCAAAATTTGTCCCTTAATAGCTACATTTGAGTTCCCAAGCTTGATTGAATGAGTTAATGGATAAAGATACCCTTTCCATATTTTAGCATTGAGGCATGCAAGATAAGAATTGCTGACATATATATAGATGAACTGTGCATGCATGGAAGGTTTGATGAGGGGTACACTAACCATTTACCACTCTTATTAATCTCTCCAAAAAAGGCTAAACTTAGCTATATTCTGGGATAGAGGGAGTATCAAACAAAAATAAGGGCAACGGAAATGTTTTGTAGAAGTAAAAAGCACAGGTGATTCATCAAAAGAAAAAAAGGGTAAAGGCAAAAGCTTATAGGTACGATACAGATGATGAAGATGGTAAAGGAGGTTCTTCAGTAAATGATATACACCATAACATACTGAAATCGACATATTTGTTTGGCAATGTCCTTGACATATTAATGCACACTATGTATGATGCTAAATGGTAATTAATTAGATCTAATATGAAGAAAGTATACCTGAGTGAGCCCACATGGTTCAAACATAGAAGGAACAATGAACATGTCTGATGCAGCAAAAATCATATGTGATAGAGCATCATCATATTTCAAAAGCAGTTTGATATTGTTGTTGTTCTGAAATTGGTCTGCAATACCCTCAAACTCCCTCTGAAACAAACGAAAAACAAATTCGTCAAATGTTACAACAATAAGCAAACAGCTGTTTGACAGAGAGAAGCGAAATATGGTATTTCCAACAATCAGGCCATGATCCTTTCATGATTAATGAGCTATTCATGAGGAACTGAAGGCTGTTTTCATTTCTTTCAAGATTCAAGATTGGCCACATGTAACTGCAACTGCAAGAATACTCCATCAAGGAAACACACCTGAATATGTGGTACTGGGCTTGAACCCAGCAGAACAAACTGTCCACCTAACTCGGCTGTTTTATATATTGCATGCCTGATGAGATGTACACCCTTTTGAGGAACTAGCCTCGTAATGCAACCGACCTGTTTGACGAAACTTCAGTTCTATAGTAAATCTTGGAGAGAGGAAGATGCTCAAATCAAGTACAAGTTAAGCTTATGCACATGGAGGTCTACTGGTGGTTGTGAGGATAGAAAACATACTAGTGGTTGGGAAGCATGCGTAGATGACAGCTTTAACTGCTTCCTGAGAGCTGCTTTGTTTGCTGACTTTCCATATAGATCATTAGCACTGTATTGAACCTTGAGAAACCTATCTGTAGAAGGATTCCATGTATCTGTGTCAATGCCATTAAGTATTCCAACAAATTTCTTGGAATGTACTTTGAGTGTATCTTGGAGCCCACGCCCACCCTGAGCAACAATGTAACTTTGTCAATACAAAACGTGGAGGCACTACATTTCCCAAAGGGCTAAAGCTCAATGACATTCATAATAATAATGATCTTAAGACATACTGTATTAAATACTGGTTCTAACAAAAAATATTCGTGGCAAATAGAACACCAGAACCATTTCAGGCCTTATGTAAGTTAGTGTATCCGAATTAGGAAATCTGAAGCATTCATCCTCTTTTATCCAACTCCTTAGGGTCCAAGTGGTGGCACCAATGGGCTAGTTCTGGGTCCATCTTGTCAGTTCATCTCTATCCCATTTCCTTTGCTTTGGAGCCCGGATTAGTTCGATAAAATTGAGTTTCAGGTAAGCAAAACTTCCATGTAATGACCAACCATAATTTTAGTCCATGAAGAAACATCAAGAAGAACACATTAAAATGATGCACATGTGGATAATATTACATCAATAAGTCATAAAGGGAATATTTACAGCATTTTCTCTCTATAGTTTTTTAATACTACTTACAGTTTTGATAGTAAGGGGTTCGGGAAAATAGGGGTACGGAAACATTTATAGAGTGCTATACAACAGACAAGCAAAAGGCCAGAAATCAATATGTTAGTCGCATTGCATCCAGTGGAAGACACACTCGACCTAAAGGTCAGAATATTACCTCTGAGCGCACCTCTTGAGCATATGTTGGTGATACAGTTGTGACAATGTTGGAATATACAATTGCACCCTGAACACAATAAGAGCATAGAGCATTAGTGATACCATAAAGCTAACTCTACTTCGAACTCTTCTGCCACACATTTTCCATAGCTCAATACCTTAACAACATTTATTCTGCCATGTGAATTATCCCGCATTCTGTCTGGTCTATCAAGGTGCTCAACATCAAGGCCACAGTATGCTAAATCCTGAGCCGGTGCAGTTCCTTGATATTCAAAATTGTGACAGGTGAAACAAATTCTAGCTGAGTTGAAGCCCAGATTTGCATATACATCCCAATAAAGAGGTGCCTGGAGTTTACGATGCACAGAAAAAACATGTTTTAATACCTTCAGCTTAGTAAACAAACTAAGAAAAACAAGATCTGTGTTCAGTCAGAACATAATCTTTAAATCTTACAACAAATGCAGTCTGCCAGTCATGGCAGTGAATTATGTCAACTTTCTTCCTGGATTGGTAAAGCAATTCCAATGCCACACGGCTAAAGTAGGAAAACCGTTTGAAGTCATCATGCTCTCCATAGTATTGTGCCCTCCAGAAGAACTTACCTGGATGCTGTGGCTCGATAAAGTAGACAGGAAGGCCTGCATGTGCAAATTTAGTTAGGCCACAGTAGATTAAATTTTATACAATTGTCTAAATGAGTGTTGACTGAAACCTTCAACCGTCCCAGTCCATATTTTGTTGGCAAACATATTTCCCTCAAAGTAGGATTGTACTACAACATCTAGAACCTGCAAAATCACCGAACAGTAAACTTAACCAAGCAAAAGATGCAAATAAGAAAATATAATAAGAGTTAACAAACCAAATACATACCTTAAGATTATTAATTTGGTTATGCTGCATGCAGTCATATTTGGGGAGAATAATCTCCACTAGGTGCCCTTTTTTTTGAAGTGCCTTCCCAAGACCAGATATCACATCTGCCAGACCACCAACCTATATAATCATGCACACAAGAAAGCTATAAGATGACCATCAGTGTTGAAAATTAATTAGCATAGAAAAGAAACAAACAATAGTTAGTGAACTATCACACGTTTGTGAATTATCGCATTGGTAGCGGTTAATATATGTATTCTTACAGGCTGTTGAAAATCTGTAATTATGAGAAATTGAGAATGTTAAGGGTATAATGTATTATACTGGTTGCTATCTCCAATCAACCCTTAATATTCTCACAGACTGAAAAATATTTTAGGAGAAACACCTTTACACTGCTTGTGAATGAGTTGGAGACGACTTGTTAAATTGATTGTTTGGTATGCCCCCTAACAGAACTTACTCCAGTTTAAATGGAGCACTAGATAAGTGATGTTTTACGATCAAAGGACAACATTACCTATAAAAAGGTATTTTCCATTTGCACCTAGTTTTTATGCAGCATATTACATAGCAACTTATAAATAAATGATATAATGAAACCATATACACTTGGTAAGAAACTGAATGAATAACAAGGATCACCTTAGCAACAGGAGCCATCTCTGCTGCTATGTGGACAATGTGCAGACCAGAACTGCATTGAATAATACCAAATGCTATAGATTAATATTTTCAGGAAGCACAAGTTGTTGTATAAATAATATTTTTCCTCTTATTGGCAAAGGAGAAAGCGGTACCTGGTTCCTGATAGTGCCATCTTTAGAAAACTATCTATCAGTTCCCTCTCTTCCATTCCTCTGGATGACAAATATGCTTCCCGAAGGTGATTATCCCTTTTCCAAGCCATTTCTCTCAACGTATTTGCATCATTGCTTGA
Source organism: Paspalum vaginatum (assembly GCA_030272315.1). Taxonomy (NCBI): domain Eukaryota; kingdom Viridiplantae; phylum Streptophyta; class Magnoliopsida; order Poales; family Poaceae; genus Paspalum; species Paspalum vaginatum. Next base: position 43,857,176 of record CM059020.1, on the reverse strand, counting down.
TATTTTCTTCTCAAGCGACCACCCCTCAATCATGAGAGAGATCCTACTCCAGAACTCTGATGGCATGCCTTCTGCATAATGCTCCATTGACTTTTTCTCACTTTCCTTTATTAGTTTACTGAGAGTATCATGAAACTCCACAATTGAGTGTTCATAAAGTTCAATTTGAGAATGCATTTCATGATTACATGCTTCAAAGCGCTCTTCTACTGATTTTACTCTTTGCTGCAAAAGACCAACCAAATGAAGACATAACTCCGATACTTTTGTTGCTCCCAATGATGCTTCTAGTTTCTCAACCTTATCCTGGAAATCATGGTAGCCCTCTAGCATCACAGCAGCATGCTCGACTTGGTTTGCTGTGGAATCAAGCAATTCTTCCAAATTTTCTACTTTCTCCCACCATGCATCATGTTGCAAAGGACCAAGTTTCAACATATCAGATTGGGCAGCTATGAATGTACACTCCAGCTCCCTAAGGGAAGCATCTAAAACAGCACGCTCTTTTTCCAACTTGAATAGACGCTCCTCTGTCTCAGTTATCTCAATAAGCTTTGCTTTAAGAAACTTTATGTCATCTTTCAGTAGCATATTCTCTTCCTTTACGACATCAAACTCCAGACCCTCCGCATCAGACTTTCCTTCGGTAGAAACCTCAGATTGTATACCTGTTTCTGATAACTTCATCTCTAAAATGTCTATCTTCTGTTGCAAAGCTTCCTTCTCTTTAAGAATTTTGTCAGCACGTTCCACTGCCTTAAGTCGAGCTTGATTCAGAAGCAATATATCTAACCAAATAAAGTTTGAAATCAGCGCTCATCATGCAAATGCCTACATATTTCGTATTTGTAGACCATAAAGAACTATATGAGTATTCAGAGTAAGGAACCCCGTACTCTTCTCGGTATTCTGTATCATTCCTACCAAATCTTCCAGTTGAATGTTTAGTAGGCCATTTTCATCTTCATACTTCTGTAGAAAAGAGATCAAAACCGAAACGCCTTAAAGTAATAGCAGCAAATAAATAAATAAGGGCCAACAAAAGAGTGTTGATATTTCCTAATTATGTTAATTTTAAAATTGATAGGCCTATGAAACACGGAACAAATACACGGTATCAGGCACTACAGATTATAAAACATCTTATGGAAGACATAATTGCTAAATAATTTTTTGCAATACCTGTTGCTGTTCTTCATCACTGGAAGTGGAAGCTGCTGCTCTATCTCTCTGAATGCTAGCCCTGTTACGATGGTTAGCACTAGGTGTGCTCTTCTGAGGAGGTTGCACGCCAGTCCTAGCATCACAAAAACTGAAGTTGGATTCTGGCAGCTAAACGAGCTTCCAAATGAGACTCAGCAGTGTCAAAAATGGAGTGACGATGATTCAATCATGGGGGTTTCAGGACATCAGCTAAATATTCTGACACTACAGATGGATAGAACAGTGCGATCACAATGTCTGCATAGACTGCGGAAGGCCATTTCAAACACACAGTTCACGCACAGTTTGCAGCCACTGAAAAGTGCGCGCACAACATACAGCAATAGGAACCCAGCCACGACCAGGCGGTGGCCAAAACCACCCCCAACCACACCCCGACGCTCAATGTTAGAAGCAATACCCCGAACACATGAAGAGCACCCCACCCCCACACGGAGCGCCTACGGAAGCACTCGCGCGCTAGAAGCAAACTTACCAGAGGTTGCGGTGCCGAGTCCGGCGGGACACGGCCAGGCGGTGGCGCCCGGCGATCGAGGGCGGAGCGGGGCGGCGGAACAGGAGAGCGGTCCCCTTGGCGCCCGCCGCAGCCGAGCACGCCATGGGACGCTGAGGACCGCGGAGGACGTGGAGAGGGTGAGGAGTGGAGGCGGCCGCGCCGGGCTTCGCGTGGGCGGCGGTTGGAAAAAAGGAAAGGGTGCGGAGTGGAGTGAGACGGAAGCGTGGCCGTGCAGTGGGGCCGTGGGGCGGCGGGTGTCCCGTGCGATGCGCGCGGAAGGCGGAGGAAGCAGGAGGGCCAGCCAAACAGACCCGGGGCTATCTGGCTCATTTGGGGCGTGGGACCACGACTGCAGTCTCCACTCACCAGGCCAGAAAAGCGGTCAAGCGGACAGCGTTGCGACTTGCGAATTGGAACGAGCTGCATTCAGAAGCGTTTGGTTTTCGAAGGACTCTGCACGCTATCTCAAATAGCAAGCTTTGGATGAATTTTAGATTTTATTACTCATAGGACTCAAAATCTGTAGTTGTTTAGTTTAATACTTCATTCGTCCTAAATTACATGCCCCAGTGAAGAGGCTGAGATATATACGTGTTTATAAGCATCACAACCCTAACTACCAGTGAAGCTAATTTTTACTGTGCTTATTCTGTGTTAGTTCATCAGCAGCGATTACTTATTGCTCATTATCCTTGCTCGCAGCTATCCAGAGGTATCAAGCACCTCACGTTGCAGCTTGGATGGAGCAGTTTCACCTTTCTCAGTCATCATTCTCATTCCCAGTGTCAGCTTCCTCGCCAGAGTGGTGACGTCAGGCCGTTGAGCGCGGAGGACATGGACACATGGTTGGCCGAGCGCCAGATCACTGTCCGGTCACCTGGGCAAAAATGTTTCTAATAAAAATCTTACTAGAATTTTTGGGCTAGTTTCGACTTGAGAAACAACGTAGGCCAAATCAAAATTTCCATGATTCAATAAAATTATATTTTAGGTAGTATAGTACTCCCTCTAGTTTTTTTAATGACGGGTTGTAGCTTTAATTTGACTTCAAGACGACAACTTTAGAAGATTTGAGGTCCCAAAATAACAACTGTCGAGTATCGAGAAGGCTAGTCAATGCCTCAATGGTGGGAAACCTGTGGTACTCCCATATTAGGAGCAAGCAAAAGCAAACTTATCGTGAAAACTCAAACCATCTATCAGATCTCAAATAACAACATGCAGACATACTAACATTGAAACATCTCAATCACCCACAGCCAAGCACCATAAAATTTTAGCAGCATTGAAATGCAGTCATACAAATGACTAGCCGAAAAAGCGTATGATAAGATAGTTAAAAGAGACTTGGGGCATAAATTCTAGCCATGGAAATTTGCAACGTAGTCAATGTGCCATCAACAAACAGAAATACTTGGATAACCACAGCAACTGAAGAACAGATGCAGAAACCACTGAGCAAGTTGCCAAACTGTTTCAACTCCTAACGAGATTCTCATCTAAGAACAATACCAGGTTTTGCATAGAATGGGCTGTTCTACGGAAGCATGTAGCACCAAAACACACACATCTAGCAAAGAGCAATCTGGGAAGCATAAAGTAAAAAGTAGGCAAAGCAGCGTGAAGGTCACTCTAATGAAATTTTACTGTCCGGCAGGACCAACGAGGACCCCCTGCGCAGGTGCCTTCCTTCTTGCCACCTTCCTTCCTCGGTGTCATTGTTGGCCTTTCAGATCCTGATATTGTAATTGATCTCGAACTCAGTGATCTCCTTCTTCTTCCTCTCCAATGCCTCATGCATGTGAGCAATCACCTCTTCAAGACCCTCCTTGTTGCGCTTCACAGCTGACAAGACCTCCTTGATGGTCCTTTCGACAAGGACCCCACCGATCATCCTGTAGCAGCACCTCGAGGAGTCCAGAGGCTCAATTGCACCAATCACAAGGGAGTGCTCACTGACCTCCATCTCCAGCTCTGTGATCTTGGTGTAGAGCTGGTTCATTTCGGTACGCATATTGGCATAAGTGTTGGCAATTACTTGCTCATTTATGGCTTCTTTGCTGCCACCACCAACTCTGCTTGACATTTTCCTTGTAATGGAGATAGGTGTAGAAGGATATCACAAATGTTCAACCTGCAGATAGAAATGATCAAATGTCAAAGATCAAAGGGATAAATGATGCCACTGCTGAGAATAGAAATTAGAGTGCACTGGATGTCACTCCAGCGGTAAACACAATGGCATAGGGTCGTAGATTACAGACACATTCTTGTAATGTAAAGTTACCCAAGCACATAAAGTAATTAGAATAGCAGCTACCAAGGATCAGAAACCCTGAAGCAATAAAAGCCTTTTAGTTTCCATCAAGTTGGGATAGAAGATATAATAAGAAAGCAAAAGGCTTCTTCCTTTTGCTACCTTTATATCTCACACTTGGCCTTGGTCATAACTCTGAAAACAGTGCACGGTTTCTTCCATTTGCTTTCTTATTATATCTTTGGTAACAACTTATCCCAACTTGATCGAAACTAGAAAAGACTTTGTTGTTTCATTTTTTCTGAGTATTTACGAGTGAGTTTTAGCGTTTTTTATGTGTATGAGTTTTAGGACCAAGTTAGATTCTAAATTGAGTATAGGATTAAGCAAGGTCTATCAAGCTACTCACATCGACCCACTTAGTATGACTAGCTACAAACTAGCAAATGAATCCTTAAGTGTCCTTTCGACGTTGCGACACTTAGAGCTAGTAATCCTTCATCTTCTCGCTAGACGATCCAAACCAAAGCCGTATTTGATAAGCTCAAAGTCGAGGGGGTCTCATTTCGATCAACCAATGCGAACATTCATAATAAATAAATCTTTCATGCCATGAATTCATTAGTAACCCAATTAAAGTTGTAAGTAATCACCTAAACCATTACCGCTGAGGGTAGCGTTTCTCGCATATGCCAAAAAAATTTGAGGCCCTTATCTAGCATCAACTTAAATTTTGTGCCTTATCTATTATTCTCCATCCGTTCTACCGTTAGGCATCGTTAAGTGGAGGAGAAATGACAATCTTGTTCTTTTGCGAATAGACTCATCGATCTTCAAACACATATATTTTAGTCGTTTTAGCTATGTTTTTACCCATTCAAGTTGAGTTAGACTTGTGATGACGTAACCTATTCTTTACTAACAATGGTTTACCATGGACTATATATGAAATTTAACAAAATATAAATTTCCCAAATGTTCAATTAATATCTAATAAAAAACAAACTAGGAAACTTGAACGGGTAGGTTATCGTTTTTTCCCTTTTGTTTGCGCAAGTAAACTCAAGCGTCCTCTATTTTTCATATGTTGCTGTCATTGCAAAGTCCACTTAGCTACTGGTTTTGTTTTGACGAATGCAAGCTGTTGTCGCTGGCAAAGTTCACCGCAAGATGTTTTAGGAAGTATTGTGTTTGTGAGCACCATAATGTAGTCATTTTCAAGATCTTTTACAAAGTAACCTTTTCCGCATTCATCAAATCAGGGATCCGTTGGTTACTACTACGTTTACTAGCAAAAGAAAACTAACGAAGCAAAACCTGTTTGATTGAAACCTTGGTCCGCAACACACAATCCAAGCGGAACAAAACCGAGGTTTACCTTGGTAAGCTATGAATTGGGCAGCAATATCCCAAAGGACGTACGTTCCCTGTATCAAGTCCAGATTCATAGCCACTGCACACAAAACCATAATGATTGTAAAGAACATTATCTCCGTGTCACGAGTTGACATTGCATACGCCATGGCTACACGCTGATGTAGCACGATCGTCTCTGTGGCTTTCCTGCCTTCACAGTAGAGTACTCCTTTTTTTTTTTTTTGAGAAACCACAGTTGTAGAAATGTAGAGTACTCCTAGAGATCGAGGAAGAAAGAGTCTTCTGGCTTTGTGAGAGGACCGATCCGAAACCCATCTTCCCACCTGTGCCGTGCTCAGCATATAATACCATTCCCTGCGCAGTGCGCACTACGCTGCCTGCGCTCCGGACCACCGCTCGCTTCGCGAGTGGCCCGCGTTCCTCGGCTCCCCCGGCCCCCGCAAGGCGACCCCTCCGCGTGCGCCGCGATGACGGCCGGCCAGCCGCACGTGCACGAGGCCGGCCGGCGGCGGCGGCGGCGCAGCGAACCACACCAACCACCACTCGGAGGCCCAGTCGCCGCCGCCGCCGCTCCCCTCGGAGGTGGTGCCGGCGTACCCGCCCCCGGAGTCGGAGGACGACGAGACCTGGGTGTGGACCCAGATCAAGGCGGAGGCCCGCCGCGACGCGGACGCGGAGCCGGCGCTCGCCTCGTTCCTCTACGCCACCGTGCTGACCCACCCGTCCCTGCCCCGGTCCCTCTCCTTCCACCTCGCCAACAAGCTCTGCTCCTCCACCCTCCTCTCAACGCTCCTCTACGACCTCTTCCTCGCCACGCTCACCGCGCACCCCTCCCTCCGCGCCGCTGTCGTCGCCGACCTGCTCGCCGTCCGCTCCCGCGACCCCGCCTGCGTCGGCTTCTCGCACTGCCTCCTCAACTACAAGGGCTTCCTCGCCATCCAGGCCCACCGCATCGCGCACGTGCTCTGGGCGCAGCAGCGCCGCCCCCTCGCGCTCGCGCTCCAGTCCCGCGTCGCCGACGTCTTCGCCGTCGACATACATCCCGCCGCCGTCGTCGGGAAGGGCGTCCTCCTCGACCACGCCACCGGCGTCGTCATCGGCGAGACGGCCGTCGTCGGTAACAACGTCTCGATCCTCCACCATGTCACCTTGGGGGGTACTGGGAAGGCGGTGGGCGACCGGCACCCCAAGATTGGGGATGGTGTGCTGATTGGCGCAGGAGCCACGATTCTCGGTAACGTCAAAATCGGTGCCGGGGCTAAGATTGGTGCCGGATCTCTGGTGCTCATAGATGTGCCGGCGAGGAACACGGCGGTGGGGAACCCTGCCAGGCTCATCGGTGGAAAGAAAGCTGTGGGCGAGAATGACGAGGACATGCCTGGGGAGTCCATGGATCACACGTCCTTCATACGTCAATGGTCGGACTACACCATCTGACACTGAGAGTGATTCCCCGAGGTCTATTACCCTTTCCTCTGTATCATTAGCAGTGGTGATGTACCAAATTGTGATGTACTCCTCTTTGTTGTGTGCTATTTTGTCTGTGATGAACTGAGGTTTGTAGAGCATAGTTTTTAATGATCAACAGTTTTATCTGCTGATTGTGCCATGCTCAGATACAGGTAAGTTGCAATTGAAGAATGAATAAAACTCTATATCCATAGAGGAGTTGGTTGGGTTTTGCCACTTGCCTTATGAATACAGAGTGAAGCGTATAAAGCGATATCTTATCTGATGGAGTTTCGTGATTATGTGTTCTGTTTTCTCATTGAGAAAGATTTTGGGACTTGAATAATCGAATGTGGTGCATTGTTCCCTCTGGAAAAAAAAATCTTAGAATAACCAATGAGTTGGCTTTGCAAGTTCACTCTGTAAATCAGTCTGCTTTACTACCACAAATATGTCATGAAGCCTAGTTCTGTGGTAGTTTAGTAGCCACATAATCATTGTTTTGCCTGAAAGCAACATGGTAATACTCCCTGGAATGTTACTCTTAGCTGATTTTTTTTGTGTGTAAAATATTCAGAGGTGGTGAATGTCTCGACAAGTTTTTGTTTGGTTGGAGCACTTACTGAAATTGATGAAAATCTGTTGAGAAAACTTTAAAAGCTCCTTAATGAATAACTTTTCTTCTACCAGTATATGGATGTGGTGGTAGTTCATTCTCATTAATATTCTCATGTTATTTCTGCAAGGACATCTGGTATGGTTTCACTATGATTAAGGTACACTTGATGTCTGTCTGTCGAGAGGGAGCATTTAGTTACCAAATTGGTTCACATTTTAGTAAACCTTTTCCTTTATAGTATTTCTGTTAACTTTAGTTTTGATTGTACTTCCTCTGTCCCAAATTGTAAGGAGTTTTGGCTCTTATTTTTTCTATCCATGTTGATAGTGGATGCTCATGAATTTAGACTACGATACAAAACAAATACATGAAATATTGCATGAAATCTATTTAAAGCTTAGAGCCCTTATAATTTGGAATGGTGGGAGTACTTATTAATGTCCAAGTGTTGTATATATAAAACTAAGTGATTGTCCCCGCGCATTGCTGCTGGGAATTAAAAAGGATATTTTGAGTTGATCAATGGCTTTAGGAAGTATGCCATGACTTTGTAGAGAGAATGAAAGTATTACAGTACAGGACAAATTAAGGTGTACCGTGATTGTTTGGACTTTCGAGAATAGTATTGGTGATCAGCTAGAAATTGTCTTTACTAAATTTAGGTGATTTATAGTTTCTACTCGTATAATGTGTGTTTACGCTACTTAGAATGACACCGAAGATGGTGAACATTGTTAACCTATGGTAGAAAAGATTTTTTTATTCCACATGTAATGCATATATGTATATATAAATCGTGTTTGCAGTTCAAGAAGGATAAGAGATAGAATGTCGGTGATATTATACATTTATACAATAATATTGATTGATAATAAAAATGTATAGAAAAGAGAAGCTCAAAGTTAGATACTCACCAGCGAGAAAATGAAAAGGCAAATCATTGTGGCTTGTTCCATTAAACAATATCTACATCACGATCAAAAAAGGAATTTGTAATCCATGAGTAGCACATACATTATAATCGTGTTTGCACTATATGAAAGATAGGAGATGAAAGGTCGATATTATATAACAATATTGATTGATAATAAAAATGTATGTAAAAGAGAAGCTTAAAGTTAGATACATGCAAGCAAATGAAAAGCCAAATCATGATGGTTTGGTCCATTAAACAATATCTACATCGTCGATCAAATGGAAAATGATTTGGGCATCATAGGCTGCAAGATAATTTCCAAACCTTTAGATTACAATAATGAAGCAAGGTCCAAAGGATGTGATAGCAGCTGTACTTGCGCTTGAACATTCAGATCTGATTGCACTGCCCATGGTTGCTGCACAGCTAGAGATAGATAAGACCGTGGTTACTGTAACCCCGAACAACTCCATCAAGAGTTACAATACATATAGAACAACTGGGCAAACACATTTGCAATAAAAAATAATGACAGTTAGGCTATTGCATCGAAAATGTGACAGATTAGATTTGAGCAGACTGCATCATGCAAATAGCGATGATTAAAATGCTTAAATTTTATATAGATCAACCAGAAAAATAAATTGACACAATGAGATCGATACATCTCCGATGTTTGTGCCATGAGGATGGTAGCCATGGTGCAAGGGCTAGCCTAAAAAGATGATCCACATCGGGCTCCAAGCAAGCTAGAACATGACGTACTACTTCAAAAGAAGAAAATAATGTGTCCTAATCTATATGACATACTAATTTGGATACTCAATAGTTACAGAAGAGAAGGAGAATAGCTTGTGTCCGTGGAGGAGCTATGTAGCGATGGGAATCAAGAGAGTTAGATGTTCGCTTGCCACCCTTAATTAAAAGAGAGTGAGGAATAATTACCAACTGTTACAAATTAGAGGGAGGGTGGAAAGGAAGGTGTGGACGTGAATGCAGGAGTCGAAGAGATGGCGATTAAGCCTAATAATAAATGGGAAAGCCGTGGCCACTCTTAATAACCTGCACAGCTCCTGATTCTCAGCCTGCTAACGAAACAAATTCTAGGCTGCATAACTTCTAATCAAGTTCCATAGTCAAGTGCTTAATGTTTAATGCTTCAGATTATAAAATTAATTCTCCAATTAATGCTAATGACGTGACACGCTGTAGATGCAGCTTTATAGGATCACATGTGCTCTGTCGAGTCTCAACTCTAAGACCTTGTATATGTAAAAAGTAATAATTCAAATGAGACGTGTTACAATGATTGGAAAGTACTATAAGTACTTTTAAAAAAAATGGTAAGTACCATAAGTATTTATAGTTTTTTCCAAATAAAATTCATTTAATTAAATAAATGCTTAGGAGGTCATCATCCCTGCTCGGTTCGGTTCATCATGCCCCAGGTCGTCAGGCCACCGGAAGTCGTCCCCATCGCCACGTGAACTCCAATCGTCGGCGCAAAAATGATAGACGGCGGAGCTTCCATCGCCGCGTGAACTCCCGCTCCCTTCCATTGCTCCGGAGTTGCAGGGGAGGCCTTCAGTGACTTCATTGCCGAGAGCTATCCTGTCTGCAACACCTGCACCATGTGCTCAAGCTCCTGGATGTTTCTCATTTTGAGCTCCTTTTGCCTGGCTGCCGACTCCCGATTTGTCAGATTTGGCCCCGCCACGAGCCGGAACACGTCTTCGCCCACGGCCTCCTTGCGCCGGACCTCGGCCACGGCGGCGCCGCCCGTAGGAGCCCTCCACCACGTACCCCGCCTCGGCCACTGCCGCGCCGCCACCGCCGCCAAAGGTGGCGCCCGCGAGGGGCGTCACGTCCGCCCGCGCCTTCTTGGACGACGCCGAGGGCGCGTGGCGGCGCACGGAGAGCAGCGGCGTGGCTCCGTCGCTGTCGTAGATGACCCAGCGCTAGGACGCCAGCAGGCCGCTGAGCCTCCGGGCGCGACGCACCGTGAGCAGCGGCTCACCCGCGGCGCCCATGAGCACGACATCGGTGCGGCGGCGGGACGAGGAGTAGCAGTCGACACCGAAGGCCAGGTCCCCGCGCGCGTTGAATACGGTGAAGCCGTGGCAGCCGAAGAGCAGCGACTTGCGCCACACCATCAGTGCCACCGTGGACGGCTCCTCCTCGCCACCAGACCGGACCTCGTGCTCCTACTCCCCCGGCGTCGACCGGCTGCTCGTGGTGGTGGCCACGCCCGTGTCGGTGGGGTTCAGGTGCACCCTGCCGATCCCTCTCTCGCCCCCTCTGTTCCTGCCTGGGAGCGGCGGTGGGTGGCCCTCCTGGGCGTCAGGCCGAGCGGCGGCGGCGCATGCGGCGGGTCAGCGGAGGGCGGGGAAGGCAGCACATCGTGCTTACGGGGGTGCCGGCGGGAGGGACGGCAGGCGCTGGCGGGCTGCGGCTGCAGCTGCGTCGGCCAGCGAAGCGACGGTGCAACCCGGCCGTGGCCGCCAGGTCCAGCCGGGTCGGGGAGTGCGGCACCGGCGGCTGTACTCCGATCAGCTACGGCGAGAGGTGGTGGCACGCGGCGGCTGCGGAGGGCTGTCGGGGAGGCGGTGTTCGGATTGATAGGTATTGGTTAATGGGAAATTCCCTTTGTACCCTTATATTTTGGAAAAACGAAAAAATATTTTTGTACTGGTCCCACCTCTAATTAATACTGGTCCTACCTTCAATTGGTACCGGTCCCACATTTTTGGGGTACTTTTCCACTGATTAGTATTTTTTATTAGTAATTTCTATTTTTAAAACCATTAGATCTTGTTAAACGGATGGCTCATATTAATGCCAATCATTGTAAAACTTGTAAATTCAAATATGTTTTTGTGCGTGTTGAATTCTGTTCTTTTCGGCAAAGAATTAAACCTTGGTACCTCATTAGAAATAGTAAGTATTGCTGTCAGGAATCCTGGAATGACATGTATTTTATTTGAATCAGAGGAGCAGTTCACCTAGTGCGCTTTGCATTGTAAGAATAGTTCAGCAAACATTGATTTATCATATTTTCAGCATGTATATAAGTACCACCCATTGGTGTGCTAACAATAATCAACTCAGGTAGGTGCATTTTCTGTCTATCTGATTTTGTGTCTGTACCTTGAGCCTCAGGGACGCAAAATTGTAAAATATTCTTCTATTTCTTAGTGGTAATAATTTTTGTAACCTGAGGTCATCCCTCAAACCACAATAATCGGTTACATTTAGAACATGATCACAACCTGCTAGAAATTCTCATTTAGAACCTGATCACAATCCGCTAGAAATTCTTTGCACTAAAAGTCATAAGTTAAATCTTAAACACAACCTATTAAGAGATACTCTCTCCGTCCCAAATTGTTCGGGATTCGTATAGGATGCTGATGACTCTAGTCATATACTGAATACACATGCATAGAGTAATGGATGAATCTAGTAGAGGCTTAGAAGTTAGAATAACTTACAATTCATTTTGGGACGAAGAGAGTATATCCCAAATTAATATACTAAGAAGTAAGAGCTAGTTTGTCAACCTCATATTCCTTCTAGGGAATGAAAGAAAAATTAGTTCATTTGTCCTCTCAATTCTCTCTATTACTTAGAAAAAATGAGGTTAGTAACAAACTAGCATTAGCTAACTCTTCCTCAGTTCCTAGTTTCTACGATCCCAGGGACTAGCTTGGTTATTTTCCTTGGAGATCTTCTAGTAAATGGTAATCTGCTATCAGTTCAGCCTTACAACGTCTTTGCTGTTGACCAGTTTATGTCCTTTTCCTTCTATTTTGTAATTTCTGAGGGCATGTATTCATCAATCAGTAGATGCACCAATTAGGTCGCTGTCTTTGGTACAACAGCCAGTGGCTTATTGCCATTTGATATCACACGTTATTTTCTCGAAAGACTGGATCTTGTGTGTTTCAATGGACCTAGTTGCTTTAAAATAAGGATAAAACTCACTGATTCTAGAGCATTGAGGTGTATGTACCACTCCAATTGTGCCAAGTTGATGCATCGTATCCAATTATGCATTATTGTAACATCAAAAGTGTCACTGACTTGCTTAGATATGCAGTACCACTGAAGCGTTAGCTAAGTCCAGCAGGGAGCACCATCTCACCCCCACCCCATTTAAAACTCCACTCCGTGAACAATATCGTTACAGTACAGATTCCGTTCTTTGGTCCGTACGATGATCCTCTTGTTGAACACAGCCTCGATTAATGTTTTTTTTTATTTTCATCAGCCCAAACTCGTTATATCTGTGCTACTGCATAATGAGATTTCAGCAGCATGGCACACTTAATCCGGAAGGTGGAAATCCTTGTCAGTTGTCACAGCGAGCGGAGCATATTGCTCCAGGTATGGTTCTAAGTTCTAACTTTTCAATAGCAGATCGGAAGGAAATGGTGCTTTTATAATGCTAAAAATTGGAATGATTACATAACGTTGTCTTAGTTTGACAAACGTGGCTCAACTTGCTTATACTACCTTTTATAGTGGAAATATGCTGACTACTCCGTACTTTTTTTTTTGAGAAAACAGGTTAGATTTATTTATATAGTGACTACTTTGCATAACAAGCTTGCCGGATTGCTGTATTCAGCCCATGAACACAAGCACTCAAGCCCAGAGGCGTCATCGACTTTTAGATCCTGGGTGTCTGGCATGCAATATTTGCAGGCTTAGCTGGCTGCTCCTGTCGACCTGTCATGACTTGAAACATATTATTGGTAATCTTATGTCAAGCGGCACTGGTCGAGCTCACTTAGTGCCAAGGTGGGCCACTCTCCTGCAGAACATTAGTCAAAGAAATGCTGAAATGGCACTGGATCTGCATTCTGGAATAACCTTATTACTTTTATTTGAATATTTCGGTATGCATATAATCCTCAGTTGACAAGTATGCCCATGGCCAAGCCTCCGCCTCCAATTGTACCATTGAGGGCTTATTGGCATTTGGTCAATCTTCTGTTTTTCTACACCCAGTGACCCTACCCCACTCATAAGGCTGGTGTAGTGGACTAAAAGTTAAAAGGATCCAGCCAAGAAGTATAGACTTTTGGGTGTTGTTTGGTTCGGGCCTTTTTGGGCTGGAACCGTTCACAGTGCTAACAGATCCCTTTGCTTATTATTTGGTTGGAGCAGCCCGTAATGCATCACGCCGTGAGTGGATGCTGGCTTGTAGAATCTCGTTCCCCCTCCTCTCGCTGCGTTGTTCCCGCAAGCTGCTACGGCGGTCCGACCGTGAACCAAAGTAATTGTGTTTTTCTTTCCACCGGAAGAAATGACGGCGTGAGTGCATTCCATTCCCGTTGGCGCTCCGGTGACTCAACCAAACAACACCTTTATGTAATCACTACTACTCCACTTGATTCATTAGAGTAAGCAAAGATTGCAGACATGTCTTGGATTCGCTGTGGAGTACATCTTCAGACAGCGAAGCATGGATCCATACCCTTCATGGCCGGGAAATACTACCTCAGTTCTCGAATATTTTTCGCATATTAGTTTTGTACCTAAGAAAGCGACAAATAAAAAAGAACGGAGAAAGTATATGTTTAAGCAGAACACCGTTGAGGAGAATATGTAGAGGCCTGGCAGCTGCTTCTGAGGGTCTGCCGGCCTGCGGGGGCATGCCACGCACCAATGAACAGCTCAGGATCCTGGGAGATAAAATGTTTAGTGGATGCCACCTCCTTGACGGGTTAAGATGTAGACAGGATTCAGTATGGCTATGCGTCACAGCTATCCAATCAGCAGTGATTCAGAATTAACGGAGTTCAGTTGAAGATACAGATAGGTAGATGGTATGGTAAGAAGATTGTCCATGTCCTAGTAAGCTGGAAAGCATAATTGATGATACAGAGGAGTTCATTGCATCCTTTTTTGTGCAGTACCCTCATGCATCGACAGACTTAGGCCAAGTCGAGCAGATCGTCTATATGATTGTTTATATTAAAAATGACACTATAGCCACTCGTCATACAAATCAAACAAAGCCATTCATCATACAAACCAAACAATAGGCTCCACAAAGCATATCATGATCATACCAATTCAGGACATCATGGACACATATTACAACGACTTGTAATGACATTACTACCATGTGCCATGGGGATGGTGTAGTCACTCCATATTTATTGTTATAAATCACCATATAATCATCATAATTGTATAATATGGTATACAAACACATTCAACCATACACGAACATCACTCATCTCACATATACAGCTTTCTTGCATAAATGAGACATCAACCCACACAATTGTTGGCAATATATTGCCATTTAGATAGATGCATGCTCCCTATGACAACTCACAATATAAAGGAACAGAACCGCACAACAAACCAATCGATATGCCACTCAAGACTCCAAGGGCACACCATGTATCCTAAATTTTAGTGACCTCACATGTGCATACATAGCTATAGTAGGGTGGTATCGCTGCTTTCCAGTACAAAATATCATACTTCCCTTGTGGCTGAGCACATCTAGCAGAGACGAGATCAATCATTGTTATCTTTGGGATCTCGGCCTCAGAAGCCGGGTTTACGGGAAAAATTTCATCTAGCATAAAATACTTGTCAGGTCTCGGTTCGATTAAGCTCCAAACATATCGGCGATGAGCCTTGGACTTGATATCATCCATGTATTCACCAATCAAGGAGGTATTCTTTTGGATGTACTGCCTCATCCTTGTGAGAACCTTAGTCCAACTTTCGGTGTCGAAATTGGCTCTCAACACGGCAGCAGCCATCCACGCGGACATGAAAGACCCTTGCAGCACATTTGCTATCTCCATAGCTAGGGATTCCATCTTTGGATTCTGCGTCGGATCATCACTTCCAAAGGTAAGCATCTTGAAGTGGTACCAAGAGGCTTCTAGAGACAAGCAATTCAGCTTAAGGGCTTCTGTTGTCCCGAACCTCCCAATGCTCTCGGACCGGCTCGTGATGATCATTCTACTCCCCTTTGCCGCCATGGTTCGTTCGGGAGAATAAATCCACTCCCACGTCTCCTCATCCACGTCATCTCGGACTTCGATGACAATCAACGTCCTCTTCTCTGAGTTGCTACTGTTTTGATGTTTGATCACACACTTGTCTCGGAAACTGCATGGCCCCTCATCTTTAACAAGGTCATTACCACTGTAAAACAAGATCAAGGAGAAGTGGTTGCACACCCTTTCATCACGGCAGACATGCTCCACGAGAGTGGTCTTACCAATATGTATGGACCCGATGATCGGAAGGACACCCATATTTCCAGCAGCAGCAGGAGTCGTAGGCTGCAGCAAGAATTCCATGACCATCTCCGTCTCCGTGTGCCGGCCGAACATGGACTTCTCCACCAACAATATGGGCGCTGTAAGGTTGCCGGTACATGGGTGGGCAGCTCATCAAGAACACAACGAACTCCCTCATGTCGTTGATCATGACTAGTAGCCTGTGAATCATCTTCTCTAGCTCTGCCGTAGATGGTTCCGACGAGCCGCTGCCGGCGGCCAACACGAAGGGCCGCAGACGCTTCGCCGGATTGTTCCTGGATAGCGCCAATGCGCGGTGGCTCCCCTTGCCGTCCTCCTTGGCCTCCCCATCGCCGCCATCATCCCCTCCTCCTTGCGCAGCTGCAAGGGCTGATCGGCACCTGACGCTGTCTAGGACGTAGTAGGCCTTGAGCGTCTCTTCCATCAGGGCCTTGAGCTGCAGCCGCATGGCTCGGCTCTCGACGTGCCGCCGCTGGGCCTCCTCGACGATGGCGCCGCTCCTCAGCAACAGGTGGCGCAGCCGGCACATGCCCTCCTGGGCATCCGGCGTCGCCTGCCTCTCGCACTTGGCGAACAGGAACGACATTGACCTATTCACGAGGTCGCCCAACACCGCATTGAAGAACATCTCCATTGGAAATAATATAATGGAGATTGGCTGAGGAATTGAATGTTGGATTGGCCTTGCTATCTAGCTAGCTGTCAGGAGCCGCGCGTGTGTTTAATCTGCTGGCACTGCTGCATTGCTCCTGCCAAGTGCCAGCGCCGTCGCTTCATATATAATACTCCATCGACTAAGACGATCGAGCTAGTGAAAGAAGAGCTAGCAGCTACGAGAGTAGCTTGAGTAGTGTGATCGATTATTCGAATAATCCACGTGGTTTCGACACTAGCGCGCTAGATCATCCATCCCATGGGGGGTGGGGTGAAGGAGACATTCGTTGAGGACCAGCACCGGGAAATCATGTGAAAACTCGCCAAAAGGTCCGATCCGGATTCCGGAAGCATCGTCTCCGGCGGCTCGCGGTCCCGTTTCACGTGGCTGAGAGGACCATCCTCCCATAGCAGGAATCCATCGGCTTTAATAGGACCAGCCGGCCACCCTTTTGCGTTGATTCTCCAAGCATTAATTTTTTTTTAGCACGATTCTCCATCCTTTGATGATTTGGATATTCGGTGAATATGTAAAAAGTGGGTTTTCCTTTTTTGCCATACACTCTCACCGGAAACGAGTACGTGTTAGATTCGCATCCGTGAATGATCCCCACAGATCGTGTGCTACCTCCATATTAGTCTTATAGCTTCGCATGCTAGCTCCGCTTCCAAATACGATTTGAAGACCTAGTGACCTATACCAACATACAGAGAGTAGCTAGTACTTCACATGACAGATCGGTCTTAGTCGAAGACCTAGCTTGTGTGGTTCCAAAACTAGGTGATCATGTTACGTGCCACCCTGAAAGCTTGATATCGTGTCTCTTCTTATTATGATTCCACTCATGTATAGTACTCAATCTGTTTTTCGATTTGACGCTTTTTACTTTAAAGATCTAGCCGGCAACAAATACTCGAAAATGGAAATAGTAGTATGGGCCATGTATGTTGATTGCTTCCATTAAATATTTATAGAAAAAACGGATTCCCCTTCACGTGTGCAGTACGCTGTTGCATATGGTGCACTTTTTTTTCATGTTGACCCCTCAAGCAAAGAAATTTCAAAAAAAAACCCTCCCTGAAACTATTTGCGCGATCTGACCCTTCCTGCGGTGCCACGGGGAGTGGCGCCGCAGCAACTCACTGTGGCGATCGTGCCAGCGCAGCGAGAAGGGGGCCCGCCTATGGCGCTACATGCAATGGCGCCGCAGGGCCGAGGTGTTAATTGGGCCGCGGCCTACCCCACGCGCTCACTTTCCTTCTCCCTCACTTAGTCGCGCGTGGCTGGCCGCCGCCACCTAGTCCTCCTCCCACGCGCCCCCCCCCCTCCCCAGGACGCCTCCTCCAACGCGCCACCGGCCTGTGGTCATGGGCTCCTTCCAAGGTAGCATCATTTATTCAACGATTTAGAAGTAGGATTTGATTGATTTTTTAGCAATTTGAGTTAGGGTTTTGTTGTGTCATCGTTGTACAATTTCTATGATTCGTTTTTAGGAATATGAAGTTTACTGTCCAATTTTCTTCTTCTCCTAGGATTTATAGTTAGAGTTTGGTTGTTATCTTATAATCTTTAGTTAGGGTTTGGTTGTAGCATCCGGATACATTTTCAGGGTTTAATTTGTGTGAAATCTTTGTAATGTAGCTATTCCAGCTCTGGGTCCTGGTGTGAGTAGGGCTCACTTGGTACCTTGGGGATCGTATCGTCGGGACAAGGATGCTTCGGTGCTTGAATCCCCAATCCCTGTTCAATACTGTGACTGTGGATTTTCTGCAGAGGTTAAGCAATCTCGTGGTGAAAATACGGCCGGGAGAGCCTTTTACACATGCCACGTGAAGCCCGCATGGGGCAAAGGTTGGAGTATGAACCTTGCCAATTTTTCAAGTGGATCGATGGTCCTAAAAAAATTCGACCCTAGGATAAGGCTCTTCCCGTGACGAAGTGAGAAAACATACCCTTTCGAAAAGTTTAGTCGTTGGGTCCCGCCTCCCCCCAACTCACTAGGGTGTTACTGCGGCGCCAGTGCCCGTGGCACCGCAAGAGGGGTCAGATCGGGCAAATAGTTTCGGGAAGGGTTTTTTGTGAAATTTCTTTGCACGAGGGGTCAAAATGAAAAAAAAGTGCCATATGGTCCTGGTGCATCCGCGTTATCTATCGACTACGCTGCGATCGTGTACACGTGAACTCCACAAACACTACACGAGGATGGACATGAGCCTGAATATAGCATACCATCTATTTTCAAATTTCACCTTACTTTTATACACCATTTATTTTGTACTATGTATACTCATACATATGTATGCCCATATGCACCCTTCGCTCAAAATAGCCTGACCGGAGCATATTTACACTTACGCACAAGCAATGCTCCATGCACGGATCATGCATGCAATTGCCCCGTTGCACGCCAAGTGGCTAGCTATATGAATGGTGAATGGCCTAGATCTAATCAAGCAGTGGATGGCTTTGGCTTGCTTTCTTTGGTCATATATACCTACCTAAAAAGACAGCTCGGGTAGATTGTGGCTTGTAAGACTGACTCCAACAACTTGTTGTTTTGAGCAGAGCGTGCATATGGGCATGCATAATAAAGAATACTTATTATAACTGCATCGTAGACAAGTGAAGTTTGAATATAGATGGCGGGAGACGGTCTGCTAAAAAATGGTTGTCCAAGTGTATTTTGAACCATGGATTAGACAATTCGGTAAATATATCGTGCATGTGCATTGCGTGGGAAACACAGTTTTAGGGCATTAGGCTATGCAAAATGGAGGATTATTGAATGCACAATGTGCTATATTCAGCTTGGAGAACAGTAGAACTGCCATTGGCTATATATTCTTAGAATTCTTGTAGTTAGTGATAGATGATTCTTTTTTAGAAGAAGATCGATAATACTTTCATGGGTGTCGACGATGAATACCAGTCTGATTTCAGGATAAATAATTAACCGAGATCGATGTATATGGATTCTATGAACATAACTCAGGCTGCACTAAGATATACTCTTTAATCCCATAATAACTGTTGTTTTAGAAAATTTCAGACAAAACTAGAGGAGATAGGTAAAGACGCATGTGTACTTTGTTAACGGATACACTTTTCCCTTATTTATGAATGTACATATGTAGGGATTAAAATTCTTTTAGTTAATAAATGCCTAAAAGAACGGTTATTATATAATATATTTTAAATCCATCACTTATTTATTTATTATGGGAGAGATGGAGTAATATTTTAGATGCTACAACTGGCCGGTAAACTCAAATGCTGACTTAGTGTATATCTCACTGGATGTATGATTTAGGCACCAAGAAAGACACTTTGTTGTGCTATGATTTAGATGCCAAGGACAGTGCCATCAGGAATAAGCCTTTCAGCATTGTGGTGCATATACCCCTTTTGAGGTATGATTTGGTTCTTTGTTTCTTCCACATATTCTTACTTTGCTCTGCATCCAATATCTGTAGCTCCGATCCTTGGCGATACGAACGTAGTGGATACAAAAGGCAGGCACATGAATGATGCAAGGGGCGTTCGTTTTCTGCATGGTATATACCTAGTAGGACAGTAGATGGCAACACGAGTGGCATCGAATATTGGCTGCCTTCAGCGTACTAGACCACGCGGCGCCTTTACTCGATCGATCGGCCTCGACGACTCAACCAAGGAATATATCAGCATTCCATTCAGCATTTCAGCAGCAGCCACTACACACACACACACACAACTCTCAGACTTCAGCAGCGGATCCCTCTTGCAAGAGTTGTTTGCAAATAAAGCAAGAGTCTCATAGATCTGATCTCATCAGATAGAAGGGTGTGTGGGGTTCTCGCAATGGAGATGTTCTCCAGTGCAGTCATCAGCGAGCTCGTGACCACGTCCTTATCGTTCCTGTTCTCCATGTGCAAGAAGAAGCAGCCGACGGCGACCGTGCAGGAGGACCTGCAGCTGCTGCGCCGCCTGCTGATGAGGAGCGACACGATCGTGGAGGAGGCCGAGCGGCGGCGCGTCGTGAGCCCTGACATGCTGCTGCAGCTCAAGGCCCTGAGGGACAAGATGTACAGGGGCTACTACGTCCTCGACACCATCAGGTGCCAACTGCTCCTCCTCCGGGGAGGAGGAAGCAGCCGTCACGGCGGTGAGACGGACGAGGAGGAGGAGGTGAAACGCCGCGCGTTCGCCCTGTCCAGGTTTAACTCGGCGAAGCGTGTGCGCTTCCTGTCTGGAGACGGTGACTCCAAGTGGAAAGCATCCGCGGTGGAGCCAAACCACGGCGGTGGTGCCGCCGAGGCTAGCCCAAGCGAGTTGCGTCGGATGGTTTGCAGCCTGGAAGCCATGATCGGTGGCATGGAGGAGTTTGTGTTGCTCCTGATGAGCTGCCCTCCCCTGTGCCGCCAGCCTTACAGTGTCTACCTGTCTCTGGACAGGTGCATGTTTGGCCGCCACATGGAGAAGGAGGCCATCATGGAGTTCTTGTTGCAGTCTGAGCCCCAGGGTGCTGGAAAAAATCTGGGTGTTCTTCCCATCGTCGGCCCTACGCACATCGGGAAGAGCACCCTTGTGGAGAATGTTTGCCACGATGAGAAAGTGCGCAACCATTTCTCCTTGATCACCGTCTACAGCGGGAACGATGACCTTAGAGATGAGACAGAGGGCAGCTTCAGAGACAAGTGTGTGATCAAGCATCAAAACAATCAGGCATCAGAGAAGAGATTGTTGATTGTCATTGAGTTCTTAGCGGATGTGGATCAAGAGGCGTGGAATAGGCTCTCATGTGAGGCTAACATGGCACCTGGGAGCAAAATGATCATCACTAGCCGGTCGGAGAATATTGTGAGGTTTGGGACAACACAGGCTCTAAGGCTTGAACGTTTGCCTGTGGAAGCCTACTGGTATTTATTCAGGACGGCTGCCTTTGGAAGTGATGATCCGGGGCAGCATCCAAAGCTGGCATCCATTGCTTTGGAGATGGTGGACGCAATGCAAGGATCTTTCGTCATGGCTTCCATGGCTGCTCATCTGTTCAGATCTAACTTCAACACTCCAAGTTGGTCTAGGATTCTCACAAGGTTCAGACAGTGCCTTCACAAGAATGCCTCCTTCATGAGAGAACACCCAGATGACGGCAAGATTAAGGACTATCCTAGAATTACTTGGAGCGCACTCAAAGATAAACCTGACAAATATTTTATGCTGCGTGATATTTACCAAAGAGGTTGTGCTCAGGAGGTGCCACAGATATCATTTCTAGATCTCCAAACCGGACGGGCTCAACCACCACCAGGGAAGTATGAGATACTTTTCTTGAAATCTCGAATCCCGCCCTACTTCAACTACATATGTACATGTGAGATACGTGATATGTAAACAGTACAGTATACGCATCATATGATCAGATGGATATAAACATTGGGAATGCGGCCCAACCAAGGTTCATCGTTGCGTTGATGTGGAAGAACCTTCTAGGGTGTTCTTGCCCAGGATGAAAGAGCATCTTGCTGTGTAAACATTAAGAGATGTACTATCTCGCTATTCTCGCTATTGATTTGAGTTATTGGACCTATGCTTGTACATTATGCATCTATATACTTGAAAAATTGCCATGTGTCTTAATGATATCCCTCTATTCCAAATTATAGGTCCACTTAGCTTTATCCTAAGTCAAACTTCTATAATAACCTTGAAACTTTTTCTTAAAAGAATATATGTTTAACATCTATCAAAGCAAATAAGTTCACTATCAAGTCATAGTTCATAGAAACTGATCAATAAAACTATTTCAGATTTTAGATGTTGGTGTTTTTTCTGTAAATACAGTCAAAGTTCGATAAATCTAACTTCCGATAAAATTAAGGTGATAGATGGTTTGGAGCATACTGTTTAGGTCTTTCTACCAAACGTGGTAGTTTCTCTTTTTGAAAAATGGGAAGATTTATCGATTTCAAAGACGTGGCAAGTTTCAGAGACAAGTGTCAGATGAAATCATCACAGGGATAATGCTTCAGAGGAGAGGTTGCTGTTTGTCATTGAGCTCTTAGAGGACGTGCCTGGATGATGAAGCACGGAGAAGGCTGTAGCACATGGGTGTAAGATGATCATCCCAACTCGGTCGGAGAAGATTGCGAGGTTGGGAGCAACGTACGTAACGCAGAATGTTATGCTGAAGCGCTTGCCTCTAGAAGCATATACTGGTAATTGTTCAAGACGGCAGAGTTTGGAAGTGATGATCCTGGGCTGATGCATCCTAATTCCTAAGGCATCCCTTGCTTTGGAGTGGCAAATGTGATGCAAGGATGTTTCATGTTGGCTTACATGACCATCTTATAAACTGAAGTTCCTTGCGTGTTTGTGTTATCTGCAATTGAACTGATGGCATGTCAAAAATAAAATAAAACCGGGCAAATGTTAAGGTGTGCTTCAAAATGTCAACTTGTTGCCTGATCAATCTTATGGCCGGCTCATGTCTCCTTGAGCAGTCACATAGTTGCAGTTTGCAGAGTTACTACGGTTTATAAATGTGGTATCTTGTTGAGCTGTTGTCTTCTTTTCTTATATTGGTAACCAATAGCAGGAATGAGAATGATCCCTTTCTTTCTATCCTCAGAATCTACACTTTCCTGCCCCCACTTCTGAAAATTCACAGCTCTAACGGACGCGAACCATGAACCGTACGCCAGATATAAATGACACTTTATTCCACTCCAACATGCAGAAGTGCAGCCTTGGCTGCTGCTGAAGGCCCACGTTAGCATCTAGGGGTGGGCAATTAACTGGAACCCAAGAACCGAACCGAAAAAACCAGAACCGAAACCGAAGTATTCGATAAAAAAATCAGTTTCGGTTTTGAGATAACCGGAAGAACCGAGAGAATTTCAGTTCTAACCACTAAATAACAAAAAAAAATCCGAGATAACCGAATTGTTAAAAAGTACATCTAAGAAACAGGCCTGGCCGGCCCAATGCCGTAGCTCAGTCAAGTTCTATCCCTTTCTCTCCTCCCGCTCTCACAGGCCCCAACGACCTAGCCGGCCACCCCCGACGCCCTGAACTCTGCTCCCCGTCTCCCCCCGAGTCGTCCACCTCGTGCCCAGACCCCGACCCCACCGTCTTCCCATGGCGCGGCAACCAGCGGCGCCCCCATCCCACGGCACAATGACGCCCCCCCTCTTGGCGGTGTGGGCGCCATCCCACCCGGCGGCGCCTCCTCCCGCGCGACGGCACTCCTTGATGAGGCGGCGGCACCCCCACTCCTGGCCATTTCATTCTGCGATCCCCTTCTATGCTTCTGCGTGTTGCTTTACATTTCGTTTGGTTAGAACCGAAACCGAACCGAAAAAACCGAGAACCTAAAATGCTCGGTTCCAATTTCTTTCGGAATGCTATTTCGGTTCCTATTTCTGGATAACCGAAATGCTAAAATAACAAAAAACCGAACCGAGAACCGAATGTCCACCTCTGAGGGTCAGCATTACTACGCGGCATCCAGCACGGCAGCACCCTGTAGAACTGTGGAAACATCAAGCTCCTTGCTCCTTATCATTAGTCCTCAACTCCTTACCTGGAAAGAGCAGAAAGGCCCTGTTCGAGTCCGCGTCTAGGGCGAAGCAGGTGGGCACAAATGCAGGTGGGCACAAATGCGGTCTAGCCGCCTCCACGTGTTATGAGTGAAAAGCAAAAAAGTAAAGAGAGAATGTGAAAAATTCCATTGATCTCATATGTATATGTTGAAAGAATGACTTGGCATTCCTTCGGGTTTACTGGGGGGAAAGAGTTTTCTACGGATAAACAACCCGTGACTTTCACTGGCATGTGGTCCCAATGCTCCTCGAGCCCACATATCAGTGACAAATCCCCGGCCTCAGCAATCGACCGCAAGACACACGTCCGAGCACCCAGCATCTGGGGCGTCACAATGCCTTAACAACCTACAGGAGAGATTTCCAGAAAGTGTGCACACTATCAAATATAACCACGAAACAGAAATGAAACTGGTAACTCGCACGAAATGACTGGTTCTCCAGGAAACGGCCACTGACAATAGCCTAACAAAATTCTGACAAGCAACTATGATATACAAAGTCGACTGACACAGCAGGGAATAAACAGCATGCGACGCCATCATGTCTGATTAGCAGTGGGGTACAGTAATCCACGGATGAACACAACCCGACCTTGACAGCAAAGATGATGTGTGTTTTCAGGCAGTAGATGTGTTTCACTTCCCACCAAGCGAAGGGAACTGAGATTGGTCTTGAATTGCAGGAGCAGCTGGTGGAGCACGGTAACCCCCACCATACCCCCCTCTGAACCCCCCACGATCACCACGGCCCCTGCCACGACCACGGCCGCCATAGTACCTTTCTCCTTCAGCAGGTTTCAGGAACTCATTGATGCTCAGAGACTGGAAAAAGGAAGGGAATTGTTCCAAAATTAGGAGGAGCAAAAACAAAGTGTAGATTCTGACATCCAATTGAATGCACCAAGCAGAAGAAACAGCTATAGCATGGTTCTAAACACAGGACTGAGGAGCGGAAAATGAATCCAAGACAACTGGTAAATAATGTAGTCATAAGAGTTCAGAAGGGGAGCAATTCCTTTGACATTGAGTCTACCCTAACATCGTCAATGACGGTGGGCGACATCAGAGGATCCCCCTCCATTCAGTCAAAATAGGCCTAGCTAATATTAGTTGGCTATTGTCAATTTCACCAAAATGGAGATAAAACTTTTCTTAGCAAAATTTCAGCGTCGTGATACAAAGAAGTATAAAAGAGAAAGATGTAAGACCTTCTTAGCACGCTCATCACGTTCTGCATTTTCTTTCTTCTTCAGAGCATCCTTATCAGAACCCTATGATAAAATGATTAATCAGGCTTGGACATCTATCACATTATACCAAGAGCATGAAAAGGTAAACAGGCATAATGGCAATTACCAATTTAACAAAAACCTCATCATTTCCCTTCTTGTTGGAAAGCGGCTGCATAGACTGCAGGTCCTTATCAACTTCAACCTTCCTCTCTTCAGTCTTAAGGGCAAGAAGTGCCTTGCGCTTTTCCTCTCTTATTTTCTCAAACTCCTCAAGAGTCATTTCCTACATCGTCAAATAATCCGGTCAGGCCATCAACATGGCAATATATATCAGTAACAATAATAAATACAGAAATAAAAGATCTTCTGTACAGAGGAAAACTACACCAGAAAGAACAATTATGGGCAAGGATATATTAAAAATATATCAAATTTAAAGTTTAATTGCTGCACTCCCGTGTTGACGTAGCTACTGCTAATGACCTGTTGAAATGAGTGTTACCTTAGGTGTTCATACATGTCAGGAAAGGGAAACAGACCTCAAAGCTTACAGAAAACTGTAGTCTGATACACACTATCTTGTCAGTTCTATGAACTCAAACTAATGTGCATGTCATGAAGCCAAATGAATTCAATGGCTGCTGTAAATCTAATCAAATAAATTGTATACGCTTGTATTTGGTGCATGATTATTGTTGAGCATTCTGGAGAAGCGTTACCAGATACCACCGACTGACAGAAAATAACTGCGGCAGGTTGGTTTGAAATCAATAACAAACAAACCACCACCACACAGCAAATCAAACTTATTGCTAGTCTGAAAAGGACAGTGGAGGACCATAGGCATTGTAATTTTGCAGACAGAATGTAGCCTAAACCATACATCTCTATCTAAAAACATTATATTCAGAGTGCATGTACGGCAAGCGGAGGTATACCTTGTCTTCTTCCTTCTCTTCTTCCTCATTTGCTGTGGCATCCTTGTTATCCTTGTTCTCCTCTGCCTGTGGAGTATCCTCCAGTGCACCCTGCTTCTCAAGAACAGGGGGCTTCTCATCCAGCTTCAGGCCTTCCTCAGTTTCCCTGGTCATCCAAACATCACAACTTGTAAGCTCCATCATCTCCGACAAGCACCTCAACAACTTGCAACAAAACAGAGCTATCTTACTGGGCAATAATTTCATCAGTGGTAGTTCCCCAGTTCCCACGGCCTGCACCCTCACGCTTCATTTCAAACCCACGACCAGTACCGCTATGGCGTTCATAGGTCCTCCGAGGTGGCCTCTCAGAGTCATCACCAAACTCACCATCACGGTACCCACCACGCCGGCCTCCTCCAGCTCCGCGGTAGGGTGGCCGAGGGCCCCTCTCTCTGTCCTGGGAGCCTTCTTCACCTCCAGCTCTGGCACCACCTCCGGCACCGTATCCTCCCTGAAACCCATTGACGTCTTCGCTGCCATAGTCACGGTTCTGGCCATAGCCTCGCCCGCCTCTCCCACGGCCGCGTTCGCCACGCCCGAATCCTCCACGGGAGGGAGGAGCACCACTGCGGTACTCCTTCGCTGAAACATGTAGAGCATAAGCACTCCGAACACCCAAAAAATCATTTTTTTGAGACAGAAATGGTCAAAATCTGACTAACTGTTCCGAACATCACAAATATAATTTCTTAAGATGACATCAAAATTATGCATCGCACGGTAATCAGCATGAAATCGTAAAATTGTCACACAAAACCTATCCTAAACCCCAGATCCAACATCCACGAACCCCAACCCCAAAACTCACCGGCCTGCGCGGGGGGAGCAGGCTTGGTCGGCAACTTGGCGGGGGCTGGCTGCGCGCCTTTCCCGGCGGCCGCCGCCGCCGGCTTCTTCGCATCGGCCTTCTGCTTCGCCGCCGCGGCAGCGGCCAGCAGCTGCGTAGGGTCGTCGTTGTCGTCGGCGCCGAGGATGTCAAAGGGGTTCATGGTCGCCATGGAGACGGCGGCGGCAAAGGTCACTCTACGCTCGCGTATTTGTAGGTGGGGACTGGGGAACTGACCCTTCTGGCTACAAGACCCGACTGACGGACCGCATCGCCATGGCTCTGCCAAGGTCAAAGAGCGGGAGGCTAAGGTTTTGGCGGCGGCGGCGGCGGCGGCTGCTGCTGCAGGAGGCGGAGACGAAGCGGGGGCGAGAAATGGGTGAGGACGTACAAACCCTAGCCGCACTTGTAGTCGGTAGTCCTAGCCAGCGGTCGAGCCGATATCCTTTCGACATCAGACTAGCGCTGGAAATGACCTCCCTATCCTCTCGCTGATCAGGGGGTCCCATATGCCGCTGTTGGCGTTGCTAGCCCTGTGGGCGATGGGCAGTTACGGGAGTCAAGGGTCGCGTGGGTCCGCGGGATCGATGCTGAGCTCGTGGGGGTGGGTGCGGCGGTGGGCCGCTGCCGTGAGATTGCAATCGAGCGGCTGAGACTGTTCTCCCTTGCCGGAACGGACCTCCCCTGTCGGCGTTGATGGATTCTCCGCTGCCGCTTCGTGAACGAGGGTTTATACGTCCTGGTTTCCATTTGTTTTCTCAGAGGTTAGCCTCCTAGCAGCAGACCAAGCTCCATTTGCCGTAATGCAAACAAAAGCTATATGTTTGCTTAATTTCACACTTATTGCAAAAAAATATTCTGGATAGAGGATAGATTCTAGAAGAACTATGGTCATATTTGCATTTTCTTTTTCTTTTAAAAAAGGAAGTCACGGGATCTCATCTCTCGATACATCACGATGCATATTGTATTGATTTTTCTAATTCTATATGGTGTGTCCTATCGCATATTGTATTGTATATGGATTTTCTGTCATGCAGAATTAACGATCGACCGTTTTGAACGTCTGAGCCTAGTGGAGGCAGCTATAAGACTTATTTATATGATTGATTTATCTACTTTTAGAAACTGAAAGCATCTGGTTGCTGTGGTGTAGTGGTTATCACGTCAGTCTTACACACTGAAGGTCTCCAGTTCGATCCTGGGCAGCAACATTTTTTTTTTGTTTTTTGCCTTTTCTAATTGTTTCGTATCCTTTCTTTCTCGATTGTATTTTCTCGATGCTTGTTCCAAGAGTTTAATTTAATTTCGTCTCCCTTGTTCGATTTTCCAGGCTCCCACCAGATTTTGGTGCGCGCACGAGCACGGCCATCCCGAGAGGAAGCGGAAACAGACAGCAGACACAGACGGAGCGAGCTGCCACCGCCCACCGGGCATCGTGCAGTCGAGATCCAACTCCCGCCCACAGACTCGCGCGCGCTACTCCGGTGGCCAGGCAGGGAGGGATCCACCCACCGTCCACGCGACTCCTTTCTTCTCAGGCCAGGACGCCAGGTGCGTGCGCCCGTGTCGGCGATGGGCGCGGCCGGGAGCCGGGCGCGGCAGAACGCGATGCGGTCGGGGGTGGTGGTGCTGGGCGCCGTCGCCTTCGGCTACCTCTCCTTCCGCGTCGGCTTCAAGCCCTACCTCGACCAGGCCCAGGAGGCCATGGGCTCCTCCCACGACTCCCGCTCCGCCGCCGCCCCGGGGGACGCGCCTGACGACCCCGGCGCCGACCGCCCCGGTGGAGACCCCGCGCCGTCAAAGGACCCGGCCGTCGTGCTCCGCGACTGAGGCACGGAGAGCGGACGTTTCGGTGCGCGTCTCTGGTTGCGGCATTTTGACGAACACCTTGTACGCAGACCTCGTTTCCCTACTGTTTTGAACTTAGCTGGGCAGGGAGATGAGAGTGGAATAAATCCCATGATTGATCCTATGATGCTCCATTTTTCTGATTTCTCTAGCGTCTTCGATTTTATGGGAGCGGCACCAGTCTCCGCGCCATGGACAGATCCAGCGTCCACGACCTTCGCGCGGGCACAGCTCTTGCCATGCAGGAAGGCAGCCAAGTTTTCTGCTCTCATTATCTGTCCGCCCCGTGCCCTGTGGTTCTATTTTCTCGAGCAGCAGCAATTTTCGTACGAGTATAGTGCTAAAAATCGGCGCCAAGCTTCTTTTAATTCCCATATTGCATTTATCGCGGTAGTTCAAAACTTAAAAGGACTCGGCATGGGAGCCGATTGCACGGCCAGTCGCCCCACTAAAGTTAATTCTAGCTGCCCTGCTCCCGCCACCTCCACCACCGCTCGCGGGCTCGCGGGCCCTCACGAACCTAGGTGGTTCCTCGCCCCTGCCGTCTACCTAGCCTCGACCGCCATCCTCCACCACCCTGTCCAGCGGCGCCCTTGCCGCCCAACCTCGCCGCCCAACAACCATGGCCACCGCCGGTCCGGCCGTCGCCGCCAGCATCCCCTTTAAGCCCGCTGCCATCCAAATCCCCCACCCCCAACCCCAAAACTCCAACCCTAAACCCTAAATACAGCAGAGGAAGGAGGAGGGGGGGCCTACCCAGGGGTGCCATGGCGGAGAGAGCACTGGATCTTGGGAGGAAGAAGACGGTTGGATGAGTCAGGGAGAGTCTGCGAGTTGGGCGAGTGAAGCTGGAGGCGGGCCGTCCGGGAGGCTAAACGCACGCCCTGCCGTGATTAAGTCTTTATCAACTTAAAAGAATCATTATATTAGCTCACCTGTACTTTTCTTTAAGAAATGCTTCCTTCCATCCGCTTATAAGCACGAATACTGACAGCTTGGCAATTTTGATGGGCGTAATTTTTTTTTCTTTTTGAGATGTAACGTTGTAATTTTATTATAGCCTTCTTTAAGATGCGACATCTTATTAGTCATCACATTTAAAAGAATAAATACATATTCCATTGTGTTGTAACTTGTTCCATCATTATTCATTAATGTAATTTAATCATGGCTATAATTTTATATTTCGTAAAATTTTTAAACAAAACGAGTTGTCAATTCAAATTCAAAAGTATCATGAATTTTGCATGGTAAAAAAAAAAGAAGAAAAGCAATACAGAGAAAGTCATACAACTACAACGGACATGAGATCCTTCCTTACCAAATGGCAAATCCACGACAATATGAATCGAGCTTTTTCCACATATAATACATGTCACAGTATAAACAAAAAATGTTAGGCCCCCACTTAGTTTTCTTAAAAATAGAACTCAAATTGTCTGAAACGCCATTAGGCCCATGGTTTAGAATATTGAATCAAAATTTAAAAATTGAAATGGTATGGTCCAAATTACCCTAAATGAAAAGGAAAAAAATACTGCATGAGAAAAAAAAATTACTGCCCGTGCCCGGCCGGGTTTCCTCTTGCTCCGTCCCTTGGCGTGTCCGCTCAGAAGATAAACGTGACGGGAGCACGTTCGAATTCCTCATTTCCAAGAGCCTTCCCCTCCCGACCGTTGCGCCCCCTCTCCTTACCCAACAATGCGGAAGAGCCTTGGAGCCAAGTCGGCGGCGCGGCCGCGGCCGCTCCGCGTCCTCTCCTGCAACATGGCGCGCCAGGCGGCGGAATTACTCCGCAAGCCCCCTCCTCCTCACGCCGCCGCCACCCCCGGCGCCCGGGCTCCAGCCGCCGCGGCCGACGAGGCGCTCGACCGCCTCCTCCACGCCCGCTCCGACCTCGCCGGCATCGTCTCCCAGGTCGACAACACCCCCCCCCCCCGCGACCCCTGGAAATCTGGAACCCTATCTCTCCGGTCCCCATCTCGTTCAGTATTTTGCGATTTGGTGATGTCGGAACCTGTGCATCCTTGACAGAGCGAATTATCGACCGGACTATCTAGTGATACGTACTAGTAGATTCGTATTCTGGTAGTTTTGCCCTGCGTTTGGTTTGTAGGGGATTGAGGGTGTTGAAGGGGATTACATCCTCTGTAAAACCCCTTTGAATCCCCTCCGATGCCTTGTGGTGGGGATTAACCGGGCATTAGTCGTGATTTGAGTTGGCAAATTTCTGGTGATGTTCTGTATGAACGGACAGTGCCTGACTGCTTGTGCGCTAGTAGTTTCTTGCGTATTAGCTTCAGAAAGGCGGGGTCTAAGAAACCTCCGTCCTGATGCTTTTATCCTTCTGTTCTGTACTCAATTTGTGACCAGCAATTGGAATACTGCAGCTACAGGATAAAGGGGAGAAAACAAAATATCTTGTGTTTTTCTGAACCGAAACATAACTCGCTTGTGCATAAACGAGTTAGTCGCTTGCTGATCCCCCATCACTTCTAGATTACAGGATTATATGTGCTCCAAAATTATTTGAAATGTCAGTTTTGCTTTTGTAACATTAACATTTCAATTGTTTGTTCTTTCTAACGTTTCCGTGGTTCTGTTTGTCAGATTGACGAATTGATCTCTGATGCCATTCGATGCCCAACTGTGTCCGAAAGAGGGGAACTAGAGATACAATCATTCAATGGCTTCTTATCAGACACAAATGCTTCCTTGAAGGTATGCACTATCAATCAAATCTTTTATAATTCTGAAACATCTAGACATGGGCTCCTTTTATTGCAGTTCTCTTTACCATCATGTTTTTTCCTTGTAAGCAGCAATGGTCTTCAAGACTGAAGCAAGCACTAGAAACTGATCTGGTGAAAACCAAAAATATCTCAAAACACACGCCGGGAACATGCTCAAGTTCTGTTGCTAAAGTGAATGACAAGTTGATATGCAGCACCAGCAACTTACCTGATACAGATCATATAGCATCTCCTTGCAGCAACTTCACTGATGCCAACATGATTGTCTCACCTTCACCACTTGTCTCATGGCGTACCGGGGCTTGCACGGTCGAGAGCGGAAAGCAGCTGTTCCTCTTGACACCATTGCCAAAAACAAAAGCATGCTCATCAAGGTGCCCAACATCAAAATCTCAGATGAAGACAGCTTCTAGCACGGCCCAGTTGAATCTCCCCAGTTTACCGGTTTGCAAGCTATCCATTGTTGAAGATGATCATCCTGATCTAGAGCAAGGTGTAAGGGTAAAGGAAGTGAGGACTGGCATCATTACACCTCATGTTGCTACAGCAAACAAGGGCTCATTAGAAGACAGGCTCTGTTCTCCTTGCACTCTTTCAACTCAGAAGAGCATGAGACCACTGCCTAGATCATGCCTGAAGACAGCATTATCTAGCAAACAGCAGTTGTTCTCTCCAATAATGGAGGGCTCAAGGAAGGAAGATATTAACAGCAATGGACCAAGCCACGGCGATGAACGTCTTGAATCATCTGATGAAGCCTCAAAGGATCTGGCATCCAGGTATGACCTTTATGGGCTCAATCAATCCACCAATGTTGAATCATCTGATGAAGTCTCAAAAGACCTGGCATCAAGGTATGACATTTATGGGATCAAACAATCCACTGAAAGTACATACCGTAGAAGAGAAACTCAAGATCCGCTTCAGTGGTTTCTGTCACCGCTCAAGACTTGTGTTTTAATGGATCTGCCAGATGATAAGCCACTTCCTACTCCAGCAAGAAGTGACATGGAGGAAAAACAAGATGTTTCAGATGACAAGCCCATCCAAACCCCTGCTGTGAATAGCAAGGTCTTGCTTGGTACCCCCTGGAAAGGATTGGAAAGCACGAACCTGAAGGGAAGGCAGGCTGGAGAAACTACTCTGAAGAAGGAACTGTGGGCTCGATTTGAGGCGACCTCAACTAATGAGCTGCACTTTGACAAGGCACGGTTCTTGAAGATAGATGCAAAATGTTTCATGGACATGTTGGAAGAAGAGGCCTCGTGATGAGGATTTGTTTGTTGTTGCAGTGAAACATCTGGGACTGGACACTGCAATCTGACCCTCATGTCTACGCTGTATTGCAGCCCATGTCTGACGCTTAAGGGCAAATCGAACCGATCAAATGCATCATCAGAGTATCCCAATGTGCGATGCGTTAGCTGTTGTCAGGTTCAGCTCGCGATTCTTGTGCAGAATGGCAGCTAAATGTTGGAACTCGTCCTGTAGGCCCTCATGCTATTTTTGTTAGCTGAATATAGAATTGACTATCTTTCTGCATGTCTCGTGCTGAGCATCTCCGAGAGTGCCCAATAATTTAATTCTCAATATGTAGTGTATTGGGAGTTGGGACCTCCCTAAAATATTTCAAGCCTGTAAAATACCCCTCTCTCCAACATTGACCTATTTTCATTCCCAAAAACTTTTAAAAACGTTGAAACGCCTTTCCTTTGCATTTGCCTTGTTTTGATTCCGACAACGCCAACGCCAACAAGCATGCCGCTGCAGGCGATAGCCGGCTCCCTATCTGAATCGGTCACCAAACTAATTGAGTAATCGTTCACATGTCAGCCGAGCCATTCTCCACTTGCGGCTCCGTATCTTTTCACTTTGCTTTTTAATACTAAATCCGAAGAATGATCACACCAGAAAAATTGATGCTACAATCATGAATGACGCGCATGGGGCAAGCCTGCCCTGAGCGTCACCTGCTTGGACTGCTTGGTCCATGTGAAGCAGCAGTACTCCCCCGCACTGTCGCTGGAGACAGCGCCGTGAGGCTGAAGTAACGGATCCCTGTATTGGATCCTCTGAACACTGTCACGGTATTGTTCGGCACTGTTCTGTACTATAGACAGATAGATGGACAGTTAAAATAATGATTGGGGATTCTTGAGTTTAGCCTGAGGCCGGCCAGCAGGAGCGCTTCCCGTCGGAGGTTCGGAGCATAGGCCGTGGTGAGTTGGTGACGACTGACGAGGTGAGAGAGCGGATGTACGCAGGACTGCTCGGCTTGGGAGCGCAGACGGCGAGCAAAAAAAACTCCCGGCTATCCTCGCCTAGTCTTGCCTGGCAAACAATCCTTGCCAGAGCTGAGGAGAGCTAATTCAGCTTGCTTGGGCAAGCGAGAAAAAAATTGCTTTCACAATCAACAAGGAGGTAGGCAAGCAAATCCAAAACATTTAATATGTCCGCACTCCTTGCCCATCCAGGAGAGGCAAGGCCGGTTAAGGGTTCAGACGACCTGAGCACGGCATGTTAGGCTTTCTCCAACGATGAGATGCATTAGAGATGCATTTTTGAATAGGCATTTGGTGGAATGCCTACCGCACAGTAGTTGCACAGTGCATGCAAATATTTCAATCTTCAAAAGATAATGCATTTATAGATGCAATTTTCACTAAATCAATATCCACTCAATAAACAACTAATATTCTCTCCATCTCCTCGCAACAGTTTTTGAATTTCTGAATTTGAGCAAAGAGGATGTCTAAATTCGCATACCCTCTCTCCTCTAAATGCATTTTGGCTCACCTGAATGTGTGCCCTATTGGAAACGTTTGACTTCGCTACAGTTAAGTTGGATGGGCATTTATGCATCTCTAACACCATCTCGTTTTGCTGGCCAAGTGTACTAAAGGCCTGTTTGGATCCCTTGACATGCAGCCTGGCTGGACAAGGATGGAAGAAAATGGAACGTGTTTGGATGGGAGGCCACCTTATCTCAGGGCCTGTGCATGACGTAGAGCCAATCCAGCTCTCGCAGCTAGGCAAGGTTCTTGTTACTCATGCCTGGAAAGCTAGGCAAGGTATCGGCGACCAAACAGCCTCTGCAAAAACAAATACCTGTATAAATTTCTACCGTAATTTGCAAAATGCCCGTCTAGCTCAGTCGGTAGAGCGCAAGGCTCTTAACCTTGTGGTCGTGGGTTCGAGCCCCACGGTGGGCGCTTTGTTTTTTTTATACTTTTAGCAGAATTTGTTTTCCCATATTTTTTATCTTTAGCAGAATCATATTTTTAGCAGATTTTTTTCATTTTTTTATTTTTAGCAGAAACAGAAAAATCTTTGTACGGTAACCCTTGAAGCGTGAGCCACCGCAGTCCGCAGCACCAGATTTCGTTGCAGTACTATTTGTGTCTTAGATACGGTGAGAACAGCGTCGGCAGGGCCCTTGAGACGAGCAACAATAACTGGACAGTGCTATCAATGAACAGGATTGAATATTGATTTGCGCTGTTATGTACAACAACAATGAAGAATAACTATGAACAAATTTTGCCGGGCATAATTACAAGCCCCAGCCCTAATGGAATAAACCTGTATTCCAGGTACACCTGTATAAGTGTGAGAGTATCCAGACTCTGCTACGGGGAAAACTTGCGTCACATGGCACCTAACCCCGCGGCGACGGGTTTCGGCAGTCGCCGCCGCGAGCTTGATTTCTTCTCCTTTTTCCGCTTCACAGAGGGCTTCTTCGATGCAGGAGCTTTCCTGCTACCTGGCCGGAGCTTTCGTGATGGTGCGTCGGTCGCCGAAGGGGGCCTCCTACCGGACGCAATCATTTGCTCCAGTAGCTCCCTATGGTATGCCTGGCGCAATGTCAACAGCAACAAACGTACTTGTTAGCTCAACATGTGCGGCCGGTAGGAGTACACCCAAAATAAAGGGCCACTTAATTTTTAGTTTAGTTGCGCACTAACTGTCAGGCAGTCGTGCAACAAGAAAGTATGGGAGGGCCGAAGACCATAATGGAATGGGATCAGCAGCAATACCTGAACAACAAAGTTGCGCCTTTCGCAGTCCATGAACATTTCCGGCATCCAGCCAACTCTTGCCCTTGATTTTGTCACGGACTGGTACTGAAACTTATTTGATCCCTGGAGGTGAAGCGGTCAACTTCATTGAACCATAGGCATGTGAAGAGGTTCGTGATGGGGATGTGTTCTCTGATGATCACACAACCTTCAGGGACATCTGCATGTAATGCAAAAGGGGCAATATTAGGATTTCAGCAAGAAACTGATGCTTTGTTACCATAATCTGATGAGATCACTGACCACTTGTTATGGGAAGCTTGGCAGGAGAATAATGTGTTAGGCCCTCGTTTCTGTAAAACTCTATTTGGTAATCAATTGATGCATTGTCATACTTTCCAGCAGCTTTGTTAGCTTCTGCCTCTTCAAACACATCAAACCGTTTGTAATGCCGAGAGATCGCAAAAGCTGGTATTCTTCCTCCACAGGAACCTAATGGTTAGTTACTAGTTAGAAATCAGATTAAATACTACCTCCTCACATATGCCCAACAGGAACAGTCAAATAAACACGGTAGAAAAACAATAGTTACTTCGTATGGTACAAACAAAAGGAAAACCCACTGCAAATTTTTTTAAAAGTACCAAGCTTACTACACTAATGGTATGTTGTGGTTGTAAGAAATTTAAGTGGTGTTGCTAGGGTGCACGACGGCCACAATTTATTGAGCTTTCCTCAATCTGACAAGTCATATATCTTTTCAAGATTTTCTCTTTAAGAATGCAACCAGCAAAATATATTACAAATAAAGTTCGTTACATCAAAAATACCTCTCAAGCAGGAGATAGGGATCCGCAACAAGCTCAAGTTTAGCATCTATCCAAACTGAAAATCTCACATTTGGGAAAAGCCTATGTAGCAGAAGTTTTGGAATCTGCAGAAATAAGTATTATTCCATTTAATATGATCAAAACAGTTTAGAGCTAAGGAGGTAACCATGCTGATGCAAGTAACAAATACACTTCCTGCAATAGAACTACAATTACAGTCAATATACAACAAAGCCTTTTAGTCACAAGCAAGTTAGGGACCTGGCCACCTGGGGTAGGCTAGAGTTGAAACTCAACAAAGAGCCACCAATGAGGAAAGAAAAAAAGAAAGAAAACAAATAAAAGCCTATTCATTGGAAGGAATTACTTTAAACAGCACCCACGAAACACATGGAAGATGAAATTTGTGACCTCTCACGATGAGTGGCCTCGACTACTGAAATGTAGAATTTAAAAAAAAATTAAGGTTTCGATAGCCAAGTTAAGACAAAAGAGCCTCTAATGAAAAACTGTTAAATAAGCCAGCATATATTGACAATCTACAAGAAAGAGAGCATATCAACAAGTTTGCCAAGGGTAGACTGCATCAGTTTATCCATTTCTTCAGAGTGCACATGTAAGCGCTTAATTTATACCAAATCTTTATAATGTTTTAAGCTATGGCTATACCTAAAAGCCTAACGACATTAATGTATAGTTTATATGAGCGATGTAATTCTTTCTGTTCCAAAGAAACTCTTTATGCTTATATAAGTGCCCTGTCACTGTCAGATATGAGGTCCGTATTCATCAGGTAAAAAGATGGTGAAAACAATGATTCTTGGTTGCTTCTTAAAACCGGTGCTGGTAGTAGCACATATCACAAGGTCAAAACATTGATAGTTATTGCAATTCACTGAGAAGGGCACCTTTCCCGTACGCCTTGGGTCTTCATAAGGGAGGTTCCGGACAACCACTAGCCTCCACAGTCCAACTTTATTACTATCGTACAAAGAACTAGAATTCTTGACATAAGCCTCTGTTTCTTCATCTACAAACATATAAAAACATGCGTTTGCCTTTGAAAATTCACTGATGTTCCTTGGATGCTGAATCATATCATAATTTCCTGGGCAAAGGTATAAAAACAGTGAGTCGAGAAACTCATGGCAATGGCAGGTAAGACACCTTTTAAAGGCAAGGGATGTCAGCGGGACTACTCGAGGGCTTGGCGACATAACTAAATACCCGGAACCCGGGAAAAATAGTTTGTCGCTAAGCCCACAAACATGTCCGCTGAGATCCCTAAGGGGCAAATAGATCTAAGACTATTAGGTGAACATTGGCTAATACCAAAAATAGCAGAAGCTACAACTAGCTCACGGCATTGCTCCATCTCTAGCAAATCATCATCCTTGATATCGAATCCAGTACCTTGCCCAGGCTTCTTTCCTCTGACAAAGCTGATAGAAATAGTATAGAACATTTTCTTCAGTATTCACTGATTGAAACTAAATAAGTGAAAAAATAGTCTGGACAAGGAGATGCATGTAACCTACCCGCAGTGGACAGTCATTGATTCATTAATATTGAAAGATTGATTTCTCTGCTCCAGAGATAGATGTCCTCCGAATTCAGAGCTCTGATTTGATAAATTTGCAGTAATACCGTCTTCTGATACATAGTTCAAGTTCTTTAGGACTGGAGATGGCGAAGCCTGTAGTGGCATCAAGGCAAACACCTGATCCACAGAAACATAGCAAACAGGACATGCTGCAGGGGAAACCAAGAAACAGATCACATATCATTGATGTGTCTAGAAACAAATTTGCAATGCTGCCAGAAAGATGCAAATGATTCTTACGCCGGGGTCCAGTGCGCTTCTTATCAACCAGGGGAGGGGGAACCGAGAAACCTTCACAAGGATGAGTGAAGTTTGCATATGAAAGATGAAGCCGGTTTGGAGGGTCGATTTTGTTGACAACACCGGTGGAGTATTGGTTTCCGGACATCATTAGAGGTCGTGTTGTGCTGGGATACACTGACTTCTGTATGACAATTGGGACTTCGTAATTATTCACAATGCTAATTGAGCTACCGTCATCTGAAACAAGTTGCAAGAAAAACAGTCAGTGGCTGTATATACTTTGTAACAGCAAGGCACATTCCAACAGAAAATGCATGTTCAACAACTCCTTGGGACACCAGACGTTTTAACACAAGCAGGAAACTTAAATGGTCATCGATGGCTTGGATCAGCACTCAAGCCTCATGCTTGGCTGTCTCAGTCAACAAAAAAAATCGATTACTAAAGGCCATGCAAGATAAGCGCAACAGAGCTCAGCTCACCCCTGCCATCTGATTTCCTTAGAAAAATTGAAAAACCAAATCATACGAAACATTTGAGAGCGCAACTCCCTAATCATTCTAGCGATATCCATATGCATAAGCACCATGCCAGCACATCACCAAAACAAAAAATGCAGACACTAGCAGTAGAGCAGGATCATTGGCTACAATACCCAACCATCCGGACTATGACGCGAGAATGGGGCCTTCACACTATCAGCATGGCGAGTATGTAACCCGTGCAGGCATTTGGCGGCATCCTCTCCAAGGAGAATGAACACACGATTTGCCCCCCCATTGCTCAACCCATAGCAAACCCGTTCAAATTCTGCAAAACGCCAGCCGCATGACCCCCGACACAGCACTACTCCTGCTGGGAAGCTATCTAAAACGCGTCCACATCACAGCTACCACGCCGGCAAGCAGCAGAGAGGCAATCGAGCGGGGGGCAGAGGGGAGGACCGATGCGGACCTTTGACGACGGCGAAGAGTGAGCAGAAGACGGCGGCGGAGGCGACGGCGAGCAGCAGCAGCACGCCGGCCCTGCGGCGTCCGACGAGCCGCAGCGCGCGGTGCAGCAGCTGCAGGCGGTCCTTCTCCCCGCGCAGCGGCCACCCCCTCGCGGCCGACTTCCTCCCGCCGCCGACGGCGGCCGCGGCCGCTGCCGCCGCGAGGGAGCCGCAGCTCCCGGACCGCAGCCCCAGCGAGGCGGCCGCGCCGGTCATCGCCGGCGCCCCGCTCTCATCCCAGTCGCCGGATCGCCGGGCCGCGCCCGCGAGATCCGCGCCCGATTCGGCGTCGGCGAGGCGGGCCCGCGGGCTGGAACGGGACCAGATCAGAGGCGGGGGCGCCGAAACCCAGGCGGGTACTTAACGCGCGGGGCGCGGCCGGCCGGTGCGCGCGCGCGGGATCGGAGGCGGGGTTGGGTGGGGGTTAGGAGCGCGGCGCGGCGGGGGCGGGGCGGGCGGCGACGCGATTTGTCGGTTCGGGATTGGGGCGAGAGCAGGTGGCGGTGCGCCGGCCGAGCGGGCGAGCATGCGCGTCCCAAACCAAGCCGGCCGCCCGAGACCGAGACGACGCGGTGGTGTGGAGGGGAACGGTTGCTTCCAATTCCGACTGCGCGGTGCGAGCGGGTTTCCTCGGCTGGCGCTCGCGAGTGGACCGCGCCGCGGCGGCTGACTGGCTAGGCGGACGGTTAAAGGCAAGGACGGGGACGTCAACGAGGTGGCGACGCCGACGCCCGACCGGATCTGGGAGCCAGCTACCCCCACCCATCATTTCTCGCAGGATGA
Organism: Paspalum vaginatum; assembly: GCA_030272315.1. NCBI lineage: Eukaryota > Viridiplantae > Streptophyta > Magnoliopsida > Poales > Poaceae > Paspalum > Paspalum vaginatum. The sequence goes on along the minus strand of CM059020.1, from coordinate 43,817,186 downwards.
CGGCAAGCCGGCCGGTGATTTTAAAAAAAAATGGTGTGGTTGGTTGGTGCCATTTGGCAAGAGGAGTGTTTGCCAAGTGAGCTCACGTTTACAGGTTTGATGCGAACGCAACAGCGTTGAAGAAAAGCCGGCGGTGCATGCATATCGGTTGCATCCGCAACAGGCGCTACAGTACTGCTTTCGGTTGTTTTTTCTTCTCTCTTCCTCCCCACCCCAGTGGATGGCGTCGCGTCGTGCCTCTCCGAAACGACGTTTGAGCTGCCGTGCTCCCCGTTCGGTGGATCCTGCACTCGGTTGAGGCTGTGTAGCGAGGCTGTTGCCAGGTCACCGCACCGCACGCCTGCATTGGTTGGTTCTTTCTGATCGCGACGTGCGTCTCCGGAAGGTCTCCGTTCCGATCCGTTTCATGGTGATGATTGATGCGCTCGAGGTTCTGGTGAACTTGGCTACAGCTATCGCAGAGCTGGTCGCCGGAAACGTACACAAACGGACTGTGGGTCTGCGGCAGCGGTACCACAAACCGCTGCGGCTCCACGCTACGGTCCGAACGTAGACATACTGATCTGTCGTGCTCTGTAGGAACCTGTCTCGTATCACCACGCCGAGCTGACAGCTTCGCGACGGCCCGCAGGCCACTGCCAGCCCGCTCCGTTGCCAATTCAACGCGTCGGGGTTTGTGCTCTCTTCCTTTCCCTTCTCGTTGTGGTCACGAACGCACCTCGCCGTACCAAGATTCATTTGCAGTTGCAAACTTTTTTTTGATGTCTTTGCGAGATCGGATGTCATTGCTGGGCTGTGCTGCATCTACTGCTGCTGTACAGCGCAGCCAGCTACTGCTGCACAGCCTTGCATGAGAACGGATGAGAAAAGGACCGGTTGGGCTGTTCAGCTGGCCGTTGCCGATCGACTTCGCTGCACAGCACAGTACAAAAGCCTGAAATAATCTGTACCGATCACACCTGCAAACTCGACCGGCTTCGACCCAAGTCATCCAGGCACGAGAGGCTCTGGTTTAGATGGGCGCCGGACTTTAATCACGGGTCCAAGTATCCGGCTTGGGTGGGCTTATCCCCCTACTATATGCGGCCCCCCAGTTTTGGGCTTGTACGTTAACAACATCCGTTTCAGCTGTCTACACTCTGCAGGCCTGGGCCAACGACCAAATTGAAGTTTTAAGCCATGCGAGCAGTACTACACAGTACAGTACGTAGTACTCCGTAATAACGAAACTCAGCAGAAGGCTTGTCAAGTACAGTCGTACCAGGTATAACAACAACCAGCTAGCTGCATGATATATAAACGCACACGTGCTAGCTCCATCTTATTACATCCATCCAACGTCGGGTCGCTGTTGTTGATGGAGGAGCACGATTAGTGCATGCACGAGTGAAGAACTACTTTCATGCATGTCGATATATGACCAACAGCACCAGACAGTGCATTACTACATTAAAATTACCCGGCTAATTAATATAATCTCCAAGAGCCAATTAACCTAGATGCTCTACTTTATTCAACGAGCCCCCATGCATGCAGATCGTCGTCGTCGACCTGCAGTCCACGATGACGGTCAGATCAGTAGCACTTGCCGGGGTTCTTGGGGCGGAAGAGGCGGTTGCCGACGGAGTACATCCCCTGCAGGCCGTTGTCGCGCTTGACGAACTCCTCGAACTTGAGCTGCAGCCCCTTGCGTCCGGCCGGGTAGTCGGCCACCCCGCAGGCGCCCACCGGCGACCGCGGCACGTACACCCGGCACTGCTGGCTCGTGAACGCCGACGTCTGCTGCGACGTCTGGATCAGGAAGTAGCCGCCGGCGCCCGACAGCCCGGACACCGTCAGCGCGCGCCGCCCGTGCTTGCACCGCAGGTACACCTTCGCGCCTGCATAGATACACACACACGCATCACGCACACGGCAATATGCAAGCGGGCGGTCGAGTTAGCGAGTGGCATGGCGAGCGAGCGATGTCGACTCCATCATCATCGACGCGGCGTTCAGAATCACCGGCCGATCGACGACCGGCTGATTTAATTTTTTGGACAATGCGATGGACAGCGAATCGACCTGGGAGCGGGGACGCGTCCATGGGCGGGAAGTAGCCGTGGTACCGGCACGACCTGCACCACACCACGCCCTGCACGCCGATGCTGAAGTTCACCACCTGCGGCGGCGGGGGGAGGCCCATGGCGGAGGCGCCGCCGACGGAGAGGAGCACGGCGGAGAGGGAGAGCAGCACGTACTTGACCAGAAAAGCCATCTCTCGTCGATCGTGTGATCTATCTATATCTAGCCTTCCTTACCTTACCTTACCTTACCTTACCCACAAGGCCAGCTAAGCGTACACTAGCTGCTCCTGCTACTGTTCAGATTCAGAACGAAGCAGATCAGGACAAGGATCAGTTGCGAAGACAGGAAGCGAGATGGTTGGCAATTTATAGTACCAGCAGGCAGCAGCAGCAGCTAGCAGGCAGGAGCTAGCTCCATATCTTCTGATTTGCTCGATCGGCGCCTGATCGAGATTATATTTATTGCTCGTGATTGCCGTTTTGGCCTGTGGATCAGTGGCGATCGATCCACCCTTCTCAACTTGCGCGGAAATCGCGAGGTTTCGACGGGGAATTGAGGCCGGCCCAAGCATGCATGATGAACTCGCATGTGGCCCCTGGAGTGCCATGCAAGCGAACTACTGCATCCCGCTTCGTTAACAGCAGCCACCGCCTGTTCTTAATTGCTCGGCGATGGTTCCAAAATCATATCAATTCCTTCCTTCCACAGTTCCAGGTTCGCTAGATTCTGTGTAGTGTATGCTCCCTCCTGCGCTAGAGTATTCAGTCTAATAGGACGTACGAGCTCCGGCGGTCTCTGAAATTCTGAATGTCGATCGATCAGTTAGTCGATGCTCTTGCTCATTGTTGCTCAAGCAAACGGTAGCAGGATCGTCGTCGTCCCAGGCTCTCTTCTGCCCACGCCAGCACCATCCTCGGTTGAGCATTTCGGGCCACCTGTCTCGGCAGATCGAGGCCAGTCGTATGGGGTGAATATATGCATACATATTAGAGGCAATAACCGAGATGCAACAGAATAATCGATCCTACGTAGCGTTCAAGGCATCGATCGGATCCATTTAATTTCGATAGATCGGGAATGTAAGCTGCTGATGTGTGCTGAGTAACTGGATGTTTGGGTCTTTTGCATTTTGTGGTAGTAAATTAGTGACTGAAAGGTAGCTGCAAGATCGAGCGAGTAAAGTAGTAGCAACAACGGCTTCCCATTCCGATAGACCCGTAGATCCCAAGGAAGGGTTTTGGTAGCTGGTAGTAAAGGGATGGTGCAGGTCTGCAGGAGTTTTCTGCAGTTGTTACTTGTTAGTTGCGCTCTGTGAGGATTTTCGCAGAGCTAGGTTTTGTGCAGAGTCGTCAATAGTTGTTGGGTGAGTCTAATTTACCAGTTTGTTCATACCTGTACGTGCTCAGAATTGTAATACGGCCGGTGCAAGTTAATTGGGGACGTCATGTACCCCCAAGTTGTGTGGGGACGAGGCTTTCGCCTGTTTTATCTAAAGACCATTCAGTTGCGCTCAGTGATGAAATCTTGATTCCTGAGCAACTTGTGAGGGGTTACAAAAAACAGCCCCGATCGGTCACTAAAGACTAAAGGAGCTCATATGCGTACATGCATTTTTCATACCTGACACGTGTCCATCCAATGTATGTGATATGATCGTATGAGTCTTGTTCGGAGCCTTGCTTCGTGCATAACCATGAATAGCTTTTCAAAATAGAGAGATTTTACGGATGGTTGGAATGGTACCCGTCCGGTACCACGTGGTACCACTATTTTATTTTAATTTGTAGAAGCATTTATGCTCTTAGTAGAGATTAAAAAATAAAAATATGAGTACCAATTCCACCATTTTTGGTATCGAACCCTCCTATTTGGTACCGGTACCATGGTACCGCCTATTTTAAGCTGTTAGATCTTATCTGATCGACGGCTCCTATTTTTACCAACCAGCGTACAATTTGTATTCAAACTAAATCTTGGCTTCCCCCAAAAAAAGTTGAAAAAACCCTAGAGATCGATTTGGACAGTGAACAAACAAAAATAAAAATATTTTAAGTTCATGAAAATATATCTAAAAGCTTTAAAATTGATTTAGCTCTAGAATATGGGTAAATACAACACAAATTTGATAAATTTCCAAAGTATTCCTCGTTGCTAAGGGTATTTAGAAATCTTTGTACAGCAAAAACACGAGGTGTCACCAAGAGGAATGCTACAAACATTAATGCTAAATGCATTCATGTCGGTTGCATCTCATGTGTTTGATGTGACAGTTTTTCAAAAATGAGGTTAAACATCTATATTAGTATTAAAATGTTTAGGGAATTTTCTCGATTATTTAGATATTTTCTCTATTTTTCTAGAGTTCGGTCAAAAAAATTAGAAGCTATTATAGATATATTTTCACATGCTCTGAATATTTTATTTAGATTTGTCCGTATCCCAACATATGTCTACGGTTTTTCTCACAACTTTAGAACCCTAAAGATAATTTATATAGTTTCTAAATCTTCTGTCGTGTTTACCATATTTGTTTATAAACTAAAAAAGATGGCTGTGCATGGCTCAAATCCAGGTTTGAGGATGCATTAGGAGTCGAGGGGCATGCTGCCTATTATTGGAGTTCGAGGAGAAAACGGACACAGCAGGGAGTTGAAGGAGGTACAATGGACCTTTTACCATTTATTGTTGCAATGCCGAGCCTATAAAGGAATGTCAAACGTGTTGCGACTATGCGTGCCCCTCAGCGAATGGTTGTCGATGCAATGCTTATGCTAGATTAGTATTCCCTCCGTTCTATAATAAATGTCGTTGTATAATTCAAAAATTGCCCCACAATCAATGTTGTTATAAGAGATTAATAGCCTTGAAATAGTTGATATGTATGCTTTTACCTGGCAGACAAATCTTCTCGCGGCAGCGGGTTCGTGACTGATCTGTGGGACACTGGAAGAGCCGAAGAGAGGAAACAGCCAACGAACAGCAGTTACTCCGGAAATCCGAATCGCTCGCTAATATAAACCGGGTATCCGTCTCTCCGACCAAACTTTCTGCTGAATATACTACTCGCGGTCCTACACAAAGCTTTTACTGCGCGTCCTAGAAAACAAAAGGCAAAAATTAAACTCGCGGTTTGTTTGTAACTTGGCACTGTCACTCTCTATCAGTTTGCAGTTTTCACACGACAAAAAGGATCGATGCCCAAATTACTATTTTTTTTTAATTCAGCAGGAGCGCTGCTAATTCATCTAAGAAAGGAGAAGCAAGCAGTTCATATACATAGTTGATTACATAAATTTAAAGCTTAAACTCGGGAAAGGAAAACTAAGCTAAACATGACTGAGCCACATGCGGACACTCTGAAAGCCATCTCATCTTTAGACAAGGAGAAGACCACCAATGGAGAAGCTTACTTGCCAACAAACACACGTCTATTTCTCTCTCTCCAGATATTCCAAGCTGTGTATATCAAGATCCTAGATATTATCTTTTGCTTGCTCTTTGGTCTATTCTGAGTGGACATCGCCCGCCAGGCTTCAATACTTGACATATCAGGTGAAGGCCCGGCAAAATTATATTACTGGACTAAACCTTTACTGCCTCCTAGACCTCAAGCACAAAAGGGCATTTGAAACAAAGATGTAGAGCAGTTTTCCTCCTCCAAATCACACAGTGGACACATTGGATCACATGGCCATTATCTTAGAATAAAGTTGTCTGCCGTGAGGATTTTAGCCTGCACCAACAGCCATGTAAACAATTTATGCTTCCCTTGAGCATGAGCCTTCCAGATTGTTTTGGCCTTGAAGGAGCAAACTGAACCCTGAAACTAGTATGAGATATGCAGATTTGGATGTATAAAGACCATCCACTGTCTCGGCGGAGTCAAAAACTTGAATTTTCATTATTACAGGGGGACCAATAGTACTAATTTCTAAAATTTTATTTGAATTTAAAATTTTTTAGTGCAAAGCTTTCCAACCATAGGGGGGCTTTGGACCCCTCCTAGCCCCCCTTGTCTCTGCCACTGCTGTCCATTTCCACCGAATACAATCAGACTGCTCAGACAATTCAATATTTTCAAGAAGATCCCACAAGGTAATGAATTCCTCCAAACTCTTTCATTCCAAGACAGGATGGACTCAGAAACGTACGGTTACACTGACACAGACGACCAAACCAACCACTTCAGACTCAAAAGGTAACAGTAAACAGATACGCGATGGAGCATCAACCTAGAATGACGACGACGGTACGTATTACGCGACAATCACTACTAGTTAAGTTATCCACACTTCTCCTTATTTTTACCTCTGACAACCTACTCTGACCAAACCTGCGAGCATCCACGTTGCCCTCTTGCATGCTGCACCAACACTTTTCCCATCCGATCCGTCCATGGCCGATCGACGATCCAGAGAGATATGGACGCTTGCTAGCTCCCGCGGCCACGCACGCACGTACGCCGATCAGTAGGGCGGGCACTTGCCGGCGGTGCCCGGCGTGTACATGAGCGCGGTCTTGGCGTGGAAGACGCCGCGCGCGCCCCTGGGCATCACGGTGGCCGCCTGGTCCCTGACGAGGGTGAGCCCGAGCTTGGGGTTGGAGGGGATGAAGGGCTTGGCGCAGAGCCTCGTGGGCGAGGAGCGGAGGTACAGCCTGCAGCTGTGGCGGTCGAACATGTCCACGTCGTACACCATCACCAGGAAGTAGCCGTTCTTGTCGGTGGCCGTGCTCGTCTGGTTCAGCACCCGGTACTTGCTCTCCTCGTCGCCGTAGCACACCAGGCTCGCCGTCGCGTCTGCATCATCCACACATTCACAGGACAGGATAGATCAAAGTGAAATCAGGTTAGCTTCAGCTTTGCCAGTGACGGTGGCCGTGCAGTGTGTTTTTTCCAGAGGACTCACTGGGGAGCGGGGACGCGTCCATGCCGCTGTTGTAGCCCCTCATCTTGCAGGACCTGCAGTAGATGACGCCTTGGACGACGATCACCGGCTGGACCGGCGGCGGCGAGGGCGCGGGAGCCGTGCTGGGCTTATACTTGGCTGGCTCGTCGACCACCGCCGCCAACGACGCACGACAAGGGAGGACGGCGGCGAGGGAGATCGCCGCAACAACTGCCGCCATCATGGCGGCGCCACTGATCTTCGAGGAGGCCATCGTCGTCGATCTTTACCTTCTCAAAAGATTTTGAGTGAGCTAGCTAGCGCTGATAAAATTTGGAAAGCAACAACAACCGGGTACTGACTACTGAGTCGTTGCAGGAACATACATGTGTGCTAATTTATAGAGAGGGTAAGAGTTAGGGTTTCTGCTGGTTTGCTTTCCGATCAATCAAACAAACTAAACGTAAACGAGCGAGCTAGCGCGGTCAGAGAGATTCCGTTTGCAGTTAATGCCATTTTGTCTGACATACAACGACACCAGAGTTCGTTTGTAAAGAAATGCGCATGTCGAGCAGCAGTGAAAAACCGCAGGTTAATTTCTGCAGTTAGCATGGCTTCGACGACGTACTGTAAGGGTACGGTGAAACAAACAATGAGCCAATGACTGCACGTACCAGAGCTATTGCATCGGATGGGTCCATGAATCTGCCGCTGTCTATCGCCATAGCTTGCAGCATCCGATCGAGCACCGACTGTCGCTAAACCTAAACGCGAGGCAAATAAAAGGCTGGCAGACTAGATTCAGTCTCAGATCAATATGCTTGCTCTGACGACTTTCTCAGCACTTTTAACCAACTGAACTTGGTCTTAACGCCATTGGACATTTTACATTGTGCATAACGACGTTTTTTACAGTGTTGCCGTTGGACTTCGTTTACCCTGGATTGAAACGAAACGGTAGACGCTACGCTAGCAGCTAGGACTAGGAGTCGCAGCTACTAATTGGGTAGGGTGAAGCTACGCGCGTTTCGGGTTGCTAGATTAGTTTATTCTCGGCATCGGGGGCAGCAAACGCGGCTCGGAGGTTTGTGCGGAGGAACGGCGACCCTTGTTGTTACTTATCCTGACAAACGACGTGGATTAATTTCTGCTGCAGTGGTATGTGTGTGGCGTTGCGGCTAAGGCAAGCAAGCAAGCCGGGCGCCTGGATTTCCGGCATTGGAAGCGTCCATGGATTTTTATTTTTTTTGTGTGAGAAGCCCCTGGTGTCTGAATCTGATCAACGGGTACCATCACTGTTCACGCACGGATCGAGCTCGACCGGAGACGGAGAGGCGGGCAATACATGGGCCAGATGGGCTAGGCCCAGCGCACGCATTAAAAGGGCCATGCGGCGGCTACGCGACTATGATCTTGGGCCGCGCCATGGGCCAGCTTATAGAACAAGGTGTGGCGCACGATGGTGCAGGGCCCCAAGTTTCAGAAGAAACTGTGCAGTTCATACAGTTCTTCTTAATAAAGTGTGGAACCGTTCTAAAAAAAGCTCACACAGTTCTGTTTCCTCGTCTCAAAAAAAAATACAGTTCTGTTTCCACATCAAAAAGAAAAAATGAAAGAAAGGAAAAGGAAAAAAAACTACTGCTACTAGTAGTATATCAATCCTCCATTCCTATGGACCCATGGAAGCGCATGCCTGCCCGGTTGCTGTCAGATCCAGCCCCCGACCTTTTCTTCTGGATCCCCGGAAACACATTCCTTCAATCCATCCATCACTAGCGTCTCTCGTACACGCAAGCTGCCTGGCTTGGCTTCGCTGCTCAAGGATAGCGGAAACTGCGGAACCCCAAATTATCAGCCAACCCAAGCAAATTGAAGAGATGGAATTGGCGGAAAAGGAATTGAACGTTTGTTCGTAGTTGCACGTCTGATGACTACTAACTACTGCTTCTGATCTTTTAGGGACGGATGATCCTAGATTCCTCCATGGCATAACTGATCATGTTTTCGATTGATAGGATCGAGAGAGAAATATGGGATGATGTCTTTGTTTTTGCATTGGGATGGTTGGTAGAAAATCCTCTAGCATGGTTGTCTTAAACGTACCCCCTAAGACATTTGAACATGGCATCCATTAAACCACCGCCTTTTCTTTCCCCACAAAAAAGCAAAAAAGGCGCTACTTTATTCTTATAGTATGTATATTTGTAAGGCATAATGTACTATGCCCGTGATGCTACTCTGGTGCTCTTCGCCACAGAAATAATGTTATCATTCAACACAAAAAACACAATATTTACTCAAAACATGGACTTGTTTACTTAACTATTGTTAGAAAATTGTGCACTTTAATAATAAACTCAATTACTAAGCCAAGCACTATGTAAATTAGATATAATTGACATGTATAACAGATAGTAGCATGTCCATACAGTAGGCTATATCTATCATGAACACATCTAAAGCTCTAAACCAAATGTGAGCGAGGATCACTCCAGCTTGGAGGATGGACCACGGTTGCAGCACAAATCAACTCACCGAGGTGTCGCATAATGGTTACTCAAAAACTTGGATTCACCCCAAGCTATACATGTATGCTCATCCATGAAGAGAGGTTTCGAAGACATTGCTCTTCCTGGATGTTGTCGTCATTATGACATTATGGATGGAAAAGCTAAAACCACACAACACCAAGTAATATAATCGAGACCCCTCTTGCCTGTTTTTCTTCGTGTGGAAGAGAGAGAAGCATATCTTTATGGGCGCTCATGATAACCCAATGCAAAAAGGACGAAAACTAACTCACCAACCATCAGTGGCGGATCCAGCTCAAAATTATAGGTGGGGCAGAAATTCACAGCAAACTCAGTTGATGAAAAAAAGAACACCATTCATTGAATATATTTATAGTTTCACACTGCAATTACATATATAGTGAGACCATAATCACGAACTGAACCGTATAGAAAGAGATTATTAGCGAGTGAAAATTGTGCGGTCATATACCTAAATTGGTGAGTGCAGGTCCACCCTAATAATTGGTAGGATGGAGCAGAGCTCGTCTCTACTGATATAAAATTAATGCTATCATATTAACCCTCTATCGATATGTATGCAATTAATGCTAGTATGATATTATCCCTTTGCTAGGTCACGTTTTGCAACAGCATGCCCAACGCAACAAGCAAGCCCCTTCCATCTTCTTCGTGGTGTGTCCTTGCTCGATTCATGTCTGCCTGTGTTATCCACTGCGTCGCTACATGCCTAGATGCATTCTTGTGCTGTGCATCACACAACTTTAGGCAAGACGGCCGCCCAACCACGCCCTACTGGAAGATCCGCCCCTGCCAACCATGTGATTAATTCGGTTTCATGTTTTATATGCAGAAACAAAAATGAATCATTGTACGGCTTGGTAACAATTAAAAACAAAACCATCGCATAAACTCAAATAGTCATTCGGAAACTCATGCAAAAAATGTGAAATGATCTTGCACGTGGGTGGTAATGGGCCCATGATCCAAATATTTCTTCACAATACAAATGAACCTTTTGTGATTTTTAGCTGAAAATAAATACGCGAGTCCTTGTTGGCTATCGCTCGCTCAGCTCGGAATGAGCGAGCGATGCCGTCCCCTCCCGCATGTCGGTGGACCCAGGTGTGGGCATGGGGGCGCCCGGCTGGCCATTGCCCCCCGCGTACCCAAGTGGGTTTTTTCTTTATTTCTTTTTTCCTTTTTTCTATCTTCTTTTCATATTTCTATTTTTTTTATTTTTATTTTTTCTATCTTTTTTTCATATTTTTATAATATAAGTTATGTTTATTATCACGATAACTTATCAGAATAAATTTATAAAAGCATAATTTATCACGATAACTTTATATAAGCATAACTTATCATGATGACTTTACGAAACCATAACTTATCTCGATAACTTTATGAAATCTAACTTATCGTGATAACTTTATAGAAGCATAACTTATAACGATAACTTTATGCAAACATAATTTATCAGAATAACTTAATGGAAACATAACGTATCACAACAACGTTATAAAAGCTTTTCATAACTTATTACGATAACTTTATGAAACATAACTTATCACGATAACTTTTATAAAATATAATTTATCATGATAACTTTTATGAAACATAACTTATCACGATAACTTTTATAAAAACATAATTTATCGTGATAAGTTATGATAATCTTAACTTTTCATTCCATATATAGTGTAAAAAATTATGATCGTAACTTTTATACGTGGAATGAAAAATTATGATCATAACTTTATACGAGGAATGAAAATATGATCATAACTTTTGGGTCCTAAAGTTATGATCATAACTCTATACGTGGAATGAAAAATTATGATCATAACATTAGGATCATAATTTTATGACATAACTTTATGATATATTTTTAGAATATGGAAAATAAAAAACTAAAAATTTAAAACTTAAAAATTGAAAATAAATATAAAAAATAAAAATAAAAACCCCTCACCTAGGTCCACTTCCCTGCGCATGAGGGGGGATGCGGGCGCCTGGGAGTAACGTCACTCGCTGGGGATGAATCCAGAGAGTGCTCGCTAAATAGGCTATGATCCAACACTTTTTAATCCTGAACATTATATTTCTAGGCAAAATTTGAGGACATTTTACCACCCCAATGCTTCCATTCATGCATTGAAAAGGACAAGTTATTTAAATTGACTTCTTTCCATATCTCCTTTTCACGTTGGACTAAATTCTCACTACTCCCACACTCATGAGTGGTCAATAAGATTTATTCTTAATTTTATTGCAAAGTAAATGGAACAAATCCCATAAACTCCGATAACTACTAAGGCACTTCAGCATCTCTCAACCTTAAAAATTAATGTCACTTACATTTGATTGGATGCAGTATCCGATGATGCATGCATAGTTGTTTGTCGGTATTCCATGTGTCTAGTTCGAACCGTGTGTATCGATGTATGACTGTCTGTAAAGTCTGCTTGTACGGCGACCAGGCGGCCCTCTCTGGGAAGCCCGGGCAGAATTGACACGGTGGCATGCAAACAAGCCCGTATTCTTTAGTCAACTACAGTTAGTGTACAGTGTAGCTCTCTTCAATTTTTTCTTTTTTAGAGAATCGTTTTCAAATAAACCGCTCCATTCCGAGCCTACCACTTCCTCGGTATAGGTTTAATTTAGCTTTGCTCAGATTTTGTAGATTCTTTCCTGAACCTACTACTGTTTATATTGGAGTAATAAATGCGGGATAATGTATTGCAACTATACGTTCAGCTCATGTTTCCTGAAAGCTGTATGTGTTGGTTCCTGAATAAAGCTACGCCTCCGGAGGTCAGAATTCTAGCTACAATTAAAACCTCCTGCATGTCTAATATTATTTCTCAAAGATTTTTTCGTATAATCCTCGTCCACCATGATTAATCCTATATATGACTTGCACTGCAAGTGCAAAGTTAAAAGCACTCATCAGCTACAAGGTCGAATTATTTCATGATAACCGATTAAATAGCTCCCATGTTCAGTCGAGCAGAAATATATAACGTTGATTCAGGACAGTAGCAGGCGACAGTATTTTAATTCTTCAACTTTTTCCACTTGATTCTTACTCGATCGCTAGCTAGCTATGTACGTATGGTACATTATTACATGAGCTAGCAATTATTACAGCGAATCAGCAAAGTGAACGGTCATCTTCTATCCTTCTTCAGACTCCAGCTACGGCGGCTTGCTGCAAACTTGCCGAGGCCATGAGACACATGCACGCTGCATATGTTGTTCATTTCTCGATGAAACCGGTCATCTTGAGCACGAGGTTCCTGACATCACGGAGGTCCCGCCCTTTGAGCGTCCTCCCCTTGCCGGCGCACATGGAGTACGCCGCCGTCCGCCCCCCTCCCAGCCTCCTCCGTGCAACAAGAACGTGCGGCGGCACGATCAGCAGACCGCTAGTAGCTCCCTTTGCCTCGTCAGTACGACCCTCTTCGCCGTCGTCGTCGCTGGCGTCCGTTTCTTGTTCGAAGGTGTCGTGCTCCGACGACGGCCAGGGGCGGCACCGCCGCTTCCGGCGCGAGATCTCGACCGGTGCAGCTGACCGCGGCGCGGCCGCCTTGGGACGATGAACTGAAGGTATAAGCATAAGCGCCGCGCCGTCACCGCCGTCGTCGCCACCGGTGGCGTCGCTGCCTTTGCTGTCACCATGGCAGTTGGAGCCGGGCCATAGGATCTCAGCTTCTTGGAATTCCTCCATGGTACTGATGATGGCCTCGCCGTCAGGGACGGGCAGAGCTCGATGTCAATGGCTGGCCGAATATATATAGCGGTGTGCTTTGGAATGAGAAGGATGCGGTGGCGTGTCTTGGCGAACAAGCACTCTTCCTTGGGTGGGAAGACTGCAATAGCATTAGCGCATTGTGTTGGGTATACGCTGCGCGGAAGAAAGGAAGGGGCGGCCGCGCCGGTTGTTCTGGAGTGCGGTACACCCCTCTCGTGAGCCGCCACGTGGCAAGCCCTCCGAGACCGACAAGGTCCCGGTCTATGCTCGCTACGTGAAGTGTGAAGAGGGGAGATCAGTTACTGTACAACGCTGATTAGCGGCACACCGTCGTTACTCCATTAGCATGTAGGAATTCTTCTGTACAGAATTGTCACACGGCAAGATAGGTATTTTCACCTCATGTTTCGTGTTACAGACATGGTCTTCATGTGCCCGAGCCGTCAAGAGAGAGTCGACAGAGCCGTACGCCTAGCTCAAATCCAGCACGTACCCAAATCGGTAGTCCCCATGTATTAATTTCCATTTTGACCGCGAGTACAGGTACAGAACATAGGTACACCATGCACGCAGCTTCCAACCTCCGTTAGACCGTCACGTATACGAGCACAGTTTTGTTTTCCTGAAGTGGATTTGTATGAACACGTACAGTAGTGCGCTCGAGGCTCGAGCACAAGAACACGTACGGGGGCAGCCCACGGAGCCGATATGATCGAGTAGGTCGACGTCACCCTTCAATGAAGCCGGTCATCCGCAGCACGGCGTCGCGGAGGTGGCGCAGGTCGCGCGCCCGCTGGCACGGCGGGCCCGACGCGCGCAGCGTCCACGCCGTCTCTGCCTCCGAGCGCCGCCGGCCGGACAGCAGCAGGTGCGGCGGAACGATAGCGTTGCCGCCGCCGTCGCGGTCACCGTCCCTGGCCGTCCCCTTCCAGCGTCCCGCAGCCTTGGGGCTGGGGACGTCCACGGGGCGAGAGCGCGCTACGGGCGCCTCGGACGGATGCACCGGCACAGGCGACGACGACCCCGGCGGTGGCTTGTGCTCGTGCGTGTCCCAGGTCTCCGGCCAGAGCACCTCGCACTCGTCCAGCTCTTCCATCGCCACAGCCCACAGCACGGTACGTGTCGCGGATGGCGAGGGGCATGGACTGGAGCATCGGCTCAAGAGTGCCACGGGAGTCGTACTTATACCGCGAAAATGGACGATGTTAATCCGGCAATTTGCCAGTCGTGTGTCTGAAACTCTGAATCGAGGTGGATTTCGGGTGAGGGCGACGTACGGTACGGGTCGCTGGACGAACCCCACACGCGTCGCGAAAGGGACGGCGGGGGGAGTGTGCGGATGCCGTTGCCCCCGCGGACGCCGGACGCGGCGCCGGGAGCACACGCGTTTCCCCGCGACGCAGGACATACGCCAACGCGCAGCGATGCGTGCGCCCACGCCGTGTTGCCGCGTCGGAAAGGAACCGGTTCTATTTGCATAGCACAATGGGCACGTCTGAGTCGCGAGAATGTTTCCCGGCTACATCAGATGCAATCTGCACATTTCAGCCTGAATTTCCTGAGATTTTTTTAGTGGATAATTGGAAGGTCATGTGGTCAAACTATGGCTTTTAGGGCCCGTTTGGGAGTGAAGTTTTTCAATGCCCATAGTTTTAGAATACCGTTGGTTTATATTAGTCATGACTCATGATATAACCACGGTGTTTTTGTTTCCACTAAACCATAGTATTCTAACACTTGCTTGGTTTCATATCAATACTATGGTTTTGCTAATTTCTTGTCCACTTAAATAAGAAAACTTTGGTATGGAATAGATTTGTCAGTATTCTAAAATTACCATGGTTTTGACAATATCATGTTATCGAAAACAAAGTTTTCTAAAAAACAACCAATCACCTTTTTCAGCTAAAATAACATGGTATTACATTGAAACCATAAAAGAATTGCTCCCAAACATGCCCTTACATGTTGTGTGTTGCGCTGAATCATGGTATGTGTGTGTACACTCAAATTTATAGGAAAGAAAAATATCTAAGGCCCCGTTTAGAACGCGAGATTTTCTCTCCGTTCCTGCGTTTTTCTTGTGAAATTGAATTGTTTCCTATGAAATTCGTGTACAATTCTCGTAAAATTAATGCGTTCCAAACGGACTCTAATTCAATACATCCAGCTGACAACGTTTTTTATCCTGAAGCCCAATAGCCGGTACGAGCCTTTGCGCGGGAGAGTCCTGGGCCATTCGGCCTTCCATCCACCCGGGGCTCAAAATTAAGGCCGAAACCACAAACTGGGCCAATTTATGATCCTAGCTCTGTGCCCACCGTATGTGCGATCGAGCCCTATGGCACCAGCTCGAGCCGCTGCATCTGCATGCTCCGGTTGGGAGAGCACAGAACGCTGCTCTGCAGACGTACGCGAGCATGGCACGAGGAAAACTATTCCTCAATTGGTTCATAAAGTTACGTGCTACATTCATATGGTAAATTCAAACGTCGAATAAAAGGAATGAGCTAATCTAAAATCAAGTAAGGAGAAAAAAGAAAGACAAATAAGGAAATAAAAGAAAGGAGACCCCTTTGATGGATACTCTTCTTTTTTAGTAATTTCAAAGAAAGGAACTAATTGGTAAGTATGGGTACAAAATAAGGTGAGAAAATAAAATACCAAATGGTGAAAATATTTTTCTTCTATCAATTTTAGGTCATTTTCTGATTCTTTCCAATGCTTTCTATATCCAGTGAAACCAATGTAAAGGGTAAAAACGTTTTTGTTGGATGAAAAATGGATCTGAGAGTACCAATTGGCGACAGGGACCTACATTGATGTTCAGAGGTAGTAGCGTCGTGTGGTCCAAACTTTCCCCATCGTACGGATGCTATCATGCTATACGCTCTATGCATATACATGGGAAGCAAAGGGTACGAAGGACGAACGCCCCCCCCCCCCCCCCTCCTATGTGGCTATGTCTAAAGTCTAATCCGTAGAGACAAACCTGTGCATTATCAGGTACGATTTGGGTGGCGACCCTGCAGCTTCTTTCTCTGACATACCTTGATCTGCGCTTTCCCGGGACAAATTAAAAACTGTTCTGCCGTTCCAGATATGCTTGCGTTAACCTTGTGCATACCTCCTAACAGAGACTGTTCGTCCCCGCAGAGACTAATATCAGCAATGCAATGCCTTTGAGCAGACGGATGGATACAATACAAGCTACAGGATACTCTGCATCTTTTTTCGGCCGGTACAGTATCAGCTACCGAGTTGTCACCTTTTTGCCTTCCTCTCCGTCGCCGACGCAATTCCTCTCACATTCTATTCCGGTGAAACTTCCTTTCTCCTGGTACTGTGTGTATATCACATGTCGAGAAATTTCCCCACCGGAAATGAAGCGTTAAGTTTTCCCAAACAATCGTCGTTTCGTACAGCGGGGGGTTCTTCACAGTCACAGATGGCCTAATATAAAGCGCAGGTGTGCTTATAAAGCCTGTTGCCCTGATCAGTACTTTCTGTCTGTCTGCACGACTACACTACACCGCTGCTGGGGTGGGGTGCATCTGTGCAGCTGGTTTTAGCGGTTGGTTGTTCTGTCACTGTATATATCGAACGTTTGGTCCAGCCCCGATGTGTATCGATCTGTTCACTGCAGACCTTTGGTTCCGTGTAAAAAGGGCTGAGCTGACGCGCCGCATGCCCGAGTCACATGTCGCGCCGCATGCTGCTCGCAGATCGACTCGCAGCCCAACGGTCCCTGGCTCAGCCTCAGCAGCGGGCGGGCGGAGCGAGGCGCACAAGCACAGCGAAACATTCCCGGGGTTCAGTTCAGACGAGACGATCGATCGACGATCGGTCCATTTCGAGCCGCTCGCGCCAGGGGACGCGGCGGCCGGCGGCAGACCGAGCGTTGCTCGACTCGACGAACTGTTCCGTGGCATGCCGCGTCTCCTCCGATAACCCCCTACTGTGAGTCTGTGACTCTGCGAGTAGTGACCCTTCGATCTTTGGAGTCGCAGCGTGTCTTACTCCGGATCAGAGATTCAGAGCGGGGCACTGCTTGTTCTCTGCAGAAAAGAAAAAAGATCAAGAGATCGGGGTGGTAGGGCAACCGCGATTTGTTTTCTGACGAGAGGGAAATCCAACTGAGCGTGGGGGTAGCAGGATTCGCTGTTGGCGGCGATACCACCACAAGGATCAGCTAGCCGCCCATGGCGCGCTGTCCCTCCGGCGCACATGCGAGGCGCTTGCCTGCCTGGGGCGCGAGACGACGGGTCATCTCAGCGGCACAGCGCCGCTGCTTTCCGGTCAACTTTTTACCCCCCGCGCGCGCACCATCTTTCTCCGCCACCACGCCCGCCCAATGCCGGAGCCGGGGATGTCAGGTATCTTTCGTCACATCACCTGGGAGGGTGTCGCCACCCACCCAACCCGACGGAGGAGTACAAGGACGGATCCAATCGATGCTTGCATGCATGCAACGCGACGACGCATGATGGTGCCATGATGGCCCCCCGTCCCCGCCCTCGCGCTGGCTCGGTGACACGAGCGCTCGTCGCTCCTGTGTGCCGTACGTCTGGTCTCGTCTCGTCGTCTGAGCACGGGCGTGAGCGACGAGCACGCCGCTGGCGAGGGCCGAGTGGTGGTGGTGGCGGCCGGCCGGCAAGCACTGTGCGCCGTCCCTGTGGAGATTGGAGCCCCCGCATGTGCACCCGTCTGCTGTCATGGACTCCTGGGCTGCCAAAGCCTCCGCTCCGCCGCCGGCCCTCCGCTCATTGGCCGATCCGGCGCCTGTCCTGAGTCCTGCGACGTACCGCCTCTGAATCCTGCAATGGAAACTTTGAAGCCCCTGGCAGCGCTGTAGGTGCTGCTGCTGTCTGCATCATTCGACATGTACATTTACTCCTCCGTGTAGGTATCTCCTCGGCTCCATACTGACGCTATATATCCAGTAGCCCCAGATCGGCCAGAGCTGCGGCTAGGTCACTGCCTGGAGTGCAGCTTCGAATCCGAGCCTGCAAGACCGTCCGGCGCAGATCATCGCGTTCCATGCATCTTACAAGATCGAACTCACTAACTCAGGTACGCACTCTGCAGGGTGATCTAAGCAAAACATTAGGTGTCAGCCAGCCTGCCCGGCAGAAGCTGCTTGGGGCCGGAGTGCTCACCGCTCACCCCAAAAGCTTGTGGAGCCACGCTCACGGATCGCCTACTACAGAGAAGGAAACCCTCCTCTTGCGGCTTGCCCTCCCCCCGGTCCCGGCCCTGGCTCCGGTGATCCAATAATTCAGAGATCGAGCAAAGTACTGCCCCGGGACAGGCAGCGAGGCCCGCCCGCCCAGCATCCCAACAGGCTACCGCCCTAGCTCTTGCTCCCCACATGCGTGAGCGTGAGGCGGCCGCAGCCGGTGCCGTCTCCGCGTCCAGCCAGTGTCCGTTCAGCGACTATATAGAGCGCTCGTGTCGCTGTAGCTCTGCTTGTCGTGCGCCTCCGGTGTGGTGTCCCCGAGACGACAAAGGGTCAAAGCCAGACCGCACGGGCTCTACAGCACATTGTACGCCTGGCTATGCGAGCTGTGTGCAGTGGCCAGGCCGCGAGGTGATACAGCGTGTCTGGCACCGGATGGGCAAAACGAGCAATGTCTCTCCAGGCGCAACGCGGGTCCGTGATCGCAAGGGTTACCGCGATCGGCCAGCCCAACTGGTTCAGCCGTTCAGGTGAAAAGGAGCCGAGAAAACCGAGCATGTGGTTGCTCGTCCCTCGTCAGCTCGATCAGCAGGGTTCAATTACTACTTGCAACAGGGAATCGGCCAACAGGCGCACGCACGCGCACACTGTGTTCTCCCCCCTCTGTACGGGCAGGCGGGGCCCGGTCTCGTCACGTCAGATGCCCCTGTGGCTGTAGCGCGGGTCCCACCACCCGCATTCGACATAAACGCGGCCTCCTCGCTCCCGCGCGCCGCTCCAGCGACCATCGACGGCACCCCAAAAGCGAAACCCGAGGCCACGCCCGCCACTCACCATCCCGCTCGGCACGGCAGCAGAGGGCGCAGCGCGCGGCAGCGGGCAGAGGAAGCCACACGCGCGCGCGGCCGACCGCACGGCGCAGCCGCAGGCCATCATGGCGCCGCCCGCGCCACCCTCCTCCGGGACCCTCGCCACCGCCCCGTGCCTCCACCTCTTCCTTCTCCTCGCCCTCGTCCTGTCCCTGCGGGCCGACTCGGCGGCGGCGGCCATGGACCCCGCCGAGCGGGAGGCGCTGCTGCGCGTGATGGAGGCCGTGTCGTCCGACCGCGACTGGCGCGAGGCCGCGGGCTCCGACCCCTGCAGCTCGCCGTGGCCCGGGCTCGAGTGCAAGCCGGCTCCGGGCGCCGCGCCGCGCATGCACGTCGCGCGCCTCGACTTCGGCGTGCCGCCCAACCCGACGTGCAAGGACACGGCCACGTTCCCGCTCGGCGCGTTCGCGCTGCCGGAGCTCCGGGCGCTGTTCCTCGTCGAGTGCTTCAAGAACCCGGACGCCATCACCGCCTTCACCCTCCCGCCGCCGGCCAACCTCTCGGCCTCGCGCCTGCAGCAGCTCAGCGTCCGCTCCAACCCCTCGCTGTCCGGCACGCTGCCGCCGCAGCTGGCCAGCATCAGGTCGCTCCAGGTGCTCACCGTGTCCCAGAACGAGCTCATCCGCGGCCACGTGCCGGAGGGCCTCGGCGACCTCACCGGCCTCGTGCACCTCGACCTCAGCTACAACTCCCTCGCCGGCCCGATCCCGAGCCGGCTCGGCGAGCTGCGGGGGCTGGTCGGACTCGACCTCAGCTACAACTCGCTGTCCGGGCCCATCCCGAGCCGGCTCGGCGACCTCGCCCAGCTGCAGAAGCTGGACCTCAGCTCCAACAACCTCACCGGCGGCGTCCCGGCCACCATCACCCGCCTCAAGGCCCTCACCTTCCTCGCGCTGAGCAACAACGGGCTGCGCGGCCGCCTCCCCGCCGGCCTCTCGGGCCTCCGCGACCTGCAGTACCTGATCATGGAGAACAACCCGATGGGCGTCCCGCTGCCGTCCGAGCTGGGCAACATCGCCCGGCTCCAGGAGCTCCGGCTGGCCAACTCCGGCTACTCGGGCTCCATACCGGAGACCTTCGGCCTCCTCTCCAGCCTGACCACGCTGTCGCTGGAGAACAACAACCTCACCGGGCAGATCCCGGCGGGGCTGAGCCGGCTGAAGCGCATGTACCACCTCAACCTCAGCAAGAACGGCCTGGACGGCGTCGTGCCGTTCGACGGCGCGTTCCTGAGGCAGCTCGGCCGGAACCTGGACCTGAGCGGCAACCCGGGGCTCTGCGTCGCCGAACGAGCCGTCGTGCCGGACGTGGGTGTCGGGGTCTGCTCCGACGCCGCCGCCTCCCGCAAAACGTCCGACGCCGCGGAGAGCTCGATCCGGAGAGTGATCGGGGGAGAGGTGGCGAGCGGCCGCTGGCCGGCGGGGCTGTTCAGGCCCGCCGCTGTAGCGCTGTGCTGCTGCCTTTTGCTCTGATCGAACTCTATAGTTCTCGAGCGCGTCTGCATGCAATTCTTTGGCATGAGCTTGCATAGTTGCGTCGGTCCATCTCTGATTCCCTGTACGTAATCGTGTTGCTTTAACCTGCGATGCTGTTGATTGTGTGAGCTGTGTAGCTGTGACTTTTGTGATCAAGGGATACGATGGCCTCGTTCGTGATTGGCGCACGCGCACACGTGGGTTTTGTCGGATCAGACGTGGCGGGGCCCCAACGGTCAACGGAAGCAACGGCGTGCCAATATGATCAGCTCGGTCGGCACTCGGCAATCACTCTGATTGGTACTTTTATACAGTATACGTATGAGAAAAGTTAAACAACATCAGAGTATGATAGGGCTCTCAACACTTAATTTTTTACCAATCTAAAGACGGATTTTCGGGACCGCAAGCAGGCAAACCTCTTGACAGACAATGGAGCTAAATGTCACAGGTTTTGATGGGCTGTGCTTAAGCCGCTAGCAGCTGTAGTTGCACTGACCCCTCTAAGGCTATCCGCGATGGGCAACTGTAAAGTTTCCCTAAAGCTTTTAGGATTAACTCTCACCCTGCAGCGGTGGACTCGATCCTTGACTGCACCATCGCCGAGGCACCCTCCAATCCCAAATCCAGCATCGGTACGGGCTCCCCTTATCCCCTCTCTCACCTCCAGCGTGGACAACGGACGACGCTGGCGCGTGGAGCCGGACGCGGACGGGAGGAGAGGCTGCCGGTGGGGTATGAAGGAGGGGAGGCGCCGCCAGGCTTGGAGTTCGGCCTCCGCTCGCTGGAGGTGGATCCGGGAGAGGAGGAGGCGACCACGACGACACTGGGCTCGACCTCGCTGGATCCGTGGAGCTCGACCTCCGGTGACACCGGGCCCGGCGACGGCGAGGAGGCGGCGGGGCCGATGAGACGGAGGAAGCGGCCGCCGTCGCGACAACGAGGTGGGCGCGGCGCTTGGGGGAAGGCGTAGCTTGCGCGGCGGGGAGGTGCGGCCGCTTGGAGAGGATCCAAGCGCGGCGGGGGAGGACGACACCTGGGACGACGGCGTCGGATCCGGCTCGGGGAGGTGCGGCCGGCGGCGGCCATGCTGGATCCGAGGCAGGCGGCAGCGATGCGCGAGGAGCCGGCGCCGGCGACGCGCGAGGAGGCGGGGGACGCAGGGGCCGGCGGGAGAGTCGGGGGCCTCGTCGGCCGGCAGGGAGGCAGGGCGGGGCGACCGGCGCTCGGAAGGTGGGAGGCACGGCGGTCAGCGTGAGGCGCGGGGGTCGGCGGGGAACGGGAGAGGCGGAGTGGAGGCAGAGAGGGAGAGGGAGAAGAGCGAGCGGTCGGTGGGGTTGGGATGGGAAAATTAATTAAATACAGTGGTAATTGGTATATGGTTGAAGTATAGAGTAAATATGAACGCGGAAGATTGACAACTGTATTTTAAAATCACGATGACTAGAATAAAATATTATTTTTAGAGTTGAGATATAGAATTATATGAGTGGGGATAGCCTCGCAACCTACCGTAGATTCAGCTGCAGCATTCTGCAGGAAAAGCACGGCCTACAATTGGGAGTGTAGGTAAGTACGGTACTATATCATTGTGTAGTTATCACAAGGAAAAATGAAGCACAGTAAATAAATACTCTCTCCCTATTTAAATGTAATAATTTTTTCCACTTCAATCATCGTTTTATTAAAAAAAATACAAGGTATTATTTATTTTATTGTAATGTGTTTTATTATCGTAGATAGTTTAAACATAATTTGTTTTCTTATATGTTTACATTTTTTTAATAAGACGAAGGTTTGAAACCGTGGACAAAAAAACTAAGAACGACCCATATTTAAATACGGATAAAATAAAGAAAAGTTGAGATAATTTAAACTTGAGATTTGCAGTGCGAATGACTTGGAGTACAATCATTGATGTCCCGGTCCGGCTTTACAACTCGACACGAGCTGCTCACGGTAGAAATGACAGGTTAGGATACCGACAAGGTAAAGGGGCTAGTAGCCTACCGCTGCACGCTAGGGTCATGGCGCTGATTAGAGAGACAACGATCATGCAAACAAGGATGCCGTTGCCCTGGAAAGAATATGGGCGAAAAATACCTGGAAGCCGTCGCAGCGATCTCTGCGCACAGGAACAATAATGGCGGCAAGTATTTCGCGTTCGCGGCACGATCTCTGCGCAGATCGTCGCAGACTCGCAGTGGCAGGACAGCTGCCGGCTGGGATACCCCCCCCCCCCCCCCCGAGACGTAGCCATTTTTTTTCCAGTACTGTAGCTGGTTACCAAATTGGCGAGGTGACGCATTGTCAGATCCGCGGTCCATTCTTTCAATCCGTCCAAAATTCCTAGACCAATAAAAATCAACCAGTACTGCCCTGCAGTAAAAACGCAGCTCGAGCCCTTTTCACAGTGGCCCGGGCGGGCGAGCGAGCGAGCGAAGCTCTTCCCGCATCTCGCACACCGCCGCGAGAAGCAGCAGAACAGCGCAAGGCATCCATGCACGCACGCGCGCACGGCGCTGGCTCTCGCTCTTTACGCCTCCGTTTCATGAGCTCATGCTTTGCCGATCGCCGCCGCAGCGCACGCCGAGACGGAGGAGCGCCGTGTGGGTGGCCCTAGCTACCTGCCGCTGCTACCGCTTTGGCGAAAAGGGCACACGCGCACCTGGTGGTGCGAGAGGGGGGCTGGGCCGCTGGAGCCTGGCTGCCTGGACTCCGGAGGCGCAAGGAAAGAAAGCAGCGCGCACAGTGCCGCACTGTGCGCGGGGCAGGGGGCGTGCCCATCCGCTCCTGCCGCGCGCGCGACGCGAGCCCCGGTCCAGTGGCAAGCGCGCGTTCGCCACGCCGTGCCTTTTGGGCGGTGGCGCAGCGTACCGCCGAGGCCCGAGAGCGAGGAGGGACGACGCGCACGGTGCGCCCGCCGGCGCGGGGGACGGAGCCACGGAGGCCGTGCGAAAGTGACGGGGACGCGCGGCGCGGCGCCGCGGCCCGCACGGTGAGCGTGGGCGCGTGCCCGGGCGACACGGCAGGCAAGGCGGACAGGCGGGCAGGGTGGTGGTCGCAGTCGCAGGCGCGCGCCAAAAGGCGGGGCGGGACGTACTTGGGCGCGCAGAGGAGGCCGCTGCGCCCGGTCCGCCTGCCTGCCTGCGCTCACGTGGGGGCGCGGCGCCGCCGGGTACTATAGCACAGGGTTGGGCTGGCTGGCGGGTCGTGTGGCATTGGCCCGCAGTCAGGGGGTGAGTGGACGGGCGGAGGGATGGACGGACGGACGTCTTGTTTCGTGTGCCTTTTGATGCGTCGGCTCGTCGCTGCGTGCTTCGTTTCATGTGGTGGTTCTCGGCAACTTTGGCAGGGAGATTGACGGCACCTGGGCCGTGGTCGCTGCTGGCCCTGGCCTGCTGCCACTGTTGGCGTAGTCGCTCCTCCCCAATCGCCAGCGATACAGCAGCCGTGCGTTTCGCTTCCGGACATTGACTGGCGGAGTACGGTCGCAACGCCGAGACCTACAGTGACGCTCTACAGAGGCGTCCATGATTTTCCACGGGCCATCCGGCAGCGTCTCTGTGCGAGACCCCAGTGAACAGGCAGCCAGTCAGCAATCACAACTCTTGTTTTACCACAGAGAACATACTGACCACTCACCATAAGTGCGTACACGACGGCAGTTTTTTTGAGGGGTGTACCGTGTATGTACACGACGAGTCGACAGCAGGTGATGGCGTGATGCGCAATCTTTTTTTCTCGAGAGGAAACGGGGCGTGCAATCGGATCTCAATGGGCCCGTAATGGGAGCACGAGTAGATTAGGCCTACTTCGGAGCCCGTTTACACATGCCCAGCCCAGCTATCTAAAAATTGCGCGCATTGTCGTCTTATTACCACCGGCTGCCCGAGAGGCCGAGACACCCTCGGTTCGGCTGGTTTCTCGCGCGACCGCGCCGCCGCCGCCCTCTCTGCCGCCAGCCGCCGCGATGGAGGCCCTCCACGAGGAGATGCCCTTCGACCTCGACTTCCACCCCTCCTCCCCGCTCGTCGTCACCTCCCTCATCACCGGCGAGCTCTGCCTGTATGCCCTCGGAACAGCGAACCCTAAACCCTGTCCCGCACCAGCTTCTCTGTTCTAGTTTGCGTGTTCGTACCGCCACAAAGTAACCGCCTCCAATCTCGTTGGTTTCACAGGTTCCGCTATGCGCCCGAGTCGCAGCCTGAGAGGTATTCACGGAAGCTCTCCTACTGCTCGTGCTCTATCAATCTCACACTTTTGGATTCCGCCTTCCAATGCTAATCGCTGTGTGTTGGTTTAATTCTAGCTTCGGACTAGTGTGCCTAGGTTTTTGCCGAGGTGTTATCAACAGTTTTTAGAACTCTGTAGTCTCTGTTTGTTGATATGAATTCGCAAAGATTTCTGTTCATGTGCTTAGTGAATTCTATGGTTCAGGAATTTGTCAATGTGATTGTGCTATGGCTATTCGAACGTTCATACCATATATTAGAGATTGATGTGCGGTTCGTTTTTCTTGATCTTAAGGTTATTTTCGGTAAAAGCTCACGAGGAGTCATGCCGAGCTGTTCGCTTCGTGGACTCAGGAAAAGGTAATGACTTGTTGCCTTTTGTTATCGTATTATGCTATACCTGCCAACTCACGAAGCCCATAGCCCTGCATTTCATGGATCATTCTGATCTTTGTTGGTTACTTTGTTATGCTTCAAGCATAACCCTGCAAATTTAGCAGCTATATGCTGACAATGACAGTCTAGAACTAATTGGCAGGGGAACACGCCTTGATACATCCTATTGCATACCTACATCCTGTAACAAGGTCTGATGGTTCTCTTGCTGTTGTGGTTTGGTTCAGTGATTTTGTCAGGGTCAGCAGATTGCTCAGTTCTTGCCTCAGATGTAGAAACAGGCAAGGCCATTGCCCGCTTGGAGGATGCACATGAGTGAGTTTTGTTAGTTTTCTATGCCGTTTATTTATTTTGTTTGCGGAACTAAATGTTGGCCCATTTGTAACTTGATTTTAGGAATGGCATAAACCGCCTCATCTGTCTTACTGAAACTACGATTGCCACAGGTGATGATGAAGGCTGCATTAAGGTATGAAGCACTAATTAGGTGTTTGCTTTGAGTAACCACTCCATACTAGATGACGTGGTCTATCATTAGTTCATTCCATGAATTTTGGTGGAATGGCCTCACTCATCATGTTTATGTTAAATTATTTATATAACAATGCTGTTTTTGGATTGAAGTGATGTTTATGAGATGGCAATTTTGTAGATAAGATTTGTTTTATACGCAAATTTATTATGTTTTTTAAAATCTAATCCGTGACACCTTGATCCACATCCTTTCAATTTTAGGTATGGGATACCCGGGAACGTTCTTGCTGCAACACTTTTCATGTCCATGAGGATTACATTTCAGATATGACCTATGTGGCTGACTCAAATCAGATACTGGCAACAAGGTACGACTACATTCCCTCCAGTTTAGATGTATCAAACAGACAAACACAGTTGGCATGTTTTCTGCATGGCAAAGACTAAAGATTATCACCAATCCTCCAGTTCCTGTTTTCAGTTCTAGACTGAAATGCTACTTCATTTTTTTCATTATTATTGAGTAAATTGATGTGATTTATTAATGCTTATCTTGTGTCATTGAAGATGTATTTATTTGTAATGGACTAATGGTTCTGCATGTCAAATTTATTGACATCCATTCTTTGCTTGATAATGCGGTAAGAAGACTTAAACTTCTTTTTTTCCTTGTAGTGGGGATGGCACTTTGTCGGTGAACAACCTGCGTAGGAATAAAGTGAGTCGCCCTTGCTGTACATGAAGTCTTGCTTCTAATTTGTTGAATTTCGTGTTTTGGAACTTTTTTATCAACAGTTACCATTTACGGATGTATTATTATTGTATAAGTTAACTTGCAATCTCCTAACTGTACCTAATTTACTACCAGGTAAAATCACAATCTGAATTTTCAGAAGATGAGTTGCTATCATTGGTGGTCGTGAAGGTAGCTGTCCTTGTCATAGTTTTTGCTGAGCAATATTTCCATCGTGTTGTCCTTATATTGAATTTCAACTGTTCTTTTTTATTCTCAGAATGGTAAAAAGGTTGTTTGTGGAACTCCAAGTGGAGCACTGTTATTATATTCATGGGGATACTTTAATGATTGCAGGTAAGCATTTTTCATCAGCTCAACACTAGCTGCAGAAATAAAATGGCACATTTTATAGAACTTCATTAACTAATCTAATTCTGACTAATGATATTTATATAGCGTAAGGTTTGCCTATAGTAGTAGTTTTTGTGACATGCCACGGTACCCATCAAAGTAGCTCACTGGAAGTGGTGTTCTCTGATATTTTCATGCTGAAATAGTGGTGTTCTCTGATATTCTTATAAGTAATTTGGCTTTATTGCACCGAGTGTAATTCACTTTCTTTGATTATTCCGATTGCAAAGATCCATTTTCAACTTTACTGAACTCATATAATTCATTTATATTTAGTAAATCCTTAGATTAGAAGGATCTTGACATCTATCTATATTCTACATAGCATTCATAATTTCCTAATAATGGTGCCACCATGAGATGCTTCCACATTCTGCTTTTTTGTTGGATACACACACATGAAAACAATGAGCAAGAACACAGAGGTTTTTGCACACTTCAACCTGCAAAGGCTGGCAGGCTGCGCTGGTTTAAATAGTACAAATGTGCACACTCAAGCCACTTATTTGGCCACACAAATTAATAGGCATGCAGGTTCATCTTCACTAATTCGTGCATCAATCAAACCACTAATTTAGCCACATATTAAATTAGCATGTGTGCTGAATCACCCTCACTAATTCCTGCATGACCACACACTGATAGGGGCATGCATGCTGGATTATGTCTACTGATCCTGCATGCGTTCTCACGTTCTTATACAATCTACACCAATCTAAAGTTATTGACTGGCATGTGTTTGTGGTTAGTGACCGCTTTCTGGGGCACACACAGTCTGTGGATACAATGCTGAAGGTTTGTGGAACCTAAACCTTATGGTAACTGTTGTTTCTTCCAATTTGTGTATCCATTCTTATTCTGAGTGTGTTTTGTGTTCTAGCTGGATGAAGAAACTCTGATTTCTGGTGCGTCAGATGGTGTGATCAGGTTTGGTACTCATAAATGTGCTTTGAATTCACTTCTGCCTGGATAATTTCCTGCTAGTCTGAATTACCGTTTTAACATGAAATCTGTGTTTTGTGTAGATTGGTGGGCATCTTACCTAACAGGATAATACAACCACTCGCTGAACATTCAGAATATCCCATTGAGGCCCTTGGTATGTGCATCCATTTTATTGTAAAATTTGGTTAAAAAACTGCATGTTCTCAGTATTTTTTTGTGCTATGCAGCTCTCTCAAACGATAAGAAATATCTAGGCAGCATTTCACATGATAAAATGCTTAAGGTGTACATCCTCCCTCTCTCTCTGTGGCCTTCTCACTGTACTTGTGCCCTTACATTATTCTGACTTGGCATCTTGTTTGTATGCAGCTGTGGGACTTGCAAGAACTCTTGAATGGTCCGCAGGTAGTAAATGGTGGTGAACCAGCTGAATCCGGTAGTGATGATAGTGATGATGATAATGACGATGATGGCATGGATGTAGACATAGATCCAACCTCTTCAAAAGGTAATATTGGATTGAGCTGTGCCATCAGCATGATAATCCTGCATTTTGTGTCGTGTTGCGGAAAGTTGTTTCTTATCTTCTCTTGTCTGGGTGGTGTTTAGGATCAAGGAGTAAAAAGGCAGGCAAATGTCAGGGTTCAAGTAGGCCGGCATCAAATTTCTTTGCAGATTTATAGGCGCCAAGTCCCCAAATCAGAAACTGTGAACTCTATTCCTTTTGTTACTATACGAGTTTGAGTGGGCAACTTTGACTGCTAGTGCAGTTTTAGCGTTTACCAGTGCAAGGCATGTCAAATGTTGTTTTCGAACCTCGAAGTATACTGAATTAGCGACTGATGGAGTGTTAGAGGTAGAAGTAGTAAGCTATGTGGTTTATCTCCAGGAAACAGGACCTCGTGGTATGCAGTGCACATGTATACTCCAATCACCAATTTTTTAGTACAAAGGGTTATGCTTGAAAAATGATTGTTCTGATATTTGGTTCTCTGAAGCGTTACCACAACAAATTGTGTGCCCTTACTTTTTTATGCAGTTGCGCTGAGTGTCTTATGTTGGGACTGAGGTTGGTTTGACACAGTTTTTTAAAGTAGATGGAGAATTATTTAGTTTGTATTTTTCATTGGGTTGGACGTGTAATTTAATTTTCTTGATGAACATCGTTATTTTTATTTTCTATGGTCACACTACATGCAGTTGCTTGTATGTGGTTTTTTTGGCAGAGATTCCAAAGTAGCTCCTTGATGAAAATAACGCTTTGTATAATCACTCTCAGAACAAGTCAATGTGAAGTGGTTATTTAAAAGAACAAGGTGTTGGGAGTTGGGAAAAATAGCTTCTAGTTTACTCTCAACACATTAAAAAACACTATAAGCCAAATCACTTCCCATACAGTATCAGAATAACCATACAAAATAACAGAAGCTGCGTGCGCTTGCAAGTTGCAACTATCCACGCGGTAGTGCGTTACATATCACCGCTATTTTCCGTCTTAGTACACCACATCGCCCGAAAATATAATTTGACGTCGCTTTAAATACGTTTTCAGTTCAAAACACAAAATTATCTCATGACATGAGTACATGACAAGCTTTGCATCTTGCGGCTCACCGCTCACGCAACCGATCTGACTATCTGAGCGCGCGTCGCCGTCACGTATACAGTATACTCATACCTTAAGCTATTTTTAATGGGGTTGCCTAAAAAAATATTACAGTATAAATCGATACTGTAGCGCTACTGTAGGCAGAAAGAAGAGTAATTAAAATAATAGAGAAACAATGAACATGCGAGATTTATAAACAGGTTGGGGATAGTCTTTAGCGGCAGTCAGCTGGCAGCCCACGGTACAAGAACCGGCGAGAAGATTCATCTACCAAATTGTTGCCGTGCGCACTGCCAGTTCCATGCGGCCACGCCAGACGCCACCAACCCAAACGGTAAACCGTCTCCTGTCTCCCGCTCCCAAACGGTAAACGTGTCGGGTCGCTCGCTCGCTCCGCACCCCACGGCCCCACCAAAAGCCTGCGCACGCATCTCCGCGCGCCGCCGCCAGCGAAGGGGGTTCCACGCGAGCCTTGCTTTTCTCTCTCTGGCGCCACTCGTGTGTCAGCCGCATTCTGCGCCCCCCACCCTCTCTGGGTCCTTTCCCCAGCTCCAGGCGTCGCATCCGCCGCGAGCCGCGCCTCCTCCCCCTCCGCCGCCGCCCAGCTTCGGCGGGCGGGATCCATCTCGCCCCGTCTCCCCCAGCGGCGAGGTAAGCTACGTCCCATCGCCTCACCTCTCCGCGCCCGCCTGCCTCTGGCCCTCCGAGCCTGGCGATTGGGATGCGTGTTTGGGTGTTTGGGCGGGTGAAGCTAGGCTCTGTCGCGTCCCGTTGCTAGCTGTTGGGGTTTCCTGGTCGGGGCTAGCACCGCCAGATCCGGGCCCTCGGTCCTTTGGGATGGCGTGCGAGCGGTTCTGGTGTGCGGTCCGTGAGCGGCGGGGCTTCAGCCTCGTTTTCTACCTGCCAATCGGGTGCGAGTAGTCGGAAATATCCCGGGGGATCGGACATGGGTTTCTGGGTTCCCTCCCCGCCTCTCCACGGGTTAATTGTGGCGCGTTTTGTGTTCGCTTAGACTGATCCCAAATCATACTTGCCTCAGTCGCCTACTAGATCCAACCTTTGAATGGTATCGAGTGCGCTGTGTTTTTTCATAATCAGAGCCTCATATGGTTTTAACTTAATTTTTTTCTTTCGCCTTCGAATTAGGTACAAGATGGAAGGAGCTGGAAGAGATGCCAACCCTTTGAGTGGGTACCGAATTGGCAAAACCCTGGGAATTGGATCGTTCGGTAAAGTGAAGATCGCAGAACATATATTGACCGGCCATAAGGTGGCAGTCAAGATACTCAATCGCCGGAAGATCAGAAGCATGGAAATGGAAGAGAAAGGTCAGTTCCTTCTGTACAAACGTTGGTTTGTTGTTCTCAACCTTTCTGGAGCCAGCCCATCTAGTCGAATGATTGTTGATTGCACACGATCTTATTTATAGAACAACATATGTACCGTTCATTCTACAATTGTATGTATAATTCCTCAGTAACGTGCATGACCATATTTGCGCTATAGGGTCTAAAATGTTTTACCACAAATGACCAGCTGCTGTCTGTTCTTGTGAAAGTTTGCGCCTACAAATTTGGTATCGACATGTGCTCTTGTGCTTGGTAGTGTGGGTCTTTGACGAAGTACTCAGAATCTATGATTTGCGTATGCTACTTTGATGAAGTACTCAATTTAATTGTCCTTCGTCGTGTACCTGCAGTGAAGAGAGAAATCAAGATCCTGAGATTATTTATGCATCCTCATATCATACGCCTTTATGAGGTCATAGATACTCCTGCTGATATTTATGTTGTTATGGAGTATGTTAAGTCCGGGGAGTTGTTTGATTACATCGTTGAGAAGGGAAGACTACACGAAGAAGAAGCCCGGCGCTTTTTTCAGCAGGTGGCTTTCTTGCAACTAAGTTCGTTCCAAAGATTGCACAGCGTATTTTAATTCCCAGTTCAAACAGAAGTGTGGTTAGCTTAAGCTGTTCGGCGAACAGTTAATATTTGAAATCTGTTAGCCTCTTTGCTTGTCCCAACAGTGTCATATCAGCGATCAACAATTTGATTATTTGTATTCATTCTGTTCATTGATCTTGGTTCACTAATTTTCTTCTTAATTGACTTTTATACAGATCATTTCTGGTGTTGAATATTGCCATAGAAACATGGTGGTTCACCGTGATTTAAAGCCAGAGAATCTTCTTTTGGATTCAAAATGCAATGTTAAGATTGCTGATTTTGGCTTAAGTAATGTCATGCGTGATGGTCACTTTCTAAAGACCAGTTGTGGTAGCCCAAATTATGCAGCACCTGAGGTATACATCTACCTTGTACAGTTAGCATTATTCATGATTGCATTAAGTATATAACTTGCTATGTGTCACATGATTTTCCCTAATTTTAGGTCATATCTGGTAAACTATATGCTGGTCCTGAAGTTGATGTGTGGAGCTGTGGTGTTATTCTTTATGCTCTTCTCTGTGGTACTCTTCCATTTGACGATGAGAATATCCCAAACCTTTTTAAGAAAATAAAGGTGAGCTAGCATCTTGAGTGATTTACCTGAAAAAAACCTCCTCCTTATTTTCTATTTAATATACCCTGGTGAATTCTTATATGTAATTGTAGGGTGGAATATATACCCTTCCTAGTCATTTGTCACCATCAGCAAGGGATTTGATTCCAAGAATGCTGGTTGTTGATCCAATGAAAAGGATTACGATACGTGAAATCCGTGAACATATGTGGTTCAAGATTCAACTTCCACGCTATTTGGCTGTGCCGCCTCCAGACACTGCACAACAAGTGAAAAAGGTATGTTGATGATCAACTTGACCATCTGGCTTGTTTTATCAGACTACAGAATCCCTTGTTTCCATGGAACGTCTATTTTGCCCCTCTCTTTTCTTCGCTACTTTTGAAAGCTATGTAAATATATGCAGGGAATGATTTGGCATTGTTTTGAATTTTGTAGCTCGACGAGGAAACTCTTAATGATGTTATTAAGATGGGTTTTAACAAGAATCAGCTAATTGAATCTCTGCAAAATAGGTTGCAGAATGAGGTATCTGCTTTACTCTGTTGCCCTTACTGGCTGTTGTTCTATGGTATCATGAGTTCATGACACAGTTTGGCTGCACAGGCAACAGTTGCGTATTATTTACTCTTGGACAATAGGCTTCGGACAACCAGTGGATACCTTGGAGCTGAGTTTCAAGAATCTATGGTGAGTATGATTTCTTTTTGGTCCTTTGCATTTCTAGCTGATGATTGCGAGTTGTTCAGTACTTGTGATGCTCCAAATTTCTTGTTGATTTCCCATCTTGCTTTATATGATCTCTAGGAGTCTTCGTTCTCTCAAGTAATTGCTGAAACGCCAACTTCAGCAACTGAATTTAGGCAACATGGTTTTACAGAATCTCCAGGGTCTGGCTTGAGGCAGCATTTTGCGGCTGAAAGGAAATGGGCCCTTGGTCTTCAGGTATTTTTCTTGTTAAGTTCGTCTTATTATTATGTTTTCCTGAATTCTTCTGATTAATTTACTTTTAATTGTCTTCAGTCTCGAGCCCATCCACGAGAAATAATAGGTGAGGTGCTTAAAGCTCTGCAAGAGCTGAATGTTTACTGGAAAAAGATTGGACACTACAACATGAAATGCAGATGGACTCCTCTCTCTCTTGAGAGTATGATGCATAACAATGATGGCTTTGGTGCGGACTCTGCTATAATTGAAAATGATGATCTCATCGAGAAATCAAATCCTATAGTGAAGTTTGAGATTCAGGTATCATTCTGGAACCTTAAATCATACATACTTAATCACTTTGCAGCCAAATCTTGATTGGAACATTTGCTGTGCAGACCCAAGAAAAATGCCATGCATAAGTCTTGACAGATGTCGTTGAATCCTTCATTTGCTATGTTTATGCAGCTAAGTTAATTTTGTTAGGGTTGCATTTTGAGCATATTCCGTATTCAGCATCCCTTAGGACAAAGCATGTTTGTGGTCCAAATTCACATATCCCACAAATAATACTCCCTGCGTCCACATAAGACTGAAATCCTGGGCTTTTCAGACAGATTAGTGATGGGAGAAAATACTGCATGTGCCCCTACTCCCACTACCTTTGCCACATGTAATTAATGCCATACCCAGCCGCTAAAGGAAACAAAACACAATAGACACCCTTTTGATCTTTGGTAGGCTGAGTATGCATGTCTCGTGATCCAACTATAGAATTTCATTCTTTTGTGGGCAAATTTTATATGCTAGGATTTCATTCTTTTGTGGATGGAGTAGTTTCATACTGTAGACCCCCTTTTTGTTAGCATTAGGTCAAATACTTGGAAAATACATTCAGTTCTAATACGCTTCCACTGACTGCAGCTTTACAAAACAAGGGATGAGAAGTACCTTCTCGACCTGCAAAGGGTCAGTGGACCTCAGCTTCTCTTTCTGGACCTGTGTTCCGCCTTTCTAACGCAGCTGAGAGTTCTTTGATCCTGACACGGTTGGCTTCACAAGCACAATTCTTGACACATCCAGTGGGTTGAGGAGTATCAAGTGACATTTGAAATGTACATAAAGACCATATATAATTCTCCAGTAGATTATATTTTCTGGAGCATGTAGACATAGAGGTTTGTTGTGGTTGCCTGCACGTTCTCACCTAAGGTCCTAAACAAGAGGTTGCAGGCTATAGATGCGAAGCCTTCCTCTTCAATTAGATGATGTGAAAAAATTTAGCCCTTTCTTTAGTCATTGGACATGTTACCCTTTTTAGGTGATTGTACTAGCATGACACCCAGACTGATAAATATCGTTAAAAATCGAAATGAAAGTTTTGCCGTTGATATACCATTGTTGTCACTAATCTTTCGTTTTCATTTAGTACCTCCCTACATAACATAAACGACAGAGTAATTAGAGGTCACAGCAAGTCCACTCAGGTTAGAAGTCATGTTCTTCAGATGTTTTAGGATGTCTTGACTCTTGTATGCATGTCTTGATGATTTATCAAAACTGGCATATGCACAACAATGAAAGACCTTAAGACCGCAAATAACTAAATCTTTGCTGCTCTAGTTGTACCGAATCGACTTCAACACAGGGACATAATGTACATAGGTCAGCAGACAATTTTACTTTTTACAGTAAGAGATGCTAGAAAAAGACTAAGCTATTTATACTCTCGGGCCATTTATATAAACTATAATGTACAGAAGAATAGCTTTACGAGTGGACTATGAATCAAGCTGCCCCATCTGCTCAGTGATCTGGTCCACGTTGTCTTGGTGCTGAAGACCGCTGCAGCCTAGGGCGATCTTCAGGTCTTGCACTGCTCGTGTTGCCTCGCTCTTGTCGTCAGCGTCCTGTCTTCCTGACTTGGCCTGTCCAGTATGACAGGAACGTGGAGTTTCTGTGAGAAACCGCTCCCAGAATACATCGTTCTCCGTTGCCGGTACATGGGAACCTTCTGTTTCGCTGGTGGTCTCATCTTGTGAAGTGTCGCCGGTAGTGGTGTCAGAGTTCATATCGGCTTCAGCTGTCCGGTGCCCAAACAGCAATGGGCTCGGTGCGTAGCACGGGGAATCTGCCAATGGACAGGGCGAATGGGCGGTCGAAGCAAAGGGATTCATCAGGCCGGCCGATGACTGCAGGTTGGCATCGGTATCCATTGGTGCCGTGTGCATCTCTCCAGGGCCAGGAGCCAGAGCAGGGCTGGGTTCAGCTTCAGCAGCAGCTGCGTACATGTCTTGGGCAGACGCATGGCCAGCCCTCTGGAAGAAATTCTCCAGCGACACCAAGGCCAGCTCCATCTTCTCAAAAGGCTCGGCGTTCAGAAGGCGGATCGGCGACATGCTCGGCGTCTCTGCCGCCGCACCCACTGTCGTCTGCACGAGCGGCACCTGCTGCTCTTCGGCCATGGGCTCGTCGACGAAGAAGTCGATCTTGGGAACCCTCCTCTTCTTGCTGAACTGGTCCGCCTGCGTCGCCGGCCCCGAAACGACCCCGTGCCTCTGCAGGATGTCGCACAGGGAGGCGACGATGCTCCTCTGACGCTGCTCCATCTGCACCAGCCTCTCCTCCAGCGACTGCATCTGCCAGTTGATCCCGTACTGCTGCTGGTTCTGCCTCTGCAGGTCCGCCAGCAGCAGGCTCTTCTCGTACTTGAGCCGGTTGATCTCGTCCTCGAGCTCGCGCCTCTCGGACTCTGCCAGTGGCCCGTTCACTTGCGTCTGCAACGAGTGGCTGTGCACTGGCTTGCGCCGGTGGATGTTCTTCAGAAGGTGCGTGTGCCCCCTCATGAAGTCCTCGTTGGCGAACTCCCACCTCTCGGGATCGATCTTTCGAAAACCCTGAAAGATTTGGGAGATGAAGTTAGCAGGTGGACATCTTTTCATTTGAGGAGAACATGTGCCCAAGCTCGTGTTTTCGCCAACTAAAATAAACGTGCAGAGAAGCGCGCAGAGGAAATAAACACGCAAAAAAAAAAAAAGAGAAAGAAATGGTGAGAACACAGCGCACAAGAGCAGCAGTAGCATCTCTAAAAGATTTGTTAGAGAGGCACTCACGTATGTGTTGAGCTGCCTGATGAAGCTGGAGAAGTTGTTGTGCTTGAAGTACTTGGGCAGCAGGTCCCGCGAGAAGTCGGGCGGGTTCCACACGACGAAGCTGGCGCCGCCGGGGGCCCACGACACGACGTGGTTGGTGGAGGGGTCCTCCACCATCTCGTACGTCTTGATCAGGAACGGCGGCGGCGAGCTCGAGCCGCCGGCACCCCCGCCGTGCGAGTTGGAGCCCTCCATGGCGCCGGCCTCCTCGCCGTCTCTCTGTTCCTCCCTCTGCTTCTCTCTCTCGATCCCGTGTCAAGGAACGGTCAGTATCAAGCAACCCAACTAATGATGATGCGCGTGCTTATGCGGGTCTCAACGCCGCCTCCCCAAGTCTTAACCAACCGAATGGATAGGGCGTCAGGTCATCCCCGCCCGCCGGGTTCACACTCAACTTTAGCAGAAATTCTCGCCAAGCCGCCGCAGAGACGGCGACGTCCCGGTCGAGCCGACCACCAGCTGATGAGCTCGAACTGCAAGAACGCACGCAGACGACGCGTCGGTGAGTACGGGAGAACAGGTAAGCAGCCAGCCACAGCCGTAGAAGCAGAGCACGAAGCAGAATGTAGGAGATCGACCAGCTTATTAGCACAGCGATTCAGCGAATATAATTAGCTTTCCTCTTTTGGAGGAAATGCAGCGTCGACTCACTCACCTGATCGTTCTCCTTCCTTTGCTGGAAGCGCGCGATCCCTGGACTCGATCGGGAGCTAGCTCGCAGGCTGCCTGAGTCTAGCGTCGTTGTGGGCGGGCGAGAGCACGAGCCGACGCAAGAGCGACGGCGAGAGTGCGTGGAGCTCCCCGGAGAAGGGGCCGAGGAATCGAAGGCGAGTGGCGGGCGCCGCCGCCGCTGGCGTGGCGCGGAGGTCTTATAAGGCGGGAGGGGGCGTCGCCTCGGCGCCTCGCCACTGGGACGTGGACGGGCATCAATCTCGGCTGGCCCTTCCTGGCCGGCTGGCTGGTCGTTGCATGCCCCGGGCGTTTGACTGGCCAATGCGTTGGCCGTCCCCACTCTCTTCCCCCAGATTGCTTCTAGAGACCGGCCGGGCCGTCAAAGTTCGCCGCCAGCCGGCGCGCACGGGCAAAGCTCCCTCCCTCCCTCCGGTCAGCAGCCAGCCCGCACTGCAGACGTACGTCGATAGCTGTTGGCCGGACCGGTCGTCGGGATTGGAACTGGAACAGCCGGCCGGGCGCGCCAGGTCCTGGCTCGATCCTTGTGAACGGGGGCGTGCCCCCGTGACCAGTGACAATTCGGAGAAGATTCCGAAACTCCATCTCCGCCTCTGCGGGCTGCGATCCTTCCGTGACCATAGGAAGGTAAAGCTTGGCAGTGGAATCTTGCCCTGGCAAGTGGCATGGCACTGGCAGCCGGCACATCCTACTAGGTGCCACTGGCAGGGCCGAGCGCGACCGCGACCGCAACGACGGCTTTTCTGGGGCGAGTCATCGGCCCGCCTCCCGGTCAACGCGGGCAGAATGTGAACTCGGCGACTATTCCAGGGGAGAAATTTCACCGCGCCCGCGCCGTGCGCCTGTGGAAAAAAAAAACCCGAAACGATCAGCACAGCGGGTGGCCACAGAGCGCACGCGCCGGGACGACAGACGGCGACGGCGACGGCGACGGCCCCGGCGCTAGCTAAAAAATCTTGTCCGCGGCGCGGGCGCGGGCGCTGCGTGCGTGTCCCAACTCTTCTTCTCCATAAGCTTGGTCCCCAAGATTGGAGCGGAGAGACCATGGCAGCCGAGCCCGGCCCTTGCTGACGACGACAGCCGTCGGTCGAGCGCGCCCGGGCGCGTCAGCTGTGGTGTCACCGCGCGGCAGTGGTGGGGGCTGACCTCGATCGGCAGGTAGCAGCTTCAGGTTCCACGTTCCAGAGCGTTTCTGGGTCGGGGTTCCTATCAGTATCATTTGCTTCTGCTTCTAGATGAGCATATGGACTTGGATGGCACGGGCATGGCGCGTGCAGCGTCACTGTGCCTCAGGGGGTTTATCTGCATGCGATTAGCCCGCGTGTCTACCGAAGCTGCTATACCGGCAATCTAGAAGGGCGCGCTAGGAGTGCCAAGTCGTGTGAATGAACTCGACGCATGACGTTTGTTTAATTTGGACTTCTGTTGAAACTGCTTGTTATCTTTCTATATAAACACATGTGAATCGAAGGATATACTACGGTGCGCAGAATTGTCGTCAGACGCAATTAACAATGCCTGCAATCTGTCCCTGTCATCGCTAATTAGTCAATCTACTAATGAGAAACCGTTTTATTACTGCAATTACAAGTTTCTTCTAGCTAGATACTATTCCAGCAGGCAGCAGTCCAGTACTTTATGCTGGACGTTGTATAGGACTGGAATACTACCACTTTTTCGCCTGCTTTACTTCTCGCCCTAGAACTAGAAGGCTAGAAAACTGAATAGTACATGCAACCGGCCGCTGTATATTACTGGTATTTCGTAATTTTATTACCGCTTGCTAATGTGTTCATCGGGGTGAATATGCCCACAATTAGATTGTAAATCACCAGTCTTTCAAAGGTGCTAGCAGAGCCAGGATGTACGTGTGTGCGTGTGTTTTATAGCGGGTGCATGCGTGTGTAAACGTTTGTGTTTGTACTACGTAGATGTACAGTGCAATTCGCACAGTGTTGTGAGATGAGAGACTAGACAATAAAATAGAAAGGAAAGAAGGAATTAAAAAAAAGACTTGCTTGATTGACGTCATTCTTTTCTTATTAAATTCAAAACAGAGAAAGTAACGTGTGAGTAGGGATGGCAACGAGGAATTCCCTATTAGGGAATAGCTCCCCATCCCCATCCCCTGCGCTGAAAAAACTTCCCTGCAGGGATCCCTACGAACGCTTGAGGGGGACATTTCTTCCCCATCCTCGTTCCCCGCGGGGATAAATCCCTGACGGGATCCCCGTACCCAGCTTAAATTATAATTAATTTGTATGTCATTTGTTGTTAGTGCAAAATATTATCACTTATACGCATTGTCAGAGGTAAGAAATCATTATGTGTACATCAAAATGAACACATTTGCACAATGAGTGATCTCTTGACAAGATAATTATTTATTTTTATTATTAACTATTACACGAAAACATCATCACATGTATAGTTTAATGGGTCCCCGCGGAGAATAGGGGATGGGGGATCCTTCCTCGTCCCCATCCCCGTTTACCCGTCCGAGGAAGAATTTTCCCCGTTTATGTCCCTGTGGGGAAAGAAACTTCTCCATCCCCATCCCCTAACGAAAGAATTCCCCGTGGGGAATCGGGGATCGGGCCCCCATTGCCATCTCTATATGTGAGTATGGATACAGGAATGATGTGAAATATTTTCTTTCTATTGGTTTTTTTGACCCTTTCCACCTCTTTCTGATCTGTATAGTGAGGCTAACGTGAAGGGTATGGTAGGACCATCATAGGTAAAAGGAATTTGAAGAAAACTCGTTTTTTTATAACGTAGATTATGTCTTCCAAAAGACAAGCTGCAAATATTCCTAGAGTTGTTATGCACTGCACGAATGTATACAACAAATAAAAGAAATAAAGGAAACCTATGCATCCCGTGACAGAATGATATGCCTAAATTATTCTATTTGAAGATCTTTGAGGAACTATGTGTAGCCCGGTAGTGTGTGCATGCAGCCGTTCATAGAGCAAAAGATTGAGCACGCGTGTATGTTTGTCCGTCATTAGCATCTTGTGAAAAATGGAATAATTGTGTAGTACTTAGGAACTAGAAAGTGTCGTACTGACATAGGTATCTTTTATATCTAAATTAAAGCTCTCCACTATAAAATTGAATCTTTCTAACTTTTCATGAAGCAATATCATTATAAGACCCACTAGGACTCTTATTAATGTCTTTTATCGATCTTTCAGTGGCTAACAACACTCATATCATGCACTTAGGAGAAGCCACAATATATATACACATATTTTTATTTCATGTTTCAATATTTTACTTGCCAATTCTCAGTTTCTCACTCTATATGGATAATATTGCTATGTAAAGCTAAAGATTCCCGCAGCAATGTGCGGGATGTCATCTAGTTTTAAAATTGACTTCTCTACTATTAGACATTTTTAAATGTATGTATATAAAAGTTAAGCTTCTGTACTCTTCAAACTTGATCTAACATGCACTTTTTAATGTATGTATATAATATCTAAATTAGAGCCTCCACTACAAGGTTTTCCTAAATTCTCATGAAGCCACATCATCCTAAGGCCCACTACCAGGGGCGGATCCAGCGCGGGGGCTAGGGGTGCTCCAACACCCCCTACCCCCGCGTAGACAATGGGAGCCCCTCTAAGCCCCCCAACAATATATATGCATGAACACATACTAAGAAGAAGGAAATGCGAAAAACTAGAAGAGAAAGAGGATAAAAAAGAGGAAGAAGAGGAAAATGAGTACCCCCTAAATCTAAATCCTAGATTCGCCACTTTCCACTACCCACTAGGACCCTTATTAATATTTTCCATCGATCTTCTATGACTAACAACATTCATGCATGCACTTAGGAGAAACCACAATATATATACACATATTTTTTATTTCATATTTAATATGTTATTTACCAATTCTCACTTTATGGATCATATTGCTATGCAACACTAAAAATTCCCGCAGCTAGGCGTGGGATGCCATCTAGTTTTAAAATATTGACTTCTCTTCTATTAGATATTTTTATTGTATGTATATAAAAGTAAAGCTTCTATACTCTTATTTAGAAACTTGGTCTAATTGGCACTTTTTAATGTATGTATTTGATGCAAAATATTTTTGTTAACCTAAATTGTCGGATGACCATAACCATCAATTAGCGTATACCTTTCTTTGTTTAGAAACATTGTGTGTTCTCTTCTTTTTTTTTCCTGATTAACATGCTAATTTTGCTCCCTCGATGCATGTGACGGGTTTTTAAAACTCTCATAATTAAAATTCAAAGTAATCTGGAAAAAGAAACGTTTGTGATAGCACTTAGAAGAAAGCATGGCATTCTTTTGGTTTGGAAAAGCACTGTACTAGTTGGTGAGTCAGGTGTGGTACGTCCTTTTCTTTAATTGAAAAAGGCACGGGACTTTTCGCGGAGCACATGCTAGACAGTCACTAAACATGCGAAGGTAAAATATCATTGAGCGATACATAAACTTTGTCTATGCTATGCTTATGGATTGTTTTGTAGATAGAATAATGGATCTACCACTATCAAGTATGTATGGCTCTCCAGCAAGATAAAGTTGGCCATAGACCAATACAAAGGAAATGGACATTTTTGCTGGAAAAAGTTAGCTAAGTCCAAGATTCTGGAAACAACTTTTCTTGAGTCAACAAGCTCACGTAAAATAGCCCCGATTTCCAACCTTTGCTACCACGTGCAAAATGGAGTTGAACACAAGGATATAGTCACAGTACAAATGTAGGCTATAGCTGATATGTATGCACAATTGGTCATTTGCACAAGAAACACCATGGATTATGATCCAGTCGTCCTCGCTTTGCAATTTAAGCTGATTAGTCATTCTAGAACAAGTAGCAAGGCCTTAGAAGTTTGCGCTCTAGTGTCCTCCGGTATGCACTGAGATGAGATTCGTAGCATTGCGCATGCCCAGGAGACATGCATGCTCTTAGAGAAAAAACTGCACGGTACATACATAACAGCGTCGACTATTGATTATGTTTTAGAGGCTGTCTAGGGAACGCTCAGTCGTAGCGTCGAATACAGAACAGAATTACAACATATGATTCCAACAAAACTGTGGACTACCAAGATCATCATGATCCTTGCATGCAAGACTTGTCTTATTACAGGGATCACAAAG
Source organism: Paspalum vaginatum (assembly GCA_030272315.1). Taxonomy (NCBI): domain Eukaryota; kingdom Viridiplantae; phylum Streptophyta; class Magnoliopsida; order Poales; family Poaceae; genus Paspalum; species Paspalum vaginatum. Next base: position 43,775,177 of record CM059020.1, on the reverse strand, counting down.
CAGGGTACAATCCACTTAATATAATTACAAAACAACAATAGCCGACCATACCAAAAAAATGGCACTAATAAGGGTTTTGTTTGGATGTTTAAGACTATTGGAGGGGATTGAAGTGAACGGAATACTTTTTATTTCAAATTTGACTAGCAAATGATTGAATCTACTTCGATATCCTTCGATACTCTTGTATCCAAATAAACCCTAAAAAGACAAGATACCGAATTAGCATGTCTGACAACAATAATGTCTCGTCCAATACTCGATGGAGCCTCCAACCAGCAGAGCAATACTTGGAACTAACGGTGCGTTTGGTTCACGTCATCCGATCACCCGACCCTAACTCTGAAGCTATTTGGTTTGCGACGTGGAGCCAACCAGTCCGTCACCTTCACGAGCCAACTACTAGCCTATTTAGAAGGACCAGGTGATCCGGCAAAAAAATAAAAAAAACTCAGCGGATCATGTCGCTCCGGACTACCCCGATCCATACCGGCTGGTTCCACAAACCAAACGGATCATTATAAATTAACTAAAGATTTGAAGAAAAACTTAGAGCGGAATCAATATATCACTATATATTTTTGAACTATTCGCTAGACATCCAACATCGTACTCCAGTGCCCCTCTTCTATTTCTCTAATCGTCCGCAGCAAGCCTCAACCGTAAAGACACCCTCGCCCCACGCTGCGACTACCATCTCCGGCGATGGAGCTGCGATGCATGGGACACTGCATATGCTGTTGACACTGCAAAACACCCGTTAACTAACGGAGCAGGCAGGACACGTTAATTTAACGGCCTGAACTCCCCGCCGTTCCGTTTGTGTCAAAAACCTGCCCCCGCCAACGCCAAGCGCCCAAGCGGAACCGAGCATGTGGGTCCCACGGCCTCGAGAACGTGAATAATATCCCGCCGTCCGTCCGCGGTCCGTCCATCCACGTGGTCTCGTCCGGGGCAAGCAAGCCGTTTATCGCAGTCCCTCCCTCCCTCACTCCCTCACCACCACCAAAACCCGCCGCTTCCTCACCACACCTCTCCCCGCTCCGCCTCGCGACCGATCGGTTCGGGAGCCATGGAGATCTCGCTCGAGGCGTCGTGGGTGGGCGTGCAGCGGCACGGGCAGGACCTAGCGGACCGCCTCGCGCAGGGCTTCTCGGGGCTCCTCCTCCACGCGCAGCCGCCGCAGCTGCCCCCGTGGTCGCCGCCGGCGCTGCTGCCGCCCAAGCTCGCCATCCCCTTCGACATCGACCTCCCCGTCGTCCCATTCGTCGACGGCGTGCGCCGCGGCGTCGGGGCCGTCGACCTCCCCGCCGTGGCCGTCTCGTCGCTCCTCGAGATCGGCGGTCGGCTGGGCCAGGCGGGCTCCGAGCTCGGCGCCGCGGCTCTGCAGCTCGCGCGCCAGGTGCCCGTGCCCGTGCCTTTCCGGGCGGAGGGCGCGCGGCGCCAGAAATGGGAGGCCGCTCAGCCGCCGGCTGCGGCGGCGGCGGCGGATGAGGGGGCCGTTGGGGTCGCGCTGGAAAGGGCTGTGGACATTGGGTCCCTCGAGGTGGCGGCGGCTGCGGCTGCGGCGGCCACTGCAGCTGGTGTGGCCGTGGCTGGGGATGCGGGTGCCGATGGGTTGGATGAGGAGGAAGATGGGTTCGGATATGAAATTGGGACATTGGAGAACTTTGAGAAGTCAAAGGTGTGTATGATCCACCGGCTTGATGATGGATTGCTAATAATCGGCACATTATAGACACAGACTAACCTAGATGGTTCTATTTCACAAACATTTACGGCACATTATAGCATGATGTTTGGTTGGTTTAGGTGAACTCTGTATCGTGTGTCTACATTGAATGCTTTTTTCAAAACTTTGGTGCTTAAATAGCTTGTGCCGCCAGTAGTGGGTTTTACATGCTAACAATTGGTTGTAATTTAGCACTGCGTGCAGTTCAGTTATGCTGTCACTGTATCAAAAGCTTCTTCGTTACCTTCTGTTAGACGTGTGGATCCCAAATGGATTTTTTAATCATGACCTACAAACCCTAACTCTTGTGTTGATGCTGGGACAGGGAACTGTAGATATCTCAGCAACGTACAACACCAGGCACCATGACTTCGAGAGTTCAGTAGTTGCACGAGGTGACCTTTGGAGGTTAGAGTCATCTCGTGGCAATTTAACTTCTGGAAATGGCAGCTCACCTCTTTTCCTTGTTCAACTGGGGCCTTTTTTGTTTGTTCGAGATGCTACACTTCTTTTGCCTGTTCATCTGTCAAAGCAACACCTTCTTTGGTATGGTTATGATCGCAAGGTACTGTCTCCCCTTTCTTTATGCTTGATGTCATTGTCATCTTAATGCCCATTCAAATCGTGCTATTACATCGCATATCTTCTGAAGACTAGCGGCCTATCTGATTATTGCAGAACGGCATGCACTCCCTATGCCCAGCTATCTGGTCAAAACATAGAAAATGGATGCTGATGTCAATGATGTGCCTCAACCCTGTAGCTTGTGTAAGTATCCAAGCCTTTTCCCTTCTCTCCTGCACCTCTTGTCCTCTCTGTTCTCTGCTCAAACTTGTACCTCACAATGGTAAGCCCAGGACACTGACCAAGAAGCAAGAACACAGAAACATAATGTGAGTGGTGCTGCTGGAATGACTTGCAGCTTTTCTAATTTTCTACTCTATATGTAGCTGACAGAGGCCTACAGACTTGTTTGAGAAAGCCTCTAGTAAATATAGGAAAAACTACTGTGATTGCCTATTATTTTCCTTGACCGCTAGCTGAAAATCTACTAACACTAAAGACTCCGCACCTAGGCACTTGACTGAACCTGTACAGGCACACACGATTTTTACTAGCACTAAAGACTTTGCACGTGGGCACTTGACTGAACCTGAACATGCGCGCGCGTGACGCATGCACGCACATCATCGTTGCTAGATATGCTAATAACATTGGTTGGATAACTGGACAGCTGGTTTCTGGTTGGCTGGTTAACCAGATTTCCCATTTAATTGCCATCATGCTATCGAAGGATACATATTTCCATAGCATTCTTTTTAAATGGATTTCCCCATTAATCACTGGCGAATGTTGGCATTGGTAATTGTCATATGGTTCTACTCCGTATAGAGCCACTGAGCAAGAAAATTGGACTTGCTCATAGCTAATGTAATGATCTTCTTTTGTAATGGCAGCATTTAAGCCCGCGAGGAATGTAATACTTATTTTACAGCATGACCTTTTCTAGAAGTACGTTAGTTGGCATCATATTACTGCTGCATTATGTCATATTTCTGCTGTGTAATGCTCTTTCCTTGGCTATTTGTTTCAGTCCTTCATGGATGTGCAATTTCCAAATGGACAATTGACATATGTTGCTGGTGAGGGGATAACAGCAAGTGGTTTCTTCCCTTTATTTGGCGGATTGCTCCAAGCTCATGGAAAATGTCCTGGTGAAACAAGAGTGAGCTTCTCCTTCAAGGTTAGTATATGCATAAACATGCTACCTGTAGCATCACTAAATCCTCTTGAGATCTGTTCCTAATTACTTCACTTGCTGTTCTCATTTCTGCCCCATTTCTTTTGAAGAACAAACAAGGCACTAGGTTTACCCCAATGTTTCAGTGGCCTGACAATTCCCTTTCATTGGGAGTTGCACAAGCTGTAGCGTGGAAGAGGTCTGGCCTTATGGTGAGGCCCAGCATTCAAGTCAGGTAGGTAAATATAACCACTTTCTCAAGTTCATAATTGGTGTTTACTTTCCAAGAAAAATGAAGTTATTTCTGAGCAGCTTAGTAAAATGGACTGCCATTACTCTCAACGCAGTGTTCACCTTTTTTAAGTTGGATGGTCTTGTAAATATTTTTGTTGATCAGGAAAGCCCCGGCAGATATATAGGCCTATGTTCTATTGCCAAACCTAACTCTATAGTGTGCTCATCAATCTTATTGTGCCATTTTATATTTCAGAACATGAGACTCAAATTCTCATGCCTTTTAGGATTTAACATCACATCACGATGACATTTGGGGTCACTATAGGTCACTGACATGTGGGTCAGGTTGTCAAATTCTGAGAGACATGCGAATTGAGACCCACTTTCTAGGCCTTTTGCAATAACAACTTCAAAGCATTCTATCCTAAGCAAGTCAGGTTAGACTAGAGTTGGAACTTGGAATCTAACAAGAGCTATCGACAAAGGAAAAGATCGCGGGGGGGGGGGGTGCATGAGCTCCCACTTGCGCGGGGTCCGGAGAGGGGTTGGACCCACTTGGGGTCTATTATACGCAACCTTTCCTGGCGTTTCTGCGAGAGGTTGTTTCCACGACTTGAACCCGTGACCTTCTGATCACAAGGCAGCAGTTTTACCACTGCGCCAAGATCGGAAAGAGAAAAATAAAATTAATAGAAGCCTGTTCCACGACACCGTGCATCATTGACGTGGTGGTGTCCCAGCCCTTGCTTATTTAACACCTTACCTGGGTTCTTGTATGGCACGTTCATATGAAGTGGCTAGAGGGAAAAAGGGACCCTTTGCCTCGTTTACCTAAGCATGAGAGTTGCCACATTTTGGCCATTTGCAATGAGCAAACACATGGGTGGCTACTTAAGTGGTTTTTTGGATCCTTAACTGCTGTGTTGCTGGTGTTACATGCCATTCTATCAAACCACTCCTTCCAAGTTTACTTTAATCGCACGCTTCAACACACTAGAGGGAAAAAGGGACCCTTTGCCTCCTCGTTTACCTAAGCATGGGAGTTGCCATTTGCAATGAGCAAACACATGGGTGGCTACTTAAGTGGTTTTTTGGATCCTTCACTGCTGTGTTGCTGGTGTTACATGCCATTCTATCAAACCACTCCTTCCAAGTTTACTTTAATCGCACGCTTCAACACATTGATGGAACTACATGCACTAGTGTTTGCCCCACTTTCGGAGGAAGTGATCCTGGAATATGTGCTGAGTTTGTCCACTCGCTGAAGGAGGAACTCAATGTAATGTGTGGCTTCTCTTGCTCAAGACATCCCTCGGCTTTCACAGCTCTTTCTGTAAGCTCTCCAGCTGTTCTCATGTATAATAAGTTGTTTCTTACTAACGTGAAAGCCTTACTGGTAATTGATACCCTTGTGTGGTGCTGTGGCAGCTTGGGCGGTCCAAATGGAATGGCCAGGTCGGCAGTTCAGGACTAGTAATCACCTTGGAAACACCCCTTGACAACATGGCAAGGCCTTCTTTATCTGTTCAATTGAACGGGGGTTTTGAGTTCTGAGGTCTATCCTGTGAGCTCTGGATACAACTGTGTATATTGTATATTCATACCACTGTATATATTGCACTGTTCCGTCGACGTGTAGTGGCTGTGACACAGTAGATATCTTTCCAACGAGTGAAGTATATAGTCATTGATAACAGATGATGTCCCACTGTTTTGGTCCACTGGATAAATGTGGAACATGAATTGTTTATAACTATATGTAGAGTACATGGTGGATTAAGTCTTAAAGCAATTCTAGAGGCGAGAACTAATCCTGTTCTACCGTAAGAACCGGACTGTGTCTTGAAGAAGCCGAGGATAAAGAAGGTACAGTAAAATCAATGTGGACGGACCCTCAACTATTTACAAAGTTTATCAGACTGCATCGTTTGTACCGTCAGGCTAGCTAAAACATTCTTCCGTGTTTCTCTACGTATACGCGATCTACAAAATAGCCTGTGTTTCTCAGTCTCAGTGATGCGCGCTGCGATGACAATTCGTGAGCGGCTGTGCCTGTCTTGTTCGCGTATTGTCCCTGAGATATTACGACTGAGCGTAATCTCACAGCATATAAGCACGTGCTTGTTTACCGGGGGGGGGGGGGGGGGGAGTCAGTCAATTGGAATATTGTGCCCGAAGCCAAAAAAAAAAAAATGTGGGCGTCGTCACTGGCCGGTCGAGACATCAGAGAGAAGCTACGGCCGGTAGTATCGACGAGCAGAATGCAACAGTTCCGAACACCAGCCATGCCATGCAACTGGCACGACAGGGCAACTCGGACGTCGACGCCGCTGCGTTGCGTTCCCTAGCGCAGAGCGTCACAGGCAGCAACCTGTTGAGCACCAAAAGTGGTAGGACTAATCTGGTGTCCAACGTCGGATAGTCCGACGAAGAGAACCGGATAGTCCGGTGGTACAAGACTATCCAATGGCTTTTACCAGATAGCTTGGTGGATACGAGTCTGGTTAGGGTTTCGCGGGATTTGTTTAGATCTTGATTTGTAAAAGGGGTAAGACCATCCCTCTCTATAAATATAAAGGGTGAGACACCACAATCAAACAAATCAATTCACTTAATCGTTTTTACATTTTATCTCTTTTGCTTTATTTTTTTAATCTCTCTTTCTGTTCTCTCTGTGTCTCGACAATGACTTGGAGGCGTTCTAGATGGCCTGCCGATCCTAGAGCAACCCTACGATCTTCTCTCCCCGACGGGGTCCCTCCCAGAGATTGGATCTAGGTTTACCCGAGCTCCTCGGAACTCCCCGGACTGTCCGGCGTGCGTCGCCGGACTATTCGACGCTACCGGACTGTCCGATGCACGCCACCGGACTGTCCACCATCTGCTGCTGATCCCAAGACGTGTGCTCGCGGCATAGAAGGACTTAGAGCGTTTGTGATATTTGGCCAGGATAAGTGCCAATATATTTTTGGCGACTCTGCTGGGGACCGAGAAGACAGAGACATCGGCTACCATGGCTGGTGGTAAGAAGCCTGATAAGAGTAATATCACTGTCGACAACATCATCAAGCTCAAGTTGGAGGAAATTTCTGAAGATGTTCGGCGACAGTACGAGGAGAGGATCCGGATACAAGCTGAGGAGGATGAGAAGCGCAGGAAGCAGCACGAACAAGAAGAACTGGATCGGCTTCTCTCCTTTAATGCATCATCTGGCATGATTGTTTCTTCTGATTTAGCTAGAATTGTTAGTGTTGTTGATGGTGCTGTTGCTGCTAGTCTAAATAATAAGTTTGGTGCTTTAGCCAGTAATATTTTCAATGTTGTTAATCAAAAGGTAGATGCTAAATTTAAATAATCTTTCGGCAATGATTTGCATGCTTCTAATTCTAATGCTACTGCCGAACAAAATCCAGTTATTGACATGCCTGACTTGTCTAATATGTTTATACCTAGAGTTCCTCTTCCTGCTACACCGGTACATCATACACAAAGCCGAACCGTTATTGGAAATCCGGCTAGTGGAGGGGTCCAGCAATCTACACTAATGCTTCAATGACACATCCTGTTATTGCGATTGGTACACCTCCTGATACTTTAGGTTTTAGTTCGGTACCACAAACTTCATATGCTTTGCCGAACTTCGTACCATCTTCATCTTCTGTTCCTATGCCAACACATCGGGCTTCGTCCGATGATGTGGAAAGAAATAATTTTGTAGCTGAAATACAAAGGGTTGTGAAAAAGACTTTCGGTTTAGAGTCTAAAATTAAGGCTAGGACTTACCAAAAACCATACCCAGAGAATTATAAGTATATTCCATATCCTTCAGGGTATAAAATTCTTGATTTTGTCAAGTTCACCGGTGCCGATAATAAGACTACATTAGAGCATATCGGCCAATTTTTTGTACAATGTGGTGATGCCAGTAGCAGTAGTGTTCTGAGAGTAAGATTATTTTCTGTCTTTATCTGGTGCTGCATTTACTTGGTTTATTTCTTTTCTTTGCCTCCCAAATCAATTCATACTTGGCAAGATTTGAAAAAGAATGTCTATACCGGTGAAACTGAACTACGTTTATCACACCTTACATTGGTTAAACAAAAAAAACAATGAATCTGTTACTGAATATATTAGGAGATTTAGAGACATTAGAAACCGATGCTTTGGTTTGATAATTTTTTATAAAAATCTAGCTAATCTAGCTTGTGATGGTTTGCTTGATATTCATAAAGAAAAGCTAGATGAGCAGGATTTTAGTGATGTTAATCAAGTCTTGCAAAAGGCTCTGGCTAATGAAAGCCAAGTTAAAGATAAAAAGCCTCAGTGTTCTGTTTACATGCTTGGTTCTGATTTTAATAATTTGGATGATGAGAATAAAGATGTTTATGCTGCTGAATTTGTATGGTCATCTACTACCAAACCAAGTACTCGTGATTCGCTCAAACCGATTTCTAAAATCTGGCAAAAGAAGCGTAAATTAAATTTCGATCCGGCTAAGTGTGATAAAATATTTGATGAATTGCTAAAAGACGGAAAGATTAAGTTGTCGCATGCTATACCGTCACTTGATGAATTAAAAAAGAAAACATATTACAAGTGCCATAATTCATTTTCTCATGCGACAAATGATTGTAATGTGTTTCGTAGGCAGATTCAGGCAGCGATAGATGATAAGCATATGACATTTAAGAATATGCAAATTTATCAACAACCATTTCTGATGAATACCATTGACTTACAGGGCACGAAGGTTTTAATTCAGCCTCATCGAGCCGAATCAACTAAGGAAAAGAATGTTATTATCGGAATTGAGAGGTTAGAGGCCTGAAAAATCATCAGCACACAGCCGATGTAGAGAGCATCGTGGCTCGGGAAGCAAGACCAAACCGAGTCAGATGGGTCTGCGAGGACCGGACTATCCGGTGGTAAGCACCGGACTGTCCGGTGCACCTCGCCGGACTGTCCGGCGGCTCCAGAACATCTGGAGGTAGCTCCAAGGCTGAAAGTAGAGGAAAGCCCAATTCCTCAGAACTCTTGGCTAAGTATCAGAAGGAAAGGGATGCCAAGAAGAAGGGCTGACCATGTGGTGTAGTTTTGTGTTCTTCGCGTATAGGTAATGTGCAATCAAGTTCAGTAAGTAACTTTTCTATTTCAACATGTTATCCCGTAGAATTAATTTCCCCATGGTCTAGGGCATATATTTATTATTCTCCGCCTTTTACTTACGATAATACGTGGTTGCATCCATACTTTCAATATCCTACTTCATATCTTTTTTATGGAGTATTGCAACGACCGATTCATGATAATACGGTCAAAGATGCATTTGCTGTTCCAAATGTGTAGGTAAAGGAGAGCGCGCGAGGATCTGAATGTCTACAGCCGAAGTTGTGTCCTTCAGCCTTATCTTATACTCAGAAGAGAAGACTTCAGCGTTTGCGTCAACAAAAATCAATGGAACAGCAAAATGATGTGACGGTGCCTTTGAAGCAAGCACGTGCTATCAAGCAAATATGGAGGCCTAAGAAGATGATTTCAGCGTCACCGTAATCAGTTTTATGGCCGATAATTGCTTTTATTGCCCTTAGTGTGATATATGGCCGATGTATTTTGTTAACCATTGTCTTCAATTGTTTTTAGTGTAAAAGATTGATTTTGGCTCATGACCTTCGCCAAAAGGCAGGGGGGTGGGCTCTATCGAATATCGAATAGACCGGTGGATACGAGTCCGGGTAGGATACACTAGTTTCGTGGGATTTATTTAGATCTCGATTTGTAAAACGAGTAAAACCATCCTTTCCTATAAATAGAAAGGGATACGGTCGATTGAGGTATCACAATCGAACCAAATCAATATACTTTATCGTTTTTACCTTTTATCTTTTTTGACCTATTTTTTCAATTTTTCTTGTTGTTCTCTCTGCGTCTTCACAGCGATTTGGAGGTGTTCTAGGTGGTTTACCGATCCTAGAGCAATCCTACGGTCTCCTCTCACTGACGGGTCCTTTCTGGAAGATTGGATCTAGGTTTACCCGAGCTTCCCAGAGCTCATCGGACTGTCCGGCGCACATCGCCGGACTGTCCGCCATCTACTGTGCTCACAGCATAGAATGAGTCAGAGCGTTTGTGATATTTGATCAGAACAGATACAACACAATTTTTTTTGCTTTATTTTCATCTTGGTCTTGCCATTCCATGCAGAGCAGAAACACACTTTATCTGATCCTGTCACCATTTTGGAAGGACCATCCATGCTTCATTTATCTCAGCAACTGGAACGCACAGAGAACTTACTCTACAGACAAACCAACAAAGAAATCGCGCTGGAGGCACCCTGGAATCTTGTTGACGATGGACGGAGCAGCAGGCAGTGGACGGTGGCTAGTGCCCAACGCCGGGACTGGGCACCGACCGCATCAACCGCGCTTCCCTGCCGGCGCCGGGCGCCGTCGAGAACCCCTTGTTCCCCTTCAGCGCCGGGGCCACGGGCGACGACTCCCCGCCGCTGCCGCTGCCACTGGCGTTGGCGATGCCGGGTGGCACTCTGAGTCCACCCTCGAAGTACATCACCTTGCCGCCTGCCTCGCCGTCGTCCGCCAGCAGTTTGCGGCCCTGGCATGGCGAGCAGCCGCAAGACAGGAGCAGGCACAGGGCGAGCAGGCACGCCCACACGGGCTCCAGCAGTGACGACGACGTGGACGCCTTGCCGCCTCGTGAACCCATTGGACGCTCGGGGCGGTGCCGTTGCCTGCTCTGCTCTGCTCGTCGGAGGGCGCTTGGCTTGGCTTCACCTCGGAACTCAGAAGAGTGCTTTGCTTTGTTGTTCAGTTCAGAATTCAGAGAGACTTTGATGGATTGATGATGCCCTTGATGGGGCCGAGCGCCGCGCTCAATTTATAGGCCCGCGGCGCAGGCGATTCCTCGTCATCCATCGGTGGAGAACTCTTGACGACCAACTGTCTGCCAAAAGTCTCTCCTTTTCTTTTCATTCAGACGGCAATTGAATTCTGAACTTGTATTCATGCCCTTTTTTTAAGCGGTTGCAAAGCAGGAGAATTCTGCAGCCATGACATGCTATGCTATCCCGTCCGGCCGTACGTATAAAATTTCGCTCCATGCGCCCACAGACTGTCAAAGCTGCCGAAATGGGATTTCCGCTGTTCTTTTAAGTTTTAACAGACGGCTGATCCTGGTGACGGTGACATCGCTGGGTATTACTTCAGTCTGAACCTGTCAAGCGGACTGACGAGTGGCGATTTCTTTTGATCTTCGATTTAGAGTAAAAAAATAGAACATCGGCAGTTAGTCAGCGCGTAGAACTGATTAGTTTTCATCCACGTCAAGCGTTCTGAGGAAACTGCATTTGGCAAACATGCAGAGCATCTTCACTTCAAAGCATGAACAGATCCTCGGTTAAATATGCGATGTCTTCTCCAGGAAAGGAACTTTGATACGCTTTAGATAGACGGTAGCGCTGAAAACGAATGAATATAGTATCAACACTCGTGTTGTGCGTCAGCGACGGAGTTCTTGACCTATGAGAGGAGGTTCGTTCACAGGAAACGAAGCTAGCAGCAGCCAACGGCTGAGCATCGGAATCTCCCGGCAGGCATGTGGTTTCTAGCCACTGGTTTCCATGGAAAACTCAAGGAATATATCAACGGACGGCGGCGAGCGAAAGGGAGGCCACAACTCTGACTGGAGAACGCATTCCAGGAGAGCGGTCAGGATTAACTAAACACCCGGCCATATACTGTCTGTTTCTTGAGAAATAAATTCCATTTTCTTCCATCTGATTGCTCAACGACGTCTGACTAGTGATCATGTGATATTACTATTCTTTCGAAACTAGGCTTATAAACGGGCTTTTTTTTTAGGTTATCATGGCCGACCGTGATAGATTTGCAAAAGGGAACGAAGTATGGGGATTGCTGCATATGGGTCACAAATTAAAGTTCAGCAAAGGCCTCTTTGCAATGTTGATTAGTCCCCTAATTTATAAGGATAGCTCAATCAGCTTCGACGAATATGCCTTGACATGAACACTACTCATTGCGTGGCCCGAGATCCTTTGCTTTTCAGTTTTCAGAACAGAAAGAACCCAGTGAAGCTATTGCTCGAGATCATTTATTGTATTCAGAATTTTTTTTTTTTGAGAATGTCCTCATGCTGCATCAACTCTTTGAGCGTCTCGGGCTGAAACTATGGATTCCAAACTCCACCTCCTCCCATTAGAGCATAGAACGAAAAGACAGATCAAAGTAGTCACGCTATCGGTTCACTGGTCCAACCAGGCAGCATCAGGCGAAGCCAATCTCCGGTGTTATAAATCAAACAGTTCTAACCGTAACTAAGTATCAAGAAAAAAAAGCAAAAAAAAAAATCTATAATTAAACTAGTTCGTTCCACTATATCCACCATTATATGTCTTATTTATTTGGTATTGTAGATGTTAGTGCATTTTTTTTTGTAAAATTTCGCCAGAATGAAAGGGGTTTGACTAAGAAGAAAGCTACTAAAATACACTGCAAAGTATTTTTAGAATGGAGGGAATTCAGACGATGAGCTCTCCTGGCTCCTGAGCCGTCGGAGCTGAACCATGTCCTCTGTCCCTGTCATGCCCGCTTGCAGCGCGCTGTCCGGAGTCCGGTTCGACGGCCCCAGCTCCCTTCACTTCACGCGTCACCGTCGCAGGGCCTCTGTTGTATGCTCGGCTGCTAGTGCACGCTGCCTGCTGTTGCCTGGCCTGGCTCGGCTCGCCCACTGGACGGCTGGGTTGCCTCCGACGTGGTGGCGCGCGGGGGGTTTCCGCTCCGCTAATCACGGGTCTCAAGGCCCGGGATAGGGACGCGCCTGTTCCCGCTTCCCGGCCGTGTCCCGTCCCGTGTGGCTGCAAGGAACCAGATCGACGACGCGCGAGCCCTCCTCCATCGATCGATCCATCCGGATTCCGGCCGCCTGTAGATAGAGAGACCTCGCTCGCGATCGGCGGCCCCGCCTGCGGCGGCCTGGCAATTGTAAGATTTTTGCGCCGTCGTGTGTTCTTGTTGTGATGCGGCGGGACCTGCATGGTGAGGAATAATGCAGCGTCTGGTGGTCTGGATTTGGGAGGCGATATGATACGATGTATGTGCATGTGTGGCTTCGAATTCGGTCGTGTTCTGATCGCCGCCGATGTGGTTGCTTTGCGCAGATGAGTTCGTCGGGATCGGAGAGCGATTCCTTGGCCTCGCGGCGGTCCAAGAAACCCAAGTGTATGCATGCGCCCGCTGTCTTCCTTCCCCCTTGATCTTTCCATACAATGTCATACATTTTTCAAATTCTCTACGGGTGAAATTTCAATTTCAATTGGCGGTTACTTTCAGAATTTGACATCTCAATGCAAATGTCACATGCGTGCATGCATGCCCGATGTCTTGATGTATGTTTCTGCAACTGATGAGGCCTCTTCGTTGTGAGCAGATTCTAAGTTTACCCAGCAGGAGCTTCCAGCATGCAAGCCACTGTTGACGCCTGGAATTGTAAGAACGCCCTCTCATGTGCTTCCATGATGCAAGATTCTCCATTCTAACCATCTACTGTCCTCCTTGGTCTCCGAGCAGACTGAAATCTGAATATACATACCTATGTATTTCCTAGGTCATTGGCGCTTTCTCCCTCATTGGCATCGTCTTCGTCCCGATAGGTCTCGCATCGCTGTCCGCATCACAGAATGTATATATACATGCAGCTAATTCCACATTCATTATGGGACCTCATCAACTATATTTATTGCAACAATATCTGATTATCACTAGGTTGTCTGTTGACCTGATTTGCACTCAGATTGTTGAGTTGATAGATCGGTATGACGCCGAGTGCGTATCGGCAAACGACAAGGTCGGGTTCATTCAGGATACCAAGACCGACAAAGCGTGCACAAGGAAGATCACCGTGAGTATATATGCCATGGGAATTAACATGGGGGTGTATATATGCATGCAGCTTGACTATATATATACGACGATGATGGCCTGAACATGTTTCTTCCGTCCCTTCGATCCCACTGTGTGGTGTGGGCGGCTGCAAACTTTAAGCATGCACGGTAAGTAACGATATGGTGACGATGTACCTACCATCTTTCAGGTGCCCAAACCAATGAAAGGGCCGATACACATATACTACCAGCTCGAGAACTTCTACCAGAATCATCGCCGGTGATCCCTACAGCTTCATTTCTTATTCAGACAGTAAAAACTCTGTCAGCTGCTGAGCTGAGGCACACAGATACAGTCCATTATTGCCGGACTGAATCTGATGAATGGCATGCGATCTGAACCTCCCTACTCAATTAAATTAGGTATGTGAAGAGCCGAAGCGACAAGCAGCTGCGGTACAAGGATTCTGGGGCCATGATAACAAACTGCGAGCCTGAAGCCACCAGCCAAGACGGCGCGCCGATCGTGCCCTGCGGCCTCATCGCCTGGAGCATGTTCAACGACACCTACTCCTTCTCCCTCAACAAGAAGGCCGTTGAGGTGAACAAGAAGAACATAGCCTGGGACAGCGACAAGCAGTCCAAGTTTGGCAGCGACGTTTACCCCAAGAATTTCCAGAAAGGGGGGCTGATCGGTGGTGCTAAACTGGACGAGAAATTACCAGTAAGTGGAGTGCGGCATCATCATCATCATCAGTTAATCGATCAGTCAGGTTCAGATACGATGTTAGCTATACCAGCTGCTACTGGCCGGCGCGGCTTAACTAATTTGTCGTTGTTGGTTCCATCAGCTGAGTGAGCAGGAGGACCTGATCGTGTGGATGCGAACCGCTGCGCTGCCGACGTTCAGGAAGCTGTACGGGAGGATCGAGACGGACATCATGGCGAGCGACGAGGTCACGGTGGTGATCCAGAACAACTACAACACGTACAGCTTCGGAGGGACCAAGGCGCTGGTGCTGTCCACCACCTCCTGGATCGGCGGCAGGAACAACTTCATCGGCGCGGCGTACGTCGCCATCGGCGGCATCTGCCTCTTCCTCGCCATGGGCTTCGTCGTCCTCTACGTGCTCAAGCCACGGTACGTAAAATTTCACGTATGTGTTGATGTGTTTTTGGACCGAACCCAACTGCTACTGTATAAAATGTGGAAGCGGCTGTGTGAATTGGTGGTGCTCCGTTTCAGGACCCTTGGAGACCCCTCCTACTTGTCGTGGAACAAAGAAAGCCCAGACCATCCAAACTGATCATCGAAAGACTGCGAAGCCCAGACATTTCGCAGAATGCAGACGCAGGCATTTGTCAGTGCCATGTGTCTACAGCTAAAAGTTGCTGTGGAGTCACAATCTACTACGTACATTTGTTTTTTTTTTTTGGGTCATGCCCTCCTTAGATAGGTAGGTAGGCAATATAACGTACATGATGATAACGTTTGGAAAGTTTTAACCATGTACTATAAATGAAATTGCTGAGAGCTGTTACTGTCCATAGGGCATAGTACATAAGCTACTAATCGAATCAGCCCTCGCGCTGGGCCGTGTTTGACGTCTGCTGCATGTGCGAGCAGCCCGAATATAGTTTTTCCTTAGAATTAGCCCCAATATAGGTGGGCCATAGCAGGCGCTCGCTCTCCTGGGCCGCAGAAATAGTCCCGACGTGACGCGGAGGGGTCCTGGGTTGCGAATGGGCTGCGCAGGTCAACGGCCCATGCCCAGGGTTAAAAAAAAGGGTTAGGTACGAGGTGCTTCGCGCCGTGTCGTGTATACGTTGCGATCGTCCGGCATGCCGACGTAGAAACCACCACGTAGAAGAGCGAAAACACAACAACGGGACAAGAGCTTAGAGTCAGGTGAAAGCTAAGCTGAGAGGCAGACAGCCGCGAGAGAATGGAGAGCTCCCCACGCAATTGCCGCGCTTGCTTCACGTCTCCGCCGTGATGGATGGATCAATGTAGAAACCGAACGCCCCGGGGGCGGCCAAGACGCCAGAGCAGCCGTCCATTCCCGGGAATCATCCAGTGATCGAGGGAGATGTGCAATTGTTGTATGAAAATTTACATATGGAAAGAGGAATGAAACTCGGAGAGCACACGGCACCAGTCGTGGTTATCACCTTTATTTTACCTTTTTAATCATTTTTTTTACGAAAGACATGGTATCGACATAGGTTTCAATAAAGAAAAATTGTACATATACTCATCCTATAAACGCATTAATTTGGGATGTTGGCACACCTCAAAATCGACCAACAAATAACTAGTAGAACTAATCGACCATTCGTGTGATGTTTTCAAAAAGGTTACCAAAGCCTGGTTGTAAACTACGCTGATCTTAATTACCGGCTAAGTGACACATGGCATATCTTGATAGCCAGTGGCATATTGGCTGTTTTTTAAAAGAACATGCTTGTCTGTTGGAAGAAGATTAAATATGTATACATCTAAGGTCCAATGTGCAAAAAGAGATCTCCGTTAAACCTGAACCAGAAGAATTAGTGGCGACAGAGGACAGTGTTGAAAAGAAATGGCACAGTCCCGCAAAGAAAAGCAAACCAGTCTCCGCCGCCTCCTCTTTCGAGTCTGATCTTGCTGGCGCTGGAAGGTCGCCGCATTCTGTCCGTTAACCAATGGCTCCACCTCTCCCATCGCCGCCGCTGATAGCTGACTCGCTCGCGACGCTGCCGCGGACTTTCCCCTGCTCCCGCCCCGCGCGGCCGCTGGCCGCCGCCGGGTTCGCCGGAGCCACGCGGAGCAACCGGCATGGGAGCTGGAGTGCGCGGGGAAGGAGGGATCTCAGGATATGTGTCACTGCGGCAGAACAGGACTGTGAAAGGTCGGAGGAGGATGTCGCCGACGATTACTACTCCGTTCTGGGTGTGGTAAGTATACTCCGGAACACTGGTGTGCTGTTTAGCAATCATTAATTTAGCTTATTTGATTTGATCGTTGGAGAAAGAGTTCAAGTCGGTTATTTTGCTCTTGATAGCAAAGCGTTCGTAATTTTGTCAACAGTTGACATTCTATTTAAGGTTTGGGGGGAGAATCAAAATGGTACTAGTACGTTTATTTCCAAAAAAAGAGATGCATACTTTAGTTCTTTTTCTTAATTTAGGTAATATTCCTAATCCTATTTATCTTCGATATAATGAGTTTGCTGCTAATATTTACTAATTGAATACCCAATTCTTTTAATATCAGATGCCAGATGCAACCCCTGAGGAAATCAAGAAGGCATACTACAGTTGCATGAAAGCGTGCCACCCCGACCTTAGTGGGGACGATCCTGACGTGACTAACTTCTGCATGTTCATCAACGAGGTCTACTCGGTAAGAACCCAAGGTCGGATTTATGCATGCTGCGTGCAAGATGTTTTCTTTATGAGCTAACATGGGTTGTGCAAGAGCAGGTGCTGAGTGATCCAGCACAACGTGCAGTTTATGATGAGATCCATGGGTACACAGCAACAGCAATCAACCCTTTCTTTGATGACAGTGCACCCAAGGATCATGTGTTTGTTGATGAGTTTACCTGCATTGGTATGTATCAGTAGCTCTGTTGTGATTTGTGAAAAGAAGTTATCTTTTGGGTCATAGTGAGCTGTGAGCATGATTCATTTATCTACTTGTTGTGGATGCCACTTTGCAGGATGCAAAAATTGTGCCAACATATGTCCTGGCGTCTTTCAAATCGAGGAAGATTTTGGGAGGTCAAGAGTCTACTCCCAGTCGGGTAGCACAGAGCTAATTCAGGATGCCGTTGATAGCTGGTGAGATTTCCATGTTCTTATATCTATTCAGTTGCTAGGTTGTGTAGCTATGATTCAATTACTGAAACGGTTCTTGCAACCTGTTCAGAATTCAGAATAAATTAGTGAATATGCAGCTGATGGTTTTAAGTTCTGCAGATGCTAATGTTTATGTGCTAAACTTTCATTGTTTTCATTCTCAGCCCAGTTGATTGTATTCACTGGACTTCTGCTGCGCAACTGTCACTCCTCGAGAATGAGATGCGCAGAGTAGAGAGGGTGAATGTAAGTAGACTTTCTATCATATGCAACTTTGAATTTTGTGATCAATTCAGTTTTGTTGTCATGGTTGACTATGGAGCAAGTTCTTTGGTCAGTATGCATTTAAAGATAAGAGTTGTATACTTTACACAGTAATAACAAATTTAGGAGAATCATCTGGTGATATTATCCGATATTCTTCCAGCAGACTGCAACATAGTAATCGAAATTTCAAATCTGAGCAGGTTGGTTTGATGCTTTCTGGTATGGGAGCTTCAGTCGATGTTTTCCGGATGGTAATTATCTCTTTATTCATGTAAATTTTATTTGCTTGGTGTGCTCTGAAGATTCCGTTTTCTTCTGTCATGGATGCATATTAACTTAACTGCCCTGCTGTATGGAGAAATTTTACTCTTGGAAGCAATATGTTCATAACCTAGATCCAATATCGAGGCTGCCTAAGTACAAATTTAACAGTAGTATAATTCCTTCTGGACCTCCAGGTCTAAAGATAACGCCGTCTGTCTGCACTGTTGTTTAGTGCCAACTTATATTGATATGTTTTCTATCTATGGTAGGCAAGTGCTCGCTGGGAAAAGAGGCAAGCAAAAATTTTGGTAATGCTTCTTTGTACACCTTATTGTACAGTTTTTTTTGTGTGTGCAAAAGGTGAAGGTATAAATGTTTTTAATGTAAATCTGTGTGATTTTTGCAGAAAAAGGTCAGAACACGGATAGTGAACCAAGAGAATTCAGACACGAGCGGCTCTTGGAGTGAGATCTGGGGATCCCCACCACGTGATCAAAACAATGGTAATGCTACTGTAAAGAACATATTTTTTTCAGAAGCGCCATAGTTTACTTCATAGCATTCAAACGTGTATCTACTTACTGCATGCATGTCTATCAACTCTTATAGTATTATCACGTCGTATCTGATCATTTCTAATACCACTGACAGAGGAAGAAGCATCAGAGAGAGCCAAGAGAGCTGCTGCTGCTGCTAGACGGTGGCGAGAATTCTCAAGACGAGGTGCAGACAGGCCTCCAACACACAAACTTCCTGAGCCGGTGGGCAACAAAGATTAGTCCATGGGACAGGAAATTAGAGACATTTGGCATCGTTTGACCATATTTGGCTACGACCTGTACAGTAGTGTCATTGTCTGTGGAAGCGCAGGTGGTTTGCGCTGCCTTCCAAGGCTGTGGCCATACATTCTCCATTTGTAAACCGATATAGTGATGCTGATAAGTATGATAACCTGTAGTCTGCAGAACACAAGCACCAAATGTAGAACAGATGTGAAAGATGTAATTTGTAAAGAAAACCAAGTGAATGTACATTCGCTGTAATCAAAGATCAATTTCCCCTTTAATTTCCTGCGTATGGTTGTGCAGATGAATTCCGGGGCAAATTTCCTTTGGCAGTAGCCCCGGAAGCCCCAGCATGCAGGGACACTCACATCTGCCAAAGGAAAAATTGCCCAGCAATGCAGCTGCACATGCATCTGGGTCTCGGAGCCAATAATCTGTTCTTGATTCGTGCGTACTATATGTATCATGTATATATGTGCAGGCGCCCTGGTTAGTGATCGCTGTGCAGGGGCCGGTATTTATATTTGCTCCCGAGCCCTGAAAGGTGGCGACTGGCGAGCTGCTTGCTGCTGCGAATTAAAGGCATACCGAGGAAATGAGGATATGCCGTAGGACAATGCCACATATGCCCTGGTCCAGCGCGTCTAGACGGTGCCCACCTACGAGACGACGCAGAACAAAGGCAAAGGCAGGCTGAAATAGTGAAATGCACATGCATAGGGGATCGCCGGATCGGAGATCACTGCAATGCATGACTTGGCAAGATCTGCAGTACGTGTTGGGAAACGCAGGGCCGGGACGACACTGGCGCAGGATCGAATCGTGGAAAGGCGACGAGCAAGCCCTGAAGGGTTGAGGAGGAAATGTGGATATCCACGAGCATGTTCGCCGCTGCTTCTCGATCGATCGACGACCGGCGGCACCTCTTGGGGCTGGGAGCCTGGGACATAGGAGGATGTCAGTGTTTGTGCACATCAGCTTCGTTCTTCTGCTCATACGTGAGAGTTCAGTAGTTCACGTACGTGGTGCTGTTTTTTGCTCCTGCTGCTTGTCCTTCAAATAGCGCTCGTATGCCCACATACAAATACACCATCCTTGCGCGAAAATATATAAAAAATTCAAGTTATATTTAAAGTATATTATATACTAAACTAAATCTTAGCCAAAAAATCATAATTGTGAATTTTTTAAATAAGACACGTGGGTTAAATTTAGTGTTAAAAAGGATAAATGACCTATAAGGACAGCTCCAATGTTGTGTCTAAGGGGTGCTAAGGGGAGAGAAAGCAGTATAGGAGGTGCTATACACTGGGGAGATGGTGCTAGTTAAGAAATTGAGTAAATTATATGGGCGGTCTCTAAACTACGTCGATGGTGTCATCTGGGTCCACAAATTATGAAAATGCATATATTGATCCCTAAACTATGTCGATGATCTCATCTGGGTACCTAAACCATGAAAATGAGTATCTATGTCTCTAAACTATTTAAAGTGAGTCATCTAGGCCCCGAATGTGCCATACGAGCAGGTCATGAGCCAACGTGGCAAGCTGACGTGGAATCTGCAAGCTGGCGCCCATGTAACAGTCACACTCTCCTCTCTCTTCCCCTCCCACGGCAGGGTGGGGCCGCCCGCCCTAGCCCTGCCATCCCCCTCGCTGCCCAGCCCCAACCCCCACCATCCCTCTCGCCCCTCGCGCAGCAGCCGCTGCCAATCCGCAGCGCGCCGCTGGTGGCCCCAGGCCGCCAAGGTGCATGCTCGCGCTGAAGCCAAGGCTGCCGCACGTGCCACACTGCGAGAGGTGAGAGGTGGTAGCCGGCCAGGGGGTTGACGGTGGCTAATTCGGTGTAACACCTCAAAAATTGACACTAAGAAATTTTTCTCTAAATCTCCCTCTAAATTCAAAATCCGAATTTCAAAATCTTGTTTGCTTGAGTGTGCAGTTATGAGCTCAACAAAATCTCTGTAATTCTCTCAATATCTTACCAAAACCCCCCTCGAAATATTCTCCGAGCCACCATAAATCTTCTCTCAATTCATTCCATCCAATTATTAAAATCCAAATCTCGAAAATCCAAAACCAGGAAAAGGAAAAACTCCCCCCTTCCCCTTGGGCCACAGCCCAATTTTCTCCTCCCTCTCTCTCCCCTCGCGCGGCCCAGCCGGCCTGCCTGTTCTTTTTCCCCCTTAGGCTGCCATCTCCCTTGCCTCCTCCCCGGCCCAGGGCGAGTGGCTTGCCGCGGCCTTCCTCCCCCTCTCTCTCGCCACCAGTGGACCCCACCGCCAGTCGCCGTCTTCCTCCTGGCTTTTTTCTCGCATCGCCGTCTCCTGCCATCGTTGCTGTTTTACACTCCCCCCTTTCTCCCTCCCACCGCGCCTATAAAGAGGCTCCCCGGTGAGCTCCCTGGCACTCCTGCTGTGAGCTGCGCACTGCCGAAAATGGGCTAGCGTGGCACGCGGCCATCCTTTCCCCTCCCTATCGCGCGTCACCGCTCTGTGGTGAGTGCTGCAGTCACCTCCAATGCCCCTTTCCCCTCCTACCTCCACTCGAAGTTAAGCTGGGTAGCTCTGCCTCTTTCGCCAACACACACCCCCACACTCACTCACGCAGGGAGACACACAGCGAGCACTCATTGCCACGGCGTGTTCACCCGACTGATGCCTTCGCTACCGCCAAATCCACCCCCAATCGGCCGCCCCAACCCTCAATCGGGGTGAGCTTCCGCACCACCACACCGGCGCACACCCACCACCCTTTCCCCTGGCCTGGAGCTGCCTCGACAGATCCAGAGCACCACTCCACCATGGCCTCTCCCCTCACTGGTGCTCTGGCCACACGCCGCTAGGGCTGCCCGTCGCGCCCCCACCTCCACGATACCACACCTAGGTTTCGCGTCATCGAGCTCGTCGTCACGCTACCGCCCACGCCGCAAGGACCAGCGCGACAATGAGGAACCAGCGAGCCGGTTCGGCCAGACCCAGCGCATCGTCTCTCGCCGCCTAGCGTCGTCGCCTCCCACCGCCGCTACCATGTGGGTCCGGCTGGGACGGCGTGCTGGCGTTAGCACGCCGTCCGTCTTCGCCCTTGGCCACCGTGTGGGCCGGCCCAAGTGGCCAAGGTAGGCCGCGCGTGCGCACCTTGGGCCGAGAAGGCTAGGCCGCGGAATAAAAAGGGTTGGGCCGAAAGAGAAAAAGAAGAGAGAAAAAAGATAAAAGGGCCGTGTGGGCCGAAAGCCCACCGTGGGCCGAGCTAGGCCGAAAAGGAAGTGGGCCTGCACATGCTAAATGAGGCCCGCGAGGATCTTTTTCCTTTTTGAAAACGATTTATGATTTTCTTTTCTAAATAATTTCATATCTTGGCCGTTTGAATTGGGAATCCAGTGATTCTTATGCCTAAATTCTCCATAAATCGAGCAATACACATCCATGCACTTCTCATAGCCTTTCACCACTGGCACGATGGTCCATTCAATGGAGCCACACTTAGCCCGTTGGGTTTCTCGTACGCGCAATACAAAAGGGGTCTGTTTGGTTATGTTAGCTCTGGGAGCTGGACAGAGAAAGAGTTTGTTTGGTTACCCACATGAGATATAACAAAGAGATATTTTAATAAAAGATATAACAAAAAATATATGAAAAAGACATTTCGATTTCTGCGCACGGAAGATTTTGCACATCTCGAAATGATTTTTTTAAAGCATACCAGCCCAGCCAGGCCAACACCATTTTTTGCAAAGTCTAAGCCAAGCTAGGCTAAATACCTTGGCCAGACAACTAGGGGTGGATATTGAGCCAGCTCGACTCGGCTCGTTCCAGCTCGAGCTGGCTCGACTCGGCTCGTTAAGATAACGAGCTAGAAAGTTAGCTCGGCTAGGCTCGTTTGCTAGCTCGAGCCCGCTCATTTGGCTCGTGAGTTTTTGTCAAAAAAAAATGATATTTATGTTTAAAAACTACCAATGTGTCCATAACATGCCTAAATCATTACTAAAAATATAATGAATATAGATCAAAGCATCTAATGTCAAATTTGCAAGCAAAATGTGTATACTAGTACCACGATTAAGCATATCATGTAACAAAAAAAATACTCTAATGAAGAAAAAAAATACAAAACTCATGTATGTTGACTGAGAAGGATGCCTAGAGTATATCTAGGGTTAAAATTAAAACATGTCAATTCGTCTAGAACTCATTTATGTTACGATTCATAGTTTTTTTTTTTGCTCGTTAAGCTGGTCTTAACGAGCCGAGCTGAAGTTTAGCTCATAGACCATTAGGTTAATAGACATGGAACAACACAAATTTCAATTGTCTTGGCGCTTTGGCTCACATGATAAAGCTACAATAGATCATAATATAGTATGAAAGCACTATCTTTTTCACATTTAATTGATGAAACAATGCTCACGCACTGAGAACTGAGAAGCTCTGCAATACCTAGCTACTAACATTGAACCTCGATGGTGCATGCCTGTTGAGTTTGAGAGTAGGAAGACTACCAAACAATTAAAATAGATATACAAATCATATGGTCACCGTGGAAAAGGGAAACACAAGACACATTCTACTGAAGTGAAACCGGCATATCCTGAGCAAGTTACATGCATCCAAATTGTGCATTGTTGATAGGAACATGCTGAATTTACTCCATCCTTGAAACTGTAATAAGCAAATCATGTGCATGTATAATAATAGTGTCACAATTATATGCAACGAGGGAAATTGAACAATCAGTATAGTAAAATAGAAACATGGGATGAAGGTATTGTAGTAGGGCATATGAAGAATTGGTAAGATAAAGTGAGAGCAGGGAAACTTTATCTGAAGCTGTATCGAGGGCACAACAGAATTTTGGAAGAACTATTTCGGAAAATACACACCCTCAAGGGTAGAACTAAGCTGA
This sequence comes from Paspalum vaginatum, assembly GCA_030272315.1. Classification (NCBI taxonomy): domain Eukaryota; kingdom Viridiplantae; phylum Streptophyta; class Magnoliopsida; order Poales; family Poaceae; genus Paspalum; species Paspalum vaginatum. The sequence continues at coordinate 43,751,488 of CM059020.1, read as the reverse complement.
AATTGCGAAGCATTTTTGGGGCCCGGGGGCCGGGGGGGGGGGTGTGGTGCAACAACTGAATTTAAAATGTGAAAGAAAAATTATGATACAACATGGTGCTGTAAGTATGGTGATGGGTATCAAGCAGAATAAGAATCCAAGAAATTGTGCAATCACGTACCTGCATGTGAAGGTAATTTACTTAAATACCAGTTGTTGCATCATCAGATACAAATATTGATGGCACATCCCAACGATTGTATATCAGCATGCCTATGGTTGCAGAACACAAGCTGATGAAGAAGTAGCACGTCCAGCGCCACGCCATCTCTAACTTCACCGAGGAGATCGACCATTAGTGGTGTGATGTTGGTGTAATGTTTTGGAGTACTCTTGTATCGGTGTGATAGTCGTTTGTTATGGCTGAATGTGTTCTGCAACCATCTTAGCTCTGGAAGGTGCATGTGAAGGTTTGAAGTTTGAGAATTAGACCCTTAGTGCTTATTATTTCTGGACTTCGTTCTGGTGTGTTTCAGTGGCTAAACGCTATAGACCTATGAACTTGTTTTGTTATATGCCCCTATTGCACTGATGCCCCCCTGTTAGATTATCTCGATTTCTTGGATCATAAATATCCATGTTACTATGTTAGTTGTCGACGACTTGATATAAATCGGAGCTGCGGAAGCAGGTCAGCACTGCGGTTCTAGGCATTTGGTTCGGCGACCGGTGGACAGACGTTGGCATTCTTGTTAAAAATATCCATAAACATTTTGAAAATCTTGGAACAATTGAATTGCATAGCAGATTTTTTTATGAATCAAATAAATTTTGAATATAATATATGTAGCAATGGATTTTACCTACTGCAAAAGTTAAAATATTGATTAACATTAAAACTAGCGTAGCACATTATGAGAAGTCATAAAGCAATCGTATTTTACTAACATAGCAACAAATTCATATGAATACAACACTGTTGTTAAATTGGACTTTAAGGAAAAAATTATTTGATTTCTTAATTTAGTTGCAAGCCAAGTTAAAATTTGATTTAGAAACCAGCACTAAGGCGGCACATTGACTTTGCACGTTTCAAAGCAGGACCTACTTAATTTACTAGCAAACTAACTAAATTCACACTGACGGAACAAAGTTCGTTCATATTGAACTTCTAGGATGAATGTTCTTGAATTAATTGATTTACCAATAGGACATTGAAGTTGAGGTTGGTCGATGCTATGTTGTCTATGGTTTGTTTAGTTGGAAGCCAAGTTAAAATTTGATTTAGAAATCAACAACATGCCACTACATTCAGCTGCTCCAAAATAAGAGCCGTTTTATAGGCGACCCCTTTGAAGGATAGAAACAGTGACAAAATTAAAAGGAGCGGGGGGAGGGGGGCTAGTGTAAGACAACAAAAAATCTTTACAAGTGTTTTGGCCTTATACTCTAACTTGGTCCATGAGTCACACAATGGATCTACTAAGCATAGGAACTAAATTAGGGGAGCCACAACACAAGATGGAAGCAAGACACAAGAAAACATTTATGGGGAAAATAGAGAATATGACTGTCAATAATGTTTCACATGCATGTAGGGGTGGTCAAGGACGCTCAAATTTCGCCTACTAGATTTAAGGATTGGGCTCAAAACGGGCCAGATCGTGTGTGTGTGTAAAGAGTTTTATCTACATATGCATGTAGCTACTACACTCATCCTTCAATAAACCAATAAGAATATGTTCACATATTAATTTTAAGATACCTCAAAGATCACAGCATGAAAAAATTACAAAGCAGCCATTGATTTTAATTTATTATAATAATACATTTATATTATTACATATAATAAATTATGTCCACATACCTCAAGTATACTCCCATACCTCGCCGTATATACCACCATAGATGGTCTGGTATAATCACATACTCCGTGTATGTACCTTTCGTTCGATCAAATACCTTCAAAATCTTGAGATACAGAGGTGAGTGTAGCTACATGCGCATGTAGAAAGGAATTTTTCTATATATGTATATATAGATAGATATAAAAATAGATAGATAGATAGATAGATAGATAGATAGATAGATAGAACTAAAAATGGCAAATGGCTCATTTGGACTGTGAATAAGCATTTGAATCATATCCATTACCACCCTTGCATGCATGATGATGGTTCAACGTGTGGAAATTCCCGAGCACGAGATTGTTTGGTGTGCACAAGGAAGAAACTAAACTTATAGGAAGTTGTAATTAAGCGACAGTGGCTTCACTAGAACTAAAACGTGCAATTGGGAGCTACCGTAGATGCTCTAAGCGGCACCAAGCTCTCAATGTAAGGCACGACATGGATAAAATAAGCGTCCGATGGTGATGAGCACATATACTTGGATCCGTCCGGCCGCCGGTACTGCAGATTGTGCTGCACGTCCACTACTTCCTCCAAACATTGGCTCTTCACATTGTACCAACACACTTTGTGGTCGTCAATGGCCACCAGTAATGCGTCCCCTTCGATGGCGACTGGGGTCAAGTAGTGACAGTGACCAGGTATCGGGTTGAGGAGATCGATGCGGCAGTGCAGCGTCCACTGCAGCTCCGGCATCTCGTCTGCCAGCCAGAACTTGAACGAGGCATCTTCGACGGCGTGCACGTAGCACAACTTCCCGTCCAGCTCCGTCGTGTCGTCGAAGGCGGCGTTGAAGCCGTCTGGAGCTGGAGGCTTTGACACCATGTCAAACGTCCTGTGCTGTAGGCTGAACCGCATCAGCTGCTCTGGTGCCGGCGCGCAGGGATGCCAGTAGAAGGCCTGTCGCGTGCACATTGGCGAATGACCTTCGACAGCGTACGGCTGATCTTGGGTGAGCTCCCAGCGGCTGTCGCCGTCACCACTGCCAAGCATGAACACCTCGTGGCCGATGTCGTAGCTCGCGTCGAGCTCGAACTTGCGGTAGAAGCACCTGCCGACGACGTACGCGTTGCGCCATCGGTCGAAGCCGAGAGCCACCTGCGGGACTTTGTTACAGTCGAACTGGGCGTTATGGCTGCCAAGCGGCAGCGCCACGAACTCTCGGGTGGCCGGGTTGCACACGAATACCCTGTCCGTGGTCGTGGCGACCGCAACCAGGCCGTCGCAGTGCTTTGGGTGGATGCGGTACGTGATGCCCTCGCCGGGCCACGCCTTCTCGAAGATGAGGTCGGCGTCGGTGACACCCTGCGCCGGCGCCGCCCGTCCTGGCGGTGGTAGCAAGAGCCGGTGGAAGCTGATCTCCTCGGACGTGGCCAGGACGTTCTTGAAGTCAATATTCTGGCCGCGGGGGCTGGAGAGGACGGAAAGAGGCCTCCTCTGGCGGGAGAGCTCGAGGTGGCGCCGTACGAAGGCGGCGCTGGCGATCCCGGCACGCCAGGAGCGGCAGACGCACCTGCAGCGGGCGAGGGATTTGGCGGGGAGGCGGACCACGACCTCGTCGATCAGCAGGTCATCTTGTATGGAGGCGGCGACCGTGATCCGGCGGCGCTTGTCCGGGCGCGCCACATGCATCCGCCCCGCCCTAGCTCGCTCGCTCGATCTCCTAGACAGATCTTGATCGAGTTTGTTAGCAGGCAAGAACAACAATTACAGCGCAATTCGGACTGATGGATGTGTGCCTGCGCGCGCCCTCCTTGTTCTACCCCCACTCTATTTATCACCCATATATATAGGTGCCGCTGCCTGTCTGCCTGCCGCGTCGGATCGGAATATCGTGTTCCTTGGTGCACTCCATTCTCCATCCATTTGCTGAGAGACCTGCTCCCTCCCTGTGTTTAGGGAGCATATGCAGGATAACTCATAACTCTATGGCCAACACTAGGACCATGCCGTTGCTGCCACAGCCACCACCTAGAGCTGCGCCGTCAACGCGGAGACCATTCCCGATGCTAGGCTGCGAGTCAAGGTGCATCATGCCATTATTTTTAATTTCTCACCTAATTTTCAACATTTCATCATCCGTGTCTAAGAAGATTTTGTTTTGGACCAGGTGGATTCACTCGGTATTTCTGTGGTTGGACCAGGCTGCTTGATGTTTCATCTCTATTGGAGATGCTCTTTTAGGTGTGTAGCCACACTTGTATGCTCCTTCCCTTAGTAATTCAAGGCTATATGTTTCTTGCTGTTACTGTTGCTGTTGAAAGAGGCAAGACAAATTTCTTGAAGCTTCTACTAGTGTTATGGATTGCTATACAAGGTAAGCTTCTAGAAACCTCTACACTAGTAAGGACACACCATGGCTACTAAAGTTTTGTTGCTATGGTAAATTTAGAATTTTTTAGAAATAGATATTTTTTAGATATTTATAGAGAAGTTTCTAGAGCGGGGACACATAGCTCTTGTGTGCCTATATAAGGAGGGTGTCACCCTTTGCCATGATACACCACCACCGCACCATTCCACCACCACATCAAGGGTATGGTAGAGTGTGCTAGGTTAGCCACCTTAAAGTGTGTGAGTGTAAGAGTCCTTGTGTAACAACATCATGTTGCAATAAAGAGTTGTTTATGTAAGTGTGAGTCTTCAAGTCAGATCGTATAGTTTTTAGTTACTTAGTGCATAGATTGTGATATATCTGAAGGTTGACTTTGCCTCCATGGATCACTAGGAGTTTGGGTTTCATTTGAAGCTTGGCACTGTCAGTCTGACACCCGGAAGCCAGCTTCATCTAAGATTGGCTCTACCGCCAAAAAGACCCAGTGCACTAAGTGATTAGAAATTAAAGGGCTAACTGACTCCAGTGTAAGTTGATGTAGCTAGATGTTAGGTTCTTTCAAGTAGGGAGTCAGTGCCATCTCGTTTCTAACATGTTGAACTCGTGCCGTAATCCTGATTAGTCTTGTAGTAACTTACACAAGCTATAGCCCATCTAGTTGTGTAAAGTTGTTGCCAAAACACTGTTTTGTTCTACAATTTTTTTTCTCCAACTGTGTAAATTTTCCCTATTACTTTAGAAGCTAAAGATATGTCTTAGTGACAACACAAATTAGCGCTATCTTTTACATTCTTAGGTCATACTTGAAATAATTGAACTTTTCGCGCTACTGGGGTCATTTAAAGCAGACAGTGATCCCTCCAAAGACAAGCTAACCTGTGTTATGGTAGAATAGGCGCAAAAGTAGCGCCAGGGATAAGAAATTGCGGTACCCTAGATCAGATCTTCCTTAACTACAGTATGGTGCTCTACCACACTGAGAAAAATTTGAGAAAGCTAGCCATAGAGTCAAAGAAATATATATATATGAGAAACTATATTCTAATAGAGTTTATAAAAGATTGAACTAATAAAAGATCTAAACTTATTCTAAACAAAGCTATCTAATTATAAAATTAAATGCAAGAAAGTAAATAAAATAAAATAAAATAAAAGGCACAAAATTAAAAATAAAAGGCTAAATTATGAAAAGACAAAATTAAATATATACATAAACTCAAGTTAATTAAGTCTCGACTAATTAGTTCCTCGGCAACGGCGCCAGAAAAGCTCGTTGACGGCACTTAAGCACGCCAAACTTTATACTGCAAGCGACGGTATCGTAGTAGCTTTTCCCCAGGATGAGTATCATTGGTTTTCTCAATCCGTGGAAACAACTAATAGAGAATGAACTAACAAAAGCTTAAGGTAAACTAAGATGATTAGGTGATATCTAATCTACATCTAATTTACCTCTAATCTATGTCTAAACTACGTCAGAGTTAGAACATAAACAATTAGAATATAATTAGAACACCGAATAGGAGAAACTAAACAGCGTCTAATCAGACCCTAATTGGATCCAAAACAAGCATAAAATTGGCACCACAAATAGATTAGAGCACTCAAGATAACTAAGCATTCAAGGCAAATATAAGTATGATCAAGCCTACACTTCATAACATGATTAAACCAAGGTCATTAATCTAACCCCCTCAATCAAGCTTAACCTTTCTCCAGCCCTACTGTCACTAGAACCAGTTAATCGACGAGAAGCTCTCATAAAGCATACACTTACACATAGTCTAATAACATAATAAACATAACTAGACTTCTAATCACCATGATCACAAGAACTGGCTACGCAACGATATCACTAGTAAGCGAGATCAAAGACCAAGATCGCTAGAAGAACATAACCTTTAATAACATGATCAAATTAACATGCATCTAGAACTAAAGCTAATTAGAGCAAGAACATGCATAATTAGAGCGAGAACATGATAATTAGAGCAAGATCAATACTTCATTAGATATCGTATCAAAGTTACAACCATGATCGTACCTCCCACGACGATATGAAGAGCCTCTATGAACTAGGTAATTAGAGAGCCATGCAAGGCCTCTAATTACCCATAGGTACTAGAAGAACCTCTAATCCCTAGCCTAGAACTCGACCCTCAGCTCTCCTCTAGTTGATGTCCCTCTTCTCTACATATTGTCGCCTTGATAATGAATTGGATGCCTTGGGGGTCTCATGGGGGTTTGTATTTATACTCCAGAGGTGCCTTGGGGGCCCTCCACCTTCCTCTTGCTTGGAGTTGGAGTAGGAGTCTTGTTTGCCCTGAAATCGGACTTTACTGTTTTCTGCACCTTTCGTATTTCGACCATATCCCTGTCATCTGGATTCCAAATAAGGCAAACTCGGACTCTAAATTGTAGAGCTCGAAGAGATCTACCACTTTAGTATTCAAACTTCTTCATTTGACGTCGTTAAGGTCTCAAAATCAGGCCCACAAGGTGCTGCTGTCCTGGAATCCGAGAATATCTTGAGATTTAATTTGGGCTTGGATGGACCTCGTGATAAACCTTCCTTATCTTCAATTCCTTGATACCCAAGTAATCCTTATCTCCTTGGAATCTTCTGGAAGAGGCGTGGTAGAAAGGGGGACACGAGACATTACCCGAAGGGGGAGCGGTCAGCCGACCAAAGGGCCTAGGGTCGGTCGACCCAGTCCTTTCCTTCGGCCGTTTCCTTCCATCTTTCGCGGGGTCGTTGCTTGTTGCCTAAGAAATATAATTGCGAGGGTTCTCGGACTCTTGGGGTTCTGGAATCTTCGATATTCTCCGAGAATTGACGAAATCCTCTAGTTTCGGATATAATTGAAATATTTTTCCCGCATATTCTTCCTGAACTTGTAGCACTTGATGTCTTCCGGAAGTTTCTGGCTAGAAAGCCTTGATTAACTTAGAGGAGGAGCATAAGTCAACCAAGCCTTCCTTAATCATCATCTTCATAAAATGATATCTCAGAGGTCTTTTCTTACTCGACGTATATTAAGGTGAATTTCGCGAAAAATTGGTCAAAAACCTGTAAAAATCACATATAGCAATTTTCCAAGACAATATCGCAAAATCCACAAAAATCGGTGATAATTGATAGTAAAAGATAAAGTTGACGCATAAAATCAATGAAAAACCATATAAAATGATATAAAATATTCGTTCAAATGTCGCGTCAACAGATATGCATCCTCACCAAGCACCAGAGATCGAGTCCACATGTTCACCGCCGGATTGATGATGTCTATGAAGCACAGCATGTTCTTACTCACAATCATGTCGTGTTTGGCATGGAGGTCATTTGGCGCCGCCCCAACGAGAACACATTCTTCTGGGAGGGAGTAGAACTTCACATTACAGAGTACAATTGGCAGTATTAGATATGTGTATGTTTATGAGTCTTAGGAGTCTTATCTATCTAGGACTGTCATATGTATCCGGGGACGTGTCTTGCTTCACAAGTCTTATACTCCTATATATTCGCCCCAAGGGCTCTATGCAATACATCCAATCTATTATACGCAATCTATCCTTCCTGCATGGTATCATGAGTTTAGGGTTTCTAATCCTAGACCTAGGATTCTATTGCCGCCGTCACGCCACCCCCGGGGAGATCGATCTCTGCCAAGGGCAGCGCCCTTGTAAGATGCGCTGTGGATTCGTCTGATCCGCAGCGTTCATTGTTGCATCATCAAGCACAACAGATTGGAACCTCACTAGGTCCTTTGTGCGTCATCGTCGGTCAGACCTTGGGCTCTACTGCTGGCTAGTCCGCGCTGTAAGAAATTTGCCGGGGTATCCGACCCAAGAGGGGGAGGGGGTGAATTGGGTCGCTAATCGCTCAACTAAAACCTAGGGCTATCTAGTGCATAAGATAAACCTATTTTGTCCTACACATGCTAGTTAAGTCTAACATTTATCTATGCCCTCTCTAACTTACCCAAAAGACTTGCAACCTAGAGCCAAACCTAATCAAACTAACTAGAAAAGCTAAAGGCACATAAGAATGTAAATGCGGAAACGTAAATGCGGTAAGTAAAGAGGTAAGGGAAAGGGGATGCAAACTCCCGAGAAGACACGAGGATTTAACGTCGTTCACCACTAAGGGCTATGTCCACGGGCTCGCCACCGAAGGCAAAATCCGAGCCGGGCACCAAGACTCTCCCGATCACAGTCTTGCGCTTGCCACAAAGGCTCCCGACAAGTAAAGGCTAAGTGCCACCAAACCACCAAGGCTTGGCCACCACCACCGCCACCATCTATCTCGGTCACAAGGCACCGGATGCTTCACTACGGAGTTTGTAGGGTCTCCTCATCCCCGCACAAGTTATCACCGCCACTCCACACCAAGAAGGAGGGTCTAGCAACGAGTACAAGTGGCTTGACTACATCCAAGGCTTCTCTTCTAGCTCATGCAGGAGCTACTCTCAAGAAGAGCTCGCAAGCTCACTCTCTCTAAGCTACAACCTAGCTTGAATATGCACTAAGCTCTCATATGGTGGTTGGAGTGGTAGATATGCATGGAATCCTTCTCTACACTTGCTCTAGTCTTTAGAGTCTCCAACACACTTGACATGGCTGGGTGGAGTGGCTTATATAGCCCCCAAACACAAACTAGCCATTGCTCCAACGGTCTGCTGACGCAGTGAAGACCGTACTATACGGTCTATGCATTTTGCATAGACCGGACCATCCGGTCCGTTCACTTTTCCAATAGTCACTGACTCACTTGCGTCACTGTACTTTAGTCCGGAGGTTAGAATGGTCTGTAGGACCGTACCATACGGTCTGTTGATCACCGGAGTTCCTCCAAACTACACAGCCTCGGGTTAAATGGGATAGTCCATGGACGGTCTTCACAACCGTACTATCTTTGCTCTAGTCCGAAGGTTTGGCACCCACGAGTTATTTGGTACGGTCTATAGTCCATTCTTCTAGACTGTACTATACGGTCCATGTAACTTGACCTTCTTAGCTCTGCTTTCTTGGTTAAGTGGTACAGCCTATTGAATCCCCTTGGGACCGTACCATCCGGTCTTCATAAGCCGCTTGTCCTCAACTCTTTGCCCCTTCGGGAATCTAGGTCCGGAGGATAGGACAGTCTCACTGACCGTACCTTCTGGTCTACACAACCCTGTGAGGAACCCCCGTCAGGGCGGCCCTTCGGCCCTTCCCTACGGCTTTTCTTCTTCTTCATCCCTTGGACCTAAATACCTAGAAATGTATATCTAGACAAGTTCATTAGTCCAAGTGTTGGTTGTCAATCAATCACCAAAACACAACCATGGAAATATGGTACATGAGGCCATTTTCCATACACGCGCCTAGCCACTCCGCAAGTCATCGTGGAGACGACTCTAGGAGGAACGCTCGGATCCATAGGGATGGGCAACGATTTGTGTTGGCGGCGTCCCATCGCGGTGGATCCCATTGTCGGCATCCTCTACTGGGGTCACATCGCGCTTGCCTCTGGTGGGCTCCCGCCATGCCGTGGGCCTCCGTCGTGGTCGAGTCACAGCTCCGGCTCCCACCACACCACCTCCATCATCGCCATGCCACGCAGGCCTCCGTCGGGGCACCGTCGCTCTGGCTCTCGCCGCCGGCTGTCGGCCTCCGTTGGGGTCATGTCGTGGCTCTGGATCCCACCGTGCCATCCTCTGTTGTCATTGCGCCGCACAGGCCTCCATTGGGGCACCGCCACTTTGGATCTCGCCACTGGCCGCCCACTTGGGCCAATTCGCCCTTCCACCAGGGCTGTGCTGCACCAGCCTCAGTCAGGGCCACGCCGCATCGCATTGGCATCGGTCGGGCTCGTGCCGTTGGCTACCCTCCATCGGAGCCATCCGCTCTCTTCTCCCTATTTCTCTCTTCCTGGTTAAGGGACACGGGAAGAAGCGGAGTTAGGCAACTGGCTCTGCTCCTTCTAATTTGTTTCTTTGTTGGAGAGACAGTGGGGTTAGGATGTGCTTGGCTACAGGCACCCCGGCGATGTACCGGATCAGTTGCTACTACATCCTTTTTCTTTTTCCAATCTGAGATCGGTTTGCGTCCCCATCGCCCATGGCCTGTCAACTTGTGCATCATCGACATCGGCTTTGACTACACCGGCTTCCTCATCTCCTCCGACCGTGTAGCATGGCGCGGCTAGTGGCGTGTCAGGGGACACACGCATGCTGCTTCTGCACCTCTTTGCCTGCACGTCGACATCTGCCGATTCATCGTCGCTACTACTAATCAGGAGGCTCCACCATCGACATCTCCATCGTCGTCTTCGCCTTGCACGTCGTTGGTCTAATCAACCGACCACATGCGACACCACTCTCTCATGACGTCCGTCGTCTACCGCGAGTTTCTTCACCAAGCACAAAGGTTGCCACCGCATCGCCTCCTCAGGCAACAGTGGGCCCTGTCGTCGGCATTGTCACTGTAGTGCCTCATCGGACAGCAGCGTGACCTATTGTCATCCCTGTCGCCACGTCGTCTCCTCAGGAAGCAACGCCGCCGCTTGTCGTCGTCCCCCGCCTTTGCCTCTACACCGTTGTCGACTCTGCCTCCCGCGCATGGTCTGTGAGCCGTTTGACACCTGCGAGGGGTACCCACTCCCAGTTCCCTACAGGAAGGAGGCAGTGCAGGTCCCTCGTCAAACACTGGCCGTCCTCTAAGCATGTGTATGGTTGGGGGGATAATGAGGGATGGGATGGGATGGACCCTTTTTTGTTGGTGTTTGGTTGGGGAGCAAGTAGGATGGGACCATCCCCGATGGGGGGGAATATTCCCCTTTGATGCAGGTTGCCCCCATCCCTTCGATTTGGGCGGACGGGGACGTCCCCTATCGACGCCGTCTCGCGCCCGTTGCTTCGTGCGAAGTGGAGGAGGTGGCCGGCCGGCGGTTGGAAGCGGTGTTGGCGGAGTGGAGAAGGCGCGGAGGCCGTAGCCGCGCGGAGGACAGGTGGCGCAGAGGTCGCAGCCGCGCGGAAGACAGGCAGCGCCGGCGGCGTGGGGAAGAGGAGGAGGCGCCAATGGAGTAGAGAGGAGGTGGCGCCGGCGTAGTGGAGAGGACGAGGAGGCGCCGCGAATCATGGCCACGTGACACGTAGGAGAGGTGGAGGGGCCGCGATAGATCTGCACGAGCAGCGGCGGAGCGAGATGGTGGTGCGGCGGTCGGGCTTGATGAGGCGCCGCTGCACCAGCGACGCAGAGGGCGGGGGAAAGGCGGAGGGCGGGGGCGAGGCGGACGGTGGCGGCTTGGGTGTGAGTAGGCGAAGGAGTGAGGAAGAAGACAGAGACGTGAGGAAGAAGGAGACGGAGGCTGGCAGATGGGACCCGCACAAACAGTGACAAACGGTGTTAAAACCACATCCATATCCTCCACCTAAATCTTTACAACCAAACAAAAAACAGGAATGGTTTCATCCCCTCCAACCTAAACACTACATGGGTAAGTCATATCCCAAAAATTCAGGATGGAACCATCCCATCCCACGGTGTCTACCATCCAAACACATGCTAAGCGAACAAGCGTGGCGTGGTCACCACCATGGTGAACCTGGAGTTCGGCGATGATGGTGTGTACATCATCGCCGACGGAGGCTGATGCACGCGACGTTCCGCATGTCGGGGACGAGGGCGGTGCCAATTCGCTCGGGTGCCTTCTCGGCGGTGCCCGCGATTTCGGTACTTCTCGGGGATGAGGGCAACGTTCCGCATGTCGTGGATGAGGGCCATTTCGGTCCCTGTGTTAGTTGTGCACCAGGACCAGGCGGGTGTTTTGGGGGTTGTCATCAAAGCACGTGCCGTGGAAAGGCGCGACGGCGAAGTGGGCGAGGAGGCAGGTGGACGCGGCGGCGATGACGTAGGGGTACTCGTCGTGTTTGTCGGCGTCACGGTGCGCTCCGAGGCCCGCGACGAGGTTGGTGACCCGCGGCGGTAGCCCTGCTAGTGGGGCACAAATTTTGCTCTTTAACCCCTGCCTTAATTTATTTTCATAAATAATCTTTCCCGAAATTATTTGCACCGTCTCACCTTTTTCGGCGCCACGGGCGCCGCAATATCTACAACATAGGAACCGCCCGAGTTGTTATACAGTGGTCTGACACATCATTTACAGAATCAAAAGTTTGCGATGCCACTGTTCGTGGCGCCGCAGCATTCCAACGGTGGGTGGCGCCGCAAAAAGATGAGACGGTGTAAATAATTTCAGAAAAATTATTTATGAAAATAAATTAATGCATGGGTTAAAGACCAAAATTTGTGCCTAGTGGGCTGGAATCCAGACCATACCCACACCAATCCATATCAAATAGCTAATTTAATGAACCCAACGCCCACCAACTCCTCCATCAGCAAGCTACACAGCAACCCAAACCACGCATGGCTCAACGCGGCCGCCGGTGGCCTGAGCTCCTCCCCTTCTCTTGCCTTGACGAGCAAGCAGATCTCGCGGGCGGCACCATGGCTGAAGCAGACCTTGCGGAGAAGAAACCAAGTGAGCTGAGCGGCCGCCGGCGTGCAGGCAAGCAAGCCGCAGAGCGGAGCGCAGCAACGGCTTGGAGCAGAGTCGAGCCGCCGCTGGGCAGAATGGATGGAGATGGATTTATTCGATTCTGATGTATTGCCGTCTGCCAGAGGCTTTGCGAGGGGCAGAGCGTATCCATGGACAGCGCGCGCTGCGTGTGCGTGAGCGCACAACACGCATGTGCGTCGGGAGGGACGACGTTGTGCTGCGGATCGAGCGCGCGGGGGGCAGGGGCAGCGGGGGTGGCGAGGCGACGACCGGCGGGGCCACGGCGGAGCCAGAGAATACTAGGCGCGGCGGCGGGCGAGGTGGAGCCGGGAGCGGAGTCGTCGGGGACGAGGGCTCCATAAGCCTCTCGGTTACCCACAAAACCCAAACTAAACTAACTTGTTAGCATTGTTAGCCCATTGACACCCAGCCCACGTACGTTAGGCGGAGAACCCAAACTATTAAAACCGTTCGATCCAACCCAGTTGCAGGGCTAGGTCCACGGCCAGCGCCGAGCAAGTACCCGACCGCACCGGCCTCGGCCTCGTCCCCAGCATCGGCAACATCGAGAGCATAGGCGTCCTCTTCGACGACGCGCGCGAGATCATCGCCGAGCTCCTGGTTGAACATGGTGGCGACGACCACGCCGCGCTGGTCCGCTTCCATGAGGGCCAGTGGTCGAGGAGGGACAGGGAGCAGCCATTGGTGGACACTGACTACGATGAGCTGCCACCAGAGGAAATCGACTACGAGGATCAGGCAGCTGCTATATATCATCGAGGCGCAGGCGGAGCACGTCGCGGCGGCGGCCATAGCGGGGGGCGCGGAGGTCGCTGTGCCAGCGCCCGACCCCGATTTCTACATCAAGCCCAGCCGCCGCCGGTGGACCCGCCGTCCTCGTGCGTGTGGAAGCCGCGCGCCAGGCCAGACGAGGCGGGTGTTCAGGGGTTGTGTTCGATCGAAGCAGGTACCGTGGTAGGGGGCGACGGCGAAGTGGGCGAGGAGAGGCAGGTGGGCGCGGCGGCGATGATGCAGGGGTACATGTCCGGTCTGTCGGCGTCAGGGTGCGCTCCGCGGCCCGCGACGAGGGTGGTGACCCGCGGCGGCTGCACGATGGGCTTGACGTAAAAGTCGGGGTCGGGCGCAGCCGCAGCGCCCTTTGCCTGATCCTGGGGCTCTGCGTCCACCTCCATGGCCGGTGGCCGCCGTGTCTGCTTCTCCTTAGCCTCGCGTCCACCTCTATGGCCGCTGCGTGCTTCTCCTGCGCGTCCACGGGTGCAGAGTCCTTTGCGGCCTCCGCATCCACATCCTTCGGACCGAAGCCGCCGACGCCGAGGACGACACGGCCTTGGATCACCCAGGGCGTCTCCATTGGCGCCTGGTGCGCTTGGCTTCCCGCGGCGAGCGAGAGGCCAAGGGAGGACGGTAATTTAAAGCAACGTGATTAGGCTTCTCAGCGAAGATTGCATTTGTTCGCGGTGAGACAACAGATGGGCCTGTGCAGGCCCAACAGAAGGGAAGTATCCGTCCAGAAACTTTGTGGCGCGACCCTCATTTCAACAACTTGTGCTGCCCACGCGCACGACCGAATTTGGTGAAACTCACGGTGACCAAAGAATGGACCGCCAGGAAACCTCTGCTACACTAGGGTAATTTGGAGCTCTTAGCACCCGGTTTTTGTTTGTATAGTCCGCCTTGGTCCCAAATCAAGCACCGAACCGTCCGATTCGAGCATCCCATGTTATCTTTCTCAAACTGTATTGGTTTAGATCGCAAGACTAAATTTGATGTGGCTTCCAACTGCCATGCCCTCACGGTATCATTTCGCACTCTTGAGCATCTAACAGAGCTCGCCCCCCATCTCTTGGCCGCAATCAACATAGGCTCCGGTTGGCAAACAAGGTGGCATCAAGTGGATTTTTCTCCATTGCCTGCATTAACAATCAGAAAGAACTCGGTTTCTCCGGATTTGTTGTGGTTCATCTACTTGCTTCTGTGGAGCATAAGCACTGCTCTCTTGCATTTGTTTAAGGGGAAAGTCCACTTTTGAAACATGTACTGCTCATTTTAACACACTGTTCTCTCGAAACCGGTTCAAATGAGGTTCAAAACCAATCTTACCAATTTACTGTTAATATTTTCAGAACTGCTGGATTTATTCTGTTTTTAAGACAAAACACAAATGGACTTCAAAAATTATAAGCTTCTCTAGCTAGGATAGTCCTGAGGATATGTTTAGCTGATGAAGTAAATCTTCTTGGCTCTTGTCACACGCTTGTTAATTTCAAATCTTTGTTAACAACGTTGTTGATTTCCTACCATTCTGTTGCTATTACACATTCCAAAATTAAATAATATGTGTGCCAAAAATCCTTTATCTACCATTTAAATATCATAAGGAGCGGACCCATTTTCCATGATTTTAAACTATTGCTACTGTTTTTGTCACTCTTTTTTAGGGTCAACCGAGGGGGGGGGGGATGTCCCCACTTGATTACTCATTATCATTTCGCCCTTAACGGCCAGATCAAGTCATAGATTGTTACATTTTTCTCCTCTGAACTATGGAGGGAAGCACAACAGGCTGAAACTGAAGATACATAGCACTATTGAACACCCAGGATTGAGCGCCATTGCACCGCCACCGCAGCATCTGGATGAGGCAGACGATGTCCCCAAAGTGTTACTTCAGTCCGACAGGCAGCAAGCATTTGGCTCAGCGATTGGTTCTCACCTCTGCAGATCAAATTGTTGCGTCGTTTCCAGAGCTGCCATCCACACAGCCACACAGGAGGATGAACATGGTGTAGTGTTTGCCAGGTACATGGTTTGGTCGCGGCAAGGCCTCAACGTTGCCCACATCAAAAGTAGCAGGGATGTCGAAACCGATCTTGCTCCAGAAGGCTTGCGCTATCTGACAGCCAAAGAGAATATGTGAGGTTGTCTCGCAGGGCTGTTGCATGCTTCACACTCTGCACCTTGTACAATGTGTTTCTTCAGGAGATTGGCACGGCACTGGATGCGGTTGTTCACTGTTGTGCCAGACGAAACTCGCTATGCTCGACGGGCTGCCTCCCTCTTGTTTCAGGATCTGATATAATCTTGAGGTGCTGAGCTTCCCATCAGCACTACCAAGGTCACTGACTCTGTGATCCGGCAAATCTGACACTGTCGTTGAGTTGATGATGATGTTCAACTCTCCAAGTTCTTGGACTTTCGGCGTTAGACGGTTAGCGAGAAAGGGTTCAATTCCTCGCTCCACGACTTGCTGGCCCGAGATGGCTGATGGAGTGCAGTGGCTGTGAAGAGCTGGGAATTTTGAAGCCAGATCGTCAGCCACATACCAAGCATCGTACCAGAGCGACGTGCACCGGCCATCACCAAGCTCCACAGACGTGTAATCGCGCGGTACAGAGGAAGTAGATAGGCTCCTGAGCGCCTCCCAGTGACCTCCATGGAGATCACCAGCAAGCGTGGCGAGACAAGCATGTTCTCTTACTCAGGCTGCCCATGAGGAGGACGCGGCAGTGTAGAGTCGGTGCAGAAGCTTGAGCATCAGGCAGATGTTTTTGTCACTTATAAAATGAATTCAGCAATTTTCAAACTGGTTAAAAGCACATCTGGTTTAAATGTACTACTTCCCTCACTGTGGATTTAACCTTATTTGAACTAGTACTGAAACTCTGGACTAAAAATAACCGGTTTTAAAATAGGGATGAATAGGGTTAACCCCACTGCATGCACCATGTGCAGCAGAGATCGTTGAGCCGAGACCGTACGCTGTGTACGCCCGTATGCCGATCGACATGCATATAGGCTACACACGTGTCGCGAGTCGTACCAAGTATGTATTTTCTTCGTTTCAATTTATAATTTTTTGACATCAAGTTTGACCAATACGTTTTATTCAAAATTGAAAAAAACAAATTTAAACTATAGTTAAATATGATAAACTAAATCGCAATGAAAATAAATGATAACTATAATTTTTGAATAAGATGAGAAAGTTAGTTTGATATAAAAAATCAAACAACATGTAAAATCGGAACAGAGGGAGTATATGTGTTTCCGACGTGGCCTTCACGTATGTAGCAGGCACCGTAGTACCGTACTACTCCACCTGGACTACTACTTCTACAACGGAATGTGCCACTATCACACGGAAGAGGAAGACCAGAAGAACGTAACGCCAAGTAGACTAGACCTAGAGTGCGCCCAGCCAACACACATTTGCCAAAAGAATTTCGCTTTGTTACTAAATTTAGCCAACAAGAGTGGTATGGTAGCAACTAGCAAAAGTTTCAACGCAGTAGGGGTGGGCATTGTAAACTCGAGAACTGAAAACCGAACCGAACCGAATCCAAATAGGACCAAATTATCGGTCTATTCGGGTTTCAAGGTTCGGGTTCGGTCTGAATGAGTTGCTTATTTCAGGATACGGGTTCGGGTTCGGTTTCCGGTCTCTAAAACCCGAATAGACCGAATAACCCGAAATGTAGTGAAACTATCAATTAGTCATCATTTTATTATGTGATTTGTGTGGACTTATAAGCTAATAATTATTATATCATCTTCATGTTAGTATGTTTATGTATATATGTTATTTTTCTGTAGTTATTTATTGATATACTAGTACTTGTATTTAACTACTCGTTGCATATATTTTGTTTTGATGACAAGTATCTATTTTATTTAGTCTATTCTGGGGGACCGAATAGACCGAATCGAAATATTCGATCTATTCGGATTCGGTTCCTAATATTTTTTTCAAAACTTCGGTCTTTATTTTCTGAAACCCGAAATTTCTACAATCCAAATAGACCGACCCGAAATAACCGAATAGACCGAATGCCCACCCCTACAACGCAGCATGAGATAAGGGCACTGGTGCCATTTCAGTTAAGCTGCCGTTACTCTCAAATCTAACGGTAGTGTGGTGCATCTGTCATGAAAAAAAAGTTTAGCAATAACATGTTATGCGTCATGAATTTTTTAGTGCAGATATAGAATTTCGATCATTTTAATGGACTGTAGGTAGTAATTGGCTCTTGATACATTGTCACCTCATTCTTTACACACTAATAATTCAAAAATACTCCATTCATTCTAAATTATAGGTTATTTGACTTCTTTTGACATCAAATTTGACTCACTCGTCTTATTAAAAATACAAAAAATATAAAAATTCAATTCATGCTTAGGACATATTATATGGCAAAGTAAATCATAATAAGGCTGTATAATAATTATGAATTTTTCTAAATAAAATGATGCAAGGGCTTCATTTTGGCGTGTTGATGCTCGAGCTTGGCTTGGATAGTCATTCTCTAGCGTTTCGGGCAGTGCGTAGTGCTAGCACAATGTCACGGTAGCTTTGCAACTTAGATAAGAGATGAGTAGCGGTACATAGATGTACAAAACACCCTAGGGTATGTTTGGTATGAAAGTATTTTAAGAGTATTAAGCAATACTACAATATTTAGGAATACCATAGTATTTTAAACAAAAAAGTGTTTGGTTGCAGCCTGTGAAACAGAGTTCCGAATACTATGGTATAGGATAAAATCACAGTATTTTTGTAATTTTGGAAACTGAAGTCCGATCAAAGTTTCTAAGAAAACGGCGCTGCATCGCATCCCCTCCCCCTCTCGCACGTTTTTTTCTTGCTCCCACGCGGACGCCACCTTTCCCCTTCCTGCCGCAGCCAAGCTCCATGCTGGCGCGCCTTCGCTCCCACTGTTGTTCCCCCCGTCGGCTGGCATTCTTCATCCCGCGGGCTGCGGCCATGCCCCACGCTAGCGCCCCTCCTCTCGCATTCCGTGCACCCGCCTCCGGACGCGCCGCGCAGCTGCGCCCCACACCATCGGCCCCTCCTCCCGCGGCCACACCTCCCATCGCCTGACGCGCCTCCCGCGTCCCGTCCTACGGCGCCGCTCCAGGCCCTGTCGTCCGGCGCCGCCGTCCGTTGTCGCCGCGGCTCCCGCTCCAATTGCCATTGCCAGCGGCGTCTCCCCGTATGCCTGCGCTGCGACGGTCTCCCGCACCATCGCGACGGCCTCCCTCCCGCCGTCGGCCGCGCCTCCCCGTCCGCGAGCATGCCCCGCCGCAGGCGGCGCCTCCCCTATCTGCGCCGCACGCCACGCCGCCGGCCGCACCTCCCGGCCGCTCCGTGCACTAAATCATACGTGCATTGAGGTATAAAAATACTATGGTATTTCTATCGTCTATGATTAAAAACCGTAGTATTTCAAAACTACGGTATATAAAAAGTACGCTACCAAACGGGACATTTATATTTATAGTGGGACAGCCGGCTAGTGACGATGTGACATCATTCTAATCCTAGCTCAGATCCCGGCCGGCGTGCAACCCACGCACGTTCCCGCGCCGGTCGTCGGCCCAAAAAAAACACCAACACTGCGCGGGCCACGGGAGCCCCGCGCAACGAAGATGCGGACGTGAAACTCGTATTAAATCCTGGTTGTGGGCTGCCGCCCTATATGAGACATTTGCCCTCAAGTCCGCCGGCACCATCGCAGCCCCACCCGCCAACCGCGCCGGCCGCCACCGATCCATCGCCTGAGAGATCGCCGGACTTCACCGTCGGAGGCTTCAACGAGGATGTCGGGAGCCGGGGAGGATGACAAGAAGCCGGCAGAGGGCGGCGCCCACATCAACCTCAAGGTCAAGGGACAGGTCAGCGCGCCCATGGTTTCCCCCTCCTTTCTTCTTCGCCGCGGCGAAATTGGATGGCTTGTATCGGTTTTGGGATTGGTAGGGTACGAGTGCGATGTCTCGGTGCTATTAGACTCTTGCGATTCGTTTGGCGGCTGACTTGGGTAATGGGTATGGATAGATTCTTGCGATTAGTCGGCGGTTGCCTTGAGTCTGCATAAATTCTTGCGATTGATTCGGCGGGTAACTTGGTTTGAACATTGGACCTTAGAGTCTCGCATGTAGTTTTTCTTATCGCGATCATCACCTCCTGATACTGTTTCTTTGCGACTGACTTTGTGTTAACCCGATTATAAACTGGACTGTTATTACCTTCAGTATTAATTATATAAAGAAAAGCCTTAAAATTGTCTGAAGAAGGCATCGCTTGTTGATCAGTCAATTATCGCTAGATATTTGTAAACAGCAGCAAGCTGGAGCAGTATGCCTTGTGTTGTCTCATGGAATTCACATTATCCTGATCGTCACTTCATAGTTTTGTATCTTTGTTATTGGCTCTGTGTTTGCCGGATGGTGCATCGAACGGTTAATTTTCGAAGTAATCGTTTTGTGTGTGTGGGTTTAACTTGATATCGTGGCATGCGTGGGTTTAACGATAACTTGGTATGCGTGGCACCAGTTAAACTGATTTAGTCAACCTGTACTTGGGAAGCTGGCTGGCATTTTCTCATCTTTTAAGTGTATAGGTAGGTATTTCATTTTATTGTACTGTGTTTGTTAGTGGCTCTGTATTTACCCGATGATACATGCCTAAATCGAATTGTTAGTGTTTGAAGTAATCATTAGGCGCGGGCGTTTTTTATGCAAGGGTGCATGGCATCAACTCACTGTAATAGGGACACCGGCTGATTTCCTGTCTTCCAAGTTTGGGTAGATATTTTTAGTATTCTGCAGTTAATAATTGAACGCTATTGAGTATGTTCTGATACTAGGAAATTAAACCACTGGTCACTGGAACAGTTGGGTTATTTTATGTCATGCTATCCTGTTCCCTGAGGAAATTTACAGGATCGTACTTCATACTAGTCCTTCCTGAGATTATACTGTTGGAGGATATTTATGAAATTGATATGGCCTAGTTACTAATCATTATCAATTGTTGGGTTTTTTATGCCATGCCTTGGCTCACATTGGCAACTTTTGGTAGGAAACCAAATGGACCAAATGGCAGCCAACCAAGCAGCCCCTTAATGTCAGTATTTTTGTTAGCATTGGTTCTTGCAACCCCTTAACTTGTTCATTCAAGAATAGTGAAAAAATAGGCCTCTGCATGTAAGTGGTTAAGATCAGGAGTTCCTTGCTGGAGTACTTGTTCCAATTTTGTCAGATAGCTTCTTTCAGTCCTGTGTGTCATGGCATTAACCTGGTTAAACCTAAACCATTATCATCATTCAGTTGTAGTTGATTTTTATTTTAATGTCAGTATTTTTGTTAACATTGGTTCTTGCAACCCCTTGTTCATTCAAGAATAGTGAAAAAATGGGCCCCTGCATGTAATAAGTGGTTCAGATCAGGAGTTCCTTGCTGGAGTACTTGTTCCAGTTTTGTCAGATAGCTTCTTTCAGTCCTTCGTATCATGGCATTAACCTGGTTAAACCTGAACCATTATCATCATTCAGTTGTAGTTGATTTTTATTTTAAAGGTGCTACACATCTTGTATGCGGTGATTGTACTTCGTAATGCTCTGTAATACTTACTAGTATACTAATTGGTGTATTTGGGGTATTCTGCTTGACGAAGCACTTAAAACGCTTTACTGACACTGACATGTTTCAGAATGTTGGTCTAGGGTCTTTGGTTTGGCTGGATGGCATTCAGCATGTGCAAGTATCACTTTTTCTACCAGTGGCACTAGAGTTGATCATGACCTGGGAGTTTGGAATGATATTATTATGCATCTTATTGATGTATATAATGAAAGGAGGTGACCTCAAGGGTATACAGAGTACTTCAGTTTTTCAGAGGCCTAATATGAACTCTGTTTGTCTGTTCTTGGCTAACCTGAGACATCCTTTGAGTATCATCCAGAAATCTAACTGCATGTCTTAGAATATAGTTGAAACTTTCATTTAACCAAGCTTTTGAACATAGTATATCTTTACTGGTCAAGCCTATGTATTGGTTGTATGTGAAGCATCTTAAATTTCAGTTTGAAATTGCTTTAGGTTACAATCACAAGTATTATTTTTCACATACCTTTTTTTTTTGTTTTGTATATAGGATGGCAATGAGGTGTTCTTCCGCATCAAGAGGTCCACCCAGCTGAAGAAGTTGATGAACGCCTATTGCGACCGCCAGTCTGTGGACATGAATGCCATTGCATTCCTGTTTGATGGCCGTAGGCTTCGCGCCGAGCAGACTCCTGACGAGGTGCGTGTTGCTTTCATACTTCTTCCAGTAGTCACCAACATTGAGACGAATTGATGACTAAGATAAAATCTGTCTGTGCAAAAATTTGTGCAGCTGGAGATGGAAGACGGTGATGAGATTGACGCCATGCTTCACCAGACCGGAGGCAGCGAGCCTAGTGCTTAGAGCTTGTCGCAGAGTCTCGTTTTGTGCCATGCTCTCCACCTCCCGCAGTAAATTGAAGGGCCTTTTTAGTGAACTACCAGTGAAGCTCTGAGACTGGCATTGCTGAAGTACATCAGTAGTATTGTTTAGTAGTATCTGGTACCTTGGCCTGTCACGACTCATTTATCTATCCCCTAATATAACCCATCATGTTACTCCCAATAATGCACCGATGATTTTTGTTTACTTGCTCGAAGTGCGCTTTGATTTACTGATTCCCCCCTGGCCCCTGACGATTTGTGCACGGCGCCGGGTCAGGCTGATGGCTAGTTTTTGTGCTGCAGTGGTATACGGGTGTAAGAAATCGTGTGCTGCACGCCTTTGATTTCAATGTAAAATACTGTGGATGCTGAATGTTTATATAGACATACAAAACACTGACCGTGACGCAGAGAGTAAAAATTGAAATATATGCTGATCAGTCTAATGACTTAGGATATCGTGGTTTGTCTAGTGTTAGTTACTGTATTTTTTACTAGTTTAGTAGTGTAATTGTTTCTTCACCTCTGCTTGCGCTGCTCCTGCACCTTGGGAAGGATGATAGGGAGACAAAGCCCTATTTTAATTAACAAAAGTTCATTTTAAAACCTAGTTCGATTTTCAGTCTCAAAATATGAGATTGGGAACATAGATCCCCAACTACCCAAAACTATGTATCATGTTTTTCAAAAAAATATTAGTGCTCTATTAAGAGTCATGTGGACCTTATTTGCTTATATTTCTAATGTTCTATTTGGATCAATAACACAATAGGTGTAAGAACTAAGAATGAATAAGTTCTAAATATTTTCAAAAGTTCAAATAGAGCATCAACTAAAATATATTTGAAGAAACTGATACATGTTTCATATTTTCCTGATTGAAAATAAAATAATTATATTTTTTTAGAGTTTAAAAAGTATCTTATTTTGCAAAAAATATAAAACCATTATTAAAACGCTTCAATTGGCTTGGAGTGTCTTTTGTTCTCTTTTTAACTAAACTGAATGGAACGTCAAATTGACTCATTTCCTAAAGTTACTATCTTAGAGCTGGTGTTGTACTTGTCTTAGCGTCCTCCGAGATATTTCCTCTGTCTTAAAATATATGGATCTGAATTTATCCTAAGTTAAGAAATCAAATCTTTAACTAAATCTGTAGAAAAATGATAATATTTATGATATCAAATTACCATGTTAGATCCACTATACATTATATTTTATAACCCCTCTGTCCTAATTTGTACTAGATTAATTCATTACTCTATGTATATGTGTTCAATATGTATTTAAATTTATCAACATCCATATGAACGTAGACAAATAAAAAGAAGATTAGAACCCGAGTAGTTCACTTTATTGATATGGTAGTCAATGTTTTTCTCTATAATTATGGTCAACTTAAAAAGGATTCACTTATGACAAACCAAAGATCTAATATATTTTAGGACCAATAAGGGAGTAGCAGCCTGCCTGCGAGGAGCGAAGGTCACCAATGCAAGTCGCAATGTCCAGCTTCTGATGGCACCACTGTGACTGTGAGGTTAGCACAGCAATTTCTTGTATGAATTGAATGGAACTTTTGCATCTCAAATACAATGAAGAACCGGTCCATGTAGCCATGCAGGTGCAGAAATTACAATGCCTTTACACTTAATTAGACTTGAATCTTGATCCATCCGATTTGGATCTAAAAACTCCCATACTCCATATAG
The DNA here is from genome assembly GCA_030272315.1 of Paspalum vaginatum. Lineage (NCBI taxonomy): Eukaryota > Viridiplantae > Streptophyta > Magnoliopsida > Poales > Poaceae > Paspalum > Paspalum vaginatum. The sequence goes on along the minus strand of CM059020.1, from coordinate 43,727,716 downwards.
ATTGGGATGGTCCGGCGCCAGCCATACGAATTCGATTAACGTCGGAAAGACAACAACATTGATTACTGTTGTGTTTCGATTAACGATTGTGTTATTAGTAGGTCTAGGTGGGTGAACACTGAACAGCTAGAGAGAAGAATTAATCCGGAATGAGTTTGATTGTGGAGGATCTGCCACTGATGCACCTGTGGGCGGATCCGCAGTCTGCTTGATTCCGGATGATCTGATCTGCAAGCACGGCCCAACCACTTGCCAAGTTGCGATTTCGAGCCTTTGGCATACAGCTTCCCATAACGTAAATAATACTGTACAGCATGTCATCTTTTTTCTTTCCCATACAGTTGATCTTCTTCTTATTACAGACTGAACAGCGGAAGCAGCTAGCTGCACAATTAAACAAGCATTGTGGGAGGCTCAGAGCTGCATGCATTGCTGGGCAAATCTCCTTTGGCAATGTCTGCGCTCATCAGCTATAGGTCACTGCCAAAGGAGACACACCCCGTAATGCATGGGCCCCGACGTCATACACACACACCGCAGAGGCTGCCTATCTACGTCTGGTATATATATCTTGCCGGCTCGCCTCGCTCTCTGAGATTTACATGTCCGAGATTTTCACATATTTATAGGTGTGCGGTGAGCCGGCGTCACGTAGTCGCGCCCAGTACAAGAGATCGAATCGGCATCATTCTGAGCACAACTATATATTTTCCGATTAATTGAAAGGTAGATATTATATCTGAAAATGAAAGCATCATCAGAGCAGATTTTTTTTTCTGGACTCGTCGTCCAATGGTTTCAGTGCCGTTCGCATTCGATGATCTCTTCTCTTGCCGTCGACTTTGGGACGGTTTGGTTGGGCTCCATGGATCTTCAATTCTGCATGACTGACTGGCTGCAACCTGCAGCGTTATGGCAATTGGTTGGGCCGTGTTCTTGATCTGCTGCTGCTGCTGCAGGATATGCTGCTCTGTCCGGCAGTGGCATATGCTGCCTGCAGAAAGCAGCTGGAAGCGTGGAGAAACCTGTGCCTAGCTTGAGCAGCAGCAGTGGTCAAAGGCCGTATGATCTCTAGCATGTTTTCTCCCTTGCCTTTTTCTCCAGTTACATATGTTCTTTTTACAAAGCTAGACTAGCTAGGTAAATTGTTCGCCTTTACACATGGGTTGAACTAGTTGTTACATGCAATCCAATACACTCAGGCATGATTCATGATCTCTATCATGTATATTTTCATTTCTTTGGTTAGACTAAGACTACGTTCTTACCAACATGCAGCGATCCGCTTGATGTGCGTCCTTGTTACAAGTCAGTGTTGCTGCAGGGAAGAATCAAAGCTCCGTTCGGACCAGCAATAGTGAATAATATTCATTCTCAGATCCAGTAGCATGATATATCTTACCATTACTAATTGGAGAATCTTTTTAGAGCCTCCACGTTAATCCTCACGAGATGCGCTAGAAAAAAAAAATCCTAGAAATCCTAGTAATAATCATAAACATCCCATCATCCATCGATAGTTTAGAATATTAATAGCCATTAGATCTGTTTTTAAGTAATTATCCACATCTACCATTATAAATGGTCTTTGAGTAAACTCTCAACGAAAGCAATTTTTCCTTTTTTTTCAGATTTTTTTCCTATTTTTAAATTTACCCACAATTTTTTGTCAGATTTTTTCCCATTTACAAATTTATCTACTAAATGATTTCATAATTTTTTCTAATAAAAATGCTAGAAACATTTTCATGAAACAGACATTTTGTGCCTAATCTTACTGTCTACGTTAATCCTCACAAGATGCGCTATAAAAAATAAAATCAGTAGAAAGTATCGCAATAACCAGAAACATCTGATCATCAATTGGTAGATTAGAATATATCAGTCATTATATCTATTTTTAAGTAATTACCCACCTCTATCAGTTATGAAAACAATATTAAATAAATTGCTCGTTATGACATTGTGAAAGAAAATATGAAATAACACTCTAAATTTATACCTAATTGCTCATATTTGCTATTATGAAGGATAATACCAAATAGCCCCTCTAATTCATATCTAAATTGTTCACTTATAATTATGACAGATAGTATAATGAACGTAATCCCTCAAATTTATATTAAAAATACATATATCTGCAATCGTATCAAAGATTAACTAAATCAATCAAGATTCAAGCATACATCTAAAGTAGCAAGATATACTATTATAAAAAAACTAAATACAAGAATATATCTATATATGTTGTGTTGTAACATATAATAATAACAATACATTTAATATCCCGCACGGGTTAATACACTAGTTGATCTTAATACGAGAAGTAAAATATCTCAATATAATTAACAAATCGGACAATAATCATCTACCTGCTCATGTTACGACGACGCTTTATTATCGGGAAACTCCATTTTCACCACTTCTGAGCAAAGTGCTGCTCAGCACAATACTATTCCTTTATTTAGGGTCAGCTAGCCACAGCACACAGCAGCATCAACTAACTCCTCTTTATGCCTGGAGCCCGGGGCAGCCTGGTGTTTCGTTCATCAGAAAAGCTCGACCTCCAACGCGCGCCAAATAGAGAAGATCCAATGGAATGTACAAAGGCATATGTACATCAAGGATCCTTTGCACCATGTGGAATGCCTAGGTGATTTCAACAGCAACATCTCCATTAAAAGCTGGCTGGCTGTCCGAGAATAAAATCTATTCATATTCTGTGTAGATATACTATATTATGTCTGTCTACTGGTATAGTTTCTGCTAATTAAGACGGCTGCTTGTTTCATGCTATCTGTGTCAATACCTACACCAACTTCTAAAATTAAAGGCTATAGCATTACTCGAAATACTTGGCGTCCTGAGAGGTGATCTTATCTACATTACGGCACTGAATGAACTTATACAAAGCTCTTGTACTGAACATCAGAGAAAGGCAGGTTGGCTTTCTAGGAGAACCATTCCACGAGCACATTCCAAAGGAAACTCGATAGAGAGTCCACAAGCAAGAAAGGTTTAGCTCCTCCGGAATAGTCCCCTGCCACGGAGCATATGCCGCCTCATGGCACGCTATATAAACAGGTCAAGGCACAAACATATCCATCAACACAAGCGTCAGGAGTTCAGCAACTTACAGGGAGGGGGCGAGTTGGCGTGTGCTGAACATGAATTACAGGGCAGATCTCCTTTGGCACGGATGTATGCAACAGAATGCACACATTCATATGCTAATCAGGGAAGGGTAAGCTTGATTGGGAGCTGAAGTTGCAATCCAAATTGTGCAAATATGACAGTATCCCTGTGCGTGCCAAAGGAGAATTGCCCTGCGATTCTAGGTTCTGCAATTCTGGTCTGACAGTGTGTTTACATCCAGTTAAGCGCAAATATCAGATATGCGGACAGTGTAAAGATGGTTCTTCAATGCTAGTGCAACTATCATGCTATGTGTTCAGATAATTATTCCCGTGCTAAACTATACCCAGTAAGCATTTTATCTATAATTTCCTGTATGTTCTAGTACGTATGAATCAGGTGATAGTGGTTGCTGAAATTATTCTGACTAGCTTGCAGGTGTCTTCATCCTTCAGGATAATGCATCAAAGAAGCTATATGTCCTGCTGACCCCGACCGCTCAAGACAAGGACGGAATTCATCTTCAGTACATGTGAGTTTTCTTATTTTGCTACCAACGCAAAATCATTCCTATCTTCCTAAGAACACATTTTTCAGAGATAGCAAATTAAGCTGTACTGTTTGATATACTCTGGCAGATTGCCAGCATATGGTTTTCTTAATTTTGGATCGACCTTACCAGACTATCCGTCGTTATCGGTGAAAATGATGGAAACGGTGCTTCTACCTCACTTGCACACGGTCATGGCAGCAGAGCTGTTACACTTCGCTTCTACTTAGTTCATTTTGAACTTTAACACATATTGGCTACTGCAGCACTGCTACAGTTCAAATTTTGCATACGCACGGTCGTTTTTATGCTCTGTTGGAGACTTGCAGAGAGCCTTAGCCATGCGAAGCATGAGAAGCTGTGAAGCACCCTAACCCTACATTAATAATACATACATTCCCTTGATCCCTTCCATCCTCCAGCCCACAAAGGTCCTGTTTGCTAGGGCTTGTACCAGATGAGGGTTTGGTTAGTAAATGATAAAGTTTGTATCATACCCCAACATTAAGACATTTTTCTAGATCTAAATGTCAAGTGTCCCGCATGAGTCAAGGGAAATAATTAGCACATATAAATGTCTACAGCTATAGGTGCTTGTCAAGTTTGTCTCTAGAAATTAATTTTTAGATATGGATGTTCTAAGACGACCGTCTCTATAATTGTAAACTTTTATAGGGTCTCTCCACAGATTGATATTTGATTTTCCATCAGGTCACATTTTACAACCATCTGATAGTCCATCGAACGGTTCCCTAAGATGACTAAAGAAATCCAACCTATAAGTCTCATTTTACATAACCACATAGGATGACTGATTAAATTCAATCCATCAGTCACGTATCAAAATTACATAACACAATGTAAAAAGTTACAAGTGCAATAATAAATAGTATTTTATATATCTTTATGCAGCGATTTAACAAAATAGACAGAAAACATACACAAACCCACATCTTTTTTCCACCGACAGCAGGGTTGATGGTCATAGGGAACAATACAGAGTCGCTAGAGTAACAATGGGTTTGTGGAGAAGAATTTACCAAATTCGATTGTATTTTTAAGTGTTTTTTATTTCCTTGATATAAATCAAGTTTTACCCCCGGTGTCTAATATTTCAAACAACAAAGTAAACCTTAATGCAAATCTAATGTCTGAAGCGTTACCTAGATTGGATTGGAGGAAGTATAAGATACACACTGGAGCATCTTTTGTCAAAAATGAAATAGATTGGACTTCAATGCAAATTCAATTCAAGTATATCTTCAATTCCATTTGATTTGAGGAGTTTGACAGGTGGATGCCGCTAAAATCCTCCACAAGACGAAATCAGTAGCCAATTGCAGTGTTCGATAGTACTAGTATGTATGTATGTATTCAGACAGATAGGAACAAAACGTGAAGTAGAATACTCGATGAGACAAATTAGATGGATTGTTTAGCACTCGGGCGAAAGAACGATACATGAGGTCCTTCTGAATCATGCCAACTTGCAATGGTTTCAATTTAAGACAACAATAAATATCTCTCGACCAGGCAATGAACCATGAAATTCTACAAGCCACATGATTAAAAAAATCCTAGAGCAACAAGATATACGAATTTAGATAGACAGAACATGGATTCCTCACAGATGAAAGTTAGTCCTCTAGTTTCTGCCATATCAGCTCGTCGTGGTCGTTGCAATGAGACGATGATACAATAGTCATCAGTCAGAAACAGTTAGACGCTTGAAGTATCCGGAACAAGTACTTTCATCTGACAAGTGCTAGAGCAAGTTCTAGAGCTGAAGTAGACTTTATATGACTTAATATCCAAACCACCACACCAAACTAGAGCAAGTGAAAGGTTCATATGGCTTTAGGGTGCATCAGAGAAGCAAGGGTATATAAGGATACAGATGCGCAGAGTTCTCTCCCAGTTTGTCGACGCTACACGTTTTCCCGTTACTGAAATCATACGAAAGAAGAACCCTTTCCATCCCACACAGAAATAAAAATCAAACTATCCTCTGGATGGATTGCATACACCATGCAAAACATTCTTGGACTACACATTACGTGATGCTTCATGGTCCACTTGTGTGTAGCGTAGTCCTCAAGAACCCAGATTGATAGCCGACAATCACCGTGTCGTCCACGGTCCATGTGCACAGCATACAAGTTGCCCCGAGACAGCCCGATGAAATCAAAATGGCACGGGGTAGCGATGTTCCCCCATGTCTTCCCATCAATGTCCAGAGTGAGTATCGAAGATGGAGAACCAGGCGATGTCAAGTGCAGGGTGCCGCTGAAAAAGGCGCTTCTTGAATCTTGACTTACAATGGCATCGTTGCCCCACCCGCTCTGCTTGTACGCCCAACTCTTGGATTCTGACGAGTATATTTGCACGCCGACGACTTCTTGCAGCAAGCCGAAATAGACAGGAGCGTGCACAACCAAGAACACTCTGAAGTGGGAGGACACGGCTGGGTCGAAGCCCAACAGGATGATTTGGCCCAACCACCGCGTCTTCATCTGTGCTACATCTGGCAGGTCGATCCAGTTCCCGGTCGCAGGGTTGCAAACAAAATATCGAGTTCCAGCTGGAGCTGGAGCTGGATCCAATATACCTGTGCCCAAGGCCGCGATCGCACAGGAGAAGACCATTGCAGGTGTCGACAATGTGCACATATATGTCCCTGTGGCTGGCCGGCAAGAAAGAGAGCAGGGGGTCCTCAATGGGTGCGCATCTTTCGGACGTCCTCACAAAGCGCATGGAGGGGCCGCTTCTGTAGAAGTTGTAGAAGAAACCCGACAGCGTCTGGGGACACCGGCTACGGATGCCGCGATCGGAGCAGAGGACAAGCCATGACCGGGAGACGCACTTGAAGCGGCAGAGCGACCTGTAGGGCACCCGCGCGAGGATCTCGGCGATCATGTCGTCTGGGAGGCTGGCCGCGCGCCGGCGGCGGCGGCCGATGGGATCCGAGATTGGATTCTGCATGAAGGTGTTGTGGTTGTAGCAGCTTGGAGGATCGCGGCGGCGGTTTTTTTTTTTTTTTTTTTTTTTTTGAGGGGGGCAGTCGGCACTTTATAGGCAGCAGCCCCGGGCTGTGGGCCGTCATCGGCCTGCGCCTCTGGGGTTCCTGTACATTTGTACTGCTCTTTGTAAAACTGTACTGTAATTTGAAAAATTGATAGAGACTCAGTTTTTTTCCATAGCAGGACAAGCCCGAAATTTCATTACTTCACGAACGAAATTACAGGCAGTTCAAGGTACATCCAATTCAGCAACGATAACCTAGGTCACCTGCAGAAAGCACGAAGGGCACTGGCTTCACCCAACCAGGGGACTTAAGTACTTTCAAGCCTAACTGAAAACAACCAGATGTAAGGATTTTGGGCTTTTTTTTTTTTTTGTTCCTGCTCAAAACTAACCAAGTTTCGAGCATTCCAAACAGCCCAGCATTAAGTTGCTAAGCCAACCACATAAAAAAATATATTACAGCATGGCGATGCGTTGGACTGGTACATGAGCCTGCTCGCTTTCTCCGTCGCCCTTCTCCAACTTTCTTTGTGCACGGCTGCAGCCTGCTGCAAAGCGGTGGTTCTCTACACGAGGTGATAGCAGTTGTCAACGCTGTTAGTTCAGTTTGCTTTGAAATCAAGCAGAATGGCCTCTACGCAAATTCAGTTACTGCATAGGAGGAGTTGTGCAGATTAAGTTGATAGCATACCAGGCTTGTTTGCTGATTTTCCTTTGCAATCTCTAAAATGCTGGCGTAAATCTTATACTTGCGTTTTACTATGTGTAGCATTTAGCGTTCCAATACTATCATCACAAAATTGTTGTGCTCCGAATCAGATTACTCTCTCTTAGAGACTTATCACCACATTCTTTTTGACATTCTGTAGAGACTTCGGCTGGATAAGATGTGTCTGATAGCCAAAAAAAAACAAATGCTTCTCAAAACTACAATAAGCCTAAATTTTGTAATTCTTTTGTGTTTTTTTCTTTTATGTCTGTCATTTATCCTACAAAAAGTTTTGCTCGGGTGCATTCGTTGGATTCCTCGACACTTGTAAGTCCAATGCTCCGCTAGCCATGGTGGATCATTTTCTAGAAACATCAAGTTCTACAATGGCTCAACCCAAAGTAGGCGCGGCCCGTGTTTCTAGTTTCTTCTAATCAGGTTATATTTACTAAGAATAACATTTTGAACAGTCAACCACAAGAGCATCTTAATTTTCAAGGGGTCTTTTAGCTTTCAAGAGCATTTTATATGAAGGGCCAAACTGCCTCCCCTACACAACAAGTGGTTATACATAGACTTTCCAACCATCTCCTGAAAGTCAAATTCAAGCTCTTATCAGCTTTATGAGATAAAAGTATATTTTAAATCATAGCAGTTCACAAGTATATTCAGCATACATGTCATGTCACAATGCCTTGTTTTTGATATAGTTCAGTACAAAATGCCTTGTTAACTAGTTATCCAAACGGTGCAAAGCAGATATATTCAATTAGTCAAAACCAAGACTGCCCTGAGTTACAATCCTAGGCCGTAATTACCAACTCGGATCCGTGTTTTCGCTGACATCATCTCACTCGAATAGTCTCATCCGCCTTGTGGAAGATCGATCCTGGCGTTAAGGCTGGTCGACCTTTCACCTAGCTCCACGTGCGGGTCACGACGTACCCGTCCCATATGCCAAGCTCCTCCAGCCCATGCACGTATATTGTTTCGTCTGATAGAGTCGTCTTCTCCAGCTCCAGCAATGCCTTGGCCTTGTTGTTGGTCGCCGAGCACCGCAGCACAAGAACTCCGCTTCTATACTCCATTCATTCAAGCTCGACCCTTCATTCACTCCTACAGGCCCAGTGCATGGGTAGGGATGGCAGTGGGGCTGGTTCGAGTCCAAAACCTAGACCCGGCGGGGGCGGGTCTACATTCTCCCCCGCGGGGCTACGGGTTCGGGGACCTGAAAAACAGCGGGTTTGGACAGGTTTCGATCCCCACCTGCGGGGAACCCGTGGAGCCCCGAAGTGAAGAATATGGCCCAAGTCATTGTGACCAGAAGGCCCAAAAATGGCCCAAAAGCCTCCCTCGAGCCGCTCCCACACATCTGCTCGCCCTCGGCCCTCTACGCCCTCGGCGCCTTGGTTCCCTGACCCCGCAGCGACGCAGCCCCGCTCCCGTCGCCTTCTGCTCCCGCGATGGCGCCTTCCGCTCCTCCCGCAGGCCATAGCACCACCGACAGCCGATGCCACCCTCTCCTCCCGCGGTGCCTCCGACTGCAGCCGTCAGCGTCTCCTCGCTCGGCGCCCTCCTCGCGCGGCACCGCCGACTGCGGCCGTTGCCATCTCCTCCCACAACGCCGCCGACAGCAGCTGTCGCCTCTTCCAGATCGGCTCACCGTAAGCCTCCTCCATTCTTTCCTTCGTTCTCTCCTACTTGGCCGATCCCTCTTGTTCACTCATGTGCTCCATCTCTCCGCCTCGGTGCCTCCGCAAGCCGACAGCAGCAGCAGTAGGAATGCAAGATCGAAGGTTGAACTTCGGGTGTCGGGTTCCCCGCCGGTCTCGGGTCCCCGGCGGGTTCGAGGACGGGTGGGGTTTTGCACCCGCAATGGAGTTTAGGGCGGGTGCGGGTTTGAACTTTGGGTCTCGGGTTGCCCCAAACTCGCCCCGTTGCCATCCCTATACATGGGTGACGAGCACATACGTGTCCAAATAGCGCATGCCGTGCTGGCCCAGCACGGCACAGCTTCACCATGCCTAGGCACGGCACGGCGAGCTCTCGTGTTGTGCCGGGCCGGCACACCGTGCTGCCTTTCTTGCCCAGCATGGCACGATCAACCTTACATGGGCCATGCCGTGCCGGAGGCTTGACTAGCCCGGTGGTGCCGTGCCGTGCCTGTGCCTAGAACAGATTATAGAACATTCAACTCCATTCATTGCAATCTCAACAGATTTCATATGTTCAAACTCTAGAATTCAACAATCCGTCACCAAAACTCTAAAATATGAGCTAGATCATCCATCAGATCATTCAAGCTACTTAGCTAAATCATCCAAACATTCAAATCATCACAGGACAAAGCAATCTCAAAATATTAATGGAGCATTAGTGCAATGCTGCCTCATTAAAAACCTTCCTAGGTAAAAGCTCACACCTCGTGAGAAAACCTTAGGAAGAAAAGTACAGCCAGCTCCTTATATCAGTTCATAGTCCATGTCCATAGTTCATAGTCCATTACAATTACAAAACATAAATAGATATTGGATAGCAAGAACTGCAAGAGAGAATGAGTTCAAGCTCTCCGGTTGTGCCTCATTCCTCCTCCCTCATCCTTGTCTCGGTTAAGTTGCTGCTGCCTTGTCCTTCTTCCTTGCAACTGCATCAGCTCCATTGTCTCCTTCTTGCTCCTTTCTCTTTCTACCTAGTGATGTTTTTTGCTCATCGTCTAGGTACATAGCTTCAAAGGTTGCTTCAAGCTCCTTTGTTTCCTTCTCCATAGTGTGTTGCTTGTGCAAGTCAGCCAACTCCCAGTCCTTGAAGCATGAGAGAACCTCCACCATGTCTAGTGCTAGCCGCCACCGCCGCTCCTCGAGGACCCTGGCAGCTAGACTAAAAGTGGATTCTGAAGATATAGGAGGTGTTTGGATCCGGGAGCTAAACTTTAGCCCATGTCACATCGGATGTTTGGATGATAGTTAGAAGTATGAAATATGGTTTAATTAGAAGACTAATTACACAGACGAGGACTAAACGGCGAGATGAATTTATTAAGCCTAATTAATCTATGATTAACGAATGGTTACTATAGCATCATATTTGCTAATCGTAGATTAATTAGGCTTAATAAATTCATATCGCAGTTTAGTCCTCATCTATGTAATTAGTTTTATAATTAGACTATATTTAATACTTATAACTAGTGTCCAAATATCTAATGTGGCGAAGCTAAACTTTAGTCAAGGGGATCCAAACACCACAATCAAAACATCTTTAGCAAGTATAGATAAGATAGGATAAGTCTGATTATGGCACTACCACCAGTTTAGAAAGTTGAAATCAGGTCTAAACTTAACCTCAGTGTCACTATCAAGGTAGAAAAAGAGCTCAGATAGACCTGAACTACCTGATGTACTACCTGCACAATTACCAGGAGCTGTAAAAGCTTCCTCATCACCATATATATCATCCCAGGCCTCAGTGGCCATACCAGAACCACCTCCTGGCATTGATGGAGTGCTCAAGCAAACATCACCAAACCTAGATCTTGGCGGTCATTATAACCCATTTCGACCACCAACATTCCATGTTCCAAAGGTGATTTTATGCAAAGTTCATACATATTAACCGGTTTCACGAGTTGTGTACAAAAGTCTTGCAGGAACACATGTCACGGTGCAAAAACATACAAAACATGGTGAACCAAGAAGGAAGGCTGGATATGGGCTAAGGACCTAGGCCGCCCAGCCCATCTCCAGGCTGCCCGGCCTGCATCCGGTTCCGAATTGCACCATCCTTCACCTGCATGCAAGAGCCAACGTGTCAAACACAAATCCACCGTGGCAACCGAGAGAAGAAGCACAAACACATCGAAAGGCCTCCACCTCACCAATCCAGCCCACGGATTGGTTAAGTCAGCGATCCAGGGGAGTCCCATCCAATGGCTAAGGAAGAGACACAAAGCGAATCCAATGTTTGCGGCAAAAGCACACAAGGATAACCGCTAACCGACCTACAACCGCCTTAGGGAGTCAATATCAACTGAAGGATGAAGTAAGACGGTGGATCCAAGGGCACCCCAAGCTGCCCAGCCTAGGGTGGGGCTGCCCGACCTGGCCCATGCTCTTGTAACCGCCATACCGACCCTACAAGTACCCCCTCACTTCCTTGGTACTGTAAATACCCCCTGGTAGCTCATTTGTGAGGTGCGTGTGTGGATGTAGTGGCATAGTAGCACTTGGTGTGAAGTGTATAGTGTGGAGAAATGAAGTTATCCCTTAGCTTGTAGAGAGAGTGCCTCTTGTATCAAGGACTTGTATTCTCAGCGGAAGGATATTCAATTCCAGGATTGAGTAAAGTTCCTTGACCTCTACCTTTATTATTTCATACTTACTTTGCTTTCGTACTTAGTCTTATACTTGTCTGTTTACGGGAACCTTGTGCATGCTTATAGTGTTGCCTATATAGTAGTGATTGCTTTTCTAGCGCATTACCAGTTAGTAGTAGACTCTTTGAGTGGCACGACGGTGTTCATACTTAGAGTTTATCTTGGTTGGTCGGCTATCCCATGCAGCTCTGGTTGGTAGACACATTAGGTGACAGCTTTGTATCTTTGTATGCTTAGTATAGTAAGGTGATCTAACATTTGTCGAGAACCTGCTCCCCTATCTTTTATCCTCTACATTGCTAACTTCACTAGTTCGGTTGGTTGTGTTACGTGTTATTATACTCCTCATTCTCTGTGGATTCGATACCCTGGAATATTGGGTGAAAGAGCTACAACGCGTTTACCGTGCACTTGCGGAATTATATCTGAAGGCTAAGGAACGCCAACACTAGACTCATAAACTTGAAACATCTTAGTTAACTTGGCATGAATAGAAGATGTGTATCTACCGTAATCTTTACCATTAAGAACACTCAACTTCTGCAAAACTTTATGAAACCCCCTCATCTTAGCTCTAGGATCAAGAATAAAAGCAAATGCATAGAGGATGGGTATCTTTCTCCAGTATTTGAGAAACTTAGATTTCACAGGAACAACAGCAGGTCTTAGCAGTTAACGGTTCTCATATGCATTTAGATGCCTAGCAATTTTCAAGATATGATGCAGCATTAATGATGATATAGGGTAATACACACCAGATAGTGCAACAGTTGAGTCATAGAATAACTGAAGGAAAGACAACAGCTTATCTGCAATAGCCAAGGGATTAGGAGTCAGTGAAAAAGAGCCATCCTCTTTGCGAGGATGGTTTGTTTCAATCCACACAGAGAAGGTACTTTGATAAGAAACTAAATGCTTAAGCATCATATAAGTAGAGTCCCATCTCACATCCATGTCCACTCCAAACTTATGAGAGCGAACACCAACACACAAGCAATACTATTTATAAGAAGCAATGCGTTGATTTGAAGAATTCAATAATGTAATAGCAGTCCTAAAATCCTCAAGATATGGTACCAAACGTTTCGAGCAACTCTTAACAATCAAACTAATGATATGGCAAGCACAGCGCTAATGCAAGAATACAGCACACAGATCCTCTTCATTCCTACTAGGTTTAGGCATAAAATGACCCATGCAACCAGAGAATATACGTTTTAGAACATCCAAAGCAGTTTTGTTAGATGAAACATTATCAAGCACAATAGCAAAGATTTTATCAGTAATACCATAGTCATTTGCAACCATTTCAACATGCTCATCAATATTAAGACTTGTATGAGCTACTTCTATAGGTCTAAGACCAAGCAACCTCTTTTCTAAACACCAATCAGAGTTCACAAAATGAGCAACCATAGAGATGTAGTGTTTTTTAGCTTTACCAGACCAAATATCAGATGTAAGCGCAACAGAAGAAACAGAGTTCTTCAGGACATCAACTAGCTGTTCAACACGGTCATTATAAAGTCCAATCAAGTCTCTAGCAGTAGTTTGCCTAGAGGACTTAGCAAACCTAGGATTATGAGCATGGGAAATGTATTCTTGAAAAGCATCAGATTCACCAAAGCAAAGAGGCAGGTCTAGTCTAGCAATCAAACGGCAAAGCTCTATTCTAGGAACAGAAGGAGAGTACTCCTAGTGCACAATAGAACCATCAGCATTAAACTTAAGCAAAGCCTGGGTTCTACTGGATCTATCCTCCTCCTTCTTAGCAGGGCAAAGATCTAGGTGACAGATCAAGTGCCCAGTACTAGAAGAGGATTTAGCCAACAAGGTATTCTTGCAGTGGAGGCATATGGCAGATACTCTAACTTTCTTACCTCCCTCCATAGCAGTCACCTCCTCAAATTCTAGCCAGACCTTGGAGGTTGGTCCTCTCATCCTCAAGCGCTTACCAGATGTACTCGTCGCGGCCGTCCCCGTGGGGCTCGTGGATGCGGTGTGCGTCCCCGTCTCCGTCCGTGCCTGCGCCGGCGCCATCTGCGTCGATGGCAGCACCTGTGCTGCTACCGGGGATGAAGCGTCGGGCATCATCGGCCTCGTTCTGCGCCTCAAACTCCCGCTCCTCGGCGTCGGCCTCGGCGGCAACATAGTAGTCGCCGTCCATGGAATCCTCATCCATGTACATTGCTGCCTCCTCAGCCGGCGTCTTCGACTCCCTCACAGCCACGCAACACCGGATCTATGGAAGAAAGCCCATAGCCAGCGACCTGCAACATAAGAACAAGATCAGAGATGTTAGGGTTACGGACTTAGGGTTAGGGTTAGAGAGGCTGGCACAGGGACGAGCAGGACTGGCTCACCTGCGCAGCCGAAGCACCAGATCCACCGACGAGGGGCACCGCCGAACCAGAGCGGAGCTTGGCACAGAACCTGAGCAGATCGAGGGCTAGGGTTAGGGTTACCAAGGCAGCGAGAGAGGGAGAGAGGGAAGAGGATAGAGCGAGAGAGAGTTGTAGAGGATCAGCGAAGGCGTCGATGGCAGCTCGCCGACATCCATCTCCGGTAGGACGGTGGGCAAGGTGAGGCGAGGCAAGGCTAAGGCGACGAGGCGATTGTTGCTAGCTTGGCGGGGGGTATATATACCCCTACCTCGTTGTCGGGCCGCAGTCGGGCCGGCCAGTTACCGAGCCATGCCCATGCCTACACCGTGGGCCGGCCTCGCGGCCCAAGTATGGCATGGGCCTGTGCCGGGCTAGCATGGGCGCGGTGGCCTGCGTGCCATGCCGGGCTTGGGCCATGCTACTCTGTGATGGGCCACGGGCCACCCATGCGGGCCAAACCGTATCGGACATGTATCTTGGTCCTTGAACGCTCTTCTGCTGCGTCGCCTGTTGAGGAAACATGTGTTTGTTTCTGGAGAAGCGGGAGGGATCAGGAACGGATCAAACGCGACGAGGCTATATTTACAGGGAGAGTAAAATACATCTCCGGCCCCTAAACTTGTCAAAGTGGTTCATCCCGGTCCTTAAACTCTGAGACTGCACAGATAGATCCCTAAACTTGTCAAGGTGGTTCATTCCGATCCTTAAACTTTGAGACTGCACTTCCAGGTCTCTAAAGTTGTCAACCTAGTTCATCTAGTCCTTAAACTCAACGCGGATCTCATTTTTTGCCTTATCGGGCGTTGACCCGTGGCCCATGGTGATGTGGAGCTGCCAAGTTGTATGCGACGTGGCAGCTCCGTATCAGCATGGTCCACGGGTAATGCCCGATAAGGCCAAAATGAGACCCGTACTGAGTTTAGGCACCTAGATGAACTACCTTAACAAGTTTAAGGATTAGACGTGCAGTATCAGAGTTTAGGGACCGAAATGAACCACTTTGACAAATTTAAGGACCGGAGATGTATATTTTACTCTTTACAGGGAAGATTGGCTTCAACCTGGAGTGTGGCACGTTACAATCAAACGAAGTTTGGCCTCCACAGCACCATTATCTCACCTTCTACCTTTGTTTCCCTGTTTGTTCAAGGAATTCCTGCCTGAAGTTTTAATATACTACTGTCTCCATTCACAAATGTATATGTATGGTGCAATTGATTTTTTTTTCTAAAACATCCATCCTTCGTTTTGTTTTACTAACGAATCAGCCCACGAATGCCCAGGGGACACAACGGGCAGTCAGTAAAGCAAAGCACACTTCGAGCAAGTAAACAAAAGTCATCAGTGGATTATTGAGGGTAACATGATGGGATATATTACGGGATATATAAGTGAGTCATGACAGGCCAAAGGTACCAAATACTAAATACTACTGATGTACTTCAGCAATGACACAGAGTGCCATAGCTTCACAAGTTCATTCAAAAGGCTCATCTGCGGGAGATGGACAGAATGGCACGAAACGAGACCCTGCAACAAACTCTAAGCACTAGGCTCGCTGCCTCCGGTCTGGTGAAGCATGGCGTCAATCTCATCACCGTCTTCCATCTCCAGCTGCACAAGTTTTTGCAAAGGCACAAGATTTTAGTCACCAATTCGTTTCAATGTTGGTGACCGCTGGAAGTAGGGATGGCAACCGGGTACGTACCCGTCGGGTATTACAGTTCCATACCCGTACCCGCGAGCAAAAAAACTTACCCGCTACAATACCCATACCTGGTCGCGGATATAAATTTTTACCCATACCCATACCCGCGTGAGTAAAAAAACCCATCGGGTAACCCATACCCGATTAAATACCCACTATACACATATTTAAATAGCACAAATATAATTAAAAATGGCATAATTAAAAATATAAAACACTAAACATGAGTAAATAAATTGAAGACAACAATAAATGATATTGAAACACGCAAGTTAACCATATTTTTGCCTAATATACACTTATGTATGCTTAATTATGTAGAATAAATGTATGGTTGAGCCGGGTATAAATTATCCATGGGTACGCGGGTATGGATAGTATGCACCCGTACCCGCACTCGCGTACCCGACGGGCATAAGATTGTGCCCATTAACGTACCCGCGGGTGGAGAAGTCATCACATACCCGCCTTTATATCGGATAAAACCTATCGGGTACTCAGATTTCGGGTACGCATTGCCATCTCTCCATTGCCATCTCTAGCTGGAAGTATGAAAGCACCACTCACCTCGTCAGGGGTCTGTTCGCTGCGAAGCCTGCGGCCATCAAACAAGAATGCAATGGCTTTCATGTCCACGGATTGACGGTCACAGTAGGCATTCATTAGTTTCTTCAGTTGGGTGGACCTCTTGATGCGGAAAAACACCTCATTGCCATCCTATATTCAAGACAATACAAATATGTGAGAGATATAATACTTCAGATTGTAACCTAAAGTGATTTCAATCTGAATTGTAAGATGCTGTAATAGGGCTTGATCAGTAAAGAGATACTATACTAAAAAAAACTCGGTTAAAAGAAAGTTTCAACTATATTCTAAGACATGCAGTTAGATTTCTGCATGATACTCCAAGGATGTCTCAGGTTAGCCAATAACAGACAAACAGAGTTCTTATTGTATGAAAGGCCTCCAAAAAACTGAAGTACACTGTGTACCCTTAAGGTCACCCTTCCATTATTCGAAACATCAATAAGATGCATAGCAGCAACCACAATATCATTCCTAACTTCCAGATCGTGATCAATACTAGTGCTATCTATTAACTGGTTAAAAAATACAATACTTGCACATGATGAATGCCACCCAGCCAAACCACACAATAAGATGCATAACAGCAACTACAATATCATTCCTAACTCCCAGGTCATGATCAGTACTAGTCCTATCTATTAACTGGTTAAAAACACGATAATTGCACATGCTGAATGCCACCCAGCCAAACCACACAAACCCCAGACCCACCTGAAACAGGTCAGTGTCAGTAAAGCATTTTAAATGCATCGTCAAGCAGAATAGCCCAAATACACCAATAAGTATAGTAGCATTACAGAGCAGTACGAAGTATAATCACTACATACATGATGATGTGTAGCACCTTTAAAATAAACTATACAACCGACAGATGATAATGGTTTAACTAGGTTAAGCCCATGATGTAAAGGACTTAAAGAAGCTACCTCATCCTTCCATGACTAAAAAACGTCATATTTGATGGGAGGGAGAGGGGGTATTAGAGAAATTTGGAACATCAAGTAATCCAGCAAGGAACTGCTAATCTTAACTGCTTACATGCACAGGCAAATTTTTAACTATTCTTGAAAGAACAAGCTACAAGGGTTGCAGTAACCAATGTAACAAAAAAACTGACAGTATAAGGGCCTGCTGGGTTGGCTGCCATTTGGTCTCCTACCAAAAGTTGCCAATGTCTAACATTTAACAATCTGAGCTAAGGCATGGCATAAAAAAAAACCAACACTTGATAATGATTAGTAACTAGACCATGTCAATCTCATACAGATCCTCCAACAAAAGGTAAAATTCCAACTTTAAGTTCAAAAAGCAACTAGTATGAAGTATAAGCAAGTACGATCCAGTAAATTTCCTCGGGAACAGGATAGCATGGCATAAAACAACTGTTCACCAAGCATTCAGTGATTCAGTTTCCTACTATCAGAACGTACTCAACAGTGCTTAATTATTGACTGTAAAACTGTAAAAGTACCTATCCGAACTTAAAGATGAGAAATCTGCCAGTGTCCCAATTATAGTGAGTTGATGTCATGCATAAAAAACACCCACACATAATCATTCCTTCAAACACTAACAATTCGATGTAGGCATGTAGCATCGGGTAAACACAGAGCCAATAACAGACAGTACTATGGTATGTAATATCTACCTGGACTTAAAGGATGAGAATATACCAGCCAGCGTCCCAAGCAGTACTATGATATGAAATATATACCTAGACTTAAAAGATGAGAAATATACCAGCCAGCGTCCCAAGTACAGATTGACTAGATCAGTTTTAACTGATGCCACGCATACCAAGTTATTGTTAAACCCACATACAGGATTCACTGATCAACAAGCGGTGCCTTCTTCCAACAATTAGTACTGAAGGGAATAATAGTCCAGTTTATAATTGGGTCAAGGTCAACACAAGTGTATCAGGAGGTGATGATCGCGATACGCGAGAAGGTACGGCTACCGGCCAAACCAATCGCAAGAATCTATCTATTCATACCCTCGCAGGTCAACCGCCAAACGAATCGCAAGAATCTAACAGCACGAGACATCGCACCCGCACCCGATGCAAGCTATCCAGTTTCGCCGCGGTGAAGAAGAAAGTAGGGGAACGCGTGCTGACCTGTCCCTTGACCTTGAGGTTGATGTGGGCGCCGCCCTCCGCCGGCTTCTTGTCCTCCTCCCCGGCTCCCGACATCCTCGTTGAACCCTCTGGGGTGAAGTCCGGTGATCTCTCAGGCGATGGATCGGTGGCAGCCGGCGCGGATTGGCGGGTGGGGCTGCGATGGTGCCGGCGGACTTGGAGGGCTTGTCTTTATATAGGGCGGCAGCCCACAACCAGATTTAATACGAGGTTCACGTCCGCATCTTCCCTGCCTGGGGCTCCTGTGGCCCGCGCGTGCCGGTTCCTCGTGTTGGGCTTTTTGGTTGGTTTAATGTCACGGGTGGTCGTGCCAAATTTTGGACACGATCATATCATATTTAATTTTAAATTAAAATTTATTTGAATAATAAATTATTTATTTTTATAGTTTTTGCATAGCTAAATAAATCATATATATGAAAATTATGTTGCACAGTGTAATTTTTATATAAAGTTAAAACACAGTCAAACTATAGCCAAAGTTTGAATTGGCCATTCAGAGTTCAACCAAACAGGCCATTTGTGTCCCGACGGCTCGGGGCAAAACGCGGTGCGTGGGTTACACGCTGACCCGGATTAAACTGGAATTATAATGACGTCAGCTGCCTAACTATCCATATCTGATTATCTACTGTATTTTCTCATATCATTAATATATGGTATTTTTTTACTATAACATTTATATTAATGACCGGATGAAATAGAAAACTAGCAAAAAAATATATATGTGCATTGCTATGGGCAAAAACCATAGGGATGCCTAAATATAGAGTATTATTTGAAGGTCGATTCTTGACATTTATTAAAAAAACGAAACGTTGAGTCCTTAAAGGGTTCAGTTGAGGGTGAAATCAACTCATTAAACATCACCAAAGTATGGGGTCAACAAAAAAGGTCAAACACATCTGAGTTCTCCAAAATCACCCTATGCTATAGCTAAAATTAAGCTTGGGTAAAAATGTGGATCCCTCGTTTCAATCTTACATTCTAGAAGTCGATAATCACTAATTGATCGCTAAGATTAAAGAATCATTTGTTTATCGAGAATAATCAGAAATTAATTGTTGGCATCAATCAACCGAATAATAGTGTAATATAATAAGAATGATCAAGCTAATAAGAACCAGGCATGATTTTGAGGGATGTCCAAGGTGTGTTTGAGGATGGCAGATGTCACTAACGTCAAATTTTAGCTAGTTAGTCGGTCAATAGGGCTTTAGTCAGTCAACAGATAGGCTAACGACTCGGGTTAACAGTTTAGACTAAATCCTATTATTTACCTAAAAATAATTATATTAAAAATGATTGTAAATCCTCATCTAGGGCCGGGATGAGTGACAAACATCGGACAGTGCCCTCTTTCCTTCGGCACAGGTCTCTCTAAACTTCGATGACCACACCACCAGGTCACACATATTTCCGATGATTCTTGTGATACCTAAGTGCTTCAATATTCTCAATTGGCCAAGAGAGCACATTATTTTTTCTCTTGATTATTATCAGAATCTTGCCTCCTCCTTAATTTATCTATACTTGCCATGTTTTCAACGCTCCTATTGTTACAAAGAATATGTTCTTCTGAGATATACACGATCTGGAATCCAACATATTACTGGCCCACGACACTTTTATGAGACCAGACCGACTACATCATCACGTTGTCCATTTTGCACACACTAACACCTCATTTCCCGTGCATTCTCCTAATGACACATGTACGATCTGCTGTACTATCTAATCAATTGTCCAAAATACACACACACAACCATTCTTAAGCAATTATTTCCGATGTTTCACTGGAAAGAATGGGCTATGATGTTTCTCTGAGTCTCCTACATGTTACAAAATATGTACTGCAGAATAACACTTAGAGTGCGGCTACAATTGCAGAGAAGATAAACTATGGATACCCTACTGAGTTAGCCACATGTAAAATATGGGACGACTAACCCCCAATCCCAACGTTTCATCTTGGGGATCTCACTGAAATGCACCTTCCGCACAAGGCGAGCCTCGATAAAGCTCGTGATCTTCGTGTCCTGATCTTCAGCGCAGATAGCTGCAGTGGAAAATGATATTGAGTCAACAAGAGTGCAAAGTGTCACCACAAACACAAGAAAACGTGTTGACAATGTCTACAACACCTGTCTGGTCGCTGACAAGATATACAATGTCTACAGTTTAATTTAAAAAGATACAACTGCCTACAGTTGCTGCTTTATATCGTACTTGTAGACTAAATATTGTAGTCTTATGACAAATAATCTTATCTTATGACTCTTGGCAGTTGGTTGTTTCATATGTATTATAAGACCATAAATAAAGAATATACATGAATAATGAATACAAATAATACTCTCCAGGAGTAGTCAGTGAGACTGGGATCAACCAATATGTTTTGAGCCACACCCCGCATTTTTTTTGTTACAGACATATATAGCCAATTAACCATGTGACTTGTGACAATATTTTGTCATTTTAGTATCATGACATCTGAATAATAAATGACACCCAGTTACTGGTTCTTAAAGGAAAGAGGAAAAAGAACGAAAATAGTTGGCCTGAGGATGGCGTCAAAATGATTACCTTCCGTCTAGAAGTGCTTGAAGCTTTCCAACATAGCAAACTGGATCTAGGCTCCAATCTCCTGCAAACAGATCAACATTACAAAATTTCAGCAAAAAACATCTTCTGAGGATGGAAAACTCGTATCTTTCACGGAAATAAGTTAGTGCAGAGTGATTTATGCTCCAAGCTTCCTAAACAAAATAGCAACTGTTATGATACTATATGCTGACTGTCCATGGATCGAAGTAGGCCTCGTAAGTCTAATAGTAAATGACTGACTGTGCGTCTGTCTGTGGCCATTTTCATTTGCAGTGCAATAGACACCAATTCCAGGTTGCAAGTAAATACTAGATATAAAACACAAGTATGCAGTGGATGGGCATCTTTAACTACAGAATGATACTGCTACAAACATACCCAACTAGTATAAAAGAGTACAGATATGAATTACTTACAAATTATCTTGTTCTAGCTTTTCTGCAATCGAAATAGCTTTGTGTCTAGACCAGCCACTTTGTTGAGAACAAGCTTCTGCCTGGTTGATAACATGAGCAAGAGATACCTTGCCTCTCACAATGTTCTTTTGTCGACCATCTCCATTATTCCTTCCTCCTTGAGAAATTTCCTGACTCTGTGATGGCAAGCCTTCTCCCCAAACACCCTCTTGTCTTCTGTTTGCTGTAACAATGTCACTATCTAGTTCAGCACGGCAATCCATTTGAGATCCAACTTCAATAATTTCACCCTCAGTCAATATATGTGGATCAGATTGCATCCAGCGTGTTTGATTTGAGCTATCACCCTGTATCACACTGTCTTTTTGAAGCCTCCTAATTAAATTTTCACCTCCAGAAGAAACTGAACTATGCTTAGTGAAAGACCTCCCCAATACCATATTTAAGGAGCCATTCTCAGGGTAGGGAGAAATAACAGGAGCATGAGCCACTGACAGATGATCCTTTGATTCATATCGGATTTCAAGTATTATGGCAGAAGAAAGGACAGATTCAAATGCTTGCAGAATTTGGCCCCTGTACTTCTCAGCTTTGGACTTATTAACTCGAGAGTTGAATACTAATTGTACAGTTGGAGCTGCATGACAAAAATAAAGCAAATGTCAGAAGACATCTTAGAGAAGTTACAGCCATAGAGATTTAACCTTTTTTTCTTGAATCTTACCAGTGCCTAGGCTGACCGAAATCAGTCGACCCTCTCTAGCCAACAATTTTCTTAATGAGTCTGACTGAACATTCTCTAGCACAGCCTGCCAAATCATTTCACTGTCCGTCTTGCTATATCTAGATCCTCCATTCACTCTGGTAGCACCCGTTGACAATACATGGCTGTCTGGAGTATGTTCCCCATGTCTCCTTCCAGCATGGTAATTGATTGCCCTATCGTTGCTGGAACCGTCCACTAGATTAACATCTCTATACTGCTGATTTCCATGGTCAGACGCTCTTGCTAATCCATGATTACCAGGATAGACCTCACTATGATCCATAACAAAGTTCCTTGCTATGTCTCCCTCAGGACGGGTAACCAGACCCTGATTAAGACTTGTACTAGGGGATGAACTTGGCAATATATACTGTTTATCTGGAGCAAGCTGAAGAAGAGCAGCTGTAAGCCACATCATCTTGTCATTAGAGACCCTCAATTGTTTTTCAGCTTCAGAAAGTGTTTTCAAGGCTTGGCGTAGCTTTTCCATATCATCCTTTGATACTGAAATCAGTATATAATTTTTTTACAATGATGTATGCAGTAAAAATATTTAGAGTGGAAAGACTGATTGTGTGATAGGAAAAACTTGATAGACATAACTAGCGCAGCACCGTTTCTAACTCTACATTGCATTCTTGTTGTGAACAAGAGTCATAACTAAATAAGTATGGTCAATGCAAATTGGGGAACATATTCGGAAACAATCAATCATTACTAGAAAACATTGGGCGGTTGGGGTATGGATTTGTTAATAAGCAAGAACAATGCTGCTTACAGGTTGGACGTTTGAAGAATTTTCTTCGCACTCTTTCTCGTGTGAATGTATAGGTGCCAGCAAGGATGTCAGTGATTATTGTAGCAAGTTGAGACATCAGGGCCAGTGGCTCAACACCTGTTTCAGTGATATCTCGCAAGGTTTTCACTGTGTTCACTGTATCAGCAGATAGTGCCAAATCAAGCAAATCAACCAATTTATCATCAGAAACCAAGCCAACCTGTGGAAAAGGAAACAAACGCATTGTTTGATGCTGTCAGGGAAATTGCAAAATACGAACTCAAGATTGCTTCGTAATGTTTCCTGTTGTGACTTTTTTTTTTCTGTTACATGGTTTAGAACCCTTTTTGGGATCTTAAGTGCACTCCTGGAAGTTAGTTTCAAGCTGCAGAAAAGACAGTTGTTCCACTTAAATAAATTTGTAAAAATAGTCATGCACTCAAGCATGCTCAGGAAGCAGGTATATGGGCCAATACAGTATGCATGTTCAAGAACTATACAAGTACAAGCTACAGCTACACCTAATTAGAGATTATTCAGCCATTTAGACTTGAATTTAAAGTTCTGGTATGCTTAAATAATTAGCAATAGCAAAAAAGGGAAAAAAACTCACGAACAAAGAAGCAATATTGATGAATGTTGCTTAGATAACTTACAAGTTCTTGAACAAGTGACATTGAAATTCTCTGGCCAAGCAAACTCAGCTGATCCAGAGTCATCTCTGCATCCCTTAGTGACCCATCTGACCGGGAAGCTATAAGTTTCAATGCATCTCTATCAACATCCAGGCCTTCACTAGTAGAGATCCACAGCAAAGTGTTGATAATGTCGCCCTCCTTCAGTTTGGGGAAAAAGAACTTTTGGCACCTCGACACAATTATATGAGGGAGATCAAGATTGGAGCTGATGAGAATAAAAACCACACGCCGCGGTGCCCGCTCCACGGCCTTGGATATGACACTCCATGTATCAGGGGGCAATGCGTTACAATCATCGATTATGAACACCCTGTGCTGGGATGGCACAGGCGAAAGCATCACATTATCAAGGATATCCACAATGCTGTCCAGGTCTATGCTACCAACCGGCCCAACCTCCAACAAACTCCTACTCTTGCCCAGATTGTGTGCAATACAAGAGGCACATGAATCACAGGGCCTCGGGTGTTCAGCGGAATGGCAATTCAGAGCCTTTGCGAATACCCTGGCACACGAGGTCTTGCCCGTGCCATGCGGTCCGTAGAAGACATAAACCAGCCCAACCTTCTTCTTCAGAATGGCATTGGACAGCGCCTGCACCACCAAGCTCTGTCCGACAACATCCTTGAAAGTCCTCGGAGCATACTTCTGTGTCAAGCTCCGGTGCCGACCACGGTGCGAGCCCTGTGACTTCTGTCCTGAGCGAGCCTCAGACGCGAGGTCGGAATCCAGGTCACTGCTCTTGGAGAAAATCCCGAGCTCCCCAGAGAAACTGCTAGAGATGCCACCGACGCCGCCGCGCACACCGTCGACAAGCAGAGGCAGAGAGTCGGAGTCGGAGCTCGTCGAGGAAGTCAGCCTCGCCGTCACCGGGAAATGCGGGTGCGAACGCGAGCCGTTGATGTGGCCGCCGCAGGAGGCCGCGGAGGTGGCGGGCTCGGACCTCCGCGCGCCCGACGCCGACCTGGGGTCGGACAGGCCGCACGAGAGGCTACGGCCAGCCATGTCGAGGATGGACTTGCCGCGGTGGTGGATGCGCGACCAGTTCCACGGGATGCCGCACACGTTGCGCGACTCCTGGGACACCTGCTGCTGCATCAGCTCCTCGCCACCGCCGGCGCCAAAGAGGTACCTGTTGCCGCAGACGGCCTCCTGGGAGCTGGAGTTGACGGAGACGCGGGGCGCAGCGGCGGGGCGATCTACAGCGCCGGAGGCAGCCGCGCGGCGCCCGGCCCCGCGCCTGAACCGGCGGCGCGGCCGGCGGCCGGGCTTGGGCTGCGGGTTCTCCGTGAGCTGCTCGAGGAGCGTCTTGAGCGCGCCGCGGCCGGGGTCGTCGGCGTCGGGGTCGGCGGCGACCCTGTTGTTGGAGGCGGAGTCGACGGAGCGGCGCGTGGAGGGGTCCCGCAGCGAGCGCGAGCGCTGCAGGGCCAGGAGGTCCCGCATGAGCGCGGCCGAGGCGGAGGCCGAGGACCCCGTCGGGCTGCGCCTCCGCCCCGACGCGCCGTGAGCGTGGTGGTGCCGCAGGTGGATGCAGTTGGTGAGGTGCGCGTGGCCCCGGAGGTGTTGCTCCCCTCCTCCGCCACCGCCGCCGGCCCCCGCTGCCGGCGCCGGCATTGCGGCTAGTTCGAACTCTCCAGTCCTCGCCCCGCCCGCCCCTCTCCAGCAGTACAGCTAGACCATTTCGGGGGCCACAGGGTGAGCCGACGAGCCGTGGTGGTGGTCAAGTTGCGGGGCCAAGAGGTGGGCGCGCCTCCCCTCCCTCGGGCCGAGCGCGGGGACTGGCTGTGCGCCGGTGGCTGCGATAGAGCGACGTGCCGTTGCCGTGGCGTCGGCGTGAAGCGAGGGATCCGGGGATGGCAGAGTGGCAGGGATCCTGGAACGGTTTTTTTCTTCCTGCTTGCAAGCGCCCACAAGGCACAAGATCACACCAATCCCTGCATCTGGCACGCTTCCACGCCACATGGGCACTTTCCTATACGTTATCAGTGGGCGAGATGAGTGGTCGTGCCTTTTGTGCATCCATCCATGCATGTAGAACCGGCCGAATTGACGCGTCTCCAAAAGGCCACGGTGCACTACTGTGGCTGTTCTAGCTTCTTTGATCTAGCCTTGCCTTGTGCCACAGGCTACGTACAGATGCTCTTTCTCCTGCCCTTCACATGGCGGGGATTGGTAAAAGCACGTTTTCTACCGTGGGAGTTACGAGGAAAACGCAGTCAGCATTCTCATCGATGTCGTGGAGTTGCAGGACCGCTTGCTACCATCCTTCCGTGTTTATTCTCTACGAGTATGAATGAATTATGATCCATACGGTCACTCTATTAGCTTGCATCCCCAACTAACCGGAGAGTACAGAGTACTTATTAGGTACTAGTAGCATCGCCGTAAGCCATTTCTTGTCAGATCACGGCCTGCTGTCCCTCACTGAGTCACTGTGCTGGGGCAGCTCGGCACAGTGCCGCACGGGACTGTACAAGCAACACGACGGCCCCCCATGTCTCACACGAGCCATGCAGCCGCGTCTCGACGTCCCCGTACCCGTCCTCGCCCACATGTCCCCGCGACCTCCCCCATCGGACGGGCGCGAGAGGCTCTCCGTTCTCCGCGCCGCAATCGCTGTGCCGTCGTTGGGGCCAGAGACCCAGGGACCGCGGACATGCACGTCGCATTGATGGGCACAAACAATGATCCGGAGGTGGCGAGGGGCGCCAGCGAGGAGAGGCGCAGCCCACGTGGCCGGCGGGCCGAACGGCTAGGAGGGAATGCTAGGCCCACGCGATGTGGCCCAGGGAGAGGCGTGACGGGACAGATGGGTCGCTTGACCTTTGCTAGGGTCGGGTCAGACCAATGCAAGGGCTAGGGCTACGCCGTGTAGCTGTAGCCTCGGCATGATCTGCGCCCCAATTGTTGGGGTGCACTGTGCACAGCAAAAGTTTCGGTAAAAACCCGGTGGCAAAACGGCAGTAGGATTGCCAGTGCCAGACCCAGACGCAGCACGAGCGGCTTTTCTCCCCTGCCACTGCTCCGTGGCATTCGCATTCTGGCTCTGGAATGGCGCAGGGAACGAGGACTGTCAGGTGTCGCTTGTCGCGACACCACCCCACGCGACGCCGCTCTCCCAGTCTCCCTCCACCTGAGTTTCAATTTCCAATCCACCCATCGTGCGGTGGCTGATCTGAGCGACTGAGCGGCCGGTAGGCAACTGATTTGTCTGTTGGAGGTTCGACCTGGGCGTCCGCGATCATTGTTTTTTATTTTCACATAGTTTGTGTTTAACAGTGTTTTGTATACCATTTTCACCACTAGCGACGCAAGGCTTACAGTTGGCAGAGAAAGCTCGCCTGTTAGGTGACGCGGTGAATGAACGCAAATCATCGTACCGTCTCCATGTGACCGTGTACCGTCTGTATCGGAATAAACAAATGCCCTACCTATAATACAAAAATATATATGCTGTAATATTGTTGTTGTTGATAAAATGAAAGTTAATTGTAGATAAAATGAGAAGTAAATTGAAATAGTAATAGACGGATGTCTAGTCCGACGACGCGTCGAGATCGATGGCCCTCGACTGAGGTGCAGGTACACCTGTCACGCACGCGTAGATGCCACTCTACCTCGCCGCAAGTACGAGCGTTAACAACGGTTGTTCGTCCTTGTTTCCTGTTATACTACGTTAACCACTGTCAACGATTGGGCCACCGAGGACCAAGCTGTTCGGCTAATCAATAGTACAGCACATGAACAGGAGTGCTGCTCACTTCAAGCGGACTGATAAGACCCCTGCTTAGCCCGCACCCATAGTGGTAGGAGTAAGAATGCATTAGCCACCGCACTGTGATCGGTCGTTATAAGGAGTTGGGTACGATCCTGATTTCTAACTCTATCTCTCACTACTAGCGAATAACCGGTGCTTTAAACAGGAGTACAGTGGTTAGTACTGTAGTTAAACTGTTTTCAGTGAGGGCTTTAAATGGGGTTCATTCTCTTTCAGGGATGAATCTATATTACTTCATATTCATAGGGTCCAACTGATCGGATAGAATCTGTAAAATCCTTTACAACACATTGTAATGACCTGAAAAAACTCTATTATATAATGGAGTTGGTCTTAATGACCCCGATGATATTTTCGCCTAGTTCCGCCCTCTAATTCATGGTGACATGGCAAGAAGTCAACGAGCTGAGAGGATGCAAGAAGTTTCATAGATGCGAGCATGGAAAGAGTTCATGAAAAAGTCTCATACGTCCATACTTTAACAATAGAATATTATACTTTTTAATGTCATCTGTCTATAACAGACTCAATATAGTTAACATTAATATTTTGTAATAGTACGATGATAATTTGTATTAAAATTTAGGGATGTTTTAAATTATCTTTCACAATAGCACAATAGGTAATTTATATGTAAATTAAAAATACTTTATTTTTTTTATAATGGTAGATTATGTGCAAATTTAGAAGTGAATTGAATTCATCTTTCACAATGGCACGATGGGTAGAGTAATTTATATGCAGATTTCGAGAGTTACTTTATTTCATTTTTCATATTGTCATGTTGGGTAATTTACATACAAAATTGGGTTACTTTAATTGATCATTTATAATAGCATGGTGGTTATTTATATGCAAATTTAAGAGGTAATTTAATTGATCTTTCATAATGTCCTGTTGAGTATTTTATATGTAAATTTAGTAGATTACTTTAATGGTCTTTTATAATGACATGGTGGGTAATTTTTTGAAAAATATAATATACAATGGTTAGCATTATTGGAGGCAACTAAATTTCTTTTTATTTTTTTAAGAATTTCTAAATTTTATCAAGTAGTGCTTATTAAGCAACTCTTATTTTGTGACCTTTAGTCAATAATAATAAGATTTGACGTGACATGCCTATGCTCAGTAACAGTAAGATTTGGGGTAATATTCTTATTAGCCTTGGAAATGATCTGTGCTTTCCCAATTCCCATACGCCTACTGCATCGTGCCGTTCCTCAGGTCCAGGAAATACGCCATCACGCATCCCGGCGTTCCATGCACTGTCAGCACGAATATGTGGTGGGAGCGGTGCAGTTTACTCATAAGTTGTTGGGCACGCGTACGGTTCTGCGTCTAAGATTTCCAGCACGCGGGAAAAAACATGGGAGCTTCCCTATGAAAAGCAGAGACGAGCAACAGCAAATCAGCAATGGTCCATATTGAACAGCACTTCAGCAAATTCAGCGCCTTTTCCTGGTCGTATCGGCAATGGTTCTTCCGCGATTAGGCTCTCGAGCTCTTCAAATCCCATTCTCTATCACTATTCTAACTATTTATTTTTGTCTACAGTATAATATTTATGTCAAACAGTATTTTGAAAAACCATTCGAAACACGCCATTGGCCATAGACTTAGCTTACCGTGCCAGCTTGGCAGATCCGTCCTTTCCCTTCAGAGATCTTCAGATCCGACATTAGCAGGCTGCGCAGGATTCTATGCGTAGCACACTGCAGCTGTTAGCCCAATCATACGCACAGCCATGAATCCATGATTAGTTAGTTTCTTTGGCGGTTTCATGCTAATCTTTTCCTGCCAGCTAGTTTCTTTGGCAGCTTTCTCTTACTGTTATTCTTGCAGGCATTTTCACGACTTCTGTTTGACGCCATGTCGCTGCAACTTTAGCAGTCTCCACATCTTACCCCGTTAATTTTCAGCAGAGACAACCGAAACTTGGATGCAAATTTGCCGATAAATGACATTTTGCAACAGGCAAAGGCGCAGATTTTCTTCACGTGCAACAGATGGATTTATAGGTATAATATGCAGCGAAGTCAGCCCTATATACTGATGTATAAGAACCTTCAGTGGCAGCTCTACAACGGGGCCCAACAAGATAACTACACAGCGCTACAGAGATTCGTATGAGAATCACAGTCCAGGAATCAGCGCCCAAATGATCATTCACATAATTTACGTGGTGCAGTTCATGCGTCTAAGTCTTTGCTCAAGACTCAACCTTCGCGGATCAAATTTGTTGGCTCGCTCAAAACATACTTTGGCAGTTCGTATTTGGCACCTGCCACAGTGTTGCTGTTAGTTTTGAACAACCCGTGAAGAAAATTACCAATTTGCATATAAGATATATTTGCTCACCTCTCTCGTCATAGCAAAGTGTCATGTCAGGGTTGGAAATGATGATTCCAGCACTATCCACTATGGTCTGTGCTAGTGCCAAGTCAGATTCAGCAGCAACTTTAAGGGCATCCCAAATCTCTGGATAGAGATAAGAGTACTCATTAAAAAAGTGATGCTAATTTAAACATCTTTCCGTAGCAAAAACTGAAAATTATCTCTCCCAAACTTTAAAAAAATGGAACAGATCTGCATTTAGTCAGTGTCAACAACTTGTACGAATTGGATTATATTCCAATCCAATGTTTTTCATGTGCAACTAAACTGAAGATTACCAAAAAGGCAACCAGATAAAGATGAACCCTTGAAACCAAGCAATTGAATAAGATCTCCTAGTCAGACTGGGTCCTTATTTGATACTGTTGTGAATCCAAAGGTAATGAAGGTTAATTCAGGGCTCATATCAATTCTAGCTTCAAAATTTGAAGTACAAGTACTGAGTTTAAGTATAAATTACAACATCAGCCAGTGATCATCAAACAAATAAAACAAAAAAGGGAAATAAATGACTTGAGATCAGGAAAATGGGATCAAGTTGAAAGAGTTAAGCTAGATTTATGTGTTCTGTTAAGCTGTGCCCAAATAATTCAGCATACCTTTCTGGCCACCATAATGTGGAGCTGTGTCCCAGAATTCGTCACGCATCTGTTTCAGTTGTGCTGGTGTAATCGGTTGAGTGTGCTTCCAAGCCTTAGGTTTTTTAAGCTTCTTACTGTTCTCTGTATTAAAGAGATAATCATTTAACCTTCATCACTGAATGTATCCAAAGGCAGAGCTATTATGTGAAAAAATTCTGCAAATAACCTGGAACGAAAGAACAACCCACAATCTATCAAGATTCGAGATAACAGAGTGCTAGGATATTTGGTGTAGTCTGATAGGTGAAATCTGTATTCGGGGACTGTTGGTAAGAGATCTGGTTAATCTTTTAGTTAGCCACAAGATAAACTTACAACACAGTTTTCTTCACAAGTCTACTAGCAAGATTATGCCTCATAATTTGCTGAACAGCAAAAGGGCAAAATCAGTCTTTTTCTACACGTCGACTGTGAGCAAAGTTAACAGTAGTTGAATAATCTAGAGTGGCAGATCGCTGTAACTAAGGCTAAAATTAGGAAGATCATAATAGCTAACCCAAAATTGTTCTTAAAATATAACAAGCAGTTGCAGAGAATAAAGCTTATTTTCTAAAATCCAATCTCTAATCAAATACCTGGAACTAGATAGGGCATTAGCAACTGAAAAGGACGTACCCCATTCTGTAAACCCCCACACAAGGTGGGGTTCATGAAGAGAATTATCTGTATAATTCTGCAAAGAGGCACTAGCAATTGAAAATGCAAAATTATTTGATCCATAAAAAAAGCTCTTTGCCCTATTGTGAGAACAAACCGTCACTTCCTTGGTCTCATAATCCATACTTGCTTTTATTAGGTAGAAATATAATAGCTTTTGTCTTGCTAGAGAATATAGCCACCATTTCAGATGCCTTTTTGAACACGATAATGTTACCCCCCCCCCCCCCCCACCACCACTAACCAGTACTATATCACGGTGCAAGAGTTTCTGGTAGTAGCCTAGTACTGACTCCACTACGCTGATGCCTTACCAGAATTGGACAATTGATTCAACAGCTGTGCCAACACAAACATCAAATCTAAATACAAACACCATCGCAGCAGTCCACACAGACGATTCGCCTGTTTGCTAAATTTCCTCTTATTCGACACTCGGAATTCTTACTCGGCTCGTGAATTGATGCCTTGAAGCTATGCGATTTAGCTGTCACATGACAAAGCCCCGCCTGATCAAGAACCAATAAGAGTAAAGAACAGTCGATCTAATCATACTCGTAACTGCAGCGCCAAGAAACGATGCAAACCGGATCTTAGTGACTGATAATTCAGAAGCAAAGACCACCAATCAACAAGGCAAGCACCAAGACGTTACCATCGACTTTGGGGGTGGATCCGGCGCAGCCCATGGCGACGGCCGATCAGACGCTCATGGAACGGGCGCTCAAGAAGCTTCTGCAAGCGGAGCCGGATCTCGCGGCGGGAGAGGCGGCTGGAGGGGGGAAGGCAGACGAGCGGTGGATTAATTAGTGGAAGCAGGAGACGCGAAGCATCAGCGGCATGTGAGAGCCTATGCAAAGTGCAACTGTGGAACCCAAGCCAAGGAGAGAAAAAAAGCCGGTGAGGTGACGTCACCGCGCAGGTGAGGTGCCCGGCCACGTCACCTCAGCTCTCTGCCCCACGTAGCTCACCCCCAGTCTCCATCTAGACGAGCTTCACGATGCTGCACTTGGCCATTTGTAACTGACGCATGGGACCCACAAAGCTGCTAGTAGTGCCGAGGCCCACGCGTCGCTCGCACGTCGCACCTCCCTCCCCGATCTCTCTTCGTGCACCAGCTTTACTGGTCCATGAGTCACTGCCATATGGTCCCCACTCTACAGGCTCTGTTCACACCGGCCCACCGCCCACGTCGCTGGCACCTCGCCCTTCCCGTTTCTTCCCGTCCTGGCGTCCTGCTCCTGCGCACCACCTCTCTTTCGCCATTTCCCTGCGCATCTGGAGCTGCTGTTCTAAACCCCCAAACCCTAACCTCCGCGCCGCCGGCGCCGCCCACCGCCGGAGCCGCAGTCATGAACGTCTTCCGGTTCCTCGGGGACATGACCCACCTCTTCTCGGTCCTCGTCCTCCTCCTCAAGATCTACGCCACCAAGTCTTGCTCAGGTAAGCCGGAGCGGCGATAGGGTTTCGACCTCCCGTTAGGGGCCTCGGTGGTGACAGATCTGGCGACGCCGCGCAGGTGTGTCGAGGAAGACGCAGGAGCTGTACATGCTGGTGTTCGTGGCGAGGTACCTGGACCTCTTCACGGACTACATCTCGCTCTACAACTCGGTGATGAAGGTGGTGTTCATCTCCAGCTCCGCGGCGATCGTGTGGTACATGCGCCGCCACCCGCAGGTACGGAGAACCTACGACAAGGAACAGGACACCTTCCGCCATGTGGTGCTCGTAGCTGCCGCATTCCTGCTCGCGCTGATATTCAACGAGCGGTTCACCTTCCGCGAGGTGATGTCCTTCTCATCATCTGATCTGTTCTGGATTACTCGTTGCATTGTGTTGAATTGATGGTCAGACGGGATCTGCGATGAAATTTTAAGACATTTTATTTTGTGCGCATTGAGAAATCTGTTCTCTTCGTATAAACAAAAGAAACACAGTACCTTTTGCATAGTTATTGCAATATTGATCTATTAAATAACTGCAACTAACATTCTGTGCTTGAACTTGATAAACTGTATGCTAGTGATTTTTTATTGTCTGATAGTTTATGTCAGCCAAATTAGCTGATATATCTGATAGTGATCTGTCTCGAAGTTGAATAAGGCCCAGCAGGCATCAGGCAGCCAATAGACTTTATGTTCAAATTTTTTGGATTCATCTTGTCACTTGGCATGTTGATCTATTTAACAGTGTATCTATCTTACAGTAGAAAACTTGGCAATTAATTTGCTGACGGGTATTGCAATCCCTAGGGTTTAAAACTGTATAAAGAAGAGCAACTAAAACATCATCTTAAGTTCTTAACTCTCTGAAGTCTGAAGTTCACAATTTATTCAATTTACAATTCTTTGCTCCGTTCACGCCCATGTACATTGATCAGCATCTCTTCACACTTTTGTAAGCTTGGAAAAATGTCTTTCCTTATTGTCTTTGCTTGGATACATGATAACAAGAATCCTCAAAATGTAGGTTACATGATAACAAGAATCCTCAAAATATTATATAAGCTATTGCACACTGAACTGTAACTGATCACTCCAAAGTTTCATTGGCAACTATTCTAAAGGCTGAAACTGAAACAATGTTCCTTTGCAGATATGCTGGGCGTTCTCAATCTATTTGGAGGCTGTGGCAATTTTACCGCAGTTAGTGTTACTCCAGAGAAGCAGGAATGTCGACAACTTAACTGGACAATATATTTTCTTCCTTGGGTATGAATATTTTTACTCCCTGTTGGCAACTTGCTGTTTTTCTGGACACATTTGTTGTTTTCAAAGCCTAAAGATGATTCAACTTATGGCATCGAACTCTGTATAATGCTGTAGTCGCTAAATATCATTTAATGGTTCAACCTGCGTTCTTGATTGTTTGTCGCCGGCTAGTTCATTTTGGAACTAAAAAGCGCTAATATAAAATAATTGACACACACATATGATTTAGGAATAAAATAATACCAGGCAATTGCATATAGCGAACTTAATATATATTTTTCTTAGATGTGTATTCATGATACACTGATAGTTTAACTGCTGAATGATGCTCTCCACTTTCTGGAAGAGACTGTCTGAGTGGCAATTGATGCTATAGAAATATACTACTGGGTGATCTCTTGTTATTTGTAGTTCAACAAATTCATATTTCAGAGGGAGGAATAGTGTTGGTTAGTACCGCCCTATGAGTGCATCGGATAGTAATGGTTTGATCTCTTGTTATTTGGAGTTCAATAGTTCATATTTCAGAGGGAGGGATAGTGTTAGTTAGTACTGCCCTATCAGTGCATCATAACTAGTACTGTGTACTTTGGAGTCCAAAGTCCAAACCAGAAACTTAACATTTAAAGCTTGGGCTTCTAGCTCAACTCTTTAGGCATGCACTATATGGTATTATAATTTTGTTTCTTTTATCATATTTGAATTATACTTCGACTATCACTTGGTAGTTAATGTGCAGCTTCGCATATTGTTCTCTGAGTGAAATGCATGGGTGGTCCTTCAACTTACCTTGGAGTGTCATTCAGGTCCATTAACTGTGAAACTAGAGAGTGGGTCCATAAACCTGTTAAGATGTGTCATATAGGTCCAAAGTGCCCAAAATACCCTTGTAGTTTGATATTTCAATATTAAATCTCCACACGGACATGCCGCATGAGCAACTAATCAACTATAGCGGCTTTTTGGGCACTTTGGATCTGGACGACACATTTCACAAGTTCAAGGACGTGAACTGCAGTTTCAATGTTCATGGACCTAAACGGCCCTCCATGACAAGTTTAAGTACCATCCATATATTTCGCTCGTATTCTTTCTGGAAGTGGACAAAATATGAGTTCATAATATATCAAAGTTGCACCATGAAACAAGAACAAATTCCTTAGAAAATTAATTTTATTTCACACTTTTTCAGTTCTCTAGGTACCTTGTCTCTTTATAATAACACTATACTTGTTTTCTCAGGGCCTACCGTGCATTCTACATTCTAAACTGGATTTACCGTTATTTCATGGAGGGTCATCGTAGCCGATGGATTCGTAAGTTGTCACTTTTCTATGATACTGTTTTATCTCACATGTTTTGTCACAATTGTTGTCCACTAATAGTCTATTTCTTTCAGCTTGGCTTGCTGGTTTGGTGCAAACAGCTCTGTATGCAGATTTCTTCTACTATTATTTCTTAAGGTAAACTGAATAATATTGTCAAAAATGTTTTATATTGTCAACATACCTTTTCTTCGTTACTGAGTATTGATCATTGCAGTTGGAAGAACAATGTGAAGCTCGAGTTGCCTGCTTAGCATGTTACTCTGTGCCAAAAAAATGTGCACACTACATGACTCAAAATGTTCTAGAAATTAGTTGATTATATGGGCAAGGAGAGACTTGGTAATGAGGTGAGCAGATGCAGTTGATACTATACCTGTAACCTTGCCTGTGAGAATTGATATTTGTGTTCCCATGGTGAAGTTGATACGTTTCCGAAAGCTAACAGATGCTGCTGCACAGAAGTAGACTAGTCCCTTTTTGTACCTCAGTACTTTTGATATGGAAAATCACATACATTTCAGTTGATCTGTTGTTTACCCATGCTATTTCACCTGCTGTAAACGGAGAATGTGATATCCTAGTTCCTTGTAATGCAGATATGCTTTTGCCAGCTCTGAACTATCGTTTTTTTTTTTTGGTTCGCGAGGTCTGAACTATCCTTTTTTTGTTCTTTCGCCAGTTCTGAACTATGCAGTTTATTCATTATGCAAATGGGAATCGCATTGAGTATAACAATTCAAGTATAGCTCAAAGCTATCTATTACTTATTGAACCTGGACGCACAGGTTTCTTCCTCAGAAACTAAGATGCACGTGTTTATGGAACCTGTATGCACATGTACTTGCCTATGTTAACACACGCTGGAAGTAACATGTGAGAAGCAGAAACATGTTTATTGAATCTAGACTCACGTTTATCTGCTGAAACTATGTATGTAGTACTACCTGTCTCTCTATGTTAACACCCTGGAAGGAGATGCACATCCGTTGAGTGAACATCAGCATGCTCAGCTGAATGCCTATAAGTACCTATCTGTTGACATACGCCTGCGATCAGAAGCAGACATGAAGGAACTGCATTTATAACTTATTTTGTCGTGGATTATATAATCTAGATTATTGAGGATTATATATTCTAGATTATAATGATCTGTACGGTAGGTATCTCCAAATTATATTGGTGTTGTGATAGATTAGTTAGAAATAAGCTAAAATAAACTCTAGAGTAGCTTACGGATTATGCTAATTTGGGTTGTATAGATTAAATATGCTGTACAGCTAAGATGTGTATTTCCATTTAAATTTATTTAAGCTGAATTATATAATCTACTATGAAAACAATTGCCAAATCAGTTAGCGCTCAACGCGTCAACTGCAAAGCCCAAACGCCTGTGTGAACATCGCGGCACCAAGCCGCCAACGTGTCAACTCAAACACTTGCTTCCGTCACCCATTTCATCTCAACCCGTAGCCAGAGCCCAGAAGCATCAATCTGTTTAGCAAATTGAATAATCTCGCGTCGTTGGAGCGTTCGTCTGCTGCCTTGGTCGACTGGCTGCCTGAAAATCGAGCAGTTCATCGACTTGGTCGTCGGCCAAAAAAATCGAGCACAACCCTTCATCGGCTGCTCCGGTTATCGGCCGGTGCATCTCCCGCTAAAAACAACACGCTATCCACGTTCCACACCTACCCCGAGAGCCGCCCCACCCCCACCCGCCGGCACGATGTGCACCCTGGAGCAGCGGGGCCGCGTCTTCGTCCTCACCCTCACCGGCGACGGCGAGCACCGCCTGGGCCACGCCCTCATCTCATCCCTCCGCTCCGCCGTCGCCTCCGCCGCGGCGGCCGCGGCCAAGGCGGGGCCCGGCGCCGCGCTCGTCACCGTCGGCGAGGGCCGCTTCTTCTCCAACGGGCTCGACATCGGGTGGGCCGGGACCTCCCGCGCGCGCCTCGGGGAGCTCGTCGACGCGCTCCGCCCGCTCGCCGCCGACCTCCTCGCGCTTCCCATGCCCACCGTCGCCGCCGTCACCGGCCACGCCTCCGCCGGCGGCTGCCTCCTCGCGCTCTGCCACGACTACCGCATCATGCGCGGGGACCGTGGGGTGCTCTACATGAGCGAGGTCGACATCGGGCTCCCCCTCCCGCCCTACTTCGTCGCCGTGCTCCGCGCCAAGATCACCGCGGCCAACGCGCTTCGCGACGTCGTGCTCCGGGGGAAGAAGGTGAGGGCCTCCGAGGGCAAGGAGATGGGCATCGTCGATGCTGTCTACCCCTCCGCGGCCGAGACGGCGGCCGAGGCCTTCAAGTTTGCCGAGCAGCTCGCGGCAAGGAAATGGGATGGGGGCGTCTACGCGTCCATAAGGATGTCTATGTACCCTGAGGCCTGCAGGTCAGTTGGAATTGTCGAGGAGAGCGACGAGGAGAAGAGGAAGCACTTCGCATCCAAGCTCTGACGCCGTGGCTCGCGAGAGGTCAGTGTTCGCAACTCTGCAGCATTTCTGACGCGGTGTCCTTCGACTTCCAATAAGCATTGTCAAATTCTAGATGAGAAAACATACGAAATTACAATTACAAATCCATCTGTCCTGGTTTTACTTAGAGAATATGGCCGTTCTGTAAACAACTCAATTCAGTACACCCCATCATTTGGATGGTGTTATTGGATTGTATTAAGAATCTGCTTAGTTCAGCTCCAGCTGTGATCCTTGGGCATAGCTTGAATTCAGTCGCAGTTCATCTAGGCTTAGCAGATGTAGATCTTACTACTTGGATTCACCAGCTTTTTTAATATGTGCAGACAGTAACAGTGAAGGGTGAGGGCAGTGGAGTTTTATCTTTCCCTGTCCATCTATTTTGTCATGCATTGCCTACAATTTTCAAGTTGTTTGCCACTTTATCTGATTCATTTATGCCTTTTAGTTGTTTGTATATGCCATAGATTTTATGAGGAATTATTTGTCAGGTTGGGGTGCATGAGTCCTAGAAGGCTTTGACTCACTGTGTCATCTTTTTTGTGTGGACTTGTGGTTATTTTCTTATGATAACTGTTCATTGAGAAAGACATAGGTTTAGGTGTGATGCTAACCTAAAAAACAAGTGATGTACTATTGTTACTTGTTAGTATTTTGAGTCAGACGCTTGCCAATCATGATACAATTGTACTTGTTATAATCACACTGAATTACCGGGCCATCAGATATTATCTATTGTGCATTTGATTTGAAGACCACCTGAAATTTCAATCACTGAGTAGATGTTCTTGCACTTTTTTTCCTCATAATGGGTGAACTCGAATTTCATTACTGTTATGCAATGAAATTGCAGCGATCCACCAGTTTAACCGCTCATGATTGACCCCTTCCATCTATACCATCAATCACCGCAACCAGAATCACCTTCATGGCTTTATCCATCACAGAAGGTTATGGTATTTAGTTGGTACAGAAATGCCCTCAACCAGCGTCTCCTTTAACTGATCTGCAGTTTATGTTACTATATAGATTTTCTTACATAGCATCATTGTACAACTTGTGTACATTTATGGATCACGTTCACAAATCATGTTGGGACAAAGGTGCTGCTAAACTTGGAATTACCTCGTGTCGTTGACACCCTTTTTGAGGGTGGCCTGACACAGTGATAAGAGTCTAGAGTGTCTCCGCTTGTGGCATGGAGATCTTGGGTTGGAACCAACCTCATTTTATAATTGATAAATTGGAACAAGCCTACTGGCAGAATTGATACATAACCTTTTGATGTATAGAAATTCCCTTCCTCAAACCTCACTTGGAAGCTTCCAGCACTGAGTATTCCTTTTCTTTTTACTTTGTTCATGGCCCTGCTTTTGATATCAAATACTCTCACCGTTTCAAATTATATGTTATTTTAGCTCTGTCCTTACTCCTTAGTCAAACTTTTATAAATGTGACCACGTTTATAGAAAATACACGAATATGTACAACACCAAACTACTTTAATTAGATATGCCATGTAATGTGTGCGCGTTGTATGTCTATTCAATATCATAGATGTTTACATCTTTCTATAAATTTAGTCAAAGTTAGATAAGTCTGGCTTAGGACAAAGCTAAAACAACTCATAATTTGGTTGTAAGGAACAGAGGGAGTAAGCAACTGCAACTGCTATGCCGGCCGGTTCGGAATTCTTACAAGCCAACTCTCTACGAGTTTTCTGAGTTCCCACTGAATCAGCCCTTCTTTTCTTTTCTGCAGGTTATGTGGAAGCACAAGCATGGGAGGTTCCTTCCATGGTCATCCTAGAAAATTCCGAGGCATTATTCAAAACTCTAAGCTAGGGCCTTTTTACGATAAGCGTCAAAATAAAATATTTAGAATGTATACTATATATCATGTATTACATAGCGAGAATGTAAACCGAGAATTGTACCTGTTGCTTGAACAATGTCTTCAAACTCTTCTACTGCTGCATACCTTCACTTGAAAACGGTAGTAGAGCAAGGAATTCATCAAGGGTGGCACTGGCTGTTTTTGTGATTTTTTTTTGGGAATGAAATCTTCAGTTTATTACAAAAACAACGGCATGTTACGAACTATAACCATAGTACTACTCGTGCTTGTGCGTGTGGTGGGGGTGTTTATGTAGTCACAACAATAAAAGCACACAGATTTCCTTTCTCAATCTCCTGGAGCTCACCTTGCTTGGAGTATGTCAATGTGCCTGCAGCACCTTCATAATATTCCAGTAACATGTTACGAATACATTGATTTTGCTTACCTGGTAGTGGGAAATCGCTCCACCTTGCTTGAGATGGAAGTTGGCCGGGATGACCGACGTGGGGCAAATTTTAAGAGCCGCTTATGCACCTAAGGATTCTCTCTATCTACCGTATATACATTATTTTGCACTATTATTTAGGCTCTGCCTAATCACCTTGTTGCAACGGCTCAGCTCGCCATGGATTTACATTGCAGTCCAGCAGTCCACCCTCTGATTCACCCTCTCATTTTTCTAGAAACATTGATTTTACATGAAAGGATTTTCTTCTTTCGAAGTTGCTTGCAGTTTTGGATTAGGTCTCAATATTCAAATCAATTAATTTGATGAAACCTACAAAACTGGGGAATTCAAGTCGTGTCGGAGGCTTCAGCCTCTTTTTGTTATTCTCTTCGGTGGAGCTGACAGCAGCAATCAAACCCCACCCACCTGATTAAGCGATCAACATGCATACCCACCTCACTAATTAACTGTCGTTTCGTCTCGCTCGACGCTCGTACGTGTGGGCCCTACGCCTCCATTCCACGTCGGGGCAGTGGGCATGCAAGAGCGACTCG
This sequence comes from Paspalum vaginatum, assembly GCA_030272315.1. Lineage (NCBI taxonomy): Eukaryota > Viridiplantae > Streptophyta > Magnoliopsida > Poales > Poaceae > Paspalum > Paspalum vaginatum. The sequence continues at coordinate 43,687,015 of CM059020.1, read as the reverse complement.
ACAGGTGCCATTGTGCCAACGAGACAGAACGGGCTGCTCTCAAATCTCAAAAGACTCCACGGATTAAAGAAAATCGAAAAAGGAAAAAAAGTCTCTCTGCCCTCTCGACCGTGCGGAGCCGCCGAGCCGGCATCCCCATCCCGTCGCCCCCGCAGCGATCGCGACGACTCGAGCCGGGAAGGGTGACCGCCGCCGCGGCAAAGGGGAGGAGCCCCATGGGAGACAACAAGTCCCCGCTGAGCCTGAGCCCGATGGGCGGGCGCGACCGGGACCGGGAGCTCCTCATCCCGGTCTCCGGCGGCGGCTCGGCGCCCGACAACGGGGGCGAGGACGGCGACAGGCCCTCTTCTGCCTCCGCCGCGCTCTCCTCCTCCGGCCGCGAGGTCCGTCTCCGCCCCCTCTCCCCCGTCCCCCTTCCCGCTCGATTCGAGTAGTTTGTTTTCCCCTTTGCACCCCCTTTTATTCAACTGTTGTTCAGCTAATTGGATAGGGCTAGTATACGGTTTGTGTTGCTCTCGTCGTTTCACCTCGCTGCCTCTCGGAGATTGTGGTGTTAACGACATGAACCAAGTAGCAAGCAGTAGCAATTTATGTACTAAGGACTGAAGAAATGTTTCATGTCGCATTTGGGTGGGGGTCAGGCGGGGATGATACTGGTACTAGATGGTGCATGGCGTCGATTTGGTTTATTTGATCTGTTTAAAATCGACACCTGAGAAAACTGCTTCAGTTTTTTTTTAATGGCATGCCCTGATATTACCACTTAACAGAGTGTTATTTGAAACATTTATTTGGTTAATCTCTAAACTGCATGGAGCGCTTAAGACGAGCTGTATTCCAATTTGGAATAACAATTACATCACAAAAACCGAAGTACAATCTGTTTTTTTGCTCCCACTCTTGCAGTCCAGCTTTTCCTATCAGATACTTGCCTTGCAGGAACTGAGAAAGCATGTTCTCCAAATTAAGCATATCTCTTTGTACTGTATTGATCAAGAATTCAAGATAGAGCAGCTCACCTTGATTTTTCGATCCCCTTTTTTTCCCCTGAAAACAGGCTTTCCATAAGGTTGTCCGCAGTTGGGCTTCGAAGAAGTTCATGACTGGATGGTAAGTCTCTATCAAGATCAGTCTTCCCTCACCTCCTGATTACTGTCTAATGTTTAGCGGTCCAACTATAATAGTACACCTCCTAGTAGCTAATGCCAGGCTCTGTTTCCAGTTTTATACCATGTATTACCTGGTTGTTGTGGATATGTAGCATAACTTATCAGCCACTTGAAAAGTCAACTTTGTAGGTGCAATGCTATGTGGTTGTCATGCCAACATCCATTCCCTTTACTCACCGGAAAAAATAATTTAGGCTGGTGCTGCAATTAGTACATACAAGGAAAAGTGGGACTGATTGTTTCTTTGATTCTCGGTTTTGTTTCTTTCAATAAAAGAAAAAAGGTTACGTTGTAAAAATCAAGAGGTTCGTGGTTGGTGCGAGGGTTCTACATGTTGCCACTTTACTGGTGGCCCTTTGATAATCCAACATTCGAAGTACGGGAGCGCAAATCTAGAATTTAAAAAGAAATGCACCATAATTTTCCAAAAGAAGCATTGTCATGAAGTCCTAATAACAAGGAATTTCCTTAGGCTCTTCTGTTTCCTGTTAATTTCACACATATGATATGGTCCGGTCTCTAGTTTATGCATTAAAAAACTTTTATTTCTTTCTCATGATTCCTGAAATGTCACCCTGCGATTTTATGAACTATGATAAGCAATGACTGGCTTTACATGCGACTTGCAATGATGCTATATGAATTTTCGTTGCATGTGCCTGCCCATATATTAAGACGTTTTTTCTGTCATGACGAGATTGTCCAGTGTAATTCTCTTCCCCATAGCAATAACATTCTACATCACCTGGTGGTTCATTCATTTTGTTGATGGATTCTTCTCTCCAATCTATGCTCAACTGGGAATCAACATATTCGGTATGTGAATTTACTGTTTTTTGTTGTGTAACATGACAACATCAGAATTTGGAACAGCTGACATCAAGTAATGACTCCTTCCATTAAGGGGAAAAAAGGATCACTTTCATTATATGTTTAGTTTGGTTGGTATTGGTCCAAATCACTCTAGATGTTGCTCTTTCATAATAGTGTGATGGTCCATTATTGTGCCTAAAAGTTCTAGTGCTAATTAGTTCTAAAAAGTTTGACTATACACATAATAGTTCTAAAAAGTTTGACTATACACCAAAGGAGTAGACTATAAGTTCTTCTGGAAATCTGGGAAAGTTGCCATGTAAACAAAATTGGTGTTATAGTGTATCTTGTCATCAATGAGAATATTTTTTTTGTTGCTTATCCATATTTTTTTTGCACTCTGATGATGACTCGGCAGGTCTTGGCTTCATCACATCCGTTACTTTCATATTTTTGATTGGTATCTTTATGTCATCTTGGGTTGGGGCATCTGTTCTTAGCCTTGGCGAGTGGATTATTAAGCGCATGCCTCTTGTTCGTCATATCTACAATGCATCCAAACAAATTAGTGCTGCAATATCACCAGGTAAAGTTGTCATCATACTGGTCAATTAGATCAGTTAAGGTGCTGATTAAACTCTGGTTGTTTTTTCAGATCAGAACAAACAGGCATTCAAGGAAGTGGTCATCATAAGGCATCCTCGTGTAGGAGAATATGCATTTGGTTTCATCACATCATCAGTCTCTCTCCAGGTTTGCAAGATTATTACTCAAAACGAGGCTACTTCATCTTGTTTTGGTATATGTTGTTTGTTTTATGCATCTATTGCAGCTCTGCTACCGAGAAATTCTATGCTTCTAGCTAGACTGCTAGAGTAAGGTTGAAACTTAACTGTCCTAGCCTGGGCTGAAGTGAGAAAATCTCACTGTTTCTGTGTTTCAGTTGCAAAATGAGAAGAATTGCAGCAATGACATGTTTTTTTTTTATGTATAGCACATGGTTTTATCTGTGTATATCAACCCTATATTATGTTGTTGCAGAGTTATTCTGGTCAAGAAGATCTTTACTGTGTCTATGTCCCAACGAACCATCTTTACATTGGTGATATCTTCATGGTGAATTCTAAGGATGTCATAAGGCCAAATCTTTCTGTACGCGAAGGCATTGGTAAATTCATAATATCTTCCACTTCAGCACCATTTAATAATTCTTGATGGCTACTTCCGCTAAAAGTCACTAAGCATGATTGTACTCATGTTTTGCAGAAATCGTCGTTTCTGGTGGTATGTCAATGCCCCAGATTCTGTCAACCCTCGACCCGCAGACGATCCTTGGGGACAGAACCGGGCCAAGCAGAAGCTAAAGCTGATACGAGCCCTCCCCTTTGTGTACTTTTTTTACTGGTTGCTAGTAACATTTTCATACAGGCTACCACGAGTACAGCAAACTAGATCCTGAGCACAGGTTTCTGTATATTAAGTAGATGTAGGCGACTGACATGGTTTGGTTGTTTGCTAGACTCTGTACCATGGTTTGTACTACTTTGTAATGCACCCTACGCAAGGAAGACGCATCGCAGCCGTGGCATCGAAGTCTCAACTGTTGTAACATTCGTATCCTATTCCTATTGAAGTGCCGCTTTGCTTGCATTTGAGATTTGACGGTGTTGAGTTGGGTTGTCAACTTGTGGAGGTCAATGTTGAACGAAACGGCTTATTGTGCATCCAGGAGCTACATTCTTGCATAATTTATTGCGTAATCGTGACTTCCTTGTATACGTGGCTGATTTGTTCCAGTGGCAACACCATCCTCGTTGTGCCTCCTGCGTGCAATGTCCTTTGTGTCGATTTCCCAGTATAGACTGATCTTGGTAGCCGTCGTTCATATAGTCTCGTTTCGTTGAAATCTCCACAGCACCGGGGCACAGAAACCGGGTGGGAGAGTGCTGGGCCACGTTTAGACATGCCGAGCCTGAGTTACCATTTTGGGCCTCAGCCCAAACGACGGAAATCTACCGCTTGTAGAGTTAGTTGGGCCTGCTGCACAGCGATGACCGACCTAGGGCTATGCCTATCGGACGGCTGAGCTAGAAATCCCACCGCCCCCGTAAAACCCTAGTGCGCAAGGGGCCTCTATATAAGACGCCCGGCGAGAGCATTTTTCCACGCCGCCACCTCTCCTCGGAAGCCTTCTTCTCTCTTGTGTTCCACATATTTCGATCGTAGGGGTGGATCACAGATTATTTGTGTTTTTGGGTAATCTGTTCTGCAGGTTCGGATCTGCGACCTTGTTTTTTTTTCTCGGATTGGATTTCGGTTTCTTGGTTGAATGGGATTTGAGTTTCTTGTTTGGTTGAGGACGGTGAAGATTGTATCTATTGGTCTCGTTCGTCGTAACTGGCATCTTTTGCCTTGCCGACCATCCTGATATATCACCACCCATATTCCGAGTCCTTAGCAACACTCATAATTCCCTATTATTTTGTTTTTTGGGGTTTTGTTTCTCTTTCTTCTGCTTCTAGATCTGCTATATTTTCTGGCCGATGATTAATTCAAAAATTTGACAAGCATATGTCCGAATCCTTTTATGTGGATAAGACTAATCTTCTCTATGAGGTCGACTAAATATTTGGTTCTTGAGTGTTGTCTTTATTTTTCTTTTCCTTGGATTTGAATCTCAGGCCGAGGATGAATAATTTGGATGTTATTTTGTATATATATGATGTTCTGGTGATTACAAAACCATTACTGCCTTCCTTCTGAGGCCCATTTGTTTTGATCTGTTCTTTCTTTAAGTATATTGCGGGCGTATTCTATTTTTCTTTAAACATCTCGGCTTGTGAGTCGGTGTAATTTTGGTAAGGTCGGGTGATGAGTAAACGTGCATAGTTCAGATGATCTAACCCATGCGGTTGTGATTACTTTGAATAAATAGTCTTTCGCTCCTAACTGACGTCCTTACCGACACCACCAGATCACAGTTGATTTCGGTGCCTGATTGTTTTTTTCATTGTTTTCGTTAATAGTTTTTTTTTTTTTGCAATGGACGATGATGATCTGCAAATACCATCAAACTCTGAACAATCATCTATTTGTTGATTGCACAAAAGCTTCCGTGAGTCTAATCTTATCTATGTTCACCTGCGCATATTCTGTTCTGAATGGAAATTGCTTTCTAGGCAATAAATTAGAGTCTCTGAAGCGCTTCTTCCCGTAGCGTTTTCAGCGCTGTACGTTGCCGAGAGTGATCGGGCTAAGATTCTGGCACTGGCCATCATCTTGTATGGTTTGTGCATTCTACTTGCCCGTACAGTTCTTTCGTCTTCTCCGTTACCCAGTGGTACTTGCTGAATCCTTAATTTTGGGGGTTGTACAGTACAGACGAGCCTTGGTTACAAAACTATTGGTTTAAAACGTACAAAACTATTAAATTTTAAGCGTACAAGGTTAAACTGTACTGGTTAATTTGGTACTAATTTCTTTCACATCTGTTGGAAGGCAGATGTGAGAGAAATGTGAGGCATCTTGAATTTCCCACCAAAGGTAACAGGATATATTTTCCATCCTAAACCAGAGAAATCAGCAGGTCCTTTGCTTTTGTTTCTTGTGTGGGCTATCGATTCCTAAACCATTGTGTTATTTTAGAAACTCGGAAATAAAGCTCTCCACTCGTCGAAAGGTTAATGTAGCAATGTATTGAAAAACAGTTATGCGACAATACTAAGCGGCCCGTATTGTTGCAGGGTAGATTATAGCCCAAACAATGCCGGAGAGGCCCATATTATAGCAAAGTTGGGCCTAGAGCAAAGTCAGCAGCGACTACAACAGCAGACATTCCTTGAGGAGGCCCGGATCTCATTTGAAGACTTGACCAGATTTGGTGATTTCCTTGGTGACATGTGTAGTTTGTCATTGGCGGGACTTGATTTCTACGGAGATTATTGTAATGTTGATTCATGATGCTTGTAAACGCTCCACGCAGCCACCAGTCCATAGCTAGAGGTTCTGATTCAGGATTTCAGGCGGAGCACGCGCTTCACCCCACGACTCGAGTCTTTGCTGTTTTCTTGTATTTCGGATGCCATTCTTTAAATATTTGTAGTGCCACTTCAAACATGACTTTGAGGTAATATATTTTTTAAATAATACACGTAGCTGCATCGTACGTACCACCACGAGTCGCAAGCGTTTACGACGCATCCCGAGAGGATGTAAAAAAACTCACGGTGGACGTGGCAGTTGAGCTGCCTCCATGCAGTGGTTGAGACGTGGTCGCTCGCTGCCTCCCCTCCCCTCAGCTCCTGCGACCTCGCTTGCTCACGTAGTTTGCCCAACGCTTCTCACCTTCCGGCGCCTCCCCTCTCACACGCACCCCACCCGCCAGTCTCAGCTACCTCGCACGCCGTAGCTGCATCTCTCCCACCACACCCGCCGCCGCCTATATATCCCAGCGCCCGGCCCTCCTATCACGTGACGACTACACGCCCGCCGTGCACCCTGCGATCGATGGAAAGCTCTCTCCTTGGCGGCATTGGCAGCCACCAGCAGCAACCGAGCCCTCATCTACCGCCTTCGTACCTCGCCTCGCCGCCGCAGGCAGAGCTGCAGCAGACGTGCGGCAATGATGCCGCCTCGGCTCCGGGCCCGGGCGCGGTGAGTTGTTACCCGCCGCCGGCGGTGGACTGGCCGGCGGCGCTGCTCCTGCCGCGAGAGCCGGGTGAGTTAGGGGGAGCCGAGAGCGGCGCCGGGAGCAGTGCGAGTACTACGACGACCACAGGAGATGGGGATGGTAAGGCCGCGAAAGGTGGGAAGGGCAGCGGCGGCAGGGGGAGGAAGAAGGCGAAGCCGGCCGCGGTTCGCGTTCCAGACGCGGAGCGAGAACGACGTCCTCGACGACGGCTACCGGTGGAGGAAGTACGGGCAGAAGGCCGTCAAGAACAGCCCGTATCCCAGGTCGTCTTTTGTCTGATCTACAAATACAATTTTTCAGTAATTAGCATTTGTTCATGGATGCTGTCGTCGTCTAATGCTAGCTTTGATTTCCATCCTGTGGTGATCGAATGATCGCATTTATAGGCGCTGCTCAAAAACACTGCTACGTGAATAGGAATGCACATAAGCTAGAAATGTAGCAGCACATTTTCAGCAGAGCTCAGTTCAGTCGTGTCCAAACTCCAAACTGATCTGCTGCATGCAGGAGCTACTACCGGTGCACGCACCACACGTGCAACGTGAAGAAGCAGGTGCAGCGGATGGCCAAGGACACGGGCATCGTGGTGACCACGTACGAGGGCGTGCACAACCACCCCTGCGAGAAGCTCATGGAGGCGCTCAGCCCCATCCTCAAGCAGCTGCAGCTCCTCTCGCAGATCCAGCAGTGTAGCGCTAATCAACTCATCGGAGGATCCATCTGACGCAGACAGCCTTGCGGCCATCGTGATGAACTAATGCAAATTTACTGCATGCTTAGTTGATTTCTTATATAGACGACGCAGGCCTGTAAGTGTTTCACGCATGCATGCGCAAATGTGTACTAATAAACCTTACAAATAAATGCATGTGCTCATCAGAATCCTTGTAATAATTAAACTGAAAATTGCTTGTGCAAATCAATATCCAACTGGTTTCTCGTTGCCTCCATCTTATTTTCATTTGCTCCTTTTCACCTTGCTCCACTTCACCTGGCCCAAATCTCTCCCGGGCAACCACGCCCCCTCCTTTCCTCGGCCGCCACCCGGCATCCCCGCCATTGTTGCCTCGCCGATCAGGGGTGGGTTTTGTCATGACTAACCTCAACTGCCGGTCCTAGAGGGGAGGCTGGCGGAGGTGACCGGCTCAGCGGTGGTCAGGGGTCGGGAAGGGACAGCGGCAGGAGAGTGGCGCACTAGGTTAGTGGCAAGTGGCACCGTAGGGCGCAAGGTAGCCTCCAGCCGCGGGTAGCGGATAGAGGCACAATGGAGAATGTGTGGGAGGCCGTAATGATAGGGAGGCACTGACGCCCTAGCTGTCGGCGGTGCGTAGGGCTAGGCGAGCCGCAGCGCGTGGGAAAAAAGAGGAGGCAGGGAGAAATAAGGGAGAGAAAGAGAGAGAGTGTGCGGAAGGATGGGTTGCACCGAGATCCGATCCACATTAGTGTTGGCTAAGAGCCCCCGGCTTTGCTCACAGACATAATAAAAGTTGTTTATTGGGACAATCCACTCCTATCCATCACGCACAACTGTTGCATGGATCATCGAGCATACTATCAGTGTTATAGGGTCCTGTTTGGACAGCTGCGCCAAGGCCCGCAGCCAGGCCACGGTAGGCCGAGGCCTGTGTTTGGGCGAGCGGGAGAGTCTCCTAGCCAGGCCTCGCGAGACCTGGGCGAGCTCGTTAGACTGGCTCTGCTAGGATCACCGAATTGGTGTTCTCGCGTGGCCGGTCCATTTCCAACCCCGCTGCGTCTCCTGAAGCCCTCTGCCCGCTCTTCTTCCCCTCCGCCGCCGGCGAGTCGCTCGCTAGTCCTCTCTCACCGATGAGTCGCCCGCCGCCCCTCTCCTTCCCCTCCGCCGCCGGTGAGTCGCCTGCCGCACCTCTCCATCCCCGCATTGGAGGAAGAGGATGTTGGGCGGACCTCGCGTGGCGGTGCGACGAAGCGGGGAGGAGCAGCGCGATGGCAGGGAGGCCCCGCCGTGGAGATGGGGCGGAGATGAGGGGCTCGCGCTTACAGGAGAGGAGGCACCGGCTTGCTGTCCCGCCAGGCCTCCATGACTGCCCCCAGCGCCCCAGCACCACCACGCGGAGGAAGCGGCTGCGGCGACGGGAACCATCCGCGGCGATGGCATTCGGGACGACAGGGAGTGCTGCGACGACGGAGAACATCCACAACGACGTCTTTCGTGACGACGGGGAGCGGCCGCAACTGACCTCATCCGCGATGACGAAGCGACGACGGGCAGCGGCCGCAGCGACCTCATCCGTGATGACGAGGAGCGGCCACAACGACGATGAGGAAAGGAATCTCGGGGGAGAGGGCCGCCGCGCCCTCTCCCGCGGCGCCGGGAGAGAGAGCCACCACCACGAGCTTGTTCGGCACGCCGCTCTGGCCCTCCCCGCCGTCGTTGCTGAGCATGGCCATCTGGGAAGGAGGGGGCGAAGGCGAGGCATGGGCGTCCGCATCGGCGGCAGAGGGTCGGGCTTGAGGATGAAGGCGAGGGGGGTAGGCGGCGCAGTAGATCGGGAAAGCCGTAGGACTGCTTGTCGCCACCGTGGGACGCCATCGGAGTGGAGGGGGGTGGGCAGGTGGCGGTGTCGTCGGGGAAGGCGAGAGGAAGAGCGGCATCGATGGCGGCAAGGCGGAGGGAGAGCGGGATGCGCCAATGGCAACCAACACACAAGCTAGTTTTGTACACTTTCTCTGGCCATACCAACTAAACACAAGCCAACTTTATACACAACTAGCTGCAGCCGGGCTATGTCCAGTCTGGCCTGCGGAGGCTAGCCCACCGGGCCAACAACCAAATAGAACCATAAGTTATATGCCGTCACATCATCTAACGCGTGGGCTCGGCCTCACCCATTAACTAAAGATGTCGAGAGGATTCAAAGTCACATGATACACACCCCACATGTACATGCATGAAAATAATTTTCCCATCCATAACTGCAGTAGCTACTAGCTAGCGGCTTCAGATGCTCAAACCCGCATTGCTGGGAAATGAATAAATGATGGATTCTGGACTGTTAATTTTGCAAGAATATGATGGATACTGGACCGTCAATTTTGCCGGAAAATCTGGGCCTTATCATCGAACATAATCAACTGGGCTTTTTCCTGGGCCGGTTCAATCACAGAAACGGTCAAGTGGAGCGGCGCCGCCGCCCACCGCCCATGATTGGAGGACGCGGCAACTCCGTCGGCGCCTCCCCGACGCGATCCGCCGCCGCGGTTCCCGGCCTGAATGGATCTGGTGCCCGATCAGCCGAAGGCCGCAGTTGGTGGTGGCCACCGCAAGCACCTGGCAATGCTCGAGCGCCTCTCCAAGCGCTCCTCATCCTCCGCCTCTGCTAGCTCCTCCCCAGCTGAGGCCTTCCTTTCCCGCTTCGCCGGCGCCAAGCTCGCCGCGGAGTCGGCTCTCTCCGCCTGCCGCGCCTCCTCCCCCGAACATCCAGCGGCCGCATCGCTAGCGGCTGCTGCGTCCGCTCTCGACGACATCGATCGCCTCGTCGCCGAGGCATCTCACACGCTGCCCCCCTACGAGCTCCGCGCCGCCCTCGCCACCGCTGCTGACCTCCGCGCGGCACACAGGGCCGCCGCCTCCGAGCTCCGTCCCAAGAAGTCATTCTCCTTCAGGAACAAGAATAGGACTCCCAATAACCCACCACAAGATCCTGCCACCGCATTACCACCACCGTCTCCTCGTCCGGAGCAGCCGAAGCCTAACGCCATCCTGCCAGGGTTCGGGTTCCGGGGCAGGAATGGCGCCACCTTGGTGAAGGATCTGCGAGTTGCTTCGAGTCTCCAACAACAAGGATGGGGATTTCACGCTCGCAGATTTGGTTTCCTGCGAGGTCTATCTCAAGGGCAAATGCCGGGCGCTGTACATCCAGAGGCTGATAAATTGCCGTGTGTTCGTTGGAGCCGTTCCTGGCTCTGTGCTTATAGAGGATGTGGAAGGCTGCACATTTGTGATGGCAGCGCACCAGATCAGGATTCATGAGGCAAGGGTGACAGATTTCTACCTTCGGCTGAGGAGCAGGCCGATCATTGAGGACTGCAGTGGTGTGAGATTTGCACCGCATGCTTTGAACTATGAAGGGATTGAAGAGGACTTGAGGGAGTCTGGGCTCGAGGAGGAGACTGGTAACTGGGCCATTGTGGACGACTTCAAGTGGCTAAGGGCAGTGCAGTCACCAAACTGGTGTTTGGTACCAGAGGAAGAACGTTTGCAGACCGTTGACATTTCGGAGGTCCGTGAACAGGGGGATGGTACCTGAACTGCTTCGGTGGGTTTGCTATCTGCTTGGATTATTGTTCTGGATTCATTACTGAATTTTTGGTACTTCTGGGGACAATGTTTTGGTTTTTTAAAGTTGGATCACTGGTAATGTACCAAGAACATGCTGAATGAATTCACAATATGAAGCATGAAACATTTCAGTGTCTAAACAAGACGAGTGCATTCATGATTCATTGACATGTTTGCGAAATGTGGAGACGTAGAAAAAGGGTTTGTAACAATATGGAAATATGGAAGAGAGGAATTCAGTAAGTTGGAACTCAATGGTCTGGCTCATGCTTTCCATGGTCTTTCCGAAGCCCTTCATGTCTTTCAGCAGTTCAATGGAATCGATATTTTGCCTGATGAGACCATGTACACAGTACACTCGTTTCCTTTCTGCATGCAGTCATAGTGATTTAGTCTGGACGCCTACTATTTAGACTTTTTAAAGATACAAAAATGTAGCCGCGTATGGTTCAGATACACATATCTGGAGCACAGGTCAGATGAATGTAATGTGTGAGTGCAAGTTGTATGCTGGTGCACTTGTTTTGCCTCTGATCAGATCCTTGCTTCATTTGATTTTCAAGATTTTTGTTCATGGCACATGTCTTCCCTTTGAAATAGAGAAATCTGTGTATAATTTAATTTCTGTTTGTACTTCTCTTTTAAATTAGTTAGGTAGTGTTGGTGCTGTTTATATTTGGGCTGATCAATTGATCATTGAACAAGGAGCTCTCGTTTCAGTGATGGGTGTTTTAGAAATTCCATAATTAATTAAAAAGGGTACCTAGTTGCCTACACACATGTGAATTATTGCTGTTAACTTGTATACTTCCAGTTTCAATTGAATACATGTTATTATGTAGCATAAAATAAATTTTATAATTTATCCTCTAAGACACGGTTCATTTGCACTAAAAATGTAGTTCTAGTGTCAGTCAGATCCTGGTCACAGTCTGAACTCTGAGCACACATCTGATTAGTGCATACTGAATCCAATGTTTTCCCTACCTTTTCCTTTATGCTGCAGATATACACCACCAAAACTCGAAAATGAACAAGGGCAAAGCTTTTTAAGTTAGCCAAGGGATTCAGAGGAAGGGTGAAAAACTGTATAAGGATAGCAAGGGAGAGGGTGGAGGAGGCACTGCAGTATTCATACGGGGATTGAAGCAACAGATAGAGGGACATGTGATCCCTTTGGATTGAGCGCATCAATGCTGGTTGCTGGAACGCGCTTCCATGGGGTATGTGCATTGCATCATTTTCTAATCTTAGCCCAAAGTTTCTTGCATGCTCATGCCTCATGCTAAAAAAAATATTAGAGACCCCAGCTTTGTTCCTCATGTACTAGTAGAATAAGCTTCCAGAACCTTGAAGGCTTGAATTCTTGTGTTTCCAGTAGAACCACTGATGTGAGCTTGTGACCCATGCTTATTATATCTCCTAATTGTCTGTCCAGGTGAAGTACGGCAATTTCATGCATGGATTGATGGAGAATATCCATCGTAACAGGAAGGTTCTCGCAGAGCTGTCAATTCATGAGCGAGCCATACAGTTTCAAGGCTGTTGTCGACGTATCTCACAATGCATTTCCTGGAAACAGGCCTGTTCCTGCTAAGGAGGGGCTAGCAAGCATTTGGTAAACGTCTCCTGCCCCATTAGTTGTACTTGATGGCTACATCCGCATCTGAAAGTAACCTTTCAGCTTGTAATGTTACAAAGAGCTTGCCACGGGCCCTTGCACGTGTTATTTCTGGGGTTTTCATTTTGGTGACCTGTTGACAGACCACCTATCTAATAACATGCAGTACCTTGTATCTCATTCCCCTTCGGTATTTTGGAGATTGTGTTCCACTTGCTCTTGAATTCTTTTGGTATAATCAGGTATTGATTACGTTTTGCACTTGATGGACTGCTGAGGCTGGAACCAAGAGACCAGAGTAAGTAGCCGCTCATTTTCAAGCATATGGAAGGAGGATGTAGTTTGACACACTGCAGACCGCAGCCGAGTTGTTCGTATTTGCCTTGTTCTGAAATCATGGCATCATCGTATCGTATCTCTTAAAAATCTGGTGCCTCGGCTGCATCATCGTCTTCTAGAAGGAGTGGCGCTTCTTGAAGACTGCTAAATGCTAATTGGTGGTCACCCCTCACTCTTTGGTTGCGGTATTCAGCTTGTCTTTGATATGGCTCCCATGTTCCAGCACGTCATTTTCCGATTTGACTAGTATTGAAACTGCCACAGTTCATGCTTGCCTAATTGTCTTTGCAAATATGTTGCTTTTTTACAGTTCAAAAAAAATATGTTGCTTTTAACTCTGATCGGGCTTCCCGCCCCGTGCGAGGCCAATCAGTCTGGTGGTGTTAGGTAGGTCGATGACCATCTCAGATGACGGAAAGAGATCTTGTCCTCCTCTCGACGATGGTCGTTGTCGATGCAGTGTGGATGATCCGTCGTCTGATCGGCATCGTACCCATTGTACCTGAGCTGCATCAACAGGAGACCTGCCTGCCACTGACAGGCCGCGCCGAGTTTGGTCAACCGATTGAACGAGTGGGAACCGAGAAATGGTAGTATGGTATGCAAGGTCGGCGAGACTGTAGCATGGTCCAAACCTTAACTACTGCAGCCAAGGACAAACTCGAGACGTTTAGGGCTGGGCTGCTGCCTGCTGGGGTTCTGCTACTACAGTACATGCTAATCTGGATCAGGCTGGGGTGACGGGTGAGGGAGGAACGATTGCTACACCGGGAGACCGACATGATGTGGTACCAAAACTGACCAAACACCTGTTGATTGACACTCTTGGAGTGAAGCTCTTGGTACAAAAGGTTAAAAGCAAGAAACCAAATTACTGGTAAAGAATGGGACCGGAAGGAAGAGACGTCCCTCCGGCGATTTTGAAAAATGAGCGGTAAAAAATGACTCGGTGTTGGTGACTGCACATCCTGTTGTTTAGTTTCAAAAGTCACAAAGTGGTGTGGTGACTGCACATTTCGCTAATGACATTTGCTGGAGCTCTGTTTAGATTGCTTAAAATTAGCTAGCATTAGCCAGCTAAGAGGTGCTAATAAATTCCACACATATTAGCTAATTTATTAGTTCAATATGTTTAGGATCCAAACAAACTAATTTTATAAAATTTCATGTAGCTAAGAGCATTTTTGGAAATAAAGTTTTTAATACTATGGTTTTAGAATACCATGGTTTTATATTGATCATGATATAACTATAATATTTTTTTTACCAAAACCATAATATTCTAGAAAGTAGTTTAGTTCCATAGCTATACTATGGTTTTACTCGTTTTTGCCCACTTAGATGAGAAACTTTCGTATAGAATAGAGTTTACAATACTCCAAAAATACTATGGTATAGACAATACTATGATCTTAAATACATAGAGTTTCCAAACACTTTTTAGCTAAAATACCATGTATTCTTACTTTGTTTCCAAACAGAGCCGTAGTAGTCAGGCACTGCTCGTTTGCGGGGAGTATTTGCGTCTCGGCGCGGGAATGCAAGCCAAACTACACCTGCCATCCCCGCCGCGCCGCGCCGATTCCCGGAAACGAGCGTTCTCTTATTTGGGTGCATCATGGCTTGAGTTACTGTTAGCACCAAATCAAACTCATGGACACTGTTAACCAAGCCAAATTCCAACGTTTACTTCTCGATTGTTCTGGTAACGTTTTTTTAATCATGGGCATCTGAACTACCGTACGAACAATCTATCATGATTCATGAACATATAAACATGCTAAGACCATGGGCGAACTAACATAATTCGTGCAATTGTCAAGCAGGTATACCACATGACTTCACCCGGGCCGGGGGTCTTCCCGCGGCAAAGTCAGATGTGGAACATGGTTGTGATAGCAAGGTCAGCTAGAAATTTTACTTTATTCCCCCATCTAATTTTGTTCTAGTGATTACCAGATGGCCAATCATTTCGATTAATCGCGCTCATGCATGATTCTGGGAACATCCCCCTCTATTTTTATTATACCATATCAGCAGCTGGCACCCAATAATCAAGAGCAAATCATATGCAAAAGTGCCTTGAGGTCGTTCTAGACTTGGTCTTCGAGCACAAGGTGCTTGTTGTCCACCACTACGGATCGCTCTGTTACATTTTCCGTGCTTCGTTTCTTCTGAAGCGGGCGTTGACACAGAAATTCATTTTTAGGGCACACATAAATTCATTGACCAAGCTCTTGTAGCTCAATGCTGTGCTCTTCAGGTAAGTTAAGAATTAACGAATATTTATTAATGGTGTACGAAGGAGATCTTATTTGATGCCTGGTATATAAATCTTTGGCTGATGAGCTGGTTAATCATGCATGGGGTTAGTTGTGCATTGGCTAATCAAATATGCAAATTATTGGACGCATCACAACTCAGCTAGCCTCGTCAATCTGCAGGTAGGTCCCAAAGTGTTGAGACCCCTATCAGCCCTGTCCTACCCTTCGGTGGTTCTCTGCTTGGGTAGTGGTGACCCCGTTGTCTTGTTTTAGTGATCCGCATTCAGGGGTGGTAAAAAGGGTCCTCAAATTTTGACTAGACATTTAAGGATCAGCTTAAAATGAATTGGATCACATTCCTATCCATTTTTAAACTAAAAATCATCGAAAGCTCATTTGAATTGTTTACCCGTATTTGCCACCATCAACAACCATTTCTCTAAAGCCGCTACCATCCACATGTAATAAACCCACATTCTGAAATCCAAATCTCAAACCTTAATGTCACTGGAACAAAATAGCTCAATTGGTTAGACGGAAGGAATGACCATCCACCTAAGCACTAAGTGTGAGTCCCTCGGCAATTCAAATTTAGATGCCTGTTTAATTTTTTTTGGATTTGGCCTGGAAATCCGGGTGCTGTGGGCGGCTGAAATACCAAGTCGTGTCGTGCTTTACCTTTTCCCCGAACTGAAATGATCCACGGGGCGCGGCAGCCGTTGCGATTTATCCGCAGTGTCCGCCGCTTGCAAGACACGCAAGCATTTCCCCTCTCTGCCGTCTCGCTCTCAATCAAAGCTCTCACCATCACCCATCAGTGTGCATGGCGGTAAGCTCTCACCAAGAACTCGGGTACGCTCGGACGAGCTACCGAGCAATGATCGCCCGCGTGGCCGCCCAGGAACCTGGCGTGTCGTGGGTTTAGGATGATGCCGCGCGCGGCTACGCAGCTCCGGCACGGCACATGCGCCGGCCCACGATGGCGACGTCTTTCTCGGCAGGGCAGGGCCAGCCGGGCACGGCGGCAGCAGCGCAGAGCCGGCACTGCCCCGCCCCGCCCCCCCGCGATCTCACCGGTCACGTTAGGTGCTGCGGCTGCGAGGAGCGAGCCGAGACAAGCGAGCGTGCACGAACGCGGGGGGTCTGACGGGCTAACGCCGGAAAGGGAAGTTGTGGCTGCCCTGCGGGATGGATCGTGGACGGAAAGGCGGGCGTGAGCACATCCTGGCGAGCGCAGGCCAGCGGGTAGAGGGTCTGGCTTGGCGCACGCATGCCCACGCGCGCGCGCTAGAGGAGATTCTGCGCTAGAGGAGTGTCCGTCTGGCCTCCGGTGGTTACTGGTCAATTTCCATCCTTCGTCCCTGCCTGCCTGCCTGCCTGCCTGCCCGCCCCGTCGCCCCATCCATGGTAGCCTAGCCGCTGTTCGTCCGGATTCCAGTTCTGGAAGAGTGGAAGTACGCGGACGTCATCACGCAGCTACTCCTATAAACGTGCCCGTTTGACTTGGAGGCGTGGAGCAACGGGTAGCAAAAACCAGAGGATGAAATCTCACTGCGAACGCGAGGACATCGCACTTCGCCGGGCAGCGCAGCGCAGTAAAACATTTTCTGAGCTGGCGCTGCCGGATATTCCGGCCGCGGCGCCGCAGCTCCATCAACGTTTTTTTACGTTAGTTTTCGGGGGCGGCGTCGGCTCTGTGCTTGTGCTTTTTCTCCCCGATGGATAAACTGCTAGTATCCCTGTCTCCCCTTTTCCTCCGCTCGGCCCCGGCTTGGACTGGATTGGGCACGCTTCGCCTCGCTTGTCCACGGCAGGGGAGGGAGGCCGAGAGGGTGCCTTCCTCCACGCACACACGCGCGCAGTCAGGAGAGAGAAATAGGGGAGGGTGGTGGCTGCGACTGCGAGAGAGGAGAGCTACCGCGTTTCCGGTCGCGCCCAGTTGGACTGTTGCGCCAGCTATATATCTTTTCTCGCTCTCGCTCCTACCCAAATCGTCAAAGGAGTTTGGTGGTGGCTTGCAGCTAGCCAGCGCCAGCGCCAGGACCGGGACCCGGGAGGTGAGGAGGGGCTGAGGGTGAGGCTGAGGGCAGCAGGGGAGGGACGGGGTGATGCGGGGAGGAGGAGGAGGAGGAGGGCCGGGCGCCGGCACGCCGGGCCGCCCGCGATGGGGCTCCGGCGCGACGACGCCGCGCTCGCTGAGCACGGGGTCCTCGCCGCGGAGCTCCGACGACGGGGAGGAGCTGGTCGAGGTGACGCTGGACCTGCTGGAGGACGACAACATTGTGCTGCGGAGCGTCGAGCCGGCGGCGGGGGCGGCCGTGGGCGCGTCGCCCTCGCCGGCGGCGGCGCCCCCGTCCGCCGCGCCGTCGCGCTCGCGCTCGCCCGCGATGCGCCGGACCTCCTCGCACCGCCTGCTGCAGTTCTCGCAGGAGCTCAAGGCCACCGCCAGCCGCGCCAAGCAGTTCTCGCAGGACCTCACCAAGCGCTTCACGCGCACCCAGAGCCGCGCGAATCTCGCCGGGGACCACCCCGCCGCGCCCTCCTCGGGCATCGACGCCGCGCTCGAGGCCCGCGCGCAGCGCCGCCGCAGGGCGCAGCTCGACCGCACCAAGTCGGGGGCGCAGCGCGCGATCCGCGGACTGCGCTTCATCAGCGGCGGCAACAAGGCCAGCAACGCATGGATCGAGGTCCAGGCCAACTTCGACCGACTCGCGCGCGACGGCTACCTCTCCCGCGACGACTTCCCCAAATGCATAGGTTCACTTCACTTCAAGCCTTCCTTCCCTTCCGGAAACCGGAACCGATTCCTAACCGCATTATTGGAGTCTCGGATGCAGGGATGACGGAGTCGCAGGAGTTCGCGATGGAGCTCTTCGATACGCTCAGCCGCCGCCGGCAGATGCAGGTCGACAAGATCAACAAGGACGAGCTGCACGAGATCTGGCAGCAGATCACCGACAACAGCTTCGACTCGCGCCTCCAGATCTTCTTCGACATGTAACACCCACAATCTGCGAACCGCTAACCAATCAGCGCTATATGAACACACTCAGTTATTCAGTTCTATTGATGTGTCTACGTTTTCGTACAATTTTATTTATTCAGGGTGGATAAGAACGCAGATGGTCATATCACGGAGGCGGAGGTGAAAGAGGTAAACAATTCCTCGCCGCTGTGCTTGGTGCTTCGCTTGAAAAATTCTCTCTCTCTTCTTGCTGTATGGGGATATTTTGAGAGAATTATTTGGAGTCTTTTGATAATGCTGCTGTCCATTTCTATGCCTCTGTACATATGTACTTTGTTTTTTTGTTGTCCTACAAGTTTATATTCCCGGTTTTACGCATAAGCATTACGGATTTGATAGCTTGGGGAAACATGCCGGCTAATCGAGGCATCCCGGCGAAACTGGCGGGGAAAGCATCCCCACCACCGGCCGGTCTCCACACATCATTTTTTTAGCAATTGGTGTTGTTTGTTCTAGAACGTGGGAGGGCTGTTTCGTAAATTTACTATTGATGGAGATGGAACTGGAGACTGAAAGGCAGTAGTTGGTGAGGGCATTTCCGTCATGCTTCCTAGTCAGTACTCTAATCTGTTCAAACGAGGCGCTTTTGGATTAGAGTTTAATTTATTTAGTTAGCTGAGGTCATCGTGGAAAGGTCCAGGCCAGGTTGTTTCTTTAGGCTACTTTCTTCGAGGTGTGAAAAGGATGGTGGGTGATCCGTTTAATTGAAAACTGCCTCTGTTTTGTTTCCAGATCATTATGTTAAGTGCTTCTGCTAATAAACTGTCGAGACTTAAGGAGCAAGCGGAAGAGTATGCTGCCTTGATCATGGAGGAGCTTGATCCCGAAAGGCTTGGCTACATTGAGGTAAAAAATAGCATGTGTTTTTATCCTTACCATGTGTGATCTACGGCAGGCACATGAATGGTTTCGTGATCCCATCATTATCCACTGATTTGGAATGTGTTTTGGAGAAACATATAACCGCAACGAATAGAGTGAGAGAATGGTGATCATGTCTAGACTTGTCCATTCGTAATTGACACTGCACAGCTGCATTAGCTTATTTTTAACAAACAAAACAACATGGTCGGTCCTCAGTTCAGCAGCACTATTGCTTTTTTGGTTAAGACTGAAAGCAAAAGCTGACCAACTTTTCTATCGAAAGAATCCCATCCCCACTGGGAAGGAATCCTTGGTCACAATCTAAAGGAAAATTTGCATTGCTCCTTCACAGTCAAACCCTCCTACGTAAAATACCAAAATGCAGTAGATGGTCGCAATAACCATCTACCCTATGCTCGGTCTGGGGGACAAGTCTCTTGTTTTATTATCTCTGTAATGCTTCCCTCGTGCATTTTCTGTAATGCCACCTATCTCAAATTTCTTTTGACTACACTGCACAATGGAGTTACTTTGTGTAAAAGGAACGGCTTACCTGGAGACCAGAGTCCTTCTGTCTAAAAATGAAACTATCTGATTTTAATCTGGAGGCTCTTCGATCTTTATATTTAAATGCATTATTTACCGTCTCACTTGGGTTGTGTCTTGTAGAAAAAATATCTGCAGGGAGCAACTGTAGTTGTGATTGAACATATATAATGTCAACATTCTCATAACAAAAAAGAGAGCGTAGCCATGGCAGCTTAAGCTGTTTCCCAGCTATTTTAAAAATCTGAAGAGAGCATCAAACCGCAGCTGTGGTCATCAACACTCAAATAATCTGAATTCCTGATAAAATCCCCCCCCCCCACCCCCCACCCCAAGCTGGTTGACAGCTGAATGAGAATTCCCCCCACCTTCTATTTCATACCGGTTTTGCTGCATACCTCAATGCATGCCTTTCTCTGTACAGCTCATTTTTCTTTAAATGATATTTTTCAGGTCTTCTGCAAGGCATACTAAGTACAATGCTTGTTTAAATGGATAAGACCATTTATTTTTTGAACGAAATAAGACCATTTATTCATACAGAATTATGTGTGAGAAACTGCATCCTACCAAGAAAGATCCAGATTATCATTCATACTGAATCTTTGAATTTTTCCTAATAAAGCACTGTGGTTGTCACTGGGCATCTGCTTCTCCAATTTGTTTCCCGAATGGCACTAATAGTATTTAGATGGACTATTTTTGCCGTAGGAGCATATCTTCCTGATGATTGATAACTGATCTGTCAAATACAAGGCTAGGTGCCTAGATGTTGTTTCTTGAAGGAAAGTTGCCCTAACAATTGCTGCTGAAAGTTTTATTAGATGTCTAGTGCTAATTGTATTGTTTTGAACAAAGTAGCACATCTAGTTCCACGTTATTTAGATAATTTTATACTGTATATATACGTATGCATCGACATAATACTGGCTCAATTGAAATCAAGTTAATGTCCTACCTTTCCCAAGGGAATTATTTCGTGCATGTTCCACAGGACTGGCATGTATTGTGGGCTCATGGGAGCCATGTGCACCATCAGATGCAATTATAATCTTGTGGGGACCATCTGCAGTTTGGTGAATTGTTTGACTTTTGTCCCTTGAATTAATGTGTATGGTTAATCTCAAAAAGAGAGGGAGAAAGAAACAAGAGAAAAAATTATGAACTCTTTCCCCTGTTAATTTTATTGATGTTATTTATTCACTAAGACACTGTCATGGATCATTAATGTTGGTTCCACTTAGGAAATGGTGCGATATTATTATGGTTAAACCAATGCATCCTTTTGTGCTAATAAATGAAATTGCTGCAAGCATTTTTTTTTTTGGAATCTGTGCTCCTGAGTGCAGTACCATAGAAGGATATGTAAGGTTACCTTTAAGTACTAAGCGCTATCCTGATACCTATCCCTATGTAATATTTCTGAGATGTTCGATTGATCTGAAGTATGAACTCTGAAGCATGGATATTTTTGCTTGAGAATCTCCTTACGTATAGTAGCTCCTTACTGTGTATAATTTTAAAATATTTTTCTTACTTGTGGTCCTCAATTCTAGTACTGGATTATTTTTCTCGATCAATTTCAGTACTGAATCATCATGTACAGTACATTTTGAATGTTTACATACCCAATGTATGAGCCTGATCCAGTGACCTGTATGTTGATATCTACTCGTATCGACAAATATCTTGGGATAATGCTCCATTGTTACCTTTTCCCAATTTGATCTGTCTTTAGAGACATGAAGAGCAATTTTGTGACACTGAAAAAAAAGCTTTTGATTGGCATTGCAGCTCTGGCAATTGGAGACACTGCTACTGCAAAAGGATACCTATGTGAACTACAGCCAGGCCTTGAGCTACACAAGCCAGGCACTAAGCCAGAACCTTGCTGGTCTAAGGAAAAGGAGTCCGATCCGGAAAATCAGCAGCACATTAAGCTACTATCTGGAGGACAACTGGAAACGTCTCTGGGTGCTTGCATTGTGGATTGGGATAATGGCTGGATTGTTCATTTGGAAGTTCATTCAGTACCGCAACCGGTATGTCTTCAATGTGATGGGCTACTGTGTTACAATTGCAAAGGGTGCTGCTGAGACTCTCAAGCTGAATATGGCACTTATTCTCTTGCCTGTATGCCGCAACACCATCACCTGGCTGCGGAATACGAAAGCTGCAAGGGCATTGCCATTCGATGACAACATAAACTTCCACAAGGTTAGACTTGAAGTAATTATTTCTTGTCCTTCGAGATGGGGTGAGGTTTAGATTGCTTTTTATAAGATTGTTAGTTAAATGCATTATTCCTTTGCATGCTTCATACATGTGGGATTGATTTTGTCATGTGTCCAGACTCCAGCGCTTTGAAAAGAGACTTAGGCACTACATATTAAATCTTATTCTTAGCTGATTGATCGTTCCTGCTTACATTGTCTGAAAGCTTTATTTAATGTTCCTACAGCCAGGGTCAAGGCACAATCTAAATTCCATAACCCTGTTGAATTGTCATTTTGTGCCTTTATATTACTACCTC
This sequence comes from Paspalum vaginatum, assembly GCA_030272315.1. Taxonomy (NCBI): domain Eukaryota; kingdom Viridiplantae; phylum Streptophyta; class Magnoliopsida; order Poales; family Poaceae; genus Paspalum; species Paspalum vaginatum. The sequence continues at coordinate 43,664,833 of CM059020.1, read as the reverse complement.
CGTTCTCGAATATTTGTCACCGGTTAGTTCATTTCTGAACTAAAAAGCGTCAAATAAAAAAAGGATGGAGGGAGTATATATTAACCAAACTGAATACCCATTGTTCTTGATCAGCAGTATTTTATCCTTAACAAATTAGGCACAAATCTACCCTTTGCCATTTGCATAATAAAGAGCATGATCTTTTTGATGGAATCATACCCATGCCTTGTACTAACCTCCAATCCTCCACCCCAAAAAGAATGCAATCCTAGTTTTGTCCCAAGCCATTTTTTTATAAAGTTTCTCCAAGTTGATAGAGAATATCGTCAAAATCTATGTCACCAAACATATATAATATGAAAATATGTTTCAAGATGAATAGAATTATACTTAATGGACACCATAAGCATTGATGCTTTTTTTTTTATAAACTTGGTCAAACTTGTTTTGATTGACTTAAGATAAAACTAAGATTGCATTCTTTTTGGGATAGAGGTAGTATTCACTTGAAGGAGATAGTACTAGAGATAGAAACATTTGGTTGCTAACATCCAAATTTTGTGTGGGGCTGTGGGTCATGTTTGGACCATAGCAATTTGCTAAAAGTGATAGTGGGCAGTGCCATGTCAAGACAGCTTGTGCCATACCTCCTCTTGCTGAACATGAATGTAACAGAAACTTAACTATACATATAATGGGGTCATTAGTGGTGCCCGATAAGGGCTTTAGTCATAAAAGATCATATGACATGTCATTCAACCAAACCAAGAATATGGCTAAAAGAGTAAAGGTTTTTGCTTGTGTTGTAATGGCAGACTATTGCAGCGGCAATTGTGGTTGGTGTTATCCTTCATGCAGGAAACCACCTCGCATGCGATTTTCCACGGCTCATAAAGTCATCAGAGGTGAAGTATGCTCCGCTGCAAACATACTTTGGGGATAAGAAGCCAACATACCTAGCACTGGTCAAAGGAGTGGAAGGCATAACAGGGGTAATCATGGTTGTGTGCATGCTTATCGCTTTTACTCTAGCAACAAGGTGGTTCCGGCGTAGCCTGGTAAAGCTTCCAAGGCCATTTGATAAACTTACTGGCTTCAATGCATTCTGGTACTCCCATCATTTGTTCATCATTGTGTACATAGCACTCATTATACATGGAGAGTTTCTATATCTTATCCATGATTGGTACAAAAAGACGGTGAGATAATATTCAGTTTTTTCTCTTTACTCTCTGAACCTTAATCACTATATAAGTATCTAATATCTTTCTTTTCTGGTACAGACATGGATGTATCTTTCAGTGCCCGTTGGTCTGTATGTTGGGGAGAGGACTCTAAGGTTCTTCAGGTCGGGGAGTTATTCCGTCCGGCTATTGAAGGTCACCCTTGAAGATTTTAGAAATCCAAGAATTTGAATTTGTTTACATTCCTCTGACCTATATTTCATTTGCAGGTGGCCATATATCCTGGAAATGTGTTGACATTGCAGATGTCTAAGCCTCCCACATTCCGTTACAAGAGCGGACAGTATATGTTTGTTCAATGCCCCGCTGTTTCACCCTTTGAATGGTGTGTCGGCTGTGGCTCTTCTTTGTAACTAAACTATTCCTAAGTGCACAAATTTGTGCCTGTGGACACTTATTAACACTTACTTCCCCTTTCAGGCATCCTTTCTCAATTACTTCAGCACCTGGGGATGACTATCTAAGCATTCATGTTCGACAACTTGGTGATTGGACACGGGAGCTCAAGCGGGTATTCTCAGCAGCTTGTGAGCCACCAGTGGGTGGGAAAAGCGGCCTTCTTCGAGCAGACGAGACAACTAAGAAAGCGTATACTCATTCCCTATATGCATCTTAATACTCAATAATCTGTTTCTGCAATTGGGGACTTCATACTTTGTTTCCTTTTGGAAATACAGCTTACCAAAACTTTTGATTGACGGGCCTTATGGTTCTCCTGCACAAGACTACAGCAAGTATGATGTTTTATTACTTGTTGGGTTAGGAATTGGTGCTACACCATTTATTAGCATATTGAAAGACCTGCTCAATAACATCATCAAATTGGAGGAAGAGGAAGTAAGTGATCTTTCTGATGTTACCAACTGGCTTTTTTTTTTAATTCTTATTTTCTTTGTGGTTTAGCCGACCATCTGTTCAGATTTTCTCACTAATACTACCTCCTGTCATTTAAACATGATGTTTCAAACAAGCCGCAGAAGCTTTTTTTTTTCTTCAACTATCCTTGTCTGAACATCAAGTTTTCTTGACTGGAGGTAATACTAGACTAGGCCAGGAAGGCCGGAGTTAATTTATCCGCCTAAAAATTTGCAGGAAGCTTCAAGTGATCTTTACCCACCAATTGGTCGCAGTAAGGCACATGTTGATCTTGACACCCTTATGAGGATTACCTCAAAACCAAAGAGAGTTCTGAAAACAACAAATGCTTACTTTTACTGGGTGACACGTGAACAAGGCTCTTTTGATTGGTTTAAAGGAGTCATGAATGAGATTGCTGAACTAGATCAAAGGGTATGTATAATCTAACCGTTTTTCTTTTACATATCACGTTGTTTGTTTGTTTTTTTTTTTTTTTTTTTTTTGCAAATTTGTTCTTACAGATGTCCTTGTTCAATCTCAGAATATAATTGAGATGCACAACTATCTCACGAGCGTTTATGAGGAAGGGGATGCTCGCTCAGCACTTATCACTATGCTGCAAGCTCTCAACCATGCCAAGAATGGCGTTGATATAGTTTCGGGAACTAAAGTAAGTTCCGGTGCTCCAATTTGCATCTTGCCATAAAGCGTTGAACTTTACTGTAGTATATGATGAGGAATACATTGGAATATTGCTTATGATCTCATTTTGTTATTGATATACTTTTTTCCCTATCCCAACTTGCTTGGAATAAAAAGGCATTGTTTTCATTTACTGAGTTGCTGTTTTGCAGGTCCGGACACATTTTGCAAGGCCAAATTTTAAGAAAGTCTTATCTAAGATAGCCACCAAACATCCTTATGCTAAGATAGGTCAGATATTTTTCATATTCCTGATATAATTGAAGGATTCCTTTTTATCTGCAATATCATTCTGGATGGGAGTTTTTGTCCTTTATAAAACCTGGGCTAGCACATGTATATAACTAAAAATAAGGAACTTTCTATAGTGAAAATACAGAATCTCCAGTACATCCAACAAAAGCAGGACACATTATGAACAACTTAAAGAGTAGGCATGGTAAAAGACTTTTGCAACAAAAAAGGGCCTTTGAAACTCTACTTTTTGGTTTTTGCTAATTTCATGCGCCCAAAAGAACAATAATCTTGGTACCATCTTCTAAAGTTCTACTGTCTGATCACTGTAAAGAAGGTAATTGTTGTTGTGCGCAGGAGTGTTCTACTGCGGGGCCCCAGTTTTGGCACAGGAACTAAGCAAACTCTGTTATGAATTCAATGGCAAGTCTACAACGAAATTCGAGTTCCACAAGGAGCATTTCTGACACAAGGTAAATACAAAGTAGGGAACCTAGGGGGAGAAGATGTGATGTATGCAAGTCATTTTTGCCTTAACACCCTGTCTTCTTCGCAATGAGTTGGAAAGAGCAAGGGATTCTGTACATGGTGTTGTGTCACCACAGGGCCCTCCGCACTGTGACACCAACACCAATTACAACAGCGACATCCATTGCTTGAGATACTCAAATACAATAAGAATACAGAGAAGGGAAATGGGGGATCGGCTGGTGCCATACACAAGGTTTCCATTGCACTTTTAACAGTACATACCAGGTGGACAAGCAAAGTGGGGATTCCCTCAATAAGATCTCCCATGCATGGAGTCCACAACCACAAATGCGATTTTCTGAGGATGGTTGTGATTGTAAGCAGCGTGATGTAGGACATAGGATGAAGGCCAGAATGTCAGTATGTCACAAGGCTATCGAACTGTATATTTGCATGCAGCCGAGTGGTTGACCAAGGCCACAACTTTGATCTAACTTTGTACTTATACACGGGATGAAAAACAGGGAAAAAGTATAGTTGGTTTTGTAAGTAGTGTAGGTTGGTAGTGACTGGGCCCAGATTGGGGGGCTCAAAATTTCATTCAAGCTTGTTCCATTGCTACCTTGTCCAGAGAAGATGCAATTTTTTTAGGGCGTGACTGAATGTTGACTGTTGTATATCTTACTTTAGTGAAGCTCTTGTTTTTCTAAATCCAACTGTTGTTTACGTTGATGTGGAAGGATTGCATGTGGTAAGGAATCACTGTCTCCTGTCAGATTGGGAACATGTTGGCCTTCGTACCAATGACAAGCAAAATGTGCCAATAATTCAAGCTGATGAAGTTGAACTGTGACTTGCTCCAAAGCCTCAAGCTGCCTCAGAACTAGATGATCCGTGTCCCTTTGAGCCCCCATTTCTTACTCATGTCATGACAATAACAAGTGTAAAGTTTCTCTGAATTTTTCTTGCTCATGTAATGCCCAAAGTCTCCATAATAACTCTAATGTCCATCTAATCTAGTGGCCATTCTGAGAAGCAAGGTATATAAGGGATAAGGGTATGCACACTGATAGAGCTCCCCAAGAGTCCAGATAAAGCAAACTTTCTTCTTATCCATGTCGTACGACACAAGTCTTCTTGGCATGCCTGCACTCAGGTAAACCAAATTACGTTCCGGATGGATTGCTTCCACGGTGGAGCAGAAATAGTCACCAAAACGTGTTTCAAACAGTTAGGCTGCACTGACTTCATGCTTTAGGATCCACTTTTGTCCAGCATAATCATCAAGAACCCGTAGCCGGTCGGTCGCAGCAAAGTGGAGTTTTATCCCTCATGTGCACACCATGCAAGTGCCCTTGAGAGAGCCCAATGAAATCAAAATCGCGCGGAGTCGGCATTTTTCCCCCACGTCCTGCCGTCTATGTCCACCGTGAGCTATGAACAAGATTCAGTGCTCATCAAATGCAGAGTGCCGTTGAAGAAGACAGAGCCCCAACTTGCTGCAGCACCATTACCCCACTCGCACTGCCTGTACGCCCATGCTCCAGTTTCCGACGAGTAGGTCTCCACTCCTGTGACTTGATCCCGCAGCTCGGAGGGTTCTTGGGCGCTCACGAGCACGAACACTCTGAGGTGGGAGGACACGGCTGGATCGAATCCCAAATGGATGGTGTGGTGACAGTACGCTCTCGCCGTCGCTTCTGAGTCCGGCAAATCAATCCACTTCTCCGTCGCCGGATTGCAGATAAAATAGGGAGATCCAGCATCCGAGCGCGTGCGCATGCACAGCAGAAGTCCGTTGCGGCAGTCCATGATGTTCGGATCGGTGTGGCTGGGCGGCAGGAACGGGAGGGAGGGAGGGGTTGACTAAGGGCAGGCCTCTCCCCGACGCGTTGACAAATTGGTGGACGTACCGACAGGAGCCGAGGGGGCATGGCGTGGAAGAAGAAGACGGCCAGGGTCTGGGGGGCACCTGCGGCGGATGGCGGGGTCGGAGCAGAGGGCCCGCCATGACCGCGAGAGGGTCTTGAACCGGCAGAGCGAGGGATAGGGCACCCGCGCGAGGATCTCGGCGACCAGGTCGTCGGGTAGGCGGACCACGCTCGGCTTCTTGCTGGAGCTAGACCTCACCTCCATCCCCGCCATGGTCTCGTTCGATCTGCCGCACCCGCATTATTGGTGCCGCAGTGGCATATGGAGCGCGTTCCTCTATCGCCCGACCCGTCTACCCCATCCTTTTTCGTTAAACCTCCTAGGAGCAGAAGATAATAGGTTAATCAACGGTTCACAGAGTCACGGTGATTTGGGAATACCGTAGCAACTGCCTACAATAAACCATAAAAAGTCTACTTCAGCTTTAGAGGTCTCCCTGTGCTCAAAGGCATGCTTCTTCCATTGCGCACAATGCTGGATATATATTTGAAGAACATGCAAGGAAGCTTTTCAATATGCACAGCCGAAATATTTGAAGAACGCGATGATTTTTGTTTGCACCTTGTAATTTGATTGCACTAATCCATCAACCCATGCTCTGGGTTAGAGTTTTAGAAAATATAGATTTAATCCTTAATAACGTGTTAAAGTTTTAGAAGTTATAGATTTAATCATTTAATCTATAGTAATATTAAAGGTAATTTTTTTTAAAATCATCTTTGATAATGACATTCTATATCATTTATATGCAAATTTAAGAATTATTTTAATTTATCTTTCATGATGACGTATTGGGTAATTTATATACAAATTTAGGTTTTATTTTAATTCATCTTTTATAATGACATGGTGAGTATTTATATGCAAATTAAGGGGGCTATTTAATTCGTATTTCACAATAGTATGGTGGGTAATTTTTATGCAAATTTAGAGGTTATTTTAATTTGTATTTAATAATCGCATGGTAGATAATTTTTATGGAAATTTAGAGGTTACTTTAATTCGAATTTCATAATGGCATGGTGGGTAATTTTTATGCAAATTTAGGAAGTTATTTTATTTCATCTTTTATAATGGTATGATGGGTAATTTTTATAAAATATAATAGATCTAATGGTTACTATTATTAAATCTACATGTTGGACGGCCGGATGTTTCTATTTTTGTGAGAATTTCTAGAATTCATCTTTTTTTCTAACGCTTCTGATAAAGGATTAACGTGGAGAACTAAAAAACCTCAAATTAGTAATAATAAGATATGCGTCTTCATCGTTGATGCTTGAATTGTGTCTTTTAAATTGTGTTTCTACACGCTTCCAGGCTTTCCAGCTGCTTTCTGCAGGCAGTATACGCCGGAGTGCCGGACAGGCGTTATTCTGCAGCAGCTGATCAATAAACCAATAACATGGATCGATCAATTGCCATAATGCATGCAGGCAGTCTGTCATGCAGAATTGCAGGTCAATCAAGCCCAAACCGTCCCAAAGCCGACAGCAAGAGATCATCGAATGCGAACGGCACTGAAACCATTGGTCGAGTCAAAAAAAATCTGCTCTGATGCTTTCAGCTTCATGTGTGTGTTGTGTGTGTACCTTTCAATTAATCGGAAAATATATCTCAAGAAATATAACTGTGCTCAAAATATGCCGATTCTATCTCTTGCACGGGGCGCTAGCGGGACGTGAGTACACAGGTGTCAACGGTGATCCGACACCTGGTTATCCATGGGGAATTCTCCTGTTATGGTTAGAGTACGGGGAGAATTTGTTTCCATGGAAACAAATATGGGAGGAATTCTTTTTTCATTGTGTATGTGGGTATAGGTCTGGAAAAGCAATATCCGAACCGATTGCCTATGGGTAATGTACACCAGTAAAATTTGATGTACAACCTGTCTAAGTTTAATATACACCCTATCAAATAAGCTAAAGCCTAGCCGAGACCCAACAAATAAACCCTAAAACCCTCTGTCTATTTAATCTTACCCTACACAGTATTTGGCACTATTCACTAATCATCCACCGATGCTATTTAAATGTTAAATTTAGCAGCGATGTACTACTCTTGTATGTTTCATATCAATTTTTTATATGCTCATGTTTTTTTATTGGGGATAGAGCTCCAATGGGGACCGATGCCCGAACGGCGATGGGTATGGGATGAGCTTTATACCCATGATGAGTATGGGATGGAGATGGAGATGACTATAGCTTGATGCGGATAGGTCTGTGGTACTGAAATCCGATGAGGAATTCTCCATTGACATCTCTACGTAATTACGTGACGCAACCTCAGTACGTCACCTCTCACATAGATCATGACGTACGGAGCCTATGACTATGTTCACCACGGCGCTCATCCAACCCCGCTCATCCACATTACAACTACATTTCTCTATCTACAGTACGCGCATAGTGATACATAGTGGGATGGGCGACCATATGGGACATGGCTGGTGAGACTAGTCATTATGCCAAAGGAGAGCAATGCAGCTGACACCGGAGCCCCCTCGGTGCATGATCATGCGGTGCTCGTTTAGTTGTGCAAGCTGGTTGCTCCTGTTGTTTAAGTCTGTGAGGCTGAATCCAAGGATGTCTCTATATTTGACTCTTAAAATTAAATACCGTACTATTATCATATTGTTCTGTACTGTAGACAGAGTGAAAAGTAATTGAAACGTGATAAAAGATGAGGACTCCCTTGGACACAGCCTAAGAAGATCGACTGGGAAAGAAAAATGGTGTGAGCGTCCTACTAGATGACAAGCTGTGTACAACACTAATTACATCATGGAAACTGCATGCATCCATGTACATCCAAAGGCTTGCAGTCGCAACTCGCAGATAGTTGGTCTATGAATATCATATCCTCCGGAATGAACTGATTGTAGATCCTCCTTCCAGGTTCATCAGCGGCAGGTCCATTCAGTATAATTAAAAAAAATGACCTGTCTCCCTATCATCCATCATTCCAAAGGTGCAGGTGCAGTGCAACACACTACAGATGAAAGCCTCGCAGCAGAGTTGATGAAACAGTTACATGGCTAGATGAAATGCACTAGTATAAAAAGAACACTAGACAAGCCATGATATCCTGTGTCATTGGCATCGAAATCAAAGGCAAAGAGTAGCACGCGGTTTCTTACACCAGGTATACCACTGCAACACAAACTTGCCATCAGCCCCGGCCCCCGTGCACAAAACGGAAAGGGGCCAGTGGACAGAAAAAAAAATGATGCTCGGTAAAGCAAAAGCACACTTCGAGCAGGTAAACAAAAAACAACGGCTCATTATTGGGAGTAGCATAATGGATACATTAGGGGATAGATAAAGTCATGACAGCCAAAGTACCAAATACTAAACAATACTACTGATGTACTTCAGCAATGACACAGTGCCAGAGCTTCACAAGTTCCTTAAAAAGGTTATTTAATTTACTACGGGTGGTGGAGAGCATGGCGCAGAACGAGACTCTGCAGAGCGAGACTCTGCGACGAGCTCTAAGCACTATGCCCGCTGCCTCCGGTCTGGTGAAGCATGGCGTCAATCTCATCGCCGTCTTCCATCTCCAGCTGCAAAGTTTTTGCACAAGCAGAAGATTTTATCTCAGACACCAATTCGTCTCAATGTTTGTGACTAATGGAAGTGAAATAAGAAAGCACCACGCACCTCATCAGGTGTCTGCTCACCACGAAGCCTGCGGCCATCAAACAAGAATGCAATGGCATTCATGTCAACGGACTGGCGGTCGCAATATGCATTCATCAGCTTCTTCAGCTGGGTGGACCTCTTGATGCGAAAGAACACCTCATTGCCATCCTATATACAAGACCAAAAAAAAGTATGTTACAGATAATACTTGCGCATGTAACCTAAAGCGATTTCAATCTCAAATGTAAGATGCCACAACATACAACCAATGCATGAGGCTTGATCAGCAAAGAGATACTATATTAAAAAACTCAGTTAGATGAATGTTTCTAACTATATTCTAAGACATGCAGTAAGATTTCTGGATGATACTCCAAGGTTGTCTCAGGTTAGCCAAGAACAGAGAAACAGAGTTCATATTATAAGAGAGGCCTCCGAAAAACTGAAGTACTCTATATGCTTAAGGTCACCTCCTTTCAAATCTAAACATCTACAAGATGCAGAGATGCAGAGCAGCAACATAATATTCATTCTTAACTCCCAGATCATGACAATACTAGTGCCATCTATTAACTGGTTTAAAATGTGATACTTGCGCTGAATGACACCCAGCCAAAACACACAAACCCCAGACCCACATTCTGAAACAGGTTAGTGTCAGTAAAGCCTTTTAAGTGCATTGTCAAGCAGAATAGCCCAAATACAACAATTAGTATACTAGTATTACAGAGCAGTACAAAGTATAATCACTGCATACAGGATGATGTGTAGCACCTTCAAAATAAAGTATACAACTGACTGATGATAACGGTTTAACCAGGTTAAGGCCATGATATAAAGGACTGAAAGAAGCTATGTGATAAATTTGGAACAACAAGTACTCCAGCAAGGAGCTCCTAATCTTAACCGCTTACATGCACAGGCAACCTTTAACCATTCTTGAAAGAACAAGCTACAAGGGTTGCAGTAACCGCATCTAACCAAAATACTGACACTAAGGGGCTGCTCGGTTGGTCGCCATGCAATTTGGTCTCCTACCAAAAGTTGTCAATGTCTAATATTTAACAATCGGAGCCAAGGCATGATATTAAAAAAATCCAGTGATTAGTAACTAGGCCATATCAATCTCATACATATCCTCCAACAGAAGGTAATGTTCCAACTTTAAATTAGAACACAAGCTAGTATGAAGTACGAACAAGTATGATCCTGTAAGTTTCATCTGGAACTGTTTACCAAGCATCCTGTGATTCAATTTCCTACTGTCAGAACGAACTCAACAGGGCTCAATTATTAACTGTAAAAATATCTATCCGAACTTGAACTTAAAGATGAGACTCTACAGGTGTATGCTTGTGTACCATTGGGTGAACACAGAGTCAATAACAAACACAGTAATATGAAATGGAACATCTGACTACACTATGAGAAATATGCCAGTCCAGCATCCCAAGTACAGATTGACTAAATCAGTTTAATTGATGCCTCCAATACCAAGCTAAACCCACATACACAAAACGATTACTTAGAAAATTAACAATTTGATGTAGCATCCGGCAAACACAGAGCCAATAACAAGCATACAGAATTAGAAGTGACGATCAGGATAATGTAAATTACATGAGACAGCACAAGGCATATCACTCCAGCGTTCCAACTTGCTGCCGTTTTCTCTACAAATATCTATTCGGCCACTGAAACTAGTAAAGAATTCACTGATCGACAAGCGATGCCTTCTTCAGACAATTAGTAGTGAAGGTAATAACAGTCCAGTTTATAATCGGGTCAACGCAAAGTCAATCGCGAAGAAGAGTATCAGTAGGCGACGATCGCGATACGGTAAACTACATGCGAGACCCTGAGGTCCAATGTCCAAACCAAGATAACCGCCATAGCAATCGCAAGAATATATCCATACTAAGGCAACCGCCGAACCAATCTAAAGAATCTATCCATACCCAAGTCAACCGCCAAACCAATCGCAAGAATCTAACAGCACCGAGACATCGCCCTCGCACCCTACCAATCCCAAAATCGATACAAGCTATTCAATTTCGTCGCGGTGAATAAAGGAGGGGAAACCATGGGCGTACTGAGTGCTGACCTGTCCCTTGACCTTGAGGTTGATGTGGGCGCCGCCCTCTGCTGGCTTCTTGTCCTCCTCTCCGGCTCCCGACATCCTCCCTCCTGAACGAAGCAGGGGGCAAAGGTCAGATTCGCGGTGGAGTCCGGTGATCTCTCAGGCGAGGGGTCGGTGGCGGCCGGCGCGGCTTGGTGAGCGGGGCTGCGATGGTACAGGCGGACTTGAGGGCTAAACGGTTCATATAGGGCGGCAGCCCACAACCAGATTTAATACGAGGTTCGCGTCCGCATCTTCCCTGCGCGGGGCTCCTGTGGTCCGCGTGTGCCACGCCGGTGCATCGGGTTGGCGTTTGTGTGGGGCGGTGCGTGGGTGCCTGGTGGCACACCGCACTCCGATCGTATCAAGCGTTTACATGGTACCTGGGCTCCGTCTCGCGCCCCTTCTCCACGGGACGTGCAACATGCACACGTCTAGGCTAGTCCATAGGAAAGAAAAACTTTGTTTCAGATGGAAGCAAAGTGTAGAATTGAATTCTTATGAAAATCTTCAAATCCAAACAAATGGCTCTTAGTGAGGCGAAAAATTGTCATCATTGACCTTTTATTAGTGTTGCAAGCCATGATACTGCCATACTAACCCTACAAAGGCTCAAAGGTCAAAACACTCGGAATCTATGTAGGGTGAGCTTGAGCATCACCACGCCGAACGAAGTACATGTGTCAAGATTAGACAAGATTCTGCCATCAAAGGTCAACGCCCCATGTGGGAGCATGAGCCACTGACCCTGTCTTCTATACTTGAGGTCAAGCCACTCATGTGCACCCGTTTGTCTGATGAGGCTAAGGCTAGTGTCATCAAACATGCATATGGACGTGCACAACACTGTTTATGCAATGTAGACAGAGTGAAGTTTGAAATATAGATGCTAGAATAGGCGAGCTAGAAGCATGAGCGAAATAGGCTGCCATGAACGCCAAGGGCGACACAAGAGAAAGGATCATGTGTGGATCCAATGGTGAGGGTTCTTGTTATGGGATTGGAGGCCAAGGAACAAGGATGGTCGGCGATGTACTCCATGGACGATAGGCACAATTGGATTGTTGCCTGGGGGAGGATTGATACCGGCCTTGTAATGACGACGACGAGTGTGGCAAGTACAATGGTGCGGGAGACAATTTGGAAAATAAGAAAGAGTATTTGATTTGTGCTGCTCGGCAGGTGGAGGCAGAGAGTGACTCGTGCTCAGTACTGAGAGGGGAAAACGGCCAGCTGCGTGCAGCTAGCTGGAGAAAGAAGAGGCAAGCTAGTTGCTACTTGATCTTGCATGGTGCAAGAAGAGAGCGGTTTTGGAGTCGAATTTTTGTTAGACATATTCACCCTCTTTGGATCATCTTCCAGTCCGTCAGCAAGCCAAGCCACTACACCATGATGCTACGGAGACTATGAAGATGCGGCTAGGGGAAGACCAGACAAAAATCAAGAGGGAGTAGACATCGTGATTAAAGAGAGAAATATCATATAGTTATTGTTTAAGAGAGGCTTTTAAATCATTTGAGAAGAGGAACGTATGGTGGAAAGATGTAAAATACCATTTTTAAACAAATTGAGTAGTGGCTTTATGTCCTCGCTCGACACCGCTGCTGTATGCAATGACGCCTTGAGAAAATTGGGCATGCCAAAGGGGAGTTTCACCGAGTGCTTGCTTGAGGTGGAGAGGACTATCAGATGAGATGACATATGCACACGAGCTGGATGAGCTAGGCATATGGGCTGTACGTGTGAGTGTGTGACCTGTACATGGAGCAAGGCACGGTGCGCGGCTGTCCTAGATGAAACTGCAGCCAGCCTTTCGCATTAGGATCGACCTACCACAACATAGATTTAACGCGGATTATAAAATGAGACGATGTTAGTGAAAACACGGATCCAAGTTGGCAGCTGTGAGTTTGCCACCTACGATTGCAAGGCGGGACAAGCTGAATTTCGAATAATTGATTGTACCTGTTTCTTGCAACTGCACCATCCACGTGTTGTCCCTGTGATAGTTGATTAATAGTAACAATATTGAACTGTATCTGAAACAAGGCATCGTCCTGTATGTTGGATCTAGTTGTGAATTACTATGATTTAAAACATACCTATGATGCTATCTCATTATTTATTGTCGATCTATCTATATATTATATATGTTGATAGTTAAAGGTGTGAAAGATTTAATATATAGCCCGAACCTCGGATTGTTTTTATTATAATAAAAAGAAGTAGTATGACTAACACCGTATGGTAGCATTAAAATTTCTGTGCTTTTTTCATTGATTGGAGACGCTGATGCACATAATATTTGGCTTACATATTGAAGAGGCAGTGAGGTTTGATTTCTTAAGAAATCTCAGGCATATAGGCCTTTTCTTTTCTGCTTTCTAGTAGAACCTGAGAAACATTTATCATTTCATCTCTAAATAATTTTTGAATTATTTATAGGGTTTATTTATTTTTTGGTAGAGCCTTTTATGTTTGGTAAGGTTTTTATCGGCAGCTTGCAGTTTTGGCATCTATACGAGTAATCAAAAATATTATAAAACAAAAGGGGAATTGAATCATGATGATGGAAAGCTTAATTGAAAAAAATATAAAAATGATGAACAATTCACACTTTAGTATTATAGAATTAATAGGAAATATATTAACGATAGAAAGAATACAATGAAAGTTCTTCCCACTGTGAAGAAAACAAAAAAATGTTATACAGATCCGGAAGAGAAAAATAAAAATGAATAAAAATAACAATAAGAAACCAAAATAAAAGGGAAAAATAGAAACAAAAAATAAACAGAAGGAGGAATGAAAGAAAAACAAATGGAGAAAGAAATGAATAAGAACCGACGTAAAAAGGAAGCCTCGCACAGTATCGTCAGGCCTTCAGACTTCTACATGGGCCGCGTGGGCTGGATGCGCGAGAGATCATCGGAGCCATAAACCTGCTAATAGGTAGTAGTCCCTTTCCTTTCTCCTCGCCGGCTCCAACGGCGACGACGTCCTCGTATCCGTCCGCATCATCACCCCGCCAGTAGCGTTACTGCCCCAAGGAAATGACGTTCTACTACGGGACTGGGATCGTGGCAGGCGCACCTCGACTCCGTTTTGTTCCGTGTCGCCGGCGCCTCCGTCCCCATCGCTGAATCCTGGTGCTACCACACGGACTACTTCGTTTGCAAGGCGGCCTCTTCTGGTATGTCGATCCGTGGCCCTCTCCCGCCATGCTACGACATAGAGGGGTGGGGGAGCGAAGGGCAGGGCCATGCTGTGCGTTCCCATATGCTCATCGCCAGAGACATCGGTCTCCTGCGTCGTGGCGAGGAGGAGTTCGCGGTTGCTGACCTCCTTGTAACTCATACCGAGTGACACTGATTCCATGGCGGTAGAAGCCGAGATGTTCAGATAATCGCTCCAGTGGCTGCCGGCATTGGGAGGTCAAGCGATTGCAGATCCAGCAAGACGACGATATGGACCATGGGCTGCGCTGGTGGACAACTGACAAGGTTGTGTCCTTAATTTCATGTGGTATGTATATGTAAATGTTGCCTTTGCTTTTCAAGTAGTATGGATTTCTTAAGATATTCTTATGTCCGTTGTGATGCTACTGATGTATCAGCTATTCAGCTTTTGCATTGCTTGCTCAGTTCCCTTATAACTTCTTGCTTGTGAATAGATGTTCTGAACTACCCTTTATTGTTTGCATATGCCCTTGTCATTCACCGAACTGTTTGATGTGCTGCAGTGACTCGTGGCAACCTTTTTCAAGTTCCACCCTTCAAGTCCACAATGCAGGTAATATTTAGTTTTGTTCTTTCTTTGTGAGATTTTGTTAACATAGTTTGTAATCTCTTTATTCACATCTTGGATTTTCACCGTACCTTTCTATTTTCTTGTGTCTTGATCGCAAAGGTGTCTTGATCTGTATCTTTTTAGGGAAAAGGTATTGTGTTTTTTTCCCCGGATGCTTGTATCTGTTTAGGTAAAACATGGCTTTAGTTGGTTATGTCACTAGGAACAGTGGGACGCGTGGTCAGTTAATTAAGATTTATCACAAACTTTTGAATTTCCTTTACTAACAGTTTATACAAGGGTCTCTTGCTAAGCTTATATTTTATTTTGCTTTTGTGGGTAAAGAACAAAAAACTGATCATTGGGCAAACGATATGGCTTCTACTATGGGTGCCAATGACAACACTAAGTCTGTGTTCACCGGAAGGAAGAGGCGCCCATACACTGTGCAACACTGTAGACAGAGAGATGGTTAGTTAGAACAGTGAATGGATGAGGTTGGATGTGCTCCCTGGTGAGCCTAGCCTAACAGATGGAACAGTATGTCAAAGGACACTCTATCTGAGGCAAAGGCTGATGATCCCTGGAAATCCTGGAATAGTAATAATACCAGCAAGAAAACTGGTAGCTGGGGTGCTGCCTCCTTGGGTGGAAATCAGGAATCTTCTTGGAGTAAACCGGATTTCTCTTCAGTAGACCAGGAACCCACCTGGAGCAAGGCAAGGTTTGGTGATGATAGCAATGGAGACAATGGCGGTCGATTTGGACGTGGATATCAAGGCAGAGGGAGAGGAAGGGATTTCAGAGATGTTTGATCCTCATGGAATGGAGGTAACAGAAATGATGAATCAGTTGGCAAAAGCTCTAAAGAGCTGTGGTGGAACAGGTGGGATTTTGGTGGTGGCAGAGGAAGAGGGAGAGGTCGCTTTGGGCGAGGTGACCGTCACCAAGGAAGTACCTTTGGGTCGGGAGGTGGTGGCAGCTGGTGCTGTCATGGGAAATGGTGAACATGGTGGTTTTAGAAACTGCAACGATAATAAGGCTGAATCAAGCGGTTTTTTCATATTGGTTTTGCAAAATTAAATACTACACTGTTACTACACTGTACACACAGAGGAAGAGGTAGTTAGAATAGTGATAGATGATGAGAGATGAAGGAGCTGCTGGAGAGAGCCTAAGACTCAAACCAACGGTGCCTTCCATATCCATCCTCCAAAATTTAATACGATGCTGTTACGGCACTGTTCTGCACTGTAGACAGATAGAGTAATAGTTGAAATAATCATAGAGGATGGATGAGCTGTTGGTTTTAGCCTAACGAGAGAAGCCCATTCAGTCGAGGTGCCTAGCCTCAGTCTTCCGACCGGAATGCAAACGAAAGTGGTGAAGAAAATGAGGCCGTAAAAATGATGGCAGGAACTCCTGGAGTTGGAGTTAGAACAGATCATCTCGCCCATCCTGCAGGGGGGCAGAGAGGTCTTCATGGGGTGGTGGATCAGAAGCTCCTCTCAGAAAAGATGACGGTCCATAGGACAAGGTGGTGAGGGGAACCAGATCCGAGAAGGTGGTGGCAGCTCCTAGGACAAAAGCAGGGACCGTGCATCGCGTGGCTTGATGAGCAGCCAGAGCACAGCGTAGTGTTCCTCTGTTTCGGAAGCGTGCTGTTTGGAGTCAAGCACTCAAAGTCGCAGCTGAAGGAGATCGCCATTGGGCTCGAGAAGTCCGGCCACCGGTTCCTATGGGTGGTGCAGGCCCCTGCCCATGATGACCCGGAGAGTCCGCCGTTCGACCCCCCCGCTGACCCGGACCTTGACGCTCTTCTGCCGGAGGGGTTCTTGCGGAGAACCGGCGGCAACGGTCGCGTCGTCAAGCTGTGGGCGCCTCAGGTGGACGTGCTCCATCACAGGGCGACCGGAGCGTTCGTAACGCATTGCGGGTGGAACTCGGTGCTGGAGGGGGTCACTGCGGGCGTGCCAATGATCTGCTGGCCCCTGCATTCGGAGCAGAGGATGAACAAGGTGTTCATGGTGGAGGAGTATGGCGTCGGCGTGGAAATGGTGGGGTGGCAGCACGGCCTGCTGGTCAAGGCGGAGGAGATCGAGGCCAAGATAAGGCTTGTGATGGAGTCCGAGGAAGGGGAGCGGCTCAGGGCGCGGGTGAAAGCGCACAAGGACGCGGCGGCCATGGCCTGGAAGGACGGTGGCTCGTCACGCACGGCGTTTGGCCAGTTCTTGTCGCACGCCGCAGCCTCATCAGTCCGTCTAGCATGCCGATGAACTGTTGGTGGCATTGACATGTGTTACGTTCCCACTATTTTGAATGGCGACGACCAACGAGAGAAGCTCCAGTGCTTTCGATTTGCTTCATGAATCATGTGCGTAGCCTCGTTGTTTTTCTTAAATAAACTCTTTGCTATTCCAACAATGTAATATCGTATTAGAATTAATGGTATACTCCTTCCGTCTGTATGGCATGATTGACTTTTTTCGCAACTTTAGTTTCGTCTTAGTCAAATGGTATGGTGGATATTTTTAAATAAATCCAATGACTAGATGGACAGATGTTTTTAATTTTTATAAGAATTTGTAAATTTTTCTAGCGCGTAGCACGAATAGTGATTTTGATGGGTAATTTATGTGCAAATTTATGAGATTACTTTAATTATTTTTTACAAGCAAGGTGGTAATTTCTATACAAACTTAGTGGGCTAGTATAATTAATATTTTATAATGGCATGATAAATAATGGATTAGTTTAAATCATCTAGCATAATGCTACGTCGTTTATCCTTTTAAAAAATAGAATAGATTCAATGATTACTATCATGCTGATGAACTGTTGGTGGCTTTGGCGAGAAACTGCAGTACTTGCAATTTTCTTCAGGAATCATGGGCCCACTAGTTTTCATTAACTCTATTTCACTTCCATATCATCTAGGAGCCACTAAATTAAAAGCCATATTATTAATATCTTCAATCGATTTTCTGTGACTGATAATATCTATACATACATATTAGTCTATTTAAGTATTATACTATAAAATTCCTATATCAAAAACATGATCAATCATTTAAGAGTTTATCTTTTCACAAGATGGACATGATATCAAGTGTAATGTCTTCAAAAATGTTCTTTGTAATCATATCAATGTTTCTACTTTCAAATTTCACATTATAAAATAGTTTAAGAATTTCCGCAGTAACGCTGGGTACTATCTAGTTTGAATCATTAATGTAATATCGTCTTACACTTACTAGGACACTAATGTACAATAATGCTGGGGCTGGTTGGTTGTCCATTTACAAGGACAACTTGGCCTCTATTATTGATGTGCCTGGTGTGATTCCTCCAAACCTGCCTAGCTAATACGCAAGCTGGCGGTAGGGCAGTTTGAAATGTGGCCTCCTGCACTAATAGATGCGAGTGTTATGGCATCGATCCATCCATCCACCTATGACATCCTCCTCTTGAATTGCCACCATAGTACCGGTGGGGGACTTAGATGCTACCATCAAATTTAAATTTATAGGATTACTTTTACTATGGTCTGGTTGTTGATAATTTATATGCAAATTAGAGTGTTGATTTAATTCATCTTGCGTAGAGGCAAGATGGGTAGTTTTTATGCAAAATTTAGGGGCTACATTAATTCATCTTTCATAATTCTATGTGATAACTTTTTTAGAAAAAAATAGATCTTAATAGATCTAATAAGTACTATTATTAGAGGCAGTCTTTTGGACGGTTAGATTTTTTATTTTTATAAAAAAATTCAGATTTTTATTTTTTCTACCATGTATTGCAAATGGGTTTTTGGTGGGGGATTATGTGCAAATTTATAGAGTTACTTTAATTCACATTTTCTTAAAGCATGGCAGGTAATTTCTACACAAACATAGAGGGTTAGTTTAATCTACCTTTTACAGTGGCATAGTAGGTAATTTATATACAAATTTATGGGTTATTTAAATTCATCTATCATAATGATATGGTGGATAAGTTTTTAGAAAAATAGAATAGATCCAATGTTTACCGTTATTTGGTGTTGCCTTATGGATAGGCGAATGTTTCTGATTTTTATAATAGTATATCTCGGTAATTTGGATGCATACTTGAAGATTTTTTTATTTATTTTGAATAATGACATGTGTGGGTAATTTATATGCAAATTCAAGGGTTATACACATTACCTATTATAATGAAATGTATGGTAGTTTGGCTTGAATTTATAGAATAATTATATTGAACTATCTTTGTAATGCATGAATGTCTAATTTAAATGTAAATTTTATGGTTATTTTAAGTCATCTTTCAAAATGGCATAAACAGTGTTTTATGAAAATGGCCAAATATTTTTGTTTTTTGAATTTTTTTAATTTACCTTTTGTTCTATAGTGTCTCATGAAATTTAACATGAAGCTTTCGTAATAGTAAGATAAACTGGGATGAAGAGAGTAATTCAGCACGTGCAGAAATAAGACAATTATTGGTGCCTGCTCCCTGCTGTGCCGATAGCCATCGTCGCCAAGCAGGCCCATCGTCTGTCCTGCGTCACGTTACACACAAAATTTTGTTCCCTGCCTGTGCGGTGTGGGTGGTGCCACGACAATACAGCAATTGCTCGATTTTCCTAGTATATCAAGAACTTGGGCTACTCGCCAAGTCGCCGGAGCAGGCGCATACTGCATTACTGCTGCCGAGCTAAGCTATGAAGAAGACCGTCGTTCTGTACCCCGGCCTCGCCGTCAGCCACTTCGTCCCCATGGTACAGCTCGCCGACGCCCTCCTGGAGGCGGGCTACGCCGTCACGGTCGCCCTAATCGACCCCAGCCTGAACGGAGACATCGCCTTCGCCGCCGTCGTCGACCGCACATCCTCCTCCAAGCCATCCGTCGTCTTCCACAAGCTGCTACGGATCCAGGACCCTCCTCCCGTTGTCCTCGACGACGACTTCATCGTCAGGTACTTCGATCTCGTGGGCCGCTACCACCACCACCTTCGCGACCTCCTCGCCTCCATGCCTCCCGGCAGCGTCCAGGCCCTGATCGTGGACATGATGTCCATCCACGCGCTCGATGCCACCCGCGAGCTCGGGATCCCAGTTTACACCTTCTTCCCCTCGAACGCCTCCGCCCTCGCCGTGTCCGTCCACGCTTCATCGGCCCGTGCCGAAGGCCAGCCAATAAGCTTCGAGGAGCTTGGAGACGCGCCTCTCGACATCCATGGCGTCCCTCCCGTGCCGGCTTCCCACCTCTTGGCTGAAATGCGTCGGGATCCAGGGAGCGAGGCGTACAGAGCAACGATGAACATGATGCGCAGGATACAAGAGGCCAAAGGGATACTGGTGAACACGTTCGTGTCGCTCGAGGCTGGCGCCGTGAAAGCTCTTGGCGATCCGCGGCGGTTCCCCACAATGCCTCCGCTGTACTGCGTAGGGCCGTTGGTCGTCGCCGGGAAGGGCGGCGAGGCAGCAGAAGAACACGAGTGCCTCGCGTGGCTTGACGAGCAACCGGAGCGCAGCGTAGTGTTCCTCTGCTTCGGGGGCACGGGCAGCGGCAGCCACTCGGAGGAGCAGCTCAAGGAGATAGCCGTTGGGCTGGAGAGGTCCGGCCACCGGTTCCTGTGGGTGGTGCGAGCCCCTCCCCACGATGACCCGGAGAGGCCGCCGTTCGACCCCCGAGCTGACCCAGACCTTGATGCCATTTTGCCGGAGGGGTTCTTGGAGAGGACCAATGGCCGTGGCCTCGTCGTCAAGCTGTGGGCGCCTCAGGTGGACGTGCTCCATCACAGGGCGACAGGAGCGTTCGTGACACACTGCGGGTGGAACTCGGTGCTGGAGGGGATCACTGCGGGCGTGCCAATGATCTGCTGGCCACTGTATGCGGAGCAGAAGATGAACAAGGTGTTCATGGTGGAGTATGGCGTCGGTGTGGAGATGGTGGGGTGGCAGCAGGGCCTGGTCAAGGCGGAGGAGGTAGAAGCCAAAGTAAGGTTTGTGATGGAGTCTGAGGACGGGGACAAGCTCAGGGCAAAGGTGATGGCACACAAACAAGCGGCAGCCATGGCGTGGAAGCACGGTGGGTCATCACGCGCGGCGTTTGGTGAGTTCTTGTTGCACGCAGGTCAGTGAATTGTTGATGACATGATTGAGACGACTTGTACTACAGCAGCACGCTGTGCAGTGCTTGAAATTCTGCATCGTGTGCCTTGCAACTTTTTTTATTATTGAGCTCTCACGCTATCCGTACTTATACTATTTTATTCTACTCCAAAAAATTATTTTATTTTAATTATTGAGATTTCGTACACAATCATCTATTACCCTAGAGTAACTTTCAGTTATTTTTTATTATTTTCTCCTAATCCATCCACCGGTCCAGCATCGCATCGAGTGTTAGGAAATTACACACTCTATATAGATGGCCTGTTTGGATAACGTGTTTTGGATCAAATACCCTTGTAACATTAAGGCTCGTAAAATTATGCATTTAGAGGTGTTCGGATGATCGGTGAGGACACTAAATTTACATCTCATTTACATCTGGATTCGGCATTTACCACTCGAAAATAAAAAAGGCCTCTAGACCTTCCCACTAAAAAACGACATCTATCGGGTCCTGCCAGGACGGTGCAGCAACGAGCAGCGACATGCCACCATGAACGCTGGCGAGCAGCGACAAGCAGCCATGGAGGCTCATGTGATCTAGAGCAGTGACAAGCATAGCGACAGCGCCATCAACAGCCATGCTCCTCGACATCCACGGCGAAGGCTGGCCAAGGTGCCTCGTCGTAGGCGGACTGCCTGCTAGGCGCCGACGGTGGCCAAGGCGGGAACTACCCGGATCCGGCGACGGCGGCCTAGGGGAAGAGCAAATCCGGCCCCTAGGGGTTCGGATCCGGCAGCGGTGGCTTGGCGGAGCCTGCCGTTGGCAAGAATGCGGCGGCAGGGAGGCACAAGGGGAGAGGGAGGAGGCGAGCAACAGAGAGGCACGCATGGGTCCGTCAGCGAGGCACTGCCGATGTCGTTGGTGGCGAGGCAGCGGAGGAAGCAGATGTCGGAGAGCGTGACGGCGCCGAGGCACTGGGGGTGGTGGTGTTAGTGCGCCCTGGCAGGGACGAGCGGGGAGGGAGGTGGAGCGGGCCTAAGGCGGTGGAGACGGCGGAGCGCGCGTGAGGAGGAGCCGACGCTGAGGTTCTGTAGCTCGTCCGCGGTGAGGTCGGCGACATCCGGGGAGGCATTGGGTGGTGGGAGTGCGGGGCTGCGCATGGGCAGGGCGTGGAGGAGGGCTTTGGATTGCGGCAAGCACGGGGACAGGGGTGGAGGGGATGAAGCTGTGGCAGAACCGTCCAGATTAACCCGGATTTAGTGCTTAATCACCAGATCCGGACTAACCTCGGTAGTCCCTCATGATGTTGGTATCCTGACTTGGCATTCCCATCCGGATCGAGCTTGATTTTTGGGGCGACTCTCGAAGGAGTCCACACAGGTTACAATATACACATCACATTTATTACATAAAGTTAAAATATTACACATAGGGTTTGGTACTTATTACATCCCGGCTGATAAGTTCTTCAGCCATTTAAACAAAAGTAACATAGTTCACAAGTTTCTCTTCAACACATACACACCTTAATCTGCTTCAGTCGTAGCAAAGCTTATTTCAGAACAAAGGAGGAGTAAGATAAGGATCCCATTCAAACCACGTGTATTCCGCACCTGAAAAATAATAGGCAAGAAGTCTGAGTACTAATTACTCAGCAAGACTTACCCGACCACTGGGTCGAAACCCGACTTCCTAACTCAAAGCCGGGGTGGTTAGGTCAACTCACACTGCGGCAGGCCTAATAGTAAATCCTTAGCTTTTAGAATTTGGTTCACTTTTTAGTTATTACCTGACCATGCTAAGTTATTCCTAATCTACTAACCCACCAGGACAAACATGTTGTCAAACATTCTTCATTAACAAGATCAGTTCTCTTACTACGATGTTGGTCGCGATCAGGCAGCTTACAACCGGCAAGCCACAGACGATTCGAATCGATTTTCCACCTCTCGAGAGGGATACTCAGACACCCGTTATATGTGTGTACACCGACCCCACATACGACAACCCAACATCCAGTGCCACCTAGCCGGAACCATCCTCACCGAACCCGGGTGTCAGTCCTTCGACACCCGCCCAACCTCCTCCTTCCAGTTGGTCTCGTCTAGTTCCGCGCTTAGGTACAACAGGACGAAAGGCTTACTGGGACCCGTTAAGGACGGTAAGTGAATGAGGCGCGTTCGGCCCAACCAGGCAACACATCAGACGGCCTTATGTGACACATGCAGGATTAGGGTCCATAGCAAATAATCATAACATGTAAAGTACGAAAGCGAAACTGATCCCGCCGCATGCGTGTCAAATTATTAACATTCTTCTTATTCTTAACCAAAAACTTGCTGTAAAAGAATTCCGTTCTAGGCCTATGCTACCTAAGCCATCTACTGAGCATAGGGTTTTATGCTGGATAATGAGTAATCATGCTCTAGGGTTTCAATCAATTCCTAACTCTAATGCACAAGCATAACTCTGATTTAAATTAAGAAATTAAAGAAAACTGGGTAATGCACCGGGGCTTGCCTTGAGTCACGGGATCTGCCCTTGTCGGTGACTCGGAGTCTCCTCCTGCGGGTATGAAGGATGCCTCGGTCGCACCGGCTTCCGGAGTTTCCGTTGCAGTGGAAGACTCTTCAACTGGAAATGGTGGGACCAACGTGCGTAAGTTGATGACATGCAGGAATTTTAAAATATGAGGATGATCAACCTGTTGAAAAAGTAAAATGTACAGTTTTCTAAAGAAAAAGGGTGGTTGGGGTTAAACATGGATATTTTCGGATGTAGATGATTGTCCTATGGTTTAAATGAATTACCAGGTATTTTTTAAATATTTTTAAATAATTTTAAAAGCTTAAATGAATTTTCTAGGAATTTTTGAATAATTAAAATGGATTTTTAATTAATTTTCTATTTTTAATACACTTTTATGAATTTTTCTGCATTTTTAAATACAGGCTAAATTTTTTTTAAAATGTATAAACTCTAATATAATTTTTTTTAGAATTATCGAAAATATGTATATGAATTAATAAATAATTTTACTAATTAAAATAAACATATTAACATTAAAGTAAAATAAATAAACACATTAAGTTTAAAGGAAAAAGAAAAACATAATTACTGTTGAAATTCGGTCCAGCCACAAAAAGAACAAAGCAAAAAGTTCTAATTTCCCCCTCCAAAAATCGCATGGGCTCCCTTTCGGCCTGACCCAGCCCGGAGTGGGCCGGCGGCCTGCTTCCCCTGGGCGCGGCCCAACTCGCGCCTTCCGGCTCGGCCCAGCCGCCGCGCAGGGGGCAGGCCGGCCTGCCCGGCGGGCGGCCCAGCTGGGCTGGCGGCCCAGCGGACCGGCCTCGCTCGGCTCGCCTGGCCGCTCGCGCGCGCCGGCAGCGCCGCCGACCATCCGGCACGGCGGAGGCCGAGAGGCCTCGCCGGCGGTGGCCTCGGGCGCGGCGCAAGCTCCTCTCTCTTTCCCTTCCCTTTTCCCCTACTTTCCCCCTCTCCCTTCAATGCGAGATTGCCGCCCGCCGCGGCATGGCGCCCGCCCCGTAACGCGCCGGCGAGGTGGCCTCGCGGCGGCGGTGGTGCTCGCAGGAACCTACCCCTTACCGCGCGGGGTGCGCGCAGGCGCGGCGCACCCGATGCGTGCGTCCGCGGGAACCCTAAGGGTTCTCAGGCGCGGGGAATGCGGCGGCGACGCCGCGGTGGCCGCGGCGCCATGCGGGGCTCCGAGCTCTGGCGAGTTTGGGCCGGCGCTCAGCGTGGCGCAAGAGAGGGAGGAGGGAGCGAGGTTGCTTACCGACGCGGGGGTCACGGCGACGGCGGCGGAGGCGGCAGCAACGGCGCGGGGTGCGGGACACGGGCGCGGGAGCGTGGGGAGTGCTGCTCCCCCGCGCGCCGCGGCGGGGAAGAAGACCCCGCCCCCCGCGGTCCCACCTGTCAGCGCCGCCTGACAGGGGGCGCGGGTGGCGAGGGGGCTGGCCGCCACACGGGCCGCCGCCCTCGGCTAGGCTTCGCCCAGCGGGCGCGTGGCCGCGGGGTGGCCAGCTGGCCCGCGAGGCTCCCCTTTTCTTCTTTTTTTTTTACTTTTACCCTTTTCATTTTTAACCCTAGATTTTGACCTTTTTCGACAGGAGTCCAAATACAAAAGTGAAAGGGCTTAATTTAAACTACCCTTCCACATTTTTGCACCTGGAAAACTCCAAATTTTTAAAAAGGCCTCAAATTTAAATTTGAATCAAAGTTTTGAAAGAATAATTAGGGTAAATTGCAATGCACTTAAGTGTTTTTAAAAAAATACGGAGTATTACAGAAGCCAAACTAAACAAGAAGATGAAGTGCTTCTTGCAGTGTATCCAAACAGTAGTATTTTTTAGGAATAAAATTCCGATTGTATTCTTGACAGAAACTAATTACAAGTGAATAAAAATACAAAATATCCAAACATGGCCTAATAATAATAAAGAGAGAGGAAGGTTTTTTTTGCCTGCCATCGCTTTTCCGTCCACCCTTTCACCCATCGTTTTCCTGTCCAACAAGCAGACCGTGCAGCCATCGTCCACGAGACATCTTTACCATACGAATCCTGACCCTAAAAGCAAGCTGTAATTGATCCACGTCACCTAGAAAATCTCAGCCATCAGATTACAGACCAACGGTATGAATTGATCAACGGGAGGTGAGTTGCCGGAACTTTCACGATACAACCGGACACCAGAGCGCCGTCGCGCGAGGCAAACGCGCCGCCACCTTCTCTCGACACCGGTAAAGCACTCAGCGATCCTCAGCCAGCCTGCTCCTAGACTCCACCTCTAGCTCGAGTTGCAAGCAGCCCCCTTGCTCCCCATCCATGGTGCCAGCACCTCAGCTCGTGCGTTCCTCGGCTCGCTAGGCAACCGCTGCGTCCACGAGAAGGCCAGTCGTCTCCACCTCACTCTCTGGCAGCGCTCGGCCCGCCGGCGTGGCGTGCGGAGGCTCCATCTCTCCGTCGCCGCCAACGCGGGAGCGGAGCGAGGCGGCCGCGCACTCTGCCAAGGAGCCCCGCCGCGCGAACTCCTTGGCGTCCGGATCCGCTCGCTCCGGGGCATGGCGGGCGAGAATGCCCCGATCCCGCAGCGCGCTGATGGCGCGCGGCGGTTGCCTCCTCGCGTTCTACTGCTTCCTAGGCCTGCTCTGCTTCAACAGCTCCCATGGCATGCCGCCCAACAAGTGTTTGAGGAAATATCCTAGTGGAACAATAAATCGTCAACAGCTAACCAAAGCATGTCCACCGCGAAATCGACGGCGCTCCGGCGCTGTGATGCCTAGATCGGCATTTGCTAAGCCATTTTGGTCATTTATTCCTATTGACATGCAACTGCATTGTTTAGCTTCTTATTACAGTTGTAAACTTGTAATGTCAACATAACCTCTATGTCTTTAGATCATCCTGAGCAACTTAATGCCGACTAAACTGTAATAAAATCAAATGAACTAACCAGCTAACGAAACTCACTTGATGCTGCTAGGGCTAACAGCAAAAGGGCCCAATCCTTCGGTTTTTTCAAACTTGGGACGGCGTTTTTTAAACGCAATGTCTTTTCGGCTACGGCTCGCTCGTTCCGAGCTGAGCGAGCGGTTCCCTCCCGCACGTTCAGTGGACCCAGGTGAGGGCGTGGGTGTGGCGGAACCGCCGATTTAATCCGGACTAAGCACATTTGCCCCCTCTGGCTTGTAATGTGATTAGGCCAAACTAAACCCGATCGTCCGTCGAGAGTCATTTGACTCCCGATATTACCTTTTCCCAAGGGAACCGACATCATACACATCTGACTCACGATGGAGCCACAACAGATACATCATCACAGGCAGTTGAATAGCATAAAATTAGACTTAGTTACAAACCAGTTTTTACATAAAATACAAGTCCAACATAATGTTATAAGGTAGCAAGTTCGAAAGTTTCTCGCAGCGGAATTATAAGTTCAGAGGTTACCATGATTTCACCAAAAGATTTGCATTAGAGGTAACAACATCGAGCCCACCGATGTTGCCCTTGTGCCACTCATGTCGTTTCATCCTAAATGAGGCCATGCTCCGCCTCCAACACAAGTGCAGACCATGAATTCCATACCTGCGCTCAAAATATGGGGGCAAACCCTGAGTACTAATTACTCAGTAGGTCTTAATGGATTTGGCTTACGGCTGACGCGAAGCGGCTTACTAGCAAGTGGATCCTTAGCCTTTAGTTTTAACAGTAACATGTGTAACATAAGTATCAAGTTTTCATCATCATTTATATACCCTTCAACCTAACAGTACCTTGCAGTAAGGTAAACAGTTCAAATCAAGCATGTGATATTCCAAAAACCATGAGTATTAAACACTGAGAGTTTAAGTAGTTACTACGTTGCCCGTGTGCATTATCAGCATTCCCACACCTGGTGGGCATCAGGGATTCGAATCGATTTTAATTCCCGGGAATAACTATCATGCCAGGGGTATATGGTTACTAGCCATCGCGTTCCCACATATAGTCCCAATCTTAACCTGCATCGTCCCAAGTTCGATTCACTTCCGCTTAGCCCCCGGGTTGTGCCCCCATGACGAGCCTGCCGACATCTCGGTCTCCCCGTCATGAGTACCAAGCTCCCCCGGGCCACCTTCCTCTCAACCAGCGGGTAGGAACGTGTCTCTATGCTTCGGACGAGCCCAGGAAAGACTTTTCCGGTCCCATATCCCGGATAAGCACTCTACCAATGTTATGCCAAACAGCAGGCGAACAGTGGACGGGCCTTAAACGACTCGGGCGGAGTCCAGGGTGCGACATCATGAAAAGTAAATACTGAAATAAAATCTCCACCCGGTCTCCATTTAAGTCATAACCAGTAGTAATAATTGATTTTATAATATCTGATGTAACTTTGAAAACACCTACGCGACGAGTTCACACACTCGTGTCTACTCGTACCTAGCCATTTCTATGCAAACTCGCCCTACGTACTCTATGATTAGGTGCTAGGGCCAGGGCGGCCAGGGAGTCTAATGCAATTGGTTTCAAGCAACTCCTGGTGAATATGCGTAATCATCAAGTATAATTTGTTTGCTGGGTTGAGTATGGTCCTGCCTACCTTCTTCGTTAGAGTCAGTAGCTGCCTCCTGAGCGGAGTCGGGCCCCTGCTGTTGGTCCTCTGGCTCTTGGTGCAGCTCCTCCTCGGGCTCCTCTGCGACGGGTTGGTTCGACGGTTGTTCTTCGTTCGCGGAATCTATATGCATGACATGGTGCAATTGGAGCATGTATTAGTGCAATGCTTGCTTCAGGATGCGAGTGCAATGCAAGAAATCAGGGTTTATGGAATAACATTATGTATTTTCGTGATGAAACTTGTTTAGCTTTAAGAAATCGTACAAGCCATTACCTATGATAACTTAGCTTGTCACATATAACAATGTGGGGGTGTGACGGGGTAGCATCGATCCACATGAAACGGCCGAAGCTACTTAAACCCTACTTAACCCTAGCTAGCTTAGCGTTACCATCATGCATTTCTAAAACCGTAGTGAAAACCTACATTGCATCCCAAAACAACGACTAAGGTTTACATACTCCTATGCTTCCAAATATGACCCATGGTGGCATTTATTAAAGTACTAGTCTCATAATTTCTATTATTTACTTAGATAGGCTTTATGTCTACCATTTTCGAAATAGGGTCAAACCTTACATGCATAGCCTCACGTTTTCTGCGGTGAGCTACTTTTAACAATCTAGAATCCAAATAAATACTACGAAGCCCCCTATGGTTTAATTTTTATTTAGACCCCTTGTCTTTTGCTAAACATAAGCTTAATTACTAGGCAAAGGTAAAACAGTAAATAAACAATAAGCATTTGGGCTATCAAATTTTATACTAAGCTTAGGTATGCTAGTAAGGATTCTGCCCAAACTTTAGAATTTTTTTGGTCCTCATTTAAACCACATTTCCTATTTATTAAGTTATTCATGCATGAATCCATTATTTTCAAAATACTAACTAAACTTGACATGCATAGTACCCCCTTTCAACAGTGAGCCATTTATACTATAGGGAGCACAAATAAAATGTGTAAAACTATTTAGAGCATAACTTCTATGTAATTATCATTTCTTCAATTATTTCTATATTAAAAATACATACAGGGGCAAAATGGTAATTAAACAGGGAACCTTTGAGCTACCAAAAATCATAGTGAGCCTATATACCCTAAATACCCTGTTGTTCAAATTTGGCAATTTTTGGAGATCATTTAGTCCACATTTCTTATTTATTAGGGTTTTACATACTTGCATAAAATCAGGGGCAAATTGGTACTTTCCTACTCAACCATCATATTCACCAGACAGATCTATTCAAAAGGATTACAATGCAACTAGTTTGGTATTTTTTTTTATTTTTATTGAATTTTCTATGATTTTTCAAAGCTTTCTGCCGAAATAATTAATTAAAAAGGAAAAACCATTAGATCCAGGGGCTAGATCGTGATTGTTTCGAAACCCCAGGGGCTAGTACGCAAGACTTGCAAGCCTCAGCATACAACGCGGTGGACTAAAATGAAAAATCCCTATACCGCGGGGTCAGATCTGCAAATCCGCCATCTTCTTCCTCCCGTCGTCTTCTTCCTCGCGACGGGAGGAACGGCGATGGTGGCGCGCGGCCAATCCGGCCCTGCGGGGCACGGAGGCTCACCGCGAAGTGTCGGGGAGAGAGAGAGGAGGATGGGGAATCTCACCCACTACCTCAAACGGCGAGGGAGAGCGCGGGGAGGGACGGCGACGAGGGCTTCTGGTCGACGGGGTTCGGCGGTGCAATACGCCGGGGAGGAAGGGGTCTCGGGCGACGAGGTCTAGGCGGAAAGGTGGAGTCGAGGGCGGCGAAGCTCGGCGCGGTGATGGTTGAGCTCGGGAGAGGGCGGAAGTGGCTGGGGGCGAGCTCGAGCGAGCTCTGTCAATGGCGGACGGCGCGAGGACGAGCGGGGAAAACGGAGAAGCCGAGCGTGTGACTGGGGCTTGGGGAAAGGAGGTCGGGCCTCGCCCCCGCCTTGAAGGCGCGCCGTGCGCGCTGTCGGCGAGCGGCAGCGGCGCGTGGCCACGGCGGTCGGGGAGGCCGGCGCGTGGCCACGGCGCTCAGAATGCCAGCGCCGCGTGGGCGCGGCCGGGCGGGGAGGGAGGAGAGAGGCGCGCGGGTGGGCTGGGTCCATGGACCGGTGAGGCTGACAGGTGGGGCCAAGGCCGGGGATGAAGAACAAGGCGCATGGACCGGGTGCATGGAGTGAGGGAGCCGGTGGGGTCCACAGCTGCGAGTGTTGGGCGGGAACCCGCAGACCTGCCAGGTGGGACCCACTTGTCATAGGCTCACGAGAAAAAGAAAATCCCGAAAAATGAAAAATGGGGTTTGACTACTAACCAGGTTTCTGAATTTTGCAAATTTGATCAATTTACGAGCCGAATTTGAAAAGGACCCAATTGAATGAAATGTTGTACCCTTTGAGATCTACAACTATGTATAAAGCACCAAGTTCAAATTCTGAATCTAAATTTGATTTAAATTTGAATTTAACTATCAGCCCTCAGTTTGGACTGAGAACTGTTTTCTTTAGATAATTCAAATGTCCTATTTCTAGCCATTTACTCCCAAAAGCCTTTTTGACAAAGTTGTTCAAAATTTCATGGCCTAAAACTTTCCCAATTGGACCTTTGCATGAAAAGGACTCTAGGATATAGAAAAATGAAGAATTCTAAATATGTCAGATTTGGAGTGTGTTTGTTGGGTAACACCAAAAGACCCTTTTCACTAAGTTAAGCCCATTTTCCATCCAAGCTCTAATTGACAAAGTTGTTTACCACCTTAATACCTACAAGTTTGGTATAAAAAGTTTTACCTAAATCTCCATAGGATTTAAGTTATGCTCGCATTTATAGCGTCATTTTTTGCAAAACTGAGTGTATCACTTAGCTATTTTCACCATGTTTGTTCATATGACTCAATTGCACACTAGCATGAGATGAGATGATGCTTATGAGAAGTAATTAAACATAGTATGCACATGATAATGCTCGGGAGATGCCTAGGGCATCACAGTGGGGCGCCCGGCTGGCTGGCCGCTGCCCTCTCCCACTCAGACAACCACCCAGGTGAGACGTGCGATGTTTTTTTTCCACATTTTTTCCTTTTCTCTCTTTATAATATATTGATCATAACTTTTATGATGTAAGTTTATGATGTAATAATTGATGCTAACATAACTTATTGTAACTGTATGACGTAAAATTATGCTACCATAATTTTATTCTAACATAATTTATGCTAACATAATTTATCGTAAATGTATGATATAAAATTATACTAATATATTTTTATGCTAACATAGTTTATGCTCATTATAAAAACTTTAGAATATAAGTTTTTTAATCATAAATTTGTGGTAAAAATATGCGAACATAATTTATGGTAGCATAAAATTATTGTAATAAAGTTATCATAATTTATAAATTTATCATAATAAAGTTATACTTCTATAAAGTTATCGTGATAAAGTTATGCTTACATAAAATTATCATGATAAAGTTATGCTTTTATAAAATTATTGTGATAAGTTATATGTTTTCATAAAATTATCCTAATAAGCTATATTTTCATAGTAGTAATTTATGCTTACATAAATTTTCATCTAAAATTATACCAAAAGTTATTGTCTTGATGTTTTTATTAAAATATGTAACTATACTTTAACTGCAAATGAAACAAAGCTTTTGTGGTCGGTAGAGGTAGGCTAAGCCTGCCAATTGAGTAGTCAGGGGTTCAAATCCTCCCACAGTGCCTATTTTTGCTGCTGGACGCGGAACCAGGCGCGCGTGGAGGTCCATCGCTCGCGTGTTTCGTCCCGGCCAAGCGTTCGCCAAATAGTCGCGCCCTTTTTTAAAGCCGGAAGGGACGTACACCGTTGTTGCTTGTTGTATTGGGATGCTGTTGTTGGGAAGATGCCCTCGCCTTCCGTTACGTTGCTCACTCCGTGAGATGAGTAGATGACGACCGGCCAATGGCCAATGTAGTAAGTGTTAAAAGTTTCATGGTCTTTTTGGCACCAATTTCACCAAGGGAATCTGGAAAGTTCAGGAAGCCAGCTCCTGTCGTGTAAAATGACTAGATTTATGAAAATTTATCGTAGAGACGTTTCTCAAAGGAATAGCTGGCAGGGCTTCACCTAAAGCCACAAAGCAGTCCAGGCTAAGTTGCCAATAAGCCCTGCCAAACAAGAATCAAAAGATTCCTTCATTGCTTGGTCCTGACAAGAATCTTAGGCGTTGATTCTGAATGTCCGGAGCCAAGATCATTTGCCTCACCAGGAATTCCCTAGGAAGACTCATTCTAAATAAGTGTTGAAGACTTTTAGTCTCTATGTTAAAGTTATGAATATCACATTGTACGTAATCCTTCTTTTACGTCCACCGCTTAGTAATTGCTAATTTTAATGAACAAAGCAATAAATTTTATATTTAAATACATAGAATAACTTCTCACTTCAATTCAGCTAGTAACATTTTTTATAACCCTAACAGAATCATTTATCCTTTTACATACAGACACACACAATATGTACATATCTATATATTCATATACATACCCGCCGAATAAAAACACATATATACAGATATGGACCGAGGAAAGAGAAAATATGCAGTACTAGAGAGTGGAGAATGAAAATGTAGAAGCCGATCACAAAGAAAAAAAAGGCAAACAAGATTAAAAATAATACAACAAAATAAAAGGAAAAGAGAAAATTAAAACAACACCAACAACAAAGAAAACCCCAAAAAACAGCGTTCAATACATCCCAACCTACATTCATATTTATATTCTTCTCAGGGAATGGTCTCATTCCCATCAAGTTATATACAATATCTAAAAGAATCATACATGGGAGTATCATATCTAGGAAAACCGGAATCCAAATGTAAATTTTGCAACGCCATATTTTGGTTTCATGAACAAAACCGAGAGGATACTAGAAGAAATAAAGAAATAATGTACTCTAATTGCTATAAATATGGACAAATAAAAATACCGCAATAGAAAGAATCACCACCATTTCTATCTATGTTAATTAATAATAACGAAAGTGCCGTTTCAAAACATTTTATGCAAAAAAATATGGCAATATAATAGCCTTTTCGCTTTTACTTCGATGGCTCGAAACACCGACAAGACTATAAATAAAGGTGAAGGGACATATCTCTTTCGCATAAATGGCCAAATACAACGCACTGAACGTGGTATAGTTGCTATAAAGACTGAAAAAAAATGCTAATATGCATACACTTGGGTCTCTCTTTATGTATGTGTTTGCCGGCCTCTGCAGTTTTCTGTGTGTATATAACCATACAGATTTTTTATAGCACCCAACAATGATATATCAATGCTGGTGCACACTGAACTGGTCTATCCACGTCAATGTGAGGCAACGCCGCGCACATTTTCTAGTCAGACCGAACCCGTTCTGCCATCGTCCGAGTATCAAAGGTGTCAACGACTCCTACTCAACTCAGAGACGATATTGTTGAGCACGAAATTGGGCAGGTTTGCCACAGGTTGCCGCTACCGGATAGTCCGGTGGTTTGTGTCGGATTATCGGGTGCCACCGGAGTCCGACCCTCGCAGGAGTCCGTCTCGCCCGACCACGCAGGGGCCGGTTCGCCCGACCGTCGGAGGTCCGCTCGCCCGACCCTTGCCAGAGTCCGCCTCACCCGACTCTCGCGGGGGCCGGTTCGCCCGACTCTGCTGGGAGTCCCACAGGTTGCCGCCACCGGATAGTCCGGTGGTTTGTGTCGGATTATCCGGTGCCACCGGAGTCCGACCCTTGCGGGAGTCCGTCTCGCCCGATCTCGCAGGGGCCGGTTCCGACTCGCCCGACCCCGTCCGGAGTCTGGCTCGTCTGACCCTCGCTGGGTCGGTCCTACAGAAGTCGAAACCGAACAGAGCCCCGGAAGTTTGGGAAGAGATCTTTGGGATTCAACTTGTACAAGGGTTAAGACCACCCTCCTCTATAAATATAAAGAGGCTAAGGCCGATTAACACAATCGATCCAATCTACTATTTCATTACTTTTTATTCTGTTTCCCTAAACCCTAATTCTCTTCTTCAATCCTCAACTTCGCCTCTTGTCGACTCTACGCCGACCCGAGGAGCTCTAGGTGGCCTGCCGACGCTAGAGCAAACCCTAGCAACATTCTTCCCTGACGGGGTCCCTCCCGGGAGGTTCGTTCTAGGTCGTATCTTTAGTGTTTGGCGCGAAAACGTGCCAACACACTTTTTGGCGACTCCGCTGGGGACACGAGGCATAAATCTGAAGGTAGCCACCATGGTCAATCTTTCGGATGCCTCGGAGGTCTCCCAAAGCAACATCGTAAGGCCGTCTTTCGGAGAATTGCCGGCCGAGGAGCAAGAGAAGTTCAATCAGCACATGAAGCACATAGAAGAAGAAGCAATGAAAAACTTGCTGGAAAACTTCAGTGTCGAACGTCACAAGAAGGTAACGAAGGAGCGGGAGATCACCTTGGAAGTCCTTCTACCGACGGCAACATCATCATCGGCTCCATCCGCGGCTCCCAATGTAAGTGATGCTCAGACTATGCAATATATCAGGGAGTGCGTAGATAATAGTCGAGCGGGTTTGATCGATGATATAACAACATTGAAATCGTCGGTGAACGCTTTGTTAAAGGCTCAAGGAAAGTCGGCTTCTATTTTCCCTTCGCATGATGTGGGGTCGGATCCTCCTAATACATCGGTGTCTAATGATCAACCGATGTGGGGCATGCCTCCAAATTTCTATGCAGGACAACCGACACCACCACCATCGCTCTTAGGCCGACCAGCAGCATCCACTGCTGACGCCTGATATTCCGGTATCATCACCGGAACATCCGGTAGACCATCGGATTATCCGGTGAGGTCCACCGGAACATCCGGTGCGCCTGCTCTCACAGCTCCTTCCCGCACTTCGATTCCTCCAGTTTCGGTAGATCCAAACCGAAGGAGTACTTTAGGCACTGGTGGGGTAGAGTATTTTACATCGCCTAAAGAATTAGAAGGATTCATACCCCCATATACTACGGTTTCTTATGGTACGGGCATGATTCCACCAAATAGTTCGGGAGTATCTAAGGGTCCTATCCCGAACAATGTTTACGATCAGGTCTGGGCTGCACAGAACCCTAATGCCGGTGTTTCTCATACCGGCAGAACCGATAAAACCATATCGGAAGCAAAAGAGGAAATATGGAGGGATCTCGCAACCATAATCAAGGAAAAGGTAGGGATTGATGTGTCAGGTTCTACAAATTCCTACCAAACCCCATATAATTACGCTTTTGACGCATGTGCCTTCCCTCCACATTTTAGGGTTCCCGAATTCGTTAAGTTTTCGGGAAGTGACAACAAGAGCACTAGGGAGCATATCAGCCAGTTCCTAGCTCAGTTAGGGGATTTAGCTGGAACCGAAGCCTTCCGGATTCGGTTGTTTTCTTTGTCTCTTACTGGTAGTGCTTTTGCTTGGTATTCCTCCCTCCCTCCTAACTCCATCGATTCTTGGGTGGATATGGAGACAAGATTTCATGAACACTTTTTCTCAGAGGAGTATGAATTAGAATTGGCCGATCTTGCAAAAATACGGCAAGGACGAGAAGAGTCGGTTCGAGATTTCTTTAAAAGGTTTAGGGATACTAGGAACCGTTGCTTTCAATTAACTGTTTCCGATAGGGCATTATGTGGGCTAGCTTCCGAAGGGTTAAGGCCACATATTAAAGAAAAACTCATTGGCTTACGCTTTTATTCCTTATCGGTATTACAACAGCAAGCTTCGGCTGTGGAGAGCCGAAGTAAAGAGATACAAAAGGCTGCTCGCCATAATGTTAACCTCGTAGACTATGATTCGGCTAGTTCCGATGATGAGTCTAGGGAAGTCTATGCAGCTCAATTTTCTTGGTCTAATAAAGACAAATCAGTTACTTGTCCTTCTTTGAAGCCGATGAATAAAAATCGGCAAGAAGAGGTTAAATTTACGTTTGATGTTGCCAAATGCGATAAGATTTTTGATGACTTGCTCAAAAGTGGGAAGATTACTTTATCGCATACTATTCCTTCCGCTGATGAATTGAAACGTAAAGCGTATTGCAAATGGCATAATTCTTTTTCTCATGCGACTAATGATTGTAATGTTTTCCGTCGACAGTTGCAATCGGCCGTAAACGAAGGCCGTTTGGGGTTCCCAGAAATGCAGGTCGACAAGCAGTCATTTCCTATGAACACCCTGGATCTGAGCGGCAAGAAGGTCTTGATCCGGCCAGAAGTGGCCGATACAAGCAAAGGCAAAGCCGTCGTCATCGGCTCATCACGGCTAATCGATGAAAATACGAAAATTTTGGCCAGGGAGGTGATCAAGCAGAAAGATGCAAATGGCAAGGACACCTTGAAGATCATCAGCAGGTTCGTTGACACCGGGGAGCGACGGAGCAGTGCGGAAGCTCCCAGGGCTGCGCTACCGGATAGTCCGGTACCTGTCACCGGAACATCCGGTGCACCGGATTGTCCGGTACCCTCTGCCGGACTATCCGGTGACCAACAGCAGAGGCAAAGGACCTTCAAGCCGAGGCAGCCGGAGGTAGGACAGTGGAAACGACATCAAGTACGGGCTCCACGGAAGGTATATCAGTCCGGAACAACTTTTGATCAGCTATTGTCTAAGTATGTCCGGAACCAAAAGGCCGGTCCTTATAATCGGCCATACAAGCAATCAAGGCCCTTGCCGCGGGAAGTTGCACCTGTACAAAATAAGAAACCGACAGAACAGGTTCGTCAGGTAGTCAAGCTAGTGCCACCCGTGCCTGTGCAGCCGCTTATGATGTGGGGTCCTCCGCAAGAGTTTCAGCCGAACCCAGCTTGGAGTTCTATGGTTTTTTGTCCACCTAATGTTTATGATCCTCATTCTTATCAGGGCTGGGGGGCACCACCACATATCTCTGTGTTTGATAGGTTAGCTTCACCATTGCATGACCAATTGAACTTCCCTCAATCTGGTCCGTCGCCGCAAAATCAGCAACACTGGCAGAATTATCGGCCTCCAATGCCGACAAATCTGCCAGGGGGGATGGGGGTCATTCGTTGCAAAATTCAACATCAGTACCACCTCTACAACAAGCTCCATCACAACCGGTTCACTTACCACAAACACCGGTTCGGCTAATAGCTGCTGCTAATAATATAAAGATTGGAGCTAATGAGGCAGGGGTCAATAACAATTGTAAAATGCCGATGGTTTTCGTAAAATCGGCTAACGGTGAGCCAAAAGGGGCTAATGGTCATGAAGCAAGCTCCAGCAAGGTTACCAGCAGTTCGTTACCAGATCTGAAGTATTCCATGCCTAGATGGTGTCCTTTGGGTTTAACTCACACGCAGAAGAGGAATTTACAGCGATTACGGGCAAAGGAGAGAAAGGCTAAGGAAGCTGAGGAGACATTCAACAGAACACATCCTACCTTTCCTCAGCAAAAGTGGAAGCCAAAAGCTGCAGAAGCTAATGAACAAGCGTTGAGTCAAGACCAGCAGGCTTCACCGGATGTTCCGGTACTGGACACCGGACTATCCGGCACACCGGAAGATCCGGTGGCTCCCACCAGATTATCCGATGATCAGAGGGCAGTGGCTCTTGAGGCAGGAGCAGGGCCGATGCTCGAGGAGGTGTCCAGAACGGCTGATGTTGCAGAGGAAGAGTCACCAGAGGAGGAGATGGTCGATTATGAAGCTTCTCCTGAACGCGCAGGTATGGATGTTAATATGATCACTTTTTCCGCCGATTACAATATTATCGGTGATGATGAGGGAGTGATGGCTCAGTTCAATTTTGGACCGAAAGAGGCTGTGTTTGCGAAACCGACTGAATCGGTTAATCATTTGAAGCCTCTATATTTGCGTGGTCATATTGATGGCATGCCTGTGTCTCGTATGATGGTTGACGGCGGTGCTGTGGTTAACTTGATGCCGTATGAGTTGTACAAAAAGCATGGCAGGTCAGACGCTGAGCTGGTCAAAACCAACATGACACTAAGCGGTGTGGGGGGCAAGAACCCCATTGAAGCTAAGGGAGTTGCCTCTATGGAACTAACCATTGGGAGCAAAACCATCGCCGCTGCTTTCTTCGTCGCCGAAGTAGAAGGTAATTTCAGTTTGATACTTGGGAGAGATTGGATTCATGCCAATCAATGCGTACCTTCTACATTGCATCAGTTCTTAATCCAATGGATCGTTGACGAAGTTGAAATCGTACATGCTGATTCATCGGCTTGTGTTGCTGCTGCCGATGCTCCGGTAATCTGGGCTTATGATAATGTCAAGTGTTTGACGGGGATCGACTTGTCCGATTACCAGTTTTTGAGTGTGACTAAGGAAGGGTTCGTTCCTGTGATGTTAGAACCGGTTGAGAATCGGTTAAATTGTATCCTGTAAAGCCCAATGTATACATCAACAGGAGATCAAGGTAAAAAGAGACGAGACGAAGAGAAGACCAGGCAGCAGGGGAGTTCTGCCCTGGGGTCGGACAATCCGGTGACTACCACCGGATGTTCCGGTGACACACCGGATTGTCCGGTGAGGTCCACCGGATCATCCGGTGACAACCAGAAAGACATGCTTCATTGTGTTTTAAATTCTGGTTGTAATTTTTCTTCTGATTCTTTTGTAATAGAAGAGTTTAGAGACTTAGACAGGTTAGGACAGGGGTTTACATCGGCTGATCCATTAGAAGAGGTAGATATAGGAGATGGAACTACTCCAAAGCTGACTTTTGTAAACAAAAACCTGAAACCCGATTCTAGGAAGAAATTGATCGGGTTGTTAAGAGAATATTCAGATTGTTTTGCCTGGAATTATACCGAGATGCCTGGTTTAAGTCGCGATATTGTTGAGCATCGGTTACCCATTAAGTCGGGGTTTAGGCCTTTTAAGCAAAAACCGAGGCAATTCCGTTCTGATATTTATCCTCGTATTAAAGATGAAATTCACCGGCTTTTAGAAGCCAACTTTATTAGACCTTGCAGGTATGCAGATTGGGTGTCTAACATCGTGCCGGTGGAGAAGAAGGATTCCGACAAGCTTCGGTTGTGCGTTGATTTTCATAATTTGAATAAGGCCACGCCTAAAGATGAGTATCCTATGCCTATAGCCGACATATTAATCAATAGTGCATCTGGTAATAAGGTTATTAGTTTTCTTGATGGTAATGCTGGATATAATCAAATTTTTATGGCCGAAGAAGATACATCTAAAACGGCTTTTATGTGTCCTGGCTTTATTGGTTTGTTCGAATGGGTTGTTATGACTTTCGGACTAAAGAATGCTGGTGCAACTTATCAAAGGGCTATGAATTTCATCTTTCATGAATTGCTAGGAATCATCTTAGAAATTTATATTGATGACATAGTTGTTAAATCGGTTGCTTTTGATTCTCATTTAACCGATTTATGCAAAACCTTTGAGAAGAAGCGCAAGTATGGTTTGAAGATGAATCCAAGGAAATGCGCTTTTGGTGTGTCGGCTGGGAAGTTTTTAGGTTTTATCATTCATGAACATGGCATAGAGATTGATCCTAGTCGAGTAGAAGCTATTCGGAAGGTGAAAACTCCGATGTGTAAGTTAGATATGCAGAAGTTTCTTGGCAAGGTGAATTATCTACGGCGATTTATATTTAATCTTGCTAGGAAAGTAGATGCTTTTACTCCTATCCTTCGGTTGAAGAATGATGTAGATTTCACTTGGGGGGCAGAGCAGCAAAGGGCATTTGATCAAATCAAAGAGTACTTGTCTTCGGCACCCGTCCTTAAAGCACCTAGGAGTGGAATTCCTTTCAGATTATATATTGCTGCCGAAGATAAGGTTATTGGTGCTGTTTTTACTCAAGAAACCGAAGGTAAGGAACATGTAATCACATACTTAAGTAGAAGGTTGGTTGATGCTGAGACAAGGTATACTTTTGTTGAGAAATTATGCTTATGCTTGTTTTATGCATGTACCAAGTTGAGGTTCTATTTGTTATCTAGTTCTTGCATAGTTGCTTGTCAAACCGATGTTGTTAAGTATTTGTTGCATAATCCTATTATGAAAGGTAGGGTTGGTAAATGGGCTTATGCTTTAATAGAGTATGATTTGGCTTATGAACCACTAAAGTCCATGAAGAGCCAAATTCTAGCTGATTTTATAGTGGAACATCGGATAGACCCTTCTTGTGAACTAGACACATGCTATGTTACTTTTACTCCATGGAAGCTTTATTTTGATGGATCGGTTTGCAATGAGGGGAGAGGAATTGGTGTAGTACTGATCTCACCTCAAGGAGTTGAATTTGAATTTTCTAGCCGATTGGAATTTCATTGCACTAATAATCAAGCCGAATATGAAGCATTGTTATTCGGTTTAGAGTTATTGCATTCCATGGGGATAAAGCATGTGGAGGCCTTTGGTGATTCTCAGTTAGTAATTCAGCAAGTGTTAGAGGAAAGCCAATGTTATGATGGAGTTTTAAATTCTTATTTAGAGCGATGTTGGGATGTCATTCGTTCTTTCGATGAGTTTGGTATTTCTCATATATATAGGACTGAGAATTTCAAGGCTAATAATCTGGCATGGAGAGCTTCTGGTTATCGTGCTGCTAGAGGTAAATTTCATATTGCTGAAAAGCCGATGATCAGGGATTTGTTAGAGAATCCAGTGCAAACACCGGAATATCCGGTGGGACATACCGGAACATCCGGTGACACGCCGGAATATCCGGTGAGTAACACCGGATTATCCGGTGGGACAGAAGTGGGTCTGATTTTAGTTTTAGGAGGTTCGGCAGCTGGTGTATCTGATCCAGGTGATTGGAGGAAGCCTTTTGTTACGTATTTACAGGATCCTAATGCCAGAACGGACAGGAAAGTTCGGCGTGCTGCTTTTAAGTATGCTTTGATTAATGATGACTTATATCGCCGAACTGTTAGTGGGGTTTTTCTCAAGTGTTTAGGGCCTGATGACGCTGTGTTGGCTATGGCGGAAGTGCATGAAGGCATTTGTGGTACTCATCAGTCGGCATTGAAGATGAAGTGGCTATTGAGGAGGGCAGGATTCTATTGGCCCACTATGATTGCCGATTGTTTCAAGTATTACAAAGGGTGTCAGGTATGTCAGAAGTTTGGGGATATTCAGAGGGCACCTGCTGCTAGACTACATCCGATTATTAAGCCTTGGCCCTTCAGAGGTTGGGGTTTAGATTTTATCAGAGAAATTCATCCGTCATCTTCTAAGGGGCATCGGTTCGTGTTGATGGCTACTGATTATTTTACTAAGTGGACAGAAGCCGTTGCTTTGAAGAATATGATGCATAAGGAGGTGATTGAGTTTATTACTGAGCATATCATTCATAGATTCGGTATTCCTCAAACTTTAACTACAGATCAAGGAGCCTCTTTTATGTCTAAAGAGGTACGTGACTTTGCCGAATCATATAAAATTAAGTTGCTCAGTTCTTCTCCATATTATGCTCAGGCTAATGGTCAAGCTGAGGCTAGTAATAAAGTGATTATCAATCTTATTCAGAAGAAGATTGCCGATCATCCTCGGCGTTGGCATGAAGTCTTGTCTGAAGCTTTATGGGCTCATAGAATATCTAAGCATCGTGCTACTTAAGTTTCTCCTTTCGAGCTTGTTTATGGTCAGGATGCTATGCTACCTGTAGAGGTAAATTTGGATGCATACAGGTTTGCAAGACAGAATGACTTAGAAGTCGGTGAATATTATGATTTGATGATGGACAATGTTGATGAAGTGACCGACAAGCGGTTAATGGCTCTAAAGGAGATTGAGAAGGACAAGCTTATGGTTGCAAAGGCATATAACAAGAAGGTCAAGACCAAGAGCTTTCAGATTGGAGAGCTTGTATGGAAGACAGTGTTGCCGTTGAAAGCCAAGGATAGAAGATTCGGCAAGTGGTCTCCAAGTTGGGAGGGTCCATATAAGATAAAGCGGGTGGTGCCTGGTAATGCTTATATTTTAGAAGATTTGCAAGGTGCTGAACTGCCCAAGGCGTTGAATGGTCGCTTCTTGAAAAGGTATTTTCCAAGTATGTGGCAAGATGCTTGATTAACAACCGATATGTTGCATCGGTAAATTAGATTGTTCCAAATCTTTTACGAATTAGTTCTATAGATGTTTCTGATGCTTTTAGATCATGACCTTCACTAAAAGGCAGGGGGGCATGTGTTGAGCACGAAATTGGGCAGGTTTGCCACAGGTTGCCGCTACCGGATAGTCCGGTGGTTTGTGTCGGATTATCCGGTGCCACCGGAGTCCGACTCTCGCGGGAGTCCGTCTCGCCCGACCTCGCAGGGGTCGGTTCGCCCGACCGTCGGAGGTCCGCTCGCCCGACCCTTGCCAGAGTCCGCCTCGCCCGACTCTCGCGGGGGCCGGTTCGCCCGACTCTGCTGGGAGTCCCACAGGTTGCCGCCACCGGATAGTCCGGTGGTTTGTGTCGGTTTATCCGGTGCCACCGGAGTCCGACCCTTGCGGGAGTCCGTCTCGCCCGATCTCGCAGGGGCCGGTTCCGACTCGCCCGACCCCATCCGGAGTCTGGCTCGTCTGACCCTCGCTGGGTCGGTCCTACAGAAGTCGAAACCAAACAGAGCTCCGGAAGTTTGGGAAGAGATCTTTGGGATTCAACTTGTACAAGGTTTAAGACCACCCTCCTCTATAAATATAAAGAGGCTAAGGCCGATTAACACAATCGATCCAATCTACTATTTCATTACTTTTTATTCTGTTTCCCTAAGCCCTAATTGTCTTCTTCAATCCTCAACTTCGCCTCTTGTCGACTCTACGCCGACCCGAGGAGCTCTAGGTGGCCTGCCGACGCTAGAGCAAACCCTAGCAACATTCTTCCCTGACGGGGTCCCTCCCGGGAGGTTCGTTCT
Organism: Paspalum vaginatum; assembly: GCA_030272315.1. NCBI lineage: Eukaryota > Viridiplantae > Streptophyta > Magnoliopsida > Poales > Poaceae > Paspalum > Paspalum vaginatum. The sequence goes on along the minus strand of CM059020.1, from coordinate 43,621,739 downwards.
AGGTCGTATCTTTAGTGTTTGGCGCGAAAACGTGCCAACAGATATAACCAACAACGAGACCAAATAGAAAGGGAGGCGGACTCGATATGGAAAAAATCAGACATCGTCGAGAAACTAATTAAATTTTTTTTGATAAGGGAGAAACTAATTAAATTGGACTAAATCTCCATGGAGAGAGGCAGGGAGTTTGGCACGCTGCTGAGGTCCTGCTCGTCATGGCCGGGGGCTCTCTCCAATGCCGACTCCTCATCTTGACGCGCCGCCGTTGCACAATTTCACCAATCGCTGCTCGTGTCACGGTGCCTCGCGCCCACATGAGAGTTCCACTCCGGTGGCCTCCGTGTAGAGGCGGAAAGGTTACCCGAAACGCAAGTGCTCGATGGATTTTGCCCGTAGATACGTTAATGGCTACAATCTAATACCCATTGGGTACACGGGTACACACATACCCACGTACCAATGGGTAATTTATACCCGCCTCGACCATGCATTTATTCTACGTAATTAAGTAAACATAAGTGAACATTGGAAAAAATATGGTCAACTTGTATGTTTCAATATTATTTATTATTGTCTTCAATTTATTTACTCATATTTAGTAATTTATTATTTTAAATCAGGCATTAGTTATTATATTTGTGCTATTTAAACATGTGTGCGGTGGGTATTTAATCGGGTATGGATTATCCGAATGGTTTTTTTTTCCACGCGGGTACGGGTATGGGTAAAATTTCATACTTGCGAGCAGGTATGGGTATTGTAGCTTGTAGGATTTTTATTCGCAGGTGCGGATATGGAATTGCACTACTCGACGGGCATTTACCCTTTGTCATCCCTACCTACGTGGAAGGCCAAATCCCAAGGTCGCCGGCACGCCCACGAGTAGAGATGGCAATGGGTGTCCGAAACCTGAGTACCCGATGGGTTTTACCCGATATAAAGACAGGTATGGGATGATTTCTACACCCGTTGGTACGTTAATAGGTACAATTTTGTACCTGTCGGGTACGTGGATGTGGGTACGGGTGCATACTACCCATACCCGTGTACCTATGGATAATTTATACCCGTCTTAACCATACATTTATTCTACATAATTAAGCAACTATGGGTGTAAATTGAGCAAAAATATGATCAACTTGCATGTTTCAATATTATTTATTATTGACTTCAATTTATTTACTCATATTTAGTCATTTATTATTTTAATTATGTTATTATTTATTATATTTGTGCTATTTAAATATATGTATACTAGGCATTTAATCAGGTATGGGTTACCCGACGGTTTTTTTATCCATACGGGTACGGGTATGGGTAAGATTTCATACCCGCGAATAGGTATGGGTGTTGTAGTGGGTATAACTTTTATCTGTGGGTACGCGTATGAATGATCCTACCTATCGCCGGGTATTTACCCATTACCATCCCTGCCCACCAGGCGCCCTACGCACGCCGGTGTGACACGCTGACAACCAAGCACCATGGCCAAACGCCTCAATCCGTGAGCGAGGTCCCCACGTGAGGATCCTAGACGGCTAGACCTCAATGCACGAGAGGAGGGGTGCTCGGCCAACCTGAAGACGGACATGGAAGAGGGCGTAGTTGGAGACGAGGAAACAACGGGTCTCCATGGAGCTCTGTCCTTGCATGGCTTCCTCGCTGGAGAGTCGTCCCCTTCGTCGCACGACGCACGCCATGGCAATTTTCCCGCTGCTCAGCCTCGCTGTCGTGGACCCACACTCGCACCGCTTCGCCGGAGCAGATGAAGCGAAGACAAAAAAAAACTTTTCCGTAGAAGCTACAGTAATATGGATAAGGAGCAGCGGAAGCAATCGGGCACAAGGGCGCATGTCCATCGGGAGGGGTATCCAGCGCTGGATGGGGCCCACAGTCTAGAAGCCAACGTCCCAATTGATTCTATTTCTAGCTCATCGCGGCACAAATAATTTTTTACCGATGCTATATTCTCAATCACATGTCATGATTGCAACATTGGAAACATTATTTTCCACGTCGATTCTGTCAAAACATTGATACTCGTGAGGTGGATTGAAGAGGTTATTTTCCTCACGGTAACATTTGCTCTTGTGCATAATAGAATTATCCGATCCACTACTTACTATTATAATAATAATAATCACTTGGACAATATTAACCAAAGCAACAAAAGTGCTATAAATTATAATTCAGTTTTATATGGTAAATTTTATCGTAGAAATCTGCATGAAACACGGCAAGATTATGCCTCTCGGTTAATGTGGAAGCTATGATCAAGACATAGCAACAAACCCTTGGACATGGAGGAGGCACGTCGTGGCTCAGTAATGCTCGAGATGCCACATGCAGGTTCACAATTTTAGTTCAGAATTCACCAAAAATCAATTGAATGAAATTTGAGATACAAAATCTAGCCACCAGCGAAATCCAGCAAGTACTGCACTGTTGGCTTGGTAAGCCTAGGCTTACCATGCGCCTTGTAGCTCATGATTTGCTTTCCTCTTCATAAAAAACCTGCTTGAGCACAGTCGCAAAAAAAAGAAGAGAATTCTCAATCACAACTATGTTAAAAAAAAAAGTTAAGAGAGTGAAAATCCCGTAGAATCACCATTATTTCCCAAAATGCGAGCACAAGCCATAAGCCAATGGACGAGAGTCATATAAAAATCTGGCGTGTTCCTCGTTCTCAATCATACCACGTGCAAGCCTTGAGCCTTTGGGCGAGAGACATGGGATGATTTATATTTCCCGTTACAACGCATAAGCACATTTGCTAGTTTTTCCTAAAACAGATAGTACATGAACTAGCGATAAACTACACATCATGAAAAACAGCACGTCCATATAGCAGATTGATACTACCACGAAAGGGTGTGAACAAAAACGCAGGAGCGGACTCATCACAACTTACACATTGGGGATCGCTCCAGCAGTCCAGCGGATGAGATGAGATTGTCGGTGGCGTGCTTAGAACGTAGCAGATCAACTTGGCGAGAAGCAGTCACGTGATCACTGCTCAAAAACCTGATTCCCCCCAACAGCGGAGCGAGGTTTTGGAGACACTACGCTCCCTGCATGCCGGCGTTAGAAATGGAGAAGCTTGAGGTCGCACAACATCGAGAAGAGAGAGCCGCTCGCCAAAACTTTAGATGGATTTCTCTCATGTGCAGAAGAGAAGAACGCCCCCTTGTTTATAGACGAATGCCAACTCGTGAAGTATTGATGACATGTATTACAGTTAGGAGTGCAAATGGTACGGATATTATCCGTTCGTATTTGAGTCCGGATCCGTTTAGAAGAGCTATGATCCGATCCGTATCTAAGTCTGTATATTTATTATTCGATATCTGAGTACTCAAAGTTTGATAAATATGATGTCGATAGCCATCTACTCTTGTCCAGACACATTTGATAATATCTGTATTCGATTCGAATTCAAAGAGAAAATATGAAAATAAATATGGTATCAGTGATATCCGTCCGTATCCAATTCGATTAGACTTTGTTTCAAATTTTCTCCATGCATCGTGTGCCTTCTAGTTTTTTTTTATTGTTGAGCTCTCACTCTCAGTCTATAATTGCTTATCCTATTTTATTTTTCTACTAGAAAAATGTTTACATAATCATCTCGTATTCCATACTAACTTCTATTTTTTCACTTATTTTATCCTTATCGGCCAATCGGCCAAGTATTCCTATCCGCCACTGGCTTTGTCCGCTTCTCTTTACCGCATGGCTGCTCCTCCGCGTAACTCTCGCCACCCAGCTCCTTCCTCCCGCCACCCGGTTACTCATTTCCTGGCGCCGGCGTCTCGTCCACTTCGCCCAGAGGTTACGTGGGCCAAGCTGTCGACCGTCGTCACCAAGGGCGGAGATAGGGAGGGGTGGGCAGGCTACGTCCCCCCTATGATAAAAAAATTTACACGAAACATTTTTAAATTTAAATACAATTTAAAAATATAGTACTATTTATCCTCCTAGCGATGAAAATTTCAAGTTTCGAGCTCGCCACTGGTCATCATCGTTCTCCTCAACCTGAGGCTAACACGTAGTTTGGTTCAGGAGGGGTCCTTGTCATGTTTGATTGCAGAGCATGAGAGCAGGATGGGATGCAGACATCCAAGTACAGGGAATATTCCCTTCATATTCGGGATGCACACAGTTCCTCGAAAAAGCTGGAACGCGCACATCCCACCTCACGCTGTCTCTCCCACGTCTTCTCACGGCTCGCCTGGCTCGCCCCGGCCGCCGCTTGGAGCGCCTACACTCGCCTCGCTGTCAGCCGTCGCCTTTTCCTGCTCTGCGCCTCTGGCAGCCTCCGTCGCCTCTGCTGGCGGGTCCGTGCGTGGGCACCGCCAGCGGGATAAGTAGGCTGTAGGGCGCCGTGGGGAGATAATGAGGCGCGGCTCGGTGCGGCAGTCGTCGGGGAAGAAGGAGGCGCGGCTGGATGCAGCCACCTCCTGGGGGAGGAGGAGGCGTGGCCGGACGAGGGCGTCGCCGGGGGGGATGGGAGGGGCGGCCGGGCGAGGGCACCGCCGCAAGAGGAGAAGGCTGCGTCGGGAGAGGGCGCCACCGGGGGAGGGGGCGCGGCTAAGGTAAGGCCGCCGCCAGGGGATGCGGGCGGAGGCACACGATCAGGTGAGATGCATCACGTGGCAGGGAAGAAGATAAGGTGTAGTTGACTGACAGACAGTCGGGGCCCACATAACGGTGGTTAACATGGAACCGTTGTCCTGATCCCTCCCATCGCTTCGACCAAACACAAAATAGAGTCATTCTATTCTTACAACCAAACATAGGTATGAAGCTAGAGCTGGAAATTGGGCCGTGCTGGGCCGGCACGGCCCAAGGCCCGTCATGCTTCGTGCCAACACGGCACGGATTAATTTCATGACATGCCGTGCCGGCTCACACATGAAAAAACTAGGCACGGCACAGCCCAGAAGCACGACGGACTGCTGTCGTGCCACGCCGGACCTAGCCCGACACAAAGATTGTTATAATTAGAAATACTTATCTTATATATTTAAAAGGCATTTTAAAATTTTCTACATTCTTTAAATAAATATTAACTACATAAAAATGCATCTTAATGTTTTGTGCAACCTCCATAATCCATATAGGTTAATATAAGCATATAAATATCACTGAGCACTAGTTTTTCAATTCGTACCTCTCTTCATGCCGTGCCAACCCAATCACAGTCCTGCAATGCGTGTTGTGCCGCCCATCATGCCTAATTATCAAGCATGCCACGGTCCGGTCATTCGTGCCATGCCGGCACGGCCCATTTAGCTCTGTGTCATACCGTGCTTCGTGCTGTTTTTTTGGTGCTATGCTTGGGCTAGCCCAGACGGCACAACCCAAACTTTGACCATTCCATCCCTAGAATCGGGAGTGAAGCCATTCTATCATATCTCGTTCTCAAACCAAACGCCACCGTCGCAGCCTCTTGGGGCCGGATCAATCCCACCGTCGGCCTTGGAGACCGGTCATGGCGTACGGATCCGATTTCCCAACATTGGCTTAGGCCCTACCATGGATAGCTCTGCCGCGGCCGAGTCGAAGACCCACCGCCGCGTTCGCCAGTCACCGGTCCACCGCTTCGTCATTGGTCCCTTTCCATCTACCTGCACTGGGTCCGGGCCACGGCGCCAAGGAATGGCTACCGCCACCATGCATGAGAGAGAAGGTGATGACGTAGCAGCGCACCCGCATCGCTTGATTTGGCATGGGAGAAGCCTCACGGGATAAGGCTAAAAGCAGTGGTTTCCTTATCCTTCCGTCTCTCATTTGCTATTTTAACTTTTTTTTTCTGTTACAATGTAATAAGAGCGTATATGAAAAGTGGAAAAAAACCAGCGGGACAAGGAAATCGCTAGCGTTAGCTAATAGCACGCCTCTCCCGGTAGCCCGCTGCAGGCTGCCGATCGGCTACGCTATCATCTACTGACTACTGCAGTGGTTGTGCGGGCAGCCTCAGCTTGGTACAGCGACAATGCCATGACGTAGACGGTTATCTTGTACGTACAGTTTGGGATCCTCGTGCTTTCTTGGCATTGGACCGTTTAGTAGTTCACTAGCTGATTCGTGATCGATCTGTCATAAATTACCTATTTATCCGGTGGTTATGTTTAAGCGTCATCAGATTATCCGGCCATGATTGAATTTGTCCAAATTTGTGTTTTTTCTACATCTATTCAGTTTTAGCTCAAGTTTCAAGACGCGTCATTTTGTGCGGGATATAGATAAAAAAAAGTCCATCATGTCCTTATAAATTGCTAAAAGATGACAGCCGAATGAACAACACATGAGGTGCAAATGGTACGGATATTATCCGTTCGTAATCAATTCGGATCCGTTTAGAAGGGTTAAAATCTCGTGTCCGAATCCAGATGTTTAGTATTCAATTCGTATCCCTGAGTACTCAAAGTTGGATAAATATGATGCTGATAACCATTTAAGTCTTCTTCAACACATTTGATCACTGTTCGTATCCAATTCAAATCTGAAGAAAAAATATAAAAACAAATTAATATGGCATAGACAATATCCGTTCGTACTCGATCCGATTACACCCTGTACAACTACATTTTCAATCTTTTCCCTTTGCTCTTCATTCTTCGTTGCTCTATTAAATTGTGAGGCCTTAGGCTGAATCCGAAGGATGCTCCATATTGGACCGTCAAAATTAAATGTTGCACCGTTACGGCACTGTTTTGCACTGTAGATAGAGAGAGGAGTAGCTGTAATAGTGATGGCGGATGGAGGTATGGGGAAGCCTTTGGATTCAGCTTTAGAAGCGGTCAGGCCGGCTAAGGCAGCAGCTTATTATTATGGCTACAAGTGAAAACAAACGAGAAGATAAGTATTCGTTTTACTTTTACATTGTATTTATAAAAGAATAAAAAGTGAAAAGACCATAATTTTTTTTGTCGAATGCGAAGGAGACCTACGCATCATCACAATATTAAAAAGAAAAGTGAAATAAGTTACAACACAAGCCACATGGACAACCTGTCTAGACAATCGGGGTTACTCAAAACGAGAATATAAGTATCCATTTTACTTTTACATTCTATTTATAAAAGAATAAAAAGTGAAAAGACCAAAAATTTTATTTATCGAATGCGAAGGAGTGCTGCGCATCATCACAATATTAAGAAAAAGAGTGAAATATTACAACACATACCACACGGGTAGTCTATCTGAACAACCGATATTACTCACACACTAGACGACCATGGCCTTTTGCCCTTGCTCGGACCCGAACCTAGCAACAACGAAAGCGGTTCTAAGAAACAAGGAAAGGTCGGAACGCTCATACCTAAAACAACGCTTGTTTCTCTTTTTCCACGGCTACCAGGCCCTAGGCTGAAAGAGGATGTCGAAACCGTCACGCCGCTCAGAACACCTTCGAGCCGGGCTTCAGACCTCCACAATGGAAGGTAAGAAACAAACACAGGATTCATTAGATATAAAAACTAAACTAATTCGAACGGAAATATGTCAATGGCCGGGATTCACAAAGGCAAAACGCGGGATACCGATCATAAAACCAAGAAAGACGGCTTCAAAGCGGCTGAATTCGGCGGGCTGCGGCTGCTGCTTTTCATTCCACCACTGGGTCCTACAGTACCCGCGGGCAATCAAAGCAAGCAGCGGCAGGCAGCGACAGCCCACCGGCCGAACAAGCACAAATGCTGCCCTAAGCAACTTGACGTAGAAATACTACCAAATGATGCACTAATTGGACGCTCCAAACGGTGCATTAATTACAAGACATGGTGCAAAGAAAAAGATACATTCTAATTTTTTAATAAAATTAAAAAAAATCTATCTATCTATGTAGTATTCTGGTAGTCTCTAACAATAGCAACCATTGCATCTATCTAGTTTCTAGAAAATAACCCTAAGTTTGTGTATAAATTACCACTATTCCATTATGAAAGATAACTTAAAATGATATCTCTAAATTTGCATGTAAATACCGAAAATGCCATTTTGAAAGATGTTTCGAAATAACAACAAAATTTTACTTTTAAATTAACCACATACGCATTATGAAAGATAGTTTAATATAATTCCACAAGTTAAAGCGAAATTACTATAGTTACCATTACAATAGTCAATATTTGTTACCCTTCAGTTTGCATAGAAATTATTTACCTCTATCATTATTGAAAACAAATAAAAATAAGAATATTGGGGGCAAATCACCAACTAGATGTAACTAAATCATTATATTATATTGAGAAAGAAAGATTATAACATGGAAACAAAATGGAAAAGCATAGAAATGAGGTATAGTTTAAATTAACCAATAATGAATCGAAACATTATAGATAAAGTTTATGATGTATTGCTCTATGTATTTAAAGCATAAGATTATTGTTCATATCTGAACACATTGTATGTAACCATTACCCAACTACACCCACATTGATCTAATGAAAATTTTTCATTAAAAATGGATATTTTTCTAAATAAGAATTTATAAAAAAAATGCCTCGGTTGCATGATGAGTGCCATAATCTAGCATTTGAAAAAGTTTTTACAAAGAGTTCCAATCTATTTTTGTCTGCTCAGTTATTTGCTATATAATGCTATGCAATTATGCACCATAACCAGTAAAAAACGAATGGGCTTATGCATCAACTAACCTTGACTCTATCTTAAAAGGCTAGATTTGCACTCTTTTTAGAATGAAGGTAGTAGATTATATCGAGCTAGCCAGACAAGTTACGCAAACCACTTGCTAGTTTATTTACGATGTGTTTGAATTGAGAAACCAAACCATTCTAAATTCCAAGGTGATACATCATGAGTTGATTTTATGAATTTTGGTGGATGAAACTGTTTTCAACCTAGTATGAAAAATAAGGTGGTTATAGATAAACTCATCTGATTCCACAACCAAACCAACAAATTTGAGAAGTGAAAAAAAAATTGATGCACTAGTCTACTTCTTAAACCAAACACCCCTATAAGAAGATGGTATCTAGAGAAGGGCCACTCTGCCAGAAGATATGCAGAGGAGGGGCCATGACAGAGTATGCCGCAGGTGGATGTGCTCCATCACAGGGCGACAGGAGCGTTCGTGACACACTGTGGGTGGAACTCGGTGCTGGAGGGGATCACTGCGGGCGTGCCAATGATCTGCTGGCCACTGTATGCGGAGCAGAAGATGAACAAGGTGTTCATGGTGGAGGAGTATGGCGTCGGCGTGGAGATGGTGGGGTGGCAGCAGGGCCTGGTCAAGGCGGAGGAGGTAGAGGCCAAAGTAAGGCTTGTGATGGAGTCCGAGGAAGGGGGCAAGCTCAGGGCACAGGTGATGGCACACAAACAAGCGGCAGCCATGGCCTGGGAGCACGGTGGGTCATCACGCGCCGCGTTTGGCGAGTTCTTGTTGGACACACGGGCAACGTGAATTATTATACTAGTTTGGGTACTGTTGGATTGAAATGGTTTGAAAGGATTGTTGCGACATGTATTGCGATTTCGATCTTTAAATGTAGGGATAAGCTATGCAGTGCTTGCAATTTTCTTTAGGCATCGTGTGCCTTGATTGCGATAGGCTCAAGTTACCAAATACTTTGTATACCTTTCATTCCTCGTGTGTAATTTTCTCCCTTTGCATCATGCCTCCTTATATATTTGATATGTGATATCGTGAGCTATATATTTGCCTTAGGGCATCTTTGGATACTAAGATTTTTGGAGTTTTCAAAGAATACTATAGTTTTGCAAAATACTTAGGTTTTAGAAAGAGATGAGGTGTTTGGATGAACAAGAATTGTAGTTTTAAAAACCATGGTATTTGTGAAACTAAAGTATTTTTAGAGTTTTAAAAACTCCACTCTAGTCTTTTTTTTTTAAACAATGGTTTTGTGTGTCTCTTAGTTTTAAAACTATGGTTTTCTAATACCATGGTTTCTCATGCATGTTTGCTTTAACAACTCATGGGAATCAAATTCTAAAATCTAGGTGCAACCAACCAAACATGGTCCTGCTTGTCATTGACGCTTTTGTTGAGGACAGCAGGTGAACAAAGAGCGACAGTATAAGGTCCACAAGACCACAACAGGCCACAGCATATATATACTCCGCTTGTGAAATAATTCAGCTTGTACTGCAAAGACGGTGGCACTTATCCATTGCCACACGAACAGAGAGAGCCGCACTCGTCGTCGATGTCCATTGGAATCTCGTGTTGCCCAGAGCCTGAACTGTGATGTGATATTGTGATGCCGCCATACAATAATGCAATCTCCTTTAGTGCCAGCATTGATACATCAACCTAGCTTGCCTTTGGTTTGGTTCTTTGCGTCCACAACGTTATTCTCGCATAAATCAAGCCAGGCAGGACTGATGAAGACGACAATCGCTTTATGTCAGCCACATCATCCCGCTACTCGCCGGCCCTCATTTAGCGTGCTTGACGATGCAGCCATGAAGGGTGACCAATAGCCATTTGGTGTTCCCAGCGAATTACCGTGCATTGCTACGAAAGCTCTATGTTAAACTATCTTTTCACATATCATACCAATATCAAGACAAAGACACACCTTTGCCACTCTTTACATTAATTTAACCTATAAATGGCGTATGTATAGTTATACTTTTTGAATTGTAAACCCTCGATACTAATTTTTCCGTGTGAGGCAAGACGGCTAGAGCGCCAGGGACATGTAGGCTAGCGACAGGTGCGGACAGACAAGATGGCTCCCTAGGCAAAGCCCAACACAAATTCTTGTCCTAAGTTTAAGTTTTTAAACCTATCTAATTTATTCCGCTGCAATGCAGATGCATTTTCTAATATTCATTCATTTCTAACCACCACTTTCTTTACTATACATTATAATATTATCCTACCCTCTATCGAGACTTGGTCTAAACCCCTTCTACCTTCTCTTCGGACCTGTTTGGCGAGGCTCTAGCTCTTGTGAAAATGGATCTGGCTCTGGCTCCTCTGATTTTTTTTTCCTCCTCCATAGAAGCCCTATCCATTTTAGACATCGTTTGGCAAAACGACTCCTCTTATTATTTCTATAATAATTGAAGCAGTGAAGTGTCCATAGTACCCTTTGGTGATACTATGTTTTTTGGTTGGAGGAAATTATTTTACCGACATTATGCGGCTCCCTCCCTCATCCTCAAGCGCCGCCTCCTTCATCTTCTCTCACATGCCGCTCCCTCCCCTCCCTCTCTCTGCACCTGGCGCGACGGCAGTGTGGGGTCCCCAGCACGAGGCGGCGTGGCCCACCGGCCAGCACGCGACCCCTAGCGCCGCCGGCCCGCACGCCGCTCCCTCCCTCTTCACCTGGCGCAGCGGCGGCGCAACGTCCCAACGTGGCGGCCGCGACCAGCGTGCTGGGCTCCGGCAGGAGCTGCGGTCGAAGCCGCTGCCGGAGCCGTGCCAAACGTCCCTGACCCCACCGGCTCTTCCCCTCCACTCCACACCGCTCTCTTTCTCTCAACAATCTCCCTCGCCGGCCGCTTCCTCTGCGCCAGCCATGCCGCCCCGCCTCCTCCGCACAGGACGCGCCAGCCGCCACCTCCCCCTATCGGCTGTGCCTCCTCCTCCTCCCCCACCGCCTCCCTCCCTCTCTCCCCGCCACTCCTCCATTTGTGGCGGTCGCCATCACCACGGATCGGATTGGGCGCCCACGGATGCTGACGACGTCAGATCCGGCGACGTGGGGCCCTTCCCCACCGGCCTCACCTTGCGGTCTGTGGAGGCTGCCGGCCCACCACCTCCTTCTCATCAATGGCGACGGCCTGCGGGCTCCTCTTCGCGCGGCTGGCGGCTTTCCTCCCCTCCCCCCCGGTCCGTGGGGAGATATGCGTCCCCGCGCCCCTGTCTGGTGGCGGCGGTTGGGCTCCAGGTCGCGCGGGGCCGGCAGTGGCGTCCCGCCGGATAGGGGCGCGGGGAGCGGTCTGGCAGCGGCGGTTGGGCGAGGAACGCGGCGGCGAGGGGCGAGCGTCGTGGGGCCAGCATGCGGTGGCCGAGCGAGGAGCGCGGCGGCGGACGGGGCACTAGGCGGATGGGCGTGACGCGGAGATAGCGGGAGGCGGTGTGGGCGTCAGGATCTAGCGGAGGTGGTGGTGCGAGGGGAAGAGACACCCAGGCACGGGGGAGGAACGGAAACAGCGGGGACGAATTCAGTATGGATTGGAATCGTGTTAACTTTTAGAGAGGCAGAGATAGACGGCGCTTGCGCGTCCTCAGCTACTTCCCGGAGGACTACCAGCAGCGGCGCTCCGTAGACTCTGTGAGCGTCGCCGTATTGTGGCTGATGTGTGGATGTGGATGTGATGCGTGTTGACAAGAGCGTATCCTCTGACGTAACATCATTCGGTCTGACTCCATATGTCAGTTACGAGGATCGGAGGAATGTAAAAGGATGAGATTCCGTGCAGACATTACAACCTTGCAGGTGCAGGTTAGCTCTCTTTGGGCTTTGCAGGCCTGCACGCTTAAACCCGCGTTGCAAAATGTTTTGTTTTCTAATCACTTTTTATTTCTTCCTTTCTCTTCTCTTGTTCGTATTACAAATAGGATTTTAGTTAGATAAATTAATATGCAAAATTTCTGCTAGAGAAATTATACTGAGAAAGTGAAAGTTATCATAATAAATTAGTTAGATAAATTAGTATGCAAAATTTCTGCTAGATAAATTTCTTTCTGGAGGAGTATGGCGTCGGCGTGGAGATGGTGGGGTGGCAGCAGGGCCTGGTCAAGGCGGAGGAGGTAGAGGCCAAAGTAAAGTTTCTGTTGGAGTCTGAGGAAGGGGACAAGCCGGTGATGTCACACAAAGAAGCTGCAGCCATGGCCTGGAAGCACGGTGGGTCATCACGCGCGGCGTTTGATGAGTTCTTGTTGCACGCGGGCCGGTGAATTATTGATGACATGGTTGAGACGACATATATTACAGTAGCACACGTTGTGTAGTGCTTGAAATTTTCTTCATGCATTGTGTGCCTTGTAACTTTTTTTGCTTGAGATCTCAGCTTGGTATTGCGACAATGGCACAATGCAATAACGTAGGCGGTTATCTTGTACGTACAGTTTGGAATCCTCGTGCTTTTCTTGCATTGGACCGGTTAGTAGTTTACTAGCTGATCGTGATCGATCTGAGATATTCATAAATCACCTATTTATCCAGTGATTATGTTTTAAGTGTCATCGGATTATTTGGTGGTGATCGAATTTGCATAATTTTGTGTTTTTTCTACATCTATTCAGTTGTAGCCCAAGTTTTAAGACGCATCTTCTGTGCAGGATATAGATAAAAAGAGAAGTCCATCATGGCCTATAAATTGCTAAAAAGTGACAGCTGAATGAACAACACAGAATAAATAAAGATGCTAGAAGCTTTTCTATAAAACAGATATTTGTGCCAAATCTTGCTATTACTAATTGGAGACTTTTTTTGGAGTCTCCTTTTTAATTCTCGCAAGATGCGCTAAATAAAAGATAAAATCATAAAAATTCTGATATAATCATAAAGAACATCATATCATCAATTGTTGAAATCTTAATAGCCTTTATATATGTTTTCTATGTAATTAGCATCCCGTCATCCATCATATAACTCTAATAATAGATCTGTTTTCTAAAAAATACTTTATGGATAAAAATGGGTACCCGACTTGTCTGAAGGAATCTATTATTTTAAAATGATAATTGAACAAATTTGATATCCATTTTTATATATCATAACAAAAACACTACACCAAACAATAATATTAAATTAGATAAATTTTGTCTTGCCTTATTTGTTTCCTATGAAGGAAAATATAAAAAACTAACCGTATCCGTATCCAAATGCTACCCGAATTTTGAATCTATCATTTCGTGTAGATATATAAAGAAGTTGGGAGTTGATTTTCTATGAATCTTAACTAGCCTGACATAAACAACAAGAAGATGGATGAAAAATTATATGTCCCATTTGGTTACTATGGAAGAGAAAAGATGGGAAAAAAACTGGTATCCAAATGCTACCCGTTTTCACCCCCTAATTTACTCTTAGTTTTTTGTTAATATTTTTCCCATTTACAAATTTACACTACTAAATGATCCCGTAATTTTTTTATAAAGATACTAGAAACCTTTCTATGAAACATATATTTTGTGCTAAATCTTGCTATTACTAATTGGAGACTCTTTTTGAGCCTCCGTTTTAATCCTCGCAAGATACGCTAAATAAAAAATAAAATCATACAAATTCTCATATAATCAGAAACAACATCGTATCATCGATTGTTGAAATCTTAATAGCCATTAGATACGTTTTCTATGTAATTAACGTGCCGCCATCCATCGTATAGCTATAATAATAGATCTATTTCGAAAAAAAGATAAATTATAAAAATTCCCACAAAATGAGAAACATCCTATTATAGTTTCTAAACAATTACCCATCATGACATTATGAAAAATGAAATAAAATAATCTCCTAAATTTGTATAAAAATTGCTCATTGTGCCATTATAAAATATGAATTAAATATCCCTTTAAATTTGGATAAAATTATCTATCATGACATTATGAAATACGAATTAAAATAATCCCTTAAATTTGCATATAAATTACTCAACATGTCATTATAAAAGATAAATTAAAATAAGTTCTAAATCTGCTATATAAATCATCCAATATAGTATCATAAAATATAAATTAAAATAATTTTCTAAATTTGAATATACAATACCCACAATGATATTATAAAAGATAAATTAAAACAATAAAATCTAATATTATTATAGATTAAATCTATATCCCTTAGAACTCGAGGCCTGAGCGTCAGTAGTTTTTTTTCCACAAAGTATGGGGCGCTCACGGTAGTGGTCCAAAAGCGTATTGTGTCGTGGCTCGCTTTGCAACAGAAACACGGAAGCTGATCCCTGACGTTACCTCTGGTGACATTGAGTCACTACCGCGCGGGCCCCACATCACGGGGGTCCCACGCGCTGTGACCCAACCGCACCGAGGTGAACTTCAGGCGAGTTCCATGCTAGAAACGCTGCTATTTATACCGGATGTCCTCCACACGCGCTACTCCGGCCGAGTTCGGCTGTGCGCGCCTCGCCGGTCACCTCGGCTGCGCTGGCCTCCTCCGCGGAAGTCAGCTGCACCGCGCGCGCCTTGCCGGCAAACCCCAGCCATCCCGCGGTGCCCCGGCGCGCCGAGGGACGCCGCATGCCACACAGACAAGACCCGACTACGGGGCCAGGCTCCGCCAACCGCGCTTACCGCGCCGGGGGGAATCCCCGGCCAATTCTGACTGCGCCAGGCGGGCGCTGGCCTGCCTCGGCCGCTCCGTCCGCAACCTCGGCCGCGCCGAAGGGGCTCCTCCGCCTGCACGCGTGCCAAACCCCGGCCGCGCCGCGGGGACGCCTGCGCACGCGCCGAACCCCGCCCGCGCCGCAGGGACGCCATCGCCTGCGTGCGCCGAACCCTGGCCGCGCCGCGGGGACGCCTCCGCCTGCGCGTGTTCTGAACCCCGGCCGCGCCACAGGGGCTCCTCCGCCTGCGTGCGTGCCGAACCCCAGCCGCGCCGCAGGGGCTCCTCCGCCTACGCACGTGGCGAACCCCAGCCGCGCCGTGGGGACTCCTCCGCCTGCGGCCGTGACAAGCCCCGGCCGCGCCGCGGGGACTCCTCTGCCCGCGCGCGCGCCAAGCCACGGGCTCGTCCGCGCCGGCGGCTCGCACTCTGCGCCACTCGACCGCGCCGGCTGCGCCGACCATCCTCCGCGCAAGCGGGCACTCCCCGTCGTCCTACCCCGGTTGCGCCTCGCCGGCCGTCCCTGTCCGTGCTGACACCACGGGGGCCGGCTCTGCCCACCGCCGGGACACGCGCCGACAAGCCGGCCACGCTCCTCCTCTACGGCAGTCGGCTCCGCCCACCGTCACGTTGCGCGCCGCCGGCCGAGCCCCGGTCGCCTCCATGCCGGCCTCCTCCATATCAGGCACCGCCGTGCTCTGCGCTCTCCCATACGTTCGAACTCCACCCGCGCATGTCTTGCTGGTGAACCCCGGCCAGCAGGCCCCGAGCGCCTGTCCCAACTTCTCCTTAAGTTCTCCCTTGCGCGCGTGCAGAATGGTTTGGCCCCACTCGCCGGCAATATACTTAGCCTGCGGTGGGCCCGGGGGCCTCCGTCGGCGTTCCCATCCCCAGAATGTGCACACGCGTGTGCACGGGGCAAACTAACTGAAGATCTGGAGCCCTACAAACACAGTACCCGCTGGGGGCTCACAGCATCGTGTACGGAAAAAGATGCCACAGTAAAAAGTAATTGGGTAAAGTAAAACCAGGTGGCATGGAAGTCAAAAGGCTCCCATCACACCAAATAGTGGGAGACATGGCACAAAACGTACATCGTATGCATGATCAACTCTTGTTTTAATTGACAAGAGAAGACATGTATCTTTCTCTCTTAAATTATAAAAAAAAAGCCTTTGATGTGCGGGACCACTCATTCCACCACATTTCTCTCACAACTCATGGAAGACACACAAGCATGCTCTCTGCACCGTCTTCATCTCCCTCGCCATTTCTCTCACAACTCACGGAACACATAATCATGCTCTCTACTTCATCTTCATCTCCCACGCGAGACAAACTCAATGAGCAGATTGTACCTCATTTATCTTTTTTCTCAAATATATTCGGACGTAGAGCGGTCCGAACCTCTCTAAAAATCCCATGAACTGTGATGGCGTACACCTTTATCACAGTGAGCACCAAAGACTCTGTTCTCTTTATTTTTTGGGTACCGTGGATGAATTTTTCGTCAACAATAGTCCTAGAACATTGTCTGATCCGACCTAGGACGCCTTCTGCATGCAGGTGCCTACAGAATAAGCATAGATTTTTGTTGAGTTCACAAAAGAACAGCACTCTTTGCAGGCATAGGAGTCTAGAGCCATCAATGGAATGCTATGGAATGGGTTGTGCTTGAATTTGTATGTGCGCGCGTCAATGTTTGAGCTGACTGGCTTCTAATGCTGCAAACATGAGGCAATCAATAGAAGCTAAACTGGTCTTACAACCTAGCTGATATAGGTGTCCCGATCATGTAACATTGTGTTTCTCAGCAGATGAAACTAGTTCCTTACTTGTTTTTCCTTTTTTGTGTTATTATATATTCCTTTTTTCTTGCATCAGATATGTGTAAGTTTGGATTGTGCAAATTGTAATACCAATTCTAATCGAACTGCAGGGTAACCTTTTGATCTATGGGCACAGCTGTGGATTCTCCAGCAGTAGCGGCTGAGGTACTTTGCACTACCCATTTACTTGAAGCTCCTGACCCCTACGTATTCAATAATTCGAACTGCTGCAAAGAACTAGGTTCATAGAATGTTCAGCACCTTGCCTTTACGTCGTCAAAACAATTCAGATTGATCACCTTTAGTTTAACAGTCACGCCTTCCTGATTTTTAAAAATTTCAGTTGCATCAACAGCTGGTGCCCTTAGAAACAATTTCAATTGCATTGTATGACTGAATTTGCAATCCATTGGTTCTGTTAGTAAATATGCCTTATTTTCATTAAAGAAATGTCCTTAACTCATAAAAATTGATTTATGGATAAACTATGGTTCATCCTAGAAATGTACTCTATGTGCAGGTCGCTCAGAAGATGTTGGGCGGCAAGAAAGTTACAGTTGTATTCGTGCTAGGTATCTGTTCTACCTTCATTTTGTTTGGCTATCTGTATCCTAGATTCCTACCTCTGTACCTTCAGTTATAAATGAGTTCATATATTACATGGATTTACTATAAATCACTTTAAAGTTTAAATAGATGTTTTTTTCTTGCATCTGACCAAGATTTTACATAGGTGGTCCTGGAAGTGGAAAAGGCACACGGTGTACCAACATTGTGAACCATTTTGGGTTCGACCATCTTAGTGCTGGAGATCTTCTACGTGCTGAGATCAAATCTGGCTCTGAGAATGGGTATGTCCTGCCCCACCCCACCCCATAAGGAATCAATCGATTTACTTTTATTTCCTTTTCCCCCTTCTGAACAGATTTTTAAAAAGAACAGAGGATCAGTCCTTTGGGCTACGCATTTAACAATTGTTTGTTCTGTGTTCTCGTTCTCCTTGATATTTCACAGAACCATGGATTGAGAACATGATAAAGGAGGGAAAGATTGTTCCATCAGAGGTAACTATAAAGCTGTTGCAGGAAGCAATGATAAAAAATGAAAATGACAAATTCCTGACCGATGGATTTCCAAGGAACGAGGAGAACCGTGCAGCACCCGAGAATGTTGTAAGGCCGTTGTCTCCATAAACAATTTTTTATCCAATTCTCATGATAGTTGTAAGCGATTATTTTTAGGTACTTATAAATGAATATCTGGACCATTAATTCTCTCTCACTGTTTTAGACCAAAATTTCTCGTGCGTTTGTGCTGTTCTTTGACTGTCCTGAAGAAGTGATGGAAGGCCGTCTTTTGGGGCGCAATCAGGTTTCTTTATCATTTATCAATAGTGTGTTTTTTCTTTAGCTACAAAAGACTTGCTTCTAATATTTCATATTCTCTTTGCAGGGAAGAGTTGATGATATCATTAAGACTATAAAAAAAAGGTTCAAAACTTTTGTTGAATCAAGTCTGCCTGTTATTTAGTACTATGACGGAAAGAACAAGGTAAAAAAGGTATTGATGAACTTCTATCTTGCCAGGTGTACTCCTATTGCACTCAGGTGCCGCAAAGATGTGATTTCATGTTTTATACAATAGAAACAAAGATAGGAATAATGCGTGTCAGCATAGGTATATGAAGTTACAAAGAGGATATTATATACATACTGTATAAGTGAAACTCAGTAAGTATTTATATTGACATGCAGTCTATCTACATCATCATAGAATCCACTAGCCACTGAACACTACTCATTGATGGTTTCATCGATTTTCTGTGCCTAACATCACTCGTGCATGTACTTAAAATTATACATCTTTTTAGTATTTTATTTATTGCGTGTCACTTTATAAAATCATGTCAACTTTAATACCACAAAATCCGCCGCAACGCGTGGAGTATCATCTAGTTTTTATAAATTTAATGACCTTTATATTCTAACATTTCAATTAATTGCTGGCTTTCTATAACAATATCTTGTCATTTGATCAGATTGACGCTGCAAAATCAATTACTGAGGTGTTTGAAGACGTCAAAGTCACTTTTGCCCCATATTCTCAGAAGGTAAATTGTTGGTTTCACTTGTTCAATCTACAAACATTTATTATTTTTCACCTTCAAAAGACAAACTTTCCCATTGTGGTTACACATAACTAAGATAGTGCGAAGTGTGAATCTACTTACTCATCACGTTTTATCTTGTATATCAGGCCGAATAGAGAAATAGAGGCGACACCATAAAAGGTTATACATGGTACCATAGGTAAACCCTCTATATTGTGCCTGGCCTACATGATTTCATCATGTTACCTTCTACCTTGAGATGCTCATGTGGTCTTCTTTTGCAGGCACTGAACAAACATATCGGTGAGACGACTATGATTTCAAACCCTTGAATATAGAAGGAAAGTTTTAGCTCATGTGAGCTTCCAGCATATTAGTAGTCCATTCGATTTGTTACCTGCAATAAGTAGATCAATTCTTGCTAGAGTAACATTTTACCGTCCTGTGTTTTTTTTCGAACGTCCGGGAAGACATCCCGCACGTATTTCATTAAGAGAAGAGGGAACCCAAATTACAACAAGACGCCACTAGCAAACCAAGGCTTACTGACCACGCACGCCACACGGAACACCACTAAACTATTTAAAGGTTTATATTATCACAATAAATGGTGACCCGGGAAATGACCACGACGACCAGTTCTTGGTCCTACGTCACCCAAGGTGACTCATCCTCCTCCTCCCAAACGGTGCCGGGGAAGAGCTCACAAATAGCTATCCGCTTACCAGGCGACAACAGCTCTCCAAATTTAGCATGGCATGCAGCCAAAGCAGCCTCGCCAGAAAGCACCTGAGACGAGTTATCGCCAAGCTTCTTTAGCAAAATGTTCCTCGCCTGCACCTCGGCGTTTGAGGCTCTAAACTTACTCTTGGCCTCCAGGCAAGCGCTCCGATGCCGCGTCTCTTCCCTAGGCGTGGCAACCCTCGTCATACGCAACCTTGGCGCATCACGAATGATGGGAGAAGCAATGGGGACACATGCCATGGCGATCAGGGCCTCAACAGCTCGGGAAGGAGAATGCAAGGCGGCAGCAGCAGCACCCAAACCAATCGCCGGCGAGGCCACATTGCCCCTCACCTCCTCCTGCACGTCACGAGGCGGCACGAACACGACAGGCTCCGGGGGCGTGGACGCAGTCCGTGAAGCGACGACGCTAGCGTGAGCCGAGTCACGCGGCAGCAAAGAGTCCGAACCATGCAGGCCCGGGGATGGTGCGTGCTCCAACTCACACGACTGCAAGCCGGCCAAACCAAGCGAATCCCGCAACGGGGAGTCACGAGATGGAGGGAGCACGGGCGCCATTGTTTCCCCAAATGGACACCCCGACGAGGGCTCAGCTCGAAAGCAAGCAGCCGAGGCAGCCTCAACCTCAAGCAGCGTCGGGTCAAAGGCTGAACCCTCCGCGAATCCAGCCTGCAAAGAGCCAAGTGAGCAGGGGTCAGCCATCATTGGAGACCGCAAAGCAGCAGGCGCGCCTATGCCTGCAGACGTGCCCACGCCAGCCCGACCGTTGCCGAAACACATGCACCCGGTCCACGACCAGGCCACGCCACCCAAGAACACCGTCAATGAGCCCGCCGCACCGAGCGCCGCCACCAGCGCCAGCGAGGCGCAGATCGCCGGGTGGGGTGCCACTGAGCCCGTGGACACCGAGCGACCCCGAGACATACCGACTGAGGCAGAGCCCGAGCTCGAACCCGCTGACAACTGACGAGGTCGAGGACGCCGGGAAGAGGGCGACCTTTGGCGTCGCCGGCGACGCGGCCTCCAGCAGTCACGCGCACGGTGACCCTCAT
Source organism: Paspalum vaginatum (assembly GCA_030272315.1). Classification (NCBI taxonomy): domain Eukaryota; kingdom Viridiplantae; phylum Streptophyta; class Magnoliopsida; order Poales; family Poaceae; genus Paspalum; species Paspalum vaginatum. Next base: position 43,600,711 of record CM059020.1, on the reverse strand, counting down.
CATTGCAGCGAAAGCAGCAAGACAATGCCCGGCACGCAGCAGCAACGTGATCCCAGGCCAGGCAGTTGAAGCACCGACCTTCAAGCTCCAAAGGAACCGGTTGAGTCTCCCTCCCATGCCGGCACTCAACCGGGCGGGTCATAGAGCGACGGCGATGACGGTGGACCACCGTGGTCCACCCATCTACTCCTTCTTCTTCTTCTCCAGCATAGGCAAGCGCGACGTGGGCACTAGGCACCACCACAGATCTAAGGCGCCTTGCATCCGCCATGAAGCCCGACCGCGGAGGGCTGGAACCCCTGCCCACGACCGTCGGCATCCTGGCCTTGTCTTTGCCTTGCTCATCCAGGAACGAAGGAGAGACATAGCCATCGTCGGACTCCTCGTCCTCTGAGAGGGAAAAAGCAGAGCCACTGAGCTCCAAGTTGTCCAGCCAACGGGAGGAGGAGGGGCCCTCCGAGGAGAAGAAAGGGGCTAGGGGGTTGAGGGTGGGGGTGGACGCCGGCGCCGGAGTGGTGACCGACGGAAGGGAAGGGGGCGCTCCGGAGGAGGAGCTCAAGCGCAGAGGAGATACGATGGCAACGCCGAGCGACGCGGCCGCGCCACTGAAGAAGGGGGCTGCCGCAGGGGAGAGGGAAGGGGAGGTGGACACCGGTGCTACAGTGACCGCCGGCGTGGGCTCGGCAGCTGGGGCTCCATGGTCACCTTGGCAAACCCAATCTGCCGTTGGAACCACCAAAAACGATCCATCACACAACAGATCGGGGTTGCGGGGTGCCGCATCTGCTGCAGGAGAGCTGGATTGGGTCAAGGATTTGGTGGAATTTGGGGGAGGGCCGGTAACAAGGGGAGGGCCGAGAGCGGGGTGGGAACGGTCATCCCCAGACATGCCTGCTGTACGTAGTCCCACCGTCCGTTGTACCAATGTGTAATTTACTGCATGGACTATGAAACCTTGTGTTCACCCTCCAGCTGTCTGGTGAGTGGTGACATTGTGGAGCGTGAAACTGCTGCCATATTCTTTGTACCTTCAAATATACTATGTTCCAACATTTGTTTGATTGTCGATTCACAAGCCTCTTAAGGATGTTGCTTATTTGGTTGATATGAGAGCATAATGAATTGTTATCCATGTACAGTGCGTCATGAATCATAAGATCAGATATCCGGAACCGTTAAAATTGCGGGCCATGCGTAAAGCTGATTGGACTTATGGAATTTTGAGCACCAAATCTAAGAAAGGTACGACAGTCGTGGCGGCGAAATTAGCGATCTTCTATCTATGCACTTTGTCTTTCGAGTGAATTCTGTTATCTCAAGGTCTTGTAGTGTGTGTGATCTGTGGGCCGTGATTTGGCTGGTCCTTTGCTGGAATGAAGCGTTGAGCCTTTGTTCTGTGAAAAAAAAAATCCGGCCCTGAGCTAAAGTGAGGTATACCGAGAACGAGTTAGCTGTATTAAAAGCTATTTTCAAGCATACAAGTAAATAAAGACAAGGAACGTGAAGCTAGACTAACTATTTAGAAACGATTGGATTTGAGGAAAACTAAAATACTCCACCTTGCTAGTTTATACAATTAGCCAGTTTTGTTGTTTTGAGTATAATTCTTACAGCATACGGCTACGAGATAGTACGATTTATTGGGTCATGGGGACGTGACGATGCTGCACAGGCATGCATGGACACGTGCACGTGCACATCGCCTGGTTCGGGGAGTTTTTTTTATTTTTATATTTATTTAAATCGTTTTTTGCAAAAATAAATGAACGATTCAAAAAATTACAAATCTATACCAATACCGCCGGACCATCCGGCGGTATTTAAAAAACGCCGCCCTATCCGGCGGTTTTATGACGTGGCATCCTAACTACCACTGAATTTTGGCGTTTTTTAAATAAAGTCGGCCCACCCGGCGATATTTAAAAAAAGCCGAATGGGCCGGCGATTTTTATTTCCCGTGGCGGTATTTAGGTCCTGTTGGCGTTTTTTAAAAAATGGCTGGCGGTATTTAATCCTTTTGGCGTTTTTTAAATAAAGCCGGCCCATCCGGCGATTTTTAAATAAAGCCGGTCCATCCGGCTATTTTTGCTCCATGTGCATTTTTAAAAAACAAGAGCATGGTAATTTGTTAAATAAGCAATATGAGTATACGTAAAAGCAAATGGCAATTAAAACACAATTTGAATGTGGGCATGGAAACTATTGTAATTAGTACCGGTAATTTGTATTTCTTTATTTTATGACGTAAAATATTTGTTTTCTTTTTCTTAGTATGGAGGACAGACAAAAACAAATTATGAGAGTACACGTTACATTAAATTGAAATCACAGCGTTACATTGAGTACGACATGAACAATTGATGCAGAAGTTAAAACGCAACATAGATTGAACTCGGATACATAATTCTCAATGTTGACAGCGTAGATTAACGACATAAATAAAGTTGAACACATTTGCGATGCCTTGTCGTTGTAGCGCGTAACTCGCGCTACACAATTGACTTGGCTTAGATAATTTGAAATGCTAGAAACGTAAAAATAGTAGGAAGTTCGTCTAAGCGAATTGGTTCGGATAGTGCTGCGACGGGCCTCGGATATCATAGTAGCCGTAACCTCTGGATGGTGGAGACTTGGGGGGCATACGCTGCCGCGGGTGGTACGGGCATTTGCAGAAGGGGTCAGGACACAGGGGATCATCTTCGAGTCCAACCACTATCACGTTAGCGTCAGCCTCGTTTTCCAGAGAGTTGACGCGACACTCAAGGTCGTGGATCTTGTTCTTCAGGTGGTTGATATAGTCTTCGACGTAGGCATGGTGTGGAGGATCTATCCACTTGGTGAAGCGGCATGCCGTGTCAGTGGAATCCTGCAATCATATATATCTCTTTTTAGAAACAATTTGAGTTATGTCAGAACAAAGTGTAGAGAGCGAGTTTGAGGACACACATAGCCAAAAGGGCATCTGTAGAAGCGACGACCTCCATCGATGAACTCATCAAACACCTGCACGACACAATACTCACCACAACGGCACGTAGGCCACACCTCCGTGCGATCATCGTAAGGCCTAAGCCTGCGTTCGCCAACAAAGGCATCTGGTCCCTCTAGCGGGAAGTCCTCCAGTGGATGTGGAAACACGTCTGGGCCTTGAGGACCTCCCCAGAGGAAGTGGTGGCTACGACGTCCTCCACCCCTCCCTCCTCGGCCTCGGCCGCGGCCACGCCCCCTTCCTCCCGGCTCGGCCATTCCTCCCTCGCTCTGGTAGTGTGTTGTGTGTGTTCTTTGAATGTGTGCCGTCTTTTTGTAGTCGAGATGCGGGTTGAGTTGTCTTCTGAAAACGAAAAAGTTGTTAGGTCAAACTGGAAATGGTACTGAAAAGGCCACGCAGGTGTTGTCACGTCGAACGGAAAAGGCTACATAGGTGTTGTCACGTCGAACTGAAAAGGCTACATATGTGTTGTCACGTCGAACTGAAAAGGCTACATATGTGTTGTCACGTCGAACTGAAAAGGCTATGAATGTACCTGTAACTGAAAAGGCTACGTCTTGCGCTGTCACGTAAAACTGAAAATGCTATAAAGGTATTGCCATATAGAACTGAAAAGGCTACGCATGTACCTGTAACTGAAAAGGCTACGTGATGCGCTGTCACGTCGAGCAGAAAAGGCTACGGAGGCATATGTATCTGAAACGATTGCCTACGTGTTGTCACGGCCTACTGCAAAGGTGAAAGTGATAAAATACATGATGACGAATGTACACTGAACTAATGCAAGTCAACTCTGGAACTATGATCTAGCTACGACCCCTCTTGCTCCTGCGTGCAGCTCTCTGGGCAGCCCAAGTGTGCCGTGACCCGTGACTAAAGGGGTCGGGTGCCTGTCGAGTACGTCGGCCAGGGACTGCATCGGGCGCTGGCGGCTCCTGTGACTGCTGAGTTTCGTGGGGTGGCGCCTCCTGTAGCTGTGAGTAACCAATCTCATCATGTCGCGGCGGCGACGCGAACAAGGACTGCGCCATCTGTTCTGCTGCACCTGGTGGACTGTCAGGAGCGTGGCCGGCTCCATAGCTGTCATCAGGGGTCGTGCCAGCTTCATATCCTGCAAATCAATAGCATGGATTAAAAATGTAAAGTAACACTGTAACAGGCATGACGAGTCTGCTGCATGTATGTGAATTCCACTTACCCCACTCAACGTCACGAGTCCGTGATGTCCCTGCAGCGAAGACGTCGTGGTGGTAGGTAGGGTGACGAGACGATGACCCAACATGGGTCCCGTACTGTGTACCTGTTGCACGGAACATCCATAAATAATCGACGAACTCGTGTTTAATAAAATTGACCTGTACAAGAAATACCTGGCGGCGGGTAGGTCATCGGCGGAGTCTGCGCAAAGAGTGGTACCGGAGGTCGTACCGGAGGGGGTCGTGGCGCGGTCGGGTTAGGGGGAACAAACATCGGCTGCGCTGGTGGATGGGCAACATCGTCGCTACGACAAGACAACGACCTAGTCACTCTTCTGCACAGCTCCGCTATCTTGTCGTACGCCGCCTTGTGATCTTGTGGGGCCATGGTGAGGGCATTACGGCTGTACGTCGTGACGTCTGCATGGATCTGCCGGAGCACGTCATGCTGTTTCAAAAAGATTGCATTAGTTTGCCATGAAGTATGAACTTAGATGTCTTCTAATGCGGAATCGACAATCAGAAAAGAAACTTACAGCTATATACGCCCCCTGGTCTCGCTGTGTAGGGTAACTGTCCGTGACGGACGGTGTGCGGCGGGGCAACTCCTGTGGCGTCGACAAGACACGCAGTCGTGTCCGTGGGAGGTACCAACGGAGGTAGTGACCCCAGGCTGCATCGTCATGTGGCCTACCCTCCATGACGAGGTCATCCAAGGCCGTGGACCACTTCGCCACGAACTCGGCAAGACGTGGTGCCCAGATCTGGCCAACGTTCTGGCCCTGTCTCGTAAACCTGAAAATAAAAATAGTTTTGTCGGTGGACTCAGCATGTGAATTATGTGAAATATATAACTTTACGGTAATGTACAAGGTCGGCACGAACCGGTGCACGTGTGGCGGCAGTAAGCTCTGAGGGACGACCACCTCCTGCCGCAAGCCTAGCTGACGGAGCACGCGGTGGACTGCGTGCTCCTCGACGTAGATGTCGAAGACAAGTGGGCTGCGCGTTCTCCAGTAGTCAGCGTCGCGTACGCACAACGACGACAGCCCGTCAGGTGCACGACTCTCCACTGCCTCGTCAGAGTAGGGCGTCCAACGAACGTCGTCGTCACGGAGGACGTCGAACTGGCCTACGAAGTCAGGATAAGACTTCCTAGTCTGCACGTGAGCGTACGCGAACTGCGAAAGCATTCAATTACATTGTTATTACAGAAAATTAAATACACACCCAAATAAGTAAACGAAGAAGAATCCTCGTACTCGTCGGTCGCACCACAGAGAGCCCATCGTCGGGCCGTCTACGTCGTCGCGTTTATACGCGTCGTACGGGCTGTGCACGACCGCGGGCCGACCAATCTGAAACCTCTCGTGGGCCCAAACCTGCAGAAGTAGCGGGCATCCCCCGAAGATGGGCTCCGCTGACGAACTCTTCAAACAACTCGTGCACAGTCCGCGGTACGTCGCAGCTAGGACAGCGGACCCCCAGCTAAACTGCGGGATCGACTCTAGTGGGCTGTCGGCGACGTAACGAGCGAAAGGCAGTAGGTTCTTGGGCACAAAGTTGCCCCCAGAGCTGCAGAACATCACCCACCCCATCAACCACAGCACGTACGCCTCCAAATGCCGCGCAACCTCGTACTCTGTGGCACCAATTCGAATGGTGCCGGCCTGTAAATAGTTGCACATAAGTAAGAACCATATGAATTTTAACTATGCCGGTTGCCGTCGAATCTACTCACCTTGAACTGAAGAATCCACCACTTTGGGGGCCCGCCCGTGTACGTCGGTGGAAACTCCCTGTAGGGCTGTGCGTTGCCGGTACGCTCGACGGCACCGAACCGAGCGAGCAAGTCCTCACGCCAGCCGGGGCCGACGTCCGTGGGGCACATGGCATCGCCCCTCAACGGCAACCCAAGCAGGTACGACACGTCCTGCAACGTAGGCGCCATCTCGCCCACGGTGAGGTGCAAAGTGTGTGTCTCCGGTCTCCACCTATCCACCATTGAAGCAAGGAGAGAGAAGTCGTAGCTGAAACGCGGTCCGTCTCCCTCGACCATGCGAGCAAGTGGGAGCAGACCAGAAGCGCGCAGTCTAAAAAAACGATGACCATAGCATTGTATAAATTTGAACGAGGTTGAATATATCTGAACAAGAGAACGAAGCACGTAAAGCGAACCTCGGTAGCCAACGAGGGTCCAACGCCATCGTCTCCATCGGAACACGTGCGCGAAACTGTCCAAGGGAGCTCCCCAATACCGCACTGAAGTACGACCGGTGCTTCTTGTCCGTCGCTGCATCGAGCAGGTCGGGGGTCACGTAACCCTGTGGGGCATCCATCCCTAAAAAAGATTGATATCGTTAGTCCACATTATAAACCAAGTATAAACTAACTAAAACATTAACATAAGACTGCATGTAATTCAAAATAACATCACATAACAATGCATATCATAGCATCGAATTCAAAATATTAACAAACTAAATGCATAGTCACATAATATTATTACAATCCATGATAGCAAATCCACATACACAGAATTTCAAGTAATGCAAGAGTAACGTAACAGAGAAAGGTTCCAAACATTATATTATTACAATCCATGACAGTAACCAAAAATTATTAAATGACTTCATTTGTTCCTCCACGATCGCGTCGACCGTGACTCGATGATCCTGGCTCAGGTATGTTCGACACGGTTCCTTGAGGTGTATTAGTGCATTTTTTGTAGTTGTGCCCGAACTCATTGCATTTTGAGCATATGACAATTCTTGGCCCAGCTTCGGCGTCATCCATGTTGTTACGAATGCGACGAGTCTTGCGTCGCCCTATCTGTTGTTTCATGTCAGGGTGAGGATTGGGTATAAAATCAGGAGCACCCTCTGCAATACTAGTGAAAGTCCCCGCAATGGCGAAACCATATATCTCAGAAGTCCAGGTGTGGTAGATTGCATCCTTCAGGTAATAGGGGGACACAAACATACGAGCGTTCAAACCTCCAACTTCCTGACATGCAACTATGACATGTGTACACGGCCTGTGGTATAACCTCGGCTTGTGCCAGGTACAAACACAATGGTTATTGTACAGGACACATTCTTGCACGTGCCTCTCATGATTGCCTCCTCTTCGGCCTTTGTCCCGACAAATGATCTCAAATCGATGCTCAGCGACACCCATGTTCCTGACACGATGTCCTGCGGCTTTTTTGTTTGCTTTGGCCATATACTCAAAGAATTTCTGCCCATATACGAGGCGGTGGTCTAGAAACACATTCTTTGCTGCTGGATGACGTTCCCGAAAGTATTGTGTTGTACGGTATACGTAAAATTCCACAATCCCGACAAGTGGCATGCTTCTGCTTCCACGTAACACCCAATTATACACCTCGGCAAGGTTCGTAGTCATAATACCATAACGTGCACCTCCTTCATCATGCAACAAAGACCACTTCTCCTTTGGCTCATGCTCAATCCACTCCGAGAATGACTTAATCGAACGACCAGGCCTCCGTCGCACATTAGGACCATCGAGGCCCACATTTTCCATTGCAATTGGCTCATCATCTTCTAAATTCGTCCCTCTAGTACTTACTTCCGTAGCGTTCTTCTTTGTGACTTCATCAAGTGTTTTCCACAAAACATTGAATTTCCTTTCTTGATTCTGACTACACAACCTCTTAATAAGTTTTGTTAGTTTCTTGTTCTTGAACTGCTTCTGAAAGTTAGCTCCCATGTGTCTCATGCACCACCGACTCTTCAGATCGACCCACTTTGCTATTCTTTGACGTTGTACACATCCTTCCTGTAAATCTTGCACCGCTTGCATAATGCCTCCATGGCGATCATGAATCACACACACATCTCGCCGATCCTGAACAATACATGCTTTGATCCGCTCTAAAAACCAGTACCAACTGTCCCCATTCTCACTCTCAACAAATGCAAAAGCCAGTGGGAGCACCTGATTGTTTCCATCTGCCGCAATTGCAGTCAGAATTGTGCCATTGTACCTCCCTATTAGGAAGGTCCCGTCGATGCATATCACTGGGCGACAATACTGGAATGCATTGATACATGCCCCCAAAGCAAAGAAAGCACGCTGAAGAACACGCTTTGTCCGGTCCTGAGGCAAATTATAGTGCTTAATCTCAAAGTAACTACCCGGATTCCGGTCACATAGTGTGTTCAGCACACGTGGCAGGTTGTGGTACGATGATTCATACGTACCCCATCTCATTTCCAATGCCTTCTGTTTTGCCCGATAAGCTTTGCTGTAACTTATTTTGTACTGAAAGTCATCCTCTATGCTATTGATTATTGCCTTCGGCTCATATGCAGGATTATTTACTATCTTTGAGTACATATGTTGAGCCACGAAATCAGCTGTCAAGTTACGGTGATGACTCTCAAGCTCTTCAAGGACGCATGTATGATGTTCAATTCTTGAAACGGTCCAGAAAATATCATACTTTCACAAAAAAGCATGGACCCTAAAAGGACAATCATCTCGTATGCACTTCACATCATAGACTTGTGGACTGCTCTTTTGAACTCTGAACTCTTTCTTCAGGCACTTAGCCGACCATCTTTGCACGGCCTCTTTCAGCTCTATCTTGCTATGGTAAATAGCTCCCACAGATACTTCATTTTCACTATATTCCCATGGAACCATTTCACCTTCATTTACTAGCAGTTCTGAGTGATCAAAGTTGGTCCATTGACTTGGAACCTGGTTCAATATTTCATCTTCACTGTCTGAATCTTCATCAACAGGGACATTGGCCTCGGCATCCTCCCGCTGCATCTGTTCAACCAAACCTACAATTTCTTCACCCTCATCTACCTCACCCCTTGGTTCCCGTACTGTTTCATTAGCTTCACCTTGCTCACCTATATCAACGCCCACCTCGTTAACCTGATTCACATTATTTTCCACCACTTCTTCAATTGTTGTTGCCTCATCACAGCCCTGTGAGCTTTCTTGTTCAGCATTCATCTTCTCGTATGCTTACACAAAAAGAACCAGGGGTAACCCATGACGCAAGCTAACGTCAACAAACCTCCTCCATACTGCAGTGCTTTCTATTTGCACTAATTCATAATAAACAGGAGATGAACTCCTAGTTGTTACTGCTGAGATGCTCAGTTGACATTCATTATAATCCAACTTAAAACACTTCATGAACCAGTTATACACTGAACGAAATGGCCTCTCAATTGCTTTGTCCAGCCCTTTTGTCACTGACCGAAACCCACTCAAATCTACCCCGAACTGACCGTAACGTATCTCTCCTTCACCAAAATATATCTGAAAATATGTTTTCTGTGACATGCCTGACCACAAATGCGACAAACAAGACAGTACTTAGCACATATGTAACCACATTTCTATATAACACTCATTTTTTCTTATATTATAATGATTGAATATTCTATCTAAATCTAAAACTGGTAAATGTGCTAATGTCAACTAAAATAGTATGAGTATTACATAAAACGAGACTACATCCGCTAATGGTAATTCAAACTAGTGCTAATATTATATAAAATACTACTACTGTTACCTAATCTATTAATATTGTATCTAAACTACTACTAATATCAAAGAATACTACTAATGATATTTAAAATGCTAAAAAAAATACATGTTTCAAAGAAAATTTACCTGCAACCTTGGGCTCCTCTACTCTCCCTCTCTCTCTCCCTCTCTCCCTCCCGGGCGGCGCCCGAGCCTCTCCTCCTCTCCCCTCTCTGCTCAGGCGCGCGGCGGCGCGGGCGGTGCGGGCGGCGCGGGCGGCGCGGCGGCGCGGCGGCGTGGCGGCGCGGGCGTACGGGCGGCGACTGGAGAGCGGCGAGGAAGAAGAAGAAGAAAAGAAAAGAAAGGAGGTGCCGCGGGTATATGGGCTAAAAATCGCTGTCCCCGCTGGCGGTATTTAAAAAACCGCCGGACGGGGCGGCGGTTTTTAAGTAACCGCCGTCCCCGCCGGCGGTTTTTAAATACCGCCGCGCCATCCGGCGTTTTTTAATCGGCGGGCCCACCGGTCGCAGCGCCCGCCGCACTGCCAACCTCTTCTGGCGGTATTTAAAAAACGCCGGTTGCTCCGGCGGTTTTTAAAAACCGCTGGATAGGGCGGCGTTTTTTAAATACCGCCGGATGGTCCGGCGGTATTGGTATAGATTTGCAATTTTTTGAATCGTCCATTTATTTTTGAAAAAACGATTTAAATAAATATAAAAATAAAAAAAACTCTGGTTCGGGCGAGCCATACCCATACGCCCTAGGAAGGCTGCACGGCCCATTGAAGTGAAGTTACCGTACTGGGCCGCCATCGTGTCCACACATACGACTGGCCCAGGCATCCTCAAGTGAGGAGTGACGACTTTGGCAGGACGTGTGCGCCTTTCGTAGATGGAAAAACGTCACCCATGACGCATGGCATGCAGGCAAAAGCTAGCTCAGCCAAGGAATGTGGCGGCGCACTCGCCCGAACATGGGACCCAGTCACACTGCCGGTTCTGGGGTGGTTCCATCGAATAGAAGCAAAGCAACGGCAAAGCTTTCTCTCGACGACAGGCAACAACTGCGCACTCGATCAGCCAGCCGTCAGAAAGCTGTTGGCTTTGGAGGACTCGTTGCTTGGTGTTTCGTCATCGCACTCGAAAACAATCGTACAGGCGGCGTGATTACTACTGCACTTGGTGGTTGGCAAGAAAGGGGGATGCCGTATTGCTACTTCGAGTTCCAGTGCTCCACTCGCTGACTAGCACAAGCTGACAAACGTATGTTGGCCGCTGAAGAGTGAAGAGTGAAGACTGAAGACCATGGAGCAGTACTTGGGTTGTGACTTGGGAGGTCATTGAAGTCGACAACTACACCTAGAGCTACCTCCATCGGTTCTCAAAATAGAGGATCTCGTACTCTCAAGAAATAAGGTAACAACATCACACAAGTTCAAATTTGTTATCTTCAGGATAGCAACAAACGCTCTCTAATGCTATTTAGTACTACTACTCTACTGGTAGAGCAAGTTAACAATAGAGCTCATTATAAACTATATGATGTTGTCCTATTACATGTAGCCAACTAAAAGACTATTAATATAATAGATCTCTCTTAGTGTAAACTATACATTTAATACATCACCCACATTTTTTCCACACAAAGGGTCTTGAAATCCGTGAACAGTCCATTTTTATTCTCTATCTATTTTTTTTCTTCCATATCACCTAAGAGGGTGTTTAGATTCGGGGGTTAAAATCTAGCCTACGTCACATCAAATATTTAGATACTAGTTAGAAATATTAAATATGGTTTAATTAGAAAACTAATTACATACACGACGAGTAAACGGCGAGACTAATTTATTTGTTTCTCGTCCGTATAATTAGTTTTCTAATTAAACTATATTTAATAATTTCCATCAAACCGCCGATTTTTACGGAACTAAAATTTTAACCAATGATCCAATCAACCTGGCATCAGTTGGAACCCGTCCATATCACTTGTTTAACTTCACTTGTTATACTTGGTCGTAGTAGTATAATAAGTGAGTGAACGTTCCGAGGAAGCTCCGCGGTGCTAGAATTTATGCGTGCAGCGCTCGCTTCCACTCAGAAGTCAGAACCAAGAGATCGCCTATCCATTTCTACGGTCAGTGCAGCCGGAAGAAGCGAGCTAGCCCACCGAGCAATCCATGGGGACTGGGAAGAGGACGTTCGTGCTGTACCCGTCGCTGGGCGTGGGCCACCTGAACCCCATGGTGGAGCTGGGCAAGCGCCTGCTGCGCCATGGCCTCGGCGTGCTCATCGCCGTGGTCGACCCGCCGGATGCCGACGCCGTGTCGGCCGCCGCGGTGGCGCGCCTCGCCGCGGCCAACCCGGCCATCGCGTTCCGCCTCCTACCGGCGCCGGCCAGCCCGGACCTCGCCGCGGACCCCGTGAAGCGGAGCCAGGACACGCTCCGCCTCGCCAACCCGGCGCTGCGGGACCTGCTGCGGTCGCTGCGGCCCGCCGCACCGGCGGCCGCGCTCCTGCTCGACATGTTCTGCGTCGACGCGCTCGACGTCGCGGCGGAGCTCGGCCTGCCCGCCTACTTCTTCTTCTCGTCCGCCGCCGGGGACCTCGCCGTGTTCCTCAACCTGCCGTACCTCTACCCGACGCTGCCGTCGTTCAGGGACATGGGCAGGGCGCTTGTGCGCTGCCCCGGCATGCCGCCGGTGCGGGCGCTCGACATGCCGCTCACCATGCAGGACAAGGAGAGCGACCGGACCGAGGTCCGGCTGTACCAGTTCAGGCGCATCGCGGAGGGGAGGGGCGTGCTCGTCAACAGCTTCGACTGGCTGGAGCCCAGGGCCCTGAGAGCGCTCGGCGACGGCGTCTGCGTGCCCGGCCGCCCGACGCCCCGAGTCTTCTGCATCGGCCCGTTGGTCGACGACGGAGGGCGGAGCGGGGGGAGGCACGAGTGCCTGGCGTGGCTGGACGCGCAGCCCAGGCGCAGCGTCGTGCTCCTCTGCTTCGGCAGCAAGGGCGCCTTCTCGGCCGCGCAGCTACAGGAGATCGCCCATGGGCTGGAGAGCTCCGGCCACCGGTTCCTGTGGGCTGTGAGGAGCCCGCCGGAAGAACAGGACCAGTTCTCCGAGCCGGACTTGGAGCGGCTGCTCCCTCCGGGGTTCCTGGACAGGAACAGGGACAAGGGCTTGGTGGTGAAGAACTGGGTGCCACAGGCCGAGGTGGTGCGGCACCAGGCGGTCGGCTCATTCGTGACGCACTGCGGGTGGAACTCGGTGCTCGAGGCCATCATGTCAGGGCTGCCGATGATATGTTGGCCGCTCTACGCCGAGCAAGGGTTGAACAAGGTGTTCATGGTGGAGGAGATGAAGATCGCGGTGGACTTAGAAGGATATGAAGAATTTGTCAAGGCAGAGGAGGTGGAAGCCAAGGTGAGGCTCGTGATGGAGACTGAGGAAGGGAAGGGTCTTAGGGAGAGGCTCGCGCTGGCGAGGGACAAGGCATTGGAGGCCACCAAGGAAGGTGGGTCTTCTGAAGTGGCATTCTCTGAGTTCTTGAGAGATTTGGAGAAGACAACTCCGTAAGCCAAGAATACAATTCATCAAGGTGTGCTAGTGTGACAGATGAACTCCGAAATGATTGTAGCAACTATCCAAGCTACCTAGCTATTACTTGAGGATGCAATATCACAAAATTGCTATAACAAGTATAACAAAATAAGGTTTGCATCTGCAGACTGTAGTATTACAGTAAAATTGGATCAGTTACTTGGCATGTGGCAAAACTTGAAATTCGTCAATCAGAGAGCCACTAACATGCTAGAAGCAAGAGATTAATGGGATTGTCAACTTTTATTTTCTGAATCAGTTCACTGATTATTGTATCTCTTACAGCATATTTGTTATTTGTGCTAGAATATGCGACTGAGAGAGAAGTGAGGAAAGGTTGCTGTTTCTCATTAGCTACAGCTTGAAAACTACGACATGCATTTCTGAGTACACATGCTATTTGTCAAATTCTCACGAGGCGTAGCCAATATATGCCACTGAAAGAGCTCAGAAAGATAGTGACTGACCCTAGCGCGTCAGCTTCCAGGATCAACCATATGATGCTCAACTTTTGTGCTTGATCGTTTGGCGAGCTTCAAATCCGTCAAGAAGTCTTCGAAGGCAACCTGCGACGACCCACCTAATACAGTTCTAGAACCTTGCTCTTAACCCAAAACTACTAGATCGACTTAAAACTTAGAGATTATACCTTCGGGGTCTTGGAAGTTGTAGCCGTAGCGATGGCACATGCATGTGTACTGTCTTGAGGCACCGGCAGCGTGGAGGACGACGGCGTCGGTGGCGAGGTGGCAGTGGCGGCGGCGGCCTTCCCATCACTTCCAAACGCCTAACACGGATCGGGAATGTGTGTGTGACGAGGGTTTAGCCGGGAACGTTGGTTCTCAAGCCGGCTCCCTCGCCCCTTTTATTTGGCGCTGGCGTGACAGGGGCCGCGGGTGCGAGGCAGCGGGTGCGCGTGCGTGGTGTGCTCGTGTACGCGCGTGTGAGAGCGGGCGGCGAGGCGGCCGGTGTCAGGGTTTAGTACCGGCAGTGCACCACAGAATGTATCACGCAGTGTTTTTTGTGGTAGGCGAGATAGACCGTAGCTCGATGGTTCGCGTGTAACGCGATAAGAGACAAGAACACACGATTTATACAGGTTTGGGCCGCGAGATGCGTAATAACCTACGTCCTGTTTGGAGCGAGTTGTATTGATTTGAGCTCTCGAGGTTACAATGAGGGCATATGAGGTCGATGGAGTCGCGTTATGAGTTGAGTTCTGATCTTGAGATGGAGAGATCTGCTATGAGTTGTTTGGGAGGGGTCTCTAGCCAGCCTTATATAGTCCGGCATGACTTGGGTTACAAGGAGTTCTAATCCTACTGGGATTGGTTTCATCTCCTATTAGAATTCTTCTTAGATTTTCCTTGTACACATCGAGTCATTGTCTCGTGCACCAAGTTGCTCTGCATCTCGGGCCCACGCGCCGAATCCATTGCATGAGTGACCAGGGGATATCTATCCCCCACAGATGATGAGTGGTGGTGGGGCCCGCTGGCAGAGAGTGGTGGAAGGGAGATGATGGTGGTTGGGCCGGAAGCAGGAGGAGGGTGGGCTGCTCGGGCGGCCCAAGGGGGGAGGGCGTGAGAGAGAGATGGACCGACGACGATTGGGCCGAAAGGAGGGGAGATAGGCTGGCCCATCCGCGTTTCCCTCCTTTTTCTGATTTTGGATTTTTGGACTTGGATCGGAATATTTGGAGAAGGGATTTTGAGAGGACTTTAGTAGAATCTTCAGGGATCTAGAGAGATTTTGTTGAGCTCATAAACATACACTCAAGCAAACACAAGGTTTTTAAAAACATATCTTGATTTATAGGGAGATTTAGAGAAAATATCTTATGGTCAAATTTTGGGGTGTTACAGCTGAGCCCTGGCCATGGTTAACTAGTCACGGCATAAGATAGGACTAGTTAGTTTAGATAAGATAAGATTTGTTAGTTGGATAAGATTTGTTACTGAGTTGTTAGGTGCCTGGTCTATAAGGGCAGCCACAAGGTCCAAGGTTTAGTTATGCAAAAAATAGATCATAAAGCCTCCTGAGGGAGGACGAGTCACAGATGTATCTGCTATCCTGTCTATCAATACTACATCGCCAATCTAGCCATAACATATGGAGTGAGATACATCACCTTCTGAACTACAAAACCGAATGTTTCACACCTTAAAGTATCAAAAACTTATCAAATAATCCCCGAGTGGTTTTGGTGAGTCGCTTTGATGATGTGGCATACTGATGTGTTCAAATCACCCCTCCAACTATATCAGTTGGTACATTCTACCCCTTGATAAATTTATATTTTTCATTTCTTCATGTACAAATTGAGTTTAAAGTTTAAATTCTGTGAGGTTATGGAAGACATTATAACTTGTGTTAGAAATATTTACGGTGATTTTATCATAATTTTTTATTAGTTTGACATTTAATAATAAATTAACTTTCCTAATACAAAATTGTAAAGAAAAATAATTTAAAAATCACTATTTATTTTTCTAATACAAGTTATGACTCCAACTATCACCCTACAAAATTTAAACTTCAAATTCAATTTGTAGACGAAGAAACAAAAAATATAAATTTATCAAGGGATGGATTGGACCAATTGAAATAGTTGGAGAGGTGATTTAAACACATCAGCATGCCACGTCATCAACACCACCTACCAAAACCACTCAGGGTTATTGACCTGTTTTTAATACTTTGGGGTGTAAAACATCCGGTTTTGTAATTTAAAGGGCGATGTATTCCAACTTATATACTTCGTGAGGTTATATA
The DNA here is from genome assembly GCA_030272315.1 of Paspalum vaginatum. Classification (NCBI taxonomy): domain Eukaryota; kingdom Viridiplantae; phylum Streptophyta; class Magnoliopsida; order Poales; family Poaceae; genus Paspalum; species Paspalum vaginatum. The sequence goes on along the minus strand of CM059020.1, from coordinate 43,584,633 downwards.
GACTTTTTCCTCCTGTAATCCCAGTCCAATTAACTCTGCAAAGCAACAGTTGGATTCAATACTTTAGGTAGCTACATACAAGATTACTACTAATGAACGGCGATTGGTATTCTTGAGACAATCTAATGTGAATATCATAGGAAAATGCAAAAGAGGTTGCTGAACTGACTTGGAATTAGACAAGGTCCCTCCCAAGTCCCAATTTGGACCTTCCCTCCACGCATGTCAGCTTCGCGTTTCGCAGTCGACAAGGAAAGCCTGATGCGCATTTTAGAGGAGATGGATGGAAATGTAGAGGTCGAGACGGCTAGGTGACGATGTGGAGATGGCTGGGTGATAATGGTCAGTTAACGCACGTTGCCTGGGGGCACATATGCTTTCTCCCTAGGACTGGCAAGGGCATGCGATGATGGGTTAAAGTCGAAGGAAGGAGGACAACAGACCCTGCTGCGCCGCATAAAGCAGGCTATCGCAGGGTGGGCGCCAGCAGATTATTCAGAGATGGAGACGGGTGCCGCGAAAGCGAACGGATCGGGGACAGGGGCTAGGGGAAGCGAGCAGATCGGAGATGGGTTAGGGCTAGTTTGGTAACCTCCATTTCCATGGGATTTGATAGTCCTCAGGGACGAGGAAGCGCGGAGGAAGGGAAGGAGGGCTGGAGGGGTGAACCTGGAGCGATGAGCGAGAGGGACGGGGAGACCGACGGGCACCGGTACTGGGACTGGAAGGTCAACAACGCGGGTCTTGACCAGGTGCGGATCGGCCACGCGTGGAAAACCGGTTTGGCGGTTTCGCGTTTATGAGGCCGCGCCGAGAGGGCAATCTTATCTTTTGCCACTCTTACGGATGGCACACATCTGTTTGCCATATTTACAATTGACTTGAATACTTTTGCCATTAAAGAGAAAAATAGTCTGCATATTTGTCACTTTTGCACTGTGGCAAGCCACATGGCACTGTCTGAGTGCCACGGTGGATCCAGCATCTCTCGGCAAGGAAAAAAGCACAACCTACCCCTTTTTCCCAGTTTCTCTCACGTCCTCTCTGTGCTCGTTTTTCTTCTCCCATCCATGGTAGCCAGACTGAGCCCCTCTTCATCTTTGCCATCGGCCCCCCACGTCGCACCGGTTGCCGCGCCGCCGCTGACCCCTGCGGCCCGCGCCACACTAGCTCGTCGTTGGCCCTGCGCCGCAAACGGCTCGCCGCCATCCCCGCCCGTCTCTGGCTCAGGGCCGGTCACCCAGCGAGGACGGGGGCATGATGCTTCCGTGGTTCGAGGTGGCTGTGAGTCTTGGTACATCCCCAAAATTAAAGCAAGATTACCATCCGTTCACCATCTGTTCTCACAATCCGTGCATAGCATTTGATTCGTGATCCAAATCAGAGTTCGTTTCTTGCATTTGATTTAAACTAGCTCGCCTCGCTCGCGTCACCGTGGACAAGGCTGCCCAAGCAAGCCTCCTCGAATCTCCAAATCAGAGTTTGTTTCTTGCATTGTGGCGTGCCGTAGCTCGACCAATGTGCACCTCCTTTGCGTGCACTAGCTGGCGGGAGAAGGTTGAGACAAGCAGGTCGCCGCCGCCGCCGCCATGCGCACTGCCGCTCGTCGGTCGTCGCCCGCCCCGGCTTGCCGCGCACCTACCGGCTCCTAGCCGCTTGGCTCGCCGTGCGCGCCCCCACACCGCATCCGCCTCTCGGCGCTCCTAGCGGGCACACTCTGCCTCATCTCTTTTGCCTCCACTCCCTCCTCGCCCGCCTCCTCTCTCCCACCTCGCCATCCTGCAGCCTTCCTCGCACCACCTCCCGTGCAGCCGCCTTCCTCACCGTGCGCGCGGCCGAGGACAGGTTGGCGGTGCAGAACTCGAAACGTGATAGTGGAGCACTGGAGCGTGAGCAATTCCGCTCGGGTGAGAAAGATGGGTGCAGAGAGAGGTTGAAAGTGATGATGTGGCCAGGAGAGGAAGAAACGGTGAGAGGCAGCCAGGCAGGGGTATTTGAAGTCATTTGGCATACGGAAGCCACGCTAGCGAGTTTGCGTGTAACGTCACATCATCAAGAGTTGGTAAAAATATAGGACTTGATTGGATCAAGGCCAAAGTTGATCAGACCAAATTTTGATCAAGTTTGACCATATTTGAAAATATTTAGTTAAATAGCAAATTTTTTATTCATATGTTTTATTTGACACCTAAATAAGACCTATAAAAATTATCATTTAACCAAATATTTTTTAAAATTCAAATATGATTCAAATTTTGCCAAAATTTAGCCCGTGTCCAATCAGACCCATGGACAAACTCCTCGCTTTGGTGGCGCAAATGCGTTAAATCCAACTGGAGCGTCATTCATTCGTAAACGCGCCGAGACGGTCAAACGAGCGGAACCAGAGTCTCCAACGCCCAAACGCTGAAACGCCTGCCCCGCATCTCTCCGCCGCAGCCGCTGCGGCGCCTTCTCCGCCCGCCCCCGCCCCCGCCTCCGCTTCCGCCTCCATCTTGTTGGCCCGCTCCACTCCCGCCGCCGGCTTCGTCTCCGCCTCCGGCGCACCATCCTCCGCCGTCGCCGTTCCTCAGATCCGCGTCGTTCTCTCCAGCTCTCGCTCTCCCCACTCCACTCGCAGTCGATCTCGACGGAAGGACTGCGTTCTTGGTGTATGTCCTATTTCGTTTTAGATCTTGCTGTTGTTATGAATGCGTAGATCTTTATCTTCCTGTTTGCATAGATCTTATTGTTGTATGCATGGATCTTGATTTTTGTATACTTAGATCTTGCTCTTGGTCCTGTAGTTTTTGCTCTTTATTGCGCAGATGCTCTGGTGCTCCTAGTTCTTGCTCTGGACCGTAGTTTTTGCTCTTGTATGTGTAGATCTTCCTCTAGTCTGCCTGCATTTTTGTGCTCCACGTCTTGCAGTAGTCTACAAGTGATTTCAAGCGCGCCCATGCGCGCTTAGGAACCCGTGGTAGTTCTGTGATTGTAATCATGTTTGCCCTGTGTTAGTTCTGTGTTAATTCTGCGTGATTGTGATCATGTTTGCACACGCTACGTGATTGTGATCATGTTTGTAGCAAAGCTACATAGAGGCTGTCATCTGTTTGTCCATGCGCCTATACATGTGTAGTGCCACATGTTTTTAATATTTGGTGCATGACCGTAGTTGTACTCATGGATCCATTACTATGTTTATACTGTGTTATCCACTAAAAAGGTTCATATATATGGCATACGACTATTTATACAGAATACTAATGGCACACGTCAAGTTTTTTCCATCAACTGTGGGTAATCAAGGTTCTGCAATTCTGAGCCGTTCAGAGCATACAGCATGCACAACCAAATTGTCGTAACATTATCTACAGTTACAAGATACAATATATATGCGTAGTGTAGATACAGCCTAAAGACGATGATCCCAAATCATGCATGCATACAATACAATCTCGATAAAACATAAACAATGATGTTTCTCAATATTGGTTCTTATCACAGAACAAGGCTAAGTATGTTCCCTAGGAAGGACAGATTCAACAGCAGTGCAATACTTTTGATGTTACATAGGTTCCGAGTATATAAATCAATCACATAAGTATAGGCATCTACGTGGAGCACCATCAAAACTTAATTGGCTGATTAATTCCTGGTTCATATGACCCATCGCCCCTGCCCATTCCCAAGCTTGTGTAGAACCCAGCTTGCCGAGCTTCATTGCATAGAGCAGTTCCATCTTGAGGTAATGATTTCAAATAGCGCTTAGCAACTAATACCAGAGGAAGGCAGACCTTTTTCCATAATCATTACGTCCCACAACCCCAGAGGAAGGCAGACCGAGCTTCACTTGCATAGAGCAGTTCCATCCTACATGTATTCAATAATATAAGCGTTATTTTCATCAAAGAAATGTCCTTATCTCAAAAAAGTTGTAGTATTGATAAACTATGGTTCATCTTAGAAATGTGCTCTATGTGCAGGTCACTCAGAACATGTTGGGTGGCAACAAAGTTACAGTTGTATTTGCCCTTTTTATGTTGTACGATTCCTTTTTTTTTTTTGCATCAGTTATGTGTAAGTTTGGATTTTTATTGTACGAAATTGTAATACCAATTGTAATCGAACTGCAGGGTAACCTTTTGAGCTATGGGCACAGTTGTGGATGCTCCAGCAGTTGCGGCTGATGAGGTACTTTACATCACCCATTTACTTAAGCTCCTGAACCCTTATTTTCATTAAAGAAATTTCCTTACTCATAAAAATTGTTGTATTGATAAACTATGGTTCATCTTAGAAATGTGCTATATGTGCAGGTCGCTCAGAACATGTTGGGCAGCAAGAAAGTTACAGTTGTATTCGTGCTAGGTATCTTTTCTACCTTCAGTTTTGTTTGGCTATTTGGATCCTAGATTCCTACCTCTGTACCTTCAGTTATAAATGAGCTCATATATTACATGGAGTTACTATATTCACTTTAGAGTTTAAATAGATGTTTTTGTCTTGCATCTGACCAATAATTTACACAGGTGGTCCTGGAAGTGGAAAAGGCACACAATGCACCAACATTGTGAACCATTTTGGGTTCGACCATCTTAGTGCTGGAGATCTTCTACGTGCTGAGATCAAATCTGGCTCTGAGAATGGGTATGTCCTCCCCCCACCCCCACCCCATATGGAAGCAATCAATTTACTTTTATTTCGTTTCCCCCTTCTGAACAGACTTTTTAAAAAGAACAAAGGATCAGTCCTTTGGGCTACTCATTTAACACTTGTTTGTTCTGTGTTCTCGTGCTCCTTGATTTTTCACAGAACCATGATTGAGAACATGATAAAGGAGGGAAAGATTGTTCCATCGGAGGTAACTATAAAGCTGTTGCAGGAAGCAATGATAAAAAGTGAAAACGATAAATTCCTGATTGATGGATTTCCAAGGAACGAGGAGAACCGTGCAGCATTCGAGAATGTTGTAAGGCCTCTTTCTTCATGAACAGTTTTTTATACAATTTTTATGATAGTTGTAAGCGATATATTTCTGTTCCTTTGGGTATTTATAAATGAATATCTGGACCATTAATTCTCTTTCGCTGTTTCAGACCAAAATTTCTCCTGCGTTTGTGCTATTCTTTGACTGTCCTGAAGAAGTAATGGAAAGCCGTCTTTTGGGGCGCAACCAGGTTTCTTTCATCATTTATCAATTGTGCGTTTTTTTTTCTTTAGCTGCGAAAGACTTGTTTCCAATATTTCATATCGTCTTTGCAGGGAAGAGTTGATGATAACATTGAGACTATCAAAAAAAGGTTCAAAACTTTTGTTGAATCAAGTCTGCCTGTTATTGAGTACTATGACGCAAAGAACAAGGTTAAAAAGGTATTGATCAACTTCTATCTTGCCAGGGTTACTCCTATTGCACTCAGCTGCTGCAAAGATGTGATGTCATATTATGCAATAGAAACTTATAGGAATAATGCGTGTCAGCATAGGTATATGAAGTTGCAAGGAGGATATTTTTAGAGTGAATGAACCTTATATTCTAACATTTCAATTAGTTGCTGGCTTTCTTTTGGAAATCGTTCATTCTAGCACCTACAATTATCTTATCATTTGATCAGATTGACGCTGCAAAATCAATTACTGAGGTGTTTGAAGACGTCAGAGTCATTTTTGCCCCATATTCTCCACAGGTAAATTGTTGGTTTCACTTGTTCAATCTACAAACATTAATTATTTTTCACCCTGTGTTTGCACATGACTAAGATACTGCGAAGTGTGAATCTACTTATCCATCGCGTTTGATCTTGTATATCAGGCTGAATAGAGCAATACAAGGGACACCATAAAGGTTATACCTGGTGCCATAGGTAAACCCTCTATATTGCCTACATCATGTCATCAAGTTACCATGAGATGTAATCTTCTTTTGCAGGCACTAGACAAACATATCTGTGAGACTATGACTACAAACCCTTGAATATAGAATGAAAGTTTTAACTAATATGAGTTACCAGCATATCAGCCGTCCATTCGATTTGTTACCTGCAATAAGATCAGAGCCCCCAGAGTTCTTGCTAGAGTAATATTTGACCGTTGTTTGTGTACCATTTGTTGTTGTACCAATGTGTAATTTGCTCCTTTCAAAAAAAAAAAGTGTAATTTGCTGCATGGACCACTTGTCTGGTGGCATTGTGGAGCGTGAAGCCGCTGCCGTTATTCTTTATACCTTCAAATGTACTCTGTTCAAACATTTGTTTGATCATCGATTCACAAGCCTCTTGCGGGTGCTGCTTATTTGGTTAAGAGTATAATGAATTGTTCTCCATGTACATTGTGCTTTGAATCTCGTAAGACCAGAGGTCTAGACTCTAGAACCATTGCTTATTTCGTATGACTGTATATGGTGATTGCCTGATTGGAGGGTAGGTTTGTCCCTTCCTTTTTTCCTTGGGTCGAGAAGTACATCATGTTTCTGTAAAAATCGTGGGCCATGCGTAAAGATGATTATTTGACTTTTGAGCACCAAATATCAAGAGAGGTGCAATAGTTATGGCGTCGCGATCTGAGATCATGCTGGTGCAACGGTTGTGGCGGGTTTAGCACACATGAGTTCGGTGCAGGATTAGAGATGGCAATGGTACCCAAAACCTTATTACCGGCGGGTTTTACCTGATATGAAGGCAGGTGAAATGATTTCTTCACCTATGAGTATCTTCATGGCGAAGATCCTGTATCCTGTCAGGTAGACGGGTGTGGGTATGGGTGTATAGTATCCATATCCGCGTACATGTGGATAATTATACCTGCATAGTCTATACATTAACCACTATTTGACTAATTCACTTACTTGTTGTTTATTATGATTATTATATATTTTTTATTTGCATATATTTTATGTTATATGATTTTGATTATGCAATATACTTATTAATTTAGTGTTTTTAAACATGTTAATAGTGGGTGTCCTATCGGGTATGGGTTACCTGCTGGGTACGGGTATGGAAATGATTTTATACCCACGTGCAGATGTGGGTTTCTTAGCGGGTAGAAATACTGACGGGTACATGTATGGAATAGTATGTACCTGTTGCCTTCCCTATGCGGCTATGCAGGATGCTCTCTGCGGAAGGGGGGGGACTTGCGCAGCTAGGGACTGGAATGCTAGTGGCAATGGCGGTGCCATCTTCAGCGAAATTAGTGATGTTCTATATAGAAAAAAAAGTCTACATAACCTCTAAATATAACGTATATTTGTGTGTTTACTTCAGTCTTCAAACTATAAAACTGGATTTTCAACGTCTTAGACTTTAAGAAACCGGATAAATAACTCCTTACGGTGGCTCTGTACATATAGCGGTGGGACCTGTCTGTCTGCCCAGTCCATCTACTCCATGTCAGCTCAGCCTGCTCCTGTCCTTCGATACTACTTCCGCTCCGCACTACGGCACTGTTGGAGGCCCTGCGCCGTCGCGCTATAGCTGCACCGCTACAGCTCTGCCCTGCCACCCAGCTTTACCACCAGCACACCGCAGCTGCCCCGAGTCCCCAGCACACTGCGCCCGTCCGCCTCACGCTCTGCAGCTCCCGGCCTGCCGCCCTGCACTCACTACTCGCCACTCGCCGGCATGCCAACCGTCTCTCGCCCTCTCCGCGCGCCCTGCAGCCCGCATGCGTGAGCCCGTTGCCGCCCACATCCACGACCTTCATCAGCAGCACCAGCACGCAGGAGCAGATCATCGCTAGCTCCCGGGTACTCTGCCGCGCGCCTCCGCCCCAGGGAAGTACCCCACCTCGGCACCTCCTGACCTCCTCACCAACACGTCCAGCACGTTGTGTTCGTGCGCGCGAGCTGCGGTGGCCGTGGCACCGTGAGGATGGCAGATGGTCGGCAGCTGGACAGTCATCCTACATCCTTCATGGACAACGAGTGCCCTTCAGTGTTCTGCTGCTTTTTGCTGGGGAACGTCAAGTATGGCCTGTGACTCCTGCTGCAGGCACGACACAGTGGCACTGATGCTAAGCTTTCTTCGCCGTAGCACTTGCCTGGGCGCACGATGTGCAGGGTCGCACCTGCTGCTGCGCGGCATGGCGAGGGATGAGCGCGCCACGGCGCCTGGGAGATGCGAACACAGACATGGGCGGCAGCAGGCGCAAGCGGGTGGGTGGCGCGCCGACAGCTGCAGAGCCTGAGGCGGCGGCAAGCAAAGGTAGACAGGCCGCAGCGTATTGTAGTAAGCAGGCAAAGTAGAAAGGGAGCCCGAAGACAGACTAAGAAAAAAAAAATGATCACTGACATGTGGCCTGGATGTTACGTAGAGCGCCACGTCACCAAAACCGGTGGGCAAAACCACGTGTCCAGTTTTGTAAAGTTTAGGGTGTCAAAATCTATGCACTTTATCTTTGGGGAGATTTATGTTATCTCAAGGTCTTGTGATGTGTGTGCTCATGAACTAGCTTGTTTGGGTTTGAGCAGTGCTCTGGATCGACACTATGTTTAGGTTTTGTAACATTGTGGGCTGCGTTTTGGCTGTTGCAATGTTAGAATGAAACGTAGAGCGTGTCATGTGAAAAAAAAAATCAAGATACTTAAACACAATAGCGTATCTGAAAGAAATTGACATTTTTGCCATATGTGGAATTGGCGACAGGGTACAGAGGGAGGAGGCGGGGAAGAGAGGGAGGAAGGAGAGGGAGAGGAGGCCACAGTGCGGCGGTTGTGCTCCGACAGTGCTAGCCGCCGGCGGCGGCGGCCGAGCAAGACACCGCCGGGGAGGCGGTCGCCCCGTGTTGCCTCAAAGGAGACGAGGCCGGGAGAATGGGGGATGCCCTCAAACACCAACCACTGTGAGAAACTGGCTCCACAAGACCGATCTCAAAGATAGGACTCACATGCAAAGCTTCTCATTAGCTAGAGCTTGAAAACTACGTCATGCATTTCTAAGTACACACATGTTATTTGTCAAATTCCCACAAGGCCTAGCCAAGATATGCCATTGAAAGAGCTTAGAAAGATAGTGACTGACCCTAGCTCGTCAGCATCCAGGATCAACCATGCTGCTCAACTTCTGTGCTTGATCATTTGGCCAGCTTCAAATCCTTCAAGAAGTTTTCGAATGCAACCCGCGACGACCCACCATCAGCCAGCGCCTCAGCTGCCTTCTCCTTCGCCAATGCCAGCCTCTCCCTGAGCTTCTCCCCTTCCTCGGACTCCATCACCAGCCTCACCTTCTTCTCCACCTCCTCAGCCGTCACCACCTCCTCATCGTACCCGTCCATCACCACCCCGGCCTTCATCTCGTCCACAACGAACACCTTGTTCAGCCTCTGCTCCGCGTACAGCGGCCAGCACAGCATCGGCACCCCGGCAGAAGCTGCCTCCAGCACCGAGTTCCACCCGCAGTGCGTGACGAACGCGCCGGTGGCCGCGTGCCGCAGCACCTCCACCTGCGGCGCCCACATCTTCACCACCATCGCTCTGTCCCGCGTTCGATCCAGGAACCCCTCCGGCAGCAAGGCGTCCAAATCCGGCTCGAGGCGCGCGAGGAAGAACTTGCTCGGGTCCTCGGGCGGGCTCCGCACGACCCACAGGAACCGATGGCCGGAGCCCTCCAGCCCGCGAGCCGTCTCCTTCAGCTGCGCCGCCGAGACGGCGCCCAAGCTTCCGAAGCAGAGGAACACCACGCTCCCCGCCGGCTGCGCGTCAAGCCACGCCAAGCACGCGTGCGGCGCCTCCTGCCCCTTGACGATCAACGGCCCGATGGGGTGCACCGGCGGCGTGGGGCGACCGGGGACACAGACGCCGTCCCTGAGCGCCCTGACGGCCCGCGCCTCGAGCCACTCGTAGGTGTTGATCAGCACGCCCCGCGCCTCCGGGATGCGGGCGTAGTGCCGAATCCGCTCGGCGCAGGTCCGGTCCCCACGGTCGAGCACGGTGTGCGGCATGTCGGACGCCGGGATCGGCGGGACGCCGGGGAATCGGAGGGGCTCCTTCCCCATGTCCTTGAAGCTGGCGCCGCCGTCCGTCGCGGCGAAGTAGTGCGGGAGGTGGAGGAACGCGGCGAGGTCGCCGGCGCAGGAGGTGTAGTAGAAGTAGGCCGGGACGCCGGCGGATTCCGCCGCGTCGAGGGCGTCGACGCAGAAGAGGTCGAGCACGACCGCGGCGGCGGTGGGGAGGGAGCGCAGGAAGGCGGCGAGGGCGGGAACCGTGAGGCGGAGCGCGTCGAGCATCTGGAGGAAGGGGTCCGGGTTCGGGACGGGGTAGTCCGGGGCCGGCAGGTGGTGGAAGGATACCTCCAGGTTGGCGGCGGCGAGAGCGGCGACGGCGGAGGCGGAGGAGGCGAAGTAGTCGGCGGTGGAGGCCGGCGGGGTCGGGACGGCGATGACGACGGAGAGGCCGCGGCGGAGGATCAGCTTGGCGAGCTCTACCATCGGGATCAGGTGTCCCACGCCGAGGCAAGCGTGCAGGACCACGGTCAGGTTGGGATTGGGCTCAGCCATCGGCGACGGCGACGAGGACGAGCTGCCGAGGTGAGCTCTGCTCCTCGTCAACTGGTGGATTTTTCACACTTCTTCACGTGCAATGTGTGTATTATACAGATTCTGGCCCGAAATGGTACAGTAGATGGGCTGTTTCTAGAAGGCAGAAGCCCATCCACAGTGGGCTGAGAAGCAGGCCACTCTGGACTACAACACCCTGCGCTGTATGCAATATTGCAGGCGCCGGAAAATGCAATTCAAAAAGAAATGAGAAAATTTGGGTACAGTTCAAGGTTGGACAATATGGGTGTTGACGTGTTGTTAATAGGATTTATACTTTCAAAGCTGGTAGTACTTTTCGTCAAGAGCTGTCAATATGTGAAGGCTGTGTCAGCGAAAGAACCAAATTACTACAGTATAAAATCTGCATTGTACACAAAAGTAGAATTTAAATTTAGACAGTGGGATGGTCTTTCTTCTAGAATCGGCCTAGGAGAAGTAGGAAAAAAATGGTCGACAAACTGATCGTCCGAACGTGCATGACTTCTACAAGCAAGAAATTTGAAAAACTTAAACAGTGTGTCTCTGGACTCTGGTCGGTGATGGAAACACTGGCATGATTTTCAAGAGTCCTAGACACCTTTTCAAAAAAAACAAAAACATGGGACTCCTGTTGTTATTAAGAGCAAGAGCAGCACGCGGGGACGGCAAACGGAACGTTTGAATGTCAAAAACCCTGACTAACCCAACTGAATTGACTAATCCCCATCTAAACCAACAGCGTGATTGTGACCAGACTCGCGCCGCACCACGGCTGATCGCTCCCATCTCCTCTTTCCGTGCCTGTAGCATCGGTAAAACTATTTCCAGTCCGTCACTCGTCACACGCCCCCTCCTGATTTGGAGACGATGACCTCAAAAACCACTGGGATCTAGAAGCCCGGCGGCCGCGGCCGGGAGCTTCATCATCAACACAATAGTAGTACGCATGTGGCATAGACCGAACCTCGTTGTTCTAGATTGATATTGATGTGTGTACTAGATGCGGTCACGGTCACAGTCACAGTCAGAGGGACGAAAAATTCAGGCATCTAATCTAGATCAGAAACCTTGTCCAGCAATATGGATTCCGTTGTACGCGGACCACAGGAGATTTTGCGGTTGCTTGGTTGTTCCCAGCATGTGAAATGTTTTTCTACTTCACATGTTCTTTTCACCGAGAAAACTCTGACGACACTGCGATCGAGCACGAAAACGATCATCACTTCTAGTACCTGGTACACATGTTAATGTGATGACAAACCGTGTGGCTGCCAAACTTCCCGGCCATCTATGCGATCAGATGCATGCACAGCGGCACATCATCACACCGGCAACTGCACTCGCCACTCGGGCTAAGTCAAGCGGGTCAACCCCGGCATGGTTTTTGACAGTGGCGTCGCCGAGACACCAAGCATAAGACCAGTACTGGCAGCGGTGCCGGGTATCAGCTCTTCATAAAGCCCGTCGTTCGTACCAAACGAAGCGGCCGTGCTCCTGGAGTCACACGCGTGGCCTCGCTCTCCACCTGCTCCCCATGGCAACCGCGGGGGCGGCGTCGAGGACGCCGGAGGACAAGAGCGACCCGGCGAGGCCGCTGGCGCTGCCTTCCCCGACGGTGCACCCGGCGTCGGCGGCCCAGGACGACGCCGAGGCGGACGCGGGGTGGCGCTCCTCGTCGTACCTCCGGAAGCGGCGCCGGTGCGCGCTCTGCTGCGGCGGCTGCTGCGTGACCACCGTGGTGGCCATCGGCATCGTCATCCTGGTGCTCGCGCTCACCGTGTTCAAGGTCAAGGACCCGCGCCTGACCATGAACAACGTCTGGCTCACGGCCGTCAGCGCGGGGCCCGGCACGGGGGTCGCGGCGCCCGTGGCCGCCAACGCCACCCTCGTCGCCGACGTCTCCATCAAGAACCCCAACGCCGCGGCGTTCAGGTTCTCGCGCACCGAGACCGACGTCTACTACGCGGGCCAGACGGTGAGCGTCGCCTACGCGCCCGCCGGCAGCGTCGGCGCCGACCGGACCGCGCGGATGAACGTCACCGTCGACCTGCTCGCCGACCGCCTCGCGCGCGCCATGAACGGCACCGGCCTCGTCTTCGGACAGGAGTACGACCTCGACACGTACACGGAGATCAGCGGGAGGGTCAGTGTGCTGGGGATCGTCAAGAAGCACATCGACATCAAGTTGAACTGCACCGTCGTCGTCGAGCTTGCGGGCGCGGCCGCCGCGCTGCAGTCAGGGGTCGCGTCCACCGTGCAGAGCAAGAGCGTGGAATGTGTCGCAGAGGTGTCCATGTGAGTGGATTAGAGACGACTGCAGGTCATTTACATTTATACTGTATCGTTTTGGGCTCGATTTTCTTGTTTCCTTGTCTTGATTAATCCTTTTTCCTTTTGTACATCACATCAGTTCTTTTTGTTACTTCCGGTATTTAGGTTGTAGAAGAGGCGAAATACATGAGTATGTTATGTTTTCATGCTTGACAATGGTGCTGCGTAGGACTTTAGGAGTATTAAACTATTCGATTAAGCGGCTGTGCACCTTGCGGTCTTCTCTAGCAAATTGATACGTGCACAATCTGTCAGTAACAATCGCAAGGCTTAGCATCCTGAATTTAAAATTTTTCTTTGACAATCTGAATGTAATAAATTACTATGAAATGCCTGAATGCATGAGTGCTTGTTACTGATAATGCATATAAAAAACATGCCATCGAATGTACGAATGTTCTCCATGGCACACGAATTCTGTTCCATTTCAGATAAGTGCATTCAAATAAGAGCTTCTATTGTTTAATCTGCTTGTTTCGAAAAAGGTCATAGTAACTACGCATCATTAAACATGTAGAAATGCAAACCAAGATAACCCGAAATAGATATAGAGGCTTCCCCAAACAAACTGATCGCCACAATAATAACGCTAAACTACAAAACATCAACTAGCTTTGGCGCAACGGCCTGCAAAAAACTGAACTTTGATACAATAATCAGGTTCAGCACATGAATCACAGATGCCAAGCAAAACAAAACCTCAGAACAGAGTTCCTACAAACATGTTCATACATGTCAGTATGTCACCGTCAGAGAAGTGCAAGGAAGCACATAAAACAACACCTATTACTATAAAGACAGACGTCCCCCTGAATAATATTGCTGTTTAAATATAGCTTGCTAGACACAGTAGATACAAGGGCGTAACATCAGTATTTATTCAGCATGATTCAATGGTGTTCAAACTCACATGACATCACACAGATTTCACTTGAAATGTCATAAAAAATCTGTTAAATGTCAGACCGACACATGATAAAAAGAGACAATCAAATCACATATATTGTCCCCAATCTAGGAAAGAAAGAAAAAACAAAATAAAAGGGAATGTTACCGCAGCGATATACGGGAAATGAAGAGTCTCGATAAAGTGACTTCACCAACTGATCATTGCACTACGGTACAATACATGTTCATTATTCATTTGCAGTTTCTCGAAAATTCTGCAACTAGAAATTGATGTGTGAGCTGTCACAATATTGGTTCACTAGCAATGAAAACATACGCAACTTCCCTTAAAAAAAGTAAAGAACCCAAATTGAGTACATACATACACCTATCATCATGATATCAGCTAGCCACAATTGAATTAGTAATATCCTGGAAACAAATAGAAAAATAAAAAAGGGGACAAATTCCACATAGAAAAAATGTTTAGCCCGAGATCCAATGACCAGAGAGAGAGAGAGAGAGAGAGAGAGAGAGAATATGACTAAACCAATCAAACCATCCAGGATGATATTTAAATATCATTCCAATCAATAGCATGAAGTAAAGTATATCAATTGAAAATAGAAAGTTGGGACTTTTCCATACTTAATAATATATAGTGTGCTTCAAATAAAAGAGACATAGTTACAACCAGAAGTTCAAGCAGTAATCTGCACATAAAAATAATATCAAATGGAATTACCTTCCTTAAAAACCAAAGAAGTGATCTAGTTGAACATTAAGTTAATTGTGACTGAAAAATCCAGATCTCCAAAATTTCAGTCACTCAGGAGACAGAAACCTCTTAAGTCTTAAAGACCCAGAAATATCTCAAATAACTAAGAACTCTATTGAAGAATGCTCCTCCTTCCCTTACAATATAGATTTTCCATTTAGGTGCTAGTACCTTGCCAGCACAGCAACACTCCTACATTCGAGGAGAACTAGCAGGCTCTTTCACATTCATGCTAACAGACAAGAATGTACACTGCAATATAACGCATATAAATGGAGTAAAAGATGACTCAGAGACCGATCTTGAGCACACAACTATAGGACCGCTGGTAACGTCACTTGACAGAAGCTATGTTATAACGGAAGAACGATGTATGTACACTGCATGTCTTCCTTGGTCCAATAATGTACTGCTATCAAGCAAAACTTTCTCCAAGTCATGGTAGCACCTCTAAGCCAGCAATTCAAACGTGCTAAGCATCACCGATTAACCACCCAGACCTGTCCAGAGAAATGGAGCGATCAAATCGGCATGGCATCCCAGTCCCATGGTTGTGTTGATAAGCAGAATGAAACGGCGGTTTACAGACAGACGAGATGGGCGAAGAGTGCGAGATGACACACACCTCCATCACCTGCTCCGGCGACGGTCCGCGGCGTACTGAGACAGCGGAACTAGCTCGGAGAGAGGGGTGGAGAGCGGGGTGGCGACGGGGGTGGGGATTGGCGAGGAGCGGCAGACGGGGCAGGACGCGCTCCGGCGCAGCCAGGCGTCGAGGCACGTGAGGTGGAACTTGTGCCTGCACTCGGGCATCACCCGCAGCATCTCCCCGTCCCTGTACTCGCAGAGGCAGATGGAGCAGGCGGCCTCGGCGTCGGGCCCCGCCGCGGCCTTGGAGAAGGGCACCCTCGGGTACGAGGCGATGACGGCGGGGTCTAGCCCGACGGGCGAGGCCGCGGCGGCGGCGCCGCGCGAGGAGGAGCCCGGGGAGTCGTAGTCCTCCGCGACGAAGACGACGCGGGGCACGGTGATGGAGATGTGGCCGGAGCTGGAGGCGGAGGACGCGGCGTGGCGTGCGGAGCCGCCGCCGCCGCCGACCCCGGCGCCGAACCCGTCGCCGGCGCCGCGGTGGCGGAGGCAGAAGTAGGAGGCGAGCAGCACGGAGGCGAGCAGCACGAGGAAGCCGAGCGCGATGGCGATGGCGTAGCCGGGCCCGAGCGAGGCGAGCGGGTCGAGGAAGGACATGGCTCTCTCCTCCTCCTCGTCGTCGTCGTCGGCGGCGGCGGGGGTGCGATCGTGGGGCGGAATGGCATGATGTGCGGGGGAGGGGCAGAATGGGAAGAGGGTATTTGTTTGCGGGGGCTCTAGGTTTCCGGGGGGGGCTGTGGATCTGGTTGTTGGCGGCATTAATTGCCGGGGAAGGAGGAGAAGCCGAGAAGGGGAAGCGGAGTAATGGCGGGGGACTGTGGACGGACGGGTGCAGCAGCGTGTGCTCTGGGTTTCCTGGAGTGGAGTGGGGAGGGGGAGAGGGCGGGGAACGCGTCTTCGGTTTCTCCCCTGCTCTCCTCCTGTCCTGCCGCGGACGGGCGGGGGCAATGCGCGTTTGGGCCGTCGCTGACAACGCGACTCCAGCCGGCGCACGGACTGCCTGCCGGCAGTGAACAGTGGTGACCGCTGCGGCCCGTGCGGCTAGTGGGCTGCGCCGAGCGGCAGTGAAGCGTGTTCTCGTTTGAAAACCGTGCTTGCTTCGCGGTAGTGCTGCCGGGCTGCTGCCGGCCTTGTTGACTTTGGGTGGCGGGCAAAGAGCTGGAACCGGAAGACAGAAACAGCATCTCTACGGTACGGGGGATGGCTTAAAGATAGATAGATAGAGCCAATGGAAGTACTTTGGACGACAGGAGATAGGGCATCTATCTGTCTACCACGAGTGAAAACCACGGCCAACCGCCAACAGGAACACAGGATCGTACGTAAACAATGGAACGTAGCTTAAGCACCGAAGCAATTAATGGCCATCCTACTACACATCTCGTCCGATTCAGGCAAGAGGGGTGAAGGTAGCACACCACCGTTGAAGCATGGAGTTGTTAGATCCAAAGAGGATGATTTTTGGCGCAATAGAAATACCATCTCCCTTGTTCTCCTTTCCCTTTATGGCGTTACTTTGCCTAACTTTTTTTTGGGAGAGCCTTTTTCCAAAAACATGTTATGGAATATTTACTAAAAAATCCCCCAAAAATAAATTAAAAACATTTTGAAAAAAATCTTAGGAAAATAATTTCTTAAAAATAAAAAAATCACCAAGGAATTATTTAAAAACTTCCTAGGGAAAGGCACCGATATTAAATAAGAAAAAGAAAAGAGAGCATAAGGGGGATGAGATGTACTAACCGGCAATTGGTAGTGCTTCCCTGGGATGCCCCTTTGCCTTTTCACCTAGGTCCCCAACTCCATCCCCTCGCTCCTTCATGTATTTGGATAGCAAAAGAGAGAAGGCCGGGGTCTTTGTCGCCATGGAGTTAGGCCATCCAACAATGGTGCCATCATCGGCTGCTTGGCAGACCTGGGTGTACCGTCGTCGGGCGGTAGGCAGATTTATAGGGTTGAGCGAGGGGGTCCAAAGAGATACCAAGTGAAAGCCTGAAAGGGCAGGGGTGCCAAGGGGTTAAATGGGATCTGTAGGCCAGACGGAGATAGCGGTTTCCACGTGAGCATTTAAGGTAGTGGAAGTGACAAAGTTGGTCCACTAAATCATATACAAGTGTTTATGCGTGAAACCAGAGTATCAAGTCACAGGAGTGACAACACTCAAGCAAATTTACTAGCTTAAACTTGCTCACAGAGAGAAAGGATGGATAAATCCTTGTGTTTAGCTAATACTAGGTAGAAGCATATATTAATTATTTCCTTCTCACAATTCTTTTTATCAAGAGGTTTACCATATCTCACTCTATGGAATAAGAGTAGTTGCCACATGTTGATGTTGCCCCTATCTTGATCAGTTGCAAGCGGTTGTATTATGCATAGGACACAAAAAGTGCCTGAAGGCCATAATTTACACATGAGCTAGCTCACTCTAATGAATAACTTGGCTCTTCGGAGAACGTTCTAATTGGTGAGTATCATCCAGGGAAAACCATTTCAATCGGAAAAGTCTAGAATTTTGAATGGATTTTCTGTTTTCCGGAGCTACAGGGGCACTTTCTAGTTCGGAAAATAAGTGGATTCTGGTTTCACATTCAAAAATATGAAAAGCTAAAATTACGGCTATAGTACAATGGAATTGTGAACCTGGTATCAGGTAGTTCAACATGAAGATGCGACGTCTCAATATGATTGTTCATAATGAATTAGGTAATGGCATGCAACTTCACGTGGGCCCGGTGTTACCCATAGGGGACAAGTGTTTTGGTTGATGAATTGATATGTGAATTGAGAGCTAACAATGTGTATGTGTGTTTTGTTGTCTAATTCAAGGGGTCAGTTTGAATGTTCAATAGGCTGTATGTGTTGTTTGCGTTGATACATGTGTGAGTTGAGAATTCGAGATATATCATGAGTATATTTGTTTGTTGTGCTTGTCTAGACCTTTCTAACAATCTCTAATTGTGTGACTAGTGCTACTGTCATGAGTTAGAAGCTTGTATGGGCAGTAATTTCATACTACATACGTACAGATACAATCAAGGTGGTCGTTTTGTTAGGTCAAGAATAAAACCAACGACCAAGGGCATTAGGTCCTACCATTAGGCTTCACTGGTATATGTATACCTTGGCATTTGGGGTATTCTTGTGGGCCCGATATTTGATATACTTGCATCTTAGCTGACCTACTGCCTTCCCTATACAAGGTATCCACTAAAAAAGATTGTATTGTATGCATGTTATAAAAAGGAAAAATATAATACTTCATTTTCCGTGGGGGCACTATGTTAGAAACTATTTTAAGCATGGATTATATTTTTTGTGTACTTATTATAATTATTTGAATAAGATGAATGATTGAATGTCACTGAGGGAATATCTATTTTTGGAAAAGCTTATACAAAATAAAGTACTCCATCCGTCCATAAAAAAAATGAAATTCTATTTTTATCCTAAGTCAAACTATTACAACTTGAACTACATTTATATTAAAATGCATTAAAAATTATGCTATCAAATTAGTATAGTTAGATTTATTATGGTGAAATATATTTTTATAGTATACATATTTGATATCATAAATATTGTAAACTTACGGTGGTTTAACTTATAATAAAACCACTATTTCATTTTTTTCTGGACAGAAACAGCAAAACCAATCGTTGCTATATCCAAACGCTGGCCATACAGAAAGCGAGCAGAAGAAGTGAAGAACACGAGTACCTGTCCCCAGGAAAAAAAATCGAAGAACCCGAGTACCTGTACCGTTCCCAAAAGAAAACCAAAATTTAGCGCCGTTGCCGGGGATCGAACCCGGGTCACCCGCGTGACAGGCGGGAATACTCACCACTATACTACAACGACTTCGATGTCGCTGGTTTGTCCGAGTAAATTCTGAGTTTAAACGGTGGAACATGACGCTTAGCGTTATCAAAAGTTTGCGCGTGTACTGCATGCAAAAGGTCCTCGGGTACTGGTTAATATCAAAGCGACGCTGGCGACTAGTAACAGTGGTGAGTTTCATTTCTTGCCCTGCACATTTAAGCTTTGTTAAAACAGTGCCCAAAGTGGAACCCCTGATTAAAAAAGAGTGCCATACGGATTACGCGTTCGCCGTTTACTGACAATATCGCATCGATATGCCTTTTGCAATTTGTTCCATCTTTGTGTTTGTACACGAGTAGTCGAGTACTGCAGGTGCTTAAAAGCTCAACAGACTTTTGTTTTGCTCCCTAGTCAACAGGAGGAAATTATCGTTTCCTTAGCATGCAATACAAGAGACCAAATGCTCCATTTGCTTGACTACAAAAGCTAGCTAAAAGATGAACTTGGCCTGCAAGAATCGGCAAAGGAGCTGAGCCCACGCCCACCGTCCCGCTCCAATGCCGGCGAAAGTCCCGGCACGCCACGCGTCCTCATGTCGCCGTGTCGTTCTCGCGCTCGCTTACACGCGGGCCCAGCAGCTTGGGCCGGGCGTCGCCGCCGTGGGGACGCATGCGCGATGCGGCGTTACGCTGACACATAACTGCGCGAATCAATGACGCCCGATTAACGCAGGACGGATCCCACGGCCCGGCGCCACCGGACCGACGGCCCAGATCGCGCCGCGCATCGCATAAAGCGCGCGCCCCGAATACCGCGGAGAAAGAGAGAGGCGAAAAGCTCGTTGCTGGAGGCGTTCGTACGGCAGCCGCGTTTGCAGCGACGAGGGAGGGAAGGGAGAGACAGCGAAGCGGGCAAGCGGCAGCCATGGCGGAGCAGCACAAGGAGGACTCGTTGCTGGGCAAGATCTCGGACAAGCTCCACGGACGCGGGGGCGGCTCCTCCTCGTCCTCGTCGGACTCGGAAGACGAGCGCTCGTCGGCGACGGCCGCCGTGAAGGCCAAGATCTACCGCCTCTTCGGCCGCGAGAAGCCCGTCCACTCCGTCCTCGGCGGCGGCAAGCGTAAGCTCGGACCTCAAGGCTCCCCTTCCATCTCCACTAGTGTCTCGTGGGGTTTGCTTCGCTTGCTTTAGCTTATAGATCCAACCGCATCGGGTGGTTGCTTCACCTGTCCAGCGTTAGCGAACTGTTCATCTGTAGCCGCATTTGTTCTACTGTATGGAGAAATTTCGGGGGGTGGGGGTGGGGGGGAGACCCTTATCTTGCAGAAAACCGCTCGACTCCCGATCCGCTTTCGATTGGGTAAAATTTATGCGGCATTGTCTCCACGGTGTGAGTGTGACGATGTAAGATTTGCCCATAGGCCGGGATCGCAAGTGATCGAGATTCTATAAGCCTGTAGCGTGCTAGTGGGCAAACCCTGTTGTGGCGTGCGGTACCCTTAAACCCGGAGATTCTTCGTTTGTTTGCTAGCGAGCATTGTTGCCAATTGTTTATCCGGGGCTTTGTTCTGATGTGTTTGTGATCATGCTTGCAGCGGCCGATTTGTTTCTATGGAGGAACAAGAGGATCTCTGGCGGGGTGCTCGCTGGCGCCACTGCCATCTGGCTGCTGTTTGAGGTCATGGATTACCACCTCCTCACCCTGCTGTGCCACTGCCTCATCGTCACCCTGGGCATCCTGTTCCTATGGTCTAATGCCACCACTTTCATTAACAAGTGAGTTAGTGGGGTCCCTTAAACCTCTGCTGTTCTTCGATTTGTTATACTTATTTAAGCTAGTAGTGCCAGGTTAACCCAGCTTTACATGTTGAACTAGCATGCGCACAATCATTTTCATCTGGACTTAACAGCAGACATCACCTGTTGACTCTGTTTTGGTTAGCTGTTAGCATAGTGCTTGGATCATGACATATTTGCAATGCCTCTTTAGATCACAGCCTAACATCCCTGAGGTGAAGATCCCAGAGGACCTGGCTGTTAATGTTGCACGATCGCTGAGGTATGAGATCAACAGGGGCTTTGCTACCTTGAGGGAGATCGGCCAAGGCCATGACCTGAAGAAATTTCTGATTGTATGTTGACCAGCCGGATTTTCTTCTGTTTAGACTTGTTAACTATAAGGCGATCTTGCTGAATGCATCTAACGGTCGTCTTCCTATTGTCAGGTGATTGCAGGACTGTGGCTTCTTTCTGTTCTTGGGAGCTGCTGCAATAACCTCACCTTGTTCTACATAGGTGATTGCTGTTTGTTGCTAGCAGTTCCTTCAATGTGCGCATATTTCAACAATGTTCACCAATTATTGTTTTTTTCTTTATATGCAGTCTTCATGGTATTGTACACTGTGCCGGTCCTATATGAGAAGCATGAGGACAAGGTTGATACTTTTGGAGAGAAGGCCATGGCCGAGCTGGAGAAGTACTACGCCATCTTTGACGAGAAATGCCTATCAAAGATTCCGAAGGGTCCATCAAAAGACAAGAAGCAGCATTAGAAGTGTAGAATCAAAGAAGGGTCTGTTTGTTGATTTACCTTCTATGTCGATCACTACTTGTCGGCTTTAAAGGATGGCTGTAATCTCATGTCTCCATGTGATGGTAAATACCTAAATGGACGTGTTCAGTAGTTGCGATGAGTGACCTTACGCTGAATTGTGTTCTACAATCTGGAAACCCATGTTTAACATTACTCCTATTTGCATGGCCGGGCTTGGGGCTATGACAAAACTTAGTTTGGTGCCTTTTGGTAGTTTTTGACTTAATTGAAAATCGTTAGATGCTGAAAACAGTTTGGCATTTAATTATTTTTTCACATAAGCACGCTACGATGTAGTTGCGTATTCTTTTCCTTCTTGGAAACACACCGCCCTTTTCATGCACAGTTTGCAATACAATGCGCTTCATTTTCACTTGATCAGTTCGAAATATGATGATTCATTTTCACTTGAGTCATCTTATAGGACTATGAAAGCTTGCGGTACAGCATATTTCTAGAGATTGAAGACAGATAGCCGTCACAATTCAAATCTCATTTTGTCCTAAAGCGTCCAAAATCTTGGGTGCCCATTCTCGTAATCAGAATCATCTGTGCCATCACTTTCAGATGATGAAGCTGCTAGATCTTCAATGCGCAATATGTATTTAGCAACCTGGTCCAGCGTATACATCCCCAGTTAGAAGGGCAAAATAAGTTATGATGTTAGACACATAAAATTCCATAGCCAATCAAACAGAGTATCGTTAACAGTGCTGGATACCGCAAAATAGATAAAGCTATGATGTACTATGTGCTAGGTGCCTAGGTCCAAATGACGAAAAGGACTATGACTGTAGGGTTAAACAACTTACTGTATCCGGTAAAAGAGGTCGAAATTTTGCATCATCTTTTCCATTCTTAGGGCAATTATGTGGAGAAGCACATGTGAGGTTGCTCAGCCAAATAACTGATCTGCAATGTCCACATAGTTCTCTGTTTGATACAAATTTCCATGATGCACATTCTGCAATAACACACAATTCACATGTGTTTTAGAGGGTAACCATGGAAATTGTGCATTGTAGTTTGTATCAAATTACATACAAAAGAGAGGAATACTGACACTACCTTTATACTTATTGTGGAAGGACTCTTTCCAGCTAAAATTTGGTTTAATGGGCACTGAATTCATGCCATTTTGCACAATATCACAACTGTACTGTTTACAGGATTCAGGAATGTTGTTGTTGCAATTCAAATGGCAGAGCCCAAAGAAAAGTGAGTAATTCATCTTCCACAAGTAGTTGTTGTTTGAAGCAGAATTCCAAGACCTTCTAAGAAAAATGTGTGATCAACAGGAAAGTACCATGATTTTTTGAAAGAAGTGACAGACAAGGAAAGAAATAAATACCAGCAGACAAGACCAGCTGCTACCAAAGAATGCATGTCCAGGAAACTGAAGATATGGACAAGTATATCTTGTGGTATGTGCGGTGAACCTGTTACAAGGATTGAAAATAGCAGGTCACAATGACTTGTATCAGTAAGTACTAACTACTGACTTGTAATCATCCTAAATCTTCAAAGGAAGCTGCATCTCCAGTCAACTAGTTACTATGAAATGGTCAAAGATCTGAGCCTCTGACCCTTTTGGTAAAATGAATGGACACCAAGTCATGTGATTATACAAGACAACATGATAACATTTATTTACTTAAGGCAAACTTCATAGTTTTGTAATGTCTATCATCATAACAGATCATCAAGCATAAGTTTCTGAAGTCGATCCACAGAATTTAGGAGAATAAATTAACTACATGGCATGTGGGTGTGGAATCTATGGTACTGCAGTCTGCAGCAGAGAATAAAAATACAACACAACTTCAGTAATTTCCCACACCCACGACTCACCAAATATATCCAAAGCTAAATGGGGTCAAGATATCAAGTTCATACTGAACAGGGGTACATTGATGCGGTTTCACCATGGAAAAGGAGCCCATCACGTACCTGAATTTTGTTGAACTCTTGCACGCCTTTTATGAGCAACAACAGATTGCTTAAACTCTGAAACAGCCTGTGCCTTCTTGTGCTTTGGTAGGGCAATTTCTACTGCTTGGAGAAGAGCATTAGCCGCACTTAATGCATATCCTGTCTGCACGCTATGGGGAAAGAACCAGTTAATACAAAGTATTCTGTAGCAATATCATTGAGGAATGACATAACTAGTAGGAACAAGTGGCATTGAAGTGAACAACGTCAACTGACTACAAAAGTATGACGTGAGAAAGTAAGCTTTGAAAGCACAGACAGCTCCGAATTTTCCAGCAAAATACGGAGCAAAAAAGTCAATGTAAGAACACAGTAGCACACTATATAAAGGTGAGAGGCATCAAAAGCAGAGCAAAGTATTGACAGAAACAAGACAGACTAACACAATGGATAGGATACTATTAGAGCCCGAGATGACCTAGAGAACTTGTGCACAAGCATGCAGAAATTTGTTTTGTAAATTGCATAAAGCAATCTGATAGTTTCATACTATTTATATTTTATACGCTCTCAATGTTGAAGCCTTCTTTTTCCTTGTGAGAAATTTGGTTATTTGGGACTCTCAAGATGTGGCTTCACAAAATTGCCACCACCATTGTGGGCTTCGCCAAATTGCCACGGAGATCGTTGGCACTTCGATTTTCCTGCCATTCGGGCCTTTTCCAATTACCGGTCACGTAAAAGGACATTTTTGCCCACTGCTTCTTTAACAATCACGGCGAACTGGATGAGAAGGTCGGCTGTCCCACGGCAGACGCAGCATCAGGCCCACTCCTAGGCCTCGCCAGCGCCATCGTGCCCGTCATGCTTGCGGGCCCTGCACGACGCGCCACCAACCCTGCCCTCACTCTGGTGTCGGCGTCATCCCGTGCTGCACCAGAAGGGGAGCTCAGCCTCGGTGTCGGCCGACTCAGGTGCGGCGAGAGCAGCAGGGAGCTCAACGCCGGCAAGCCCCACAAGCAATACGTCGCAGTGGTGCGTGCGGGGCACAAGGGGCGGACGTGCAATTGGTATGGGAAGAGCAAGTGGGAGAGCATCGCCTGCGACATGTGCTACTGCGCGCACTGCCTGCTCAAGGCCATGGGCTCCATGCCTGAGGGGCGCAAGTGCATCACCTGCATTGGCAGACCCATCGACAAGGCCAAGCGATCCAGGTTGGGAAGGGGATCCAGGGTGCTCGCGCACCTGTTCAGCCCGCTCGAGCAGCAGCAGGGGCATAGTGGTGGCCTACACATAGATGCAGAACAGAGCAAGGGCTGGGAGAAGGGTGTGGCCATGGCTGCCATAGGTGGAAGATTGGTGGGGAAAATCAGAGGAGGAAGATGAAGGAACCGGTAGTGTCCTGGCCATGGGAGGCAAGGTGAAGGAGATGGAACCCTATGGTGGCCATGAGAGGTGGGGTGAAGGAGGGGCCCGTGCCCTGGGAGACGCGGCGGTGGAGCACTCGGAGCGTCAGCGCGGACAGAAGAAGAAGAAACAGCTAGGGGCAAGCACGTCATTTTGCGTGGCTGATAATTGAAAAAGAAAATGCAAATGAATATAAAAGGCCCAAATGGCAGAAAAATCAAGGCGCCAATGTTCTCTGTGGCAATTTGGCGAAGCCCGCGACAACGGTGGCAATTTTGCGAAGCCACGTGTTCAGAGTCCCAAATAACCAAAATTCTCCCTTCTTGTAATGTTCTGGGTGTTCGTTTTGATTTTTTAATGTATTAATTCTGAACATACTGTGCACATACTATACATATATTGCAATCTCAATACATACCGTACCATACATATATTGCAATCTCAATACATAACTATATATTCCCTTGTGTAAACTTTATTTAGGACTTGAAGTTCAGTTTTGCAAAAAGGCGATATAAACCCTATGTTTCCCTACATGTTTTGGCCATCATCACTGCTTTTGTTTATCTTCATACCATTGCCATTAACCATTCATGAACCATGCCTGTCAAAGACTCAAACCACCTTACACCCATTACTGGTAGAAATATTTTGAGCAATGTTTCAACATAGGAGCGATTCTGAATGTCAGCATACAAGTGCTTGTGGAACTAGGAACCTTTTGCTTACCTATTTAGACTATATATAATCCAGCTTATATAATCTTGAGTGTCTAACAAACACCATAGCTTATGGTGTAGCTTGTATAATCTAGAGGATCCAGGTTGTGATAATCTATACGCAGCCAAAAGGATGCATATTTCAGCTACTTTCTGACATTTTACTATATAAACATACCACTTTGAGTTATTTACCCACCAATGACTTTATAAGCCAGCTATGATCTATCAAAATAAGCTATAGATTAGTATAATCTACCCAGGTAAACAAGCAGGTACTTAAACTAATAACAGAAGAACCTAAGTGCAATAATACGCTGAATCCATCTGCAACATTGATGAGAGATATTGGAGTGCTGGGCCAGCATGACGAGCAGATTTAGACAACGGCGTACCCACAATCTCTTTTGCTCCAAGAAAATATTAGATGTACACCGGTAGCCTGGTTCATGCTGAGACAAGCTACTTCTCAAATTGAACAGATCAAGCGCATGCTACTTCTCAAAACAGACAAGCGCATGCTGAGGAGAGCAATTGGACAGGTCAATCAACATCCATACAAATCCACGGGGCTGGTCTAAATTTTCCGAACAGCAGACCATATTCGACGGGCAGTAATCCAACAAATTCGGCAATCCGCACATCAACGGTGCATGATTCGCGGGAAGAGGCTTACTCGGGAAGGACGCGAAACGCGAGCAGCACGTCGGAGGCCACGAGCGCCTGGGCCGCCTTGGGTAGGTCCGCATACCCGAGGCGCAGGAGCGCGGCCAGCTCGCCGCAGGCCGTGGGATAGTCCCAGGGCCGCGACAACGCCGCCCCGATCCCCATCTCCCTGTACCTCTCCGTCGCACCCGTGTCCCGCCGCCGCGGCTGCCGCCGCCTGACCGGCATCGCTGCTGAGCCGTCCGTCCCTCGTGCGTGGATCGGCGACGAACCACGTACTCACCTCCTGTCCTCTTGGGCTGCGCGGTGTGGCTGGTGCAATGTTGGTTGCGCGCTCGTGTCATGGACGCGTATGGGCCCTGGGCCGTTGAATCAGATGAGAAGCTGTGGTGCATTGGTGCTGGGCGTCCAGCCCATCCGGCTGTTTGTGTTGGCCCAGGTTGATTCTCTAGCTGGAACTTTCTGCAATCACGCTAAATCCCCATGAGCAGTGAGTATAAGCTGTCATTGTTGAATATGATCTTAGTTCCTCACGGGTATAATTGGTAATGTTGGAGACAACTTGACTATAAATGCAAGCACTTTTTCCTCCTTTTTTGTTTGTTTGTTTGCAAGGATGCAAGCTCTGCTTTTAGGGGAAAAAAAAATAAAAGTCCTACAACACTGGGGGAACCAGAAGGACTAACGAGAGGACTAAAATCTCGTACTGTAGGTGTGCTCGTGGGCTTCGGCGGTCTGCTGCTGCAGCTGCTGCTGAATCTAGTACAGCACAGTAGCCATAACGAGGCTCTCGGTTGGCGGCGGCAGCCCGCCAAACGAGCACACCGAGTAAAACTCCACTCTCTGAAACTAGGACTTGTTGTGTAACAAATCACCTCCGGCTGGTCTGATCAGATCAGCAAGTAGCGTATCCACCTCAGCAAGGATGACAGGCCAAAAAAATACTATTACTTCATCATGTTAGGCTATCTCAACAGACTAACTGAAAGAGACTGACTATCATTATTCCAACTACTTCCCATCTCTATCTACAGTAGCGCTACAGTGTCGATTTATACTGCAGATGTTCTTTTTACTCATCCCATTGGAGATTTTACTCATCCCATTGAAAATGGTCTTAGTAAATTTTACGTGTCGTCGACCGCCATTTTGTACGATGCTTTCTGCATCCACTCCACAAAGACCCTAGGTCAAGATTTTCTCAGTGAAGGACGAATCTCTACTCGATGGGCCATTTCTGCCCAACTACAGAGAAAAAAGAACACATTTGCAGTGAAAAGGGTCCAAAACTCCAATGTCAAAAACTAGGGCTTCCTCCGCAACAAACTTGTGCGACGATCGAGTTCAGAATCCTTCTCGTATATAAGCGCCTGCATCTGGTCTTGATCAGCAAGTAGCGCTCCACTTCAGCCAGGATGACATGCCAAAAAATATTACCTGTCGGCCACCAATCCCACCATTATGATGTTTACAAAGACCCTGTCAAGATTTTCTCAGCGAAGAACGAATCAGTAATTCAGTATTCTCTCTGTGTTTTCTTTTTTTGGGCGAGAGAACGATGGCCCATTTCTGCCCAATAACTACAGAGAAAAAAATCCTGAACAATCGCACGAACATATTCTTGGACAGCATGGGTCAGCAGGCACCCACGAACGGATGAGATATACAAATTGCACAACCCAACAGGAACGCCGGCAGTGGTCCCGCGCTGCTTGTCTGGCCGCTGAAGGAAAGCCAGGCGAGCGAGCAAGCGAGACGAGAACCGCTGGTCCGCTGCATCACCCGACACCAACTACACGCAGCATCCATCCCATTCCATCACATCACATCACATCACATCACATCACATCGCCTCACCGCACTCGCCGCCCGGATAGATAAGCGTCGCCTCCTCCGCCGGCCACCTCGCCGGCCCGGCCGGCCCCCCAATCATCCACCCCACGCGCGGCCCTGCACGTCGCGCACGCACACGCACACGCAACGCGACGCGACGCCGTCTCGACCTGTCGCTGTGGTAGATGCGGCAGTGTGGCTGCCTGCCGGTGCCGAGAACAGGTAGGCGAAAAAGCGCAGGAGTGTATCCAGCCTGTACGAGATAGTGGGATCTGGGCTCAACCGAACGTTATCTGCATCCGTTATCTAGTCCGTTTGGCTCCGTAGCAGATTTTTTCCACTAAAATCTGAGAATCTCGGGAACCAAACGGGCCCAGAGGAGAGGGGATCAGGAGAATGAGGCGTACAGTACAGTGGCTGGCTAGGGGGTGGGGGGCCTAGAGAGAAAGGGCAGAAAAGAACGGCGCTAGCTTGGGGTGGGGGCTGCTGGGACATGTATAGGGTTAATCTGTCCTATTGATTTGTTTGTACTGTGCACTATCGAGATCTGTTCAGCCTATGTATCCCCTCTGCATTATGTCACATCCGGATTCAGATACGCTGTCAAGGTATGAAAATACGGTGGTTGTTGCCGTAGAATATGTCCGCTGCAGCCCCATCAGCGTGGCCACGGGACGGCTTCTTCCGGTTCAAAATCATTTGAACTTTCTCCCTCTTCGGTCCCCATCCACATCCAGTCTAGATCCAAACGGCTCTGCTCCCCCGCTGCGCAGCCCACCGCCGCATCCGCCACAGCCGCCCCTGGACGCACCGCCCCCGAGGTCCTGCTTGTTAGAATTAGAAATAGACTAAATATGTAACAGGTTCAGGTTTGTGCCTTGTACTCGAAGTTAAGTTCAGGTTGACTCTTGAGATAGCTAGGGAAACGATCTACTGATTGGTTGTAATCTTAACAAACTCCATGTAACAAACTTCATGTATTTTTGGTGGTCTTTCAGCCCTATATATAACACGCACCCGTGGGATGCCGAGTTTGGCTAACCACGTTTACCAAATCTTTCAGTGGTAATCAGAGTGTCCTCTTCCAAATACATCTACATCAACTACCATTCCTCGATCATGGCTGCTGTCTTCCTCGTCGACAATGGTGCCGCTTGGTCCTGCTGGTTTCCTGAGAAGCTCACCCGAGAGAACTTCCTTCTCTGGAAGGCATAGTTCCTTTCCGGCTGTTCGTGGTGCTTAGCTCATGGGCATTCTCGATGGAACGGTAGAAGGATGATAAGAAGGAGCAAGTTGCCAATCCCGAGTATGACTCGTGGCTGGCTAAAGATCAACAGCTCCTCGGCTACCTAACTAACTCCCTCACCAAGGAAGTGCTGGGACAGGTAGCCACCATGACCTCATCTGCAGAAGCATGGCTGAGCCTTGAAAAGATGTTCCAAGGGCAGTCGAGGGCGCTGTGTTACAAATCTCCACATGCAGCTCTCCAATCTGAAGAAGGGTAGCATTACTACCACAACATACTTCAACAAGATGCGGGCAATCAAGGATGGACTCGCAGCTGCTGGAAAGCCGATCGAGGATGACGAGATGGTTTCTTATATTCTAGTCCGGTCTTGACTCTGACTACAACTCAATTGTCTCAACGATTCTTGGCCGAACAGAACCAACCACCTTGAGTGATCTCTACTCTGAGCTCCTAGGCATATGATCTACGCCTGGAGATGTATCAAGAAGAAGGGAAGATCCAATTCTTCTGCGAATGCTGCCAGCCGAGGGTGAGGCAGTCACAACCGTGCTCGCGGTGCTAACCGTGGACGCTGGATGAGGAAACAGAGGATATTCAACCGCAGCAACAACAACAACAATTGGGGGAACAAGCAAGGAGGCCAGTACACAAAGTTCGGTGTGCCAGATCTACAAGAAAGCTGGCCATGAGGCGTTCAAGATGCTGGTACAGGTATGATGAAGATGATGATCATCAACAAGGCTCCAAGATGGCCGGTACTGCAACCACTGGTTATGGCTACGACACCAACTGGTACTGCAGATAGTGGTGCAACAGATCATGTTACCGGTGAGCTAGAGAAATTAACAGTTCACGACAAATACACTGGGAAGGACAAGGTTCAGACTGCAAATGGCTCAGGTATGTCAATTAGTAACGTTGGTCATACAACTTTACATACCCCTAGTAGAAACTTACAGTCTCAAAAATATTCTTCATATCCCTAATGCCACCAAAAATCTTGTTTCTGTCTATAAACTAGTAAAAGACAATAATGCCTTTATGGAATTTCATCCCAAATTTTTTCTTATCAAGGATCAAGAAACGAGGAGAATCCTTCATCAAGGTAGATGTTGAGGTGGTCTCTATCCCCTAGGGTCGAAGTCATCAAGAGGAGAAACAAGGAAGCAAGTCTATGGTGTGAGTCGTCCATCTACATCAAGATGGCATAGTCGGCTAGGTCATCTAGCCTTACCTATCGTTAATCGAGTCCTCAGTAATAATAAGCTTCCTTGTATTAGTGATCAAAATACTGAGTCGGTTGTGATGCATGTCAAATGGCTAAAAGCCATCAATTACCCTATTCAAAGTCGAATAGTATTTCTCATGCTCCTCTTGATTTAATTTTCTCGGATGTTTGGGGTCCTGCTCCACCCTTTGTTGGGCGACACACCTATTATGTGAGCTTCATAGATGATTTCAGCAAATATACTTGGATTTACCTTCTTAGAAAAAATATAATGTTTTTCAAGTTTTCCTAGATTTCCAAAGTCTTGTTGAGCGCAAATTCAACAAAAAATCCTAACCATGCAAACTGATTGGGGTGGTGAATATGAAAAGCTCAATGCCTTCTTCATGAAAATTGGGATTGCTCATCGAGTATCCTATCCTCATGCTCACCAACAAAATGGTGCAGCAGAACGAAAGCACCGTCACATCGTAGAAGTAGGGCTCTCCCACCTTGCTCACACTTCCATGCCATTGAAGTTATGGGATCAAGCTTTTCTTACTGCCACCTATCTTATCAATCTTCTCCCTAGCAAAGTCATTAACTATGAAACTCTTGTCGAGCGCCTTCTGTGATGCCCCGGGCATCTCGAAAGTCTTAACACGCGATTAGATTTGCGGTAGTCAAGAACTTGGCTTAATAATGTTTAGAGAAGAGCAACAACTAGGCTAGTAAATCACGAAGTCAAAAATTTTCTAGTGGAATATGCAAAACCCCTGAGTGCACTTGTGACTATAGTTCAAAATATAATGTGTTTTGGACCAAACTCTCTATAACAAACTTGTAGAAAATTTCATGAGGAATAACTTTGGGATTATGTGTGTTGACATGCATAAAGGTTTGCAAGGTGTTTTAGCTCATTTTCTATCTTCTAGTGATTTCTGTCCAAATAGACCTGAATGGAAAATTCAAATTTTGAGCAACCAAAAGACATGATCATGCAAAACATCAAATATGAAAGTTGTAGAAATTAAAAACTACACAACATTGGTATAATACTCTTTCTCTGAAAATGAGCATAAAATAGACTTTAGGAATTTCTAAGTTTGCATTAAACCTTGGTCAAACTGGAGTCAGCAGGTTAAATTCAAATTTAATCATATTTAAACTTGGAATCTGATATTACTCCTTTTGACAAAGTTGTAGATCCTAAAAGGTACAACGTTTCATTCAATTGGGTCCTTTTCAAATTCGGACTCTAGAATACCCAAAAACTCAAGTTTCAAACACGTCTTCCTGCAGTCAACAGGGGTTTTCCTATTTTTCGAATTTTGTTTTCTCCATGAGTCGCTGACGAGTGGGCCCCACCTGTAAGGTCATCGGATTCCTGCTCACGCGGTTGGGACACGTCGCACCGGTGGGTCCCGCCTTCGCCCGTCTCCCCGAACTCGGTCCAATGCACCGTAATACTTTTTCCCCGCCCGGTCCCACCTGTCATCGGTTCACGGTCCACAGACCAAGTCCACGCGCTGCTTACCTTTCTCCTTCCCCGCTCCGGCACGCACACGCGGCCATGGCCGCCTGCCACCGCGGGCACGCGGCGCCTGCCCCTGCTCGGTCGCCCTCTCCCCACGCCGGGCTCCTTCGGGCCGAAGGTAGCAAAGAGCGCTCCCCTCTCCTCCATTTCCACCGAGCTTCCACTCCCCCTGCTCGTCTCTGCGCGACAGAGTGCGCCCACCATTGCCGCCGTGAAGCTCGAGCTCGGCCTCTCCGTTGGCGACCCACTCCGAGTGCCCTCCCTGCTCCAAGATCGACACCATCGAGCTCGCCGTCCAGCCGCGCAGCTCCTGCACCCCACGACGTCTCCGTTCCCCGCCTCCTCGCTCCTCCACCTGCCCCGAACGACGCGCGCAGCGCATGCCGCGCAAACCGCTGACCCGCGCCGCGGAGAACCCCCTCCGGGCTGTCCCCTTACCCCCATGGCTCCACCATCAGAACCGCCACCACCCCGCGCAGCTCAGGCGCTCTTCACTCCCTCGATCCGCCTCCCCTCCGGCCGGAATCGCCCCGCGCCGCCCCGAGCGTCGTGCGCCACCGCCGCCCAGTTCACCGGCTTTCCTCGGCCACTGTCGCGACCTCGCGCGACACCGTCTTGGGGGAAAGAAGCCCCGTCGCCAGGAACGCCTTCCCAAAGCCCGACGGCTCCAAGTGCGCGCCCCCACGCGACGCGCCGCGCGCGAGAACCCCGGCGGCCGCGCGCCCCTCTCTGTCGGCCGAAGGTTGAAGAAGGAAGTTTTACACAAAACCCCCTGAGGTTTTGATTATTCATCGCCCTGTTTCGACTACTATGCACTGAGTCTATAATCTCTTCCGTGCAGGTCCCTGGGAGTTTGGGAAATAGCGTTTGAGTCCCCAGGTCTATGGTTTTTCTATTTATTCTTTTAAAAGCGGCAGTAAACTTTAGAAATTCATAGTAAATCAAGTAAATATCAGAAAAATACAAACTTTGTTGCAAAATACTCCTCTTATGTAGATCTACAGAATGGATATGGTGGTTGGGCATAAAAAGACATGTTTGCCCCTGTTAATGTGCATGCATGAAAAACCTTAATAAATAGGAAATGTGGGTAAAATGAGCTTCAAAAATTATGAAATTTGGGCAGAGGCCTTATTAACATGTGTAGGCTCTGTATAAATTTTGGTAGCCCTAGCATTGACTATTTAATTACTATTTTGCCCTTGTCTTATATTTAAGCATATATTTAATTTAAGAAAAGTTTGCTATGGTGGAAAAATGCTCCAAGTGACTTTAGGGGCTTGATATGAGCTCTAGGTTATGAACATGACTCATTGCTAGAGTAGGAGGTGGTGCATGAAAGGTTTTGGCTCTGATTTGAAAATGGTAGATATAGTGCATAGTTACGTAAATAATAGAAAATGTGAGGCTAGTATGTCAAATAAATGCCACAATGGACCATATTTGAAACATAAGAATGTGTAAGTCTTAGCCACTGTTTCTGGAATGTAATATAGGTCTTCACTACTGTTGAGAAATGCACGCTAGGAATTCTAAGTTAGCTATGTGAAATATGGTTATTCATACGTGTGCTTGACATTCAGGCATCTCATCCGCTGCATCATGCATATCATTCATATAGCGACGCTCACTGCAGATACGTGATCGAGAAGCAAGTGCGTGGAGCTACTTCGAGCAACAGTGTCCAAAAGACCAACTAAGGCCCAACTACCACCTGGAGGCCCCCTGAAGTGGTATTTGGAAGGAGGAGCTGTCCAAGTGATCAAGGGGTTGCCTGGGGCAGAGCCTCACAACCCGGCAAACTAACTTTAGTTTAGTTTGTTCAAGTTATCAACAACAAAGGTAGGCCCCTTAGGCATATACACCTACCTAGGGAATCTCACCACCCCTTATTTGATTGTGCATTTACGTTCAGGTGTTGTTTGGAACCCCACCTGCATAAATACCTGATATCCTATGTAGAATGGATAGATCGAAGTCTATGCTTAGCCATGCTTAGACGGTAGAAGACGAGTGAAGATATTCACTCGCGAGATGATAAGACTCAAAATGTTTCACAAAAATTTAATACGAGAGAAATATGATATGACGTGATGAAAAGATGAGACCGGGCGGAGATATGGGTATATTACGATGAAAAATGTCGTGGATGGTCTAGTGGACTCCGCCCGAGTCGTTTAAGGCCCGTCCGCTGTTCGCCTGCTGATCGGCATAACATTGCTAGAGTGCTTATCCGGGATATGGGACCGGAAAAGTCTTTCCTGGGCTCGTCCGAAGCACAGAGACACGTTCCTACCCGCTGGTTGAGAGGAAGGTGGCTCGGGGGAGCTTGGTACTCATGGCGGGGAGACCGAGATGTCGGCAGGCTCGTCATGGGGGCACAACCCGGGGGCTAGGCGGGAGTGAATCGAACTTGGGACGAGGCAGGTTAAGATCGAGGCTATATGTGGGAACGCGATGGCTAGTAAGCATATACCCCTTGCATGATAGTTATTCCCGGGAATTAAAAATCGATTCGAATCGCTGATGCTCACCAGGTGTGAGAATGCCAGTATCGCACACGGGCAACGTAGTAATAACTTTAATATCTTGTTCATTTAATCATGCTTTTTATATTACATGTTTGTACTCGTATGTTTACATTTCCGCAAGCTCCTTTATGATGAAATATGTGTTGGGATGATGATATATATGAGTTATGGATGGTGATAATAACTATAATGAATCAAATGAGGCTTATACTTTAAAAATAAATGATACTTGAAAGTAAGGACTCACTTCTAGTAAGCTTGCGCGGGTTAGAGTCCAGTCCACAAAGAGCCTTGCATACTCTCAAATGTGTCGGGTTGAAACCGCCCACGGGTAAGTCCTACGAGTACCTCACGTACTCACCCCTACGTTGTTGATATTTTTATTTCAGGAACTCCATGATCGAGAATGACAATGGTGGGCTCAATGTCATGGCTCGATGTTTTATTTTCCGCTGCAAGAGTATATCGGTATTACGTTACGGTTTCCGCTGCGAGGTTATTTTGGAACTCTATTTCAGTATGATTGTACCCCATTTTGAGTAAATATTTTTAAATAAATCAATCTATGTTTGTATGAAATGGTGGGTTGTTGTAATTGTTGTGGCTCTTTCGAGGGCTTAACGTGTGTGATGTCGGCATCCGTGGGTGATGGTTGCATCGAGTGCCCTTTTGGGTAGCTCGACGGACGACCGGGTTTAGTTCGGCCTAATCACACTGCAAGCCAGAGGTGGCAGGTGTGCTTAGTTCGGATTAAATCGGCGGTTCCGCCACACCTTCTTTAGGAAAAACCAGATTATACCTCCCTTCACACTTTTGGTTGTGCATGTTTGCCCAATTTGAGACCCTATAATAATCACAAATTATCTTTTCGATCTGTTAGATGTGCCTTCCTTGGATATAGCTCTATGCATAAGGGTTTCAAATGTCTTGATATATCCACTGGCCGTGTTTATATTTCCCGGGATATGGTGTTCGATGAGAATTATTTTCCCTTCGCTCACCTTCATCCCAACGCTGGAGCCCTTCTTCGTAAAGAAATCCTTCTTCTTCCGAGTCACCCCCAAAATCCAGGGGATGTAAGTTGTGTTACTAATGCTACTAATCAACCTGTTGAGTGTGCTGATACACAGGAAGCACAGGAGTTCGCTGTCCAAACTTCTCAGCCTGAGATTCATGCGACTGCAGAAATTCCTAGCACTGAATATCATGTTGATCCGTTGCCGACCAACACATATTCAGATTCCTCTCCTGCGCCCGCTGCAGTGTCAAGCTCCTCTCCAAGCATGACACAAGGGGGGGGCAAGCGCAGGATTGTCACCACTGGGAGAAACTGTCCCCTTAGGGCTAACAACAGCAGCGCCAACAACAGTTTCCAGTGGATCTCCTGCACCTGATACATCTGACTCACATGGACCGTCTGCACTTGATGTACCGTCTGCACCTGATCCTTCACCTCCGCACCCACGAACTTGATTGCAAAGTGGAGTTGTCAAGCCAAAAAGATTTACAGACGGGACAATAAGGTATGGTCTTCTAAGTTCGTGTGAGATACCACAGAATTTAAGTGAAGCTTTTACAGATCCAAAATGGAAGCAAGCTATGTAGGATGTGTAAGTGCAACAAGGCTCCTTAGTGGTTTTGGTGTTTGAGTGACAATGCGATTAAAGGTCTAATCTCTTTGTGAGATGTTTTGACAGGTTTCTATAGGTATATATTGTCAAATGTAATAAAATAAACAGAAATGTATTTGTCTATGAATAAGCATGAATCACTCATTTGTTGATCGAGGCGTTGATCATTCACGAGTGCATACTGTGATACTCCGTATTTAAGACACCCTAAGTGCATTGAATACGATCGTAATTTTCTTTTAAAAATTTGATTCAAATTTAAATTTGAGGCCTTTTCAAAAATTTGGAGTTTTCCAGGGGCAAAAATGTGAAAGGGTAGTTTAAATTAAGCCCTTTCACTTTTGTATTTGGACCCCTGTCGAAAAGGGTCAAAATCCAGGGTTAAAAATGAAAATGGTAAAAGTAAAAAAAAAAGGGAAAAGGGGAAAACCCCCGCGAGGCCGGCAGGCCAGCCCGCGGCCACGCGCCCGCTGGGCGAAGCCCAGCCGGGGGCGGCGGCCCGCGTGGCGGCCAGCCCGCCCGCCACCCGCGCCCCCTGTCAGGCGGCGCTGACAGGTGGGACCCGCGGGGAGGGGGGGTTCTTCTTCGCCCCGCCGAGCCGGGGGGGGGGAAGCATCTTGCTTGCTGCTCCCCGCCCGCGCCCGCACCCCGCCGCTCCGCGCCCCGACCGCCGCTCTGCTCCGCGCCACCCCGCCGCTCCTCTGCCGCGCCACCCCGCCGCTCCGTTCACCGCTACCCTGCGCGCGCCTCACCTTCACTCCGCCGGCGTCACCGAGGTGAGCGCCGCGCCCTTCCTTCCGTCCCCACCCCGTCGGTTCCCCTAGCCCCGGCTAGCAGGTGCATTGGGTGCGCAACACCCGCGCGCACATCGCGCGGGGGAGTGTTGGCCCCGATGACCCCTGCCGCCGCCGTGGGGCAGCCTCGCCGCCGTGGCGCGGGCGAGCGCGAGGGCCGCTCCGTCCGTGGCGGCCGGCATGTGGCAATGAAAGAGAGGGAAGAGGGGGAAAGGGAGGGGAAAAGGAAGAGGGACGCACGCCGCGCCCGAGGCCACCGCCGGCGAGGCCTTCCTGTCCGCTGGGCCGCAAGCCCAGCTGCGTCGTCCGCCCGGTAGGCCGGCCTGCCCGCCCACTCGGCCGCTGGGCCGAGCCGGAAAGAGAGGGAAGTTGGGCCGCGCCTGGGAAAAAGGCCGCCGACCCACTCGTGCGCTGGGCCAGGCCGAAAGAGAGCCCAGGTGATTTTTGGAGGGGGAAATAAGAACTTTTTATTTTGTTTTTTTTCGGGCTAAGCCGAATTCCAATTTCTATTTCTGTTTTTTTTCTTAATTTAAATTAGTTATTTGTTTTACTTTAATATTAATCTGTTTATATTAATTATTAAAATTATTTATTTATTCATATAAATATTTTGATATTCCTAAAAAGAAATTAAATTAAAGTTTATATAATTTTAAAAAGTTAACTTTTAATTAAAAATGCAGAAAAATTCTTAAAAATGTATGAAAAATATAGAATTAATTCTAAAATCCATTTGAATTATTCAAAAATTTCCAGAAAATTCATTTAAGCTTTGAAAAAATATTTAAAAATAAAATATAATTCATTTGAACCCTAGGGCAATCAACTACACCCGAAAATACAGATGTTTAACCCAACCACCCTTTTTCTTTAGAAAATTGTGCATTTTACTTTTTCAACAGGTTGATCATCCTCATACTTTTAAACTCCTGCATGTCATCAACCTAGGCACGTTGGTCCCGCCACTTCCAGTTGAAGAGTCTTCCACCGCAGCGGAAACTCCAGAAACCGGTGTGGCCGAGACGTCCTTCACACCAGCAGGAGGAGACTCCGAGTCACCGACAGAGACAAACCCCGTGACCTAAGGCAAGCCCCGGTGCATTACCTGTTTTCGTTAAGTCCTTTAAATAAGAATGGGTTATGCTTGTGCATTAGAGTCAGAAGTTGGTTGAAACCCTAGAGCATGATTACCCAATGTCCTGCATGAAAATCCTATATGCAATAGATGGCTTAGGTGGCATAGGCCCAGAACGGAAATTCTTTTACTACAGTTAATTGGTTAAGAATGAAAAGAATGTTAATAATTTGACAGGCATGCGGCGGGATCAGTTTTGCTTTCGTATATTGCATATTGTGATTATTGCCATGGACCCTGATCCTGCCTGTGTCGCATAAGGCCGTCCGATGTGTGGCCTAGTTGGGCCGAACGCGCCTCATTCACTTGCCGTCCTTAAGGGGCTCCGGTAAACCTCTCGTCCTGTTGTACCTAAGCGCGGAACTAGACGAGACCAACTGGAAGGAGGAGGTTGGGCGGGTGTCGAAGGACTGACACCAGGGTTCGGTGAGGATGGTTCCGGCTAGGTGGCACTGGATGTTGGGTTGTCGTATGTGGGGTCGGTGTACACACATATGACGGGTGTCTGAGTATCCCTCTCGAGAGGTGGAAAAATCGATTCGAATCGTCTGTGGCTTGCCGGTTGTAAGCTGCCTAATCGCGACCAACATCGTAGTAAGAAATTTGATCCTGTTAATAAAGAATGGTTTGATAAAGTGTTTGCTTTTGTTTGTTAGTAGATTAAAAATAACTTAGTTTGGTCAGGTAATAACTAAAAAGTAAACCAATTCTAAGATCTAAGGATTCACTATTAGGCCTGCCGCAGTGTGAGTTGACCTAACCACCCCGGCTATAGGCTAGAGAGTCGGGTTTCGACCCAGTGGTCGGATAAGTCTTGCTGAGTAATTAGTACTCAGGCTTCTTGCCTATTCTTTTTACAGGAGCAGAGTATACTTGGTTCGAATGGGATCCTTACCTTACTCCTCCCTTCTTCTGAAACGAGCTTTCCTACGCCTTGAGCAGAGTAAGAAGTTTGTTGGAGAAAAACTTGTGATCTATGTTAACTTTTGGAAAAAGGGCTGAAGAACTTATCAGCCGGGATGTAATAAATACCGAACTCTTTATGTAATATTTCAACTCTATGTAATAAATGTGGCTGTGTATGTTGTAACCTATGGACTCCTTTGAGAGTCGCCCCAAAAATCAAGCTCGATCCGGATGGGAAGGCCAAGTCAGGATACCTACATCCTGAAGGACTACCGAAGTTAGTCCGGATCTGGTGATTAAGCACTAAATCTGGGTTAACTTGGGCAGTTCTGCCAGACATACCATGACATTGCCCAAGTGCAGGACATCGCTAGTGTTGCTTTATTAATGCACTTTGAGACACTTGGCTTTCATATTGAGAAAAGTGACTTTAAATTGTATCTCTTCCATTTGGACGTCACTACCTTAATTGGATTTCTCATATATAACAAGTGGCTGACC
The DNA here is from genome assembly GCA_030272315.1 of Paspalum vaginatum. NCBI lineage: Eukaryota > Viridiplantae > Streptophyta > Magnoliopsida > Poales > Poaceae > Paspalum > Paspalum vaginatum. The sequence continues at coordinate 43,545,031 of CM059020.1, read as the reverse complement.
ATGAAGACACTCTATTGCATATTAAAGCCAATAATGATCAAGACAAATTGAATGAATGGATAATGAGCAAATGTGCTCCATGTACCTATCGAAGAGGTTTTCTAAATTGAAGTCCAACTATTTCGCTCAAAGAGGATTGCTCACAAAGGAAGAAGCTCAGCTTCACTATCTCTCTCTGTGGAAATATTTCAAGACGGCATTTTTCATCAAGACAAGACTCAAGTGGATTTCATCTAGATTTATATTTATCTTGAGCATAGGTATGTCGCACTATCAAGACGGAAGCGAAGCTCCGAAGTCTCTAGTCAACATGTGCTCACAGCTAGTTCAGAGAGTGTCGAGCCAAAACACTCCTCGTGAGTTGTTCTTGTGCTAAGGGTGGGTTCACCGGATTGTCCGGTAAGCCTCACCGAACTAACCGGTGAAGGCTGAGCCCAGAGCCGAGAGTGATCTCTCTGATCTTTTCCTTGTGCTTTCGTCTCCTAGTTAGGTGTATCTCTAATGGAGACAACACCTACACTTTGCTCATTTGCTGACCCAGGCTCAGTGCCTTAGCCTCTGATCAGGGAACCCCTCACCGGACTATCCGGTGAGTTCTACCGGACTGTCCGGTAGAGGGGGTTTGAGCTCCAACGGCTAGTCTGCCTCTACCGGACTATCCGGTAGGGCACACTGGACTGTCCGGTGATGGTCTGACACAGGCCAATGGCTAGTTTTGTGAGGGTGGGTATTTATACCCCCCACTCACCTCCAGTTGGGGCTGTTGCTTCCATCCACGTCCATATTCATCCAGAGGCTCCTAGCAATACCTCCCAACACTCTCTTTGTGAGATTGAGCTCTATTTGTGAGATTCTTGAGTTGGGAGAGGATTTGTGAGATTGTGTGAGCTACATTTTGAGCACCTAGCTTCTGAGCACAGTTGGCAAGCATTTCCTGGAAGCGTTTTTGTTACTCTAGGAGGTTTCCTCCTAGACGGCGAGAGCGACCCAAAGGGCACCCGGCTTGTGGGTGCCACTTCTCTTGTAAGTGATTACCCCGCTCTTCGGAGCATTTGCAGTGAGCACCTTCATAGCCTTGGTGGTTGTGAAGGGGAGGCCGTGAGTTGAAAATGACTCAAGCTCTTGGTGGGCGCCTCAACGGGGACGTACGGACACTTGCGGGTGTGCCCGAACCTCAGGAATAAATTGCTTTGTTGTGTGTGTTGTGCCCCTGCTGGGAGACCCAAGCTTTGTGGTTATGGTTGTGTTACTTGCTTGTATTACATTATTGCTTCTGCTACCATTATTATTCGTGTGCAAGTTCTCTTTGTGAGTGCAGGGACAAAGTGTTGCTGAGATCATCATCAACATACAAACACATTACACAGCTCCACTTAGCTCTATAAGTATTTACTCGCATATTTACCTTGGGGGTTTCAGTTTCTGTGTGACACCGGACTATCCGGTGTAGAGCACCGGACTATCCGGTTATGCCGGACTGTCTGGTTGTACCCACCGGACTATCCGGTGTGAGTGCTGACAGTGTGTTTTTAAGTGGTGTAAATTTTCAGTTACGCCTATTCACCCCCCTCTAGGCGACATCTAGGTCCTTTCAATTGGTATCAGAGCAAGGACTCACCGAAAAGCTTCACCGCCGTGAGTTAAGATGTCGACACCTAGTGAGATAACTTGTGAGCAACTCATGCTTGATGGCTCTAACTATTCTCAGTGGTCAACTCATGTACTTAATTTGCTTAGGACCAATGGTCCACTTGTGGAGCAAATTGTAGAAGCTAGCATATTGACTTCTAACTATGAATGGGGCAACCTATCTCATGAGGAGACAATACGCTTGCAGCTCAATGCTCAAGTTGCTAATTATTTGTTGAGCACTTTGAGTCTAGATACTTCTAAGTGGCTGTTCCATGAGTACAAGAGATTTGAGGATGCCCATGAGATTTGGGCCACTCTCAAGAATGTTTTTGCATGCAAAGCTCAAGAACAAGCAAACATATCAGTAAGGGACTTAGGAAAAGAAGAAATAAGCCAATGTGAAAGCATAGAGGACAAGGAAGATCAAGAAAGGCAGTTGGTGCTGCAGTCACTGCAGACACCGGACTCTCCGGTATCAGTCACCGGACTATCCGGTGTACCGGACTGTCCGGTACTTACTACCGGACTGTCCGGTGGTGGCAGTGAAGCTGCACCAACCAGTGAAGAGCAACGATTGAGACCAAGTGAAGAATTATGCTCACCCAAGTTTCACTCCATCATTTCACACTCACATCAGTGCCTCATGGCCAATGAAAGTGAAGAAAGTGAGAAAGAGATGAGTGGGAGTGATGAAGATGAAGACGAGATTACCGATGAAGATTTGGATATTGGTCACCTCAGAAAAAAGGACCAAATGAAAGTGATCAAGTTGATGCAAATCATCACCAAGCAGAAGCAAAGTCTTGACAATTAAGAAGACTACTTGGTGAAGAAATTGGATGAGCTAAAAGAGGCTCAAGAAGAAAAAGAAGAGCTCAAACTCAAGCTTGAGAAGAAGGTAGAAGAAAGAAAAGAATTGCTAAGTAGGATCAATGACAAGTGCTTGGAGCTTCAACAAGAAAAAGATGAGCTCCTAGATGAGAGTATGCAGCTCATTGATCAGCTAGCCTTGAACGAGGTAGCACACAAGGTATTTGTCACATCAGTAAAATCCTATGAACCTCTCGTGCAAAATAATTCTTGGTCTTCAACTGATTCTATCATTGCTTGTGCTAACCCTTGCTGTTTAAAAGCAAATAACCCTCGTGTTGAGCATGATATTGTAGAATCTTGTGATGACTTCATTGCAAAAGAAAATGAAAAGCTCAAGCAAGAGGTTGAAAAGTTAAAACAGGACTTGATCACGCTTAAAGGAAAGTGTTGTGTGCAACCTTCTCAAGATAACCGTGAAAACATGATGAACAAGCTTGAGGAGGGTTCAAATCGTGCACAACACACTAAGACAAGTATCAAGTCTAAAAGTGGTGAAAGCACAAAAGCACAAGAGAAAGCCAAATCAAGAGGACAGAAGAACAAAGCAAAGAGGAGATGCTACTGGTGCAAGGAAAGAGGACACAATGTTCAGGCTTTCCCAAGCCTCAAATCCAAGGCAGTTAGCAGCTCTGGCTCACCGGACTGTCCAGAACAACCTACCGGACTGTCCGATGCTGCCGGACTATCCGGTATTAAGGTATCGGACTATCCGGTGAAGCCAGTGGCAGCTCAAGCCACCAATTCCAAGGCAAGAAGACCTATCCAGTCTCACAACAAGGTTGGAAAGGAGGAAGTCCATGCAGTCAAGGCAGAAAATCAACCAAAGGGCTTCAGGCAAAGAATATGCTACAATTGCCGGAAAAAGGGGCATCTTGGTAAGGATTGCCCATATGGTAAATTTACTCATCCCAACCTTGTCAATAAGAAAACTAAAGTGACTTGTGTACCCAATGGCTGCAGTGGTGAGGCCAAGGTGATTTGTTCATCCAAGGCTCCCATCAAAGCTATTTGGATACCCAAGGTTTATTTGACTAACATTGATGGACCCAACAAGGTTTGGGTACCAAAACATACCTGAAGACCTATAGGTACCTACAGGATGCATTGAAGGTCTTGGCTATCTTGAGAAGCTAAACTTCAAGTATATCATTGTCTCAAGATTCATTCTTCCCATCTCAAGCCAAGATATGAATTATGGCAATATCTTCATCCTCAATGACATCATGGGTAACATGTGCTTAACTAGATCCTTGGTGGCTTGGACAAGACTCATCCTTAGTAACTTGAGCCTTGCCCAAATCAATCAAGTTCAAATTCCACTCTTATCCTATGCTTGTGTTCTTGTGATACGTTGACGGCTCTCTTTGTGGAGCATGTGCCTTAAAATGTGCAGGAACATGGGTTGAGACTCATGAGAAGAAAAGGAAATGAAGCTCGTAAGAAATCAAAACTCCTAGTGCAAACTTTCAGGACCCATCGGCTGGACCCACCAGTTCAACCGGTAGGACACAGCTAGCACTGGTCTGCCGGCTCTGTTGATCTATCGGTTCAACCGGTCAAACCATCGGTTCAACTGGTCGGGCACGTCTCCAACCAGTCCACCGGTCCCTCTACCGGACTATTCGGTGGACGACACCGGACTGTCCGTCATAATCGGCTATCCGATGGAGTCCACCAGACTGTTCGGTAAGGGTCAGCCAAGTCTATGTGACTGTGAGTACACCCACATAATTGTTCATTCAAATTTTATATATTTAGCCTAAGTACAACTTTTAATCTCCAGGTTTGTTACAAAACTTGAGCGTGTGAAATTGGTTATTCAAGGACCATAAGCATGCATTTGGGGGGAGTAGAGTTATACTAGGGCTCTATAGTTCTAACAAATCTATGTGAGTAACATTGCAGAAATTAGGAAGATGTTGAGTGGACAAAATCACTGGCATAATGCAAAATAAATTGAAGATGCTCCAAAATTGTAAAAACCCGGGCATATACCAAAGGTTGTTCCACTCTTATATTTCTTATGAATGTATTAATATCAAGGCCAAGGTATGTGATTATTAGATGCATTGTAAGTGCTTCTAGGCCTTGTCGCTCCTGTGTGGTTGTTGGTAGATTGAGTGATCCAACTCTAGTATGGATATTTGATTGATACCTCCAAATCTCAGAAAGTTGTTAAGTTAGTCTTGAGCGTTTGATGCTTCAAATATGACAGGAGGTATGAGTTAAATATGTCATCATCTATGATGTGATCCTCAATCTGTCTAACACTCTTTGTGGTATAATTCCTAAGGTTTGAGCTAGTGAAATATCGTGTCTTGTCATGAGTATGTCTCATGAGGCTTTAATGAGATTAGATGTTTTCTTGATACTCTAGCTAAGAGTGCCTTTCATGCCTTTGTAAGCTGAGTGTGAATCAAACGTGCTAATCATCTTAAATAAGGCATGGTAGTTAACTAGTATAACAAAAATGGGATTTTGAAAATATTTGTTGTTGAGATCTTTGTGATCAACCTCTCTTTATATGTGGTTATTGTTATCTGTGCGTGTTTGTGCCTAACCACATACATTGAGACTCCTATGCTGAAATTCAAAATCACTTTCCAAACGAATTTATTCAAAAGCTCATCTCTTTCAACTAAATCATCTTTTGACCAAAAGCTTTGACAAAAATGCATTTACAAAAGGTCACTTACGTTCCCTGAGGGCTATGTTACATAAAGGAGACAAATGGATCAAAGGAATATAGCACAGCTCTCGGACCATCTGCAAAATCATTTTCTACCGGACTATCCGGCGCGCCCTACCGGACTATCTGGCAGGGGGCTACTGGACTATCCGGTCCACGCGGGTTTCACCTCCACCCGCGGTTCAAAGGGGTAATTTCTCTTGTTTTAGTCCCATCTTCCTCCAAACCGCTTTTCACTCATTCCAACTGCCGCCCTTGCTTGATTCAAGGATCTCTTTGGCGATTTGAGGAGTTCTTCTCGTTCCTCTGTGGATTTGAGGAGCTTTTGGTGGCGATTGGCCGCTGCATCTTCGGGGTATCCGATCCCACCGACCTCTCCATCAGTTTTGACCTAGGAACTTCTCTCCAAGGTACTTGGAACTCTTTTTGCCCGATCTCTTTGCTCGGCGCAATGCTTGTATTTTTCCCTTGGTAGAAGTACTCCTGATATGCATATCCATCATGTCCTAGAAGATCAAAACTTTTCCATGGCTGGTTTGGGAGATCCACCAACCCTAGGGCACTGGGCACTACCGGACTATCCGGTGGAAGCCACCGGACTGTCCGGCGATACCCAGAGGCCCTGGGTCAGTTGGTCTTTGTGGCTCTAGATTTGTTCTATGAGCTCCCAAACTTGTTCCATATATTTCTTTGTGTCTTTGTGACATTTTCCTGTCAGAAAATCATGTTTTCACAGTCATCGTAATCAAATCATATCTTTTGCTCTCTGAGACTAATCCGAGGTTCCAAATCCATATCTTTTGTCTCTCAGGGTTGTAGATGGCTGGTGAGCAACCCGTCAAGCAGTACACCAGGGTTAAGAGGAAGACCACTAAGCCTCGCCCTCAGTCGAGCAGTGACACTTCTTCTCCCTTGGAGGACACCGGTGCTGGTAGTTCTCAAGGGGGAAGATCTCTCAGGATGAGGCAAGGGCCGTTGCAGGACACTCCTCGAGGTCAGATGCATATTGCAGATGAAGAGGTGGCAGTGGAGACCTGCTCTGATGATGATGTAGAGGATGAGACCTATGTGGTCCAACCCAGACCCCATGGTAGGGGTCTAGCTCCTCCTAGCAGTGATGATGATGATGAGGAGGAGAGAGATGTTGAGGCAGAGGAGGAGAGAGAGGCAGCACCCCCCGAGGCTGAGTATGCTAGGAAGATGTCCAAGCCCAACAGGCCGCCTAACAGAAAAGTGGTAGACTACAGGAAAAAGGGGAAGCTCAGTGAGATCAGGGACAACAGGAGAAATGATTTCAGGAAAGAGCCCAAGAGCTCTTATGACTGGAGGTTTCACACCAGGTTTCAAGAGGATTACTATGAGTCAGTGATTCTATCTAAGGAATACCCAGTCACACTTGATCAATGGATTGGTTGGAAATACATGAAGGACAAGAAAGACCCCAATTTTGATCAGGTGTTTGCAGCTTGTGGGAGGCAGAACATCCAGAAGATCATGAGCTTCAGGCATGATTGGAACAAGGAGATCATCGCTCAGTTCTTTGCCACAATCTACTTTGATGACACAGATGCAGATCCGAGGAAGTGGGCTATGGCATGGATGACAGAGGGTGAGACTTATTCCATCTCCTATCTTGACTTCGCGTTTGTGCTTGGTTTGAACAATGTGGATCTGAACAGGCCTAAGGTTCACCTAGAGTAGTGTCTCCCTGACAGTGAGATGAAATTCATGTATCCTCCAAACAATCAAGGAAACTTTGGATACTCACAGGGTCTTTACTCTTTCTATGGATATCTGAACATAATGTTCAGAAAGACCCTGGCTCCTCATGTTGGTGATGCTACTAACATATCACATTATGCCAAGAATCTGCTTGCTAGGATGAGGGAGGATGCATTGCCTTTCAGCGTGACCAACTTCATATGGGAGGAGATCAAAGCCATATCCTTTGACCCATATCGGAGTTGCGCATATGCTCCTTTCATCATGGAGGTGATTGACAGAGTGACCTGTACAGCTTATATCAGTGACTCTGAGCACTGGCCATTCCGTGTCAAGAAGGTGAAGCATCCAATTGTGCCAGCACCCTTAGTTACACCTTCAGGCTCAGACCCACCTTTGAGTCAGTCGGCTCCAGTGCCACAGCAGCAGAGGCAGTCACCTCAGAGGAGGAGGGGCAGTGGGTAGTTCTCCAGTGAGAGGTCGAGGAGGAGCTCCTCACCTCTTGTGCAGGCTTTCAAAGCCATTATGGGAGCCCTCAAGTGCCTCAGGGTGAAGGACATAGCTGAGAAGAGAGAGATCTGTCATCGCCAGACCTTGACATATAACAGGGTGAAGGGCATTCAGAGGCACCTCGGCATGCAGCCACCACCCTCACCTGACCGAGTGGTCGAGGATGAGCAGGAGACAGAGGTAGAGGAGGAGTTCCTGGTGGATCCCTTTGCAGGGTACTACACAGAGTAGGGTCAGACTAGCGGGCATCAGTGCCTCCTCAGTTTAGCCAGCCTCCACAGTTTACTCAGGCACCTCCGGTTTCAGGATCCATGGATGCCATAGCTTAGTTGGCTGCTCAGTCACTTTTTGGGATGAGTGACGCCTTCTCTGCTGGCTACTCAGGCTACTCCACCACCTTGGCCTCCTCGAGCTTTTCAGGATCTCTACCTTTCTCCGTGGGTCAGGGTGGAGCCTTCTTTCAGAGCAGCAGCCAGTTCCAGTCAGGACCTCAGGGTGGCAGCTCTAGTGGAGGATGGGATCAGGGCACTCAGTGAGCCCTTGAGGTACTTTTCTCCTCTTCTTTTGACCTTTTTGGTGCTTAATGACAAAGTGGGAGAAGTACATTAAAGCTTTGTGGCCCTTTTTTAGTGTTTTCAGGAGGAGCTCAGTGAAAGGGGGAGAATGGAGCAAGCAGGCCTTGTGCAGAGTCAGCAGATCCTTGGAGCCGCTTGCAGCATGTTTTATCTTATCATCTTCCCTTTCAGCTGTATCATGTGTCGGTTCATATGTTGAACACTTAGGGTCATGTATTGGACACATTTTCGTATAATAATTTTAAAACCCTTTCATTTCCGTTTCGCCGAGATTGCACGGGTTTTTTTTCTGACGCCCGTGTGATCTGTGTGAACTATATGTATATCTATGTCTAATTTATACTATTAGCTATGTGCTCGTCTTTGTGACTCCTTGTGGCTTCGTGGTTTTGGTTTGGTCTGGTGCAGACTGTCATCACCGGACTATCCGGTGAAGCCTGCCGGACTATCCGGTCTTGTATACCGGACTATCCGCTGAGTGGGCAGTGGCTGCCCAACCAAGCATCCCAGTTGGTTTACTTTGTGTTTTTCCCTCTTCCTATGTGGTTTTGGAATGCTGAGATATAGGGGGAGCTCTCCTGGCACGAAATATGTGCTTTTGGGCATATATGGCTCAAATTTCGAGTTTTTGTAACTCAAGCACATATTTAGGGGGAGCATACTGTGATGCCCTGGGCATCTCCAGTGCATATTATGTGCATCATTTGCTTAATCACATCTCACATGCATCATTTCATCTCAAGTTGATATACCTTGGCTCACATGAACATGTATGGTTAAAATGCTACTAAGTGAACTCAATTTGCTGCATGTGTGACAACATGAATGTGATCATAACTTTTGTTATGTTGAGTTTTGTGTGGAACTTTTTTTACCAAACTTGTATATAATTTAGTTATGAACAACTTTGTTAATTGGGGTTTAGGCAAATAATGAAGTTTACTTGGTGTAAAGGATCCTTTACTGTCATTCAACAAACACAATCCAAACCTGAAATATTTAGAAATCTTCATTTTTCTATAACCTACAATAATTTTCATGCAAAGGTCCAATTGATAAATCTGTAGGCCTTGAAATTTTAAACAACATTGTCAAGAAGACTTTTGGGAGAAAATGGCTAGAAATAGGACTTTTGAATTTTCTAAGGAAAACAGCTCTCTGCCCAAGCTTAGGGCTGCTAGGTAAATTTGAATTTAAATCATATTTAGACTCACAATTTGAACTTGAGACTTTTTACAAAGTTGTAGATCTCAAAGAGTACAGCATTTTATCCAATTGGGCCTTCTTCAAATTGAGCCTAGAAATGGGTCAAAATAACAGTTTATAGAGGCTAAACAAAAACAGAAAAGTGGGGTTTTCCATTTTTGGACAGGTAAGTCGCTGACAGGTGGGCCCGTGAATCCGAGACGGCCTCGCTGCTCGGCCGGCGAACGCCGCATGGCCAGCGGCGTACGGGCGACGCTCTCCGGCCACGGATCGAGCCCCCGACGGCGTCCGTTAAGTTGAGACGCCCCTCCTCTGCCGAACTCTTTCTCCACCTTCGCTCCCGACCACTCTCCCTCACTCTCCGCACTCGCGCCGTTCACGCCGCCATTAGAGCCGAGCTCGGAGCTCAAGCTCGCGCCCGCTACGCCAGCCACTCCCCGTGCCCTAGACCCCCACCATCGCGACCGCCTTGTCCTCGCACACTCGGTGCACAAGATCTCATCGCCACCCGCCCCTCGGACGCGGAGATCGAGTGCCGCCGCGCCACCGGTTCACGCCAACACCGCACGAGTTCGCGCACGGTTCACCGCCGTTCCCGCCTCGTCCTCGCCGTCCCTGTCGACGCCGTCACCGTGAGGTAGAAGCCTCGGCCCGGGAACACCTTCCCCGCCTCGCGTCGCGGCCGCGGCGAGCCAGAGCTCGCCGGCGCGCGTGCGTTTCCGCGCGGCCGCCACCGTCGCGAGGATGAAGAAGGGGTCGGCAATCTTTAGATCCGGCCCCTGCCTTTCTTCTATTTTCATTTAGGTCCACCGCGCTGTGTGCTGAGTCTTGCGGATCTTACATGCTAGCCCCTGGGGGTTTTGAAATAATCATGATCCAGCCCTTGGATCTTGTGTTTTTCCATTTTATTTAGTTATTTCGACAGAAATCTTTAGAAAATCATATAAAATCAAACAAAAATCCAAAAATAACAAAATAAGTTGCATTTTGATCCTTGTTAACAGATCTATCTGTTGGTTATGATGGTTGAGTAGGAAAAGACAATTTTACCCTTGATTATTGTGCATGCATGAAAAACCCTAATAAATAGGAAATGTGGGGTAAATGAGCTTCAAAAATTATGAAATTTGGGCAGATGCATTGTTAGCATGTGTAGGCTCTGTATAAATTTTGGTAGCCCTAGCATTGACTGTTTAATTACTATTTTGCCCTTGTCTTGTATTTAAGCATATATTTAACTTAAGAAATGGTTGCTATAGTGAAAAATGCTCTAAGTGACTTCAGGGGCTTGGTATGAGCTCTAGGTTTTGACAATGACTCACTGTTAGAGTAGGAGGTTGTGCATGTCAAGTGTAGGCACTAATTTGAAAATAGTAGAAATAATGCATATTTAATTGAATAATAGAAAATGTGAGACCAGTATATTTAATAAATGCCACAATTGATCATATTTGAAACGTAGGAGTATGTAAGTCTTAGCCACTAATTTGGAATGCAATATAGGTCTTAGCTACTGTTTTAGAATGCATGTTAGGACATGCTAAGTTAGCTATGTGGAAAATAGATGTTTAAGTAAGCTTCGGTGGCTTCACGTGAATGGATGCTATCTCGCCACACACCCCCACGTTGTTATATGTGATAAGCTAAGTTACCGTAGGTGATGGCTTGTACGATTTCTTAGTACTAAACAAGTTTCATCACAAAAATACATAACTCTATTCCATAAATCATGATTCCTTGCATCGCACCCGCATCATAAACCAAGCATTGCACCAATACATGCTCAAATTGCACTATGTCATGCATATAGATACCGCGAGCGAAGGGCACCCGCCGGACCAACCGATCATAGAGGAGCCCGAGGAAGAGCTGCACCAGGAGCCGGAAGACCAGCAGCAGGGGCCCGACTTCGCTCAGGAGGCAGCTACTGACCCTAGTGAGGAAGGTAGGTGTTGATGCGGCTTATGTACGAAAATTATGCATCATTTAATATGGTTTTTCATTGATTTTATGTGTCAACTATATCTTGCACTAACATTTATCACCGATTATTGTGGATTTTGCAACATTTTCTTGAAAATATGCTACATGTGATTTTTACAGATTTTAAGCCGATTTTTCGCGAAATTCACCATGATCCACTTCGAGTAAGAAAAGACCTCTAAATGACATGAATTGAAGATGAAGAACAAGGAAGGCTTTGTGAGCTCATAAGCCTCTGTGTGTTGATCAAAGCTTCCTAATCAGAAGATTCAATGAAGTGTCAAGAGCTACAAGAAAATGAAGATATTTATGCAATGAAGATGTCAAATATGTCAAAGACTAGAAGACTCCATCAAAGCTCAGCCCATTACGAAGATTCCAGAAGCCCAAGAGTTCAAGAGGCCCTGCACAACCATTACTTAGGCATCAAGCAACTACCCCGCGAAAGATGGAAAGCAGAGGACGCAAGAAGGGTCGGCCGACCACCCCCCTTCCGACGCCGTCTCGTGTTCCCCTTTCTATCACGAATCTTCCAGAAGATTCCAAGGAGATAAGGAGTACTTGGGTGCGAAGGAACTGAATATAAGGAAGGTATATTTCGAGATCCATCCAAGCCCGAATTAAATTTCGAGATATTTTCGGATTCCACGACAGCAGCACCTCGTGGGCCCAATTCGGAGACCTAAACAACGTCAAATGGAGGAAGTTTGAATACCAAAGTTGTAGATCTCTTCGAGCTCTACAATTTAGAGTCTGATCTTGCTTTATTTGGAGTCCATAAGATGGATATATGGTCGAAATACCAAAGGTGCAGAAAACAGGAAAGTCCGATTTCGGGGGAAAGAAGAGTCCTACTCCAACTCCAAGCAAGAGGAAGGTGGAGGGCGCCCCAAGGCACCTCCAGGGTATAAATACAAACCCCATGAGACCCCCAAGGCAATCCAATTCAATCCAATTCATTATCAAGGCGACGAGATGTAGAGAAGAGGGACAACAACTAGAGGAGAGCTGAGGGTCGAGATTCTAGGCTAGGATTAGAGTTCTTCTAGTTCGTGGAGGTGATTAGAGGCCTTGCATGGTGCTCTAATTATCTAGCTCCAGAGGTCTAATTGTATCATCAAGAGCTGTGGCCATGGTTGTAAGTATGATACAATTTATTAATGAAGCATTGTTCTTGTCTAATTATCATGTTCTTGTTCTAATTATGCTTGTTCTAGCTCTAATTAGCTTTAGATCTAGATGCTTGTTGATTAGATCATGTCTTTAAAGGTTATATTCTTCTAGCGTTCTTGATCGTTGATCTAGCTTACTAATGATATAGTTGTATATCTAGTTCTTTTGATCATGGTGATTAGAGGTTCTAGTTGTGTTAATTATGTTATTAGACCATATAAAGTAATTGGGGATGCATATCTAATTATGTGTCTGTTGAAAGCTTTTCGTCGATTACCTGGTTACTAGTGACAGTAGAGCCCGGAGAAAGGTTAAGCCGATCTAGGTGGCTAGGTTGATTGATCTTGATTTAATTATGCTATGAAGTTTATGGTTGATCATGCTTATTTCTATCTTGAGCTACTAGTTATCTCGTTGTTCTTATCTATTTGTGATGCCCAAATCATGCATGTCTTGGATCCAATTAGAGCTTGATTAGATTATAGTTAATACCCCTTAATTGGTGTTCTAGTTCTGTTCTAATTGCTTATCTTATAGTATTAGTATAGTTTAGACGTAGATTAGATGTAGCTTAGGGATAGTTTAGAGGTAGATTATAGTTGTGTTTTATACCTTTAGTTTACCATAAACTCTTGTTAATAAGTTCTCAATTAGTTCATTTCCTGGATTGACAAACCCATGATACTTATCTTGGGGAAAAGCTACACACGATACTGTCGCTTGCAGTATAAGGTTTGCCATGCTTAAGTGCCGTCAACAGTGGGCTGGACCATGCTTAACCCGGCAAATAAGTTATATTTGATGATTTACGCATAAGCATTAGGAGTTGCTTGAAACCAATTGCATTAGACTCCTTGGCCGCCCTGGCCCTAACACCTATACTTAGAGTTAGGACGAGTATGCCTAGAAGTGCTAGGTATGAGTAGACACGAGTGTGTGGGCTCGTCGCGTAGGTGTTTTCGAAAGTTACAAGATATTACTATTGTGACAATTATTACTTATGCTCATGATTTAAATAGAGACCGGGCGGAGATTTTATTTCAATATTTACTTTTCATGATGTCGCACTTTGGAATCCGCTCGAGTCGTGTAAGGCACGTCCGTTGTTCACCTATTGGTCGGCATAACATTGCTAGAGTGCTTAACCGGGATATGGAACCGGTGAAGTCTTACCTGGGCTTGTCTGGAGTTTTCGTGGTGCCGCCCATCCACTTGCTGGAGCCGATGGGCCCGGGGGCGCTTGTACTCGAGGGAGGGCTGACCCATGGCACTGTGGTATCGCTCCTGAGGGGGCACAACCCGGGGGTTAGGTGGGGGCGCTTTGAATCTTGGGACAAGACAGGTGGAGATTGGGTCTATATGTGGGAACGCGATGGCTAGTAAGCATATACCTCTGGCATGATAGTTATTCCCGAGAATTAAAATCGATTCGAATCGCTGATGCCTACCAGGTGTGGGAATGACAATACCTTTGACGTTCATCGTAGTAACTACTTAAACACTCTATATTTAATTGCTCATGATTTTGAATATCAAATGTTTGTATTGAATTGTTTAACCTACTGCAATTTACTCTTCTGTTGATGAATATGCAAATGATAAAGACTTATTTCCTTATGTTGATCATGATACTGCTTAAAAGCAATGGCTAAGGATCCACTTGCTAGTAAGCAGCTTCGCGTCAGCCGTAAGCCAATCTATTAAGACCTACTGAGTAATTAGTACTCAGGGTTTGCCCCCATATTTTGAGCGCAGGTATGGAGTTCATGGTTTGCACCTGTGTTGGAGGTGGTGCAAGCCCCCATCTAGGATGATCCTGCATGAGTGGCACAAGGGCAACATCGGTGGGCTCGATGTTGTTACTTCTAATGCAAATCTTTTGTGATGTCATGGTGACCTCTGAACTTTATCATTCCGCTGCGAGAAACTTTTGAACTTGCTACTTTATAACTCTGTGTTGGATTTATACTATATTTGAACCCGGTTTGTAACTAAGTCTATTATTATGCTATTTCAACTGCCTGTGATGATGTATCTGCTGTGGCTCCATCGTGGGTCGGATGTGTATGATGTCGGTTCTTCTGGGAAACGGTATTATCGGGGGTCGAATGACTCTCGACGGACGACCGGGTTTAGTTTGGCCTAAGTGCACTGCGAGCCAGAGGTGGTAGGTGTGCTTAGTCCGGATTAAATCGGCGGTTCCGCCACACATACCAAATATATGAGGATTCATGCATTTACTTTGACTATCTCTTGTAAGCTTTAATCGGGTTGTTATCAATCACCAAAAAGGGGGAGATTGTAAGTGCAACAAGGCTCCTTAGTGGTTTTGGTGTTTGAGTGATATTGCGATTAAAGGTCTAATCTCTTTGTGAGATGTTTTGACAGGTTTCTATAGGTATATATTGTCAAATGTAATAAAATAAACAGAAATGTATTTGTCTATAAATAAGCATGAATCACTCATTTGTTGAGCGAGGCGTTGATCATTCATGAGTACATACCATGACATTGCCCAAGTGCAGGACATCACTAGTGTTGCTTTATTAATGCACTTTGAGACACTTGGCTTTCATATTGAGAAAAGTGACTTTAAATTGTATCTCTTCCATTTGGACGTCACTACCTTAATTGGATTTCTCATATATAACAAGTGGCTGATCATGAAGATACTCTATTGCATATTAAAGCTAATGATTATCAAGACAAATTGAATGAATGGATAATGAGCAAATGTGCTCCATGTACCTAAGGGTGGGTTCACCGGATTGTCCAGTAAGCCTCACCGAACTAACCGGTGAAGGCTGAGCCCAGAGCCGAGAGTGATCTCTCTGATCTTTTCCTTGTGCTTTTGTCTCCTAGCTAGGTGTATCTCTAATGGAGACAACACCTACACTTTGCTCATTTGTTGACCCAGGCTCAGTGCCTTAGCCTCTGATCAGGGAACCCCTCACCGGACTATCCGGTGAGTTCTACCGGACTGTCCGGTAGAGGGGGTTTGAGCTCCAACGGCTAGTCCGCCTCTACCGGACTATCCGGTAGGGCACACCGGACTGTCCTGTGATGTTCTAACACAGGCCAATGGCTAGTTTTGTGAGGGTGGGTATTTATACCCCCACTCACCTCCAGTTGGGGCTGCTGCTTCCCTCCACGTCCATATTCATCCAGAGGCTCCTAGCCACACCTCCCAACATTCTCTTTGTGAGATTGAGCTCTATTTGTGAGATTCTTGAGTTGGGAGAGGATTTGTGAGATTGTGTGAGCTACATTTTGAGCACCTAGCTTCTAAGCACAGTTGGCAAGCATTTCCAGGAAGCGTTTTTGTTACTCTTGGAGGTTTCCTCCTAGACGGCGAGAGCGACCCGACGGGCACCCGGCTTGTGGGTGCCACTTCTCTTGTAGGTGATTACCCTGTTCTTCGGAGCATTTGCAGTGAGCACCTTCATAGCCTTGGCGGTTGTGAAGGGGAGGCCGTGAGTTGAAAAGAACTCAAGCTCTTGGTGGGCACCTCAACGGGGATGTACGGACACTTGCGGGTGTGCCCGATCCTCGGGAATAAAATCCTTTGTTGTGTGTGCTGTGCCCCTGCTCGGAGACCCAAGCTTTGTGGTTGTGGTTGTTTTACTTGCTTGCATTACATTATTGCTTCTGCTACCATTATTATTCGTGTGCAAGTTCTCTTTGTGAGTGCAGGGACAAAGTGTTGCTGAGATCATCATCAACATACAAACACATTACACAGCTTTACATAGCTCGATAAGTATTTACTCGCATATTTTCCTTGGGGTTTCAGTTTCTGTGTGACACCGGACTATCCGGTGTAGAGCACCGGACTATCCGGTTATACCGGACTGTCCGGTTGTACCCACCGGAATATCCGGTGTGAGTGCTGACAGTGTGTTTTTAAGTGGTGTAAATTTTTAGTTACACTTATGCACCCCTCCTCTAGGCGACATCTAGGTCCTTTCAGGATGAATATGAGGCTCTTCTACGAAATCAATCATGGCATTTAGCTAAAGCCAAGGAGGGTAAAAATGTGATTGATTGTAAATGGGTGTACAAGATAAAAAGGAAGTCAGATGGGACAATAGATAGATACAAGGCTCGCTTAGTAGCTAAAGGTTTTAAACAACAACTTGGTATAGATTATGAGGACACTTTCAGCCCGGTGCTCAAAATTGCAACTGTTCGGCTAGTACTCTCTATAGCAGTATCAAGAGGATGGTGTTTAAAACAACTACATATTCAGAACACGTTCTTGCATGGTGTTCGGGAAGAGGAGGTTTATATGAAACAACCACCTGGTTTTGAGAATGCAGATTCACCACATCTTGTGTGCAGACTGGACAAAGCAATTGTCGTGGTTTCGGGAACCAGGGGGACACAAGCAGTAGATTTGTTGTTCGGCAGGGAAATAGCGCGGACTGGCTCCGAATGGAGAGCCGGGAGACTCGAAAGATTTATACTGGTTCGGGAGTGAAATCCCTACGTCCAGTGAATGCGAATGGTTATATTGCTGGAGGTCTTTTGACCCGTGGTAGTGTTACACAGGGTGCAAGTGAAGACTGTGAGGTTCTGTCTCTTATCCTCTACAACAGACGCTTCCCTCCTTTTATATTCGTAAGGGGGAGCTTACAGTGCTTTTCGGGATATGGCAGGAGAAGGAAGGAAGAGAAGCAAAAAGAAGGTAGAATGACATGCGGGATCCTCTTGGCAGGAGTCCTTCAGTTGACCAGATCATGCTTGGCACATCCCCCGCACGCGCGGTATGGTCGTCCTTCAAAGTCCTGTAGCTATGCCGCGCCAGGCGTTGAGGGCACAGCTCGGTTGTCCCTCCTGGTCCTCCAGCCACATTGTGCCAGTCATGAGGGTACCAGGCGTGGCCAGAGATGAGGAGGAGCCATGCCGGTATCGCCGCCATGGCCGTGGAGAATGTGCGGTGGGGCAGAGCCAGGTGACACATGAAGGCATGGGCACCGCATTGCAAGCTGTGGCGGGCCTCCATTGGTGCGGCGCAACAGGAGGACATGGTGCGCATGGCATGGGGGCAGAGAAGGAAACAAAGCAGGAGGAGATGGCGACAGGGCACATGGTGGATGTCGGAGCGTGTGTGCTTTGGTCGGGTGGCGGAATGCACCCGCCCGAATCCTAAGTACTAAGAGTAGTTAGGGGGAGCGATCGTTGTTAGCTATGTCAATGGTGGCGCGATGGAGACACGAGGATTTAGAGTGGTTCGGGCCGCCGGAGCGTAATACCCTACGTCCACTGTGGGTGTGTTCTTGTATTGCTGTCTGTAGGAGAAGACGGATGAGGTTGTGAGCTTGTGCTTGTGAGGAGTGTGTATTGTCTCGATGGTGAAGACTCTCTGTCCCCTCGCGGCCGTCCTATGGTCTCGTATGCCTCCCGCTTTTATAGCCCAAGGGGGAGGCCCGCACATGGTGGCCGGGCCCCGACAGGTGGTCCCGGCCCACTTTCTCTATGCTACAGTTCTATCCTGCACTGACTTGGTGCCCTACGCTCCTTCAGGCGGAGGTCAGGTCCCTCCAGCGGACCCTCTGTTGTCATGTCGCGTGCTCCTCGTAGCGGCAACCGTTGACTCCCATGTCTTGTACCTGCACAACTGACGCGGCCCGGCGTGGCTCGGAAGGTGCGCCACGCCGTCCTGGTTTACACCGTCCTGTTCCATCAACCGCTGAACCCGGCGGAGGGGCTTCAGTGGCAGAGGAGGCAGGCGGCGTGCCGACGTGACATTACGGAGCGCTCACAGCGGTGCTACAGTGCTGCTACCTAGTATTAGGCTGAGCGCGGTCGTCGCGCGTGGCGCAGCTCATGATGAGCACAGTGTATTTGTTTATTCGGTATAAACCCCAACGTCCGGTGGGGAAGTTGACTGTATGCCCCGTCACTGCCGTCGCGCCTCGGTAAGGCGCGCCCTTTAGTATAGTCGTCGTCGCCTGCCCGCGGGTGTCAGCGGCTGTCAGGGCACGCCCGTCTGACAGCGGCGGTGTCAGCGGGCAACGGGCCACGCTCGCCTGCCCGTAATTAATGCAGCAGGCGGGCGAGGCCCCTGGCCGAAGACTCCGCCGCGCGTCCTGTGGGCACGTGGCGGCCCCGGACCATCCCGCACCGGGGGTAGGTGTACGCGGTAGCTTGCGGCTCCACCCCCCGAGTGCGCTAGCTCCGGACCTCCGAGCGGTCCGGACCTGGCCTTCCCTTGAGGGGCATCTCACGCGGTTGGGAGAGGCTCGGCCCAGTTCTTATAAGGGGTAGGCCAGACCCGCCTGTACGTGGTCTTGGGCCCTTTCATTTACTGCGATACTTGCCGATACTGGTGATCCTGCCGAGTATAGGCAAGTCAGCCCTTGTACTGCCCAAGGGAATAAACCCAGCTTGTCAGGCTGCGTGGAGCCTTATTAAGGACTGTATTTAGACTTTGTCTAGTATAAGCGGGCACCCGGTTAGTTGGGTACCGACAGTGGAGATGGCGATGGAGGGGGTGGAGCTGCTGCGGGACGAGTAGAAATTGGACCGCGGAGGGCTGCCTCCTGAGGGGATCTGAGAGAGAACAGGAGGGGGCAGTTGCGCAAGGGGGAGAGAAGAGCTGATCCACCGCTGCCGGCATCCCCCTGCTCCTCCTCTACGCGTGGGTGCGGACCTGTGGGGGCGACGAAATGTGCGGTAGCGGCGGAGCGGGACACAGGGTGCTAGCGAGCCGGCGGCGACGGAGCAGGCGCACGGACGGGAAAGCTGCCGGCGGTAGGGGAGTGAACGTGCGCAGGACGGCGCGGGGGTGGGAGGATGGCGGCCGCCTCTGTCACTGGCCGCTGCTGCCACCGACCTCCCTCTCGTCTCCCCCACTGTCACCGCGACCTAATCCCCTCTGCCCGCTGGATCTGGAGGCTCCCAACGTGTGGATCCGCGCCGGTGGACTTCCTCACCGGCCGCCACCGCCGACCTCCCTTTCATCTCCCCACTGCCGCCGCGGTTGAATCCCACCGCCGCCGGGTCTGGAGGCCCCCATCGCGTGGATCCAGCTGATGGCCTCCCTCACCTCCGTCATGGGCTGCCGCCGCCGCCGACCTCCCTCTCCTATCCCCACTGCCGTTGCGGCACCCATTGTCGCCTGCCGACGGAGAGGAAGGATGCGATGCGGCGATGTGGTGACGCCATGTGCAGGGTGCGGGGTGGAGATGCGTAGCAGCTGCGTGGGGCCGAGGGGGTCGGGGACGTGGCGGGGCAGAGGCGAGGTGAGGCGCGACGACGGCAGCACGGGTGCGGTAGGCAGATGGGGTGGCGTGGCGGCGCGAGGGCGTCGGTTAGAGGAGCCGAGGAGTACGGTGGTAGGCTGGCAGCGCGAGGGGCAGTGCAAGAGAGCCGGGGTTAGGCGCGTGAGGCGGCGGCCGTCGACCGGAGGTGGGAACCATAGAAACTTTTGTAGGGGTAGAGATAGGAAAATTTCATTCTACATCGTAGAAAATTAGAATAAAAACAATATGCCGACGGGCTCGAACCAGAGACCAACCGCTGGGAGACTTGTTATTTTACGATTAAGCTACTTGGTTGCTATTGTTTATATTTCCATTTAACCATCTATTGTGACTGAGTGTTGCTACTTTTTTTTTTATTGCTGCTAGCCGTTGCGACTTTTTTGTTGTCTTGCTGCTAGCTGTTGCGACTTTTTTGCTGTCGCTGTTGCTACTTTACAGTAGCTAGCTGTTGCGACTTCCTATTACGACTCGGAGTCGACAAAAATTAGAATAAAAACAAGCTACCAACGGAGGTCGAACCTGATACTTGCCGTTGGGAGACTTATTGCTTTCACCATTGAGCTGCTTGGTTACTATTGATTGTATGTGCAATATATTTCCATTTAACCATGCTGTTGCGACTTTTTAGACTGTGAAGGTTGCAACCGTTGCAACTTTTTACATTGTGCATAGTCTACAGGTTGCAATCGGTTGCTATTTTTTTCAAATGTTGTTGTGCACTGTTGCAAGTTACTGCATGCACAACAGGCGATGCGCATATGCTGGTTCGGATAGCAGACCCGTTAAGACCAGTGCGTTTGTAATTCTGAGTGTGGGGCGCTGGTTCGGCGCGGTACGGAAGCATGGCTGGCGCACGGGTAGCTACAAGCGCATGTAGAATATAATTTTCATATATATCTATATACCTAATAATAAAAGACGGAAGGATTCTGCGGTCCAATGACACATACCTGACATGTGGGTCCAGGTCATAATGCTGACATGTGGGTCCAGATCATTATCTTTTTCCTAAATTGTTACATATTCGTCAGCCTTGGATGCAGTCGCTCGTTCCAGGCCGTGCAAGCCCAACTGTCGATCGTCTCTTGGGCTGCAATGTTCTCGGCCCACCCTCCGCGTCTGTCTCCTTCCTCACGGATAGCGACGAGCAGAGAAGCGGAGAAGACCGTAGCCTCGCCTTCCTCTCCTGCCGCGACCGGATCGACGTGGGCTGCTGGGCGTGAACTCCTTAGCGATTAGGATTAGAATTTCGATCACAGTCGTGTCTGCGTTCTTGGCCCTTTTGTTTTTGTGTTGGGGTTTTGAATCTAACAAAAGTTTCCCCTAGGGTCTTTTTGTCTGACTCCGAATCGAACGAAAGTTTCCCCTGTGCTGCTACACGTGAACTCCTCATCAACTAGGATTAGAGTTTTGATTATATCCGACTTCGTGTTCTCGGCCCTATTAATATTGGAAGGATATCTATTGTTTTGGCCGCAGCCATCAACAATCGTCGTGGAATCAGCTTTCATCTTGATTGAATCATCCATTGTTAGTCTGTCACCGCAACCATCAACAATCGTCGTGCAATCAGCTTTCATCGCAACCATCGACAATCTTTGTGGCATCACCTTCGGTTAGTTCTGTAAATCAGCTATTAAACTCTAGATAGATATAAATGTAAGTATCCGTACAGACATATTAATCTATTTCTATTGTTTTTTTTTTCAGAAAATGGATTTGAATGTTGAATCAACATCCATTGTCGATCCATTGTCAACTGTCCCAACATCTCCTCTGGTTAGTTTTCAACCTGCTTGCCTCTTCATTGTCTCTCTGTGCCGTTAATGCTAAATGAAATTAGTTATTATTGATAGAAAAGAAGTTGTTAATTAGTTGTTAACTATGGTATTCAGTAGGCTTAATATTTTTTTTATTGCTAACAATTTTTGTGTTCTTTTCAGAAAATGAATCTGAATGTTGAATCAGCATCCATTGTCGATCCATTGCCAACTGTCCCAACATCTCCTATGGTTTGTTTTCAACCTCCTTGCCTCAAGCTGTTAATTAGTTGTTAGTTTTATTGCTAATAATTTTTAGTGTGTGTATGTATGTGTTGCAGAAATTGGAATTTTCAACGTTGAATTAGAGAATTTAGATGAGCGGCCTATAAAGAAAGCAAGATATTCTGAAGCGAAAGACTCGGACAAAACAAATTCTTCCGCCAATGAATTGAGTGACTTTGAAACACATAAACAGACAAATGAAAGCACCACTTTGTTGGATGATGATGTTTAAGAACTTTTTTATTCCGTTGCAACACATTTTGCTAGTATATATTTATATATAAGGGCTAGTTTGGCGGACCAAATACCGGCCGGGATACCGGCCTTTTTCCCATGGTGGAAGCCCACGTGGAATCCTTCCGCAGGCCTTTTCATCGTTGAGTTTGGAAGCCCGCAAGGCAGGGCTGTTGGCACTGGGGAAAGCCATCTTCCCGTGGATAGCCGCCCGGCCTACCGACATCGGGCATAATTTCCCGTCTCGTTCACGCGGCCGCCTCCGTCGAGATGCCACCGCGCGCCCTCCCACGAGATATCGCACCTTGCCTCGCCGTCGCGTCCGAGACAGAGCAACGTTACCGCTACCTCCGTGATCTGCCTCTCCAAACAATGACGAGGGAGGGAGAAACTAGCGCAGGTAAACACTTGCCACTTTAATCCCCGTGGAGGCGTCGATTCTCTGGTTTTGTATTCACCTCGGCTGCCAAACTAAACCTAAAACGCTATTTAGTACCTGGGTCAGAAACTCAGAATACGCTATTCTATCCCCGAGCCAGCCCACCCCCACCACCCGTCCATCCTCGAACCTCTCCCCCGGCCTCCCTCAGTCCCTCGGTTCGCGCGCCTCGCTCCCCACGTTCTCCGTTTTCCTCGGCTTTTCTTTCCTCCACAGCTATCGGTCCTCTCCCCGGCGGTTCTCCGACGATTTTCCTTCCTGCCTCCCCGGCCTCTGTTTCCCCATCTGGCTGCTTCTGGTGGCCATCCGCGGTCTGCCCCACCTCTGGCCGTCGGCGGCTCTCCTACTCCCGGCCGGCGGCGCCTCGCCAGCTCCTGCGCGACGGGATCTCGTCGTCTAGTGCTTGTGGCTGCCGGCGTCTAGCCTGCTCCTGCCTGTTTGTGCCTTCCTCAGCAGCTTCCCGGCAGTGGCTCGCCAGCTCCTACGCGGCGGATCTCCATCTCCTGGCGGGGGCTCCCCATTTGGTGGCTGCGGCGCTTTCCACAACTCATTTGCTGTCACTCATCATCAATTGCTGCCGTGCTGGCCAGTAAGCCCTCTCAAGCCTCACCCTCAAATCCACATTTTGTAGAAATTGTTCAGCTACGTGGCTGCTTGATCTCACACTGCCTCAATCTCCTCAGGTTATTTTCTTCCACCTCCATCATCTTTTTCATTGTCTAATTCCTTTGTTTTTTCTCGCTTTTTATTTCTGATCATTAATGGCTGTTTTTGTTCTTAAACATTTAGATAGGCACTAGCTCCTCTAGACGACTTGTTGTAAAAAATCACATATTCATTATCTGCAAGGTTGCATCAGACGGCATTGATTACATTGAACCACTACATTAATGCTCATGGATATAAATTTTGCTATCTAGTTGTTGGTCTGGTTTTCATTTTTGTGTGCACACGGCGTAGCATTTGTGTTCTGGTCATAGTTTCACAATCCCCTCTCCGCATTAATCTTATTTGTTGGTTTGCGTGCACACGGCGTAGCATTTGTGTTCTGGTCATAGTTTCATAATCCCCTCTCCGCATTAATCTCATTTGTTGGTTTGCAAACTAATCACACTTTTTACCAGTTAACTGTTGTCTCAATCGCAGATGTGTGGTGAGTTGGTGTGGGTGACAATTTCTTACTACTGCATTGACCATGTCCCTCAGATGAGACGGAGACGAAGCGAGCAGCGATGCGGAATTGAGCACCCAGCTTTGAGCACGTCCTGATTTGAGTGCATTAGTTTACTGTACAGACAATTATTTACTAATCTAAAGAAATATAAATAATCATTTCTTACACGACCATGCCCATCCATGTTTTCTTTTTGTTACTTGAAATACTAGAGTTTCCTGTTGGTGTTGATGCTTCAACGAAAGGCGCGTTTGATGCAGACCATCATGGAGAGGTGCAACAGTCGAAGGATAGAAAATGAAGTGCGGAGGTGAATGGGGGTGTAGTAAGGAGATGTAAAAGAGAAGTGAGGTATTGCATTTCTATAAGCAATAAGATCATGGAAAGAATTGTCTCAGTACTATCGGACTCCATTCTAATAATACCTTATGAGGTTATGTGGTTTGGCTATGATGAGCATGTGTAGCCTCCTGGTGTTCCTAAAGCTGTTTGGTTTCTTTTTGTATTGCTGAACATTGTCTGTATATAAGATGTTTATGCCTTTTGTTACAATGTATGCGTTGCTTTCATGTGGCAAGGAACTCCTCTGTCCAGATTTTCGTGTCGTGCAATTTGTGCCTAGAAGCAAAGAAAAGAACTTACATACATGCCATAAACACAATGAATTCACAACTAGTAATTCATCTAAATTTACATAAAAAAACTGAATACATCTTGGCTAAATGGGGAAGATATTTACAGAGCGTACCTAGCTGCGGTTTAGGGAAAGACCTTCAAGGCACAAGTGGAACATTATTGCATTATAAAAAAGAACTAAGTACAATTTTCTTATTCCATTGACTATTTTTACAATTGCAAATCCATTTAGCTCGTGGCCTCTTCTCTTTATGTCGAAGTCTCAGATGCAGTTTCACGGGAGGGTCATGTCAAGAAAAAAGAACATCCCAACAAACAGATCGAGCTCCGTACCCCTCCCAGAGACATGATTTCGCGAAAAAAGCATACAACACGAGATGTCTGCTTGGTGATGTCCCTCATGACCTCCATCAGAAAGTGAATTGATAAGGGCTCAACGCTGATCAGTCGTTAACTGAAAGTCTCATCGTTGGTGTGCTTGTCATTAAAATACCAAGGGTAAACACGTAAACATAAGTATTATGGCCAGCTTATAATAAATATCATCTGCAAGCATGTAAATTAATAGTACCCATCATTGTTCACCATCAACTCATCCTGCTCTCCTTAAATATTCAAAATACTACCACCATTTCTCCAATATATACATGTCTAACTCACACGAACACATTAAAAAAAACAAAAAGCTATGAAAACATTCAGCCTAGTTTCCTTTAGAACGTCAACATTCTACTTGACGATGGGCGCCAAAATGCAGCATCAGTGAGTGAGCTCCCTTCTCCAAGGTGTGCAGATAACAAGCTCCTTGGCATACTGTCAGATCAAAGGCACCCCGTCATTAGCAACCAGCCAATGTCATTGATAGTTTCTGAACAACAATCATGCTGAGCTAAGTAATATACATTTTTTAAATAATAAGAGACAATGTTGTCCATAATTAAAGATGGGCATATGAGCAACTACAAATGCATTTGTGGATAGCAAGTGACACGCATAGTGGCAGCAGGAGCAGTCACTACTTGATTGGCTCATTTATTGTTAATCGATATTTTTCTTTTGTGCTAACAAGGTAGTATTGTGATCCTTGCTTTTTTTCCTAGCTTAGAGTTCAGATCAAAAAAATAAAAATGTGCCCCAAAAAGGTAAGATTGATCACGGATGTTAGAAAGTGTGAATGAATATTTAAGTAACTCTGATAATAATTAGTGCCATACTTAGAACACAAATGGATGAGAAGTGATCACAAATTATACATTGTGTGAGCAGGTAGTGAAACTATGAGTGAATAATAAATGTAAGAAAATTTAAAAATGAAGTGAGTGCACTTCATTTCAAACAAGAAAAATGACCTAAAAATTGTACGAATAAAGAGTTATTTTATTTCCTGTCAAGGTTATCCTACAAGAATACTTTAGAGGTATCTATCCCCATCAAGGTCATGGCACGTGAAATGTCAATTCAGTATAATAATTGTGGTTCACAATTAATAGATGTCTATACAGGATGGAATTACATAATGAAAAAAGAGCATACACATTTGGA
The DNA here is from genome assembly GCA_030272315.1 of Paspalum vaginatum. NCBI lineage: Eukaryota > Viridiplantae > Streptophyta > Magnoliopsida > Poales > Poaceae > Paspalum > Paspalum vaginatum. The sequence goes on along the minus strand of CM059020.1, from coordinate 43,519,330 downwards.
GAAATTTGAGTCAGTAGCCAACTGGATTAGCAACCCCTGACCTCCATCACGCAGCCTCGTGGACAGAGGATACCTGGCAGCGCGCCCATCTACAGCCAGGCGCAGCCGAGGAACTCCACAGCAATCCCATCCTGCTAAGACTCCCCTCCGACCTGCATACCAACAGCCCCTTCTAGTTTCTTTGAGTGCATCAATCGGTCTGGAAGACTCACCCAAGATGCTAGTTAATCCTTCGATTGAATGGCATCAAGGCCAACAATCACTGCGGGCAGCAATTTGATCGAGGGATGCGGCCACCAGGCGCGGTGTGACCACCCGAGCGTCCATCCATCCGGATTCTTGCCGGCAACCCTGCGCTTAGACTGAAGATGGGGACCGATCGGCAAGACCTGGGCTGCATCGCCGTGTCAGGGTGAAGGACCATCATCGGAGTTATGTTGCTTCTGGCGAGAATAATTATGTGATTCATGTTCAGGTCGGAGAGGTACCTCGAAGAAAACATAAGAGAAAAGGGCATAGCAAAAATAAATTAGATAAAACAAATGATTGATCAATGGTTAACAGCAACTAACATCTCTTGTGTGCTCATGAAGACCATCTTTTTGGAGTTAACGGGCATCCTATCAACCAAATGCTGACCAGAATTCATCCTGGGAAAATAGGAAAAAATAATGGAGAAATTGTATAGAGGAAAAGATATGGGGAGAGGGCAACGATTAATGTTACTAGAAATAATGTAACAAATATAATGAATAGAACACTATGTCACTGAGATACATGGTGAGGAATGTATACATGGAAATATTAATTGGCAGTGAAAAAGTATAGGACATCAGGTAAATCAATTAACTTCTAATGGCAGAGAAAAATTGACAGAATCATAAAAAAGGAACAATAAAACAAATATAACCTATGACAAGAATCTGGTGAGAAGATGAGAATGGAGATAAAATAAATACCTTGCAGGTGAAGTACCAGGAGCTGATGGCTTGGGATCATCCTCAGATGGATTAGGAAAACGGTTATGATCTGAAGAAAGACAGCAGGTGAAAGGACTTGGGTATATGTTGATTAAAAAAAAAGATGAAAGCATGACGAAAAAAACAGAAATGCAGAATTGCAGATTCAATAACGGTATAATATTTGTGAACAAATGGAAGTGAACATCAGTTTCGTGGGAACAAGAACTAAAAAAACAAGAGGATTGATGAACACTCAGTATTTGTAGTATTTTGTGACTAATCTATTAGTTCAAAAGAGTGGGTTCAAGATTGTAAAAGTTGAGTTTTTTGTAAGCATATAGCTAGAGGTAGACGGCACGACTGGAGTTTTTCTATCTATGTCTGTTAGAGTTTAGGATGTTTTCTATTTTAGTTTTCTAACGGTTTGAGATTTGTCTATGTCTGTTTTGTGTTTGTTATTCTCTCTATTTCTATCTATGTCCGTTAGAGTTTATGATGTTTTCAAAGGGTTTGAGATAGAGTGTTTTTGCCTGTCTTAGTGAGGGTGGGTGCGGCATGTGTGGGCTGTGTTTGTTTTAGGACTCCTAACTCTCAAGTTTTAATTACACCATCATTAGTTAAAAATTACATCCAAAAATTTACTGTAACTTTAGTAAATCAACTGTAATTTTAGTATAAATTAGATGTAAAAATAATCTGTATTTTTTATGTTTGCTATTCTCTCTTTTTCTGTTAAATGTACCTGTTAGAGTTTAGGTTGTGGTATATTTTAGGTTCTGCTAAGGGTTAGAGGAAGAGTGTGTCTATTTTAGTTGTTGTGTCTGTGTAGTATTTTTAGGGTTCTGCTAAGGGTTTAAGCTCTATTATTGTCTCTCTATATGTATTTGTTTGTGTTTGTTTATATCCTGTATTTATTTACAATAACTTATGTTTTTTGTGTCATTTCTGAAGTTCATGTAATTGTTTACTTTTTTTCAAAGACGGCGAACATGAAGTATCAAGCACGGAGCTGGAAACATACTGCCGGTGGGAGACCCATTAAACGGATAAAAAAACGGAAGGCTCCATCTAGCTTGGGAGAAGCAAGAGAGCCGCCTTGAGGGAGGGATGTCGCACCGTGGCTCAACAACTGGGGGACTCGAGCCGGCTTGGTTCTACGGCAGGGGTGGTGAGGGTGTGCACCGAGTCAGACAGGACAGTTCAATCAGCTTGTTTCACGCAAGAAAAAATAGAAACAATCTAAACTGTTGGATCATGAATCAATGGCTGAAATGGGTGACTGACGGTAAAGCAAAATGTCAGTCACCTGTTACGGAGAGACACCCAAAAACTAATTACATAGGCGAGGACTAAATAACGAGACGAATTTATTAAACCTAATTAATCTATGATTAACGAATGTTTACGGTAGCATCACATTTGCTAACCATAGATTAATTATGCTTAATAAATTCGTCTCGCCATTTAGTCTCCACATATGTAATTAGTTTTATAATTAGACTATATTTAATATTTTTAATTAGCGTCCGAATATTCGATGTGACGGGTGTAAAGATTTTAGTAGAACGCCCACATAGTCCGAAGACCGAATGGGGCATTTTAACGGCCTCTGAAGGCCACAACAAACAACGAATGACTCTAAGCACGAAATAAGAGCGATTCGGTGCCACGACAACTACCTCCTGCATCCGGAACTCGGAGGCGGTGGTGAGGCGCGGCGGATGCGGCTGTGCAGGAAGAAGGGCGACCTCGACAACAGCCATCGGGGCGCCGCCGAGCCGTGGCGCCGCAGCAGGGGCCCCGGCGCCACCTGCGCCACCACCATCGACGCCACGGACTGCCTCATGTTGGACCCTAGCGGGAGGAGGACGGCGCCGGCGCGGTGCAGGGAGCCGCCTATTGTGGGAGAGGACTACTACGGTGCTGCCTTCGGTTCGGTTCACCCCTTAATTATTTAGACATAATTTGCCTTAGTCGGTCCGGTTCCTCGGTTATTTGGAAATTTCGGTTATCCAAAAACAAGAACCGAACTGGCGTATCTCAGTTCAGTTTCGGTTCGGCAGCGACGCAATTAGGGAGCGGGAGCGGACGAGCTGGCTAGGGCGGAGGGACGATGGGCGCCGGCTGCCACGTGGGAGGGAGCGGACGAGCCCTCTGTCGTCTGCCGACGGCCGGGGAGAGGGGAGCGCACGAGTGCCACTGCCGACCGCCGCGCTGGAGGGCTGGGCCGCCGCCGGGAGAGGGGAGCGGCCGAGCCCGCTGCCGTCCGCCGTCGGGAAGAGGGGAGCAGCCGTGCGCCTCCACCGCAAGCAGTGATGCGGTGAGCCCACGACGGGGCTGAGGGAGACCCAGAGGCCGGAACAGTGGAAGCAACTTGTTGCTCCGGGCGCCACCCAGCTCTTCCCTCCCGCCGGTGGTTCCCCCCCTCGCTGGCGCTGGCGCCGGCGCCGGTCCGCGCGTGGGCTGCTGGCGGATTGCAGGCGGGGTGTCTCATAAGACCGTAACATGTGCGGTACCAATTTTTAACATATCTCTCCTCTCTGTTTCGCCACTCTGCCCGCGTTCCGCTCCCAGCGCTACCCACCCGCGCGTCCGCCCCCATCCCCATGCAGCAGCTGTCCACCCCGCCCGCGCGACGGCTTCCCGGCCCGTTCCCTCGCCCCCGAGCGATGCAGCCCAGCTGCCGCCGCCAGGGCAAGGCCCAACCGCTCGTCCCTACGCCGCACGCCACCTCCGCCAGACCCGCGTGCCCCGGCCCCGCGAACCGCCGTCAACCTCTGCATTGTTATCGCCCATGCGCCGCCGTCGACCTCCGCGCTGTCGTCGCCTGCGCGCCATATCTCGCCTCGCTGTGAGGGCCACCGGAGCCACAGGCCTCCTCTCTGCGCGGGGCACCTGGAGCTGCTGCTCGCTTCGCTACGCGGGTACCCAGAGATGCTGTTCGCCTCAACGCGTGGGAACACGGAGCCGTGAGCACCTCCTGAACTGGGATTCTAGGGACGCTGCTCGACCATTCACACGGGTCGACGGGTGGCTGGAGCTGGTCGAGAAGAGAGAAGCCCGCAATCTGGAAGATGTATGCTAATCAAGCTCATGGAGCTGCGGTTGGATTGGTCTTCTTCGCTTTGTTATCTTTCACAACTTGAAAATTGAAATAGCTAAAATCACAGAGCTTGCTGCGCCGCTGCCATGATGCTGGTGGTTCTTGGTGTGGAGGATGGCGGCACTTCCCATCCTCTCTCGTACAAAGTGCTCATCGCGTTCCTTTTTCTCTTCAGAAAGATTGGCAGAGACTGGAAGATGCCGACCCAGGCAAGCAACCTGCCGATGACAAAGTTAGGATGCAAGCACATAAGATATTTGTCAAATTGTCCGTGTGAAATTTTAACATGATAGTGAACTTTTAATTGCTTCTTGAATCCCTCGTGTAATTTTGGAAATCATGTGACACCCTAAATGAGTGTTTTCTGTTCTAATGGTCTGGTAGATAAACTGATGCTAGCGTAGCTAAATCCATTAGCAACTGAACACTTCTTTTAATTATGTTAGCATCATGTGAAATTGTGAGTTGTTGGACCCATATAAAACAATACTAATCCTTTGACGAGGACTGGCTTTTCTTCCTATCTGAATGTGCTGCGATGAGAATATTTTTGGTGATAAGGGAAATAGTTTCTCATTTATAAAGGCAAAAAATTGAAATACTTAATTCTCAACTATGAGTTGTTACACGTGCACTGAGGAAAGGCAAATTACTGGTAGTTCTCCTTCAGTTATTTAATTTAAGATCTTGATTGTTATATTTTTCATGCCCAAATGTGTTGCGGGTGAGATATGCCGTGCTGGTCAATATGATCTGAAAAGGTTCGACGACTTATATGAACGAAGCTTATACTGAAGGGCCCTTTACCGACTTGAACGCTGCTGCAGACCATGCCACCACTTGTCCAGGAGGTTAGTGAGAACTGAGGAGGAGATGCATCCAGGTTTGTTGAGTTTCTGCCATACATGTTCAAATCTTCAGTTAAGACGATGTTCAGTTTAGAACCTTAAAATACACACATTCTTCCAAGGGTGATTCCTTTTGTTATTAATGAACCGATTACTAGCAACGAATTTATACTCTCATCATACCATTTATCCTAGGTTCTTAACTATATCAAGTGTTCAAATTATTGTTGCCTAGCATACATGTATAGACTAGATTTTGTCCCTGATGTACTTCATGGAAAAGTATTAGTTCATGTACTATATTGGTTTTGTTTTAGACACAAAAGGGCAAATACGAAAACTTGGCTATAGAATATAGGACCTTTTACCATGGAATGTAGAGCACTATGCAACCATGATACTTTTAAAAGTAAGGTGATTCTGGAGAAAATTGTGGAGCTCTTTTATGCATACCTTTTGTTCCCTTAGCAAGCCTCTGATTTTTTATGCCAACTATGTGCCATTTAGTAGACTTATTCTTGTTTGTTACTAATTTTTTATGCTAATCAGGCTTTAAGAAATCTAGAATTGCAACACGCTAATTTTTGCGTTCTTATTCATTATTAGTCATTGTCAAATTTATTTTTTCTACCTATTCTAGGTATAGTTGTGATTGAGATATAGTCATGGCGAATGTGAACACGAGGCACTAGAAAACCATAATAAAACAACCTAAATAAGCATGACAAGCTGTCAGGTTATATACTTTTTTAATGTATTTGGTTTCACTTATTGAATGGTTTAATTGATTATTACATTGACAATCAATTTCTTGGAACGTCCTTGGATTACAAAAATTAACATCCAGCTTCCAGCTTATATCAAGCAACAACAGAAGGGGTGCCGGAGCAGTCAGGGATAAAAAAAAAAGGCAACATATCAAGTGCAACCAGCACCTACTTTGCAACCATAGAATCTAGGCCAGTTGTTCCAGATCCCAAGGCAAAGTGACCGATTTTCAGTTTTGCAATTAAGTGCCCGTACTATGCATTTTGCTTTGTGTTTAGGTCCTCGTTCATGACCCCACGGTCTGTTGGAGGTCCGGGTTCCCGACAGATGAGGCGGCGATGCTACAACTCCTAGGCGGTCAGCAACAGCAGCAACGACTAGCAGATGGGCCACGGCCAATCGGGTGCAGAGGCCTCAGGTGGTAAGCAGTGATGGATGCGACTCATGGGTGGGTAGCGGCCGAGGATGTGCCAGAACAATGACTATCTCACTCCTAATCCCTGCTGGGAGGCAGCGACGGAGGAAGCGACCAATGGCCACGATGGAAATTGCCATCCTGGTGCTCGAGGATGTCACCACCGCTCCATTCCTGCACATGGTACACAACTGTTTGACGAAATGCTCATATGAAGATGGAATGTGGAGTTGCTATGGATTATCCATTGTAATCAGTCCCCAGATGCAGTACTCGGTTGTATTGGTTAATGCTTCATAGAATTTAAGTGTAATATGTCAAGACATATATGGTTTCAACCTGATGAAAAAAATGAATGCTTGGCTGCTTGTTGTATGGTCCGATTGTCCAAAGGATCCTCAGAACAAGCTGTACATGATGTGCTCTTTGAAGAATTTGATCTGTATCTCGACCTGCTTCTTAAACTGGACATGTGTTTAGAAAAAGAAATGAAGTACTTATACACTGGCAACACTGCGTCTTTCTCTCCTGTGTTCAGCTCCCAACCACATCATCATCAATCCATTGAGTTATAAAAAATAAAGACTTCATACAAGTTTAAGGACAATGGCATCGCAAAGTATGCATGTGTTTAGCCATGCTTCTGAATATCAATTTAGGTGGCATCTAGACATGGTTATAAACCATGGATCGCCGTCAAGATGTTCAAGATTGTAAACCTGCCAAATTTTAAGGGCGTTGAGGCAGTTCTTAGTCTCCTTTGATTGCTCGAAAGGAGTTTAGTTGGCTCATCCAACTAATTAGCGAACACTCATTAAAATTAAATATATCATGAAAATGGGTGGAAATTGTTGGACGGAAACTAAGGAAAACAGGTGGGAAATGAAAAATTGAGATGGGATCGTACATTTCAATATAGAAGCACATGCTTCACAACACACTATAGCCTCATTGGCAATCATATTGCTTGGTTTGTATGCACCATGATCTGCTCAATATCATATTATTTTGAATAATTGTTGTCTCATTAAAATTATATATATGCCCGTAGCAACGCACGGGCCTATTACCTAGTGTCTTCTAAAAGGCTAAATTTCGGCCCGCGCTGAAGGGAATATGCGTGGATAACTGTTAAATTTATTTTCGAACTATTAACACATAGTACGGAGTGCGTGCCTAATACAGCTCTCACCTTAGAAGAGCATTACCTGGTGGGCTAGTTTATACGAAGGTTTGTGCATTATGTTTTGGTGTACAACGACGAATTGAAAAAATAGAGAGAGGGGGGAAATCTTAGATAAACCATGCTATCGTCGTCGTAGACTTCGTAGTCCGCTGTGCGGAGCTACTTGTGTGCGAGCAGGAGACAATTTCCTGATCACGCAAGATTACGTTTTCAAAATCGAGGACAGTCCTACATTAACCATTTACAAATGTTGGAGGACTGAAGACAGAAGAGAGGCGCAGGTACTGAAAGATATCCCACTGCCACTTGCCACTTGCCACGGCCGTCCTAATGTGGCGTGCCGGGCCGTACGTGCGTCCCTGCATTCTCTGGCACGTGAAATCGCGCGAGCCTATCCAGTCTCCACCCACCATTCCACCACCATACGCACGCACACGGGCCGTGCTGCCTACTTGGCAGCGCGGGCACGGCCTTATCCCCTCATCCGTGGACGCAGGCGCCGCGCCGCGCCTCTGTTTGCCTGCCGCTGTTTCGTTCCGGGTCCGCCGAACCACCGGTAGCTAGCTGCATGGCATCAGTTTCACACCTCGGCGCTCGTCAATCGTCTCATCATGCACGGGATCATCGAGCGCATCGCTGCCCGCCTGCCCCCCGCGCGCCGGCCATGCGCGGACGCGCCACGCGGAGGGCATATGCAAAATCTCCCTTGACCGAGGAGACTGGCGCGGCGAGTGCTGCTGCGATTCCGATCCGGGGTCCGGACTGGTGGTCTGGAGGTCACCTGGCAGGCCGGCTTGCACTCGCTGCAACTGCATGCAGAATTGCAGACGCGCGCGCAGGCTCGTGCAAGCAAACGCAACGCAACCATTGCCGAATCTCAAAGATGGGGAAAACAAAGCTCCGCGCCGGCGGAAATGCCCGTATGGAAAGCTGGCAATGGCAAACTCCCAGCAGTAGGAGTAGTATTAAAGGCGCACGGAATTACACATGCTTTCTCTTAAATAAAAGAGCAAAGAAATGCCCAAGGGCCCTCTTCTCTCGGCGGCGGTCGAACCGACAGGAGTGGTGATGCAGTGCCACGGTCTACGTGTGCGTGCCCGGTGCCCCGCAGCAGGCCACATCACAGCTCTTCTGCCTCAGCCAGGAAGAGTGGGGCGGGGAATTGACGTAGCGAAACCGCCCCGTTCCAGCCAGGCACAAGATTAAGGTAAAGAAACTATATACTCCAACCAAGCCAAGTAAAGGGAGAGCGAGTGACGACGATAGAGAGAGTCATGCGCCCACTTCCGGGCCGGCGCCGAGAAAACAAACTTCCGTACGCGACGTGGCGAGCAACATGCAGCACCGGCCTCCACGCTTCTCCACGTAGCCGCCCCGCGCTCCCACGTACCCCGCCCCGCGCCAGGGCCAGGCCCCGGTAGTAGCTAGCGCGGCAACCAACGGAGCCCTCAATACCGCCCATGCCCCGTGCCAATGCCCAACCCAACGGCGGCCGCGCGCATCACCCTCGCCACGACCTATAAAACCCCGCGCCACCCTCCCCACGGCCGGTTAACCTCAGTGCACAGTTCACACTTCTCGTCTTCTCCCCCACCCCCGTCTCTTCCTCCGGCACGGCACCAGCCCCACCAGGCCAGCCACCAGCAGGCAGGCATGGTGAGCCGCGAGCACGGCCACAGCTACGAGCACCTGGTGCTGGACCCGGCCGCGCTGGCGGCCTCGGCGTCCTGGGCCGACCCTGCGGCGGTGGAGATCCCGCCGCAGCTGCTGGCGGCGCTGGGCGAGTACCTCTCGGCCGCCCGCGGCGACGGCGAGGCCGGCGACGCGGAGGCGGCGGCGGACGACGAGTTCATGATGTACGAGTTCAAGGTGCGGCGGTGCGCGCGCGCGCGGAGCCACGACTGGACCGCCTGCCCCTACGCGCACCCGGGCGAGGCGGCGCGGCGCCGGGACCCGCGCCGCGTCGCCTACACGGGCGAGCCGTGCCCCGACTTCCGGCGCCGCTCGGGCGCCGCGTGCCCGCGCGGCGCCGCCTGCCCCTTCGCGCACGGCACCTTCGAGCTCTGGCTCCACCCGTCGCGCTACCGGACGCGCCCCTGCCGCGCGGGACCCGCGTGCCGCCGCCGCGTCTGCTTCTTCGCGCACACCGCGGCCGAGCTGCGCGCCGCGCCCAAGGACGGCGCGTGCTCCCCGCTCTCGCTCTCGCCCAAGTCCACGCTGGCCTCGCTCTGGGAGTCGCCGCCCGTGTCGCCCGTGGAGGGGCCGCGGAGGTGGCTCGACGCCGTCGACGAGTCCAACGACGCGGACGCCGAGGTGGAGGGGCTCATGCTCCCAATGCGGGAGCTCAGCTTCAGGAAGGCGCAGGCGTCGTCGGCGCCGGTCCTGCCTGCCGTCACGGACGAGGACGGGCCGGACTTGGGGTGGGTGTCGGAGCTGGTGATGTAGAGGCCTGCCCAAACTGCCATCTCCGTCGCCGCCGCCCACGACGCCGCATCTCGCGCCATTGGGAACAGCTTCATTAAGCAATATTAATTCTAGCATTTCCACCGGCTGCATCATTCTTCTGTGGATAAACAAAACATGGTGCAAGTATTAATACAGCAATCTGTAAGCGTGGCGTGTGTTTGCCCCTTTTTTTCGGAGATCGTGGGCTAACGTGCTGCTGTCCATGGTCTTCGATTCTATCCATTACCTACCAGTGTATATACGATGTGTGATTGGCCAAGAGCCTCTTCCTCAGTTGTTTCGGTTTCGGTGTATCATCATCATCATCACAGCGTTGCTCTCCTGCCTTCTGCGATCAAATGAGGCACAAAACTCTTCGCCTGTTGCAGAGAGCGATCGATGATATTTTGCGGTGAGAAGTTTCTGGAAACCGAAGGCGATTTTGCCCAGCGTTGTGATGTGGCCGCCGTTGCCAGACCTCGCCATCACTCCCATCAGCGAGGTGAGGCCGCGACAAGAGTACGAGAAACATCCCCCCGGACCCGTGGGTTGAGTAGAAGGGAGGGCAAATCGATAGCCGATAACGATAAGCACCAATCCCCTCCCTCTAGTCTGGTCTGGTCTGGGTCCAGTCCAGAGACCGAGCTCGCGGTAAGCGGCGGCACACAACATAGCCGAGGCGATGCCGTCACAGGCTCACACAGCCAAAGTCGTGCACTCTCCCGTCTCCCCTCTTTATTTATTTATTAAAGAAAAAAAATGAAAAAAATAGGACTCCGATGAGCAAATGATCAATAAGTAGTACTATACAGCAAGTGTGACTTGACTCTCTCCAGTGCGTCGACGTACAAAACCATGGAGTCCCGTAGCTTCTGCTCGTTGGATTCGGTTCGATATAATAAATATCCCCCGCACAATCCATCGGCACGGCACCACCCGTCCACCACCCTCTTGTTCGAGGACCACGGACAGCGAATCGGGAGCCACCCTTCGAGGCGGACACCGGGGCCACGAAAGCGAGACGCCGCCGGATTGCAGCAAAACAACGGGTGCTCGCGGCGCGCGCGCGCTTTGTTGACCCCTCACCGGGTCGTTACCGCAACTTGCCGGAGCCCGCCGGGCCGGGGGCTGGTGCCCCGTGCGTCTGCCCAACTTGCCCCCCAGCAGCTGCCCTTTTTCTCGTTCCCTCTCCTCGGTTCCTCGCGCGCACGCAACGCGACCACGGTTTCCGGCTCCCGGCAGGCAGCCCGGCGCCGTCGCTTTACGTGCGGCCGCGGGTATGTACGCCGGCGGCGCTCATCAGGTGGCGGGCGAGCTCCCGCTGTTCGGCTGCCAAGTTGCGGTTTTGCTATGCCTCGCTGTGGACTGTGGAGCGGAGTGGGTTCTCGCTTTCGCTTTCGCTTTCTCCCGTCTCGACGCGGCTCGGCAGGGTTTGGTGGGTGGTGCTTGGTAGGACGAAACGAAGTGTTTACCTGGGTGACGTGCGTGCGCGCGGGTATCTGAGACTTCTGAAAAGGCGCGAGGATCTGTGGGTGCGGTGTTTCGGACTTTCGCTTCGGGATATTAAACAGGGACCGGCGTGTAGTTTGGCAGGCAAAAGCTGCCTGGAACAGTGCAGGATTTCTCGCCTCAGTGCTAACCCAGGTCAGGGTAGTCAGAGTAGTGAGGTCCTCAGGTGAACATTTGTAACAGAACGCCGAAACAGTGGACGCCGAGTCGGTCCAACTTTCTGAAGAGATCCAAAACTTTGGCACGCTAAAATTAATTTTGGTAATTTTAATTGTGTTTGAATTTAAATAAAGATTTGATAAAGAATAATTTTTCATTCGGATGAGTTATAGTGTCCAAACAATCCCATTGGAATGAAAAGTTTATTGTTTGACTAAACTTTTATCTAGATTCAAACACAGGTCAAAATTACCAAAATTTCGACATGCCTAAGGTTTGGAATTCGACCAAGCAGTCCCTTAGACGCGCAAAATGAGAAGCACATCGTCTTACATGCAAAGTAGACACCGTAATGTAACGCCGGCTTATTCCAACCTATTCTATGCACAAGATTGCAGATCTTGCATCTCTTCCCTTATGAAAACTTGAGTAACGTGTGTTTTTTCATGAATGAGCCTTTTCGTGTATCTCTGCGGTTTTGCTATTCCAATGTCTCGACTCTGTGCCTACAGGCTACAGATGTATGGATCCTTGTGGACTGTGTTATCTTTAGAGTCATACCGCGCATGCTGCGACATAATTCTTCCGAGCCGCTCAGGTGGCAACGCCATCAGAAGTAGAAGCTTGTGAGGCATGAAGCTTCTCTCTCAAAACTTGACAAAAGTAGCTCAGTTGTTCATATCTGTAAAAGTTAAGGAGAAGCTTACAACACCAACATAAACACTCAGTAGAGAGAACACAAGGATATTGCAACAAATCCACGCCAGAATAACTGCAGCTGGCTTAATAGGCATATCATAAATAAAATGTTCAGCTTCTTGAACATCGCCAGCTTGCCCAAGAAGTTCCACCATATATAGTACGAGCATGGTTCTCCAGCAGAGGAATTAGTCCGCGATCGTTGTTCATGACTTGAAAAACTAAGCACACTTCATCTACTGCGACATTCCCCTGGTCAGCTTGTGCATATACAGATATATTAGTACTCCAAGAGGACAACATCTCGAGTGGGCATATTGTCAAATGACCAAGTCTATCTCTTGGTTCTTCCAACAAAATTTTCTATACAAGCGTTGTGATAAGAACTGCCTCCTTCAACTATCAAATCCGATCAAAGATCTGTCTCAAACATACTCATTCAGTGCATAAACACACAGCTATTGAATTGAACTGGCAGCCAGCTGCCCTTTACTGCAATAGAATGCACTTGCTTCCCTGTCTCAAGTCAAGAGCTTCGATATCTGTACAAGCAAAGAAGCTACTAGTCAAACTAGATAGGCTACGTAGCATCCCGTTCCTGTGGAGTGTAGTTTGGATCAAAACCGAAGTTTGTTCACTCCTCTATTATCAACAAGTTTGTTCGCTCCTCCCATTATGTGCACACTGTACCCTGCAATCATCCCAGATCAAGATATCATGTTTCGAAAAGGCATTTTGTTAAAAAGCTCTTCTCTGCTTCATGGACCTATCGTTCTGCATGTACCCAATAATCATGGCATTAAAGGATACAACATTACCCCCAGGAATATGATCAAATAAATCCTTGCATCGTTAATCCTTTCATATCAAGCAAGGCCACTAAGCATCGAAGTCTGGCTAGGAATAGATTTCAGAGGCTAGAGGGTCATTGGTGAATAGAAACAGCAGCATCTATTGATCCACCCTGAGATAATGCAGTGATCATGGTCGTTGACCATGTGTACTCATTCTTTTCTGTCATACCTTCAAAGTTTTGTACTGCAGTGTCAAGCACGTTCAGATCCTTACTATATGTATGGAGTATGGCACTTGGCAGTGCCGATCTCTTAAAGCCAGTCGCCCAGTCTAACGACAGGAGCTTGAATACCATGTCGTTCCACACAATGATGTTTCACATACGAATTTCATCGAACAACCTGTGAGCATCCCACTGTTTAGTCGGCGAAGAGTTGAACACCTCCCTTTCCCTGGCCACATGCTAGCGGCCGAGGTCCTCTCTGAGGCCACTTTGCGCAGATGCGCCAAGTGATCGAGGGACGTGTCGTGCGGGGATTGGCGCCAGGGTTGTAGTGGCTGCGGATGAGGAAACTGTGATCGGTGGAGGCATAGGCGCCTAGGCGGCAGTGAGCAAAGTAGGAGGCTTGCTCATCATAGGAGCAATGCGTTCGTAGGGTATAAGCAGCGACTGCCAGATACGCATCCGGTGGCCTTTCAACTGGTTTGATTTGATCACGACACACGCGTCGTGTCGGACACGACTTGACCAATCCGAAACAGTGTGTAAAAAAAAAAAACTAGTTCCAACCTAACCGGACAACTACATAGGTAACCCTTTTAGCTAAGCACAAACTATTTTTATTAAATTTTCAACATAATATGACACTTTTCTGACTTAACATAACTACTACATGGGCTCGAGCCAAAATTTCCAAACCAACATTAAACTCGATTAAATAGAAATTGTAAAAATAACATCATATTCTTTTTTACACGACTCAAACTTAGAGCTAATGTGGGTACCCATATACTAGCAATATATGACCATATGGCAGGTACACAACCACTTCACTACTAGAAGGAAGAGGAAATCCTCACGACCACTAAGAGATAACATTTTTCTTCGATAAAAGAAAAGTTCCAGCCTCTCGGACCGCACAAAACCAGATCTTTACAAGTTTATCGGCTCATCTGCTGAACCACAAATAAGAAGAAACAAACACTCAAATATAAGGAAAAACCTTAAGCATAGTCTATTGATGATTCTTCATCCATTTTTGGCGAATATATCTAATGCAACAATTTCTAGTGCTCTGCTCGCCAAATGAAGAATCTCCTTTGCACCTTCACGCAATTAAAGAGATATGTTAGTTAGATATATTAGGAAAGTGCATATATATTTTTCCTATTTTCATAATAAAAATGGACAATGAATATAGTTATTATTTTATTCTACTACCTCACAGGTGGTCGTGCATGCAAAATGGACGGTCCACTTTTCCGTACCAAATCCCACTCTGCATACTCATAGAACCTCCATTGCAGCCTCGTCCAGCATTTGGTTAGGAATGTCCTTGTGTAGAAGAAGGGATCAGAGATTGCAAGGCTTGAAGCGTCCATCAGGACATCACTGACTTGACGGCGTGAAATGTAGTAGTCCCTGCGGAAAACAAGTCGAGCCTTGACGGAAGGATAGCTCTTGAGGTCCAATTTGCTCCCGGTCGATCTAGCATGCTTCTTCTTGTTGATAGGGATATGGAAAATCTTCATGAGCTGAAGTTTCTTGGCACTCTCAAGTAGCATCTTGACAAATTGAAGGCCACAATTATTCCTTTCCAAATACACCTCGTTCACAACGATAGTCCTAACGCTATCTCTCAGACAATCAACATGTTCAGCCAAATGCAGAAAGTTGATGTAAGTTCCTTCAGAGTATAATGTATGTGTAATGGTATTGTTGCTAATGATCTGCACACAGACACGGGAAGAATAATGTTTAGCAAGCCATAACGACCAAGCTTGGATTTCTTGGGAAATTACACTGAAGGAAAATTAGGATCACAGAATCACCTTGATGTTGAGTGTTTCCACGCATGGGAAATAGCTGAGTATATTCAGCATTCGCTGCACGCTGATGTCACACAACTCCAAGCACAATTCGAGGATCTTGACGCTATGGATCGGTCGTGACAGCTCTAGATACATGCTCGGCATCTGCAGCGAACATTCACATATTTGTAAGCACAGTTGGAATCAAAGAAGGGAGCGTCGAAGTCATATGATAGCATTAGAATCCTGGAAATCAGGAATGGTGGAAAGCTCACCGACGTATAGGAAGGAATCTGCATGCTCAGGAAGCCAAGAATCTGCAACTTGGGCGCAGTTCACGAGGGTCAGCTTAAAGTATCTGAAACGAGATCTGGCCGAGCAGGCGCTCCAGGTTGGGCGCGTCCACGATGATGACCTCCTCCATCTCGGCAAGCTCTAGGGATAGGCTTCGGAGGCTCTGTGATCGGACAGGCAGGGTGCGGCAGGCGTCCCGCAGTGATTCTTCTGTGCCGATCTTCCTATCCTTCTCATCCTTGTGGCAATGAGGACAACAACAAGCTCTCAAGCACGGCACATTGCTCGAACACAGCAACCACGTCGGCCACCGAGAATTTGACGGCATGGAGGGAGAGCTCCTTGATGTGCGCTGAAGGCTGCTGGCAATGGCTGTTCTGGAGCAAACCAATCGCACCTGATCACTTGAAGGGAGCGGAGCTGGCGGTGCCGGGAATAACTGGACCGGCGTTGGTGGAGCGGACTATGAGCTCCTCCACGTCCCGCTTCTCAAAGGCTTTAGTGTCGATGCCTTGGCCATATCCGTTGCCTTGGAAGTGGGTCTTGACTAGGCGAACGCGCTGGACTGGCCCCATATGCTCTTTCAAGATCCGGTTGATCACGGCCACGGCCTTGCAGCCGAGGGCGGCTTCCTTGGACGGACATCTGGTGAACTGGACAAAATGTGCATCGTCCAACGAGATGGGGGAGATCTTGAACACACCACTCCAACGCTTGGAAAGAGTGGTGGTACGACCCGTCGCCTTCAGTGGCAGGAGAAAGAGGATCGAACCTAGGATGTCATCTGGGAGCTCGCTGATGCGGTCGCGACCGGTATAGCTACCGTCGGCGCTTGCCAAAGGTTGTGCTTTCTTGGCTACTTTGGCCGGACGACATCCATCCGTTGTGGAGTGGCATGGGCAAAGAGTAATGGATCCTATTGAGAGGGGTGCTCTTTTATGGCAATTCCCCACTTTCTTTGTAAGTGAAGGGGGAAGGCGATGGCGACGGCGGCGACACAGGAGGAGTGATACGACCTCTTGAGAGGGGTGTTTTTTATATAGGAATTCCCCACTTTGAAGGAGCGGTGCGGCGGCGGCGGCTGTAGGAGAAGTCTTTGTAACGATTCCTTATACTAGAAGGAACAAAACCCTGATTTTATTTGGTAACGTAAGCACCAGAATTTAGTAACATGGTCGGTATCATGGTTCTGGAGGCCCAAGATGGCCTACTAATACCTACTGTATATTTCTTTTTTTACTCTTAAATAATTGTTGCACACATTACATCATATATCTTATTATTACTGATTGGAGTTTTCTTTTGAAGCCACTACGTTAATTCTCATCGGAAAGCGATAGGGAAAAGATAAATCGTAGAAATTATCACAAAAATCAAAAACATCCAGCCATCCATCTCGTAGATCTAATAATTTATATTTTCTAAAAAAAATTACCCATCATGCCATTCTAAAATTCGGATTAAAATAACCCTAAATTTGCATAAAAATTTTCCACCATAACATTATGAAATAAGAGTTAAAATAACCCCCTAAATTTATGTAAAAACTATCCACCATGCCATTATGAAATACAAATTAAATAACCTCCTAAATTTGCATAAAAATTTCCCACCATAGCCATTATAAAATACTAAATTAAAATAAATCCCTAAATTTGCATAAAAATTACCCACCATGCCATTATGATATAAATTAAATAACCCCCTAAATTTGCATATAAATTATTTACAATGTCATTATAAAATATGATTTAAAATAAAATCTGTATATAAATTACGCAATATGTCATCATGAAAGATGAATTAAAATAATTCTTAAATTTGCATATAAATTATCTAGAATGCCATTATAAAAGATGAATTAAAATAATTACCTCTAATATTACTATGGATTAAATCTATATAACTTCTAAAACTCTAACATGTTATCAAAGATTAAATCTATATCTTCTAAAATCCCTAGCCCGTGTGAGAGCACGGGTTGATGGACTAGTTTCTATAAATGGCAGTGGTAAGATATCACCAAAATCCAAATTTATTTGTCTTCAAATGATCATATGCATCTTCAATGATATTTGTGTGTGGTTCAGGCTCAAGGTTAGGCACTCCGAGTCCAATAGACCTAGAGAAAAAAGAATGTGGTAAGAAAAATTGAGAATGGTGGTAGACACATAGGCACTACTAGCAATAGGAGTTAGCTTGGTCCTTGACCCTTGTAAGTCTAAAAGCATCCTTAATTTGGCCTCCACAACCTACCTTTGGGATTTTTTAGGACCCAAGTTGGGGACAAAACAAAATAAATATGTGTTTTCCTATTTTCTAACCAAGTAGTATGCTTAGAAGATTACACTGCATGTCATTAGCCTAACACATTGTACTTAATAAAATATTCTACTAAATCAGTTCTATTGTTTTTGTATTAAGTCATTCCATTACTTTTCAAATCTTCCTCACATTGAGAATTCGAACCTATGTAGACCCTTGTCTTGTGTGATCATCTTGCTTGTGCTCCAATACATATTCCCCCAAATGTTCATACGAACTTCATTGTCATTGATGGAACCCTGGTCCTAAAAACAATGACACCGACCTCCATGATACTTGCCTCCTTGGTTTCTAGCGAAGTCACTGTCTTAGGCAATATTTGGGAAGGGAGGGCCTAATCACCATCGTCTATGTTGTCCTCAACCTTGGCCCTTGCCACTTCACCATTGGCATGGACTCATGTGTATGACCAAGTCATGCACGCCTCATTGTTGCCTTCATTATGGTTAGGGTTGAACCATAACTTGGCCTGCCATGGCCATGGCCACCGCCTCCAACCTTGGCCACCATAATGGAGCCCAAACCAAGTGCAATCTCCCCAAAATTATTTTCTTTAAAAAAAGTTCATTCGAATTTAAAATCTAAACTCAAAGTTTTAAGAAGATCAATCAATCTGAACCTAATTTTTATCTACCTACTAGGCCCCAAGCCTGCCTTAGCCCAACCCAATCTTATTTCTCCTTTCCACTATCTCTTCCTTACTCCTTTTGTTCTGCTTTTTTTTTTTCTATTCTCCTTCACCTGCAGCCTAGCCAAACCAAGATAGTCAAATTCGACCCATCCTCCCTTCTCATTTCCCTCATACACAACTTATGCCTGCATCAACCCTTTTCTCAGCCCTCTTATAAAAAAACTTTTCTTGGTCTACTCCCTTACTCCGCCCCACAGGGGGTCTAGGATTTAGACACTGGGTATTCAAGAATATAATGAAGACTCAAATTTTCAAAGAATAGACCCGGGAATCATGACCCCCCAGGCCCACTCCTACTCCTCCTGTCTTCTCCTTCCTTAGCAAAACAAACGTGCACTCAAGCCTCACTTTCACATGCACGCACACCTACACACTCTGAATGTTACTTTTTGTAATTTTGATTTGAATTAAATAGGTATAAATTTATAATAAGAAAAGTTCTTTATAGAATGAATATAATTTATTATTGTCTATAATAAATTCTCATTGCATTCATGAAAACTTCATGTTGTTTTGAGTGCAAATTAAATAACTTAATAAACATTCTAAACATGCTTAGGCAAGGAACTAGTGTTCTTGGATTTTTGTCAGAATTTCTATTTCTAGCTATAGATCCTTTTATTTGAGGCCCCTCAAATCTTTAGATGAACCCCCAAATATTTTATTCGAGTTAATTACCTCCCAACTTTATTAGGATATTTTCTTGAATTTTTTTGAAAGCTTTTTGCGTATCTTTTGTGGTCTAAAAATGATTTCTGAACCTTCCTACATTATATTTATTTTGAAATTTTTGGAAACTAGTTTATGAATTTTCCGACATTATTTATAAACTAGAAACTCAATTATAAAAATTCCATAATTCCCTTGGGCATGGGCAAAGCCCAACTCGCCCCATCCTCTCCTCCATCGGAGACACGCACACATGGCGTGCTCGTACTGCAAACAACAAACCGATGCCTATTCTAGAATTTCCTTTTTGAGGAGCGACCAATTCAGTTTGATAAAGAAAAGGCTATGCTGAAGTTTTGAACAGATGAAATGCTTAAACATTTGTACAATTATTTCCATTGATTTCATACAAAACCACAAACACCTCCAAAGAACATCAAGAATGCCATGAAGCAGCAGGGGCGACCATCTTTGGCACCCTCAAAGAACGGAGTACTGTTGGGGCCCTAGGCCTGCCCCTTGCTGCCTAGACCGCCGGCGTCGGAGAAGAAGAACAGTAGAACCTGGGAACGTACACACACGCACGAT
Organism: Paspalum vaginatum; assembly: GCA_030272315.1. Taxonomy (NCBI): domain Eukaryota; kingdom Viridiplantae; phylum Streptophyta; class Magnoliopsida; order Poales; family Poaceae; genus Paspalum; species Paspalum vaginatum. The sequence continues at coordinate 43,499,843 of CM059020.1, read as the reverse complement.
GAACTTGGATGTTTTGTGCGGCAAAACGAACCGCTTTTCTGAGACTCTATTGCTTGACTGAATAGACAACGATTACAATGGAGATCATGGCCTTGTCGACCACCTCGCCCGAGCATATCGCCATGAGCTCCCAGGGACGTGCCATCCCACGCCGTCTCCTTCATGCCGATCTACCCGGGCCACTAAAACAGAAAACGGCTCCGCGAGAACGCAGCCCGCGTCAAGCCGGACTCTACGCACGGCGCACCGCAAGCCAGCCGTGCATGCTCCTATTATTTTGTACAATGACCAAACTTAAACGTGTTAAACATAGCCACTGATCAACGCTCGGATTACCTGACAAGTACTGCAGCGCTGCTGCTCCAACTTGCCCTTACGTGAAATGGTCAGTGGCGGCCTTCCTCGAGCTCGAGGCACTCCTGCAGCTGCGCCACCACGTCGGTCATGGTGGGCCGCTGCGCGGGCTCCTGGGCGGTGCACTTGAGCGCGACGTCGGCAGCTTTCCACGCGGCGTTGACGTCGTAGCCATCCTGTAGGCGCGCGTCCACCACGTCCTCGATGCCCCCGCGCGCCAGGCGCTGCCGTGCCCACTGGACGATGTTGGTGGGCTCCGGGCACCGCAGGAGCGGCGGCTGCCCTGTGATCACCTCCAGCAACACGACGCCGAAGCTGTACACGTCGCTCTTCCCAGTCAACCGCAGGGCTGCCGCGTACCTGCGCATTCAGGACTCTGTAAATCCACTGCTTCCTCCGCTCTGCAATTGCGCCCCCAAGAATCAAAATGGTGGCGACGGAGAGCCCAACTGCGTGTGCACGTACTCTGGAGCAAGGTAGCCGTGTGTGCCAACCACCCTGTCCGTGGACACATGGGTGTCGTCTTCGCGGCGGAAGGGCTTGAGCAGGCCGAAGTCGGCGATCTTGGCCTCGAGATCTGCGTTCAGGAGGATGTTCGACGTCTTCACGTCCCTATGAACGAAGGCCGGGCTGCACGCCTTGTGCAGATACTCGAGCCCTGCGCGCAAGATGGCATCGTCATCACCAATAACAGGGATCACAGTGCGAAACAGGTTCGAGAGATCAATCTGAACAGACATTTTTACCTTGCGCAGACTCTACTGCAATACGGAGCCTGTGTCTCCAGGTCAGAGATCCAGCGTTACGATCCTTACCTGATGCAGAGGGATCGTCAGATAAAGTAGTATCTAGATCTTAACTTTAGGCAAGAAATTTCAAAAGCTCTCATCAGCAGATGAAATAGCATACCTCTCAGCTTGTCTTCAAGGGTTCCCTCTGACATGTACTCGTAGACAAGCGCCAAATACTCTCCATCCTTGCAGTAACCGATCAAGGAGACAAGGTTTTTGTGATGGATCTTTGTTAACTTCTGAGCCTGAGACAAGAAAAAGACATACTCATATCTCCAAATCGAGCAGTTGATGTACGTCTGACATTTGACTCCGAAGTATGTACTTTTGGTGCACCAGCTGAACTTGATCAAGCCCTGTATTACCTCTGTCAGGAACTCTCTGACACCTTGATTGGAAGACTGAGCTCGTAGCTTGACTGCAACCTGGGTGCCATCCTCCAAGAAACCATCGTAGACAGACCCTAACCCTCCTCGGCCGAGGACCCGCTGGAAGTTGTTCGTGATGTCCTTGAGCTCCCTGGACGTGAACCGGCGGTTCTCCCGCTGCGTCAGGCCGTGTTCATTGCCGTTCTGTGAGCGTGGCAGCGCGCCGCTCGCCTCATTCTGTGGCTTCACGGTGTTGTCTGCTGATCGTTTGAAAGCCAAAGAACCAAGCTAGGACTTTCAGAGAATGTCACTGGATACAAATGCACAGGCTCTGAACAATTCATATGTTGGATGCTGAAGTTTCACCTTTCTTTTTTCTTAGTAAGAAAAACAGCAGCACTACTGCTCCGACCGCCACAACTGCCACAATTGGAACAACAATATATACGGCAATGTTGTTACTTTTTGTGATTCGGCAAGAGCCTCCGTTGCTGCAAAGGTTTGGATTGTCCCCATATCTGTAAAAAAAACAATTAGCAGTTCCCAACATAAACAAGCAAATTAATACTTGGAAGTGGGAAATGATACTGGATGAAACCTCAGCTTTAGGGAGCCATCTTGAATTCTTTTCAGAAGCCCAGAGGGAATTGATCCATTAAGCTGGTTGCCGGTCAAATCTCTTAAAAACAAATAGTACTATTGATTTCAATGTCTTCAGCGCAAACTAAAACGACATCATGACCATGGGCTACAGTTACTTACATAACCTTCAGAGAAGGCAGTTGTGAAAGGACATCAGGAACTGAGCCAGTCAAATTATTGTGCGATAAATCCCTGGAAATGTATCTCTTTCATTCAGTAAAGCCCAGCGGAAAATGGATTGGAAACCTCATATTTACAGGGCACTGGATTTTTTTTTTGAACAAAGTGGCAAGAGCTCTGCCTATCAATTAAGTGTGGAAAAAGAGTCAAAGTACACAGCCGGCGGCTCTCAGGCCAAAAGACCGGACACCTAAGAAGGAACAAAACAGATAGCCCTAGTTCGAGCCTAGGTGAATGGACGCACTTCTGTAGAGTGAAACGCACTCCCTCACTCTCCCTGCGACCTGAAGCGGTAACAACGAGCAATGATCGAAGATTCTTCGATTGCGCTCTTTCCAAAGGTTTACATAGTGTAGATGACAACGCCATTGAACGCCCTCCTGTGATTTTTCGGGAAGAGAGTTTCCGTCTTCTCCCACCACTCCCTAATGCTGGAGATGCTATTCATACCAGCTTGCTGTGGCAGGACAAAGTTCTCCCAGGTTAGAACTCTGCCCCAGACTTCCTGTGCGAAGGGGCAGGTTAGGCACAGATGGAGTCCTGACTCTAATTGTCCATTGCAGAGGGTGCATGAGGTTTCATGCAGCCAGCCACGGCGTGCGAGGTTGTCTGCTGTGAGGAGCTTATTTTGGATGAGCACCCAAGCGAAAAATTTGCATTTGTTCTCTGCTTTAGCCCGCCATATGAGGCTGATCTTGTGGCTGCTGTAGGATCCCAAGAATTGGGTTCTGTATGCTGAATTGGAGTAGAGCCCGTCCTATGTCCATTTCCAGACTAAGATGTCATCTACATCCGGCTGCAAGCTCACCTGTTGGATCCTAATCCAAAGGGAGACAAATTCCTCAATTTGCGTGGTGGTTGTGATTTTCCTTCGCAGAGACCGAATCCAAGCCTTGTTGGTCAGTTCTTGAGCCACTGATTTGTTCTTTCTTCTTACTAGCTCGAAGAGGTGAGGGGCCAGGTTGTGTGGAGTCTCCCCATCCAGCCAGCTATGGTGCCAAAACTTCGCTTTAACGCCGTTGCCAATAGTCACAGTGGTGAATGCCTGAAACAGCAGGCGATCTAGCGTGTTGCAAGGGACCTAGAGCCCTTCCCAAGGTTTTGAGCTGTCAGCCCACTCTTGCCAAAGCCATCAGAGTCGAAGGGCACGGCTGAATTTGTCGAGATCGAGCACCCCTAATCCTCCAAGGTCCTTTGGCTTGCTCACCACTGGCCAATTAACTAGGCAGTGCCTCCCATGTGCATTATCCTCGCCTTTCCAAAGGAAAGATCGTCGAATCTTGTCAATTTGCTTTCTAGCACATTTCGCAAGGAGGAAGATGGTCAGGTGATAGATCGGCATGGAGGAGAGCACCGAAAATACTAGCGAGATCTAAAATCCTCTGGAGTGGGTCAAAGGCAAGGATGAACAACATAGGAGAGAGGGGATCTCCTCGTCTCACTCCACGCTTGTGGTCGAAGGCAAATCCACATTTTCACAACGGATAGGGTGGATGGAGCTTTTCTTAAAATTTGTGGTTAGACCCGTAGCAGCTCCGAACGCATTGAGGATCTGTTTGACTGTTTGCAGATCATCTCGAGTTCGGTTAATAAAAATAGCCGCATCATCAGCATAGAGCGAAGTTCTGAGCTTAGCTGTAGCAGGAGGGAGAAGAGTGAAGACGCCTTGTTCCGAGGCGAGATCTAAAATCCTCTGGAGTTGGTCAAAGGCAAGGATGAACAACATGGGAGAGAGGGGATCTCCTCGTCTCACTCCACGCTTGTGGTCGAAGCTGCCCATTGTTCACCATTTATCAGGATATAGCTCCGCTCAAGCCGCTAGATGAAAGATTTCTGTAACACATCCACGTTTCAGATCGAATTCAGACTTATGGTATGCTTATTGAGCCATTTTTTCACGTAAATTTGAACTTACACAGTTGTGATTCTAGGTGGACCGGAAATGTCATAGCTGCAGGTCAACCCATCCCACGCAAGTGTCTTTAGCTGATAGTTGGCCTTAGTCGCCGCAACGGCAGAAGCTGTTGGATTTTTCAGTAAAATAAAAGGACACAGAACAGCAGTGATCAGGCCATGCTCTATATATCCCTATTGTCTATTGATCTATTTATATCACTATCAACGGACTGTCAGACACCTTGTCGGAGTTGCAGAATTCTTGAGCTGGAGACAGAGGCTCAGAATTGCAGTGGAGTCGGCTCAAGGTATCCGCAGCATGGGGTCGGGGTTGCCGCATAGATGCTGGAGGTTTGCCTCGCAGCGGTTGGCCGAGGCGCCGGTCTCCAAACGAGGCAAGATCATTCTCATGCGTGCGGGGGCCGAACCGCTTGGACAGCAGATGGGTGCGGGGTTGGAAGCTGTTGGCCACAGCGCCGCGACTTGGACAATCTGGGTCGTTCTCGCACTTGGTGAGTGAGGCCGGAGCTTGGAGGTAGCATGTGGTCTTGACGAGGCTACTGCAGAGCCAGACGACCCTCTTGCTGGCACTTCGGACGTTCTTCCCGATTGGTCGCTTTCCCGTCTGATTGAGGAGTTTGTGGCTTGAGCTCAGGCACCCCTTTGCACCGGCCGTCATTCAGGGTTCTCCTAGGGTGCAGGTGTCTAAGGATGTCACCTTAGGGGAGAATTTGCGCCGCAGCGCTCGCCTAACGGCCAAGAGTAAGTTTAGAGCCGCCAACGTCGAGGTGCAAGCGAGGAACATTTTGCTCAGGTGCTTTCTGGCCGGGCTGCTTTAGCTGTATGCCATGCAAAATTTGGTGAGTTGTTGTCGCCTGGAAAGCGGGTGGCTATTCGTGAGCTCTTCCCCGGCACCGTTTGGGTGGAAAAGGATTCGTCACCTTGTGTGGCGTAGGACCAAAAACTGGCCATCGTGGTCGCTTCCCGGGTCGCCAATTTTCGATGTGATTTAATCCTTTGTCGTTGGTTGGACCTTGGTGTCCGGCTAGTGTTTGGTGTCGTGTGAGTGTATGTTTAGTGGTGTCTTGTACTCCTGGTGGTATGCGTGGTCGGTAAAGCCTTGGCTGCGTTTTTGTTGTATTTTGGGTGCTAAAAAGCGATAGTTTGTTTTTAAAATTCTAAATTATCTGAAATGAAAACAAAAATAAACTTCAAAGTTTTAGGTCTCACCAAGCTTCAAATTTCGATATATCCGATGTCATATAGTACGCGGACTTATATTTCTGCAAATGGTAGCTAATTCCATTCGGCTGTAAAAAAAATAGTGAGTTCGCAGATAGAAATTGTTTTGCAAGTAGTGGAAACTCCCCCCCATTACATCCAAGGATTTAAATATTTTCAAATGGAACGTATGTACTGACTGTTAAGTACATCGATGTCGAGCTGTTGAAAGGAGAAAAGGAAAACAAAAAACTGGACGTACTTTAAATCTCTGAACATTTATACACATAGGCTTACTTGACGGCGTCGGATAAGACGTGCAACAAGGGTGCTGTTTGGTTCGGGCTTTTGGGCTGTAACCGTTCAGGATCTGTTTGGAACACGGGAAAATCTATTATCTATCTATCTATTATATATATATTGGAGTGTTAAAAGAAACCACCAGATTCGCCGAGAGAATAAAGAAATTACCACGTTAATCGGAAAAAAGAAAAAACCTCAACCATTGGATTTTACGAAGATCTAACGGTCTAAAATCAATATAATCTATGCTAGATAGATATGTTTTTCTATATGTTGTCCAAAAGGAAAGTAATATTATTTACATTGTCCAAAATAAATACGACTACTACTAGGTACCATATTTGCTTTGTCCGATAGAGTATATACCTAAAGGAAAAAACTACTATTTACATTGCCCAACAGAACTACTACCATATTTGCTTTGCCAATAAAAAATATTATATTATGTTTCGTAAGACAATCCATAGATAATGATGGGTTTAGGGAAAAGGAATAATTCCCATTGTCCATAGGGAAAATATATTATGAGCATTGTCCCATAGGAAATAAATAGATAACCAAAGTTATAAATTTTTTACTTTATAAATCTAAATCATTGATTCTGACACGTATGGAAATATTCAAGAGGTCTACGATATATATAGAGAATGAGTACATCATAAAAGGAATTCCACACTAATTATAAAAAACCTAAAAGAATCGGCGTTCGATTGCAAACACAGAAATATTAGACTATTTCCATGCAAAATACCTTCGCATTACCTCGATATATTTTTAAGGTTAAGGAAATTATTATAAAAAACTTTAAAAAAATTAGATCCTCAACTTTATGTTCTCATTCACATCCATAGAAATAAAATTCAAAGATGTGAACCACAATGAATATCATTAATCCACCTAAAGGTTCAAGCCAATGCAACATCCACTACTTTTCCCAATAAAAAATAAGTTTACAGTTCAAATACCATATCAACGGATGTTAAAAGAAGCTACCACATTTACCAAGTGGGTGTAGAAATTACTACATTAATTGGAAAAAAGAAAAGCCCTCCAGCGTTGGATTTTATGAAAATCTAATGGTCTATAGTAAATCATATATCAAATACAACTAAAAAAAGAAAGATCTACACTGTTGGATATTACGATCATCAAACAATCTAGATTAATCCAAATACTTTGTACCAAATACTCTCTCTCTTTCTCTCCAAATTTGATCAGCGCAGTCGTTTGAGCTCTAATGCTTTAGATTAAAATATTTAATGATTTAACCTTCTCATGGTTATGCATAATTCACTGGTGTAGCTCCCAGGCAGACCTTAAAGTACGGATGGAGACACAGCGACGCAAGACCCTACCGGTAAAAAAAAGAATAACCTAAAGTGCAACATACATACATCCTAATCAACCACTCTTTGAAACATGAGATCATATCCAAAATGATATGCCGTCATGCTACTGAAATTCTCATACCCTTCCGCACATTAACACATGCGAAACAATCCAGCTTCCCAACTAAAAAAAGTAAATAGAAGGTATCCATAGTTAAATGTCTACACATTAATGCATTGATGACTCAAACCTATACGACAACCATTGCTAGATCTTTATTTTTCTAATATATTGAGCAATCATGAATAGAAGGAGTACAGCTAATGAAAGAGCCTACTTTTCAAAAAGATAGATAAAACTCTTCACCATTTATTTATTTTCTGAATTAATAAGTAATTGTTAAAATAAACCACCAACATTCTACAAAAGGGTATTGAAATAACCATGTTAATCAGAAAAACTGCATTATCATATTTTAATAACATCTAGCCATCTAATAAACAAAAATTATAGCCACTATCTTAACAAAAGTTGGTAAAAGAAGCCATCACATTCATCGACAAACACATAGAAATTGATATATCAATAAAAAAGGAAATAAAGTGAACATTGAATTTTATGAACATATAGAGAAATCACATTCATCAATAAAACATTAGAAATTGCTATTAAAGAAGTTTGTACAATACAAGTTTTAGATTGAAATGAAAAAATGACCCCATAATATCTTGATACTACGACCCACCAATGCTTGGTAAAACGGACCGTACCAATCTTCTCGATCTAGACAACTCCGGATTAACCACATTCAGACGTGTTAATATGAGAGTTGTGCAGCTACCATTGCGGTAGGATGGGGCTCCGTGTTAAATTCAAGGACGCGAGGCCCGTGGGGTCTTAAACAATGTTTATTAGGGACTTAAAACATGTAAAAGTTTTTTCTTAAATTGAATATGGAACATTTTGGGTAAAACCTTTTTGTTGGTGCGAGGTCAATTTGTTGGGTCAAAAGACAACAACCACATCACCCATCTTCTTCCTCTTGCGAATAGCCTATGTGGATTTTTTTCTCACGATCTACAGTGATGCCTCACGCTATCTCATCCTCACCCTCTAGAATTGTCTCCCAGGGTGTCCCCATTGCAAGATTTGTGACCGCCAGCCGCCCTTGCTAACATCTCCATTCCTAAGATTATATACCATTGACATTGGCACATCGTCTGCCCTTTGCAGTCCATCCCCTACCGCCTCAGCACGCTACCCCCACGCCCACCTCCTTGACCGAACCGACATCTTCTCCCACACGACGATACCGCTGCAGAGGTGGCAACTATCAATGAGGTGGACCAAAAAAAACCACGTATGTACAGAGCCACCGACAAATCCACACAAGAAAACAAAAAAAGTTGTAATGTTGTTTGTGGGCTAGGCTTGATTTAACAATCAAATCCCAATAACACAAAAAAATCCAATAAAAAAGTTACTAATTCTGAATGCACCAGCATATTCATAATAGTTCATGCTTTTAAAAGTATGTCGGTTTACCTTTTAGATTATATAATCCAGCTTATATAATACTGAAGCGGTTAGCAAACACCCAAACTTATGCACTTTATACGAAATTAAGGGGAGAGAAGATCATGAAAACACATAAGCACCCTGAAGGATGCTTATTTTCGAGCCTTATGCATGCCATTTTGAGTTACCTACCTACTAACAACATTATAGGGCACATTATATAATCTATCAAAATAAGCTGATTATGTAATGTGCCAGGGGAAACAACATAGATATTACCCACTATCTCTATTTCCTAAGCCATTTAAAAAATTAACATCTATAAAATGTGACATAGATGCACTATTAGAATACATTTTGGGGTAGGGTTAGTACAATTGATTTCATATTATAGTCATAGATATCAATGCTATTTTCTAAAATTTTAGACAAAATTATAGATGTTATATTCGAAATAGAAGAAGCGTATGAAAAATTTAAGGGCTAAATCACACTAATCAGTGGTTTCATAGTTATAAATTTAAATCTTAAATAATAGTGTTATTTGGATCCGCACATTAATTCATACTGATCAGTAAATATATTTTAAAAAATATGTATACAAAACGTAAAATGGATTAACTCATAAAACATAAGTTGAAACATTCTACTAATAGTAAATTTAAGGAAACAAGGTGTATCGTTGATGAGTAAATTGAGCACAAATAACATAAAACAAAGTTAAACAAGAATAATAAAACTAAACTAATTTCAAAGGAAACCAAAATGCCAATGGAAAAACTAGATACCCGCGCTATTTGCGTGGGTCACCTTGCTAGTTATTTCTGTTTTTGTGCAATTGAATTGATTCTTGTAAAATTCTTACATGATTTTTGTAAAATTTCTACATTTGAAACGGGTCCTCACGGTACTAACAGATCCCTTTGCTTATTGTTTGGATGGAGCAACACATAATGCATCACGCTGTGAGTGGATGCCGGCCTGTAGAATCTTGTTCCCCCCCATCTCGCTGCGTTATCTGATCCCGCAAGCTACTACGACGATCCGACCGTGAACCAAACTAACCGCGTTTTTCCTTCCACCGGAAGAAATGACGGCGTGAGTGCATTCCATTCCTGTCGCTGCTCCGGTGACTGAACCAAACAACACCTAAAATTGTGCAGCAGGGGTGAAGGACCCCTTAGCATTGTTGGCACCCTCCCAAAATTGTGCTCCACCACAAAGTCGGTGCTGGTCAGGCTCACGTCAGTTAGGGATGGGCAATCGGTTTAAACCGACTGTTCGGTTTCGGTTTAGGGAAGGATGGGAACCGATTGGTGACCGAGAAATAGAGAAACCAGGTTTTTCAGTTTGTTTGGTTTGGAGTTCGGTTTCCACCGAGGTTTCGATCGTCGTACCTGCTCGCTCACGTGGCCGTTGTTCGAACTCTGCCTGGCGCATGGCCTCGCCGCGCCGCCGCCAATGGCACAGTCGTGTAGGCTGAGCGCAGTGCTGCACCCGCAGCCACACTAATCAGGATCTGACGCCTTGCGGCCAGGCTCGCTAGGGCCCCCGCGGCCACATTTGCCGCCGTGGCCTTGCTGGCCGGAGGTAGGGAGCCAAGCTCCTCGGGCCATGGGTGCCTTGCCACGCCCTGCGCGTCCGCTTTCTGCTGCTGCAAGCTGTGCTCCCCAGGCGTTGCGCTGCCCCATCGGGCCAAGAGCGAACAACAGATCAGATTCGGTGGGGGTTCAACTTTTTGTTTTTACGAAGGAACAACCGATACCGAAGCCGATCCCCGGATTACGGGAAAAACAACAACCGAAGCCGAAACCGAACAACCGAAGAAACTGCGACTTCGGTTCGGTTTTTGGCTCGGTTTTCGGCTCCAAAGTGCTCAGCCCTAACATCAGTGGACGACGGGCCATCAACGGCGTACGCATTGTTGTAACCGGAGTACGGTCGCTGGCCCAATTGTGTGCGGTCTCATGTGTTGCTAAAATATCGTCTCCATACATGTGTTGGATTAAACCGGTGTAAACAAATACTGTGATTGTGTTATGACAATTGATAAACCATGATATTATAAATCTGTGATTTAGAAAAACAATGCTCTGGAATAGGGCCTTGGAGCGTTTTGTTGTCAGTTCATTTGCTTTTTGTCATTTTTATCTTCATTTCCTTCTATTTGTGATAGTATTAGGCAGGGGCGGACCCAAGGCCCGGCCACCCTGGGCCATTAGCTTAGATGTTAATCCTATCAAAATTTAATGGTATTTTGTCATGGATAGCACCATCCATGAAGCTATGAAGTGAGGGTGCACAGGCTCCTAGAAACCGCTGGGTCCGCCACTGGTATTAGGCATTTTTAAGGCTTGATTCATTCCACGTGCTTAGATAAGTCCCTGTCCAGTGTATCATGTCATGCTCTTCAAAACTGCCATATCATATGGAGGTAGATAGGTAGAATGATACAACCTTTTTTTATAACACACATACTCATGTTAACAAACAATTAAACAAATATTCCGATCACATGCTCATCACGCCACATTCAAAGAAAAAAGGACAATGAAGTCATGCTAACAAAAATTCAAGAGATAACATTTTCTTAGATAAAGAAAAAGTTCCGGTCAATGACCGCACAGCACCAACTCTTTGCAGGACATCCTATGAGGTAATAGAATAAAATAATAAATATATTTATTATTCATTCTTAATTATGAAAACAGAAAATATAGATACACTTTCCTAATATATCTCTTGAATTGCGTGAAGGTGCAAAGGAGACTCTCCGTTTGGCGAGCAGGGCACTAGAAATAGTTGCATTAGATATCTTCGCCAAAAAAAGATGAAGAAGCATTAATAGACTATGCTTAAGATTTTTTTTCCCTCCTATTTGAGTACTTGTTTCTGTTTATTTGTGTATGGAAAATCTTCATGAGCTGAAGTTTCTTGGCACTCTCAAGTAGCATCTTGAGAAATTGAAGGCCACAGTTATTCCTTTCCAAATACACCTCGTTCACGACGATAGTCCTAACGCTATCTCTTAGACAATCAATGTGTTCAGCCAAATGTAGAAAGTTTGTGTAAGTTCCTTCAGAGTATAATGTATGTGTAATGGTATGGTTGCTAAGGATCTGCACAGTCGAGACACACAGGAAGAATAATGTTTAGCAAGCCATAAGTACCAAGCCTGAATTTCTTGGGAAACTTACACTAAAGGAAAATTATGATAAGAGAATCACCTTGATGTTGAGTGTTTCCAAGCATGGGAAATACTTCAGTATATTCAGCATTTTCTGCACACAAGCAATGTCACACAACTCCAAGCACAGTCCGAGGATCTTGACGCTATGGATCAGGCGTGAAAGCTCCAGATACATGCTCGACATCTGCAACGAACATTCCCATATATGTAAGCACCTGTTCGAATCGAAGAAGGGAGAATCAAGTCATAAAAAAGCACTAGAATCTTGGAATCGGGAATGGCGGAAAGCTCACCGATGTATATGAAGGAATTTGCATGTTCAGGAAGCCAAGAATCTGTAGCTTGGGCGCATTGATGAGGGTCAGCTTAAAGTATTCAAAGGAGACCTGGCCGAGTAGGCGCTCTAGGTTGGGTGCGTCCACGATGACGACCTCCTCCATCTCAACAAGCTCTAAGGATAGGCTTCGAAGGCTTTGTGACCGTACCGGTAGGGTGCAGGCAGGCATCCCGCAGAGGTCTTCTGCCGATCTTCGCATCCTTGTCGTTCTTAGTGGAATGAGGACAACAACAAACTCTCAAGCGCGACACAATGCTCCAAGACAGCAACTAGGTCGGACACTGAGAATTTGACAGCACGGAGGGAGAGCTCCTTGATGTGCGCGAAGGTTGCTGGCATTGGCTGTTCTAGGAGCAAACCAATCGCACCTGATCACTTGAAGGGAGCGGAGTGGCGGTGCTAGGGAAGAACTGGACGGCGTTGGTGGAGCAGGACTATGAGCTCCTCCACTGCCCCGCTTCTCAAAGGCTTTAGTGTCGATGCCTTGGCCATACCCAGTCGCCTTGGAAGTGGGTATTGACTAGGCGAACGCGTTGGACTGGCCCCATATGCTCTTTCAAGATCTGGTTGATCACGGCCACAGCCTTGTAGCGGAGGGCAGCTTCCTTGGACTGGACATCTGGTGAACTGGACAAAATGTGCATCGTCCAACGAGATGGGGGAGATCTTGAACACACCACTCCAACGCTTGGAAAGAGTGGTGGTACGACCCGCCTCCTTCAACGGCAGGAGAAAGAGGATTGAACCTAGGATGTCATCTGGGAGCTCGCTGATGTGGTCGCGACCGGTATAGCTACCGCCGACGCTTGCCAAAGGTTGTGCTTTCTTGGCTACTTTGGCCGGATGACATCCGTCATTGTGGAGTGGCATGTGCAAAGAGTAATGGATCCTATTGAGAGGGGTGCTCTTTTATGGCAATTCCCCACTTTCTTTGTAAGTGAAGGGGGAAGGCGATGACGACGGCGGCGACTTAGGAGGAGTTATACGACCTCTTGAGGGGTGTTCTTTATATAGGAATTCCCCACTTTCTTTGTGAGTGAAGGAGCGGTGCGACGGCGGCAGCGGTTGTAGGAGAAGTCTGTGTAACGATTCCTTATACTAGGCGATTCCTTATACTAGAAGAAATGAAACCCTAATTTTATTTGGTAACGTAAGCATGAGAATTTAGTAACATGACTAGTATCCTGATACAACCTCCTGAGACTTGAGAGGGGTGTTCCTTACATAGAAATTCCCCACTTTCTTTGTGAGTGAAGGGGCGGCGATGGCGGCGGTAGAGAAAATATGTGTAACGATTCCTTATACTAGAAGGAACGAAACCTAATTTTTTATAACATAAATGGGATAATTTGGTAACATGGCCGGTATTGTGGTTTGAGGCCCAATGCGGCCCACTAATACCTATATTTTTTTCATTCTTAAATAATTGTTACACACTTATAACATGTATTTTTCTGTGAAATGCCGGGGCTCGCGTGCATATATTTCCATAAATGACAGTGATAAGAGTATTATTGTAGTCATAACACACATCTATACAAGATTATTGAATGGATCTACATCTAATCTATTTCATTTTCATTCATTTTCTTTGTATCCCATCTAGAGCTAGGATTTGGACCGTGCTATTTGCGGGCTACCCAAAGCACGTCACTTTGGCACGACACGAAGCACGGCACGGCATGGCACGATAAAGTTTGGGCCGTGCCGGCACGCACGAACATGAGAGCCGCACTGTGCCTAAGATCTTGGCACGGAACGTCACTTACGTTGGGCTGTGCTTGGACCGGCACGGCATATAAGTAGCACATTAATATTATACTAATAAATTATCATCAAAATAATAAATTATATCCCTGATGTGTTATCTTATATCATTATTTTATAAAATGTATATTTTATAAGAAAAACACAATTATCTAGCTTTTACTATGATATTGATACACTACCAATAGAGTACTTAGAGAAAATAAGTGCAAATATTTGAAGGACCGTGCTTGACCGTCACGGCACGAAGACGTGCTGGCGTGCCGTGGACCGTGCTTGGACTTAGGAAAAAAGTTAGTTGTGCCATGCTGGCACGGCACGACGTGCCTAGAAGTCGTGGCACGAGATGGACCAAGGCATGAAAGGGTTGTGCTGCCGGCACGGCTCGGCCCAAGTCCCAGCTCTAATCCCATCACATCCTCACCCGAGCACGAGAAAGAGAAGCCTTGCTGACCTACACATGGCCCAGCGAGGCAGCGGCCTTTGACTTCGCATTGGTGCCGCGTCTACCGCCGGCTCGCAATGCCCCACTCCAACAGCGTTCGTCACGTGACTAGCCTCCCCAACATCGTTGAGCCCACCACGACTCGGCCCGACGCCGCCAGAGAGCCCTTCCCCAATGGCGCCATCGGCAACGCCACGAGAGCAGGCAAGCTCAAGGATGCAAGGTCCCGCACCCTAAACAGACAGGGGTTGGAGCCGCCTGTGATGCCCCAGGCCCTGGGTGGCGGCTCCATCTCACAACCCCGTGCCAGTGAGTCTGGAGAGGACTGCGACAACGGTCTCTGCTGCGGCAAGTGACCGGTGGCTCTCATGAACCTCTGCTGTGTGTCTGTCCCTTCCGCGGTGGCTCTGGCTCTTGGCCTCTTGCAGTCCCGCACCAGATGTTGGAAGCCATGGCAATGTAGGCAGCGTTGAGGCAAGCTGCATGTGGCTACGCGGTGCCCGTGGGAGAGGCAATTAAGGCATCTCCCTAGGAGCTCCGCCGACACCTTAGGGCGTAGTCCGGCCAGCACGAGCTCCAGCGTCGGCACCGCCCCCGTCATCGCTCCCGGGGCAGCGGGGCGGCTCTCCTGAGGCGGAGCCGCTAGCCCTCCCCGTCGGGAGACGAGTATCTTGAGCAGCGCGACATAGAAGGCCCAAGGTGAAGACGAACCGATGCGCAGGCACCGACCTCTGAGGCACCCGCTTGCGCAGCAGGCCGGCTGATGACCACGGTGGACGCAGATTCAGTAACTTGGCTTGAGCAAGGCACGGCGTACCTTTAGGGCCTCTATCCAACGTTCAAAGAAGATTGGACGACTGCAACAATTTCTGATATATTCTATTCACCATGCCCGCACATCTCTCACAAGTCACACCTGAACCCCCGGTGTTGCTCTTACCCACGGCCGGCAGCGTTGCTCTTACCCGCGGTGCCGCCCATCCCAGCTGCCACGCTTCCCCGTGATGGCAGCCTCGCGCATGCTCGCCCAACACCCAAGCCCGGTGGTGCCCGCGACGGCAGGCCTCCGCCTCGTGCCCGCTCGCCCCTCACCCAAGCCCACACCGCCGGTCGCGCTTTCTGTAGGCGCTAGTGCCCACGCGGCGACTGGATGCATCGGATCCCTGAACACGTCCCCGGTGCCCTCGTCGCCACAGCTCGCCGTCTCGCCAGAGTGATCGCCGCCGCGACTGCCTCCTCTCACGCCAGCGACCAAGGCGTGGAGCCCATCGACTGCGCCGTCATCCTCACGAGAAGCTGGGCAAGGTCTCCGCCCACGGCCAGAGGCGCTAGAGCTGCCTTGGCCTGTGGATTCCGTGCCGCCACCACCGCGCCATGGAGGAGGAGCGAGGTTCGCGTTCGCGGAAAAGGACTTAAGCTGCCGGGAGCCACGTCGCTTGTACCAGCAGGCGGCGTCGGCGGCCGCCGGGGCGGGGCCTGCGGCCACCCAGGCGAGCCGGGTAGGGACCTGCGGCGGCACCGCGAGCGGGCGCAGGGCCGACGGTGGCGCTGGCGCGGCGAACGGATGGGGCCAGCGGCGGTGACGGCCACACTGGCTAGCCAGGAAGGGCGCGTGCGGTGCCGACGGTGATCGCGGGGCACGGGCGCGCCGGGTGGCGTTGCGCGGGGCCGCCGTCAGCACCGACCACATTGGCCAGCTGGGGAGGAGAGGGCGGGGCCCGTGGCGAGTGCGTGCATGGGCGCGTCGGGAGGCGGCACGCGGGGCCGCCGGTGGTGCCGGCCACACTGGCGAGCGTGCGCACGGGCGGGCAGGGTCGGCGGTGACCGCACGGGCGCGTCGGGCGGTGGCGGCAAGGGCGTGGTGAGCGGGCGCGGGCACAATGCACGGGGCTGGCGGCAATGCGTGGGGGAGCTTGTTCCTCGTCGCACAGTAGGTAAGGTACGTTGTGCCTTGTCAGAGGTAAGGCACCGAATCCGAATCCGACCATGGCAGGCCGGGGCCGATGCTTACCCCGATGCTTTCCGCGTCTGCTACGACTCCCGTCCTGGCAGCGGCCATAGGCACCGGCGCACCGTGTCGCTCCCCTCCTCAGAACCTGAGTGCGCCAGACTGGCAGTAGGCCCCATGGCCGTGTTGGTGGCAGGCGCACCGAGCGAGGTGTCCCGGTAGGGCATGGGAGAGCCCTCGGAACACGACGACTCGTGTTCATCTGGATAGATCTCGGACCATCTGTGCAGCTTCAAGCGGCCCACCAAGGACCGGGCAGGTAAGAATGAAGCAGCAGCGAGAGACAAGGAGGATGCTGGCTTACCTACCACGACGGGGGATGACGAGATAGGCGCCGGAGCTGGGGTGGCTGGCGGCGGGGAGGCGGACGCCGGCGCCGGGGTGGCTGGCGACGGGGAATGGGAGCGAGGGTGTCTCATCTTCCCATCCGGCGAGCTCCTTGTGGCAGAAGAAGCACCGCTGCAGCAACGAGGAGCTAGCCGCCCCCAGCAGCGCAACGGGAGCACGGTATCAAGTCCTTAAAAATGAGAAACATCTAGGGATTTCCAAAGCTACTAAACCGCATTAGTTCGATACAAGTAGGTCTAGAAGGCCTAAAAGCCTTTTGAAGCCACCAAATAGGCCAAGACTAGAAACAATCTAGACTCAACCAGTCCGTTAAGGCCGGACTAGGCCGCCTAAATAGACCTAGTCAAAGCCTAGGCGATCATAAGGTCTAGACAAAAAAAATTAGGTCAAAATCCGGACGGTTAGGTTGGACCTAGGAACCAGTTGGGGGCTAGAGAGGCATAAGAGATCGCTGGGTGAGACCATCTCTAACAGAGCATCTATTTCCATTGGCTATCACTATTTCCACCTACTTTCCACTCTGTCTACGTAGTCCTTTTGACGTTCCATTGGAGATTGCCTGACGTCCTCAAGCTCTTTTTACAGGTGGAGGCATTGTCGAGGCGACCCTGCACAATTTTATTAGCTACAGAGTTGTAGAGTCCATTGAGTACTATGACAGAACATGTCTCCATCCTTGGTCCTTTGAAAATTTGAAGAATTTGTTTTTAAAATTTAGGTGGAAACCTTCCCCCATTATACCCCGACGATTTAAATATCTTCAAATGGAACATATATACTGACTGACAAGTATATCGAGCTGTTTGAAAGGAGAAAAATAGAACAGAAAACTGGACATACTTCAAATCTTTGAACATTTCTACATATGGGCTCACTTGACGGCTTTGTTAAGCTGGAGAAGATATCTTGAAGCGAAGAAGAACAAAGACGGGACAACAGCATTCGGACCAGACATGCAGCAAACAACAAAGTCTTTACCCTGCAGCAGGACCCGTGGGCATTGTTGGCACCCTCCCAAAATTGTGCTCCACCTCAAACCCAGTGCTGGTCTGGCTCACGTCAGTGGACTGGCCATCAGCGGCGTACGCATTATTGTTGTAACCGGAGGAGTACGGGTCGCTGCCTGCTGCCGGTGTAGTAGCTGCCGTTGGCGTCGCCGGCGCCGGCGCGCGCCTCCTCGAGGTCGAGGCACTCCTGGAGCTGCGCCACCACGTCGGTCATGGAGGGCCGCTGCGCCGAGGCCTGCGCGGTGCACTTGAGCGCGATGTCCGCGGCCTTCCACACGCTGTTGACGTCGTGGTCGCCGCGCATGCGCGGGTCCACGACGCCCTCGATGTTGCCCCGCGCGAGGCGCTGCCGAGCCCAGTGGATGATGCTCGTCGGCTCCGGGTCGCGCAGGATGGCCGGCCTCCCCGTGACCAGCTCCAGCAGCACGACGCCGAAGCTGTACACGTCGCTCTTCGCCGTCGGCTGCATCGTCGCGTGGTACCTGTATCCCATGCATTGTGTCAGGGAAGAAAATGGGATGGAAAGGGGGTTGGTAAGTGGTAACAAGCAGTGTGTGGTTGTTGGCGTACTCTGGATCGACGTATCCCGGTGTGCCAACGAGTGTGTCTGTGGATACGTGAGTCTCGTTGTCGCGGTTGAAAGCCTTGGTCAAGCCAAAGTCGGCGATCTTGGCTTCCAGTTTGGCGTTCAGTAGGATGTTGGCAGCTTTCACATCCCTGTGTATAAGGGGAGGGTTGCACGCTTTGTGTAGATACTCCAGCCCTGTGTTCATGGTTCATGAAGTGTTCATGGTTCTAGCATGATCAAAACTTCAACAACAAATTGACAGCAAATGAAAAATTCACGAATCGGGTACCTGTGGCTGACTCCACTGCAATTTTGAGCCTCTGTCTCCAGCTTAACAATCCTCCGTTGCTGCCCTTCCCTGCAAATGGATCGACAAAACAAGGATTTTAGATCGACGGAGGCATGTAAAAATGGTCCTGTACATGTACGATGTACTTTCCTTGCAAGTACAATGCTGAACTCTTTTTTTTTAAAGGTACAATGCTGAACTGCTAAACAGCTTTACATACGTACGCGTACGTACCTGAAATGTGCTGTTGCAGTGAGCCTTCAGACATGTACTCGTAGACAAGTGCCATGTAGTCCCCATCCTTGCAGTAGCCGATCATAGACACGAGATTCTTGTGATGAATCCGTGCCAGGGCCTGAGCCTGATGAATATGTAGTGATCATGACTAATCAACTTCCGCAAAATTTTGTGCCCTGATGCAAATGTCTATCTGGAAACATGGACTGCGTTGCGTCGATCTGAAGACAGTCGGAAGCCTACCTCTGCGAGGAACTCTTTGACACCCTGATTGGAAGAATCAGAACGCAGCTTCACGGCGACCTGGGTGCCATCCTCCAAGAAGCCGTCGTAGACGGAGCCGAAGCCTCCCTGACCCAGAACGCGTTGGAAGGTGTTCGTGATCGTCTGCAGCTCCTTGTACGTGAACCGGCGGTTCTCAAGCTGCATCGAGCTCTGCACGCCTGTTGGCGCATGGCTCCTCGGCGTCTCGTTCTGAGGCTTCACGGCGTTGTTCATTGTTCCTGGATGACAGAGTGGCAGGGACACAAGGATCTTCAGTTGTATGTTCAGAATGATGAGGAAATTGCTAGTGAAAGGAGTGGATGGATCACCTTGCTTTTTTCGTTTCAGGACGAAGCAGAGTAGCACTGCCACCGCTGCAATGACCACGACCAGAACTACGGGAACAGCAATGTAGATGGCTAGCTTGCTCTTCCCTTTCCTCGTCTGACATGAGTTGCCGTTGGTGCAGAGATTCGGATTCTTGTCATATCTACAAATAGACTGATATAAAGATTTTTTAAAAAAAAAATCAGAATTGATACTCCTACCTAGAAGTTCATTGATTGTACACCTAATTAAAGAGGGTCAAGGAAGCGACCTTAGATTCAGGGAGCCTTCCTGAAACCTTTTGAGCAACCCAGAGGGAATTGATCCGTTGAGCTGGTTACCAGTCAAATCTCTGAAAGTAACCAACTGACGTCCATGTGAGCCAACATGATGATTCAAATGAGAAGTCAAATTTCACAAGGTAGCAGGGCTTACAAAACTGTCAGTGAAGATAACTGTGACAGAGCATCAGGAATCAAGCCTGTTAAGTTGTTGTGCGACAGGTCCCTGCAAAAGACCAAGATATGCCACAGTTATTTTGATTTCAGAGATCCAAAAAATCGGTTAAAAACAGATCAAGAACTGCACACGTACACGTGTTGGACAGACTTGAGATTTGCGACAGAAGACGATATATCGCCTGTCAGACCACTGTAGGATAGGTTTCTGCAGAGTTTAACCAAAGTTAAAAGCAGCGTTCTTCTTGACCATTTGAACAAGACTTGAAGAACTAGGATCCTTACACGCCGGTGATTCTTGGAGGACTAGAAATGGCGTAGCTGCAAGTCAGCCCCTCCCATGCCAGAGTCTTTGGAACGCATGGGTCACCCATCCAGTTCTTCTTCACATGATACTTCGCCTTGATCGCCGTGATGGCAGATACTGTCATCAATTGCACACGAGCAATTTCTTTCAGTAAAACCATAATCTGCATTCAGCTCAGGTGTGTGTCCGTCAGCATGCACCGATGCACGTACCGTCCTGTGATTCCGTGGCGACGTTGGTGGTGGAGATGACGGAGAACACTTCGACGGCGTTGATGATGGGCGGCAGCGTGGAGTTGGCGGTGGCGTTGATGGAGATGTTGTAGCGGTCGACTCCCCGGTAGGGGTTGCTGTTGTAGGTGGCCTCGGAGTAGAGGTACTCCGTCGTGAAGGGCTTGGGGAACCACGGCTCGCCGTTGAGGTTGATGTAGAACTGGCGCGCGGCGTTCTTGGGCAGGAGCTGCAGCTCCGAGAAGTGCATGATGGCGATGTACCCCGGATTCGGGTCCTTGGGCTGCGGCACCGGGTCCCAGGAGAACTCGATGTTCTGGGACGCGTTGCGCGGCGTCACCGCCGTCTGCATCACCTTGGTCGGCGCCTCGAACAAGTCGTTGTCGAGGTTCAGCACCGTTCTGGTCGTGGATATAGGGCTCCAGGTGGCGGCGTCCACCCAGGGTAATCCAAATCCTGTCGTGTGGGTCGTCATGGGTACCTGATGAAGTCCGTGATGTCGTCGACGCCGAAGTTCAATCCTGGCGAGCAGGGCCAGGCCCTGCGTCGCGTTCGCCTGCGGGTAGAGCGTGCTCTTGAGGGGCCTGAGGTCCAGCCCGGAGATGAAGGGCGTGCCGGAGCCGGTGTTGACCAGGCAGACCTGCACGGAGTCGTCGGGCACGAGGACGATGGACCTCCAGGATCACCGGCGTGCTCGCGTCGGTGACGTTCACCATCGTCCAGAAGTTGACGCCGACGTAGAGGTCGAAGATGGGCGGCTGGCGGAGGCCGTCGTAGTTGCCGTACATGAAGTAGCCGCGCAGGAGGTACTTGAGCCCCGCCACGAGGGACCGCAGCGTGTAGCAGTTGCGCGCGCCGTCGGGGAAGCTGCGAACGTTGAGGTGCCGCTTGTTGAGCTTGGGCCAGACGAACTCCGCAGAGATGTTGTGGTTCGAGCCGGAGTCGATGAAGGCGGCGTCCGGGGCGTACGACAGCTTCGTGGGGCTGTCGTCCACGTAGCTCGCCGTCCCCGGCAGGCCGCAGTCTATGCTGATGAAACCTGCAACAAGCGAACGCAAACGTCTAGTTCCTTCAATCGTTCTTGAATGATGTGAATCGTATGCATATCATATCTTCACTGGTACATCGAATCCACGCAGATGCCCCCATGCAGTGAGATCTGGAAAAATAAAGGAAAATCCGGCTGGGTGGCATGCATACCTTTGCTGTCGGGCTGGGCGCGAGCTTGGGGCACGCCGGCGGTGTCGACGGCGACAGCGGCGGCGATACAGAGAAGCAGCACCCACGACGACCTAGGCTCCATTGTTCTCGGCGTGGATTGCTCCACTGCACATGCAAGAACAGCTACCGGAGCACATAACCTATGTTCAACTGTTCAAGTTGGCGCTCGTTTTATACAGCAGCAGGCTCCTATTCGCTATTCTAGACAGTACTGTAGTACACACAGGCTTAATTCTCTCACAAGCTGTTACACAAAAATCAACGCCACAATGATTAGCCATGTCAGCAGCACAACTATCCCGCTTCCATCCCAAAGCCCCGTAGCGGTGCCTGCAATTCGTCCGAACTCTGACGTCCCCTGGCCTAAACCAAAATCATATGCAGACAAGCCACTGGCAAGTGGGCCCTACTGGAGCAATCTCTGGGTTACTCATTTCACTGACCGGGATGTCAGTGACAGTGTATAATAGTGGCAGCTAACCTAGAGGAAGAGATGAGTGGATCTCATATTCACATGGCGCGGAGGTTGACTTCAACTGGAGCCTGGTCAACGGCCTTGCTGGGCACCCGACCTGGTGGCCAGTGGGCCCGCGGCCAGTGGCCTTCTGACTTTTGCACGGCGCCGGGAATTGCGAAAGGAATTCTGGAGGGAGTTCGTGCAGAGGTAGCTGTGGGCAGCTCGTGCTAGAAAGAAGCAGCCATTGACCACGAAGCTATTGCAGCGGATGCAATGGAAATGGAACTTGTTGGCAGACGTGGTTGACGAAGCATTGCACTGAATGTTTTGTTTCTACTTCCACTGTCAATCTGTCATCAATTATTTTCCAATCATGTCCCTAGCCTCCTAGGTCGTCGTCTGAGCACCGAAGCTTTGCACAACAAAGACAGCACACAAATCCTATATTCCTGTCAGGTATCAAACTCGGCTCATGGAAACGCATTACGGAATGTTAATATGTACTTAAGGACAAATCGTAATGTTTGAGTGTCTTGGGTTTTTTGACAGTATAAAAACTAGTACCCACTACTCATTTGGATTCAAGTCTCCAAGTTAGCAAGGATGCTCGTATTTGTAGCTAATTATCGGTAGGCCACGTATGTGCGCGTGTGTTTCCAAAGAAAAAAGTTAGCAAGGATGATCATGGCTAATTGTTGGTTCGCCGTGTGTGTGAAAAATTCTGATACTAGAACCAAATTTAAGCATTTGCACTAATTTTTTTAATAAGATTGTATCTAAAAATCAAGGACGACTTATTTGGACGGAAGGAACAGATAGTTTCTCCGACAGTCTAACGGCCAGGGCATCGTCTACGTCTAAAGTTCTTAGGGCCTGTACAAATCGTCAATGTGACAATGTTTGCCATCCGGTGGTGGATGACACTGAAGACTCTATTATGTGCTATTGCTCGGAGAAGCATAATATTTGGTTTCAGATATTTTTTTCCGTCTTTGTAATAATTCCATGCATGCCATGTGCCTCTAGCTACAAAGAGTTCTTATGAGTCTGATGTATCATACAAATTAATAAAGCATTCTTCATAGGAAAAACGTATAGCCTATTGCTGACATTGGACACTTAATCTCACCACATTGTTATGTTATCCTCGCGCCCTATCTCCTCAATAATGCCTGCGACCTTTAGCCAAGACATGCCCCTAAAAACACATATACTAGCTCCTTATCGCATGGCTGTAGCAGTTCCCTATCTCGATCAAAATAAAACAGAAACATGGTTAGCTGAGGTAAGCAGACACCTTTCTGCCACTGATGAGGCACCGAGCGAGTTCATAAATGTGACGAATCCACGACACAATGCCCATGATGATGACACCCCCCCCCCCCCCCCCCACAAAAAATAAAAATAAAAAGAATGTGCACCGGCGCAAATATACCAAGAACACATAAATCATGAGCCGATCGCACAATAGCTCTCATCTTCTGCAGCAAAAACAGGATAGCCGGACCGTCCAAGAAATAGCTTCATCAATGGTGCTTTCTTATTACGCGTGCTACCAGGATCATATCCGTGTGTCCCTTTCCTCTACACAAGGCATATGCATAGCGAGAGACAAAGCTCAGATTACGTGGCATCTGAAGGATAGTCTAGCTTCTATACACATGCACCAGAAATCACTAGATCTCGCCATTCGAAGAAGTCGACGAGGACTGATCGAAAGATCTCGCCACACGCTGACTGGCGAAAGTTGGCAGTGGTGGCCTGTTTGCCAACCTATCTGCCTCACTTGCTTCATCGATGTCCTTCTGACTCAGGAAGCTTGGCTGGTTGGTAGACGAGAGAAGCCTTGCCCACATCCTGTCGGTAACTTTAACCTTGTTCCTTGTGGATGTCACCCTCTGCCATCAAAAGAGAAGTAGCAGTGCTCATCATTAGCGTGTAAAATCACTAATGCAACAGTTTTGAATTAGTCTAACTATATCAGAAAATGTGCTTTGTCTAGAGCACAGCTCCTGCTTGAGTTTAGGCAGCATTCAACTAGCACAGAAATACCAGTGGCTGTGCAAATGAATAAGGCGTTATTACTCACGTAGAAGGGAATATAAGTATGTCTGCCATTGACCATTCCAACGGTGAAGCTATACCCTGCCATCGCACCATGGATAGCACTGTGAGCCAGAAGTGTGCAGTAGACATTGTCTGATGCATTGCTTGGAATAGCACGGATCATGTATGTAGGATCTGCCAATTTTAGATGGAATATTGTTATAAACAAATCTAAAAATTGTTTTACAACCTTATCCATTGCAAAAATAATACTGAGTCAAATGGTTACCTATGTATTTAATCGTCATCTCCATCTTTTTGCTTTTGAAATAGTCCTACAAGGAATCAGTAAAAGGTCTATTAACTGAACCTTCAAGAACCACATAAAGTGAAATTACTGAGTGAATACCAAAACTCCAAAAGAATTGACCCGAATCCAGCAGCGAGAAAGATTTTGGTTATGTACCTTTATCTTGTGAGTCAGCCAAAGACCAATATCAAGCAGCAGCTTGTTTCCAGATGCATCTTGTTGCTCTGACCTGGCTATACTTTTTGCAATAAGATCTTGCCCTGCTCCCTCAGCAACGACAATAACCATGTGCTTGTTCTCTTTAAGCCTCTTCTCTATATATTGAAGCAATCCACCTTCTCCATCCATATAAAATGGAGACTCCGGAATCAAACAGCAGTCCTATCGAAATTGGAAGTGAGGTTACAAATTATAAATATTCCAAAACCGCTGTTTGAATAAAACTAGCATCTGCATGTCATTCCAAAGCAGGAAGCAGAGATAATGGACTACACAGGATCATAGCATCTACATGTATAAATAAACCGCACCGATTACACCTGCACCGTTCTGATCGGCCTCTGGTGTGCAAAGTGGTTTTAGTTTTCGTGTTGCTTGGTTATTGGTGTGAATTGTGGTTTCTGAACCACAGAAACAAAACTACCTAAACAGCCAAACTTCCATGTACTTTCCAAGAATCAAGGGTGAAGCAGTTCTGTGGAGCCATCTGATCGATGGGTGATCGATGGATAGTGTAATAGGCTAGAAATGGCTAATTGAACAAAATCCTCTCTCCCCTCTGTAAGTCGGGCAAAACTCTTGTAAACGTTGTGGCCCATTTGGGGCCAAGATGAGCAATGGAATTCAGGTGGGGGATCCCCCCCCCCCCCCCCCCCCCCCGCGCCCTGACCATAAAAAAAAATCTCCAGTTGGTCCATGTTCCTTGGCCCATCATAAATGTGTGTGCAGGCCAAGCAAGCAACAGCCACC
The DNA here is from genome assembly GCA_030272315.1 of Paspalum vaginatum. Taxonomy (NCBI): domain Eukaryota; kingdom Viridiplantae; phylum Streptophyta; class Magnoliopsida; order Poales; family Poaceae; genus Paspalum; species Paspalum vaginatum. Next base: position 43,474,456 of record CM059020.1, on the reverse strand, counting down.
CATCCACGACAACACTACTAACCTCTCCAATCCATCATGCTCTCTTCTCAGTCCTAAGCCGAAAGGATGAAGCAACAGGCTGGCAGTTAGGCAGATCGCAACATAAGCACATCTAGCTAGCTTTAAGGCAGCTGCCAACACAGGGAACTACATACATCTGACACGACAGCTCTCATTGGTAGAGGCGTGGCATGCCGTGTGCGGCTCCAGCTTGACATCTGATGGTGGAGCCGTGGAGGTGTGGTGTGCTGCGTGTGGCTCCAGCATGACACATCTGATGTGTGGGGGCTAGGGCACATTGGCAGGCATCTCTTCGGGCAGAGGCAGGCAGCCGTCAACTGACGCATCATGTGGCTCACGACCAAAGGCACGGTGCTGTGTCTGCGAAGGCGGCAAGCGTGTCTGAAGTTTGTTTGGTGAACACCACAAATCACACCGAGAAAGCCACAACTGAACTTTGTGGAAATATTCTTGGCAGGTACTACCTCCAAGTATGACTGTCCAACAACTCAAATATGTACCTAAGCTGGTATATTAAAAAGTATGGAGAAAGTACTTCGGTTCCTAATTTTTGAAAACTGAAAAATTCCCTTCACTGAATAAACTAAAAAAACCCAAACCCAGGGCTATGTACAGATGACATCAACTTACCACATCTCGACTAGCAAGCGTAGCACACATTGCAATGAACCCTGCAACAGTAGGACAATATAAGAGAGGACCAGTAAATGAAAGAAGATAAATCTCATAAAGTCATGATGCTTGAAGCGGAAAAAAACTAAGGCTCTTCGCTCTGAATTGAGAATGGAAATGTGCTATGTGAACAAGAGTAGCTGGCCAGTACTATGATAATATTGGTTTTCTTCTGCATTTCGTTGAAAGTTTGGTAAGTGTTTCAGCAACTCAAGGCACCTAGATATCATAAATATTACTATGCAAAGACAAAGGAAGCATCTGTATGGAATCTGTTAGAATACTAACCACTATAACGACCCATCAGTTTCACCAAACCAATTCCATTCTCAGCACTGCAAGCTTCCACATGAGCTGAGTCAATGGCACGCTGGGCCTCTTCCACAGCCGTATCAAAACCAAAAGACTTGTCGATGATCTAAGAAAAAGAGATTTGCAAGTCATATACTCAGACGAGCATCCATATTAATAGGGTATGTAGAGAAGGCTTTTGCATAGGAAAATAAACATATGCTGCATAATATTACCGCAATGTCATTATCTATTGTCTTTGGAACTCCTGCCACAGAAACTTTTAGACCACGCTTCCGGATTTCCTGCCAATAATTCATAAGTGATGAAAGGGTAAAGAATATTATCTAAACAATGCTGTTCCTAGAGTAGCACAGTGTCAAAAAATCAACATTACTACCTATTGCTACAATGCTAATTTATAGATTAGCATATCTTCTAAAATTTATGCTGAAAACAAATGTCATGAGGACTATATGCCCATTGATAATTACCTTGAAGATCTCGTATGCTCCCTTCTGAGTTCCATCTCCTCCGATGATATACACCTGGATAAGGTTGGCTAGTATATCAGTCAACTTTTCTAACCAGAGTTATGCCAATGGGTGCAATAAATACAATCATGTTTACCTGATTAATTCCACGATCTTGAATGTTATCAACGATCTTTTTTGTATCATGACCACCTCGTGACGTTCCTAGAACTGTACCACCCCTTTTGTGGATGTCATTGACACTCTTTGGTGTGAGGGGAAGGTAATTGCTAGAATAGAAGCCCTTGTATCCATTCTGTAATAATGTTTGAAGATAGTAGTAGTAAGATATAGGATGATCAAAATTGATTACTCTATAACAGCTATAATCCTACTGTATGAGAGAGTAAGAGTAATCATATTAAACCTACCAGTATGCCAGCAAGCATATTGGTTTTTCTCACATAATAACAAGTACATTTAACTAAAAACATCACAATTCGGTCTAAATGGTAATCCTTCATTCTTTCCTCACTTAAGAAGCAGCAACAAAGTTTTTTATTTCTCTTCCTGAATCGATACATTTGTGCCCCTCCTGCTAGCCCCAAACCAAAAACTTATTATATGTAACGAAATGGATTCATTTAAACATGATCTGAAAATTTGTACATGACACACTGAAACATGATATGCTTAATTTAGACATGATCTGATTTTTTGTACACAGCACATTAAAACATGATATGCTTAATACGATGTGATAAGAACCTAAAGTATGTTGGCCATTTTTGTACACAGCACACTGAAACATGATATCCTTAATACGATGTGATAAGAACCTAAAGTATGGTGTCCGTTCCTTTACTGAACAACAGAAAACCATAGGGGGAGGACTAAAGGCTTAAAGCTTGTGCGAGAAGGCAAGAATCAAGATAAGATTTAACAGTACATTGGAGCGGTATATGGCCATTAACAAGAAGACGCACCTGTATTCCAAAGATGTTGTTGACATTGTACATGTGTGACAAGCCACACACCAGCTCTCTGATAACAGTGTTAAGCCCAGGGCAGAGGCCTCCACAAGTTACAATGCAAGCTTTCACTTCATCGGTGCCAAAATAAACCTAAAAAGGTTCAAGTCCAAAGGTTATCATCAGCTTAGAAACAAGTGATGAGTTCCCGTAACTAAAGGAGGCTGATAGGGTATCCTACCCTCTGTCGAGGCCCAGCACGACGGAAGTGAACACCACGCCTGCTGTTCTTCTGAACAACCACCTGCAACAACAGCAGATAGAGCTGCTCGTCAATTCACTGTTGACAACAATATCTCAATGCAAGGTATCAATCAAATTTCCTTTCACCTTTTGAGGCACTGTGTCATCTTCAGTTGACGAAATACTGCCTGTTGTGATAAGAAGAGAAGTTTCAGCTAAACATATTGCACAGCGACACATGCAGAAGAAATCGACCAAACTGACTGAAAAGCAGCCAAAACAAGGTATAAGCAAGGCAAGCCATACTTGACAGTTGAATACGCCGGATGATCCTGTAGTGGATTAGGATAAGTCTGCCAACAAGAGCAAATAACAAATCATCAGATCAATCATCATATAGTTTCCCTTTGTGTACTGAACTGAACTAAGTTCAGCACACTTCAACAAAAGCACGGCAAATATCACCATTTGGCTGGTCAGTGGTAACAGTTTTTGGCAGGGAGCGTGAACCAGTCAATAGCAATACCTTTGCTTCCCACTCACACAATTCCCCATCTAACGAAACTGGTCGTGATTCGCATGATACCCACATCTTACAGACAGTAGCGCAAGAGTTCGTTTGCTCAATTTAGCAAACCTTTTGAACCGCAACCGATTAAACAGCTCACGCCACGCTCAACTGCTACATCGTCCACGCAAGTCTCCAAAACGGATCTCCGTAACAGGAACTCCAACCGCCCAAATACCAAAACGTAGCAAGCAATCACCCCCAAAATCAGTTACAGCAGCCAAAGAGGGGTGGGGGGAGGCGGGCGGGTGGGTGTGTTTCGGCGCTCACCGGGAGGTCGGGGAGGTAGTCGGTGAGGTGCGGCACGTCGTCGAGGACGTACCCGTAGTCGCCCTCGGAGATCTTGACGTACGCGGCGTCGGCGAGGCTGACGGAGGAGGCGTTGCGGAGCGTGCGGAGGTTGGGGTACGAGTCGCGGGAGATCCGCACGCACGAGGCCGAGAACGGCAGCGCCGCCTTCGGCAGCAGCGGCGGCGGCTGGTGCTGCTCCTCCGCGGCCGGGGGGCCCAACTCGTCGTCGTCGTCTTCGTCGCGCCCCAGCTCGTCCTCGTCCTCGTCCTCCTCTTCCTCCGGGTGGCGGTGGTTCTCGTCGGCGTCGTCCGGCGGGAGGATGATGTGCGACGCCATCGGGGACGCCTGGGCTTGGGGTTGCCGCCGCGCTCGCGGGGGTGGTGACTGGTGATGGATGTTCCGAGGTTTTGTGCTCGCTCGCTCGGTCGCTTAATCGCTCGTTGCTGCTGCCAGCAGAAGCGGACGAGGCCGTCGCGTTCCCGGGTGGTTTAATAACGCCGCGGGGAAAGGGAGGGGAGCACCGCAGTCCGCAGCAGAGCAGAGGCGACTCGAGCTCGAGTGCTGGTTTTGGGCGGCGGAAGAGGTGGGTTTCGCCAGCAGTTTGGTGGTGCGCGGAGACACGTGGAGTCGTGCCGCGGTTTTCTGGCGAGACGGCCATGCCGCGGCCCCCGGCGTTGGCCTCGACTCGACTAGGTGAAAGCGCTGGGCACCGGGCACCGGGCACCGCGGTCGGCATCCAATTCCGAACGGCTACTACCGGTACCAGATGCGCTCAGGTGCGCACCAGACACCAGTCACCGGTGTGGTGGTGGGGTTCGCGAGGAGGCCGTGGGGATTTGCTTCGGTGCAGGGGCGGCGCGGTGGGATCCTGTGCAGGTCGCTGGTTTCAGGCTCAGGCTCTGACTAGATGGCCCGGTCGGTCGGTCGGTCCCGTCCACATGGGATCGAGCAAACCGTATGCCGCGCCCGCGCCGCCGCCGCCACGCTGCGTGCGGGTCAAATCCCGGCTGTCGCAGTCGCTTTCTTTCCTTCCTTGCGCCGCAGGAAATGGCGCAGCGGAATCGTGGTACCGCGCCTCGGCCTATGGCGCCACGACATGGCGGAACAGCGTACCACCAGCCAGGGCCGGGAATTGGAAACAGAGTTTGCTTTCTATTTGGTCTGCCTTCGGTAATTGATAACTCCGGCCGGAGCTTGACGTGATGATAGCGCCCCCATAGCTTTCGTCCTGCCAGACTTTGAGCTTTCTAGACGTACTCCCTCCACTGCTAGAATTGAACGTTTTAGAGTTTCGTGTGAAGCGTCGAAAATACTGGACGCTGGAGGTTTGTAAGGGCTGCTTTGGACTACTATATCCCTGTGGCACAGTTAAACGCTCTGCATAATATAATACTCTCTACAACGCAGCGTGAAATGCCCGCTTCCCGGTCACGTCGACCTGGCCAACGCCTCCCCACGACGCGTCGCCGGCGGGTCCCCGCGCGCCCGCAGGTTCGCCGGCGTGAGCCATGCGCGCTGTTCCTTCTCCCGTGCCTCCACCTAGACCCTTCCTCCGCACGCCGCCACGTCGCCGCAGGGCCCATCCGCGCGCGCCGCCGGTCGGTGCCGTGGTGGACCTCCTTTCCGCCCACCTCCCCCTCGCCCCTGCCGCCGCACCCACCCGCCGCGCGCTTGCGGACCTTAATGCCCACCTCCCCCATCTCTCTTGTCGCCGCACCCGCATGCCCTTACTGCGCGCGCCTGCGCCGTGCGCCGGCCGTCTAGCTGGCTTGCCCCTCCCCGCGCCAATGCGCTGCCGGCGGGCTCCATCCGCACGCGCGCCACGGATCCTGCCGCGGCGTTCACTTGCCTCCCCACGCAGAAGCGGCGCCGCCTCAGCCGGCTCCACCACCGGCGGCCGCCTCCACCATGCCTCCGCCTGACCATCGCGCTTCCGCGCGGCACCTGCGCTGGTCCCGCGTCACTCCACTTCCGCCTCCGCGCCCGCACACCTCCTCCTCTTCCTCTGCTCCACCACCCAGGACCCTTCCCCGACCCCCATTGAAGGCACAGCGGATGGCGCCGTTGCCGCAAGCGCCGCCTCCGCCTGGAGCGGCCTGTGGTGCGGGTGCCGGCCCTCTTTAGCATACCGGCCACCTCCCTTTTGCTCCTTCCCCTATCAAAGCACCCACCTTTGGATTAGGCCATCGCCGGGCTGCTGCACCTAGGCCGCCGTCGCCTACTTCGAGGCTCAGGAGGGCATCCAACTTAACCTCGGTGCGCCGCCCTGCCCTCCACTCCCGGCCCCTCTTTAGAACCTTGAACTGCGCCACCCTCTGCTCTGGTCAACCGCGGCGCTGCCCTGTTCCTTTCTAAGCTACGGCCAGCACATCACCTTCACAACAGCAGGCTGCGCTATAACAACACAACAGTTTGTAGAGTAGCTACTAGGTTTATATTACTAATACCAAGGATAGTTTAGTACACAAGAACACTTTAACTCTCTCAGAACCTTACATCGAGCTAATGCTCGCCTGCCAACCTTCCGGACGCAGCCGGCCATCATCTTCTTCTCCAAGCCTTTCTCACCTGCCCTCCTCTTCTTATCGCCCTAGCGCTGTGCCAGAGACAGGCTGCCGTCGCCCATCACCCATTCTGGGCCGATGATTCTTGTGTTGGGCTTGCGTAGGATGTTTGGGCCTTGGGCCAGGCAGTTGAGCTTCTTCATTGGGTTGTCCGTTACTTATGACAATTCCCCTTTCTTTAAATCCAGGCTTGACCCCAAGTCGGAGCAAGCAGGAAATTGATGTTTGAGTTCATCTTCCAATTCCCAGGTAGCCATAGACACCGGCCAAGAAGACCATTTGACCAAGATTTCCCGAGACCAGGCGATTGTTGTGATTTTTAAGGCGCCTGTCCAAGATCTGAACTGGAATGCGAAGACTACCAATAGAGGAATCAGGAAGATCAGTACTTACTAGGGGTGTTAGGCTGAATGGCTTTCTTCAACTGAGAAACATGGAACATCTGGATGGACCTATAGAAGATGCTGGTAGGGCCAACCGGTAAGCAACAGAGCCAATGCGAGCAAGAACCTGATAGGGTCCAAACTATCGAAACGACAATTTGTGATGAGCTCTTGTGGTAACTGCTATTCTGCACATATGGTTGCAATTTAAGATAAACTGAATCTCCCACTTAAAACTGCCGTTCAGTGCGATTCTTGTCAGCCTGATGCTTTTGGCTGTTGTTGGGCTCTCAACAAATGTTGTTGGAGTAGTTCAGTCATCAACTTTCTCTCATGTAACCAGGTTTGCAGGTCAGGAACTGCACAAGCTTCCCACATCGAGGCCAAAGTATTTTGGTGGCTGACCATAAAGGACTTCAAATGGTGTTTTGTTCAGAGAGCTATGATAACTGGTGTTATACCAATACTCAGCCAGAGACGACCATGATTTCCAAGTGAGAAGGACATGAATGAACAAAACACCGTAAATATCCTTCCAAGCACTGATTAACTCAGTTCAGTTTGGCCATCACTTTGAGGATGATAAGAAGTGCTCATTCTCAGCTCAGTTTTGGTCAGTTTAAACTAGTTCCTGCCAAAGATGACTGGTAAAGACTCTATCTCTGTCAGAAATAATAGCCTCTGGAAGACCATGCAACTTAAAAACATGATCCATATAGAGGAGAGCAACTTGGAAAGCAGTAGAAGGATGAGCCAAAGTAACATAAGTGAGCATATTTGGAGAATTTGTCCACTACTACCAGGATGCAGTTGTAATGTTTGGAAGTTGGAAGACCTTCAATAAAATCCTAGGCTCACTACTTGCCAAGCATGAGTTGGAACTGGTAATGGCTGTAAAAGGCCTAGGATATTTAACTCTTTCAACTTTAGATTGCTGGCATGATAGTACATTGGGCGACAAACCTATAAATGTCTTTCTTCATTTTAGGCCAAGCAAAAAGTTTTTTAACTCTAATATAAGTCACAAGAGCTCCTGAATGTCCTCCCAGCACACTAGAATGCAAAGCTGCCATAATCTTTGTCTGTACCTCACTGTTACCATCCAACCAGAGATGACCATTATATCTGATCAGACCTTGTTGCAAGGTGAAAGGACCATGAGAGCCAGAAACAATGAGAGAAGCATATAAGGCTTTTGTTTTAGGATGTTGGGTATATCGTTGAGATATTTCCTGAATCCAAACGAGTTGGACGGTGGACACAGCCATCACCTCTTGATAACCTCTAGGAGGCATTCTAGACAGTGCATTAGCAACACAGTTTTCGGCACCCTTTTTGTAACAAATTTTGTACTGCAAGCCTAGAAGCTTGGTCATAACCTTGTGTTGCTAGGGAGTACTTAAACGCTTGATCATCAAGATGAACCAAACTTTTCTGGTCAGTGTTAATGATAAACTCCCTTTGAAGCAGATAAGACCTCCAGTGATCAACTGCCGACAATATTGCTAGACATTCTTTTCATAGGTTGAGAGGCCCATATTCTTTGGTCCCAATGCCCTGCTGACAAAAGCTATTGGGTGTCCATTCCTGCTGAAGAACTGCTCCAATCCCTCTATCAGAAGCATCTAGTTTCAATAACAAAAGGCAACTGAAAATTTGGTAGAGCCAAGACAGGTGCAGAGGTCAGAGCTACCTTAAGAGCTTGGAAGGCTTCTTCATGAATCACTGTCCAGAAGAAAATCTCCCCTTTCTTTAGCAGTGTGGTAAGAGGTTCACTAATGAGGCCAAAGTTCTGAACAAATTTCCTATAATAGCCAGCCAAACCCAAAAAGCTTCATAACTCGTTAGCAGAAGTAGGGGTAGGCCAGTTCCTGATGATGTCAATCTTCTTTGGGTCAGTGGCCACACCAGAACCACTAACAACATGACCCAAGTAAGAGATTTGCTCCTAGGCAAAAGCACACTTAGATAATTTCACCTTAAATTTATGAAACTGCAAAGTCTTGAACACCTCCTTGATATGCTGCTAGATGTTCACCCCAAGCCCGACTATAAATAAGCACATCATCAATGAAAACGACCACAAATTTTCTCAGGAATGGGGCTAACACTGTATTCATTTCATGTTGAAAAGTAGCTGGTCCCCCAGTGACACCATATGGCATAACCAAATACTCATAGTGCCCATGATGAGTTTGAAATGCTGTTTTATGCCTGTCAGGTTCAGCCATTAAAATCTGATGGAAACCCGAAGCTAGATCAAGAGTAGTGAACCACTGGGCCCAGACAACTCATCTAGTATCTCATCAATGACAGGTAATGGAAACTTGTTCTTAATAGTCATAGCATTAAGCTTTCGGTAGTCAACACAAAGCCTCTAGTCCCCAAACTTCTTCTTGACTAATAGAGCAGGAGATGCAAAGGGGCTATTACTTTACTGAATAAATCCCCTCCTGAGTAATTCGGCCACCTGCTTCTCAATCTCATCCTTCTGAGCAGGGTTGTATCTATAGGGTCTCAATCGAAAAGGGTGAGCCCCAGGAATGAAAGGAATGGTGTGGGCACCAGACCTAGGGGGTGGTAATTCAGTTGGAGGTTGAAAAAAGATCACTATACTGATCTAGAATATTTTGCAAGGCTGGGTGATACTGAACCTTTGGGCTAGAATCACTTATTGGAGAGATTTCCAGGGCACACCATACTTCCTCCAACTCAAACAGTTTCTGCACTTCTAGACTGTCAAGAACTTGGCAGTTCAATTTACTTGGTGTGAGTCCTTGCAATGATATTTTAGAGCCCAAGAACTCAAATGATAACCATTTTTCTCTCCAATCTACCTCCATAGGACTGTACTCTTCCAACCAATCAATGCCGAGTATAATGTCATAGCAACTCAAGGGTAGCACTTTGAGAGAAATGTGGAAACAATGATTCTGAATCCAGACTGGGCAATCAGTCAGTTCATAAGTACATTTCAGAATAGCTCCATTAGCCACTCTAACTGACACAGGATGTATGAGCTGAGCCCAAGAAGGAAATTTAGCAGCTAAAGTCTCACTAATAAAACTGTGAGAACTGCCAAAATCAACTAATATAATGACTTCTCGTCTCTTAAGAGTCCCCATTAGTCTGACAGTTTGTGCAGCTTCAGTCCCTTGTACAGCATTAACTGACAGCATCATTAAATCCTCCTTAGAATCAGCTTCAAGTTTCTTAACTTCAGAATCAGAATTATCCTCATATAAGAGTTGCCACAGTTCTTCCACCATCTGCAGAGGTACAAAGTTAGCACATTTATGAGCAAGACCCCATTTCAAACCACATTTATAACACAATCCTTTAGCCTTTCTATACGCCATTAAGGCATCAACCTTGTTATCCACTGGTTTGTTGTCAGCCTTGGAACCTCTCGAATTATCACTGAACCTTCTATCATCAGAGGAGGTTTTGAGATTTAGGCCTCGATTCCCCGGAAGACTGACTTGGGAGCCTGACTTAGCCAATCCGCCCTTGTTAGAAACATAAGATTCAGTCTTCCTGCTATCCCTTCTAGGAATCTCACAGGGTGAGCTCCTCTTGTAACAAGGCTAAGGAACTAGCGTGATCCAAAGTAGAGGGTTGATGAACGAATACTACTGCCTTAATGTCATCTCGAAGGCCATCAACAAACCTACTGACCATATTGACAGCACTGAAGGCAGGGTCATGAGCCAAAATCTGATGGACAAGATCATCGAAAACGTTCTACATAATCAGCCACAGTACCAGATTGTTCAATGTGGTAGAATTGCCTCAACAGAGATTTGTGTTGGTCCTTCTCAAACCTAGCACAAATAGCCTTTGATAATTCCACCCAAGAGACATTCCTAACAGCATGACCCACTGACTGTAACCAGAATGCCGCAGGACCAGAGAAATGCATGGTAGCTAACTTACTCCAAACATCAGGTGGAATGCCATACAACTCAAAGTAAGATTCACACTTCTGAATCCACATTTTAGGACTACTACCATCGAATTCAGGAAAGGCTAACTGAGGCATGGTTAAATTCCAACTAGCAGACGTATGGCAATTAGAGAAGATAACGTTAGAGTGATTACCCTCCCCTTGGAGTGGAATGTGCAAATCTCTCCATCTTGAAACCACTCTGATGATCAGAAAATCTGCTCGTAGATTGAACTTTTCCTTGCTTCATCAGATCGCCCTCCTCAGTGTCGAACACCTTTGGGGCCCAAGCCACCTTCTCTGAATGTTCCACCAGCAGATCAACCTTGCTCTAGTAGATCCTTCATACCAGACTGAAGAGCATCTACCTTGGTGTCGATGTGCGGTTTCCAAGCCACATAATCCTTTAGCACAGCTGTGTTATCTGCTAACACCTTCTTCACCTCTTGATTCTGCGATTGCATATCCTTGATCAGAGAAGCGAGATCAACCATATTCTGCTCCATGGCTTTAGTCTTCTTCTGCTCCCGCGTCTTGTACTGCGGTCGCAGCAAGTACTCCGGTCTTGCCGCCATGGTAGCGGTTCCAACCTTCTCCAGTTGCGCGATCGCCTTCCACCGTCGCCTACAACGCCTCCAAGACCGTAGGCTCTGATACAAATTGTAACAACACAACAATTTGTAGAGTAGCTACCAGGTTTATATTACTAATACCAGGATAGTTTAGTACACAAGAACACTTTAACTCTCTCAGAACCTTACATCGAGCTAATGCCCGCCGCCAACCTTCCGGACCCAGCCGGCCATCATCTTCTTCTTCTCCAAGCCTTTCTCACCTGCCCTCCTCTTCTTATCGCCCTAGTGCCGTGCCAGAGACAGGCTGCCGTCGCCCATCATCCATTCTGGGCCAATGATTCTTGTGTTGGCCTTGTGTAGACGTTTGGGCCTTGGGCCAGGCAGTTGAGCTTCTAATTTGGGTTGTCCGTTACTTATGACATGCGCCTCACCACGAAGCCATGTCGACATGCTCCTTCCTCAGCCGAGCCATGGCACCAAGCCGAGTTCGACGTCTACAACACGCTCGATGAAATGTTCCAGCAGCACAAAGCACGGAGTCGCCACCACTACGCTGCGACTGCCTTCCGCGGCCATTGGTCAGCTCTGTGGCATTAATTCCCTTGCCTCACTTCCTCTGCTTCTCCGTTCTACCACGCCGGAGGCCCCGGTGCTGGCCGACATCCCCGTGTTTACTCTTTCCCCTCTTTTCTAGGTAGACAAAGTTCTCGGGTTTCACCGTTGACCTTCTTGTGGCCAAGGCTCTACAGATCCAGGGAATTCCTTTCTCAAATAATTTCTTCTTTTGTTCTGCTCGCAGCCTAGGAAGCCACCGACAAGATGGGCAAGGAACGACGATGATGTTCGTCCATTCACTCAATGAGTATATTGTTCTTCTGATTCTCCTCAAATAAATTGTTTTCCGTTAGACCATACAAGATTCACACGCTACGTGATCTAGACTTACGATGGAGGCAAGCCATGGTAGGTTCATTAGTATAACAATATGTAGGCTTTAGTGCCTGTATAATAAAAATTGTTCAAATTTGCCGACAAAGCAGCTGTTAGGGCATCTATAAAGTTAGACCAAGGTCACCAGAAAGTGCTATCCGTACTGTGTACAGTGCGCAATCATTGTTTTTTCACTCTGTGTACAGTGCGCAAACAGTATTTTCCATACACTCTTTTCCACCTCCCTGGTGACCTTGGTCTTATAGGAATATTATAGCCTCGATCTCACTATGCTATTCAAGTAATCTGAAACTATTCACATGAAGAATAGCATCTAGGCTTACCCATGAATATACTACTGTTGATTGCCTCAATTGCAAATTATACTACTGTTAATAAAAACCTGACATTTATATGCAATTTGTTTATCGATCTTTTTTCAGTGGATAACTTATTTTTCCCCTTATGCAGACCAACAGATATGACCTGACTGTCAATTAAGAGCCTAGCGCCAAATCCATCATGGTGGTGTCTGTCATGCACTGCCCATGCATGCAATCGAATGGTTAGACCACTAAATGCTAAGTGCTCCAATAGGATCCGCGCTCCCAAAGTAAGATGTATACCATGAATTCCTACGTTCTTATGATTTATTTTACAGGTGCCTCCATCATGTTGTTCGTACAGATTTAAAAACCATGTTACTGATAAAGTAAACCCCGGTCACTTCCAGCTTCATATCTTCTGATTACCATATTTTCATACACATGTATCAATGACTAACTGTTCTAGCCATTAAACCAGTAACAGTGGCTGCTCAGGTTGACCCTCCAGTTACCGAAATGGTATTTTTGGTCCAAAGGCAAAAGAAAGCATAGGTTGCCCAGTTTATGCTCTTATCAATAATGGTGATTGGCACATTTGTCCCACTTGCATTACAGGTTTTTATGTCAAGTTCTTTGAATTGCAAATCAGCATACCACCAGGGCCACTTCAACAACCAAACATCATACACCAGGTTGATAGTGTGTTACGAATGTCTAATCTTCCTATGACACTGCCTGTGAATTGTGATAGTCCATTATAGTAAGTACAACCATAGGCCATGTTTCATTACAGTTTTCATTCAAAACAATATTTGGCATCATCACTGTATGTTGTTCTGTCATTGCTTTTTCATTGTTCCAGGAACACAAGAGGAGTCTCACATCGCCACCTATAATTGAGCCTCGGTCAATGACACCCGCAAATGTAATTTAAAGCCTTAGCCTCTGTAAAGTGTCAACACATATGAAAAATAACTCCTTATTTTGTTTTCTTATTCCATCAACGTTTCAGATCTATGAGCCATCTTCTGCAGCAACACAGATAATTGCAAATGTTCCATAGGTGACTGTAATGTACATACCGATGACCTAGCCACTAGGTGTGTGTTACTGAACTTTTTATTGGTCTTAATTGCCTTGCAATATTGATGCTTTCAGAGTTTGGATTCTATCCATTCTTAAATGCAGTGATCATCACACCAGTAAAAGGCTGGACCTCTATGAAGCCCTCGAACAAGGACTACGAGTTTCCTACAACCAATCTCCATTTTAAACACACAATAGATTAATTCTATTGACACAACTGGCCCATTATTTCTATATGAACGTAGCTTCCATGTGTGCCCAGATGAGACTGGGCCCAGGAGGCCGAGACTCCATTGTTTCATTGTTCTTCTACTTCTGTTCATTCCTCCTACCAGCTGCGATGCTCCAAGACCCTCCATATATGCAAATTATCGTTCGGAGACAATAGCACAGAACAATTAATGGCACTGCTTGCTAATGGTTTCCACCTGTGATTATTTATTGTCCTTTAGACCATCTCCGGCGGGAGGAGTAAAACTCTTGCCCTATCGCTATTTTTCCACTATTCCAACTAGTTCTTCTTTATATACAATAGCGCTACAGTGTCAAACAGTATTATAGACAATGCATACAGACGCTCCGCTGCGGATAAGTTATACCTGCTGCATGGCTTGATTCCTGTGTCCGCGCTTTTCTACAATGTTATTATTGGGCCATTGCCCCTATTGCATGCTTACTTTGTTTCCAATAATCCGGTTACAAAATGGCGATACTGCGAACCCACGGAATCTTATCCAACTACATCATCCGCTCCCGCATTCATTGATGCATTTTTTTATCAATACTCAATGATGTATTAGCATAGAACGGGCGCAGCGGAGCGCGTCTCTGTACCTAGTGTTTCCATATCACGCATGAAGCAAGCAGCCAAGCAGTAAATGCTTTCGCCAACGCATGCAGCTCTCGATTCTGCCGATCCCATCCCGCATGCTTCCGTTGCGTCTCCTCGGTTTGCATGCATGCACCGTTGGTGCGTCATGCATGTGGCCGTTGGTGCGTCATGCCTATTTAGACGTTCTGAACAATCTGCCATTCCTTCTTCCTAACGAGCAAACGCAGAGAAGACCGAGCTCGTGCCAAGATGGAGGAGCCGTTCGTTCGTGGAGTGAATTGGGCTCCTGGTAGCGATGACGATGAAGAAGAATCAGAGATCAGGTACGTGATGGATTCGTTGACCGGCGAAACTGAGGTGCCGGACTCTCAGGATAACTCGGACGTCGAAGTGGAAGACGCCGCGCTCATCCTTATGCAGCTCGCGGCGACCGAAGTAAGCATCTTTGATACCCACAAACATTATCGAGAGGTGGCAGATTTGATGCTGCCTTTGTTGGTTCCTCGCTTGTATGGAAAAGTTGAGCCTGAAGTACACGACGTAGCTTGTACACTTCAGTGGATGGCAAGTTGAAACGTCGCGCGCGCGTGCATTTGCATGGCCGAAAAAACCCGCGCATGGCAAAAAAAAAAACAGCTAAACGGATAAAAAAACTAAAGGGAACGGAGTGCATCAGGATTCGAACCGCGGTCAATTGCGTTGGGAGTAGACCTCAGACCAACTCGACGAGGAACCTTTTGTGATTACATATTGTACAATGCAGTATTTAACAGGGGTACCATAAGAAAAAACATCTCTAATTAACTGCTCCTTGGTATGTGGGATTGTGGCCAAAACGTCCAGTTTTCTGATACCGGAGGGAGTACTAACAAACGACATATGTACAGTGCTGTGATACACTGTAGCACTGTCCCTGTTTTCTTGGTCCTTGTTTTCAGCACTCAATTCCATCAAATGCCCCTAAATCACAGCCCATATTCTATTATCAGTTCTCCTTTTCAACCATTTGTCTATGTATATCGATCATTTGGAAGTTAAATTATTTTTAAATTTTAATGCATATGAATGAACCACATTCCAACTTACGAATTCAATCATCACATTTAAATTCAAAATGGAATCTGTCAATGCATTGGTCTTTGACATGGCTGATTCCGCTAATCTCGGCAATTGCAAAGAACTCGAAATGGCGTTTTTCACTCAGTTTTTTAGTCCAGGACAATTGAAATTAATTTGAAAACGATATATATGATGAGAGCATGAGACGTCCGTGACATGCATCATATTGTTCATCGGTGCAAGTGACAACCCAATCACTAAAAGAGGGAAAGCATCAAAGGCTAAGTCATCATCTATCACCTAGCAGGTCGCATGCCTACTCGATCGGACAGCCCAGGGATTCTCAATTAAGTAACGCCATAAATTTTTAAAGTAAAATATACTGATCGTTTGTTGAACAAATAGGACACCAAGCACTTCGAGTATATTTATGAACAAAAGGTTGGACCTTGGAGTGCTTGTATTCATGCACGGAGAGGGTAGCTATTGTTTGGAACGTGAATTCAAGTGCTACAAAACCGTAGGGTGGCGTATTTACACATGACTCCACAAATAACGATCCAGCAGAATGCCCATCGCAGAGCGGCAGAACATGTGCCATTGCTGCTGCTTCATAGGACTCCGGTTGCATGATTATCGAAAAAAGAAAAGGACTCCGGTTGCATGGGCCTAATCCCTAGTGAAGTGGACCTGGAATCAGGCCCAGTCAAACAAGCAACCGCAAGGAAAAGGTACGCGGCCTGACGGACTCGATGAAATTGAACACTTGAAACTTGGAAAGCAAATGCGCGCGGCCACTGAGCTTGGGCTTTGCCCATGCATGCGCGTGCCCGCCGGAGCTCGAGTTCGGATCGGGGCGCAATTCGTCTTCGTGTCGGTGACGAAACAAAGACACCGCATGGCAATCGAACTGCGCGATCATTCTGTCGATATAAGCAAGGTGGCGCCGTATCCACCGAGAGTCAGTCGAACCCTACCCTCTCCGGCCTCCCCCTCATCGCCCATCCATCCCAATTCACATCGTCATCAGCGCAGCGGCGGTCCCTCTCTCTGCAATCGACCTCTGCCAGCGCGCGCGCAGCATGGCGTGGCGAGCAGAGGCCCGCTCCGGCGATGGAAGCGTTTCTTGCCGGCGTTCGGCGCGATCGACGCTACCATCGAGTCCGCGCTCGGCTGCTCCCGAGACGAATGCAGACGGGTGACGGGCGACCTCGTGGAGATGCTGTGCGAGTGCGACGCCGCGGACGCCGAGCGCGCGGACGAGCTCTGCGCCCTGCTTGACCAGGTGATGGTGGAGGCGCTCAAGACGCTGCGGCTGGTGGCCGTGACGCCGACTATGCTGACGTCCACCGACATCGCCAGGGCCGTCGGCGATCTGCGGGGGCACGAGTCGGGGATGGTCGGCGGCCTCGCGCGCACCATCTTCGCCGAGTGGAGGGCGTCGATCGAGGACGACGTGCCTAGGGCCACGGCAGCCATGGAGAAGCTCTCGCAGATGCCGCAGGAGCAGCACGAGGCGGCAGGCATCCACGGCGGCGACCGTGTGTCCAGAGTGCTTGGAAGAGCAGATGGTGTGAAGCAAACTGTCAAGTCGACAAGCTCAGAGCGCCCCAAGAAGAGCGAAGACCGCGTCGTCCATGGCTGTCGGAGAGGATGCCAAGCAAGCAGTCAAGATCACAGACTCTGAGCACCTCAAGAAGATCCATTACTATGGAGTTTCTAGTACCGCCGACCACCGCGTCCGGGGCGAGAGGAGAGCAGATGCAAAGCACAAGCATCCGGAAGATTACTACCGAGAAGAAGCATATCATGTGAAGCGGCAGCGCAAGTTTCCAGTTCCAGGGAAGATCGAGCAGAGGCCGAGCAAGGCGCACTCTGCCATGAGAGAGAGGATCTCAACGTCATCGCGTCGTAGGGTTTAGGGCTCTAGGAACGTCGTCTCAGCGCATATATAGCAAGATCATATATGTATGTAAAACGATATATTCAATGTCTCGAGTATTTGCACACGGCGTGCAATCCCCCTGTTATTCAATGGCTACAACCGTTCTTGTGTAACTTTTTTTAAAATACACTGTTCACTAGGCATGCCAGTACTGTTTTATCAAACAAATAGGGCGAACAGACGGAGAAAATAGGGGGCTTTGGCTTTTACGAGGCTTTTCTATCGCGACAACCACACTCTCTGCTTCCACAAGCACTCTACAACTATTTACCAAATCTCTACAATTATTGCCACCTTCTTAGGACGACCAATGCTTCGTAGGGCGCCTCTAATGACTGGCTATTTTACCGACCAGATGCGCTTTATCTTATACGTGGACAAAAAATATGGAAAAAAAGAAAATAGCTAGCGACAATCAAATAGACATGAAATTTCACGTATTTTAAGAACCGAGAGTATTATATGTAGAGCCAAATCTTTGTGGTGAGATAAATTATTATTTTTATTCTTCTGTCATCTCTATACCAGCTAGCTATTTATTACAATCTACGATGCATGGGTATTTCGGAGAGATAGTGTATCCCGTATCTGATACGCATAAGATACATATCGTATACGGATACACCTTGGATACGTATTTCAGGTGTATCCAATGAACTGGACGCATCGGCGCCGATATATCGGACGCATATCACACACATGACGCTGCAGGTCGACCTCTCTGCACATACGCCACCATGGAAGAGGTAGGGAATAGAGGGAAGAAGAGACCTAGAGCCGTTGCATCTCTGCTGGCTACGCACGCCCCTAGCGGTGCCTCCTCGCCAGCTCATCCCCGCGTGGCCCCTCGGTTATGGGCTACAGCCGTTGCATCTCTGCTGACCTACATGACGCTGGGGCTCGTGCTTATGGGCTTAGGCTCGTCTGGTAATGTGATTAGGATAGTGTTTTTTTATCTTCTATCTTCTATCTACACAGTAAAAGAATGATTTTTCGCAATACCGTTTTTCACCTAACAAAAACATCTATATCCTTCACATTGGCCCCACATGTCGGGTTGGAGAAGATTTGAAATGGTTGAAAAGGGCATAAAACTGATAGAAGAAAAATGTTTCGGCCCTTTTGTTCTTTATTTTCTCACCTCATTTTGTACCCATATACACCAGATAGTTTTCATGTCTTGAAATTATAGAAAAACGAAGGACATCAATCAAGCTGATCTCCTTATTTAATTCCTTATTTCTCTTCCCTTTTCTTCTTTCCTTGATTGTTGGCCGGCCAGTTTTTTCTTTCTTTAGATGTTTTGGATTCACCATGTGCATGTTGCACGTACCTCTACGCTAGTCACTAGTAAAGATGCACGCGCGGAGTATAAAATATCATGTAATCAATTTTAATGATTGATTAGAAAAAAAAGTCCATGAAAAGAAAATTTGAGCCATGTTGAGTTATAGAAGCATCAATTTTGCATTACCATGTCAAAGACGACATAAAAAAAAACCTATGAGGGAAGTCCCACGAGTACTCCTACTTGAGTGGGTCCTGGAAAGGATTGGACCAACTTGGGGTTTATAGCAAGCACTTTTTCTATGTATTTGTAGACAACTTGTTTTCGCAATTTGAATGTATACCCTCCTAATTATAAGATAGCAGCTTATTTACCACTAGGCAAGGCTCCCCTTCCTCCATTGTAATGGAGAAATAGCAACAATTTTTGAAAAAAGTCCCTCATTCATTAAAATAAAGAAATAACAACGGTTTATTAAAAATAATTTTATAAAAAGTAAATTATATGAGCGGTCCCTAAACTATGTTTAGGGTGTCATCTGGGTCTTTAAACTATGAAAATGCATATCTAGGTTTCTAAACTATGGCAGGGGTGTCATCAGGGTCCCTAAACTATGAAAATGCATATCTAGGTCCCTAAACTATGTCAGGAGTGTCATCTGGGTTTCCAAACTATGAAAATGCATATCTAAGTCCCTATACTATTTAAAGTGAGTCATTCGGGTCTTAAACCTTCCACACAAGTAGTCATGATCCAGTGTGGGAAGCTGACGTGGAATCTGGGTTCCCAGCTTTATTTGGATATTTTCTTGAATTTTTTTAAAGCTTTTCACGTATCTTTTGTGGTCTAAAAATGATTTTTGAACCTTCCTACATTATATTTATTTTGAAATTTTTGGAAACTAGTTTATGAATTTTTTCGACATTATTTATAAACTAGAAACTCAATCTTAAAAATTCCGTAATTCCCTTAGGCATGGGCAAAGCCCAACTCGCCCCATCCTCTCCTCCATCAGAGGCACGCACACATGGTGTGTTCGTATTGCAAACAACAAACCGATGCCTATGCTAGAATTTCCTTTTTGAGGAGCGACCAATTCAGTTTGATAAAGAAAAGACTATGCTGAAGTTTTGAACAGGTGAAATGCTTAAACATTTGTACAATTTATTTCCATTGATTTCATACAAAACCACAAACACCTCCGAAGAACATCAAGAATGCCATGAAGCAGCGGGGGTGACCATCTTTGGCACCCTCAAAGAACGGAGTACTGCAGCGCTGCTGCTCCGGCTTGTCTTTAGACTGATTTCAATGATATCCTTCAAATACCTCTTTAAAATATTGTTTTGTATTATTTAACATAAATGCTACATTAAAAAATAAATTTGACGATACCATTGGAGTCAGCCTCGCCTGAAACGGTCAGCGGCGGCCTTCCTCGAGCTCGAGGCACTCCTGCAGCTGCGCCACCACGTCGGTCATGGTGGGCCGCTGCGCGGGCTCCCGGGCGGTGCAGTTGAGCGCGACGTCGGCAGCTTTCCACGCGGCGTTGACGTCGTAGCCATCCTGTAGGCGCGCGTCCACCACGTCCTCGATGTCCCCGCGCGCCAGGCGCTGCCGTGCCCACTGGACGATGTTGGTGGGCTCCGGGCACCGCAGGAGCGGCGGCTGCCCTGTGATCACCTCCAGCAACACGACGCCGAAGCTGTACACGTCGCTCTTCTCAGTCAACCGCAGGGCTGCCGCGTACCTGCGCATTCAGGACTCTGTAAATCCACTGCTTCCTCCGCTCTGCAATTGCGCCCCCAAGAATCAAAATGGTGGCGACGGAGAGCCCAACTGCGTGTGCACGTACTCTGGAGCAAGGTAGCCGTGTGTGCCAACCACCCTGTCCGTGGACACATGGGTGTCGTCTTCGCGGCGGAAGGGCTTGAGCAGGCCGAAGTCAGCGATCTTGGCCTCGAGATCTGCGTTCAGGAGGATGTTCGACGTCTTGACGTCCCTATGAACGAAGGCCGGGCTGCACGCCTTGTGCAGATACTCGAGCCCTGCACGCAAGATGGCATCGTCGTTGTTGAATTGTGATCTAAATTCCTATGAAGCGGTTAAGTTAGGGAGCGTTGTGGAGGTCCATCGCCGGAGGCTTGGGCCGGAGCGGAGGCACTGGCCTTTCGAGCCCACCCTAGGGTCGACTGGGGTGCGGGGGGAGGAGTCTCTGCGGTACGGATTAGGATTTGCTATATAATCATTTTGTAAACCGCCGTGAAACATATGACGTTTTGTAAACGCTCAATGAAAATAGTAAAAATTGTGGTTGGCTGGTGCCCGTGGTTTTTTTCTTCGCCTTAAAAGATTTTTCACGTTGTCTCTGTAATTGGTTTTGATATTTCTCGCTACGTTTATCTCGTGCCGATCTCTAACGGTCATCACCAATAACAGGGATCACAGTGCGAAACAGGTTCGAGAGATCAATCTGAACAGACATTTACCTTGCGCAGACTCTACTGCAATACGGAGCCTTTGTCTCCAGGTCAGAGATCCAGCGTTACGATCCTTACCTGATGCAGAGGGATCGTCAGATAAAGTAGTATCTAGAGCTTAAATTTAGGCAAGAAATTTCAAAAGCTCTCATCAGCAGATGAAATAGCATACCTCTCAGCTTGTATTCAAGGGTTCCCTCTGACATGTACTCGTAGACAAGCGCCAAATACTCTCCATCCTTGCAGTAACCGATCAAGGAGATAAGGTTTTTGTGATGGATCTTTGTTAACGTCTGAGCCTGAGACAAGAAAAAGACATACTCATATCTCCAAATCGAGCAGTTAATGTACGTCTGACATTTGACTCGGAAGTATGTACTTTTGGTGCACCAGCTGAACTTGATCAAGCCCTGTATTACCTCTGTCAGGAACTCTCTGACACCTTGATTGGAAGACTGAGCTCGTAGCTTGACTGCAACCTGGGTGCCATCCTCCAAGAAACCATCGTAGACAGACCCGAACCCTCCTCGGCCGAGGACCCGCTGGAAGTTGTTCGTGATGTCCTTGAGCTCCCTGTACGTGAACCGGCGGTTCTCCAGCTGCGTCAGGCCGTGTTCATTGCCGTTCTGTGAGCGTGGCAGCGCGCCGCTCGCCTCGTTCTGTGGCTTCACGGTGCTGTCTACTGATCGTTTGAAAGCCAAAGAACCAAGCTAGGACTTTCAGAGAATGTCACCGAGTACAAATGCACAGCCTCTGAACAATTCATATGTTGGATGCTGAAGTTTCACCTTTCTTTTTTCTTAGTAAGAAAAACAGCAGCACTACTGCTCCGACCGCCACAACTGCCACAATTGGAACAACAACATATACGGCAATGCTGTTACTTTTTGTGATTCGGCAAGAACCGCCGTTGCTGCAAAGGTTTGGATTGTCCCCATATCTGTAAAAAAAAACCATTAGCAGTTCCCAACATAAACAAGCAAATTAATACTTGGAAGTGGGAAATGATAGTGGATGAAACCTCAGCTTTAGGGAGCCATCTTGAATTCTTTTCAGAAGCCCAGAGGGAATTGATCCATTAAGCTGGTTGCCGGTCAAATCTCTTAAAAACAAATAGTACTATTGATTTCAATGTCTTCAGCGCAAACTAAAACGACATCGTGACCATGGGCTACAGTTACTTACATAACCTTCAGAGAAGGCAGTTGTGAAAGGACATCAGGAACCGAGCCAGTCAAATTATTGTGCGATAAATCCCTGAAAATGAAATTAAATGCATACAAGATATATCTCTTTCATTCAGTAAAGCCCAACGGGAAAATGGATTGGAAAACTTCATACTTACAAGGACTGGATTGTTGTGAGTTTGGAGAAGTACAATGATATAGCTCCGCTCAAGCCGCTAGATGAAAGATTTCTGTAATACATCCAACGTTTCAGAATTCAGACTTATGGTATGCTTATTGAGCCATTTTTTCACGTAAATTTGAACTCACACAGTTGTGATTCTAGGTGGACCGGAAATGTCATAGCTGCAGGTCAACCCATCCCACGCAAGTGTCTTTGGAACGCAGGGATCACCCATCCAGTTCTTCTTTAGCTGATAGTTGGCCTTGATCGCCGCAACGGCAGAAGCTGTTGGATTTTTCAGTAAAATAAAAGGACACAGAACAGCAGTGATGAGGCCATGCTCTATATATCCCTATTGTCTATTGATCTATTCATATCACTATCAACGGACTGTCAAACACCTCGTCAGTCGTGTGATCTTGTACTTACCATCCTTTGCATCCGTGCCAACGTTGGCCGTAGAGATGACGGAGAAAACCTCAACGGCGTTGATGATCGGCGGCAGCGTGGAGTTCACCGTGGCGTTCAGTGAGACGTTATACTGGTCGAAACCCTGGTGGGGATTCATGTTATAGCTGGAATCGGTGGAGAGGTAATGTGGCGTCAATAGGTACCAAGTTCCGCCATTGATCGTTAGGTTGAACTGCCGTGTTGCGTTCTTGCCTAGACTCTGCAACTCGGCGAAGTGCAAGATGGCGATGTACCTGCGTTGATGCAAAAGCAGCTTAGGAATGGAGAAGAACGAAAGAGCACATTGTTGTTCTCGTGTCAACCAATGTACGTTCGTACCCGGGAATGGGATAGACGTGGTTCGGCACGGCCTCCCATGAGAACTCGATCTTCTTGCTGGAGGCGCTGAGGGGCGTGATGGCCGTCTGCATCACGGCAGATGGCGGCGCCATGGGCAGGCTGACTACCTGCTCCGTCGTCGAGATCACCGATCAGTCCTCCGCGTCGATCCACGGGGTCCACGCGCGGTCGTACGGGTCCTCGGGGTACCTGACCACTGCCGTGATATCGGTCGGCCCGAAGTTGCGGCGGGCGAGCAAGGCCAGACCCTGGGTCGCGTTCGCTTTCGGGTACATGGCGCTCGTCAGGGGCCTCAGGTCCAGGCCGGAGATGAACGGCGTCCCCGCGCCCGTGTTCACCAGGCAGACCTGCACCGAGTCGTCAGAGACGACGGCGATGACCTCGTTGAGCACCGCGCCGTTGGCATTGGTGATGTTCACCGTTGTCCAGTAGTTGACGCCGAGGTGGAGGTCGAAGACCGGCGGCCGCGCCAGCCCGTCGTAGTCGCCGTACATGAACGTGGCGCGGAGGAGGTACTTGGAGCCCGGCATGAGGGAGCCGAGCGTGTAGCAGCTGCGCGGCGCGCCCGGGAAGCTGCGCACGTTGAGGTAGCGCTTGGACAAGGTCGGGTTGATGTAGTCGGCCGAGATGTTGTGGTTGGAGCCGGCGTCGGTGAAGCCGGCGTCCGAGACGTAGGGCAGCTTGGTGGCGCCATCGACGTAGCCGCTCTTCTCCAGGATGCCGCAGTCGATGCTTATGAACTCTGCGCCGCACGATCTTGCACGGTTACGACTTACGACGGCATGCATTGTACTCACCGGTGATCGTGATTATTAGGGGGAGCGATCGTGAGCTCACCGGTGCTATCCGGCGCGCTCTGGCCATGAACTCGAAGTACGGCGGTGGTGAGGACGAGCAGGTTCAACCACAACTGGGCCGCGCTCAGCTGTGATGTCGCCATTGCGCTACGTGCGCACATGCCACCAGCCCACCACTCAGCATCCAGCAACTAAGGAACTAGGAAGTGGACATAATGTACGTTCAGCTAGACTAACCTATTATCATAGACAACGAACAAATAGGAAAACGAAACTCAACCATTTGACTAACTAAATCAATTACATGGACCCGGCTAGGAGTTGAGTTAGTCGACGGCCTTGATGGTGGAAATGCCATGCTGACAACTTGGAGCAAGCTTTTCTTTCTTTTTTTTAATTTATTCTTATTATAGTAAATCTTTTGAGAGGAGAAAGTAAATAGAAAGGCTTGTACTAGATAATTGGAATTAAGAAATGGGGATAAAAGAACAGAAAAGGAAATAATAATCAACCACTCCCTCTGTTCATAAATGTATGACACGGTTGTTTTGCTCCCTTACAATTTAACACATGTCTTATTGTAAAAATATATTGAAACATCTAAAAATACAATTTATACTCAAACTAGCTTTCATGATAAAACAAACCACAACAAGATAAATTGATAGCTAATGATTTTTTAATAAGATGAATGATGAAAGCTGTGAAAAAAATCGAGCACATCATATACGTATGAATGAGGGAGTACTAACACGAAGGAAAATAGCTTATTAGGGCCATCTATCAGGTTCCTAGGTAGCCGGCTAGGCCAGATAATTCTCTCTTGAAATAGTATATCTTGTACATTATTCTGACTTAGGCTATTCATAGTTCATACTATACTAGAGGTAAACTTAGAAAAACTAAACCCGATCAACACATAGGATGGGCGGGGGCCATGTTTTTGAAATAAAACCCAACTCAACCTAAAAAAACCACTTAAAGCCAAAAACGCTGATCCAACGTTTCCGTAGGGAGGATGTGGGCTAGCCCAACTCAACGCAGTGCTAGACGTAGGTTGTTATGAACAACCCGCGTTGCGCGTTCGTTCCTTCATCTGACCCGACTTTTGAATACATCTACCCAACAAGGCAACATGGTTAGTGATATTCTTAGTTTAGGTAACTCGATGTGATTGTTAGCTAGAAAAGCTTGGTGGGTCCACTTTTGAACGTCACCATACTTTGAAAATCATTTTTGGAAAAAGTTTCGAGATGGTCTTGTGGGTAATTAGGCTTTTTTCCTTCCTAGCGCATACTTCGGTATGGTGCATTGTTATAGCTGGTTGTCCAACTCTGATTTTTGTCAATACTAGCGTAGATGTACGTGCAACACGCACGTGTTATGAGATGATCCGTCAGGCTTTAGAAATGAGGAATTAAAAGGAAGGATACCTGCTTGGTGACATCCTTCCTTTCTTATTAATTCAAAAACGAGGGAAGTATCTGGTGGGTACGAGTACAAAATAAGGTGAAAAAATAGAGAAAAAGTGGATGTGATATTTTGCATCTATGGGTTTTGAGCCTTTCCACCCATTTTCAACCTTTTTCCAAAATGCGCAGTGGAGCTAGCGTGGGGGGTATACCTTGACTTTTTTTAGGTAAAAAAGGTTTTTAGAAAACGTACTGTAGATAGATACAAAGATACATAGCTCTCGTGTTAAAAAAAATTCAGAGACATATTTGTAGAAAACACTTTGAGTAAAAGGGAACACGTCGTGCTCCCATGTCCCAACAAGGCATTTGACCTGCTCTCGCAATAGTCAACCCTCCGTCGTGTGAATGTGTGATCCACTACGACGAACAACCATCCTATAAAAAACAGTATCATGTGTCAGGTGCCACTGTAGCAAACATTTAGAGATGTTGCCACTGCATAGAGTTGATGTTACTGGAGAATATATATAGATATGTAAAACATTATTTAAATAAAGTGTAGTTTAAAATGTAAACGGTGAAATACACGGTCGGATGACGAGAGCTTAGCCCACTTTGTATGCTAGAGACGGCGTCGTCAACGCCTTGCAGTTGCAGCGAATTGAAACAGCTACGGAACTGAGCCGGATAGCTGCGCTGACGTGGTTAATCATAGTGGCTTTCATGTAATCAGTTTGCACATGTAAGAGAGAATTTTTAAGACCGGCCTTTGAAAAAATTGAAACTTTGTTTAATGTCAGCTCCCTCTTTCCTAAACAAAATAATAAAATTCTAGTTTTTCTTTGAACAAACTATTTTTAAATTTAATTAGGTTTATCAAAATATAAGTATGGTTTTGCTTTGCAAAAAACTATTTCTAAATTTAATTAGGTTTATCGAGAAGCACAACAATATTTATGACATTAAATAGATATACTATTAAAATATATTTAAGGATGAATTCAATAATATTTATTTGATACTATACATATTGACACTTTTAATATAAATTTACGTGAAATTTAAATAGTTTGACTTATAAAAAGTTAGAACTGTTTTGAGACTGATAGAGTAGAATAGAAGCCGCTATATGATGCTCCAATCGTCGCTGCTTGCATGTGCCATGGAGCAATCTACGCCGACAACAATGGCATCGTCAAGGTCGCTGCTGCTGCTGCTCCTCTGCCTCGCGGTCGCCGCCTCCACCGGCGTCCTGCAAGCTCGTGCACTGCCTAACAGCATCGGTATGCTCAAAACCTCAGCCTTTTCCTCTGATCCTACTCCATGATGAACGGCGTCACAGCAAGATGCAATGCCCCCATCAACGGTTGACGAACTGGTGCCGTGTGCCTGCGTGCGGCTCAGGTTTCATCAGCATAGACTGTGGCCTGCCCGGGACGGCGAGCTACGTTGATGACACCACCAATCTGTCCTACGTCCCGGACGCCGCCTTCATCGACTCCGGCACGAACCGCAACATCTCCGGCGAGTTCATCACGCCGACGCTGTCCAGGCGCTACCACAACGTGCGCAGCTTCCCCGACGGCGTGCGCAACCGCTACACGCTCCGCTCCATTGTCGCGGGCCGGGCTCAAGTACCTCCTCCGCGCCACCTTCAAGTACGGCAACTACGACGGCCTCGGCCGGCCGCCCATCTTCGACCTCTACGCCGGCGTCAACTTCTGGACGATGGTCAACACCACGGACGCCGACGCCGCCGTGGTCGTGGAGGCCATTGTCATCGTGTCGGACGACTTTGTGCAGATCTGCCTGGTCAGCACCGGCTCCGGGACGCCCTTCTTCTCCGGGCTGGACTTGAGGCCGCTCAAGACCTCGCTCTACCCGCAGGCGAACGCGACGCGGGGCCTCGTCCTCCTCGGCAGGATGAACTTCGGCCCGACCGATGCCAGTGCGATCGTCAGGTACCCTGATGATCCGCACGACCGAGTCTGGATACCTTGGGTCGACACCGCGGCCTGGAACTCTGTGTCGACGACGGAGAGGGTGCAGCCGATGGACGCAGACAGCGATCTGTTCGAGGTGCCGAGCAAGGTGATGCAGACGGCGATCACGCCGCGGAACGTGTCCAAGAACATCGAGTTCTCCTGGGACGCCGAGCCGCAGCCCAAGGACCCGACGCCGGGGTACGTCGCCAACATGCACTTCGTCGAGCTGTAGCGCCTGCCTGGCAACGCCGTGCGCGAGTTCTACATCAAACACAACGGAAGGCAGTGGTGTCCGGATGCCATCACGCCAATGTACCTCTACGGGGGCAACTAATTGGCGAACGCTCCCTGGATTCCAGCCCAGCGAGTGATGCCATCCCCACGTGCGGATGTCCCGCGCCCCGCGCCCGGCCCGAGCATCCCTCGTCCCTGCATGCGCGCGCAAAAAAAGAGCCAAAACGCCCATGATTGGGGTTCGAACCTCTCAGGCATTGGAAGGTCACTATTTACCACCGCACCATTTGTTTCGTTTGCATGTGTGAGTGTAAACGTTGTTCTATTTGAACGTTTGATACGGCTTGTGACGTTTTTTTCTCTTTTCTTTATTATATGCTTATTTTTCAAATTTCTAATTTTTGATAATTGTAAATTTATGTAATAACTTTAGCATAAATTATGTTAGCATAATTTTATGCTAACATAATTGTAAATTATCATAACTTTAGCATAACTCTCCTAAGAATAAATTATGTTAGTATAATTTTATATCATACCGTTATGATAAATTATGTTAGCATAATTTTATGCTAATAAATTATACCAATAAACCATGTTATATCATACAATTATGATAAATTATGCTAGCATAAATTAGGTTAGTATATTTTTACCATAAAGTTATGATAAAAAACTTACATCGTAAAGTTATTATAATAAACATAAATTATGTTAGCATAACTTTATGTCATACAATTATGATAAATTATAATAACATAAATTGAATAAAAATTAAATCATAATTTTTTGATGTAATTTTAAATATATGCGGAATGAAAAGTTAGGATCATAACTTCGTCCTAACTTACGATCATAAGTTATATCAAATAAGTTATCAATATAACTTATAGCATATGGAGAAGAGAATATGAAAAAATATGAAAAGAAGAGAGAAAAGAGAAAAAAGAAAAAAGATAACGCAGAAAAAGTAAACAACAAACGGAAAAAAAAAAGAAATACAACCCACGCCATCTCACCTGTGGGCTTGGCCCGCCTTTCCTTCTACGCAGCGCTCCTTCCCCGGCCACGTGACGTGGGCGACACGGCCGGTCGCTCGCTCGGTCCGCCCAGAGCGAGCGGTCACGGAAAAGACATTCGGGTACCTCTACTCCGACGCCACCTACAACAGGGACCCTTCCCGGGGCTCCCCCCACTACAACAATCTCCATCAACGCCACCGCAGACTCCACGCTGCCGCCGATGATCAACGCCGTCGAGGTCGTCTCCGTCATCTCCACCACCAATAACGTTGGCACCGACTCCCAGGACGGTGCGTGAAGACAATATAATACGTGCATGAAGACATATATACAGACGTATGTATAAGCGGCCTGAAAACTAACTTGGGGGCAATCAGCAGTATCTGACATCACGGCGATCAAAGCCAAGTATGGGGTGGTGAAGAACTGGATGGGTGACCCGTGCGTACCCAAGACTCTAGCGTGGGATGGGTTGACATGCAGTTATGCCATTTCCAGTCATCCAAGAATCACCGGCGTGTAAGTAGCTTAAATTTGTATGACATAATACTAACTTAATTATGCTATCTAGTTCATCAATATGGCTTCTGCATCGGCTAGCAAATTTAAGACAAATAAGTGTTAAAAATTCATCGATAGATTTAGGACCGCATAGCTAATAATAAAAGTAAGTGCTTATGTGTTAGCCCTATATAATCTATTCATATTCTATCATGTTAATTATATAGATAATCTATATATTTTATCACACTGTACTCTTTGTGCACCTCCATGTGAGTTTGACAAGTGGTTACTTAAACTATTAGCTAGGGCATGTACAATGCAATGGTGCCTATAGAGATGCTTAATGAGCGAGAAACACAAAGCATCTGCTTAAGCTTTTCTTACCTACAATGGACACGGTGCTTAGCTAGCCTGGACATGGCCGTTGCATGGCATCTGTGGAGGCTCCGACGAACACAAACGGATGGTAAGCATCGAGGCCAAAGTTAGCAGCAGGGCCCTCCCCTAAGCACTGCTGCATCTGTGTTCACAAAAAAAACCCCGATTTTCTTTCATAAGCATCGATGGTAAGCACTGCATTGTATGTGCCCTTAGCTTGAACTATGTGTTTGATGCAGAAAATAGATCATATAAATCATACGATGCATATCTTGCATGTGCACGACCTTGAATAAGTTTTCGGGCATTAGCAATGGAAAATCTTACTATTACTCCATGTTAATTTTTACCGGACGAGCTAGAAAAAAGATAAATAACAAAAAATCTCACAAAAACTAAAAACATCTGGCCGTCCATCGTGTAACTTTAATAATAGTAGCTATTAGATCTATTGTATTTTCTAAAAAAAAATCATCATGCCATTATGAAAGATGGAATAAAATAATCCTCCGAATTTGTAACAAAATTACCCGTTATATCATTATAAAATACGAACTAAAATAACCCTCTAAATTTTTATAAAAATTACCCACTATGCCATTATAAAATATAAATTAAATAACTCCCTAAATTTACATATAAATTACTCACCATGCCATTATAAAAGATGAATTAAAATATGCCCTAAATCTACAAATAAATTGCCCACGATGCCCTTACAGAAGATGAATTAAATAATCTCCGCTAATACTACTAATGATTAAATATATATCTCCTAACCCTTGCGAGAGCACAGGTTGATGGACTAGTGCAGAAAAATAGAAGCATATATCGAAGTGCTTTGAGATATATTTTGAGATGAAATATACATGTAATTTGGATGCAAAGGCAGATGGCTACTTTCGGTTATTTTTAGTAAAGGAAGAAATGATAAGTTATTTATATGTAAAATTAAGGGAATAATTAAAATTATTTTTCATAATGGCAAGGGAAAGTGTTGTTTTTAGTTTAGGGAAAACTGGAAAAGTAAAATTTACACCCATCAATTAGCATGTTACTCTGCTTTACAATCCTATTCCATAAAAATGGACAACCAGTGAAAAAATGTGGACCCTTTGGTGGTTTCGATTAAAGGTGGTTATTTATTTATTGAAATTATAAAGTCTACTTAATCTTTAAACATCTATAATTAATTTATTTTAATAGAAATATGAAATTTGTACTAAATCTTTCTAGAACCGCAACCTAGTTGTTGGTGATCTATTTGGAGTTATTGGAACTTATTTATTCATATACCTATTGTTTTATTGCTTCAAATGAAAATATAGAAACATGAACATACAAATTCCAATAACCCCACACAAATGACAATTAGGTTATATTTTTTATTAAAAAAAGGGTACAAGTTTCATATTTTTTCAATTTAAAATAACTATTTATGAATCTATGAGATTAAAGAGTATTTTATTATTTAAAAGAAATAGAAAACCACCTTTGAAACTGGCGCATTTATCTGATTTCAACTGTTAGAGTGTGTTTGTTGTTTGTTTTTGTTCAATAGAGTTGAAAATTTGACCATCATGCTAGATGGAGGATGTAATTGGAATTTTCATTAGATTATTCTAACGATAAAGGAGATGGGTAATTTAGATGTCAAGTTAGGGGTTACATTAGATTTTAATGGCATATGTGAGTAATCCAGATGAAGAGATTACGGGTTAATTATGTACTGTATAGGAGTGATGAAGGAGAGAGAAAGCTACACTAGTTCTTTATTGTGCAATGGGTAGTGATTTTAGGTTCTCAATTGGAGACCACAATTTTTTATATCTCCTCTATGACACGCCCACATGACCAATATTTTTAAATGGACCTCACATTTGTCTCTCCACTTACTGTTAAAGATAGCCTAACATAGTGAGAGTGCATTTGTGGTGAACTTACGAGCATCGGTGTCTACATACACTGAAATTTGAAAAGAAAAGCTCGCTAAGAAAAGAAAGCTACGCTATTGTTGGACAACTGAACTAGTGGGGATTCATATTTTGCAGAAACCTGTCCTACAGTGGCCTCAGCGGTGATATATCGTCTTCTTTTGCAAATCTCAAGGCCGTTCAATACATGTAAGTGTGGAGAACTGTACTACTGGAGACCTTCATCTAATTTAAACTCGTCGGGATATGATCTCTGAGGCAAGTAACACGTGTCGTCTTGCAGGGATCTGTCACACAACAACTTGAGGGGATCAATTCCTGACTCTCTTTCACAATTATCTTCACTGACAGTTCTGTAAGTCTGCTGATAACTTGCCAAAATCTGACTTCCCTAGGCATCACTTGAACTCACATCAGTAGCACTTGGTAGAGATTTTACAGGCAACAAGCTCGGTGGATCAATTCCCTCAGGACTTCTCAAAAGAATTCAAGATGGCTCCCTAAACCTAAGGTCCACTCCCTGATTCTCTACCCAATTAGTTCTACCAAACATGGTATCGGATGACTGCTTGACAGTTTGATTGAATTAGTACCATATCTAATATTCATCTCATTTTTTCTGTTTGTAGATATGGAAACAACCCAGATCTCTGCACCAACGGCAAATCATGTCAGACAACGAAAAGGAAGAGCAACAAGTGGCCATCTACGTTGCCGTTCCCATAGTCCTGGTCGTGGCGACAGTATCAGCGGTAGTGCTGTGCTTCTGCTTCTGTAAACGAAAACGACAAGGTGAGTAGGTGACACATCAACTGTACTACTAATTGCTCTAGGCTATATTTCCCCATCCTTAACACGATTCTGCTGTCACTCATAAACAAGGAACCACGAACAACTTAGTGAAGCCTCTGCCTCCTGATGGGAAGCTGATGAGTGATATGCTGTGTCAACAGGTAGCTCGTACCCGGTGTTTGGACGCGAAAAAATATAATGTGCGTGGCGTGCCAGTTTACTGAAATAGACAAAATAAATAAAACACAAAGAGACGGGAAACATGTATTTTATTACTCATCAGGAATAACACAAAATACAAGTCACATTAAGGTGCACTCCGTGATCCGCCGATGGCGGCGATCTGCCTTGGGCGATGTGTTCTGCTGGGTTTCCGAGGTCTCGGAAGGCTCCCGGTTAATTACCCTCGCAAGTTAAATTTGCTGAGGCACCTCCGATTAAGCTGCTGTGGTCGTCGTCTTCGGTCTTCGCTTAACTTCTCCTTGCATGTGACGGTGTTGGTGTAGAGATGGGCGTATCGGCGTCATCCATGGCCTCATTGGTGTCCATGAGCCGGTGTAGCCCCGCGTCGTCCGCCTCCATGAACCGGTGTAGCCCCGTGTCGTCCGTCGGTGTCGAACAACGCGTAGTAGATGTAGTGGTAGTAGATCAACATACAGGTTGGTGTAGCTGGACTGGATCGGACGCGTCACAACAGCGTCATCATCATCGGTGAAGTTGGGATTAATAGCGTTGAACACAGTAGAGGGGGAGAGGCGGCGCCACCAACACGGCGTGGCACCTATTGCTTCTGTAGATCACGCACGGCTCTGCATGGCCATGCATGCACATCTGTAGATGCGCCACTAAGTGACTTTGCGAGTGGCTGCAGGGAGTATCTGGACGTGCGTACAGGTCCATGCCCATATTAGCTTCTTCAAGAATGTGATCATACATATGGCGTATGTACACGGCATCACGGCGCGCTCCTCCTGCGCTGCCTGCACCGATACCGGCGTGCTGGCGACTGCGGCCCCGGTGTGGCCGTTCGACGGCTACCCGTCCGGTGCCACTGCTCCGTGGCGACGCACCCAGCGATCGCCATTCCTCCTTGCGCGTGCGTCTACTTCGCTCCGCGACGACGCGCACAGCGACCGCCACTCTCCTTGCGTATGCATCTGCTGAGGAACCGGCCAACAACAAACAAGATTAACAAAGCTGCTCACCCATGGAGTCCTAGCGGCAGATCGTTCGGTCAGTTGACGGCGCGGCGCAGGTGTTGGACGATGTGGGCGCCCGGCGGGAAACTCCTTGGCCAGATGACGCCCACGGTTGGCAGAATTTGCAGATGGCCGGCGGCGTTCGTCTTCCCAGCAAGGAGATGCAGGCGCAGGCTGCGATCGGCAGCGCCGGGGTCTCCTGCAGGTCGTCGAGAGGTTCAGCCCGTGTCGCTGTTGTGCGTGTCCGGCGTTCAGAGATGGGGGAGCTTCGTCTAGGGCCGTCGACCCAATCCCGTGCGCCGGCTCCCGGAGGCCTCCGGCGTCGGCGTCGGCCTGCGCCTGCAGATCGCTCGGGCTCGGGGGCGCCTGTGCCCGGCTGCCCGCTCGCGTCTGGGCGACGGGAATCGTTGCTGGCCGTCGCGACGTGCTGATGGATGGAGTGCTTCGTCCACCCAATGGAGGCTCCTCCCCGGCGCACGTAGGTGCTGCCGGCGGCCGCGCCGGACGCGCAGGCCCGGGCTCTCCAGATCAGAGCCCTTGTGCTGTGGGGTAGGCTCTGCTTATATAGGCGTGTGAGGTCGCGGGTGCTGGCGACGCCGAGTTGGTTCGCCGATCCGCGTCGTCCGGGATAAGCACCCGGGACTGTTGCGGCTGATCATATCCGATGGGAAGCGATGAGAACGTCCCGCATGATCCGCGTAGGCTGCGTCCGACGCTTGGACGCTGAGCCGCGGGCCTCCTCGTACTCGACTATCGGCCAGCCGTGCCTCTGGAAACTTCCTCTCCGCCTGTCATCGCTTAGACGAGCCTGACGAGGATTTACGCGCCCTGGTTCGTGCAGCCGGGTGCATGTACATGTATGGGCGTCCGCTTGCTTCCTGCCTCGCCTGGCCACATGCATGGAGGTGCATGCATGTGCATTATTATCCTTCACGTAGCTCCTTGATTAGGCTGCATGCAAGCGCTGCATGCATGTGCATTTCTCGTCACGTACAAGGCCGAATATTATATTGTACAAAATATTGTCAAACACCCGGAGAGCTTGCTGCAGCTTGAGAACCGCCGGTTCACGTACAAGGAGCTGGAGATGATCACGAGAAACTTCCAGAGAGTGCTCGGCCGTGGAGGCTTCGGCTACGTCTATGAAGGCGTCTTGGACGATGGCACGCAGGTGGCTGTCAAGCTCCGGTCAGATTCTTCCAACCAGGGCGTCAAGGAGTTTCTGGCTGAGGTATATATTGGATTTCTTCAGAACCAATCCACGTTTCCAGGTACATAGAGAGGTTGGCAACATGGAACTTTCCTAGCCGTGATCATCTTTCTTTTCTTTGCAGGCCCAGACCATGACAAGGATTCATCACAAAAATCTCGTGTGTATGGTTGGTTACTGCAAGGATGGGAACTACATGGCAATTGTCTACGAGTACATGTCTGAAGGAACCCTGAAAGAGCACATTTCAGGTATGTAAAGTTGTCCAGAGGTTTTGAACTTCACAAAGTTCAAACTGCCAAATCGCTGACCCCAATTGCAGGAAATGGCCGCAGCACAGGAGGATACTTGAGCTGGAGACAGAGGCTCAGAATTGCAGTGGAGTCGGCTCAAGGTATCCGCAACATGGGGATCGGAGTTTGTTATTGAAGTTTTGATTCTGCTAGAATCATGAACACCGAAGCGCATGCAGGGCTGGAGTATCTGCACCAGGGGTGCAGCCCTCTTATTCACAGGGATGTGAAGGCGGCCAACATCCTACTGAATGCAAAATTAGAGGCCAAGATTGCCGATTTTGGCTTGACCAAGGTCTATCGCGACAACGACGATCATATATCCACGAACACGCTAGTCGGTACACTTGGATACCTTGATCCAGAGTATGACAATGCCATTGCTCCACCAAATCCCAAAATATAAGGAGAACATTTCCCTTTACTGACATGCATATGCATGCAACTCAAACGTGCAGGTACCATGCGACGATGCAGCCGACGACCAAGAGCGACGTGTACAGCTTTGGCGTGGTGCTGCAGGAGCTGGTCACTGGGAGGCCGGCCATCCTGCGTGACCCGGCGCCGGCGAGCATCATCCAGTGGGCTCAGCAACGCCTAGCGCTGGGCAACATCGAGGGCGTCGTGGACCCAGGCATGCGCGGCGACCACGACGTCAACAGCGTGGGGAAGGCCGCGGACATCGCTCTCAAATGCACCGCGCAGGCCTCGGCGCAGCGTCCCACCATGACCGACGTGGTGGCGCAGCTCTAAGAGTGCCTCGAGCTCGAGGAGGCGTGCCCCGGCAGTGGCGACGTGAACGGCGGCTGCTACACCGGCGGTAGCAACAGCGACCCGTACTCCAGTTACAACGCGTGCGATGCTGATGGCCAGTCCACTGACGACATGAGCCAAACCAGCACCGGGTTTGAGATGGAGCACATTTTTGGGAGGGTGCCAACAATGCCCACGGGTCCTGATGTACGGTAAAAAGACTTCAATTTGTTTTTTGCTTTTTTTTTTGAAAGACCACGGTAAAGACTTTGTTGCTGGCCGTCTGGCCCGAATGCCGCTGTCTTGTCTTTATTTAGCTTCACGGAATCTTTGCGAGCTTTCTAACGACATATGTCAAGTAGTAAGAGCATATGCACAAATCATGGAGTCCTTGTCGAGGCGACCCTGCACATGGTCTATCAGCAACAGAGTTGTAGAGTTCATTGCGTACTACTCTACGATAGAGCACGTCTTGGGGGAAGCGCACTGCCACAACCGCGCTTCATTCACACGAGTCGTCATGTTCTGAGGGCTCTCCCACGCCCTACCGGGACGCCTTGCTCGGTGCGCCTGCCGCCAACGTGGCCATGGGGCCTATTGTAGGCCTGGCGCGCTCGGGTTCTGATCGAGGAGGGGAGTGACGCGGTGCCTACGTTCATCTTCGTCTCGTACCTTCTGCGTTGCGCCGCTCGAGATTCTCATCTCCCGACGGGGAGGGCTGGCGGCGGGTTCTGCCTCATGAGCACCGCCACGGGAGCGATGCCGAGGGCGGTGCGGACGCTGGCGCCAGAGTTGGCCGGACTGCGCCCAAGCTGCCGGCGGAGCTCATGGGGAGATGCCTTAATTGCCTCGACGCTGCCTTCGTTGCCATGGCTTCCGCCATCTGGCGTGGGACTGCAAGAGGCCAAGAGCCAGAGCCGCTGCCGAAGGGCCGGACGCGCAGGAGAGGTCCATGAGGACCAGGAGAACCAGCCTGTCTTCCACCAGTCGCTTGCCGCTGTAGAGACCGTTGCCGCAGTCCTCTCCGGACTCGCTGGCACGGGGTTGTGACATGGAGCAGCTGCCCTGGGCCGAGGGCGTCGCAGGCAGCGCCAACCCCTGCCCGCTCGAGGGCGCGGGACCTCGCATCCATGGGTTTGCTTGCTCTCGTGGCGTTGCCGACGGCTCCATTGGCGGAGTGCCCTCCGGCGGCGCCAGGCCGAGTCGTGGTGGGCCCAATGATGTTGGGGAGGCTGGTCACGTGACGGGCGCTGTTGGAGCGGGGCGTCGCGAGCCTGAGGGTGACACGGCGCCAGTCGGTGCGGAATCAAAGGCTGCTGCCTCCCCGGGCCATGAGCAGGGGTCCTCCTCTTTCTCGTGCTCCGCGGAGGATGGGATGCTGAGCCTGGTTACCGCAAATGGCTACGAGACATCGCGGCTCCCCGGTCAGTGGGATGACCCTTTGCGGCCTTCGCTCGGGCTGTCGCAGCGAGAGCCTGGCTAGTGCCTATCACCTCGGAGAGCGGCAGGCATGGCCTCTGCGGCAACACGGCCAGAGGGCAGTGGCATTTATCCGGGCTCGGATGGAGACGCGGCCCATTCCATTGGTGCCCCCGCCGGTGAGGCCGAGGGGGCCCAGGCGCCTGCCGTAGTCCGTGATGACTGCGGCACAGCGGGGTCCCTGCCGCCTTCGCCGAGGGGTCGGGGTTGCCGCATAGATGCTGGAGGTTTGCTTCGTAGTGGCTGGCCGAGGCGCCAGTCTCCAAACGAGGCAAGACCATTCTCATGGGTGCTGGGGCCGAACCGCTTGGACAGCAGATGGGTGCGGGGTCGGAAGCTGTTGGCCACAGCGTGCTCTCCGGCAGAGGACCATGCGCCGCGACTTGGACAATCTGAGGTCGTTCTCGCACTTGGTGAGTGGGGCCCGAGCTTGGAGGTAGCTATAGGGGGTGTTTGGCAGCCGCGCTACGCCCGCAGCTTGGCCATGGTAGGCCGAGGCCCGTGTTTGGGCGAGCGGGCCAGCCACCCAGCCAGGCTCCGCGGAGTTATCTGGAGCTCGGGAGGGTGGCTCCGTGGGGATCTCCAATTTGGCCGTTCAATCATGGCCCGGCCTCCTGTGACCCCGCTGCGCTCCGCTTGGCTCTCTTCCTCACCCGATGCGTCGTCCGCCTTGACTCCCCTATCTCCCTCTGTCGTCGCTCGCTGTTGTTCTTCATCCCCGTCCGCGCGCGGCGCCCTGAGCTCGCCCCGCTGCCGTCCTGAGCTCGGCCCTCCGCCGGCGCTCCTCGCCTACTGCGCCGCCTCTCCGTCGGCGCTCCTCGCCCGCCGACGCGGGCTCGCCTCGCCGCAGAGCTCCTCTCCCGCCGTCCTCCTCGCGGGCCGCGCCAGTAGCCCCTGGACCCGCCAGGAGGAGCACGTCGCTAGCCAGATCTGGTGGAGGGGGGTGCTCCATCTGCTCCCGCGCATGGTTGCGGTTGGCGGCGTCGATCTAGGCGAGGAGTACTTCTGGGAGGTCGGGAGTGGGGCAGGGGACGAGGAAGAGGATGCCTTGGCGGAGATCCTTTCGAAGCCAGAGGAGAGCATGGAGGAGGAGGCAGAGGCCTCGGCCTGGAGCGCGGCGAGGGAGCGCGCGGAGGGGAAGGAGAGGGGCGGCGGGTGACACGCCGGCGCCGGAAAGGAAGAAGAGGGCAGCGGGCGACGCACTGCCGGCGGAGGGGAAGGAGAGGAAGGCGGGATTGGAGCACAGGTGCGGAGAGCAACCAAACACAGGCTAATTTTGTACACTTCTCTAGCCATGGATAACCAAACACAATCCAACCTTATACAAAACCAACTATAGCCGGACCATATTGAGCCCGGCCTACGGGGGCTGGCTAGGCTACACCGGGCCAGCTGCCAAACAGACCCATAGATGTCCAAATGGGCCGTGCCAAGCGGGCGGCCAGTGACACGGCACGAATTTGGCCCGGTACCAGCACGGCACGGCCCAATAGGCAACGTGCCCGTGCCGGCCCGGCACGACGGCCGTGCCGTGCTTGGGCCGAGGTGAAGGCCCGTCGTGCTTGGCACGGCCTGGCCGGTTAAAAAGGGAGGCACAGCGGCGGCCCGTATATAAGCTAAGATCTCCTCATTGTAAACCCTAATCCTCTGCTCTCTCAGTCTCTCCCACTCCCCGCCGCCGCCCCCGAGGCCCCAACTCCTGACCCCGCGTGCGACTCCAGCGTTCCGACCCCGCGTGCGACTCTAACCCTGACCCCGACTACGGTGGCGCGATTGCCGTCCTCCCTCTCCGGCTCTCCGTCTTCTTCGACGGCGCTCCCTCTTCTCTGACTCACCGACTTCCTTGGCGGCGCCCTTCCTTCTCTGGATCTGCTTCTTCTCGGCGGTGCCCCGTCTTCTCCAGCTCTTCAGCTTCCCCAGCGGCGCCCCTAGCCCCTCCCTCTCCACCTCTTGGCAGCTACGGCGGAGCGGCGCCGGACTAGCACGGCACGGCACGGCGGGCCTCTCGGGCCACCGTGCCGGCACGGCACGAAGAACACCTTGCCGTGCCGTGCCTGGGCCACGGGGTCGGCACGTCGTGCTGGCACGGCACGGCACGCTGGTGTCACCGTGCCGTGCCAAAGCCGTGCACTTGCCGGGTGCCCCGTTTGGACATCTATAGAGGTAGCATGTGGTCCTGACGAGGCTACTGCAGAGCCAGACGACCCTCCTGCTGGCACCTCAGACGTTCTCTGATTGGTCGCTTTCCCGTCTGATTGAGGAGTTTGTGGCTCGAGCTCAGACACCCCTTTGCACCGTTCAGGGTTCTCCTAGGGTGCGGGTGTCTAAGGACGTCACCCAGGGGGAGAACTTGCGCCGCAACACTCTCCTAGCGGCCAAGAGTAAGTTTAGAGCCACCAACGCCGAGGTGCAGGCGAGGAACATTTTGCTAAAACAGCTTGGTGATAACTCGTCTCATGTGCTTTCTGGTCAGGCTGCTTTAGCTGCATGCCATGCAAAATTTGGTGAGTTAATTTTCGATGTGATTTAATCCTTTGTCGTTGGTTGGACCTCGGTGTCCGGTTGGTGTTTGGTGTCGCATGAGTGTACGTTTAGTGGTGTCTTGTACTCCTGTGTGGTGTGCGTGGTCGGTAAGCCTTAGCTGCGTTCTTGTTGTATTTTGGGTGCTAAAAAACGATAGAGCACGTCTCCGCTCTCCATCCTAGGTCGTTTGAAAAATTGAAGAATTTGTTTTTAAAATTCTAAATTATCTGAAATGAAAACAAAAATAAACTTCAAAGTTTTAGGTCTCATCAAGCTTCAAATTTCAATATATCCTATATTTCTGCAAACGGTAGCTAATTCAATTCGGCTGTAAAAAAATAGTGAGTTCGCAGATAGAAATTGTTTTGCAAGTAGTGGAAACTCCCCCCCCCCCCCCCGCCCCCCCCCCCAATTACATCCAAAGATTTAAATATTTTTAAATGGGACGTATGTACTGACTGTTAAGTACATCGATGTCGAGCTGTTGAAAGGAGAAAAGGAAAACATAAAACTGGACATACTTTAGATCTCTGAACATTTATACATATAGGCTTACTTGACCGCGTCGTTAAAAGCTCGAGAAGATATCTTGAAACAAAAAGCAAATACGAGGCAGCGGCACAACGGCATTTCGGATAAGACTTGCAACAAAGTTCAGGTTTGGAGTACGGGAAAATTATTTCTATTTCCGTACAATTGAACTGATTTCTATAAAATTCTTACACGATTTCTATGAAATTTTTGTATTTGAAACGGGTCCTCACAATACTAGCAGATCCCTTCGCTTATTATTTGGTTGGAGCAACGCATAATGCATCACGCTGTGAGTGGATGCCGGCCTGTAGAATCTTGTTCCCCCTCGTCTCGCTGCGTTATCTGATCCCGCAAGCTACTACGACGATCCGGCCGTGAACCAAACTAATCGCGTTTTTCCTTCCACCGGAAGAAATGACGGCGTGAGTGCATTCCATTCCCGTCGCTGCTCCGGTGACTGAACCAAACAACACCTAAAACTGTGCAGCAGGGGTGAAGGACCCCTTAGCATTGTTGGCACCCTCCCAAAATTGTGCTCCACCACAAAGTCGGTGTTGGTCTGGCTCACGTCAGTTAGGGATGGGCAATCTGTTTAAACCGACCATTCCGTTGGGTTTAGGGAAGGATGGAAACCGATTGGTGACTGAGAAATAGAGAAACCAACGGTTTCGGTTTGTTCGGTTTGGAGTTCGGTTTCCACCGAGGTTTGGATCGTCGTACCTGCTCGCTCACGTGGCCGTTGTTCGAACTCTGCCTGGCGCATGGCCTCGCCGCGCCGCCGCCAATGGCACAGTCGTGTAGGCTGAGCGCAGTGCTGCACCCGCAGCCACACTCATCAGGATCTGACGCCTTGCGGCCAGGCTCGCCGGGCCCCCGCGGCCACATTTGCCGCCGTGGCCTTGCTGGCCGGGGGCAACGAGCCAAGCTCGTCGGGCCATGGGTGCCTTGGCACGCCCTGCGCGTCCGCTTTCTGCTGCTGCAAGCTGTGCTCCCCAGGCGTTGCGCCGCCCCATCGGGCCAAGATCGAACAACAGATCAGATTCGGTGGGCGTTCGACTTTTGAGTTTATACGAAGGAACAACCGATACCGAAGCCGATCCCCGAACTACGGGAAAACAACAACCGAGGCCGAACCGAACAACCGAAGAAACCGCGATTTCGGTTCGGTTCAGTTTGGTTCGGTTCGGTTTTTGGCTCCAAAGTGCCCAGCCTCAACGTCAGTGGACGACGGGCCATCAACGGCGTACGCATTGTTGTAACCGGAGTATGGGTTGCTGGCCCAATTGTGCGTGGTCTCATGTGTTGCCAAAATA
Source organism: Paspalum vaginatum (assembly GCA_030272315.1). Lineage (NCBI taxonomy): Eukaryota > Viridiplantae > Streptophyta > Magnoliopsida > Poales > Poaceae > Paspalum > Paspalum vaginatum. The sequence goes on along the minus strand of CM059020.1, from coordinate 43,432,987 downwards.
TCATCTCTAGACATGTATTGGATTAAACCGGTGTAAACAAATAATGTGGTTGTATTATAACAATTGGTAGATTATGATATTATAAATCTGTGATTTAGAAAAACAATGCTCTGGTCATATTTATCTTCATTTCCTTCTATTTGTGATAGTATTAGGCAGGGGCGGACCCAAGGCCCGGCCACCCTGGGCCATTAGCTTAGATGTTAATTCTATCAAAATTTAATGGTATTTTGTCATGGATAGCAGCATCCATGAAGCTATGAAGTGAGGGTGCCCAGGTTCCTAGAAACCGCTGGGTCCGCCACTAGTATTAGGCATTTTTAAGGCTTGATTCATTCCACGTGCTTAGATAAGTCCCTGTCCAATGTATCATGTCATGCTCTTCAAAACTGCCATATCATATGGAGGTAGATAGGTAGAATAATATAACCTTTTTTTATAACACACATACTCACGTTAACAAACACTTAAACAAATATTCCGATCACATGCTCATCACGCCACATTCAAAGAAAAAAAAGACAATGCAGTCATGCTAACAAAAATTCAAGAGATAACATGTTCTTAGATAAAGAAAAAGTTCCGGTCAATGACCGCACAGAACCAACTCTTTACAAGTTTATCGGCTCATCTGCTGAACCACAAATAAACAGAAACAAGTACCCAAATAGGAGGAAAAAAATCTTGAGCATAGTCTATTAATGCTTCTTCATCTATTTTTGGCGAAGATATCTAATGCAACTATTTCTAGTGCCCTGATCGCCAAACAGAGAATCTCCTTTGCACCTTCACGCAATTCAAGAGATATATTAGGAAAGTGTATCTATATTTTATGTTTTCATAATTAAGAATGAATAATAAATATATTTATTATTTTATTCTATTACCTCATAGGATGTCCTGCTAAATGGTTGGTCCACATTTCTGTACCAAATCCCACTCCCCATAGCACCTCCAATCCTCCCTGGCGCAGCATTCGGTTAGGAATGTCCTTGGGTAGAAGAAGGGATCAGACACTGTGAGGCTTGAAGCGTCCATCAAAACATCACTGACTTGACGGCGTGAAATGTCGTAGTCCCTCGGGAAAATAAGTCGAGCCTTGATGGAAGGATGGCTCTTGAGGTCCAATTTTCTCCTGGTCGATCTAGCCTGCTTCTTCTTGTTGATAGGGATATGAAAAACTTCATGATCTGAAGTTTCTTGGTACTCTCAAGTAGCATCTTGAGAAATTGAAGTCCACAGTTATTCCTTTCCAAATGCACCTCATTCACGACGATAGTCCTAACGCTATCTCTCAGACAATCAATGTGTTCAGCCAAATGTAGAAAGTTTGTGTAAATTCCTTCAGAGTATAATGTATGTGTAATGGTATGGTTGCTTAGGATCTGCACAGTCGAGACACACAGGATGAATAATGTTTAGCAAGCCATAAGTACCGAGCCTGAATTTCTTGGGAAATTACACTAAAGGAAAATTATGATAAGAGAATCACCTTGATGTTGAGTGTTTCCAAGCATGGGAGATACTTCAGTATATTCAGCATTTTCCGCAGACAAGCAATATCACACAACTCCAAGCACAGTCCGAGGATCTTGACGCTATGGATCAAGCGTGCAAGCTCCAGATACATGCTCGACATTTGCAGCAAACATTCCCATATATGTAAGCACCGTTCGAATCGAAGAAGGGAGAATCAAGTCATAAGAAAGCACTAGAATCTTGGAATCGGGAATGGCGGAAAGCTCACTGATGTATATGAAGGAATTTGCATGTTCAGGAAGCCAAGAATCTGCAGCTTGGGCGCGTTGATAAGGGTCAGCTTAAAGTATTCAAAGGAGACCTGGCCGAGCAGGTGCTCTAGGTTGGGTGCATCCACGATGACGACCTCCTCCATCTCAACAAGCTTTAAGGATAGGCTTCGAAGGCTCTGACCATACCGGTAGGGTGCGGCAGGCATCCCACAGAGGTCTTCTGTTGATCTTCGCATCCTTGTCGTTCTTGTGGAGTGGCATGGGCAAAGAGTAATGGATCCTATTGAGAGGGGTGCTCTTTTATGGCAATTTCCCACTTTCTTTGTAAGTGAAGGGGGGAGGTGATGGCGACGGCGGCGACATAGGAGGAGTGATAAGATGTCTTGAGAGGGGTGTTCTTTATATAGTAATTCCCCACTTTCTTTGTGAATGAAGGAGCAGTTGCGGCGGCGGCGGCTGTAGGAGAAGTCTGTTTAACGATTCCTTATACTAGAAGGAACGAAACCCTAATTTTATTTGGTAACGTAAGCAGGAGAATTTAGTAACATGACCGGTATTGTGATACAACCTCTTGAGACTTGAGAGGGTGTTCCCTACATATAAATTCCCCACTTTCTTTGTGAGTGAAGAGGCAGCGGTGGCGGCTGTCGGGGTTTAGTACCGGCAGTGCACCACGGGATATGTCACGAGGTGCTTTTGTGGGTCAGCTAGATCGACGTAGCTCGATGGTTCACCGAAGAAGCGACAAGGACACGAAGGTTTATACAGGTTCGGGCTGCGAGATGCGTAACACCCTACGTCCTGTTTGTGGCTGATTGTATTGCTTCGAGTTCTCGATGTTACAATAAGGGCTAGGGCTTTGCTCGAGAGCACGTTTGGTGGATTGCGATGGGTTGAGATGTTCTACGTAGGGGTCTCTGATCCGCCTTATATACTTTGACGGTGTCTTGGGTTACAAGTTGAGTTCCATTTATATCTCCTAGTCGGTTTAGATTACATGAGATCAAACAGAATCTTAGTTTCTACCGTATCTTCTCTGATCTCCTCGAATCTCGAAGCCTAAATCCGAGCCAGGCTTCCTTGTTTGCTCTCTGGATCACGACGCTGCTGCCTTGACCTCCAAGCCATCATGACCGTATTTGGGCCTGAGTTGAGCGTCCGGCCCATGAAACCAGCCGCTCGCCCGACTTAGGCCCACTGTTGGCCCATGTCCTGGATCCACGCCATAAGGAGCTAGGGGATATTTATCCCCCACAAGCCCCCGAGGCTCGAGCAAATTCAGAGGTCAATTGACTCAAGACTCCTAAAGCCAACTTCAGCTCCGAGTGAAATGTACTGCTGAATTAACTTTCATATCCCTCCAATGGTTGCACCGACTAGGTGCACCCATTAGGTGTAGCCCCCGAGCTTTAAGCTGACTTGAGCAACAATCAGCTTAAAGATCCAAAAAAATAACCGGCTTTGACAACTCCACCTCCAAATCATTTGTCTTCTCAAATCATTGGTTGCACCGACTAGGTGCACCCAATGGGTATAGCCCCTGAGCTTCAAGTTGACTTGCGTAGCAATCAGCTTGAAGGTCCAAATAATCTAAAATTGTGAAAGTATATATTTTCTCCCGAGTCAATCAATGCATCCTCTCAATGGTTGCACCGACTACGTGCACCCATTGGGTGTAGCCCCAAGCTTCAAGTTGACTTGAGTAACAATCATCTTGAAGGTCCGAAGAGCTCTCCTGACTCATTATCACCCAACGGAAGTCTTCAGGCCTTTGTCCCAATCAGAAAAAACTTCAAGAAAAAATTCTCCACCCATTGGGTGTAAACCGGGAAATTGCCAAGAATATGAAGAGCCATTCCTTTCTTTGTCGCATATGCTTTTCCTCGAAAACCCAACCGCTCGCAGATCTAACTTTCTTGAACCATCTTACATGTAGATCAACGACACATGTCCATCCGAATACGAAACGCCATCCCTGTACGCGTACTTGCAGAAGTCAGAGCGGCGCTTCGCCCGCTATATAACTAAGGCCTGAACCCGTGCATCAATCACACCTTCATTGCCTTGTGCACACATCAGATTCCACTATCAAACACTTCTTTCTTGCAAACACCATGGCCGGCACCCGCAGGAACCACCCCGAGTTCTCTGACTCAGAAGATGGGGTCTTCGTCGGCGGCCTTGGCGAACAAGGTCCTCCCAGCGATGCTGACCCCCACATCGACAACGATGACGGCAGCGATGATAAGGGGAAGACGCCCCTGGAGGAGGTGGGCGATGACTCCGACGATGACTCCGACCAGTACAACTGGAAGGAGAAGGCGATGCTTCGGGGTCTTAACCACCGCGGCCTCGGCGGCCCCGACGATGAGGACAGCGATGAGGAGGAGGATGACGAAGACGACGAGGATGAGGACGACGATGACAGCGATGACGGCGACGACGGCAGCGGTGACGGCGACGACGGCGGCGACGACGACAGCGACGACGGCGGCGGCGACGACAGCAGCAGCGACGAGGATGCTGCTCTGCCCCCCAAGAAGCGCCGCCGTGTCGGCTACTAGACTAGGAGTAGTTTATCTAGTAGTGTAGTATTTCGTAGGAAAGTCCCATGTATCCGTAGGCTTATCCTTGTAATGAATCATGTCCTTTTAATGAATGCCTTATGTTTCTTCTTGTTCATGAGTTCATCGTTGCATAATAAAATCTGTTCCTTCTATAACCAACCACTGTCAGATTGCCCAGACATAGTTTAATCACTGAAAATGAAATCACCGAATGAAAACGTCATCGTCTAAAGATTTAGTGAAAATCATGAGCCCCCGAGTTAAATGAATTGTCTGAGAAATAATTGCCACCAAATACTTTCAGATCGAATGAAAATATCCGACTCAACTTATCCGAGTGAACAATGTCCGACTGAAGTCCAGATAACCCAAATAAATGCCATGCCGATTGAAACCGTGCCGACTGAACATTAAGAGATCTGCTACCCCCTCAGAATCACGGAGAAAACGCCGACGCCGTAAGTTTCCTTAAAGAAAAATAGAACTTCCCCAACTTAACGATGTTTGGTATTAAAGAGGACCAATACCCTAACGGTTCCTTCCAATCGAATCCTTATTCCCCAACAGCTGCATTTACTCCACCACCAGCGCCAACAGATTCGAAACCCCTGTCCAAAACTTCCAAACTTGCGCCAGAATCCCTTGCACCCATGGCTCCAAAGAAGAAGACGATCAACGAACGCAGAAACACGAGCGAAGGGCTTCCACATGATGAGAACTGGCCAATTCCGTCGCCATTTCTTGCTTTCCGTATGTCTTCCGTCTCTGAATCTCATCTAAATCATCTTGTAAAAATGGGGGTTCTTCCTCCCAAGGAGTTGGGTGGGTGGAGAGATTGTGAGGGTGAAAAAGTCCCCACAGAGGATACCCATGAGTCTTTGGTCTTTGCCCCTTTCTTTATCTGCGGACTAGGATTACCCCTCTGCTCTTTTGCACGAGGTTTGCTTAATTTCTATTCCATTGACTTGTCTCATCTGAACCCAAACTCCATTCTCCAAATTTGAATCTTTATCCACTTGTGCGAGGCTTTCCTCGGGATTGCTCCCCACTTGGTCTCTGGAAGTATGCATATCACTGCAAACCTGGTACCCGAGACAAGGTTTTGCAAGTGGTTGGAGGAGCTAGCTTAGAATTGCGTAGGGAGCGCAGATCAGTATACTTGGACATCCCCCTCAAGGACAGCAACAGAGGATGGCACTCCGAGTGGTTCTACATGAGCAACCATGCCAACTCATTGCTGGCTCGATCAGGACGCCAGCCGAACTCCAAACTCAATAGTTGGGAAGAGGCACCAACTGCAGAGGAGATTACTGAGGTAGAAATTCTACTCAAGGATATCTCAGACTTGAAAGACAATGGATTGATTGCTCATGCTATAGTATTGTCACGCCCAGTTCTCAACCAACAGAACCAGGACAACATATATGTGCCAGGAACAAGTCTCACATATATTATGACAATAGTGACATCACAGAACGTGCATAAAAGGGAATTAACGAATACATAGCGTATTGTCACTTTATTACATCAAGACACAAGTCTTTATAACAGAGTCATAAGCGGAAGCGTAAAAAAAACATAACGAGCCGCCACAGGGAAGTCGACTGGGAGACTGATATGCCTAGAACTCTTCATAACCTTGAACGTACTCTTCCGTGCCTTCCTCAACTGAACAGCAGTTGGGTCCACCCAACAAAAGAAAGAAAACAACAAGCATGAGTACACAATCGTACTCAACAAGCATAACATGAACCATGAGGCTCTAAGGTTGGCTGAGACGTATGCATGAGCTTTTAGTTGATCAAGTTTTATTAAGCAACTAATTACAACGAGTGAGTTTTAAAACCATTAAGCCCAAGATATTGCATAAGGATTTAATCAACATTATTAGAATCATAACCAACTCCCAAACCAAACCAAGAACCACTAATCAGCATAAAGGATTTGGGCCGCTCATAACCGTGAGCACGGCTGACATGTCAGTTTTACACTCTCGAGAGGTTGCACATCTTTACCCACAAGTCGTGAGCTACGCTAGAAGTTCATCACATTGCCTTAGATGAGATGACTAGCAAGCCACACTACGAAGCCTTTACAAAGATCACGTTGGTAAGGTGTAACTGCTGAGGTTTCAAGCTCCGCGGAGATGGGGCCCTACTCTAAGGGGTGAAGCACACAGCACACACAACCCAAAGCAGATCCGAGGCCCATCCCGGCTCACTTCCCCTCTTGCCCCGCAGGTAAGTTACTCCCAAACCAAGGCAATCTAATTAATAAGCTAAGACCGTCTCATTCCAGTCTCATGGTAGCGTTGTTGTCCCAGGTTGTCGCTTTGCGAACCGGTCCTTATGGAGAGTGGCTATGAGCAAAACCACTAAGCACATTGCTCATGCCCCCTAAACCATGTTGCTAAAAAGCCAAATTATTAAGGAGACATGAACCACTCAAGCCTCGGCATAGAGGGTCAAGCTCACATTTATATTGCATAGATCCATTAACAAGATTATTAACAAAAGAACATGTGTTTGCGCAGCAACTAGCAAAACTTATCCAACATGCATTCCCATAGGTAAAACATAGGGTAAAGAGGCTAATGTATAGTCCTTATAGGCATACAAGATTAAATGCACATGCAAGTGAGTAAGGGTTATTAGGTGTTGTTTATGTTATACTTGCCTTCCTCAAAAAGCTCTTGTGGCTGCTGTCCAAAACTTGCAACCTGCTGTTCTTCTTCACCTACGAACGGTTCACCGTCTAAACACGTTCACGGCAACATACAAACATTCCCATACACGCATACATGCAAACAAATAACAAAGGATAAGCAACAGTACACCACATCATAAAAAAGAACAGAAGATAAAGCTGTTATAAAAACATTCTACGCATTTCTACGGACACGTGAGCGCAAGAATCACCCAAATCGGAGCTAAAATGTGAAAGTTATGCATAAAACAAGCTCCTAAGGTCAAAACTGTGTTAAACAAACTAAACCAGGGGCTGTTTTATGAAAAACGAGGACCTAAACGTAATTAAACATAGCCGCCGAGGGTTTTAGAGCGAAACCACCAAAGCCTGGACTGTGGGTTCAAATCCCGGAGAGCTCAGGGGCTAAACTGATGAAAACAGGACTAAAACATAAATACTTTTCAACGAAGTCGGACTGCGGGTTGATTATAGGGAAACGCGGGGCCTCAAGCGCTAAACTCCCTGGTTGACCGGGTCTGCGCTGATGCGTACGGTGAGGTGGCGGCCACGTCACTGCTGACAGGCGGACCCGACGCTGACTGGGTTAAGTGGGGGCGACGTGTCACTCTGTGATTGGCCCGCAAAGGGGTACGGGACGTCTTAATCGTGGTCGTTGGCGATGGATCTGACGGTTGCAGAGGCAAAGGGCACAGGGGCAACGACGGTGACCAAACTCCACGGCGGAGTTCGGCCCGCGTGGCGGCAGCTCGCCGGTTGCGCGCGCGCTGAGACCTAGGGGTGCTCCCGCTGCCCTAGGGCTAGCTCGGGAGAGAGAGGGGACAACGGCGAAGCTCACCGAGGTGATGTGGACGTCGGGGAGGCGGTGGAGTGAGCTTGCGACGAGGACCGGCGGGCGAAGATGGTTGGCGCCCGCGGACAAGGGTAGAGGAGCGGCGTTCCCACACCCAAAACCCGCAGAACACCTTCGCGGCGGTCCTGCGAAGAAGGAAACGAAAAGATGAGGGTCGGGGGTAGTCCAACGGCGATGAATTTTGCGGTGACGCGGCTTACCGTGGGTGAGGTCCGGTGGCGGATTGAGCTCTTGGTGGCGCAAGGGAGTGAAATTGGAGTGGCGTAGAGGCAAAAGGATGCGAGTGCGAAGCTCGGGGTCGGGTTTTATAGGGCTCGGGTGAGTCGTAACGACGCGGGCGTAGGAGTGGAGTCCGGCGGCTTTAGAGCTCGTCATGGCAGTGAAGGAAGGGGAGGAAGAAGGGGAAACCGGCGCGAGAAAAGGGGAGATTGATTGCGGGACGATTATGGCAGGAGAATGGGGCTCGGATGCGGTAGGTTCCTCACCCTCGGGCGCCGACGTGGCTGAGCAGAGTGAAAGGGGGCGCGCGGGGTTTGCGGCGAGAGGAGGAAGAAGCGGCTGACAGATGGGGCCGGCCTGGCAGTGAGGGTAAGGGCGCGGCCTACCCGTCAGTGGCGCGCGAGAAAGAGAGGAGGGAAGATGCGGTTGGGCCGCTACTTGGGCTGGCTCGCGGCCCAGGTGGGTGAGGGAGGCGGGCTGGTTTGGGTTGTTGGCTGGGCCGGTTGGCCTGGCTGCCTCTCCATTTCTTTTTTTTTCTTTTCTCTTTTGAATTCTTTTGAATAAGAAGGCAAATGATCTACATATTCAAATAAATTTGAATATGAACCCTTAATTCATACAAACAATAAAATAATGCACCAGCATGTATGCACAAAAAGGGTTGATCCTATGGTTGCTTTCATGCATCTTTTAATTTAAATAAAAACGTGATAAATGCAAACTAAGCACATAAGCCTTAGAAAAAAATAATTTGTTTGATTTTTATTATGAAGTACTGAAATTAAAACTAGGGTGTTACAAGTATAGACTTCATCTTTCGAAGCATTCAATCGATGAAAGGCCGAGTATATCTGGCCTACCTATATGTTGGAGCCAACGATCCCACTCGAGAGGTTAGCCGACCCATTACTGCAGAAGAGATTAAAACCCGAGATGGCCTGATGCTGAGAGGTGACGTCCACAATGAATGATCACCACGACCCTACTCCACATGGCACCCTACTCCAACCGTTAATGGATATATTTGTTGATTCCATCTTTGCAGAGTAATATTGCAAAGTTCATGTCTGACCCTCCTCAGCACAACGCAAATAAGATGCTGAAACGGGAGTCAGAATTGACTGCTGAGGAGATGGAAGCTGTAGTTGCAGCAGCACAAGGGGAATGCAACAATGAGGCTGCCACATATATAATCATCCCACATCCATCCGAAGACACCGACGTCGAAGAAGATGCCGGGGATCAAGAGGGACAAGCCCCCGAGAATGAAAGGGCTGGTGTTGAAGGCCCAGCCCCCAAGCATACAGTAGTCCCAAAGGAAGGTGATGCTGTCTCAAAGGTGTCCAGATGCACCCGAACCAGGACGTCGACAGAACAAGCCAAAGTTCCCCGGAGAAAGAGGACCATCAGGGAACAAGTTATCAGTTAGAAAACCTCTCCTGCCAAGCCTGATTCAGCATCCCCGTCCAAGAGACCGAGCAAAAAATCCAAGGTACAAGAGAAAACTGACAATAGTGAAGGCTCTTCCCTTGGCTGCATCGATTGGAAAAAGCTGATTGACGAGGAAGATGAGGAAGAAGAAGAAGTCCCACTTCAACTTTGCGAGAGGAGGTCTAAACGAGCGCAGGAACTTGAAGCCACAGCCTCCTCTCCAACTCATCAAGATATGCCAATGGAAGAGGAACTGAACTTATCGGATGTTGATCCAGAGTTAGATCAATTCATAAAGTCATTCACACTTCCAAGTGAAAGCAGTCTCACGCCACCACGGTATGCCTGATTCATTTAACCATTGTCTTTTATTCCTGGTTTCAATGTCCCAACTGAATCAAATTTTTGTGCAGGCTTTCCACAAAACAAAACACGGTGCCTCCCGGGCCTGATGCTAGCCCACAGAAGCCACTGAGCCTGAATCGAGTGAAGCTGGAGCCCCCGAGCTCGGGTCCGGTTCAACCGAAGCCCCTGAGCTTGGGTCTGGTACGACTGAAGCCTCCAAGCCTGAAGTCCCAGAGCGGCCGACTGAAGCAGAACTGAAGAGTACAGAGGATCATCAAGATGACACCAGTACAAAGCTTCTGTTCAAGTGGCAAGATGCACTCAGCAACCCTGAAGGAAGAAGCACTTCATGCCGCCACGAGCATGGCATGGATAAGCATGGCACACAGCATGAGAACGAGTCAATCGATGCCGAAAATATACCAGACATCTCAGTGCCAGTGCCAAGCTCCCGAGACAAAGGTCCTAGGCCAACAGGTAACACCATCATTGCTGAAGAAGCTACTTCACTCGACCTGGTGGCCCCAGATTTACAACTTGTTGTTGGCCCGACTGAAACGAGGCCGTTTACAGCTTTTAAAGTAAGTCACTATTCTAAGCACGATGATCATTGAGGTCAGCATTAATATTACTAATGCATTGAAACCCTTTCTACAGAACTGGCTTGACCAGGTTGCACAATGGTGTGAACAGCTTGCTCCAGTACTTAGAAGTAATGTAGTCAATCTACATCGACAGCTGGCCGAGTCGGAGGCCACCCGTGCTACTGAGACCGCTGGTGAGTGTCTGCCCTCTTAGTTGCCCATACAGCCTATCTTTCGACATATTCTTATATACCCATGCCTTGGAATGCAGCAGCTGCTAAAAGAATTGCTGATCTGGAAAACGCATTAGCTCACCGCGATGTTTCATACCGTAATGTTGTCCTCGAGCGTGATGAAGCTCGAGACAATGTCCAGAATTTGCAGTGCAAACTTCAACTAGAGCAAAAACAGCATGAGGTAACTCGCCGAGAATCCCAGTTAGCATATTCTTTACTTACAAAAGCCTATAAGTTGAATCGGTCCACAGGATGAGACACTGCAATTGAAAAGAGAAATCCAGGAGCTTCAAGAGTCACGAGATGGATTCGAGAAGTCCTTCCAGAACACATCCAGTGCCTCGACAGTGCTTCAAACAAGCCATAAGCTGACTCGAGCAGAACTCGAACAGAAGACATCCGAGCTAATTGAAGCCGACAAAGTCCGAGTTGAGATTCAGAGTAAAAACAGAGACTTGGATAAGGTACTAAAGTCTACAAGGCAGGCTCTCAAAGAGTCCCGGCACCTGTCAGAGAAACATCGCCATGATTTAGAACTTGCCATGCGAAATTACGAAGTTGTCAAGAAAAACTGTGAGAAACAGAAGGCAGCTTATAAAAAGAACAAAGAGTTGATGAAGTCTGCAACGGCTGCGATGAACACCATACTGAATATATGTGCCCCAGAAGTTGGAGCTTCAAGACCGTATCAGACCAGGTGGCAACCTTGGTTGAAGATACCAAGAATCATCTTCGAGGACGACTGAAATTAGTTCTTCAACACGTGCCGTTGATGATGAAGATAACCCGGACAGAGCTGGACTTGGCCGAGCTGACAGCGCAAGTTGGAGTTGACTCAAGCGACGCAACGATTGACCACTATGCCTCAGAGATTCAATCCTTAGTAGAAAAACTTATTGCAGAGTTCGAACTGTAAACTGAAATCTTTGCTTGCTGTGACTCTGTAACTGAATGATACCTGTTATGAATGTTAGTCTGTAAGAAAACAAGATTAGAATTCTTAGATGATATGAAATCTGATTGACTGTTTATTCTCATGTACGATGTTATGAGACAAACAAGCCCTTGAGTCGGCTACCCAATGAAAACACAGAGTTTGGACGCGCATTATCTCGCGATCAAAGTATGCAAATGAGTGCCTGGCGTAAACTTTCGCATTGAAAAACCCATCGAATACGCAAGACGCAGGGTCAGACCGCACCCTTCTGTTACGAGTACTTGCGCATGTAGCACTGACTGTAGGTCCACAATCCAAGCCAATTGCCCAGTAGTAAGGGTCGGATTGCACCTTTTTTATGAGGATGCACAAGCATGTAACACCAGCTATCGGTCTGTGACCTAGGCTGATTGCCCCGTAAGGAGGGCCAGATTGCACCCTTTTTATGAGGACGCAAAGACATGTAACACCAGCTGTCGGTCATACGACCTAGGTTGATTGTCCCGTAAGGAGGGTCAGATTGCACCCTGTTCTAAGTGAGCGTAGGCATGTAACACTAGCTGTCGGTCATACGGCCTAGACTGATTGCCCCGTAATTAGGGTCGGACTGCACCCTATCTTGAGTAGGAGTAGGCATGTAGCACCAGCCATGAGTCGGGTCAGGACTCATGACTGATTGCCTGATTATTTGAGGACGAGGACATTATCACCAGAAATCACACACACACTCACGCCACAGAAAGAAGAAATATGCACAGAAATCATGCCTTTATTCATTATCCGAGTACATCTGACTGAACATGAATGAGGACGAGTCAACTCGAAATTATGACTAATCATGAGTACAGACTAGAATACATGACTGCTAGGCCACAAGATGCCTAAGAGTAAAACTTGTGCAGATGCTCAATGTTCCAAGAGTTCCTAACTAGAGTGCCATCCATCTCAGACAAGCGATGGGACCCTGGCTGAGTGACTTCTGTGACGATGTAAGGCCCCTCCCAAGGGGGGGACAGCTTGTGACACCCAGCCCCCTTGAGGACCCTTTGGAGAACCAGTTCCCCGACTAAAAAGGCATGAGGGCGCATATTGCGCTCATGATAATACCGCAGAGTCTGCTGATAGGATGCCGACTGAATTACCGAGTTGAGTCGCTCTTCGTCCAACAAGTCGACTTCCTCCAGCAGCGTGCTCTCTGCCTCCGCGATATCCTTAATCGCTAACCGCGGTGCCCCATGTGCCTAGTCAGCAGGCAACAGCGCCTCCGAGCCATATACCATGAAGAAAGGTGTGTTCCCGTTGAGAGCTTTACTCGGCTGCGTTCTGAGGCTCCAGACAATGTATGGGAGTTCCCTGATCCATTTGCCTGCCAACCTCTCTTCCTTGTTGAAGACTCTTTTCTTTAGGGCATCCAGAATCATCCCATTGGCGCGCTCGACTTGGCCATTAGCACGAGGGTGTGATACCGAGACATACTTGATGAGTATAGACTTCTCGTTGCAAGAGTCGAAGAATTCCGAGCCCATGAAGTTGGAATCCAAATCTGTGATGATGCTGTTTGAAATCTCATAGCGAAATATAATCTCCTGGATGAAATCCACCGCTTTTGCTGAAGTCAGAGATGCGATTGGTTTGACCTCGATCCATTTAGTGAACTTATCAATGGCTACCAAGACATGAGTGTAGCCACCCTGAGCCCTCTTGAGCAGACCAATCATGTCGAGCCCCCAGCATGCAAAGGACCATCAGATGGGGATGTTCTGCAATTGTTGAGCCGGCAAGTGGTGTTGATTTGGGAAGAACTAACATGCCTCACAACGCTTGACCAACTCTGCAGCATCTTTCTTAGCTGTCGGCCAATAGAATCCGGCCCTGAATGCTTTCCCGACCAACGTCCTCGAGGCAGCGTGATTACTGCATTTCCCAGCATGGATTTCCATCAGCAGACTCCTGCCCTGAGACACGTCGATGCATCTCAAGAGAACTCCAGCTGCGCCGCGCTTGAACAGATCGTCACCAATCAATGTGTAGCTAGCCACACGCCGGACGAGTCGCTCGGCTTCTGTTTTGTCGTCGGGCTTATCACCATCCCTGATGTACTTGATGATTGGGCCTCGCCAGTCAGCCGGAGCTTCCTCTAAGCTCAGAACATGCTGCTCTGGGGGTTCTAAGTCACGGTCAATGGATGGACGAGACAATTCCTGGACTAACACACCTGGGGGAATTTTGGCTCGGGAAGATCCAAGCTTAGACAGTAAGTTGGCGTCTGCATTGTTGTTGCGGTCCACATGATGAAACTCCAGTACGTCGAACTTGTCCTCCAGTTTGTGAACTTCGGTACAGTATTTGTACATCACTTCCGTGGTACAGTCCCAGCCCTTGTTGACTTGACTAATTGTGGCGGAACCGCCGATTTAATCCGGACTAAGCACATCTGCCACCTCTGGCTTGTAATGTGATTAGGCCAAACTAAACCTGGTCGTCCGTCGAGAGTCATTTGACCCCCGATATTACCTTTTCCCAGAGGAACCAACATCATACACATCTGACCCACGATGGAGCCACAACAGATACATCATCACAGTCAGTTGAATAGCATAATATTAGACTTAGTTACAAACCGGTTTTGAATAAAGTACAAGTCCAACATAGTGTTATAAAATAGCAGGTTCAAAAGTTTCTCGCAGCGGAATAATAAGTTCAGAGGTCACCATGATATCATCAAAAGATTTGCATTAGAGGTAACAACATCGAGCCCACCGATGTTGCCCTTGTGCCACTCATGCCGTTTCATCCTAAGTGAGGACATGCGCCACCTCCAACACAAGTGCAAACCATGAACTCCATACCTGCGCTCAAAATATGGGGGCAAACCCTGAGCACTAATTACTCAGTAGGTCTTAATGGATTTGGCTTACGGCTGACGCGAAGCGGCTTACTAGCAAGTGGATCATTAGCCTTTGGTTTTAAACAGTGCCATACGTAACATAAGTAACCAGTTTCCATCATTAGTATAACTACCATCATAATAATAAATTGTAGTAAGGTAAATAATTCAATTCAATCACGTGATATCCAAAAATCATGAGTATTAGATACCGAGTGTTTAAGCAGTTACTACGTTGCCCGTGTGCATAATCAGCATTCCCACACCTGGTGGGCATCAGCGATTCGAATCGATTTTAATTCCCGGGAATAACTATCATGCCAGGGGTATATGCTTACTAACCATCGCGTTCCCACATATAGTCCCGATCTCCACCCGTCTTGTCCCAAGATTCGAAGCGCCCCCACCTAACCCCCGGGTTGTGCCCCCTTAGGAGCGATACCACAGTGCCCTGGGTCAGCCCTCCCTCGAGTACAAGCGCCCTCGGGCCCATCAGCCTCCAGCAAGTGGATGGGCGGAGCCTCGAAAACTTCGGACAAACCCAGGTAAGACTTCTCCGGTACCATATCCCGGATAAGCACTCTAGCAATGTTATGCCGAACAGCAGGCGAACAGCGGATGGGCCTTATGCGACTCGGGCAGAGTCCAAAGTGCAACATTATGGAAAGTAGATACTGAAATAAATCTCCGTCCGGTCTCCATTTAATTCATGAGCAACAGTAATAATTGATGTAATAGTAAGCTTTTGTAACTTTCAAAGCACCTACGCGACGAGTCCACACACTCGCGTCTACTCGTTCCTAGCAACTTCTAGGCATACTCGTCCTACGAACTCTACGTATAGGTGCTAGGGCCAGGGCGGCCAAGGAGTCTAATGCAACTGGTTCCAAGCAACTCCTAATGCATATGCGTAATCATCAAGTATAATTTGTTTGCTGGGTTAAGTATGGTCCTGCCTACCTTCCTCGTTAGGGTCAGTAGCTTCTTCCGGAGCGTAGTCGGGTCCCTGCTACTGGTCCTTCAGCTCCTGGTGCAGCTGCTCCTCTGGCTCCTCTACGATTGGTTGGTCCGGCGGTTGTCCTTCGCTCGCGGAATCTATATGCATGACATAGTGCAATTGGAGCATGTATTAGTGCAATGCTTGCTTCATGATGCGAGTGCAATGCAAGAAATCATGATTGATGGAATAAAATTATGCATTTTCGTGATGAAACTTGTTTAGCATTAAGAAATCGTACAAGCCACCGTCTACAGTAACTTAGCTTATTACATATAACAACGTGGGGGTGTGTGGCGGGGTAGCATCGCTTCATGTGAAGTGACCGGAGCTTACTTAAACATCCATTTTTTTTACATAGCTAACTTAGCATTCCTAGCGTGCATTTCTCAAACAGTAGTGAAGACCTATATTGCATTCCAGAATCAGTGGTTAAGACTTACATATTCTTATGTTTCAAATATGATCCATTGTGGCATTTATTAGATATACTAGTCTCACATTTTCTATTATTTACGTAAATTTGCATTATTTCTACCATTTTCAAATCAGAGACAAAACCTTACATGCACCACCTCCTACTCTAGCAGTGAGTCATGTTCATAACCTAGAGCTCATATCAAGCCCCTAAAGTCACCTTGAGCATTTTTCACCATATCAACCTTTTCTTAAGTTAAATATATGCTTAAATGCAAGACAAGGGCAAAATAGTAATTAAACAGTCAAAGCTAGGGCTACCAAAATTTATACAGAGCCTACATATGTTAATAAGGCCTCTGCCCAAATTTCATAATTTTTGAAGCTCATTTAACCCACATTTCCTATTTATTAAGGTTTTTCATGCATGCACAATAACAGGGGCAAAAAGGTCTTTTCATACCCACCCATCATATCCATTATGTAGATCTACTCAATAAGAGGCAAATGCAACTGAGTTTACATTTTTAGGATTTTTATTTGATTTGTTATGATTTTTTGAAGTTCACAGCTCATAAAAATGCACTTAAATGAAAATCCTTTAGTTTCAGGGACTCAAATGCGATTAAATCTAGACTTCAGGGGCCTGCAAGGAAGAAAACCGAGACTCAGTGAATAGCGCGCTTAACGGAAGCATAAAATGGCGAAATATCAGGGGCTAAATAGCAAAAACTGCGTCTTTCTACAACCTCTCGACAGGGGCAGGGGCGCTCGTGGCCGCCGAGGTTCTCGCGCGCGACGCGCCGCGTGGGGGTGTGCGCTTGGAGCCGAGCTAGTCTGGGGACGTGTTCCCGGCGTAGGGCTCCCTTTCCCCCAAGACGGCATCGCGCGAGGAGTCCGGAGCGGGCGGGGAACGCCGGTGAATCGGACGTGGAGCCGGGCGACGCGGAGGACGGGGCGGCGGCTCGATCTGGTGGAGGAGTGGGGGACCGGCGCCCCGAGGCAGCGCACGAGCAGCGCGGTGGCGTGATGAGTCCAGCGCAGGCGGTTGGAGGCACGGGGAGGTGCTTGACGGTGGGTGTCCGCGAGGAGGTGCGGCCGCGGCGACGATGAGCGATGGCGTTCGCGTGGGGAGGGGTGGTGGAGTGATTTCGGGCGTCGAGATCTTGGGGTAAAGATGGAGGAGGCAATGGCGGCCGCGGTGCTCGTGCTATCGGGGCAGGAGGAGAACTGGAGAGGCGGCGCGGTGGAGCTCGAGCTCCATGGCCATGGCGGCCGGTGCTGCGGGGTTCTAGGCAAGGCGAGGCAGGGAAGGGGGCGCGGGTGAGAGTGGAGGAAGCCCGTGAGCGAGGGAGCCGGTGGCGTGCACTAGAAGCCGAGCTGGGGAGGGGCTGTCGGCGCGTGGCCGGCAACGCCGGACGCCGGCAGCCGCGTGGCGGGCGCGCTCTGCGCGCGGCTGGCTGGTCGGCCGAGTGGGACCCACTCGTCAGTGACACGAAAGGGAAAAATAAATTCGGAAAATTGAAAAATGTTGTTTGACTGCTGAGACATGTTTTAGAAATTGTTGTTTTTGAACATCCTAGATGCTGAATTTGACAAAACCCAAAATACAAAAGTTGTTCTACTCTTCCAGATCTACAACTTTTTCAAAGTCTTGGTACCAGGTTCTATTCAAATTTTGTGGGTTTGAATGAATTAAAATCTGGAGCTCTAGTTTGACCAACTATTCCTTAAATCTTTAAAATTCTGTTAAGCCTATTTATGGGCATTTTCATAAAGAGTGGGCTATACCAATGTTACTTAGAATCTCATGAACTACAACTTTGGTATTCAATTTATGGCAAGATTTTGACTTTTGTTTCACAAAATTTTGAATTTACTAATCAGGTATAAGTTTGGCACATTTCACAGTTTCACATAAAATGATCCAAAACTATGTTCAAACCTTTATGCATGTCATGACACAAAATACCAAAGTTATTCCTCATGAAATTTTCTACAAGTTTGATATATAAAGTTTAGCTTAAATCACAATAGATTTTGAAATACAACCACAGATGTGTTCAGAGGTTTGGTCAAAATGCAGGTTTACTCCATGTAGAGTATTTCTTGTTTCTAACTTTTGAAGCATCAAATAAAGTCCAATCATCTTGAAGTCAGATGCATTTGAAAGGTGATAAGTTTAATTTCATTTCATAGAAAGGAAGATTTTGAAGTTGTATAGTCAAATCGAAAGTAACATTGGAATGAAATTTAGGAAAAAGTGTCAACCCTAGACTTAGCAAAATCCCCTGAGTGCAGGCTAACCTAGCTTGGTTTGAATTTTTGGGCCCCTTAACATCTGATTTGAAAATAGTCAAAATATCATATTTGAAGGCAACATCTTGAACCAAAACTTTTGTATTTAATGCCTTGCATGAAAATGTATAAGTGTTTAACTATTCTACCAAGCAACACGAGGTTTTGCATCTTCAACCCGAAAATTTTTGACTTAGTGGTTTCTCCACCAATCCTCATTACTCTCTAAGCATAATTAAATCCTAATTCACCATTAGTGTTTATGTAATCGTGTGTCAGGGCTTTCGAGATGCCAGGGGCATCACACTAATCGCCACTAGAGAATCCCCATAGACCATGAGGCGCCTAATGCCGAGTAAAATCGCGATGCGCAGACCATGCAGCATAGCTTTCGTATTCCACTGCATTGTTGGAAACTGTAAAGAGGATCTGCAGGACATACTTGAGTTTTTCGCCTTTTGGGGAGGTTAAGACGACACCTGCCCCGGCTCCTTCTATCTTCAGCCACCCATCGAAATACATCTTCTAGAATTCCAGAGGCTCCGGGTTATCAGGTACCTGGTTCTCTGTCTACTTGAAGATGAAGTCAGCCAAAGCTTGGGTCTTGATAGCGATGTGTGGGCAGAATTCGATGTCATGTGTTCCCAGCTCACACACCCACTTGGCGATTCTTCCTGTAGCCTCTCTGTTTCGCAGAATCTCACCGATGGGGAATGAGGTGACTACTACGACCTTGTGCCCTTCAAAGTAATGGCGAAGCCTACAAGCCGCGATGAGGACCGTATATAGTAACTTCTGGACCTGAGGGTACCTTATCTTAGATGGTCTGAGTACTTCACTGATGAAATAGACAGGGTGTTGAGTCAGCTGAATATGTCATTCCTCCACCCTTTCAACCACTAGGGCTAAACTGACCACATGAGTCATACAAAAGAGGTACAGCAATAGATCCTCGGCTGCGCAGTCTGCTGCGGCTCGGTTTAGTGATTTCAATACTGGGGGAGTCATCAATAATTTCTTGAGGGCCTCGAGTGCTTCCTGAGCTTCTGGTGTCCACTAGAATCTGTCCACCTTCTTCAGGAGTTTATAGAATGGCATACCACATTCACCCAGCCATGAAATGAATCGACTTAACACAGCCATACATCCTGTGAGCTTTTGGACCTTCTTCTGCGACTTAGGAGGCTACATCCAAAGAATTGCATTGATCTTCTTTGGATTAGCCTCGATTCCCCTTTTACTGACGACGAACCCGAGCAGTTGTCCAGCTGGGACACCGAACACACACTTAGCCAGGTTAAGTTTCCAGTGGAATCTCCTCAGACTGTTGAAGACCTGTTGCATGTCATTGATGAAGTCTTCCGGATCCTTCGTCTTGATCACCACGTCATCGATGTAAGCTTCAACACGTTTGCCCCAGTGCTCGGCCAAACATGTCTAGATCGCACGCTAGTACGTGGCTCCGGCGTTTTTCAGCCCGAAGGGCATGGAGGTGTAGCAGAATGCTCCGAACGGTGTGACGAAAGCTGTCTTCTCCTGATCATCCACAGCCAGGCTGATCTGATGGTAGCCTGAGTAACAGTCTAGGAAGCAAAGGAGGGAGCATCCGGCCGTGGAGTTGACTACTTGATCTATCCTAGGTAGCCCAAAGGGATCCTTCGAGCAATGTTTGTTGAGATCAGTATAATCAACACACATCCGCTAGTTTACTTTATTTTTTTTAAGAACGAGTACAGGGTTTGCAAGCTACTCGGGATGCATGACTTCTCTAATAAACCCGGCAACTTGGAGCCGGGTTAACTCTGCATGGATTGCCTCCCACTTGTCCGGAGTAAAATGGCGTAGCCTCTGCTTAATTGGCTTCGCATTGGAAAACACCTTGAGTTTGTGCTCGGCCAATTCTCTCAGGACTCCTGGCATATTCGCACGCTTCCATGCAGACATGTCCCAGTTGTCCCTTAAGAACCGGACAGGCACGCCTTCCTATTTGGGAGGGAGGACTACGCTGATGGTCACCGTCTTCGAGGCATCGGAGATGTCGAGGCTCACTTCCTTGGTCGCCACGGTCGCCTAGATGGCCGTGGCAGGGACCGACTCATGAGTCAGGATCGGCAGATCGTCCTTTGAGAGCTGAGTCCCATCGTTGACGAGTTGGCACTGAGCTACCGCGGTTGTTGTAGCGAAGGCTACCTGAAAAGCCTCCAGAGTGCAGAGAGCAGAGCCCTTGAAGTCCGCCCGCATGGAGAGAACTCCACGTGGGGCCGATATCTTTAGGACTAGGTACGGATAGTGGGGGACAGCCATGAACTTGGCTATCCCCGGCCGCGTAATGATGGCATTGCAGGCAGAGTCGAAAGTAGCCACCTCAAAGCACAGAGTCTCTGTGCGGAAGTTTTTCTCTGTTCCGACGGTGACGGTCAGGCTGATGTGCCCCAACGGGTATTCTCCCTCGCCAGGCATGATCCCAAGAACAGACTGTCCGACTCTTCTAGATCGCTGATGGAAAGCTCGAGAGATAGCAGGGTTTTGGGGAACATGACGTTGATGCTGCTCCGACCATCGATCAGAGTCCTCATGAGTCGGCTATCGTGGACCACCGGGCTTACCAGCAGGGGGTATTTGCCCGGATGATCGTATTTGAGCCAATGGTCCACCCGACTAAAGGAGATCGGCATGTTCGACCAGTTATATGGTTTTGGAGGTTCCTTGGTGGCCACCACGACATGCTTTCCAGGGAGCCATGTCCCTCGATGATGACGTTGACGTGCCGGTTGACGTTAGGAAAGCCGTCGCCGTTGGCTCTGTTCTACTGAGGTGGAGGTCTCTGATCACGCGGCTGTGGTGGTGGCAGAGGCAGAGCTACGAAAGGCCTGCCATGAGCGATTGAAGCCTTGAAGTCCTTGCAGTCACGCAGGGTGTGATGCATCTCCTTGTGGTATGGACACGACACATCGAGGAGTTGGTCGAGTGATCGCTCTCCCCCTTGCCATGGAGGAACACGTGGGCTCACGGGCGGTGGCCCTACAGTCTGGACTTCCTCCTGAGGTCTTTTGTCCTAGCGGCGATCTTGCCGCGGGGGCACTTCGCGGTTCCCCCGATCTTCTCGCCGTGCGTCGACCAGGTCCTGAGCTCGCTCATCCGCGGTGATGTATCGGTCGGCGTCACAGAAGAGCTACTCGGATGTGATTGGAGACTTCTGCAAGAGGGCCTTCTTGAAAGCTTCGTCATTGGAGCCGCGGAAGAAGTCATCGATCACCGCCGCGTCACCGATGTTCGGAATTCGATTCCGCATCGACTAAAAATGCTTGAGGTACGAGCGGAGACCCTCGCCATCCTTGCGCTTGATGGATTTGAGGTCCCAAGGCTGTGCCGGCTTATCCGACAGCGACTGGAAATTGGCGATGAAGCGCCGACAGAAGTCATCCCAGTTGTCGATGCCGTCGCGCTTGAGGTGACGCAGCCACTGTAGTGCATCTTGTCCCAGGACGATTGAGACGTAGGCAGTCATCACATCTTCGCTTGCACCGGCCGCGCTAGCTGCAGTCGAGTATACAGCCAACCAGCCGCTGGGGTTGAGCTTCGCCTCGTACTTGTCGACATTGGAGACTTTGAAGTTCTGAGGCCACGCTACTCCATGAAGCAGAGCGGTGAAAGCCAGGATTCCGACCACGCCACGATGGGCTGGTTCGTACCGACCTCCATCTTGAGCCGCTGTGTCGCGACGTCGCGGGGATCGAGGGTGATCTCCCCTAGTCGGTCTTGGACTGATCGTCGGGGCATCGGACTGTTGACGGATGCTCCAACCGAGTTAGCCCTGCCTCGATCATCTTGGTGAGGTGCCCCGAAGTCACGATTGTAGTCATTGCGAGGCCGGATTTCCTCTGCGTGCCGATCTGTGCGTGATCTCTCGATGTTGTTGCACGTATCCCGCCTCTCGTTGATGGCTTGACGAGCGTCGGGGACTGCTGGAGGATTGATTGGAAGGAGATGATGAGCTGCTTAAGCGAAGATCCGACGGTATGCTTCCCCATCCGGAGTATCCGCCAACCGCGCCAGGACTCCTGTCGCTTGACTCAGGGTGCCCATGGCTGCAGCAAAGTCAGGCAGCAGGTTATGCCCTGGTGGTGGAGGTACTCGATGTTGAACGTGCTCTTCTCCATCGCGCGCCCTCCCTCCGTGATCTCGCTGGTATTGCTGGGCCTGCATGTGCCGGCGATCTCGCCGCCGACGATTTCTCTGACGGCTAAACTCAGCTTCTTCAGGCGTTTCCCCTAACTCGGACGCCTCATCTTGCGAGACGGGTAGGGTCGGGTCTTGATTCCCCGCATTGTGATGACGGCGGATGTTGCGGTGCCAATTGCGACTGTAACGCCCCAAAATTTAGTACTCAGAATTTTCTTCTAATCTCTCCCTAATTCAAATCAAATTTTCAAAAAAACCTTGTATGTTGCTTATTTGTTTTGAGTGTGTGTTAATATAAGCTCAACAAAATTCTAAATATTCCAAATACTCTCCACCAAAATTCTTTCCAAAATTCATTTCCAAAAATTCAATTTCAAAGAAATGTCCCCGCGACACTTGCACCCTCCATCTCCGAGACACATGGACACCGTCTCCGCGGCATGTGGACCTCCCATCTCCGCGACACTTGTACCCCTATCTCCGCGCCATGTGGACCTCCTATCTCCGCGACACATCATCGGCCTCCTCCTCCATCGGCTATAAATAACCCCCCACCCCCATGCCTCCATCCACACCAAGCTCACCACCACCGAAATATCAGCGCCCGGTTCAACCCGGGCGTTGTGCGCCGCGAACGCCATCCTCCTTCTCCTCCCTTGCTGTGTTCATGCACGGGAGCAGAGTGACTTTGCGTTCTTCATCGAGAGATGTAACGCCCAAAATTTAGCACCCAGAATTTTCTTGTAATCCATCCCTAATTCAAAATCAAATTTTCGAAAACTTTGGTTGCTGCTTATTTGTTTTGAGTGTGTCAATATGAGCTCAACAAAATTCCTACTACCGCAAATACTCTCCACCAAAATTCTTTCCAAAATTCCTTTCTAAAAATTCAATTCCAAAAAAAAATATCCCCACGCCACTTGGACCTCCCATCTTCGCGACACTTGGACCCCATCTCCGCGCCATGTGGACATCCCATCTCCATGACACATCATCGGCCTCCTCCTCCATCGGCTATAAATAGCCCCACACCCCATGCCTCCATCCACACCAAGCCAAGGTCACCACCGGCGCGACCAGCCCTCGGCTCACCCGGGCGTTGCCTGCCGCGGACATCTCCTCCCTGTCTTCCCCTTCCTGCGCACGCGCAGCTCTCTACTCCTCCTTCGTGTTCACTACCATAGCCACTGAGAGCTCCCTGCCTCACTCTCACACACGCAGCACACTTTGCTGCACACACACACACTCCCTCTGTTTGCTGCACACACGCACAAACAGACACTATTATGATCGATCGTTCGCCGTTCGTTCATCGTTCGTTCGTCCGTTCATCGGCCGTTCGTTCGTCGTTCGTCCGTCCATTCATCAGTCGTTCGTCGTTCATTCGTTCGTTCATCGTTCATGCACAAACACACACTAATCATATCGTCCGCTCGTCGTTCGTTCGTCCGTTCGTCGGTCGTTCGTTCGTCGTTCGTCCGTTCGTTCATCGTTCATACACAAACAGATACTATTCAGATCGTTCGTTTATCAGATACTGTACGCAGACTGCGTACTATTCTGTTAAACTTACAGAATCAATATCTCAGTCGTACCAACTCCGATGGCTGTGATTCGTTTTTCTAAATTCATCTAAATACAAGCTCTATCTATCCATACACTCCACATAATCTTTTGTCCTGGCCGAAAGCCGCCGTCATGCCACCCTGACGCCGTCCTACGCCCAGTCAGTGCTTCGCACCGGTCCCACAATTTTTGTGTGCCTCGTGATTGATGCCGTTATCCACCTACTCCACATAAATCCTAAATGTTCCTGTCTTATCCCGTCCGAGCCTTAAATTCAGATGATAACGATACCGAAAATCATCTAAAAATCATTGCTCTCTCCACCACTTCACAAAAAGATCTCCTCCAGAACACCAACATGCAACCGCCACCCATTCGGCTTTGTCGACTCCGCACCTCGCGTCCACCACCCATACCTTGGCAACTCCGAAACTGTCGTGACCGATGCCCGCCAACTCGCCCGAAAACACGTATACCCCAACCACTTGCAGTAATACCACCAGTAAGAACCCAGTAGATTCTCATCTCCGCAATCCAAACCCTATGCCACCAAACCCGTTAAGCTCATATTATGCTTTGATTGTGTGTTTTCATTGTTTGTGCACTAGGCCTTACCGGAGAATCCGTTCGGCCTACTCCTCGCGGTATGCTACGCGATGGTCTACGCCAATACGTCCAACAACTGTTATATCAACCGTTTCAACAAAGTGAAAGGCAAGTCCACTGGAATCCCCACCTAATGCATAAATTTGCTGTGTTTTGCAAACACAACCCACGGCCTGTTATTCACATAAAAACTTGCATGTTTTTGATTGCTAAGGTAACCTAGCAAATATACAGCCAGCTAAACCTATTTTAGATATAGTGCGCATAGGTGGGATTGCTCACTTAATTATATATCATAATCTTGATATTATGTTGGGTTATGGATGTGGAATATGAAGAGTATGGGAAAATGGAAATGTGTGTGGTTTTGAAATAAAATGTGGAAGAACCCCGGCAACCGATCTTGTCGGAATACACTTACGTGCCGAAACGGCCATAAGAGCAGGGTATGAACGGGTAACTTAGCGACTCGTGGTTTCCCCACGTTCCGGGATTCATGGAGAATACCGGGTAGGTGGATTGCTCGCGATGTCGAGCATTGAACAGTTGGAATGGTTCTACCTGAGCTCTCCATAAGGACCATTATGATTTTCATCTTGCCTAACTCTTTTAGTACAACCACTCGATTTGTATGAGGCATTGGCCAGGCCCGAGCTGGAGTGGATAGCCTAGTAGATTCTGTGCTGGCGCATAAAGGGCTAGGGGATGGGTGATCTACCAACGGGAGACCGCGGGGTACTGGAGTGGCTCGCATGCCTGAACCCCTAAATTTTTGCTTGGTGATGAAACAAGGCAACGGCTTGGTTTGGAATTCGGGCACTTACGACGGTAACGTGACGCTAAGTCCAACTTGTGGGAATTAGTAGAACCTCTGATCAGAGTAAAACCTATTCGAATAGTCCGTGTCCACAGGTATGGATGAGTTACGGGTTGGTTCTTCAGTTAGCAGTTTTCATAAAATAAAATGGAATTGGTTTGGGATTGGATAAAAATGATTTTTGGTTCTGCAAAGGATGCTTGATGTATGGAAAATATGTTGTCTGGAAAACCATGGGCCACTTTGGACCGGAAAATACAGTGACAAACCTTTTGGGAAAAACTCAGTTTTCAGAAAGAGTAAACCTTGACAACTATCTTAAACCCTGCATACAAATACTTTTCTGCAAAACTATATTAAGCTCCAGATATATCCTTGCATATAGTGTTAGCCTCTCCAAAATTCTTTGGGAGGAAGGTGCGCTGCTGAGTACGTATGTACTCACCCTTGCTTTGCTGTTGTTTTTTTTCTCAGTGCTATGGACATATATTGGTCTGAGAACGAGTAAGGGTTACGACCTGCCTCCCAACTGAGGCGTGAGGAAGATGGGTCTACGTTTTATATTCCGCTGCTTAGATTTTCAGGGCTGCGCCCCTTGTTGTCCGACCCGTTTAGGGCGGATCTGTATCACTCTGACGTAAAAATGTGATTACCAAACCCTGTTATGGTAATAAAGCATATTTTAGTCCTATTATGGAAATTGGGGCGCTTCAAGAGAGTACCGTAGCCCGATTGCTCCGACTGTGGGCATCTCGCCACCTCCCTCCACCATCCCCAAGCCGCAGTTCCCCTTTCTCCCTGCCTGTATCGAGCTCCCCACGAGCTCCTAAGCCGCAACCAATGGCTGCCTGTGGCAAGCACCTCCGTGTCCGTGGCCTCCACCACGCTGACAACCAACAGAGCTGAACGCCGGTGAACCCCTGCCCGTTCCTCACGGCGGCGCGAGGCAAGCAGCCAAGCAGAGGCGCTGCTCGCGCTTGCTCGTGCCTCCTTGCCTGTTATAACAGCCCCCTCTCCTGTGAATGACACGTGAATTCACCCATTATTTCTCCCATACCAACCACCAGCTACCGGTGATTAGCCCATCACTAATCATGTGTCATTCGAACTGGCAGGTCCAATCTTATACCGTTCTCTTTTTCTATTCATTTATTTCCAAATTAATCTCTCGACCATATGAGCTCTAATTCCATTATTCCTTCTTTCTAAATTCATCAAAAATCAATATCTAACATCCACATTAATTTCATGATTTTAGGAGTTTCCAAAGCGGCCTACGAGCCGGTGCCACATTTGACACCGTAGGCGTGGACCATTGACACCAGCATGGAACTCTGCTCGCAACCAGTCTAGAAATATTTTCTGTTCCTCCAGAATCCAAAAACACGATTTTATTCGTCAGTTTCCAAATATTCGGATTTTGGAATATTCCAGGAATATTCCTTTCTCTTTCCTTTTCTTTTTCCGAATATACAAAATTCATATCTTCTCCGTTCCAACTTCGATTTGGGTGATTCTTTCGTCTAAATTCATCTGAAATCAAGCTCTACCTACCCATACACTCCATGTAATCTTTTGTCCTAGCCGGAAGCCGCCGTCATGCTACCATGACGCCGTCCTACGCCCAGTCAGTGCTTCACATCGGTTACACAATTTTTGTGTTCCTGGTGATCGATGTCGTTGATCTCCTATTCCACATAAATCCTAAAGGTTCATGTCTTAGCCTGTCCGAGCTCTAAATTCAGATGATGACGATATCGAAAATCATCTGAACATCATTGCTCTTTGCACCACTTCACAAAAAGATCTTCTCCAAAACACCAACATGCTACCGCCACCCTTTCGGCGTTGTCGACCCCACATCTCGCGTCCACTGCCCCTACCTTGGCGTCTCCGTAACTGACGTTATCGAACCTGCCAACTCATCTGAAAACTTGCTACACCCCAACCACTTGTAATAATACCACCAGTAAGAACCCAGCAGACTCCCATCTCCGCAATCCAAGCTCTACACCACCAAATCTGTTGAGCTCGTATTATACTTCGATTTGTGTATTTCTTTTTTGTGCAATAGGCATTACCGGAGAGTCCGTTCGGCCTACCCCTCACAGTATGCTAAGCGATGGTCTGCACCCAATACGTCCAGCAACTGTTATATAAACCGCCTTAACAAAGTGAAAGGCAAGTCCATTGGGATCCCCACTTGATACATAAAATTCCTATGTTTCACAAACACAACCATTGGCTTGATAATCACATAAAAACTTGCATGTTTTGCTTGCTAAGGTAACCTAGCAAAATATACAGCCACTTAAGCTTATTTTAGATATAGCGCGCATAGGTAGGATCGCTTGTTTAATTATCTATCACAATCTTGATGCTAATAATGTGGAATATGAATGGTATGGAAAAGTTGATGTGTGTGTGGTTTTGAAATAAAATGGGGAAAAACCTCGGCAACCGACCTTGTCGGAATACGGCTAAGCGCCGAAACAGCCATAAGGGCAGGGTATGAACGGGTAACTTAGCTAGCTGCGGTTACCCTTTGTCCCGAGATTCGTGGAGAATACCAGGTAGGTGGATTTCTTGCGCTGTAGAGCATTGAAAAGTTGGAATGGTTCTACCTGAGCTCTCCGTAAGGACCGTTAGGATTTTCATCTTGCCTAACTCCTTTAGTACAACCACTCGCTCTGTATGAGGCATTGGTCAGACACAAGCCGGAGTGGATAGACTAGTAGCTTCTGTGTTGGCGCACAAGGGACTAGGGGATGGGTGGTGTACCAACGGGAGTACCACGGGGGTACTGGAGTGGCTCGGATGCCCGAACCCCTAAAGTTCTGCTTGGTGATGAAACAAAGTCAAGGGCTTGGTTTGGAATTCGGGCAGTTACGACGGTAACGTGCTGCTGAGTCTAACTTGTGGGAATTAGTACAACCTCTTAGCAGAGTAAATCTATTCGAATAGTCTGTGTCCACCGGTATGGATGAGTTGCGACTTGGTTCTTCGGTTACAGTTTTCATAAAATAAAATGAAATTGGTTTGGGATGGGATAAAAATGGTTTTTCTTCAGCCGTGGATGCTGGATGAAAAATGCGTTGACTGGAATGCCATGAGCCATTTTGGACCGAAAAGTCCAGTGGCAAACCTTTTTGTGAAAAACTTAGTTTTCAAAAAGATTAAAACTTGACAACTATCTCAGACCCTGCATACAAATACTTTTCTGCAAAACTATCTTAAGCTCCAGATATATCCTTGCATATAATGTTAGGCCCTCCAAAATTCCTTTGGAGGAAGGTGGGCTGCTGAGTATGTATGTACTCATCCTTGCTTTATTGTTGTTTTTCTCAGTGCAATGGACATATATTGGTCTGAGAACGAGTAAGGGGTTACGACTTGCTTCCCAAGTGTGGCATGAGGAAGATGGGCCTACGTTTTATATTCTGCTGCTTAGATTTTTAGGGCTGCGCCCTTGCCGTCCGACCCGTGTTTAGGGCGGATCTGTATCACTCTAATGTAAGAATGTGATTACCAAACCCTAGGATGATAATAAAGCACATTTTAGTCCCATTATAGAAACTGAGCCACTTCAGCGACGTCCCCATTCACAGAAGGCTCGTCACCAGAGATTCAGTCGTCCTCCACCGGTACATTGATGACGAGTACCTCGGAGAAGTGCGTTGTCATCCCCGAGCTTGCCCGATCGTCGAGGAGCGTCGGCGATCCCTTCGAGTGAAGCCCAGAGTCGGAGAGTGCGGATCCCGTCACCGTAGTCGTTGGGGCTTGCCTATTTTCGAGCTCGGTGGAAGACTCCAGGTTGCAGACCATCTCAATGCGAGAAGGCTCGCCGCCCTCTTGAGGAAGAGGTGGCCGAGTCAACTGCTGCGAAGACTTTGGAGGCGCGGTCTCTGACTTTGCCACCACGCGCGAGCTGCGCCACGTGGCGGTCCTGCCGCTCGGAGTGGAGTTGACGACGAGGCCCAAGCGAAGGCCAGTCACCGGCTCCTCGACCGCGTGGTAGACATCGTCGTCCACGAGTGACGTGGGTGTTGACCCTGAGGAAGGTCTCGTCAGCTCTTCCCCGCCCCCTCATTGGATGGAGGTCGCTGAGGTTGCAGTTGGCGATGAGGGCCTGCGGTCTCCCGTCGCGCATCCTCATCGTTTTTGAGGAGAACCGTGGCGCGAGGAACAAACCGCAGGTGTGACTGACTTGATTGGCGAGTTGCCGCGGCATTGTGGAGGCCGCGTGGAAGCTTGGAGGGAGCCTGATCTTGTGTGCGATCTGTGGCTTTACCGCTTCGGCCATCAGTCGGGAGCAAGATCGAGGTCCTCCGGCGAGGAGTGGTTGCTGGCGCGAGAGTTGGGGATGTGTGGCGAGCCTTCGGTTGTCGCAGTTTACTCCCCCTACTGATCTAAGTCCAGACCCGAGTTGGGGAGGTAGAGAGCGTAGTACGTCGAGTCGGCGAAGACGTGGTCATCGATCGGGGTGAAGGAGCAGGAGCAGATCTGCGCCCGGCTGGTGCCACAACCGCCTGTCGAGGTCCCGACCCAGATTGAGTCGGGGCGTGGTTCGATGTCTTGCCCCGAGGTGGGACAAATCGACGCTGAGTGGTCCTGGTAGGCTAACGCGTCAACGCTTAAGGACGAGCTGGCTCGACGCTGGTCATCGTGACGGCCGATCACTGGTTAGCCGCCCGCTGGATAGATCCAGGAGCTGGTGGAGTCGAAGAAAGCTTCGGAGTTGGCAACGGAGCCTCGATGCTACGCGCCTCCCACGCAGCACCGATGAGACGGTGCAGATCGCCAGATTTGTCGGCGGTGAACGAGATGGATCCGAAGCAGATCATCTTGCCGAGAGGGAACTTGATGACGTCATTGATGAGGTTAGCCATAGAGCTAGCTTGAAGTCGATGTTGCCGAGCCCCTATCTGGCGCACTAACTGTCGGGGTTTAGTACCGGTAGTGCACCACGGGATAGGTCACGAGGTGCTTTTGCGGGTTGGCTAGATCGACGCAGCTCGATGGTTCGCCGGAGGAGCGTCAAGGACACGAAGGTTTATACAGGTTCGGGTTGCGAGATGCGTAACACCCTACGTCCTGTTTGTGGCTGATTGTATTGCTTCGAGTTCTCGAGGTTACAATGAGGGCTAGGGCTTTGCTCGAGAGCACGTTTAGTGGATTGCGATGGGTTGAGATGTTCTACGTAGGGGTCTCTCATCCGCCTTATATAGTCTGACAGAGTCTTGGGTTACAAGTTGAGTTCCATTTATATCTCCTAGTCGGTTTAGATTACATGAGATCAAATAGAATCTTAGTTTCTACCGTATCTTCTCTGATCTCCTCGAATCTCAGAGCCTAAATCCGAGCCAGGCTTCTTTGTTTGCTCTCTGGATCACGACGCTGCTGCCTCGACCTCCAAGCCATCACGACCGTATTTGGGCCTGAGTTGAGCGTCCGGCCCATGAAACCAGCCGCTCGCCTGACTCAGGCCCACTGTTGGTCCATGTCCTGGATCCACGCCATGAGGAACCAGGGGATATTTATCCCCCACAGCGGTGGCAGAGAGAATCTGTGTAACGATTCCTTATACTAGAAGGAACGAAACCCTAATTTTTTATAACATAAACGGTAGAATTTGGTAACATGGCCGGTATTGTGGTTTGAGGCCCAATGCGGCCTACTAATACCTATATTTTTTTCATTCTTAAATAATTGTTACACACTTATAACATGTATTTTTTTGAACATGCCAAGGCTCGCGTGCATATATTTCCATAAATGATAGTGATAAGGGTATTATTGTAGTCATAACACGCATCTACACAAGATTATTGAATGGGTCTACATCTAATCTATTTCATTTTCATTCATTTTCTTTGTATCCCATCCCATCCTCACCCGAGCACGAGAAAGAGGAGGAGCCCTGCTGCCCTGCACATGGCCCAGCGAGGCAGCAGCCTTTGACTTCGCACTGGCACCGCGTCTACCATCGGCTCGCGATGCGCCGTTCCAACAGCGTTCGTCACGTGACCAGCCTCCCCAACATCATTGAGCCCACCACGACTCGGCCCGGCGCCACCGGAGAGCACTTCCCTAATGGCGCCGCCGGCAACGCCACGAGAGCTAGCAAGCCCAAGGATGCAAGGTCCTGTTCCCTAAACGGATAGGGGTCGGCACCACCTACGATGCCCTAGGCCTTGGGTGGTGGCTCCATCTCACAACCCCGTGCCAGTGAGTTCGGAGAGGACTGCGGCAATGGTCTCTGATGCGGCAAGCGACCGGTGGCCCTCATGGACCTCTGCTGTGTGTCTGTCCCTTCCGCGGCGGCTCTGGCTCTTAGCCTCTTGCATTCCCACGCCGGATGGCGAAAGCCATGGCAACGCAGGCAGCGTTGATGCGGTCTGCATGTGGCTATGTGGTGCCCGTGGGAGAGGCAATTAAGGCATCTCCCCATGAGCTCCGCCAACAGCTTGGGTGTAGTCCGGCCAGCACGAGCTCCAGCGTCGGCACCGCCCCTGGCATCGCTCTTGGGGTGGTGGGGCAGCGCTCCTGAGGCAGAACCCGCCGCCAGCCCTGCCTGTCGAGAGATGAGCATCTCGAGCGGCGCGACATAGAAGGCCCAAGAATCTGTGTAGCTTCAAGTGGCCCACCAAGGATGTTGGCTTACCTACCACGATGAGGGACGATGAGATAGGCGTCGGAGCCGGGGTGGCTGGCGGCGGGGAGGTGGACTCTGACGCCGGGGTGGCCGGCGACGGGGAGGGGGACGCCGGAGCCGAGGTGGCTGGTAGCGGGGAGTGGGAGCGAGGGTCTCTCATCTTCCCATCTGTTGAGCTCCATGTGGCAGAAGAAGCACCGCTGCAGCAACGAGGAGCTAGCCACCCCAGCATTGCAACGGGAGGACGGTATCAAGTCCTTAAAAAATGAGAAACGTCTAGGGATTTCCAAAGTTACTAAACCGCATTAGTTTGATACAAATAGGTCTAGAAGGCCTGAAAGCCTCTTGAAGCCACCCAAATAGGCCAAGACTAGAAACAATCTAGACTCAACCAGGCGGTTAAGGCCGGACTAGGCCGCCTAAATAGGCCTGGTCAAAGCCTAGGCGATCATAAGGTCTAGACAAAAAATTAGGTGAAAATCCGGACGCTTAGGTTGGACCTAGGAACTAGTTGGGGCCTAGGCGGGGGCTAGAGAGGCCTAAGAGATCGCTGGGTCAGACTATCTCCAGCAAAACGTCTATTCACATTGCCTATCACTATTTCTACCTATTTTCCACTCCGTCTACATTAGTGATACAATATCGTTTTGTACTATAAACAATCCTTTTGACGCTCCATTGGAGATAGCATGATGTTCTCAAGCTCTTTTTACAGATGGAGGCATTGTCGAGGCGACCCTGCACAATTTTATTAGCTACAGAGTTGTAGAGTCCATTGAGTACTATGACAGAACATGTCTCCATCCTAGGTCGTTTGAAAATTTGAAGAATTTGTTTTTAAAATTTAGGTGGAAACCTTCCCCCATTATACCCCGACGATTTAAATATCTTCAAATGGAACATATATACTGCCTGACAAGTATATCGAGCTGTTTGAAAGGAGAAAAATAGAACAGAAAACTGGACATACTTCAAATCTTTGAACATTTGTACATATATGGGCTCACTTGACGGCTTTGTTAAGCTGGAAAAGATATCTTGAAGCAAAGAAGAACAAAGACGGGACAACAGCATTCGGACCAGACATGCAGCAAACAACAAAGTCTTTACCGTGCAGCAGGACCCGTGGGCATTGTTGGCACCCTCCCAAAATTGTGCTCCACCTCAAACCCAGTGCGGCTCACGTCAGTGGACTGGCCATCAGCGCCGTACGCATTGTTGTTGTAACCGGAGGAGTACGGGTCGCTGCTGCTGCCGGTGTAGTAGCGGCTGTTGGCGTCGCCGGCGCCGGCGCGCGCCTCCTCGAGGTCGAGGCACTCCTGGAGCTGCGCCACCACGTCGGTCATGGAGGGCCGCTGCGCCGAGGGCTGCGCGGTGCACTTGAGCGCGATGTCCGCGGCCTTCCACACGCTGTTGACGTCGTGGTCGCCGCGCATGCGCGGGTCCACGACGCCCTCGATGTTGCCCCGCGCGAGGCGCTGCCGAGCCCAGTGGATGATGCTCGTCGGCTCTGGGTCGCGCAGGATGGCCGGCCTCCCCGTGACCAGCTCCAGCAGCACGACGCCGAAGCTGTACACGTCGCTCTTGGCCGTCGGCTGCATCGTCGCGTGGTACCTGTATCCCATGCATTGTGTCAGGGAAGAAAATGGGATGGAAAGGGGGTTGGGAAGTGGTAACAAGCAGTGTGTGGTTGGCGTACTCTGGATCGACGTATCCCGGTGTGCCAACGAGTGTGTCTGTGGATACGTGAGTCTCGTTGTCGCGGTTGAAAGCCTTGGTCAAGCCAAAATCGGCGATCTTGGCTTCCAGTTTGGCGTTCAGTAGGATGTTGGCAGCTTTCACATCCCTGTGTATGAGGGGAGGGTTGCACGCTTTGTGTAGATACTCCAGCCCTGTGTTCATGGTTCATGAAGTGTTCATGGTTCTAGCATGATCAAAACTTCAACAACAAATTGACAGCAAATGAAAAATTCACGAATCGGGTACCTGTGGCTGACTCCACTGCAATTTTGAGCCTCTGTCTCCAGCTTAACAATCCTCCGTTGCTGCCCTTCCCTGCAAATGGATCGACAAAACAAGGATTTTAGATCGACGGAGGCATGTAAAAATGGTCCTGTACATGTACGATGTACTTTCCTTGCAAGTACAATGCTGAACTCTTTTTTTTTAAAGGTACAATGCTGAACTGCTAAACAGCTTTACATACGTACGCGTACGTACCTGAAATGTGCTGTTGCAGTGAGCCTTCAGACATGTACTCGTAGACAAGTGCCATGTAGTCCCCATCCTTGCAGTAGCCGATCATAGACACGAGATTCTTGTGATGAATCCGTGCCAGGGCCTGAGCCTGATGAATATGTAGTGATCATGACTAATCAACTTCTGCAAAATTTTGTGCCCTGATGCAAATGTCTATCCGGAAACATGAACTGCATCGGTCTGAAGAAAGTCAGAAGCCTACCTCTGCGAGGAACTCCTTGACACCCTGATTGGAAGAATCAGAACGCAGCTTCACGGCGACATGGGTGCCATCCTCCAAGAAGCCGTCGTAGACGGAGCCGAAGCCTCCCTGACCCAGAACGCGTTGGAAGTTGTTCGTGATCGTCTGCAGCTCCTTGTACGTGAACCGGCGGTTCTCAAGCTGCATCGAGCTCTGCACGCCTGTTGGCGCATGGCTCCTTGGCGTCTCGTTCTGAGGCTTCACGGCGTTGCTTATTGTTCCTGGATGGCAGAGTGGCAGGGACACAAGGAGCTTCAGTTCTATGTTCAGAACGATGGGGAAATTGCTAGTGAAAGGAGTTGATGGATCACCTTGCTTTTTTCGTTTCCGGACGAAGCAGAGTAGCACTGCCACTGATGCAATGACCACGACCAGAACTACGGGAACAGCAATGTAGATGGCTAGCTTTCTCTTCCCTTCCCTTACCTGACATGAGTTGCCGTTGGTGCAGAGATTCGGATTCTTGTCATATCTACAAATAGATGATATAAAGGTTTTTTTTTTTAAAAAAATCAGAATTGATACGCCTACCTAGAAGTTCATTGATTGTACACCTAATTAAAGACGGTCAAGGAAGCGACCTTAGATTCAGGGAGCCATCCTGAAAACTTTTGAGCAACCCAGAGGGAATTGATCCGTTGAGCTGGTTACCAGTCAAATCTCTGAAAGGAACCAATTGACGTCCATGTGAGCCAACATGATGATTCAAATGAGCAGTCGAATTTCACAAGGCAGCAGGTCTTACAAAACTGTCAGTGAAGATAACTGTGACAGAGCATCAGGAATCAAGCCGGTTAAGTTGTTGTGCGACAGGTCCCTGCAAAAGGCCAAGATATGCCACAGTCATTTTGATTTCAGAGATCCACTGAATCGGTTAAGAACAGATCAATAACTCCACACGTACACGTGTTGGACAGCCTTGAGATTTGCGACAGAAGACGATATATCGCCTGTCAGACCACTGTACGATAGGTTTCTGCAGAATACGCGGTCGTAGCTCAGTTTAACCAAAGTTAAAAGCAGCGTTCTTCTTGACCATTTGAACAAGACTTGAAGAACTAGGATCCTTACACGCCGGTGATTCTTGGAGGACTAGAAATGGCGTAGCTGCAAGTCAGCCCCTCCCATGCCAGAGTCTTTGGAACGCATGGGTCACCCATCCAGTTCTTCTTCACATGATACTTCGCCTTGATCGCCGTGATGGCAAATACTGTCATCAATTGCACACGAGCAATTTCTTTCAGTAAAACCATAATCAGCATTCAGCTCATGTTTGTGTCCGTCAGCGTGCACGCACGTACCGTCCTGTGAGTCCGTGGCGACGTTGTTGGTGGAGATGACGGAGAACACTTCGAGGGCGTTGATGATGGGCGGCAGCGTGGAGTTGGCGGTGGCATTGATGGAGATGTTGTAGCGGGGGACTCCACGGTAGGGGTTCCTGTTGTAGGTGGCATCGGAGTAGAGGTACTCCGGCGTGAAGGGCTTGGGGAACCACGGCTCGCCGTTGAGGTTGATGTAGAACTGGCGCACGGCGTTCTTGGGCAGGAGCTGCAGCTCCGAGAAGTGCATGATGGCGATGTACCCCGGATTCGGGTCCTTGGGCTCCGGCACCGGGTCCCAGGAGAACTTGATGTTCTGGGACGCGTTGCGCGGCGTCACCGCCGTCTGCATCACCTTGGTCGGCGCCTCGAACAAGTCGTTGTCGAGGTTCAGCACCGTTCTGGTCGTGGATATAGGGCTCAAGGTGGCGGCGTCCACCCAGGGGAACCAAATCCTGTCGTGTGGGTCGTCAGGGTACCTGATGAAGTCCGTGATGTCGTCGACGCCGAAGTTCATCCTGGCGAACAGGGCCAGGCCCTGCGTCGCGTTCGCCTGCGGGTAGAGCGTGCTCTTGAGGGGCCTGAGGTCCAGCCCGGAGATGAAGGGCGTGCCGGAGCCGGTGTTGACCAGGCAGACCTGCACGGAGTCGTCGGGCACGAGGACGATGGCCTCCAGGATCACCGACGTGCTCGCGTCGGTGACGTTCACCATCGTCCAGAAGTTGACGCCGACGTAGAGGTCGAAGATGGGCGGCTGGCGGAGGCCGTCGTAGTTGCCGTACATGAAGGTGCCGCGCAGGAGGTACTTGAGCCCCGCCACGAGGGACCGCAGCGTGTAGCAGTTGCGCGCGCCGTCGGGGAAGCTGCGCACGTTGAGGTACCGCTTGCTGAGCTTTGGCCAGACGAACTCCGCAGAGATGTTGTGGTTCGAGCCGGAGTCGATGAAGGCGGCGTCCGGGGCGTACGACAGCTTGGTGGTGCTGTCGTCCACGTAGCTCGCCGTCCCCGGCAGGCCGCAGTCTATGCTGATGAAACCTGCAACAAGCGCACGCAAACGTCTAGTTCCTTCGATCGACTTCATGGTACACCGTACACGACGACGCCGCTGCGAACTGTGATCTCCATCCATCCAATCCACGTATATGCCCCATGCAGTGAGATCTGGAAAAATAGAGGAAAATCCGGCTGGGTGGCATGCATACCTTTGCTGTCGGGCTGGGCGCGAGCTTGGGGCACGCCGGCGGTGTCGACGACGACGGCGGCGGCGATACAGAGAAGCAGCACCCACGACGACCTAGGCGCCATTGTTCTCGGCATGGATTGCTCCACTGCAAGAACAGCTACCGGAGCACATAACCTATGTTCAACTTCTCAAGTTGGCGCTCGTTTTATACAGCAGCAGGCTCGTATTCCCTATTCTAGATACAGTACTGTAGTGTACACAGGCTCAATTCTCTCACAAGCTGTTACACAAAAATCAACGCCGCAATGATTAGCCACGTCAGCAGCACAACTATCCCGCTTCCCGCCAAACGCCCCCGTAGGACGTAGCGACGCTGCCTGCGATTCGTCTGAACTCTGACGACCATCTCCAACAAAATGATTTATCTATCTTGTTTATCACTAATACAATCATTTTCCACGTAGTTTTTCTGGACGTCCGTTGGAGATAGTTTAAACCAAAGTCATATGCAGACAAGCCACTGGCAAGTGTGGACCCTACTCGAGCAATCGCTGGGTTGCTCGTTTCAGGACCGGGATGTCAGTGGCAGTGTATAATGGTGGCAGGCTGGCAGCTAACCTAGAGGAAGAGATGAGTGGATCTCACATTCACATGGCGCGGAGGTTGACCCGAACTGGAGGCTGGTCAACGGCCTTGCTGGGCACCCGCCCTGGTGGCCGTGGGCCCGCGGCCAGTGGACTTCTGACTTTTTGCACGCTGCCGGGAATTGCAAACGGAATTCTGGAGGGAGTTCGTGCAGAGGTAGCTGTGGGCAGCTCGTGCCAGAAAGCCATTGACCACGAAGCTATTGCAGCGGAGCAATGTAAATGGAACTCGTTGGAAGACGTGCATGGCACCTCTAGCTACCAAGAGTTCTTAGTCTGAATGTCTGATGTATCATACAAATTAATAAAGCATTCTTCATAGGAAAAACATATAGCCTATTGCAGACATTGGACACTAATCTCCACCACATCATGGTATTGTTATGTTATCCTCGCGCCCTATCTCCTCAATAATACCTGCAATCTTTAGCCAAGACATGCCCCTAAAAACACATATACTAGCTCCTTATCTCATGGCTATAACAACTCCTATCTCGATCAAAATAAAACAGAAACATAGCCCACATCTCCGATTTAGCTAAGTTAAGCAGACACCGCTCTGCTACTGATGAGGCACCGAGCGAGTTCATAAATGTGACGGATCCACGACACAATGCCCATGAGCTCATGATGACACCCCCCCCCCCCCCCCAAAAAAAAGAATGTGCACCGGCACAAATATCCCAAGAACACATTAATCAGCAGCCGATAGCACAATAACTCTTATATTCTGCAGCAAAAACAGGATAGCTGGACCGTCCAAGAAATAGCTTCATCAATGGAGCTTTCTTATTACGCGTGCTACCAGGATCATATCCGTGTGTCCCTTTCCTCTACAAAGGCATAGCGAGAGACAAAGCTCAGATTGCGTGGCATCTAAAGGATAGTTCTAGCTTCTATACACAATTATGATGCACCAGAAATCACTAGATCTCGCCATTCGAAGAAGTCGACGAGGATTGATCGAAAGATCTCGCCACACGCTGGCTGGCGAAAGTTGGCAGTGGTGGCCTGTTTGCCGGCCTATCTGCCTCACTTGCTGCATCGATGTCCTTCTGACTCAGGAAGCTTGGCTGGTTGGTAGACGAGAGAAGCCTTGCCCACATCCTGTCAGTAACTTTAACCTTGTTCCTTGTGGATGTCACCCTCTGCCATCAAAAGAGAAGTGCAGTGCTCATCATTAACGTGTAAAATCACTAATGCAACAATTTTGAATTAGTCTAATTATATCAGAAAATGGTGCTTTGTCTGGAGCACAGCTCCTGCTTGAGTTTAGGCAGCATTCAACTAGCACAAAAATACCAGTGGCTGTGCGAATGAATAAGGCGTTATTACTCATGTAGAAGGGAATATAAGTATGTCTGCCGTTGAACAAATATACTGATCGTTTGTTGAACAAATAGGACACCAAGCATATCGAGTATATTTATGAACAAAAGGTTGGACCTTGGAGTGCTTGTATTCATGCGCGGAGAGAGTAGCTATTGTTTGGAACGTGAATTCAAGTGCTACAAAACCGTTGGATAGCGTATTTACACATGACTCTGCAAATAACGACCCAGCAGAATGCCCATCGCAGAGCGGCAGACAGAAAATGTGCCATTGCTGCTGCTTCATAGGACTCCGGCTGCATGGGCCTAATCCCTAGCGAAGTGGACCTGGAATCAGGCCCAATCAAACAAGCAACCGGAAGGAAATGGTACGCGGCCTGACGGACTCGATGAAATTGAACACTTGAAACTTGGAAAGCAATGCGCGCGGCAACTGAGCTTGGGCGTTGCCCATGCATGCGCGTGCCCGCCGGAGCTCGAGTTCGGATCGGGGCGCAATTCGTCTTCGTGTCGGTGACGAAACAAAGACACCGCATGGCAATCGAACTTTGCGATCATTCTGTTGATATAAGCAAGGTGGCGCCGTATCCACCGGGAGTCAGTCGAACCCTACCCTCTCCGGCCTCCCCCCTCATCGCCCATCCATCCCAATTCACATCGTCATCAGCGCAGTGGTGGTCCTTCTCTCTGCATCGACCTCTGCCAGCGCGCGCAGCATGGCGAGCAGAGGCCCGCTCCGGCGATGGAAGCGTTTCTTGCCGGCGTTCGGCGCGATCGACGCTACCATCGAGTCCGCGCTCGGCTGCTCCCGAGACGAATGCAGACGGGTGACGGGCGACCTCGTGGAGATGCTGTGCGAGTGCGACGCCGCGGACGCCGAGCGCGCCGACGAGCTCTGCGCCCTGCTTGACCAGGTGATGGTGGAGGCGCTCAAGACGCTGCGGCTGGTGGCCGTGACGCCGACGATGCTGACGTCCACCGACATCGCCAGGGCCGTCGGCAATCTGCGGGGGCACGAGTCTGTGATGGTCGGCAGCCTCGCGCGCACCATCTTCGCCGAGTGGAGGGCGTCGATCGAGGACGACGTGTGTAGGGCCACGGCAGCCTTGGAGAAGCTCTCGCACATGCCGCAGGAGCAGCACGAGGCGGTAGGCATCCACGGCGGCGACCGTGTGTCCAGAGTGCTTGGAAGAACAGATGGTGTGAAGCAAACTGTCAAGTCGACAAGCTCAGAGCGCCCCAAGAAGAGGGAAGACAGCGCGTCCATGGCTGTCGGAGAGGATGCCGAGCAAGCAGTCAAGATCACAGACTCTGAGCACCTCAAGAAGATCCATTACTATGGAGTTTCTAGTACCGCCGACCACCGCGTCCGGGGCGAGAGGACAGCAGATGCAAAGCGCAAGCATCCGGAAGATTACTACCGAGAAGAAGCAGATCATGTGAAGCGGCAGCGCAAGTTTCCAGTTCCAGGGAAGATCGAGCAGAGGCCGAGCAAGGCGCACTCTGCCATGAGAGAGAGGATCTCAACGTCATCGCGTCGTAGGGTTTAGGGCTCTAGGAACGTCGTCTCAGCGCATATATAGCAAGATCATAGATGTATGTAAAACGATATATTCAATGTCTCGAGTATTTGCACAAGTCGTGCAATCCCCCTGTTATTCAATGGCTACAATCTTTCTTGTGTAACCTTTTTCTAATAGTGTTCACCAGGGGCATTGCCAGTATTGTTTTATCAAACAAATAGGGCGAACAGACGGAGAAAATAGGGGGCTTTGGCTTTTACGAGGCTATTCTATCGCGACAACCACACTCTCTGCCTCCACAAGCACTCTACAATTATTTACCAAATCTCCACAATTATTACCACCTTCTTAGGACGACCAATGCTTCTTAGAGCACCTCCAATGGCTGACTGTTTCACTGACGTGGACAAAAAATATGGAGAAAAAAAAAGCTAGCGACGACTAAGACGTGATATTTCACGTATTTTAAGAAACCGAAAGTATTACATGTAGAGCCAAGTCTTTGTGGTGAAATAAATTATTAATTTTATTTTTCTGTCACCTCCACACCAGCTAACTATTTGTTACAATCTATGATGCATGGGTACTCCGGGGAGATAGTGTATCCCATATCTGATACGTATCAGATACATATCGTATACAGATACGCCTTGGATACGTATTTCAGGTGTATCCAATAAACTGGACGCGTCGGCCCGATATATCGGACGCATGTCACACACATGACGCTGCAGGTCGACCTCTCTGCAGATACGCGCCATCATGGAAGAGGTAGGGAACAGAGGGAAGAAGAGACCTACAGCCGTTGCATCTCTGCTGGCTACGCACGCCCCTAGCGGTGCCTCCTCGCCAGCTCATCCCCGCGTGGCCCCTCGGTTATGGGATACAGCCGTTGCATCTCTGCTGACCTACATGACGCTGGGGCTCGTGTTTATGGGCTTAGGCTCGTCTGGTAATGTGATTAGGATAGTGTTTTTCATCTTTACTAGTAAAGATATACGTGCGCGGCACGTGACAATATTAAATATCATGTAATCAATTTTAATGATTGATTAGAATAAAAGGTCCATGAAATAAAATTAAGAGAAAATTTGAGCCATGTTGAATCATAGAAGCATCAATTTTGCATTACCATGTCAAAAACAACATAAACAAAAGAAACCCTACCAGAGAAGTCCCACGCGTGCTTCTACTTGAGTGGGTCCTGGAAAGGATTGGACCAACTTGGGGTTTATAGCAAACACTTTTTCTATGTATTTTTGTAGACAACTTGTTTTCACAATTTGAATGTATACCCTCCTAATTATAAGATAGCAGCTTATTTACCACTAGGCAAGGCTCACCTTCCTCTATTATAATGGAGAAATTGCAACAATTTTTAAAAATAGTTCCTCATTCATTAAAATAAAGAAATAACAACGGTTTATTAAAAATAATTTTATAAAGAGTATATTAAAAATAATTTTATAAAGAGTAAATTATATGAGCGGTCCCTAAACTATGTCTAGGGTGTCATCTGTGTCCCTAAACTATGAAAAAACATATCTGGATCCCTAAACTATGTCAGGGGTGTCATCTGGGCCCCTAAACTATGAAATGCATATCTAGATCCCTAAACTATGTCAGAGGTGTCATCTGGGTCCCCAAACTATGAAAATGCATATCTAGGTCCCTAAAGACACCTCCGACATAGTTTAGGGACCTAGATATGCATTTTCATAATTTGGAGACCCAGATGACACCACCAACATAGTTTAGAGACCGCTCATATAATTTACTCTTTCATAAAAACTCTAGCCTCGTGTGGGATCATTCAAAATCGTAGAATGCATCGGGCGGTAAGGATCCGATCATCTCGGGCGGCCAGGATCCTTACTCTCAAGATTTTTTTTAAAAGTTCCTCATTCATTAAAAATGAAGAAATAGCAACAGTTTTTTATTTAATTTCGTATTTAATACTTATGTTAAAGACTCTAGCCTCGTGCGGAAGCATCGTCTCGGGCGGCCAAAATTCCTCGTTCGTTAAAATGAAGAAATAACATCAGTTTTTTTAAAATAATTTCATAATTAATATTTATATTAAAAACTCTAGCCTCACGTGGGAGCATTCAAAGTCGTAGGATGCATTGGGCGGCCAGGATCCTTACTCTCAGAGTC
Organism: Paspalum vaginatum; assembly: GCA_030272315.1. NCBI lineage: Eukaryota > Viridiplantae > Streptophyta > Magnoliopsida > Poales > Poaceae > Paspalum > Paspalum vaginatum. Next base: position 43,390,276 of record CM059020.1, on the reverse strand, counting down.
TCAGTCAAGGATTGATGGTACATGGCTCTCATCCTCTACTGTGGTCAACTGGTGTCCTTTTTCCCCTAGATTGTTGTTCCAATAATCTTTGAGTTATGTTCTTGCCACATTTTGTTCTGATGGGCGTGCCAGGAGTTATGAGTAAGCTTAACCAAATCTTTATAAACGATACGGTGGTATTCTACTAATCTAATCAATGCTTGGTTCTAAATCGGCTCTTAGTTGGGCCATAAATGTGGCAGAACCGCTAGATTAATCCGGATTTAGTGCTTAATCACCAGATCCGGACTAATCTCGGTAGTCCTTCAGGATGTAGTTATCCTGACTTGGCCTTTCCATCCGGATTGAGCTTGATTTTTCGGGCGACTCTCGAAGGAGTCCGCAGATTACAACATACACATCACATTTATTACATAACTTAAAATATTACACATAAGTTTTGATACTTATTACATTTCCAGCTGATAAGTTCCTCAGCCATTAAGCAAAAGTAGCATTGTTCTCATGTTCTTTCAACTCACGCACACATCTAACTTCTTCAGTTGTACCCAAGCTTAGATTAGAAGAAAGGAGGATTGAGATAAGGGTCACATTCAAACCAAGTGTATTCTGCACCTGAAAAAGCATAGGCAAGAAGCCTGAGTACTAATTACTCAGCAAGACTTACCCGACCACTGGGTCGAAACCCACTTCCTAACTCAAGGCCGGGGTGATTAGGTCGACTCACACTGCGGCAGGTCTAATAGTAATTCCTTAGTTTTAGAATTTAGTTCACCCTTTTAGTTATTACCTGATCATACTAAGTTATTCCTATTCTACTAACCCACCAGGATTCATCAAGACAAACATGTTGTCAAACATTTATTATTAACAAGATCAATTCTCTTACTACGATGTTGGTCGCGATCAGGCAGCTTGCAACCGGCAAGCCACAGACGATTCGAATCGGTTTTCCACCTCTCGAGAGGGATACCCAAACACTCGTCATATGTGTGTACACTGACCCCACATACGACAACCCAACATCCAGTGCCACCTAGCCGGAACCATCCTCATCGAACCCGGGTGTCAGTCCTTTGACACCCGCCCAACCTCCTCCTTCCAGTTGGTCTCGTCTAGTTCCGCGCTTAGGTACAACAGGATGAAAGGCTTACCGGAGCCCGTTAAGGACGGTAAGTGAATGAGGCGCGTTCGGCCCAACCAGGCCACACATCGGACGGCCTTATGCGACACAGGCAGGATCAGGGTCCATAGCAATTAATCATAACATGTAATATATGAAAGCGAAACTGATCCCGCCGCATGCCTGTCAATTTATTATCCATCTTCTTATTCTCGACCAAAATTTGCTGTAAAAGATTCCTTTCCTATGCCTTTGCCACCTAAGCCATCTACTGAGCATAGGATTATATGCTGGGTAATGAATCATCATGCTCTAGGGTTTCAATCAACTCCTAATTTTAATGCACAAGCATAACTCTGATTTAAAATAAGAATTTTAAGAAAACTGGGTAATGCACCGGGGCTTGCCTTGAGTCACAGGATCGGCCTCTGTCGGTGACTCGGAGTCTCCTCCTGCAGGTGTGAAGGATGCTTCGGTCGCACCGGCTTCCGGATTTTCCGTTGCAGTGGAAGACTCTTCAACTGGGAGCGGTGGGACCAGCGTGCCTAAGTTGATGACATGCAGGAGTTTTTAAAATATGAGGATGATCAACCTGTTGAAAAAGTAAAATGTACCATTTTCTAAAGAAAAAGGGCGGTTGGGGTTAAATATGGATATTTTTCGAATGCAAAAGATTGTCCTAAGCTTTAAATGAATTACTAGATATTTTTAATATTTTTAAATAATTTTTAAAGCTTAAATGAATTTTCTAGGAATTTTGAATAATTAAAATGGATTTTTGAATTAATTTCTATTTTTAATGCACTTTTATGAATTTTTCTGCATTTTTAAATAAAGGCTAAAATTTTTAAAATATATAAACTCTAATTTACTTTCTTTTTGGAATAACCACCTTATTTATATAAATTAATAAACAATTTTTCTAATTAAAATAAAAATATTACATTAAAGTAAAATAGATAAACAAATTAAATTAAAGGAAAAAGAAAAACAGAAATACTGTTGAAATTCGGCCCAGCCCACACAAAAAAAAACAAAGCAAAAGGTTCTAATTCCCCCCTCCAAAAAATCGCCTGAGTTCCCCTTTTGGCCTGGCCCGGCCCAAAGTGGGCCGGCAGCCTGCCTGCGCTAAGGCGCGGCCCAGCCGAAGCCTTTCGGCTCGGTCCGGCCGCTGCGCGGCCCGGCAGGCCGGCCTGCCAGGCTAGCGGCCCAGCCCGGCTCACCCGGCCGCCCAGCGCAAGGCGCGGCTGCGCGAGCGCAACGCGCTCTGCGCGTCGCCGCGCCGGCAGCGCCGGCGACCATCAGGCGCGGCGGAGGCCGGGAGGCCTCGCCGGCGGTGGCCTCGAGCGCGGCGCGAGCTCCTCTCTCCTTCCCTCCCCTTTTTCCCTTCTTCCCCCTTTTCTCTACACGGTGGGGTCGCCGCCCGCCGCGGCATGGCGCCCGCCGGTGCGACGCGCCGGCGAGGTAGCCTCGCAGCGGCGGTGGTGCCCGCGGCGATCTTTTTTCTACGGCGCGGGCTGCGCGCGGTCGCGGCGCACCCGATGCGCGTGCCGGCGGGGACCCTAGGGGCTCCCGCGCGCGGGGACCGCGGCGGCGACGCCGCGGTGGCCGCGGCGCCATGCGGGCTCCGAGCTCTGACGAGCTCGGGCCGGCGCCCAGCGTGGCGCAGAGGGAAGGAGTGGGGTGGGGGCGTGCTTACCGGCGCGGTGGCGTGGCGGTGACGGCGGCGGAGACGGCGGCGACGGCGCGGGGCTGGGGGAACGGCGCGGAGCGGGGGAGTGCCGCTCCCTGCGCACGCCGTGGGGAAGAAGACCCCGCCCCCGCGGTCCCACCTGTCAGCGCCGCCTGACAGGGGGCGCGGGTGGCGGGTGGGCTGGCCACCACGCGGGCCGCCGCCGCCGGCTGGGCCTCGCCCAGCGGGCGCGTGGCCGCGGGCTGGCCAGCTGGCCCGCGGGGCTTCGCCCCCCTTTTTTTTTTTTACTTTTACCCTTTTCATTTTTAACCCTAGATTTTGACATATTTTGACAGGGGTCCAAATACAAAAGTGAAAGGGCTTAATTTTAACTACCCTTTCACATTTTTGTCCCTGGAAAACTCCAAATTTTTAAAAAGGCCTCAAATTTAAATTTGAATCAAATTTTTGAGAGAAATTAGTGTAAATTGCAAATATACTTAAGTGTTAAAAAAAATTACGGTGTATTACAATAATGGCCATGCAAATCTGACCCCGGTACAACGGAGAGGCAGAGGGGACGTATTTTTGGGCGGAACTAACGCGGACGAGCAGCTCTAGGCAGGAACGTGTAACGTAAATATGGATCCGAGTTGTTTTCCCATGCCGAGTTATGGACAGAGGCGAAGCTACGTTGATGCTCCCGAGTGCATCGGCAAATGGGTAAATTTATATTTTTAGTGATTGCTTATTGATTTTTATCCTTGTGCACTCCCTAGCGGTAAATGTTGACACCACCGTCCACCATACAACAGCCCACAACGTTCAGCCTAGTTCAGCCCTAGTAGACAATAGACCAAAGACCAAAGACCAAACGAGACAAGCTAGAAAGGAGAGTACCCCTCATAAAAAAAACTAGAAAGGAGAGTGGGCTATCCGCACGACGCAAGTATTTTCCTCCGTGACAGTGTGACCGTGAGACCGTGAGTATGCGCCGTATGTCGAGTTCCTCTCTCAGTCATAGTCAAATCCCTTACTCTGTGCTCCTCCTTTTCGTGAGGAAGCGCGCCCGTGAAAAAGGAACATTGAAGCCTCTTGGTCCTCGCGGCCTCGTTGGAGTCGCAGCCTCGCCGGAATCAAATCGTACACAGCCTCACGACCTTGTCGGAATTGCTATAGGCAGCGGCACACTCAACTCGTCGACACCTCCGCTGGCACGCTCAAGGCCTCTCACGCCTCCTCTAATCATCTCTACTTCCACTACATCTGACCATCACCAATTCACCATGATAAGTATAGTGAAATCAATTCATTTGAAGAATTAAGGTTGTGTTTAGATTGCTTACCTCCCAATTCTCATCTGTAATAAAAAAATTGTAGCGTTAGGGGTTGCACTTGAGGTTTGGTAACTTCAGTTTTGAAAGAAAAATGATGGAAGTTAAAAAAAACGATGTAGTTGATCGCTTCAAGAAAATGGGAAACCACAAATATTAGGAGGTATGAATTGCATTCGCTTTTTATCATTTTTTGAATTCACGAATGAAATGTTTTCTACTAGTATTCAACATCTAATTAACATTCTTTCAATAGGTCATAGCCTCATGGGGGATGTATTTTGCTATGTGTAGTCCATACAATATTTTGTTAGTGTTTATTTATGTTAACTATCAATACTATGGCATTTATGTTGTTCATCTTCTTTTTTTGTTGTGTATGCTTGCTACTATTATTACAAATATGTATTATACTATTATGTATATTAAAGTGTGCACTCGGGTAGTCGGTGCTCTAGCTTCGCCCCTGGTTATGGAGTTCAAGTGACACACGTCAAGGTGCATTATATTAATCATTTTTTGGGCCCAATTGAATTCAATCGGATGCTAGATCAAAGGGTAAAGGGGATCTAATGGGTGGCTATGCTATTGGGTAGATTAGATTGGATTATAAAATGTTGTTATCTAAACTTGCTCTTTTATAGAGTAGATATAAATAGATAGATAATTGCTCTGCTTTAGATGCTAATTGAGCAATTGATGTGCTGTATGTGTTATATAATAACTTGTCAATGTTAAATAGCTAGAATTACTAACATTATATATAGGATTGACATGACATGCCTCTAAATTATATACATATAATTATTAGAACTAATTTATTACTCAATTATCCTAGCCGTATCCCGTAACAGTGTTTTTTAAGAATTGACATGCCATGCTTCCTAGAATTACTCGTATCGGTATCCGGGTAACATAGGTTATAACCAACGTGGACACCCTTAATGATTATAGTCACAAACTCACAATAGCAAGCGCACCAGAAACGAGGGAAACAGTAACGATCAAAATTGAGTAAAAGATACATGCCATGCACCCAACACAGGCAGGGTGATACATGTGACTTTCTGGATTAAATTGCAAAAGATGCATGGAAAAATAACTGCACGAGCTCACCCAGGAAGCTTATTTGTCCACACAAATCTAGTGCATCCGAGATACTACAAAAAGGGTTGTGAAGGGACTTGCTGGTTTTATCAAAAAACATGTGCGTACAGCTGCAGGGAATGCTCACTAGAAACCCCATGAGTTTTATTTCTATGTGAGTAACTATCCATCAAACATTCGTATACGCGAATTATTCCAGCCGAGGGCCGTTGCAGGCTTCACCTTCAATTGTTGGAACAGGTCAATCAAATCCGATGCTGAACGCTCACTTTGAGTGAAACTTGCGGCTCACAGACTCGTAGCTAGGAACATGAATAACTGCAGTAACACCATTTCAGTTAGTAGCTGTAGCTTGGTGCCTTGGTGGGCAACACGATTTAACTTGAGACAAACTGAACATACCATCGCCCCATGATGCCATTGTGAGCGGTGAAGACATTATCTTCTTTGCGGTTGATGAAATGTCATTCAAAGTGATCTCCTCAACGGTTTTCAGGAAATATTCAATGGGTTTCCTGAAATTCAAGAAACATAGGATCAGTTGAAGATGATAGCAGCTCTACTGGCATTAGTGAATGTTGGTTTAAATTGGAAAAATAAAATATGCCCTACATAATGTCTGAACTCTGAAGACATGTTAGCTTACACAGAAATGGAATAATGGATACAACTGCGCGCATTGCAGTATGCTAGGAAACTATATTGATGTTTGATGATGACACAATACATAAATATAGCAGAAAAGTTGACTTGATTTATGTTCTATAATAGAAATACTCTCTGACCTTTCCCCATAAGTCAGAACTTGTCTTCCAATATCTTCAGATGCTATAGACTGCACAAGGAGAAAAATGTGTTGTGTAAAGAACAGTTTCTGGAAAGAAGTCATATAGATGGGATTTGATCAGGAGCAAGAGCAGTGTACCCTTGATTCTAAGTTCATCAGGACTGCAGATTTGGTTGCCTCTTTAGCACGATCAAGCTGTTCTTGTGAAACTAAAAGAGGAGAAAGATGGACAAAGGAATGTGACTAATAATGGTCAACCCTAATGTGGACATGAACAAACTTTGAGATGATAAACAAGGAGACCTTTTCCAGGAGTTGCAATCTCAAGGAGTTCCCCTGCTGCCAAATCCACAGCCTTTGATGAAAAGTCTGGGCTCTGTTGAATGATAATAATATTTGAAAAAACAACGAGTCTGCTGCATGCTTGAATACAAGGGCATATACAATTTGGACTATGATCCCATGCAATGAGACACTTACAGTGACTGCATAAATTCCAAAAAGACCCGAATTGTTGTATACACTGTTGAAAGCAGAGAATGATTCGATCTGTTGGTAGTTGCTCAGGATACGGAGATCTGTAGGTACAGAATCAAAGGTCGTGTTAGGATACATCACAAAGGTTTGCTTGCATAGCTCTAAGACAATAATGATTTGAAGAGGCATACACAATCGGGAATGCATTCCCTTTCCAGGTCCACCAGCAGAGAAAGACCCTCCACCTCCCATGAGCATCTGAAGACCAACAAACTGATTAACCTATCTTTGAGGCATTATATTTAATACGCATCTAGCACATGTATGATGTAAAAACATATAAAACAAGTTCCCAAAATAATTATTATACAGAATAAACAACCTCTAGTATCCACATATATTTAGATCACTTCAACTGTTGTTCAGCATACCTGTAGCACTGTAACAATCATAGCAGTTTTCTCGTTATTCCAGCCACCTGGCACCTCAAAAGCAAGTGCAATGTGTGTGCTCTGTTGACAAGGAATCCAACTTTAAGCACACTGGGAGTAAATCATTCATAACGCCGCAAGAATAAAGATGCAATGCCAACAACTCACTGGGCAATCAGCTTGGCAACGATAGTCCCCTCCCACATACACAGATTTTGGTTCTTCAGGGCGGTTCACACTGGGAAGGTCAGATAGAAGTGGTTCTGCCACTGAAACCAACGCATCATGCTCAACTCCTGATGCTGCAAGAACCATCCTGGGAGCAGTGTAATTTTCCTACGTTTATCAGCACAAGCAAAAACATCAGAGAGGTGCCTTCATGACTGGACATTATTAGGGAGATAAATCATTGGATCTTACAGAAACAAATTCCTCCAAGATGCTAACATCCAAACAGGTTTACAGCGGATTCTGAAGCCATCAACGGTTTTGCTAGTGCCCCAGAATATCCAGCTGAATGAAGAGCCTCAAGAAGTAAACCTTGTGGATTTGCAGATGCATCAGCTATTTCAGCTTTTACCTTCTGGAGCTGTAGAAGCAAATAGTTCACCGTTAGTACATAGCAAGGGGGGAAAACATAAGTTTACTTGTGTTAATCCGTACCTGCTCTTTGACCTCCCATTCAAGAAATGCTGGATTCCTCACACTGTCAATGAGAACTTCAATCATTTCTGGTGTATAGCTCTTCAATGCATCATAGGTGTAGCTCATTTGTTCACGGGAAGCCGATGCAGAGACATTTCCTCCAATGGCTTCTACCTCACGAACTAGCCGCAAATGAGTCCGATTCACTGTGCTCTTGAAGGCCATCCTCTCCAACAGATGTGATACTCCAGCTGAAGCAGGTGTTTCGTAAATGGAACCACAATCAATGTACAGGCCCACAGATGCTGCAGGGCTCTGAAATAAATAATAATAATGGCCATAAGAAACATTGCTGTCATGTAAAAGGAAACAAAACAAAACTGTACTATATTTGAGCACAAAGCAATACCGATGATGTCTCAGAGGCAATCTTGACACCATTTGGAAGAGTAGTGATTTTCGTCTTGGATGGCTCTACAAAGTCTGGTAGAGGCGGGGGGATGGTAATGCCTGGGAGCGGAACATCAAGGGGAGGGAGCTGGCTTGATTTTCCACCAAGAAGCCAGCCGAGCAGACCACCTGAGGACTGCTTGACAACACTTGTACTAGCAAGCCTAGTAGCACCGTGATGCTGAAAATTGGAAACAATACATATGAGCTACCTCTTCTTGTTTAAGAATTTGTCAGCAATTGGCATCGACAAAGTGAGAAGCATAACTCCAAGGGAATGTGAAATGAATGGAATTTATCTAACACAGCGAGATAAATATGAGGATTGACAACAACAAACTGCATGTTGAATTCCATCGCCATTGAAGTCTTGACTAAGAACAAAAATTATAAATCGGTATCCCAACATGGCAACATGGAAGTAGAACTAAATAACCCGGCTTCATATTCATCACCACATGAGCAAATCGACTCGCGCGACCCATTCGGATCGGATCTAACCTAAGTGCGCTCATGCATAGTGGATCGAGACGTGCACGCGACGGGGAAAGGATGGAGGGAGCGAAGGGCGGAACCTTGAGAGAGCGGAGGTGGCTCCCGGCGGCGCGATACATGTTCCCCGGCGAGGCGAGCTCCTGCTACGGCGCGGCGGCGGAGGAGGAGAGGAGCCGGCGGTGAGAGGCGGTGCGCGCGTGCAGAAGCTTGGTATGGAGAGAAAAGGCCAGGGGTTCCGTCTCTCACGCTGGGCCGCTGGACCTGTGGGCTTCTGCTAGGTTGCAACATCTGTGGGCTATGTTTTGATGGTGGGCTCTGCTAGGCCCTGAATGTGGTACCAAATACTCCCTATATAATAACGACGAATAAAAAAGGACAAAGGCAGTACTATTTATTTACACCATAAAAAATATAATTTGCATCTTTGTATGAGTTTGGTTCCTTTCCTGAATCATAAACACTGGACCTAGATCTATGAATTGTTAAAAGCGGCCTCCTTGACCTAAATCCACCCTTGGTTAGTCCTACGAGGCAATCCAATGGATAGCTCTGATCGGAATAAATCTTTATTTCTGTGTTGTGTTGTATAGCTACAATAGTATACGTGGGTGATGGGGGTACAGTGAAACTTTCAGCATGAGCTCTACTATATGCCTTATATCAGACGAAGGCGGAGCAGGCATGCCGCGCCACCAATCCTAGCGAAGGATTGTGCATGGAAGCCTATTGTTTCCGCTCCTACTCCATGTTTGCCTCGTCATCCCCTTTTGACCGTGTTCCAAGCTCACTTTCCTTGATCCTTCTGCCTCTCCAAGGCCAAGCAGACCCCCTGGCTCCATCTTTGACTTTTCGCCCTGTGGGACAAAAAGGTGTCCATCTCATCCCCAAAACCAACGCTTCCTACACACCCACCAAGTCCCTAACGAAACCTTGCCTGAGCAAGTATGACCAGATCACATTCGCATTGTCCCATGCTTTTTAGTTCCCACACCGTTAAAGCATATATAACATATTCCCGTTATCTTCTAACTTAAAGCGTAGTTGTTGCTACTTATTGATGGTAATATGAACCAGGCCTTAGAGCACCCTAAAACCATTCGCTATCCATACTGAAGATAACGAATAAAAAGGTAGATGTATCAAATAATGAAAATGTGTACCATAAATTCTAAAAAAAAAAGAGTATCATTTTCCTTGTCCTTAATACCGAGGCGGCAATTTGGTAGTAGCGATGGACTGTGCTTTTTGGGGGGAAACAGATAAAACAATATATGTATGTATATCGATTCCAAGGTCTTGTGTAGAAAATATACCGAGAAAAGGAGCTGCATACACTTCTTTATTTAGGACAAAAGTTCACACACTATAATGCCTGAGCCATTGTACTACCTCACTCTTTTAGTAATTATTGACGTTGGTTAGTTTAACTAAACAACGTTAATTATTCCAGAACCAAGGTGTAGTACTATAGCTCACTTTCTTATTCCTCCTAACACGTCCACTAATCATGACGGGAGGGAGTATATCAAAGCTGCTTTGGTAAACAACAACGTCGTCGCCCGTTCAAAACTATAACAAGATTACCGTGCGACTGGACCGGTACCCATTCCCATTTCACTCCCAAAATTATGTTGCATCTCAAATGCAGTGCTGGTCTGGCTCGCGTTAGTCGACTGGCTGTCAGCCGCATACGCGTTGTAGTAACCCAAGTTGGCGTTGTCGTTGCTGCTGCCGGCGTAGAAGCTGCCCCTTGTGCCGCCTCCAGTGCGGCTGCGGCGTCCCTCCTCGAGCTCAAGGCATTCCTTCAACTGTGACACCACAACGGTCATTGTGGGCCGCGGCGCCGACTCCTGCATGGTGCACTTGAGGGCGATGTCCGCGACCTTCCACACGCTGTTGACCTCGTACTCGCCGCGCATTCTCGTGTCCACAACGTCCTCGATGTTGCCCCGTGCCAAGCGCCGTCGCACCCACTGGATAATGCTGGCGGGCTCTGGGTCGGAGAGGATGGCCGGTTTCCCGGTGACCAGTTCCAGCAGAACCACACCGAAGCTGTAGACGTCGCTCTTGGTTGTCGGCTGCATTTTTGCTTGGTACCTAAAAGTTTAGATTCCATGAATGCATGTGTAATTGTGTATTGCTCACCATGTGAGGAAGCTGGAAAAAAAAAACTGAGAGGTTGAATAGCAGGCATTGGATTGACATACTCTGGATCAACGTATCCAGGTGTACCAACGAGAACGTTCGTGGATATATGAGCTTCATCGCCATGATTGAAAGCCTTGGAGAAGCCAAAATCAGCAATCTTGGCCTCCAGATTTGTGTTCAACAGAATGTTGGTCGCCTTCACATCCCTATGGATGAGAGGTGGGTCGCATCCCTTATGCAGATACTCCAACCCTGCAAGCACACTAGTGTTCAAATTTCTGCAAAATTAACTAAAACTCTAATATTAATTGACCCACCAATTAAATTATTTTTCTTAACGTAAAAGAAACTTATTAAGACAAGAGGGACAGAAAGAAAACGACAGCAGCATGGAAAAACAAACAAAACTAAGTGTGAGATCACCCAAGGTGTTTTGGACCTCTTCTAGCAATGAAAGAGCTGAGGTGTGAGTGTGATGTTTCTAAAGTGTAAAAAATAAATTCTTGAACCATTGGTCCTTCACCTTGTTTAATGTAGTTTCGTTTTTAGGTCCTTAGAGTATTGATTTGTACTTCCCTGTCACTAAACTTATTAATCGGTCAACTAGATCTAAAGGATGTGATAACTTTGGTTGTGGGTGTGGATTTGGAGAGAGAAATATATTGAGGAATAAGATTATGATGTCAGGGGATGATGCTATGTTGGGCTTCTATTTTTATTGAGTGACGTGGGATGCTATAGTGATATATTGTATATATGCATTAGCATTATGAAGAGACAAAATGAGTACACTAATGACCAAGTACCTAGTATGCATTACTTGCATGCTGAAACACATAAAAACTACAGGCTACTGATTCAAGCACGTAATGAGTGACCTCCCTGGACAAATTATAAAAATGTTCGTGTTTTATACTCATTCAACCTTGAGCCGAGTCAAGTGCAATTCGAAGCCTCTGCCACCAGGTTAGGTATCTTCCGTTGCGATCGTTTCCTACAAACGAATCATAGATAACGTGAAATTCATATCAATAGAGGCTCTTCGTAATTAGATGATCCAATACTTGTAGATGGTTTGTTTGGATGTATCCAACTAATTATTAACTGCTAAAAATTTAGCTAGTACAAATCCAAACAAGTCTAGCTAATAACTAGTGTACAATCTATTAGCACTCATTAGTATTACTACATTAGTTGTGAGACATAATTTCAGACTCCTGTTAAAGGTAATATATTTTTATATGATTTTAAATTTGTTTGGTAGTTGGTTAAAGCAGAGTGGTCAGTTGGAGCGGCAGTTCTCTGCTAGGCTGTGTGGCTCACTAGAAATGATATTTTGTTTAACAAGTAGTAAGCCAAAATATGTTTTGCAGTCTCTATTCAGGGAATCCACTGGTTTCATCTCTAAGGCTCAGTTGCAGCGTACTAATGATAAGAAAGAAAAGGTCGTGGAGGCACGCAAGAGTTTAGAGTCTTTAGGCTATGGAGCTATTTTCCTTGTTTGGATGACTACTTGTATTTCGGATTGGATTTTGGTTGGTAGTTTCATTTAATATGAGTTGTAATAATTTGGCTTGAAGCCTCTTCTATGAGTACTGGTTCCTTTATTAAAAAATATGTTTGTGCTATTTAAGAAGTCGGTGGGAGGACTTGACCGTCCCTCCATCGTCACCTAACACTTGCTAGCCACTTGTCAACTCTATTGTATGTCGTTGTAGCGAGTCAAGAACAACAAGGGGTGGGCCAGGGAAAGATTATATTGAGGGGAGGTAGAGATCGGGGGTTGTACTAGGGAGAGCAAGATGTAGTAGGCCAGAGCCAGATATATAGCTAGATCCAAGTGGGCCACCAACATAGGCCATCGCTTGCCATTGCAGTGGGTGGAGAGAGCATGAGAGATATTTAGGGAGTGGGAGAGGGAAGGCAGAGATAGGGTGGGTTGTGGCAGGGATCGAGAGCAAGAGGTAGGAGGCCAGGCGGATTCCGTTAGCAGTAATACAATCTGACGACAGTGCTATGCTAGCTATCATTGTCGATTACTGCAGATATTATCACCATCCCATCGCTTATTCTAGAGCAACCATTATTTTGTGTTTTAGTAGTGTAATACCGTTTGAATTTGATATGAGGAATACCTGCAAGCCGCTCTAGTAGGGCGCCTTCTGGCATGTACTCGTAGACAAGTGCCATGTACTGCCCATCCTTGCAGTAACCGATCATGGAGACGAGATTCTTGTGATGAATCCGTGTTAAGATCTGAGCCTGAACAAGTGATGGTCATATATATATATATACCCGATCAAAAATTCCGCGGTAACACTATTAATTCCTAAGAAGAATTATTACTGATGCAAGCAGCTCTGAAGAAATTATTCTACCTCTAAGAGGAACTCCTTGACACCCTGGCTGGAATACTGAGACCGAAGCTTGACAGCCACCTGCGTGCCATCCTCCAAGAAGCCGTCGTAGACTTTCCCAAACCCTCCTTGGCCGAGCACGCGCTGGAACTTGTTGGTGATCATCTCCAGCTCCTTGTACGTGAACCGGCGGTTCCCAAGGTTCAGCGAGCTCAGAGCATCATGCGCCTCGCCGCCTTGTGGCCGTGGCGCCGGTGCATGGCTCACTGCCGGCGGCGTCTCGTTTTGGGGCTTCACGGGTGTTGCTCGTCGTCGCTCCTGCAGGTGGCACATGCACACAAACAAGCATGCATCAGTCTTGTACTCTGGCCCTCTGGCTGTGGAAATTGCTAGAGGACAGGATATTTATGCGTGCCACACCTTGCCGCCTTTTCCGTCTCAGGAAATAAAAGAGCAGTGCTACCACTGATACTATCACCACAACCAGGACTAGAGGAACGGCAACGTAGACGGCAAGCTTACTCTTCTTCCCCTTTTACCGGCGGCTGACACTGAAGCAGCGCTGGTGCAAAGGTTTGGATTATCGTCATATCTACAAATGAATGAGATTGAAAAGTGTTTTTTACCAAATAATTGTCAATATTTCATGCTCGATCAGTGCAACAAAGAGAGAATTGCATGTTGATCAGATCGACCTCATAGTTAGGGAGCCATCTTGAATTCTTTCGAGAAGTCCATAGGGGATCAATCCACTCAGCTGGTTGCCTGACAAGTTTCTTATGGAAACCAAATATGATGTGAGTCAACACGTACGTTGGATTATGTGTTCAGGCGAAAATTAAATTTTAAGGTGGCGACTTACAGGACTTCTAGTGAAGTTAACTGTGATAGGTCATCAGGAATTGAGCCGGTCAAATTGTTGTATGACAGATCCCTGCGGCAGATATATGGTTGTTTTACCTTTTTTTTTCAAAGACTGTTTATTTTGTTAATGAGATCTACGTACTACAGCGTTGAAATAGATGAGCTTCCCGAACAAAAAAAGAAGAATACAGTAAACAAAGTCATCACACGTACAGATATTGAACACCCTTGAGGTCTGCGAAAGAAGATGACATGTCACCGTTGAGACCACTGAAGGATATATTTCTGCAAATATCTGACAAATCAGTTTAACATATAGTATATATAGCTTCTCTCATCTAACTAAGCGTGTGTTTGAATATGGATACTATTCAGACACTCCATGCCAACCGCTAAACTTTGAATATAATATATTCAAAAATGCCCTGATACTTCCTATACCCTAAAAAAGAAGACATAAAATTTTTTGACACAATCTTTAGAGTGACATTTTGACCATCATTTTCTTTAAAATTATTTTACCAACACAGATTAAAAAATCTACATATTAACATGCATGCACCAAAAGTTTATGGATATCAATCAATTATTAGTCAAAATTTTGAAAAGATAAACATTGGAAATCATGCCAGGGCTAAAATGTCGTCTTTTTTTAAAGACAATAATTAACTCGCGCCTTCCTGTCTTGCGCTCTTGCCACGAGTCTGGAGCACAAGGCAAGTTGAGTGTTCTGTTATGTACGACGAAGTACTTACACGCCGGTGATTGTTGGGGTACCGGATATGGCGTAGTTGCAGGTCAAACCGTCCCACGCAAAACTCTTGGGGACACATGGATCACCCATCCAGTTCTTTCGTACGCGATACTTCGCCTTGATGTCCGTGATGGAAGATACTGTTAATTACATCCAACTCTTCGATAATTAGCACCATCGATCTGCATAAGTACGTATACGTGGTGGTCGTATATACCGTCCGAGGAGTCCGTGGCGACGTTGGTGGTGGAAATGACGGAGTGAACCTCGATGGCGTTGATGATCGGCGGCAGCGTCGAGTTGGCGGTGGCGTTGATGGAGACGTTGTGCCGATCGTGGGCCCGCAAGGGATTATTGGTGAAGAGGGCGCCGCTGCGGAGGTGCACAGGCATATACGAGAGAGTACTAGCCTCGCCGTCGTTGATATCGATGGACATGTCGCGAACGGCGTTGCTGGGAAGGAGCTGCAGCTCCGACAAGTGCAAGATGACGATGTACCCAGGCGTCGGGTCCTTGGGCTGCGGCGCCGAGTTCCATGACAACCGGATGCTGGACCCGTTGCTCGGAATGATCGCCGTCTGCATCACCTTGGACGGCGCCTCGAATTTGTCATCTGCAAAGTTCTGCACCGTGCTCGTCGTGGATATCGTGTCCCATGCAGCGGTATCGACAAGAGGGAGCCATACTCTATCGTGTGGATCGTCAGGGTACCTAATAAACGAACGAAAGACCAATTGTTCGATGCCAAATATTCCATTCATTCAGTCAGTCAGTACCACGATCAGATTGATATATTAACGTATTTGTACGTAGATGATAACAGCAGTCACCTGACAATGTCCGTAGCATCCCTTGGCCCCAGGTTGCGCCGGTCAAACAGGACCAGGCCCTGCGTCGCAGTTCGCATGCGGATAGAGGGAGCTCTTGAGAGGCCTCAGCTCCAGCGAGGAGATGAAGGGCGTTCCCGAGCCGGTGTTCACCAGGCAAACCTGCATCGAGTCGTCCGGCACGACTACGATGGCCTCCAGAATCGCTAGGTCCGGGCTGGTGATGTTCACGATGCTCCAGAAGTTTACGCCGGCATAGAGGTCGAAGACGGGCAGCCTGTTGAGGCCGTCGTAGTTGCCGTACATGAACTCGGCGCGGATGAGGTACTTGAGCCCGGCCACGAGGGACCGGAGCGTGTAGCAGTTGCGCGCGCCGTCGGGGAAGCTGCGCACGTTGAGGTAGCGCTTCTCGAGCGTCGGCTTGACGTGCTCGGCCGAGATGTTGTGGTTCGTGCCGGCGTCGGTGAAGGCGGCGTCCGGGGCGTACGACAGCTTGGTGGTGTCGTCCATGGAGTTCGCCGTCCCCGGCAGGCCACAGTCTACGTTGATGAAACCTGCGACACCGCATTCAATCGTGCATATGGTTATGGATAATACTACATGCAGAGACGCAGTAGATAGGCTCTGAAGAAACATTGTGAAAGTGAAACCGTCGAGATTTCAAGCATATGTACCGTACCAATGCTGTCGGGCTGAGCTTGAAGTACTCCGGCGGTGGCAAGGCCGATGAGCAGCAGCCACGACGGTGCCACCATTCTTCTCGGCATTGTGATTGCTCAATGGCGCAAGCTAAACAAACTATACTATTTATTTGTGATCATCCAAACTCTATGTACTAGGTACCCCTTATATACGTAGCAAATCCTATAGTCTAGGCCAATATCTAGCGCTGGCTAATTCTTGATGGGGCCAGCATGATGTTAGTCGCTGCGTGTCTATATGACATAGTAGCGACTGGCTGATTGGGTGGCAGTGGGCCCACGGACAGTTGACTTGGACTTCTTCGCCATGCAAAATGCAGGCCATCGTTCCTCAAAGGAAGCGTGCGTTTACCAATGTTTGTTGCGTAATCATGTGACATTAGTTTAGACAGTGACTTGCATTGCACTCTTGTTTTTTTCTTAATGTTTCAACTATCAACTTGCATTATTATATATCCTCGATAGCAATGGCGAAGCTAGACTGCCGGTGATCGTGGTGCACACCGAAATCATCATGTCTGAATTTGAAGCAATAATGTCAATTTGAGCTGTTTTAAATGGTCAAATGAGTTCTTTAGTGCTCCCTCCGTATTTAAATATAAGTCGCGATTGATTTTTTTTAAAACTTCAATCACTCGTGTTACTTAAAAAATTATACTTTGTTATTTATTTTGTTGTGATTTGTTTTTATAGAGTTTGAGCATGACTAGTTTTCTTATATGTTTATTTTTTTTAATAATACGAATGATCGAAGTTTTAGAAAAAAATTCAACCACGAATTATGTTTAAATACGGAGGGAGTAGTTATTTTTCACATTTTCCTTGTTGCCAGTGCACCACCCAACTCTAATGTGCTGTCGCCCCGCTCGATAGTTTGGCAAACATGTTTGTAGGTTGTAGCCTATAACACTAGTCAATTTCTCTCATAAATTTGATCTAGCATTTTGCAGAAGGAAACATATTCTACCTGAATTGGGTTCTTCGAGTATAAGCCACAAGACGTGGTAGGCCGTATACCCTTTTTTTTTTTTTGACCGTGGGAGATCTGGCTCCGGCCGCCGTAAGATTTCGCTATAGCCTAATGTCTAAACGGACGGTCCCGCATGGTATAGCCCAGGCCCTAGGCCCAATTAAGCATGCTATAATTAGACACACTATGGCCTCCTTTAACAAAAGAATTTTGAAAATTTGAATTCCTATGAAAAGTTTTCTTGTGGTCCCTTTAGAGCATGGGATTGAATCCTACCAAATCCGTTAAAATTCCTATGGAATGGTATCCTTCGTAACGATCTTGGAGGAAAATAAGCATACGGTCCAACCTCATGTTTTCTTTCCTTTGTGTCTTAAAATTATGTGTTTTTTCTATGCATGATCCAAACACATGTTTCATAACTTTCCTGTGGTATAAATTCCTTTAGGATTTCAATTGTGTGGGCATTCTAATTCTATGTTTTTTCTATTTCTATGTTTTGAGAATCCTGCATTTCAAAACGAACAGGTCGAGGGGCAATCTCATTAGATTAAGCTCACCAATCCGTTCTACTATTTATATTTTAAATTCCAAAATATATACAATATGTGTGCTTTTTTTACCCCTAATTCCATATATTTGATCTAATGACCTCAAGCTTAGCTCACTGAGCCACGTGGAACCTAATGCATTAATTGTTAAAATGTACTACTACTCATGCCGTGCATAGTTAGGCCTCCTTGGAACAAAAAGTAGATTGAGGAAACTTATATGATTCAAATTTATAGGAAATTTTCCTATGTTGCCCTTTGAACAAATGATTGAATTCCTACTGATCCTATAAAATTTCTATGGAATGGCTTGTAGCACAGAGATTTTGGAGGAAATTTTACATGAGGCCTAACCTCTTGAAAACTTTCCTTTGTGTCTATCTCTCTTCTAATTTCTATGTTTTTTCTACATTGCATCCAAACGCTTCGTTAAAAACTTTCCCGCGTTTTCAATTTCTATAGGATTGCATGTGATATACCAACTCTATTCCTATATTTTATAAATCCTGCGTTCCAAAAAAAACCCTTAGGCTGTACAAACCGAGAGTAATTTGGTCGAAACGGCCATATGTTCCCTCAATGTTACTAATTATAATTCACTCTAATCTACTCGACATTAATTTTTATCTAACTTTAATAAAACTTTTCGGAAATACGTTAACATCTAAGTACAATAGTAAATAAATGTGCTATCCAAACACGCTTCATGATGACTTTAATATAATTAAATTGATGTTTTAGATGCTAATGTTATTTTTATAAACTTGAACAAAACTAGATGAGTTCGATAATACAAATACATGGCCAGATAGGAACCCCCAATAATTACAATACTATCCCAGATGATTATCCAACAGTCAAAGGGCCAATTCGCAAAATACACCTCCGCCATGACTCATCCGCTGATTAGAGCTAAACAGAGGGGAAAGCAGATTTGTCGCAGCCTAATGCACCATCTGTTTCCGTCGCCGTCTATTTTGGCGTCTCGAAGCCAGTAGACTAATCAATAATCATCTCTCGATCCACAAATCCCTCCCTCTCTCTCCATTCCGCTCCCTGAAATCGAGGAGCGCGGGAGGACGCCGCGAGGCGCGCTAGGGTTTGCCGGTCGGGCTGACGGGCGGGCGGGCATGAGGATTCGGGAGCTCCGGGATGGTCTGGAGGTGGAGGACGGACGAGCGGGAGGAGGAGGCGGCTTCGGGCGGCGGTGATGGCGGGGAGGTGGTCGCGGTTGTGCGACTGCGGGCGAAGCGCGCGCTCGTCGGGGCCGGCGCGAGGGTCCTGTTCTACCCGACGCTGCTCTACAACGTCCTCCGCAATCGGTTCGACGGCGAGTTCCGCTGGTGGGATCGCGTCGACCAGGTGCTAACCTTCTGCCTGTAATCCATGTTCGTGTCCTGGGAATTTTGCTATTAGTATTTCGGATGCGATGAGGAGCTTGATTCAACAAATTTATGTGGAATCTGATCATTAAGAAGGTGTATTGGGATCGATACTTGTAGTAGAATCACACAAACATATCCCAGAATTGTGCCAATATTCTCTCGATGAGCATGCCTTGTTTGTTCTGGCTCAGGGTTCGACCTGTGCAGTGTGCCTTTGTTTTATTGGTATATGCTTGGACTTATATATGTATTGCTGTTTTAGTAGAATGCATTTAGCGATTCTGAACTTTAATTCAAGTAGTCTTCATTCAAGTACTCATCCAATAGTAAATCAAGTTTCTCCAACACAAGAATCTTTTGGGAGCACTTTTTGTTATGTATATGATGACATTTCTTTGTCTTACATCTCAATTCACAATCCATGTTGGCAAACAATGATTAACTGTATCATATATGTCCGGTTGTTGGAGCTGTTTAGTTAAATTGGTGGTGGGATAACAGTACTCGTTCCTTCTTAATGCGTAATTGATATCGCAGCCTGATTTTCTTACAACCGTCTATCTTCAGTATGTTTTGCTAGGTGCTGTTCCATTCTCTAGTGATGTCCCACGTCTGAAGAAACTTGGTGTAAGAGGAGTTGTCACACTGAATGAACCCTATGAAACTCTGGTTCCTACATCTCTATACCAGGTAGATGTTCCTTTACCTCTTTTTGTAACTGCTGAAATCATTGTTACCAGGACCCAGTTACAGGTGCCAGATTTGGCAACTGCCAAAAAATAATGGGATTCAGGCATCCGTGTAATATTTTTAGAAGTATATACATAAAAATTAGAACTAGTACAGCTGCTCAACTAGTTCACTATTGTGCAGTTATGTCATAGACCACAATTATCCACTTATGCCCGTTACAGAAGGAACATGCACTGCATGTTTGAAAAGGAAAGGAAAAAGGGGGAAAAAGGAAGCGAGAGGCCGATTCAGCCCTCCTAAATGACTTCAGTGCTCATGATCAGAACCAGCCACCTCTGCATCCCCTTCCTCCTTGCTGTTTCTCTCTCCCCCAAGAAGACACCGCCACAGCAATAGATCATGGACCTATGGCCACCATCTGACCATCTCCAATCAGGGGGTTAGCAAAAATCATAGCCCCCATCCTCCTCGCCTCTTCAGTGGTTTTACCAGAGGCTACATCTACAGCTGTGGCTGCTGCTAGGATGGCACTGCCACTCGGTCCACTCTCCGATGATGCCGTCTGTCTGCTCCTTCCCTCTTCCATCTCAATGCCATCTCCTACCCTCCTGTGCTACTGCCACCCCTCCATCTCCTCAAAGGTTACCTTTCCCCTTTTGACACGGTTGCGAGGTGTGCACCGCGAGTCAGGCATGACTATTTTTTTGGATACAAGTCGATGTAACTCTGGCACGAATAACTTTGTTCGATCTGAGCTTATAATTTTATTGCTTGATTGAGAGAACTATAGTCTATATTCTAAGCAAATACCATACTTATTTTTGGGAGGCTGTAGCTGAAGCTTCAGGAGGTACTTATTTCTTAAATCATTGTTGAAGTAGGAGAATTTAAATTCTTGTGTAAGCATTTACAAAATCTACAGTGCCAGACTATCTGATCATGCATGTCATTTCATTGCCTCATTATTACATTGAGCAATCAGCAAAATCACTCAGGTTAGATTGGCACTGGTACACAGGAAGTAGGGAGGTAGCAAGATAATGAGATATTGTTATGTACCATCACCATATGTGCCAGGTTTTAAACAATTTATTATGATCTGAATAATAATAATTCTGTTTTCCAGGCTCATGGTATCAATCATCTCGAAATTCCCACAAGGGACTACCTGTTCGCCCCCTCCCTGGAGCATATTTGTCGGGCTGTGGATTTTATCCATTGTAAGTATTGTGCCTTTTTTTCTGAGCTATGATATTCATTTTTCTTGCTTTTTAGTTTTTTAGAAATTTATGTGCTGCATCATCACGCAACTTGTCTTGGAGATGTCAAATTGTCAACTCAGCTTTAGTATGCTAATTTAGCGGTGCCCAGTTCAGATCTATCATCTGTGTTACTTTATCTTTGACTATTATTGTATATATCTTGTCAACTTGGAAGTTAAAGTGTTATCTTCAATATAGGTAGACTGCCAGCATTAGGTTGTATCTGTTATCCCTTATCATGACGCATATCAGACATTGAGACATGACAATGCTGTGAACTAATCTTTATGGCGCAGTTAGAATGCGGTAGTTCTTCAGTTAAGGTTTAAGGGGCATCAAAGATAACTTGCTAAACTGTGTTGGTAATCGTTATCAGTGGTATTAGTATTATAGATTTGACGTATAGGAAATAGTAACGGACCTTTCAGGTTCTCTTTTGTTTGTTGGATATGGTAGGATCGAACATCAATACACAGCTAGAAACATTGCACTACCAGATGACTAATGCTTGTGGCTTTAACAACAGTATAGTAGTAAAACTGTGTCATTATGTCCTGCTTCTTTGAGGTTTGTGTGGAATTCAAGCAGCCAAGGCTAATAAGGTATGCTCTTTTTGTCCAGGTAATGAAATAGGAAGGTGGTAGCACCTATGTTCACTGTAAGGCTGGAAGGGGACGGAGCACAACTATAGTATTGTGTTTTTTGGTAGGAAAATTAATTTTACTTTGGGATAAATTGTCTCTTATCTGTGCATTTCAATGTAACTTTAGCATGCATATTATGCAGATCAAATACAGAAACATGACTCCTGAAGCAGCTTTGGATCATGCAAGGTCTGTGAGGCCCAGAGTGCTTCTAGCACCAGCTCAATGGCAGGCATGCTATCTGACTTCCTTGGCAATTCTCCATTACATGGATGCTTGTTATTGCTCAGATACTTGGTGTCCAGACTCCAATTTTATGATCCCGTTGTTGCTGAAATATCGTACTTGTTTGCTGCAGGCTGTTAAAATGTTCAGCACGCTCAACGCAAGATGTCTTTCCATACAGAGCTCGAACCCAACCTGCTCAGCCCTATCCTATGAGGAATCCGGTGAACTGTCAAGCACAATGAGCAGCAGATGCCTTTCGATTTATAGCTCAAAGGAAGACTCCTCAATAACATCCGACGAAGAATCCAGTGAAGCATCCTTTGGAGACCCTGAAGTTGATGGCTACGCCACCACCGAGTTCGACAGTGAGCATTTTGTTTTACCTCGCTGCCAAACTATGCTGTCCAGGCCGACAAGCCCCACCGGGTGTAGCGATGCAGTCTTCATAACTGAAGCAGATCTCGAGGGCTACGAGACCTATGCCGATGATGGCAAGGACGTTGTCGAAGTGGAAGTAGTGGTTCAGCACAAGCCCATCATGAGGAAGCTCTCCTGCTTCCTTGGGTCCTTGAAGCTTACCGGCAACTGCCAACCAACTCCAACTCCTAGCCGTTTAACTGAGGTTCGAGCCTGCTAGGAAGATCTGCAATGGGTTCCGCACCTGTTTTTCGCTCGTTGTACATCGGCAGAGTGTAATTACCGGCGTAGAGTTTGCACAGTCTGCGGAATTTTCGCTCGGGAGAGAACAATATGTTGTTGTGGGGGTGAGAGAGATGTACTACTAGCATGTTGCAGAGAGTACGAGAGATCTGTGTGCTTGCCTGATCTGATATCATTGTTTTCTTGGAATAAAAATGTGTCCCTGTGTCGAGTGTTGCAGAAGCCTAAAGCCGTGGTTGGCATGATATCCTCGCCAGTGTGCTGCAAACGAAGCTTAGGTTCATATATGAAAAGAAAAATGATCCGATGATTTTCTGCACGGTACTGTCCTGGTCCGTATCCTGGAACAACTGGGATCCTGGTGTGCTCGAAAGGAAGCATAGATTGGAAGATTCACATGGACAATAGAAGGAAATGATTTTCCGCCTGTCACTGTCGTGCTCCGTATTTACAATACACAAAGAACAGTTTCTTTTTGCCGAGCAGCCAAGTGCAAACGGTCTCTACTCCTCGTAGTAGAACAAGAAACAGTTGAACTCGTAAAATTCTCACAGACTAATGCGCCCGTGAAGAAAATCTCCGCAGAAAACAGGCAGAAGCATGAAAAGAAAAAGAAAAAACGAGAAAAAGAAAGAAAGTTCAGAGACCCTCGAGGAACAAAACGCGTTCCTGCCGTTGCCATGCTCTCTAGCCAGCCTGCCTAGGGACTACTACTGGTGGTATCCGTTCTGAATAGGGGGCGTCCTGAACCCGCTGGCGCCGACGAGGCTCAGGTTAGCGCAGGAGCCGCCGGAGGAGGGCTTCTTGGCCATCCCTCCCAGCGCGACGTAGCTCTTGCACGACTTGATCTTCTTCTGCTTGTAGGCGCTGTCCTTCTTGCGCAGGTCCTCCAGGCACCGCACCTCCGACATGCACGCGAACGACTGCGACTTGCCCTCGTAGTACCGCGACAGCCCTTTCCTGCAAACCAGCCCTTTGGCTCATCAGCGCCAACGCGACGTATGCATGTAACCCCGGGACCGGGAAGGAGGTGAGGCGAGCTTACTTGGCCGGGAGCTGCGACATCATGGACGTCATGTCGTAGATGCTGTCGGAGTTCATCCTCCGCAGCGGCTGCGGCACGAAGACGCGGCGCTCCTGGCCGCCCTCCCCGGCCGCGCCGTCCGGGAACTCGTCCCCCTCGTCGGCGTCCGATTCGCCCCCGGACACGGACGACGCCGCCTCGAACAGCTCCTTGTCCCCCTCCTCCCGCTCCGCCGCGCCCCCCAGGCCCAGCATGTAGCTCATGTCGCGCTGCGCAACCCGACCTCGCGCCTCCGGTAGCTGCCCGCCCCAGAAACCCGATGGAGACGCCGCTCTGTTTCGCTTCCCTTGCTCTCTCTCTCTCTCTCTCTCTCTCTCTCTCTCTGCCTGGTGATCCCTCGCGGGGTTTGGGGGGAAAAGGGCGCTGGCCTCCGCGGCGTCGGTGTGGTGGCGCGTTTATATACACGAACACGGCGCGCCGCGCCGCGCACGGAGCCGGAGGGATAAAACGCGCTCGCTTTCAGTTTCAGAGGCGCGCTCCGGGCCCGCGCGTCCTTTGACCAGCTGGGCGGCAGCTACCATTTGCTCAAGTAACGTGCGCGCTTCGCTGCGGCCGGGAACCCAAGGAAACGTACGATGACGCGCGCGACCGGCAACGGCGGCGATGCGAGGGCACGAGCCGCCGCTTGGCATCGCCGCCGTCGCCGGGGCGCGCCTTGCCGGCTCCACGGCACGAAACCGGGCCGTCCTGCCCTGCAGCCGAGAGCCGACGCTTTGCTAGGCACGGGGCGGACCGCAACCCCACGCGGGATGGCCCGCCTGCCGGTCCATATAGTCGTTTTGCGGTAATAAAGCCGGCTGCGTCGGGCTGGCCACTAGGGCGCTGCCACACATGGCTTTTCGGCCCCGGAATCTGTTCCGCGGCCCGGCCTGATCTCCACCCAAGATATCTTGATCTTATCCTGATCTCAGCTGATGGGGCCCGGTTTGGTTCGAGGTGAACGGAACCCCTGGGGTGGGCACGGAGGCCTGACGCATGGGGCCGGCGTGGCGGCCAGGTCCCGTCCCAGGGCATGTGTACTTTATGGGGACCACGTGGCATTTGATTTGATCGCGGTAGCCAATACTACTCCTACAGAATGTAGTACATGACTGAAAGCAGCCGTCAAAATGGCCGTTTAAAAGGAGCAAGTACTCGACGGCAAGCATATGTTCACTTTGGGTGAGGGGTCGGTCTGGAATTCACGTGACGTGAGCTCTCCCTCTCCGGCGTTTAGGCGCGACGTCCTCTTTCCCACTCCCATGATGTGTCGTTAAAGACCTTGCATGCAACACCTTCGAAGCGGAGGAAATATAGTAATCATAAGCACCACACAAACTATATAACTCGGCTCCGCCCCTCGTCATGCCAGGCTTACGGAAACGTGCAAGCTTTGTGGCAACAGCGACAAATTAAACATGTTTCTCGCAGCCGCGTCATGTGCTCGAAGTCTTAGCACACAACAGTAGACATCTATGGGGGGCACAGCTTCCAACGTTTCATCAGTTCAGAACAGTATCGGTCTGACTCGGAGAACAGTGCTGATTCCAACTGCGGAACCAGCGAGACGTTCCCTATTACTATATAATAAAACCCAGCGCGAAGAAATAATGTCTGGCCCGGAACCAACCGCCGGAAGAAAACCGGGGCGCGCGGCGCCGACGACGTGCCGAGTTCGGCAGGTCCGGACGCGCACACGCGTCGCGCGGCGCAGCTACGCGCCAAGTGCGTGTCCCTCGCGGAGCCCGGCGAGCCCGACACGGCCCACGGAGCGCCGCGACACGTAGGCCAGGGGGCCAGGCGCCGGTGCGGGTGCAGTGCAGGGCAAGAACGAGTAATCAAAGCCCCGCGCCCGGCGCCGTTCCCGGGGACGCCGCCACGGGGCTCCGCGGCCAGCCCCGGGAGGGAGGGAGGCCGGGGCAGGCCGTTGCCGAGCACCCGAGCGCGGTGTCGCGCGCGCTGCAAGCCCAGACGCGCCCGTCGCGTGGTGACCGCGCGTCGGCGTCGGCCTTTCTCGCCTTTTCTTTTTTCAGTTTTTGGGACTCCCCCTCCCTCGAACCGGTTGAGTGTCACGATCGTCAGCGCTTTTGCGTGTCTGATGGAGGCTGTGTCGGGGACCAGATCAAGCGCCTTAATCGTTGTGACCTTGTCCACGTCCGTCCGATCCGGGCGTTGTATACTGCACCGTTTCCGGGGGCTCGTCTCGGCCCCCTCTTGCGGCATGACGTGACCGGCGAGGTTCAGACCAAACTCCCCGGGCAGTAGCAGAATTCAAACTCGTCCGGCCGACGGCGCGTCGTGCAATTTGAGGCAGAGGAAGTGACTGACGACCGAGCGATCGGCTCGTGGGGACTGGGGACGCACGGGGCACGGACCGGAGGACATGCGATGCGACCGCTTGGCGACGGCTGCTGAGTTGGTGACCGAGAGACATGGTTGAAGACCGGAGACGAGAGTGTAGACGGACGGTACCCCCACCACCCCAGCTGCTGCTGAGTGCTGACCCGCGTGGAATTGAACGAAGCGGAGAGAACGGAACGCATCAGCACCATATGGCCGGCGTGTGGCGCGTGGTCGTGGATGGATCGGTGCTCGTGGCCATCCTTTTCCCTACGTGCCCGCGGACCCCGGATGTCTCCTTATCCCGTTATCTCGCTCGGGCTACAAAGCGTGTGTATATATATATATATATAAGCCAGTAGTGCCTGTCCCTAGCTATTACTGTGACAGATTCGTAGGGTTCCCACGGGGACGGGAGGCGACGCACCCCTACACCTCTCGACTCTCAAACGGGGTCGTCGTGGCATGTAGGGATATAGATAGACATCGAGCAGCTGGATTGCGGCGTTGGACCATCTGATCTCATCCGATACGAACAATCAACCAGCCATGATAAGTGTATTCTACTACGAGCACGATCGAGCCGGCACGTTCCGGTGCACTGCCGACCCAACGAAGCGGGAAAAGCGCGGTCGGTTCTTGCCACTTTTGGTTCTGGCGAGCCATGAGCACGACGGCGCCCTGCCTTTGCCAGCCAAGAGCTGCTGCTGCTGCTGTAGCCATCACGTGGTTCCAAAAGCCCTCTTGTGCGGCGCACGTATCGGTCGCCATCGCGCGGGATTTCAGCTTCCCACGCCTTTTGGCCTCTCTCGGGACGGGAATAAATAAAGCGCGGACGATGAGAACGCACGGGAAAGGCAAGCGTCATCATCTAAAATGGGAGATGAGGTTCCAGGGTTCAGAACTTCAGATCAGATGCGCGGGCGGTAGGTCCTGTGAGGTCAGGTCGCGCCATTTGTTTTTGGTTCGACCCCGACGTGGCCTGCGGAACCCGCGCCGCGAAACCGTGCGGTGTCCGGGATTAGATCGAGGTCAGGCCTCAGGGATTAGGTCGACCAGGGCGACCGCCGTCCGTGTGTTCGGTTGGGCGGGTGGCTCAGGGGCAGGGGCAGCTCGGTCCATGATCGTGACGTAAAGGTGCTGGACGCTCGTCGTGGCGTGGGTCGTGGGGTGTGCTTTGGGGCGAAACCTCGCACACGTCAACTTGCTTCACAACAGTTGGTCAGTGAGAAGTCATCGGCTTGTTACGTTCTCGGGTGTTTTGCTGGGCTTTCCTCGGGACGCGGGGGGAAATCGTGTGCTTGCATCGTACTACTGAAATTTCAAAGGAGGCCCATATTGGCACAATAGCTTGCTGGGCTTTCTTATGCCTCGAACAATGCAGGCCCATCATCCTGAGAAAAATATGCAGGCCCATCACGATCGCTCGAACCAACTCATCGGAATTTTAACCCTTTGCAAACGAATCATTAACGAGTACTCTTTCCAAGTCTGAATTAGTTATCGTTTTAAAAAGCTAGAAGTCAAGCATTTAAAAATTTGACTCTATATAACTTTTATACTATTTAGTTTTGAATCTTAAAAGTCATATGTGTACATTTGTCTTAACTGGTACTTTCATAAAAGTATAAATTTCTTATGATATTTATTTATATTTTAGTAAAAACATTGGTTAAAGTTATGCTTCGGAGACTGTGTCGATGTCCAAAATGATAACTAATTCGGACCTGGAGGGAGTACATGGTACTTGGATTTGTAATACTCTATACATAAGGCTGTTCATAATGACTATATCGAATAGCTAACTGATGTACACGTGAGAGAAGAACAAAAGTAACATTTTATATTGCTATTGGTCTTTGGTATCACATGTAATACTTCCGGTTATTTGAAATGTGTGAAATCTCCTGCCTATTTGCTTGTCGCCAGCTATTCTCCGTTTCCTCATTGTTTCTATCCACGTAGAAAAGAGAGCAAAGGCCCAGAATTTCATTACCGGAAGGCGACCAAAATACAAGTACACCAAATTTGGAACATTTTTTTACTATTTTCTCCTCCCATTAATATAGAAGGGAGTACTAGGTGTCTAGGTACTTCCTCTATACCCACCATTTTAAATTATAGACTGACTGACTAACACAAATTTTACTACTTGTTATTCAAAAAGGTATACTAATTATTATCCATTTTCAATTCAATTTAGTTTATCATATATAATATAGTTTAGGTAGGACTGAACATTCCAATATTTTTTTATAAATTCTAATATTTAGTTGACATTATTGGGGTTTTGATGTCCCCTATGAGCTTCTCCATGAGAAGCTTTCGCCTTCGTGATGTTATCATAAAAGAAATGATCTTTTGACAGCCACAATACCTTTTAAATTAATCACCAACAATTCATTCCACCTAAGGTTCATATTTAATTGTGATCTTGGGCACATGGCATTCAATTTACTACAGTACTTGGCAAAGCTCCTAGGCCAGGTTGCAGACTGAATCCAAAGGGAGCCCTGCTAATGTCAATTTGCATAGTATCATCGATGACTCTTGCTGAATGATTTTTTTTTTTTTGAAATGATTGAGAGATATAGTTCATCCTGATTTATTTCAAACACAGAATTAGTTTCTCCGTTGAATCTATATCTTATAATTACAATACAAGGCAAGACACAATGGCGGTGAAACGACGGACGGGGCCCAGGGTTCAGGAGGTGTGACTGTGAAGAAGACAGGGCAGGCACTCATCCTCGGCATCTACGACGAGCCAATGACTCCCGGGCAGTGCAGCCTGGTGGTGGAAAGGCTGGGCGACTACCTGATTGAACAGGGCATGTAGCCTTCGCGCCTTTGTTGATGTCGATGGTTTCAACATCTTCCAATATTCCCGTGTTTGCTTGGCTCTCGTCGAGTCGTCCATCAACATTGCATATGCTGTATTGCGAATCACTGAATTGCATGTACGGAACGCTATGATGAGTATGGTGTAGGTGCATGCAATGCAGGCATAACACATTTTTCATCGTTTATCAGGTGCTTGGTCTCTTCCTGTCTTCCAAACGTAAATTCACGATCGATGAATTTAATTATTTGGTCAAATAAATAGGTTGCAAATCATTTCGTCGGTAGGAGCCGTAAAATACTTAAACGAGGAAAACCAACTCTTAACTCAGATTGGGATTGGGAGTTTGGGACACAGCAAACCTCAAACAACAAGAGTCTCAAATTGGGACACAGTAAACTTATTATCTCTCAAACAAAAAGAGTATCAAATTGGACGCTGCGGACTAAAGATAAGATCGATCGACCGACCAACCAGTGCGCTCGATCGATGCAACATAATTCTTGTCTCAAATAACTAAACGACCAACAAAGAAAAGCAAATGCATATCTTACGTGGTAGAAATAAGCATGGACGCGCTCGCTATCTCATAGCATAGACTTGCTGGCGGCCACCGCGGCTTGGCCTCTGCGCCTGCCAGTCCTCCGTGCGGCCACCTGGCCCGTCTTGGCGCCGGGAGGAGCGTCGCGGCGGACGGTGGACGCGTGGCCGATGTGCTGGTGGTTGCCTCCTCCGTGGGGATGCTCCACGGGGTTCATGGCCACGCCGCGCACCCTTGGCCAGCAGTTCCTCTTGACGCGGAACTTGTGGTAGGCGTTGCCGGCCTTGAGCATCGGCTTCTCGGTCCTGCCTCCGCCGGCCACCTGCCCGACCATCGCGCGGCAGGCGCTCTGCAGCACCTTCTTGGCGCCGGACGGGAGCTTCACCCTGCATGCAATTGCAATGCATGCATGCGTCAATTGCCGTCCGTTATTAATGAATTACTATCATTAATTAACATGAACTGCATGCATCAACAGATAATAATGATCCAATCTATCGACTATCGATCAAGCTAGATTGCAGCATCACGTCGTACGTACCTGGTGGTGCCACTGTCCGTGTTGTGGCTAATGACGATGGCGTAGTCGCCGGAGCATCTCGCGAGGGCGCCGCGGTCGCCGACGTGGCCCTCGACGTTGCAGATGACGGTTCCCTCTGGGAGCGTCCCGATCGGGAGGACGTTGCCGATGGAGAGGTTGGCGCGTCGGCCGCAGTAGATCTGCTGCCCGGTGTACATGCCCTCGGCGGCGACGAAGAGCTCCTTCTGGAGCCTGTATCGGAAGGGGTGGCGGAAGGTGACGCGGGCGAGCGGCGCGCCGCGGCCCGGGTCGTGCACGATGTCGGTGACGACGCCCTTGAGGTAGCCGGTGCGCTCGCCGACGTCGATCGCGCGGAAGCGGGCGGGGCCCTTGCGGTGGTGCGTGTGCGACTTGAAGACGGAGCCCGCC
The DNA here is from genome assembly GCA_030272315.1 of Paspalum vaginatum. Lineage (NCBI taxonomy): Eukaryota > Viridiplantae > Streptophyta > Magnoliopsida > Poales > Poaceae > Paspalum > Paspalum vaginatum. Next base: position 43,359,976 of record CM059020.1, on the reverse strand, counting down.
GCGCCCTTGCGCTGAGCGCGGATGACGCGACCCATGGCGGCGGCGGGCGGATGGCTTCGTGGGATCAGCAGGTGGCGACGGGGAGGCGGGCGCGGCCGTGTGGTTTTGCGGCACGACGGCGGTAGGGTTTATATATAGCCGGCCGGTTGCGTATATGTAGGAGGCACGGAAGCCAGACCCTAGATCTGACGGCGTAGAATGGATGCATGCCTGGCAGCCTGGGGGTAATTAGTAGTGATAATATACGCCGCGAAATATAAGGGTGATGAAAGATGTACATGTACAGATGGGGGCTGTTATGGAAACCTCTATCTTCGTCTAGTGTACACTTTGCTATAATACCTAGCTCTAATCACATCCTTCCTCACACAAACGGCCCACCTCAGGGGCTTCCAACTGTGCCATCAAGATAACTGGGCTGGACCGTCCGAGAGAGCTGTACTTTTTTTTGCCAACTCACAATGGGCCTTTTTATCTTGCTACTAGTAGTCTAGTACAAGACTAGAAGCCTACGGAACGAAGGAATACGGCGACGCTGCGGAATACTCTAGCAGTATTGACCAGTCAGAACACATGGCGGCCGCGGGAAATCGCTGACGCACGAGCCAGCACGGACCATTCGCCATCGCCAGGCCACCAGCAACGGCGGACGGGCGGAGTGTCCGGTCCACGCCGTCCCTGCAAAAGGCGCAAGCTTTGCCCACACCCGCGGCGGCCGGCGCCGGCTGCAATCCCAAAATCGCGGCCAGATCTGAAGATCGCACCGGGCCACCGGGGCATTTCCCACATGCTTCCCCCACCCAGCACCCACGAGGCCACGACACGCGACGAGATGCCGCATGGGCCGCCGGCGCGGCGGGCGTCTAGTCTACGCCGCGCGCCAGCGCCGTGCCGGGATCGCACCGCACGTAACCGAGACCACGTGCCCGCGCGTCACAGCTGCACGCCACTCGCCCTCTGTTCCGGCGCCGCTCGTGCACGCACGCGCAATCTGACGGACGTGTACTCCAACTCGCCGTCGTCGCGCTGGACCACCACCACCACCCAGCGCCGCGCCGTAGTAGGCGCAGCACCGTACCACACCGCCCAGATCTCTGCCCGCCTCCGGCGCCGGTGACCACACGCGCAGAGCCGGCCACCCGGGGTCGTCTGCGCACTGCGGTGCGGCTGACCCCGGCCGAGAAGTCCACTCTCCTCTTCCTTAATTTGCCACGCGCGCGGCGCCGAACTGCCGCCGCCGGGGAGAGGAAGCCGGCCGGGTAGCGCGCCCACTCGGCCACTCGCCCGCTGAGGCGCTGACCGCATGCTAGCGGTAGCGGGTAGCGGCTACTAGCTTTGCTCCATTTTTTAGCTTGGTTTGTTTTCGTGGAGGGGAGGCTGGCTGCTGGTCGCTTTTTGAGTTTGTTGGGCGTGCGTACTGCATGGGCACGGGCCACACGTAGACAGGCACTACCTGCAGCGTACTTTGCATGGGCCTCACCGCCTCAGGCGAAGTGGGGAAGGATGCTTGGTTTGGCAGCTTGGTTGGGAACCCATGAGCAGTGACCAGTGAGTAAAAGCTGTCATGCTTGAATACGATCTTAGTTCATCACGGGTATAATTGGTATTTTGGAGACCACTTGACTATAAATGTAAGCACCTTTTGGTTTGTCTGGATGCAAGCTCTGTTTTTTGGTTTCATTAGGTACGCACTCCCTCTGTCCCAGAAAACGAGTCATTCTGGTTTGTTCTAAGTCAAATTTTGTAAAATTTAATCACATTTATAAAGAAAAAGAAAAATATCGACATTTACAACACCAAATTAGTACCTAATAAAAATACGTGACAAAGAATCTAACCATATTCATTTGATATTATAAATGTTTATATTTTTTCATATAATAATTTGATTAAACTTTAAAAAATTTGACGTAGAACAAACCTAAAATCACTTAGTTTTCTGAGACGGAGGGAGTATCTTTATTTGACATTAGAACAGGAAAAGTCAGTTCATTTTACACTATACATGCTGTCCGAAATAAAAGTACGGAGGGAGTACTGTTACTTCACTAGGTTGATTAGGAAATTTTCCCTGTCAAACCGCCATTTTGTAAGCTGCGTGCCGCATTCACAGGGCCCAATGAATTTTTTTTCTCATTCTCTCTCTCTTTCTCTCTCTGGCGAGAGAACGACGGGTCTTTTTTGCCCAACTACAAAAAAGAAAACATTTTTGCAGCGAAAAGGGCCCTGAGCTTGGCGCATATGTATCTTCCTGGACAATTAAAGCCCCGGCACGAACATATTCTTGGACAGCATGGGTCGGCAGGCACCACGCACGGATCAGGTGTACAAATTGCACGACCCAACAGGACCGCCGACAGTGGTCCCGCGCTGCCGGTCGCTCAAACGGGAAGAGGACCATTGCTTGCATTGCATCCATTTTCCACACCACCCGGCACCAACAACTACACGCAGCATCCGTCCCATCACATCGCATCGCCTCACCGCACTCGCCCGCCCGGATAGATAAGCGTCGCCTCCTCCGGCCGCCACCCTCGCCGGCCGGGCCCCCCAATCATCCACCCCACGCGCGGCCCGCCCTGCACGTCGCGCGCGCGCGCACGCACACGCAACGCGACGCGACGCCGTCTGGACCTGTGGCTGTGCAGTGTGCGCTGCCGATGCCGAGAACAGGTAGGCGGAAAAGCGCAAGGGCGAGGGAATGAGGGTACAGTGGCTAGCTGTAGCTGGGGGCACTCCCTAGAGAAAGCAAGCAGGCCCAGGGGGAAAAGAACGGCGCCAGCTGGGGGGGTCGGGGCTGCTGGTCTGGTACAAAAGAAAGGCCGCGCTGAGGTCCCCCTGCCCTGCCGCGGATAGCAGCTCCCCTCGCTCGCTTGCTTCAGCATCCTTCCAGCCATTCCCACGGCCTCTTCTCACAACGGTTCTCGAGTTCGTCGGGTCACTGCAGCTGGCCGAGCTTAGTTGCAGCGTCAGGTGAGTCCTTGCCTCCGCTCGCGCTGCTGAATTCTCTTGCTGCACGTTTCGGTTCCAGTCTTTCAGTTCAGAGTTTCCTGAAACTCTGAATCCACACGAGGGACTTGACATGAGAGTCTGATGAGCCTCGGTTGGTTGGTTGTCGTCTGAAGTGACTTGTTCTGATCGTTTCCGCTACTAGCACCGCTAGCTTGAGCACCTACTCAGCGTTCTAGCTCCATGGATATGCTCGTGCCTTGTGAAATGGAAGGCTTTGTTTCAGTCTAGCTCGAGAGGGTTTTTTCTTCCCCCCCCCCTGTTATCTCGTCGCCTGCTTCTTGCGGGCTCTTGCCGGAAATGCCTTTGACGTGAGTTGATTTGATGACCACGAGTCATGTCCTTGCCGGCTCTTCTCTTCCCAGCTAGCCAGAGCCAGCCTTCACTTTGACCTTGGAATTGTATACGCTACCCACGTTTGTTTCACACTTTCTCCGTCCCAAGTTGAGTGCGAGGCTCAGCTTTCCGGCCGCCCGCAGTAGGCTGCTGTAGCTAGCAGCTCGCTTGTATTCCTTCCCCCCAGCTCTTCGTCAAATAGTATCATATATGTATGCCTTAATAGATAGGGTTTTATTTTATTTGAGCGCTGTATAGTACGTTGAAGCCTTCAAAATCGCTGCCTCCTGAGTCCACCTTGCTGTTGCACTGCCACCACCCACCATCAACATACTTACACGCGAATAAAAGAAAGCTTTTTGTTTCTCACACATCAGCAGCAAGTCCCATGGAGGAAGGGTCCGGCCGGGAGAGAGCTCAACCCACTCCTCAGCTGCTAAACCTCATCCGGGACGAGAGGGAATGGAAGGCGATCGGAGGGGAGGGAGACGGTGCTGCCGAGGACTCGACGCTTGAGCTGAAGCTCGGCCTCCCCGGTGTCCAAGACAACGACACGAGGGCGGCCGGGCCAGGGGAGAAGATGGACGACCAGCAGCAGGAGAGCTGCACCGCGCTCTCCCTTGGTTGCTTCCCATCATCATCATCACCATCACAGTCGAAGCTCGCCGCCAGCGCTGCTACTGCTACGACGGCTGGGGCAAAGAGAGGGTTCTTGGCAACCGTTGGTGGTGTGAAACCAGCAGGTTAGTGCAAAAGGAAGTCAAAAATATGCGACCGTGTTTATTACTAGTAAGCTCGCTGAGCTACCTGTATGATAATCTTCGTTTCAGTTCTTCTGACATGTTTATATCTGTGTGATTTTGAAAGGATGTAGCCAGAGGCAGCAGGACAGGGAAGGGTGTGGGAACGGGTTAACACTGGGGGGTGAAAACATGGCAGGCGAGAGGAAGAAAGGGTGCTGTCCCCCATCGTCGTCGCATGAGGACTCGGCTGCTGGGCTCGTGCGCAGCAGCAGTAGCGCCCACCAGGGGAGGTGAGGACAGGCTGGTTTTACTGGCTTTTCCCGTCTTTTTGTGCTCTCAATATTTTTGTCATGGAGTATGCGTGGTCTTGGGATATGATTGGATAGTATAATGCTCCTGTCCTCTTCATCTTGACTTTTCTATCCTGGACTGGCTTTCTGAATGAAATCTGACTGGCAGCGAACCTAGACTAGAAAGCAGTTATGAATCTTTCAATTTGAAGGGGAAACCTTAGCCATGCGAATTCACTAGTCTGCTAGTTGAAAATTACCTATTAATCAACCATATGTGGTTATTTTCTGTGATACTGGTTAGTCTTTGTTCTTACCTTTTTCCTTTGTTAGTTCTGACTATGCTTTTCCACCAGTGAGATGATGTACTTTGTAACTGACTATCCTTTTCCACCAGTGAGATGATTTACTTTGTAACTCACATATAGTATGTTCTAATGACAAAATAAAAACTGTAGGAAGTGGGAATCTGCTTCCTCAATCTAACATCACATAGCTTGAGATGCATATACATATTTCGGATGTTTAACACAATAATGGCATTCCTTTCTTTCCATACAAGCAATTTATTAAACAAAGGACTGGAAACTTACTTGATGCACCTGGCTCAAATTCAATGTAGAGGCGCTGTTCCTCCGGTGGTCGGTTGGCCTCCAGTCAGGTCCTTCAGGAGAAACCTCACAAATGCCAGCTCATCTAAGCAATCTCCTGAGCAACACAACGATGAAGCTGGTGACAAGGCCAAGCTAACGGGCAAGAGGAGCCCGCTTATCAAGATAAACATGGACGGCATCCCCATTGGAAGGAAAATAGACATAGCAGCATACGACAACTATCAGAAGCTATCATCTGCCGTCCAAGATTTGTTTCGTGGCTTTCTCGATTGTACAAATGGTAAACAGAAAAAGCGTACCTGGGCATTTTTATACAACAGAACCACTCTATGCGTCTGTTTAACACTAATTGGAAACTTATTTCTGAAGATTATGATTTTTGTTGTTCTACAGCCCAAAAGGATTTAACCTGCTCTGAAATTGGAGAGCAAGGAGCAGAAGAGAAAATATTTTCAGGGTTGCTGGATGGAACTGGTGAATACACTTTAATTTATGAAGACAATGAAGGAGGCAGGACACTAGTTGGGGACCTACCATGGAAGTAAGCCTTCCCTGTTCTCCACTTTTTATTTAGCATAAGGAACGCAGAATCGCACGTCATTTTTGTTATCGCCATTGGGTACAATCATTTTTTTTCTTTTTTGTCGTTCCTTCTTTACGATTGTAATTATTGTCTAATCTTAACAAAATTTGAGATGGCCAACCCAAACACTGCTGCTTCTCTTATCTAATTAAATTATTTAATTCTGCAGTGTATTTGTTTCCACTGCTAGGAGGCTGAGGGTTATGAAAAGCTCAGAACTTTCCCATGGCCTGGTAAGTACAGTGTAGATTCAAGCTGCCTTTGGGGAAGATCAAACTCTATCACTGGTTAAATACTTATATGTATATTAAATTCAATTATTTTGGAGTGGCATAAATCCCAGGTGTTGTTTCAGTTCCTGAATTCCATGTTTCCACTCATTTGTATGTTTATTTTTTTTTTACAGATTAAAACTGCCTCTGGAAGGGCAGATCACTGATATGTACCCAGTCGTCCAGCCTTTGGATCATGCAAGCTGTGTCAATCATCGGCTCTCTTCGGATGACTCTTTTTGGCTTGTAGGGATAAATCTAATAATATAAATTTTAGCATATTGCAGTTGCCCTTGCAATGCATATTTTGTAATTTTACTTGCTCTATTTCAGTTATAGTGCTGATCAGTGGTATTCGACATGGTCTACTAGGTTTACTAAAGCCGGAGAATGCACTTTTAGTGTGATGTGACAATTGTCAACTAACTAAGCTGAGATGCAAAAGGCATACATAAATACGTAATGTTCAAATCGTAATGGTGGAAGTGTTTCCTTTCGCCAACCCAGAGAACAAGTGAACTATGCTGATAGCCCTTCAACAATGGAGGATCTGTCATTATCTAAAAAGAAAAACAATAATGGAGGATTTGTTACCAGTACAATTACAAATACAAATACCTGACCAGATTCCAACTCTATATATGTAAGGATCCTCCATAAGTCTGAGATATACCTGTAATTTGTACTACGAGAAGGAGAAACCCCATTTGAGTTCAAAAAAAAGAGATGGAGAAACCCCATACATGCTTGCAGGCAGATCTGGTACTCAATTTCACTATTGCAGCCCTGGCCTTCATCAACAGAAAAACAGCTGGTTTATAATGAATGGTTCCACCTGTAGGCAATCAAGACCTGTGATACACACAAAGCATAGGACAACAGACGAAAAAACAACCATTTCTTTTCTGCAACAGATGTAAATATTCACTGTCATGCTTCCAGCCTTGGAATTGGGGACAAAGGAAAGGTCCCTGTCATTGGACCACCCCTGAATACCGAACGGCGGAAAAGAGGAAGAGACGGGGTGGATTACGAAAGAATCTTTAGCTCCTTTTGTTGTGTGCTTCCCAAACATCTGTATCCCCCGTGCTGTGTGCTCATATGTCACTAGTGCGTATTTTAGTTGCTAGGCTAAAAGCTATACTGCCTTTGGCCTTTGCAAGAACATTGCATCGGAGCAGGTGAAAGCAACATCAGTAGTTACAAAAATTAAGCATGTCAATTGCCATTCCTTGGCTTTTCCATACTACTTGTGCAAACATATTTTAATGCACTGTGGTGGACTCACGTCAGCATAGTGGATATGATCCAATTAATAATTTCAAACAGTTCTTGTTTTCTCTAAAACAAAGTTGAGCAATCCTAGTCTAATTGTTTTCTCTAAAACAAAGTTGAACAATCCTAGTCTAATCATAGGAGCCATACTAGAGTGCATAGTTATTCATTATCAGTGTCCAGTCATAAGATTCGTATCCATACCAGCATACATAAGAGCAGCTATTCATCACCAAGTCCTAGTAATATAAGTAGCTAGTGCCTCAAAAGACATAGCTGGTTGCATGGTTCCTGCAATTTCTGCCGCCGTTAGACTGCAGTAAAGACTCCGTATGAAGAACAACAGCGGAGGGCGAACGAAAAATATTACCTGGTCATTGAAGATATCATGCCTAACTATCACAATCTGGACATAGATGCTGATGCGGGAAAAAGAATTAAACGCGGTAAAATACGTGGTCACAACTCACAAGCAAGCAGCAGACTATGCAAAGCACCTCATATATTCCCAACTAGTAGTATATCTACCGTGCACAAATCATCATGTGATACCTACTCAGCTAAGTTTAGTTCATCAAGAGAAATTATAATGGTTTAAAATCCTTATATAGGAGTAGTTTACTATTCCAACCAGGAATCTTTAACCGACCAGATAGATAGCTACGAATGGCAAAAAAATAGGGAGCATCTCTTTTCCAGAAAGAGTGCAGATAGCATTTGGAATCACTGAGAGTAACTGTTCAGTGAAAGCCATCAAGTTAGTGCATTGTCAACTGATAAAATCAAACCATATACAGTTCAGAAAAGTGCAACCAAAGAAAAAACTTTACAACACGATAAGCGAAGATGTGGTGCTAAGAAGCTTTGTTTTCTGAGAGGGGGTGCTAGAAACATACAAACTTGACAAATCTGATAAGTTAGACATTGCATCAAAAAACAGTGTTGGTAGGTCCACATTCTGCCCCCCCCCCCCCCCCTCCCATTACGACAGGTGGCCCAGTTAAAATAAGACAGACCACAATAACCAATAGCTTAAAGTATTTCTTAATCCTTATCTCAGTTTGTCCGACACCAGGTAGAAAAAGATGATTCCACACATGCGCACCAACCAAAACTTAGAATATTCTCGTTTGAAATGTTTTTTTTTGGGGGAAATGATTAGTCTTTGTTACTTGTATTGGCACCTTATGCTCATATTCTGAACTCTCTAGTTACAGTCAAGCGCAATCTGTCTTTCAATACTACAACGCGGTGATCTGTTCATATATCATCTATCAGATCCTACAGGCAACGAGAATTGACAATTCAACTGTGCGCTTTGTTTGACATTTCAAATTGTCCACCAGTACAATTTTGTCGACATGATATGACATCCAGGAACCACCTGTAAATATTCTAGGTGAGCATACGCACGTAGGAACCAGGAACACTAGCACACAGAATTGACGCACAGTGTGACCTGCAGCTCAGCTAAGCTAAGCAGTAAGATAGGTCAGTGTCAGTTGCTCTGACACTAGATGAGAAGGTGTCGGGCCCGGATGATGCCTGAACAACTTGATCTCCAGGCATCCTTCAATCAATTTGTTCAGTGTGACTTGAGGTTTACAATTAATTCCTCTTGTCCATACGAAAATGCTCACAGAGGAAAAAAATAGGAGCATATAAGATTGCCAGAAATGCAAGAAGACCCAAGGCCATTCATTATCTCCACGTCGTTTTCTGACCACGCAGGGCGAAGGAAACTAAGTGTCCATGCTCCATACCTCGTCACCTTTCGGTGCAGACGGCAGGTAACCCAATGCTCTGAGCCGGCTCAACAACAGTACAACACCACCACTTGCACAGCGTAAGTGACTGCACGAGCACGACAGCCACTGCATCGCAAGTCGCAACAAAGAAACCATCAACAGTCCACTACATCACCGGCCACCTCGCACTCTGCAGCAAACAATCACCAGGAGGGGGCGTTTGTAACAGCGATGTCTATAGGGAGAGGAGACGACATCCGTAGATGCCGATAACGCTGGCCGGACATCGGGTGCAATTATGTGCAAGAGAATGAAGGGGCCGGGAGAATCAATGGTTTACGACTTTAAGTCACTTTCACGTCCTTGTCAAACAGACTGCATAAGGGAAGTGAATTCAACTGTTCATACAATCAATCGTAGGAGTAGTTCGTACCTTCCGGTGCAGATGCGATGCGCCTCGCCACGGACCACGGTCATGGATGAATGGATCAGACCGCAGTCCAAACCACGACCAATATGGACATGAAGGTGGCGCGCCGCTGCGCGCTGACGGTGGTTCCGTGCCGACCTCCGATGGAATGATGGATCGCTGGCCGGCTGGTGGCCTCCCGGCAGGCCGTGCCCTGTCCGCTAGCTCCTAGCAGGAGGAGAGCTCGGCTGCTCGCCCGCCGGAACAACTAGGCCGGCAGCAGTGGTGGGTCGGTATCGCCGGAGGAGAACCATGGGCGGCGCACGATCGAGGCCATGGGCGATCATGGAGGGCTTGGCCGATCGAGCATTCGAGCCCATGGGCGATCAAGGTCGGCGGCGCACGGGTAGTCGGCCGTGGGCGAGGGCCCGATTCGAGGCGGCAACCGGCTCAAGGAGGGCTCGGCCGACGCGCTTGTGGGCCGTCACGGTATTGCAGGCCAGAAGCACGCGGTATGCGATCCTGGCTGCGCTTAGGTGCCGGCAGCCCATCGTAGGACATCGTGTCCTGCGGGCCACAGCCCACAACCCAACAGCTCGTCGGACAGTAAGCCCATTGGGCTTGTCTGTCCGCGAGGGAGGCCCTTCTGTGCTCTGAGCTTCTCCTCGGTCACGGTCACCGCGGAGGTGGACGAGTCGCCGCACCCGTCGCCGGAGCTCGGAAGTGGATCTCGCGATCTGATCTTACGCCCATCTTTGCCTAGAGGCCGAGGCACCTCGATCGTGTCTGCAGCTTTCGGACCATGTTTTCTTCATGAGTCCAGAAGATGTCGGCCACCGATCGAGTCTTTCATATCCCTGGTCGCACTCTGATGAGCCGCCGGTGACGCCGGGCACCCCTTTCTCTTTCTCATCCCGTCCGAGCTCCGAAGTGAACGACGACCCAGACGCCGCCGGTGACGCCGGGCATGGTAACTTAACTTGCATGCAGCCGCCGCCGTGGGGCCGTGGGGGAGAGATAGCTGCGTGCAGTCCAGAAACCGGAGGTCTTTTTTCTCTTCCACCTCGAAGCCCACTGTTCAGTCATCCGGTAGACTCGCATAGCTCGCTCGTACGCTACCCACGGTATTTTTACTAAGAGCATGTGAGTAGCTATCCTGCTATGTACTCGTCGCTCTTGTTTTTCCTCCCCAATTGGCAATTGCAGCTATAATCGCGCTTATCCTGCAAGCTTCTGGATGATAGACATGTTTCTCAAACGTCCAGACAGGTTCAAATTCAAGAGTTTATAAGGGGCTTTCATTCTAGAAGGTGTAGGTTTCTTGCTCCATTTCTTCAGTGTTACTGTATATAATATCCGATCGACGAGCGGTTCGCTTCGACTCCACCTCTCTATCTGCATCACTAGGACTCGTGCGGCTTTGCTGTCTAGTCTGTGACTGGGTCAACAAGAGAGGCCTGCTCTTCTTCGCTGGAAGCCAATTATTCGGTCTATGGGTACAGATGTGGAAGTTACCTTATCTCCTCTGCCGGTCCACACCATTTTCCAAAAAATAATAATTAGCACCGATGTTAGGTTCGCACTAACAGTGCGCGATTTTTAAAACCTATTTTGGATGTATCTTCTCATGACTGGGTGTCAACAATTCTCAAAAAAAAATCATAAAATTAATGTCCATCCAACATCCATTTGGTAGCCCTGACCATTATATCTATTGGATTTATTCCATTTTCCAAAAGATTCACCAAAGTATATCGATATGAAAGATGGTAGAAGAACTGCCATGTGCTTTTGCCCCTGCCGCCGTCCAGGCCGCGGCTTCTCCTTCCAATGACGAACATAATAGTAGTTTGTATGATGAATATAGTGATGCTAACTCATACCAGCCTTTTTTTTTTTTTTTTTGATACTGATGAGCAAAGTTGAACAAATCTGGCTTGATACAAAGTTACGTGGACAAAGTGAGACTAGGCGCATAAGACAGTTTTAAGTTCAGCTGTGATTGATGACACATGACACTAACAGGGCAGAGAGGTGGTTAGTGCGTGCTAAGAACAGTGGGGGCACCAGTACTGTTCCCTTGGGAAAGCTAGCTAGCACTACAGCTTTGTGAAGTCAGTCCACGCACGGCGTGTAAACGAGCACGACGGTCAGCAAAGAGGAGCGGGCCTTGGAAATTTCCTTGGGCACCTGACGTTTCACGCGACGCTTCACACAGCTTTCCCTCGCCCTCCACCTCCACCAGCCACCACCAGCTCATTTCTGGATCACGGAGTGGCCGAGTGGGTCAGTGGAAGACCAGTCAATGGGCCATGAAATGCAATTAATCATTTGCTTCTAGAAGCAGCTTTTAATTGGCGTGGAAAACTATTTGGTCGCGGTATCGCCGTTTCGCACTTTGTAAGAAAAAAAATCATGCTGTAGTACACTCCACAGTAGACTGTTCCGCTGAGAAGTCAGGAGGGAACGCATATCACTAGCAGTTAATCAGCATGCGATGGGCTCGTTAGTTTATTTTCAAACACACTATTAAGCCATCCTGCATTTAAACTCAAGGGAGTATGTAAGGAACAAGTGGTTGGAATGTAGGAGTAGGTATCAATACGTGTTTTAAATTTTCGAACGGAATTTTTTGATCCGCCAGGATCGGGCCGCGAGCAGACGAGCACAATTGGCTCGTGGTCTAGGAAAGGTACTTGGCTGGCATAAAATAACTGGATTATGTGGTCGATGGTGATGTGTTGTGACTTATGGAGCACGTGTGGTGTGGTATCTTTCCAATTTCAATTTATATTTGTACGTCGACGACCGACTGTACCAATATTGTTTTTAGCGGTTATAAACGTACATAGTAGTACAAAATAGAATAGATAGATAGATAGATAGATAGATATAGACCGGTATAGATGGTCAGTTGTCTAAGGCGTGAAACGAGGCAGCAAGGGGGCCACCGGGCCACTGCAACCTTATCTTGGACTTTTCCATTTAACTCGCTTTGGCCGGACCAACCAAATGAGACTGACATGGGTGGCCCGCGCCCGCTTACCCATTGTGCGGTGTACTTCCGTAGTTCGCTACCTCTCTTTTTAAGTTTTTGTCCGTGACATTGAGCTGACGCAACGCAAGCGCTCGCCCAGTCCAACTCAGTTCCTCCCTGTTGAACTAGTTCAGCTGTGCGCCTGTGCCGTGTCCACGGCCGGCCGGCGGCGACAAAGACGACACCGCATCAGGATTAACGGATCTGTCGGAAAGCAATTTTCTGGTGAGGACCGGAAATGAAAAATCAGTCGGATTTCGGACTTTCCGATCGATTTTTCGGTGTTTTTCGTTAGAATCTCGTTTTTACTAACGAAGCGGAAATGAAATTCGCCAGATTTCAATGGGATTTCGACCGGTATGAAGTTCCCTGCACGGCATCGAGGAGCTTCTTCGTGAGTTTACTAGTGGCCCTACTCCGCTTCCACTCGGCTAAAGCGTGGCAGTGACAACTGCACTGGATCCCAGCACTTCCCTTACCATTTATGTTGTGTCCTGCATAAAGACAGAATCTATACCGTAATAACATTGTACCAAGACACTTGAAGCTAAACTTCGCTTGAGACAGGAGTTCAAAAGGATTTGATTCAACACTTAAGATGTCTCAACCAGTGTACGAACACAAAGTTAGAAACGATAGATAGATACTAGATACTGGATGGACCGACAGTTATGAGCTACTTTAGGTTGATATCGTCAGCCTGTCTATTTCACTATCTATATTTCAAACCACACTCTGTTATTTACGGCGTGCAAATAACATTTTACGCCGTTGATTTCAGAGACCACCCTTCGTTGTCGCGAGTGATCGACCTCACCTCGCTGCAGCAGAGTAGTTTGACCATTCTCCTTTCCAGCATATCACAGGCAGCCGCCACAGCAATCCTCTCCCGTCCAAAAAAACCAGACCGGATTGTCTTCGAGATCACCACGAAATGAACGATGTTTAACTGTAGTACACTACACCAGCCGCCACTTGGCCACGTAGCTAATCTCAGCCCATAATTTAGTAGCCACATCGAAATCAAATTCATCCCAAACAATATCCGTTTTTTCTCTTCTAAAAAAATATCCTTTTTTTTGTAAGCAAACAAATATATTCCTTTCAAACTAAGCAGAAATTTGACCCGTCTAATCTAAACCCCGGAGAAAACAACGTGCAGCACCCATGGTCCAGTGACACCATACACTTCGAAGCTTCCAAGCAACGACCACCAAAACGAGGCAATAATAACGGGACAATGGAAAAGGCCCGGGGTGCCACCGCGCCGTTCCGGCTACATATGCGGCCGCGCACGCCTCAGCGGTTCACACCGTATCACGCGGTTCGCCATGGCACCCCACCACCGCCCCAGCCCCACCCCGCGACCAAACTGAACGCGCGCGCCACCACCGCCACGCGCCCAGACTACCCACCATGGCGCGATCGGCGCCGCTCAGCTTCAGCCACGCGTGTCTCCGCGTCCTGCTATGCGCCTGGTGCCTCGGCCTCCTCGGGCAGGCCGCGGCGCAGGCGCAGGCGCAGGCGCAGGGCGCCGGCGAGGCGCAGGTGCTGCTGCGGATGAAGAGGGCGTGGGGCGACCCCGCGGCGCTGGCGTCGTGGGACGCGGCGACCGCGGCGTCGCGCTGCAGCGACTGGGCCTACGTGTCGTGCGACGCGTCGGGCCGCGTCGCGTCGCTCGCCATCGCCAACGTGACGCTGGCCGGCGCCGTCCCCGACGTCATCGGCGCGCTCGCGGGCCTCACGACGCTCTCCCTGCGCAACGCCAGCCTCGGCGGCGCCTTCCCGGCGTCCCTCTACAACTGCACGGCCCTCGCGCACCTCGACCTCTCCAACAACCAGCTCGCCGGGGACCTCCCGGCAGACATCGACAAGCTCGGGGCCAACCTCACCTACCTCGCCCTCGACCACAACAACTTCACCGGCGCGGTACCCAAGGCCCTTTCCAAGCTCGGCAACCTGACGTACCTTGCTCTCAACGAGAACCAGCTCACCGGCGCGGTCCCGCCGGAGCTCGGGGAGCTGGTTGGCCTTCAGACGCTCAAGCTCGAGGTCAATCCGTTCAGTGCCGGCGCGCTGCCGGATTCGTTCAAGAACTTGACGAAGCTGACCACTGTCTGGCTGGCGGGGTGCAACCTGACCGGCGAATTCCCGAGCTTTTTCGCTGAAATGCCTGAGATGGAGTGGCTTGACCTCTCGTCGAATGGGTTCACCGGAAGTATACCGCCTGGCATCTGGAAGCTGCAAAAATTGGAGAACCTGTTTCTCTACGACAACAACCTCTCCGGCGACCTCGGCATCAATGGCACGATAGGAGCGGCAGGTCTGGTGAAGGTCGACCTCTCCATGAACCAGCTGACCGGAACGATTCCAGAAAGCTTTGGAACCTTGACGAACCTAAGCTTCCTGAATCTGTTCCAGAACAGGCTCACCGGCGAGGTACCTGGGAGCATTGCCAGCCTACCATCCTTGGCATTCCTACATCTGTGGAACAACAGCCTCCGCGGTGAGCTCCCGGCGGAGCTCGGGAAACGGACGCCGTTGCTGAGGGACATCCAGATCGACGACAACAACTTCTCCGGGCCAATTCCGGAGGGTATCTGCGACAACAAGCAATTGTTGGTGTTAACCGCCTCCGGCAACCGGCTGACCGGCCCAATCCCGGCCAGTCTTGCCAGCTGCCCGACTCTCATATGGCTGCAGGTCCAAGATAACCAGTTGTCCGGCGAGGTTCCGGCCGCTCTCTGGACGGTGCCGAAGCTTCTGACCATGTCGCTGCAGAACAATGGGCAGCTGGGCGGGAGCCTACCGGCGAACCTGTATTGGAACCTGTCGAGGCTGTACATCGACAACAACAGGTTCACCGGACGGATTCCGGCATCGGCCACTCGGCTCCAGAAGTTCCACGCCAGCAACAACCTGTTCTCCGGCGAAATTCCAGCGGCGTTCGCCGCCGGGATGCCGCTGCTGCAAGAGCTGGACCTGTCGGCGAACCAGCTCTCCGGGGCGATCCCAGAGAGCATTGCGTCGCTCAGCGGCGTGTCGCAGATGAACTTCAGCCATAACCAGCTCACCGGCGGGATACCGGCAGGGTTGGGCTCCATGCCGGTGCTCACCCTGCTCGACCTTTCGTCGAACCAGCTTTCCGGTGCCATACCGCCGTCGCTGGGGTCGGTGAGGTTTACCCAGCTTAACCTGTCGTCCAACCAGCTCACCGGCGAGGTCCCAGACGCGCTCGCCCGCGCCTACGACCAAAGCTTCACGGGCAATCCAGGGCTCTGCACCGCCGCGCCGTTGTCGGGGTCGGGCATGCGCACGTGCGCCGCCGAGTCAACGGACCATGTCTCGCCGCGCCTCCGTGCGGGCCTCCTCGCCGCGGGAGCCACGCTCGTCGTCATCATCGCGGCGTTCGCCTTCTTCGTCGTCCGCGACATCAAGAGGCGGAAGCGGCGGCTCGCGCAGGCCGAGGAGTCCTGGAAGCTCACCCCTTTCCAGCCTCTGGACTTCAGCGAGGCCTCCGTGCTGCGCGGGCTCGCCGACGAGAACCTCATCGGCAAGGGCGGCTCGGGGCGCGTGTACCGCGTCACGTACACCAGCCGGAGCAGCGGCGACGCGCGGGGGCACCGTGGCCGTGAAGCGCGTCTGGACCGGCGGGAAGATCGACAGGAACCTGGAGCGCCAGTTCGCGTCGGAGGTGGACATCCTCGGCCACATCCGGCACAGCAACATCGTGAAGCTCATGTGCTGCCTCTCCCGCGCGGAGACCAAGCTCCTCGTCTATGAGTTCATGGACAACGGCAGCCTGGACAAGTGGCTGCACTGGCCACAAAAGGTTGTCCGAGAGCGCCTACGCGAGGGTGCCGTCGGTCCGGCGGGCGCCGCTCGACTGGCCGACGAGGATCAAGGTGGTCGTCGGCGCCGCGCACGGGCTGTACTACATGCACCACGAGTGCTCGCCGCCGATCGTGCACCGAGACGTCAAGTCCAGCAACATCTTGCTCGACTCGGAGCTCAATGCCAAGGTCGCCGACTTCGGGCTCGCCCGCATGTTGGCCCAGCCCGGCACGCCCGACACCGTGACCGCCGTCGCCGGATCATTCGGTTACATGGCTCCCGGTACGTGTCTTGTCTTGCTGATCCTGAGCACCAATTTCCAGTGGCACGTCGACTCGTTCTTTTGTATACTACTCGACACTTACCCTTTTTTTTGCGGTGCAGAGTGCGGGTACACGAGGAAGGTGAACGAGAAGATCGACGTGTACAGCTTCGGGGTCGTTCTCTTGGAGCTGACCACCGGCAGGGAGGCCAACGACGGCGGCGAGCACGGCTCCCTCGCCGAGTGGGCGTGGCGGCACCTGCAGTCCGGCAAAAGCATCGCCGATGCCGCAGACAAGTACATTAGGGACGCCGGGTACGGCGACGACGTCGAGGCCGTCTTCAGGCTCGGCATTATATGCACCGGCCGACAGCCGTCCGCGAGGCCGACGATGAAGGACGTGCTGCAGGTACTGCAGCGGTGCGAGCAAGCGCACCAGAAAACCTTGGACGAGAAGATTGCCGACTACGACGCCGCTCCGTTCCTGCAGGTGCGAGGAGGCAGCAGGAAACAGCTCTCCGATGCCGAAGTGGTTAACGACAGCGGTTTCGACTGCAGCGTCTGAATAAGATCAGATATGAGCAACGGTAGCACCTGACCACCTGAGGTTAGGATCTTGGGTGGTACACTAGCCACTTTGTGCAGTTTTAGGAGAGCAGAGCAAAGGATAAACAACCCTGATAGGAAGTGCCATCCTATAGGTGTGTATGTACTGTAACCGCAACTATACAAGGAGTACGTAGTAAAATCAGGAAGCCATGAACCCAAATTCAGTCATATTTGAGGAAGCATTGAAGAGAACACAGGGTCAAATTCGATCGTATCCTCCTCTTTATTGGCAGCACAAAAAGGTTAAAATTTTGATTGGTTTACAACACCATACAAGGGTAAAGAATGGGCAGAACATGAATGGCATTGTTCAGCCTCCATTTCCATGCTCCTGCCGTCCAAACATTTATGCGATTAGATAACCTCCAAACTCATTGGTTCTATACTAGCTATACCCCGCTGCAGAGAACTGGGGTGCGTCTGCAGAATAGCCAAGAAAGGAAGCCGACAATTCCCCGAGGAGAGCCGGAATATTAGGAATGTTTTTAGGAAAAAACCAAAATGAGAAGCTACAATCAAAAGTCTCCACACTCGTTTTCAAGATTAGTCGACCTCGGCATACTGGGAGTGTGAGGCTGCAAGAAGAGCAGCTCCAATGCCAGAGCCATCGTTGGCCAGCTTCGCAACCACGGAGGATGAGGCCTCGTCACCGAGCAAGTCTGTAAGAGTTGCTTCTACACAACTGCTGAACTTCTTGTAATGTTCATAGAGCCCACCATCCAAGGCAACGACAGTCCTCGGCATTTTACTCTCACCGGTAGGTATTTTGTCCCGGCCTATCTTCTTCAAGATGCTGTATATACCAGCAGCGGCCAAGCGTGCCCCGCGCTCTGCAACAAGGTCGCAGATGTGTCGAGTAATGTATCTTACTTCCAGGGAAGTATCTGCGATCTAAACATGAGATCAAATAATTCATGAGTGATCAATAGTCGCTGAATATTTGTGATAACCAATTTGGCGCAAATAAGATCATACCCCAACGATGTCCTTCAGCTTAGATCCCAGAATTTTGAGGTCATGTGAGGAGTCATGATGCATGGCTGACATATCTGGTGTCCTGTGATACCGCAATGAATATATTCATAAAAAATTGTTCTATAGATACATAAGAGGTTTAACTTACTAAGCATAAAAGAACACATCAGAGCTGGCGTAAAAAAAATGCTAAAGCATGACACAAAGATGATGTTACTAATGCTAATGGCATGGGACTTCATCAGACCACAAACATGCTATAAAACCCGATCCATATATACCTATTAATATACTAAGATGAGATTCAAGGCGATTGTTTATTTGGCTCCCGACAAATATTTTATTTAGTCCTGAAATATAGTATAAAGCTGTCGATGAAGCAAGATGTATGTAGCCACACATTTTCTCATGCTATCCAGCTACTCAGAAATTCTAGTATACCACATATGAAGTTTAGAGAGAAAGTTTGCAAGCCAATCTACAGCTGTAAAAGAACGAGTTTGAGAAACATCTTTTTTACCTACAATAGGTCCCACTGTGCCTCTCACGTTGGCCCCATTGTGTAGGTTGGAAAGGGTGGGAAGGTGTTGGAAAGGGGCTAAAATCAATAAAAGGAAAAATGTTTCCACCGTTTAGTCTTTTATTTTCTCACCTTATTTTATACCTAGACCCACCCGGTACTTTCCATGTATTGGAATTAACGAGAAAGGAAAGACGCCAATCAAGCAGGTCTCCTCCCTTTAATTAATTCTTTCTTTTTTTTCCTCATTTCTATTGCCCAGCTGGTGATAGTTATGACACGTGCGTGTTGCACGTACATCTATTCTAGTTAGGACAGAACAGAGAGTTGACCAAAAGTATTTTTCCATATCGCCTTTTTTGGATTACTTACTGATGTAACATGTAACTTGATAAGACACGCAACGTCCCTGTCTACTCAAGTATGACTTGTTGACTTTATTGCCACAATGTATAAAGTACCCAAGGAAAATATGCCACCCTATGATGTCAGATGTATTGTTATTCGATACAGGTGATCATTAAAGCAGAGAAAACTCTTACAGCTTGGTAGCTAATGAAAGGTTAAAAAAACTTTTCCATACCATCAAGGCAGCAAACAGGCACAAATAGCTCGATGTCCGTAGATCAAGAAAACATACCTCAGTACAAATGGCTGCTCCAGCTTAGGTGGAACAATATCCCCAAACAGAGAAGCGTAATGTGCCAACTTCAATAAAATTCTTCGCACAATCTCTCCTAGATACATGCCAGAAATCATTTTTTCGTATATCTGTTGGAAGGCATACACAAGTCATCCACATATATTTATGCAGTTCACCTAACAAAAAGACAAAAATGAGAAAGTACCAGGGTGACAATACCTGTTCTCCAGGGTTCAAACTTTCAAAGTCCATGACTCTATCATATTCTGAAAGAGGAAGCTTGTCGGATTTGAAGCTCCCCCATTCCGTATTAATTACCTAGAGCACCCAAAATAATCTCAAGGTTATACATGTTTCTCATGCGGGGTGAATTCTACAACAGTGAATATACAGTGCATGTTGATCGGTTAATACCATACAATGGTTCAATAAACTTTGGTTTTCCCTGTATAAGGAGTTCGAGCACTAACCATGTTTCCAGATTTAGGCAGTAACCCAGTCCATTTAGGAATTGCGTTCGCATGCTCCACATATGCTGCATTCGTACCGGTGCCCAATATTACGGCTGCAACTACATCGTTATCATTATATCTCCCACCAGCCAATGTGCCAACTGTATCATTAACCTACAAAATATCTATACTCAGTCTAGATATTGGAGATATAAAAAAAAGGCTCTGAAAGAAAAGCTTGGGAAATGCTCCAAGGACAACCATTAGAGTACAGCCATTAGAGTACAATTCAAGTACAGCCATGCATCTAAACCATCCAGTGCACTTATGGGCTTACAATTCCTGTGACTATAACCATTGGATCTTAAGTTATATACTCAAATGGCTGTACATATAACAGTGCTCGAAAGTTCTGCATCATTTAACAATTTTGTTATTCTGTCAATGAAAAAGGCTGGATCACTTAACACCAGGATTTTTCTCTCTCCAAATTTACCATATGAAAAGAATAACGATGTTTTCAATGCAAAAACATTGTGCAAATTTCAATATTCAACTGATAGCTCCTTACCAACGCTGTAACTTTCATATCTAGGCCCTGCCTCTCCATGGCCCTGCTCAACTCAGACACAACATCCTCACCAACCTGATTCAGAGGAAATCAATTATCCAGATCAATTATTGTTTTATTTTTACATTTGACAACTAACACAGATATGTTCAAGAATGACCGACATAATATTCTTATAGAACCTAACAGATGCCCTTCCAAGCTAACCTCAATTTAGTTTGAGTTTGAGATAAACAAATCTGTTTGATCATTATGTATAATATGAAAAAAAATGAAAAGAGACAAGCTGGTAAGTTTGTAAAGGTACGTAAATGAATGTGAAATCACATTTAACAACAATGCAACAATTAAACCTCAAACTGACATAACTGCTACAAAGTTCGAGTGTAACTGAAGCATGTTATTCAAGAAAGGAGAAAATAGCAGTATACTGTATACTTTTATATGAAATCAAAAGTTCAGTACTCTAGAAAAAATGCAGGAGACATTTCTTTACAGAAGGCAAATGTGGCCATGATTTCAAGCACTACATCCTGGCACTTTACACAAAGCTACATGGGTACCAGGGTACCCCTCAATTTGGCTTTATGGAAATGTGAAAGAGAAATTCATGTACTAGTAAGGAACTTCACTTTGGTTCCAGCTTACTAAACTACAAGGAGGTATTCAATTGATGGGTTTATATAAGTGTTTTAAATTTTTACCGCGCCATTGATGGAAAAGCCCTTTGTCCACTTGATGAGTGTCCCTGATGATATTGATGTTTGGTTCACTGGGAAGGAGAAGGTGAAGCCAAGTTCTCTCTGCCTACCCTCTGGGAGGTGGAAATCTTCACCTTCAGTATCGACAAATTTAGCTAATGCAGCAGCAATGAAATCAAATAGTTCCTGTATCAATAATTCAAGATACATAAGGCAAACAGTATTAAAAGCGTACAGCACTACAGCTTCAAGAAACAAACAACAGAACAGGGAGAGCTCACCATGGAAGTTCCAACCATCAGATGTGGCGGAATCGAAACCTCCTCATACTGTTGTTTGACAACTCGTTTCTCCCTTCCTCCAAGTTGGACTCGCAGCACACGGAAGTTGGTCCCTCCAAGATCCAGTGCATAAAACAGCCCATGTTCATCTCTGCAGAAACAAGACCCAGATGATTAATTAATGAAGTGCACCATAAGTGCTAGAGTTATATTCCCCACTCGGGATTGGATTGCTTTAATAAATTGGAGGTGAAAGAATCATTATATTTAATGAGTGACTGAGACTTACAATATAACTACCCAATACTTCTTGATAGCACAATGATTCTACCAATTCATTGCACCATATAAGTTCAGTTAATGGATATAATCATTGGTCAAACTGCTATAATAAAACACATCGCCCAGAACAACATATTCATATTTCCACAAACTGATATCGATAGTGGGAGTCTGTGCCATTACTGACAGGTAACGATCACCTCCCAGAATTGTAATGCAAACACAATACCCAGCTCGTCAGAATTCCATATTTCTTAACGTACCAAAACTGGCGCCACCACCATTGGTTCTAAAACAACGGATTTGGGAATATCATGAGATGTGACAATCCACAGTGTGACTTCCCGTAAAAAATACAAGAGATTCGTAGATCTCCATCCAATTCACCAAAAGCCAGTTCATTCCTAAGAAAAATAGTAATAAATAAAAAAACTCGCCACAGTTACGCAATCAAAAACGCGCCTTTGAGTTGAGATCACGTCCGTAAGTGCCCTTTTCCCACCGAGAGGCCCGCAACTCTCGGATCAAAAAGGCCGCAGCCCAGATCACACCCCGAAGGACAGGACAGGAAAGGAAAGGAAAGGAAAAAAAGCGAGATCAGATCGGGAACAGAGCCCTTTACCCGGTGGGGAGGTTGTCAACGTAGCTGATGAGCATCTTGAGCTGCGCGTGGATATCCCCGCGCAGTCCGCGCTCCATCTCGGTGACCATGGCGTCGGCGATGCTCCGCAGCAGGGCCGTGGGCGTGGCGAGGCTGCGCTCGACATCCTCGATCACGGCCGCCACCCGCCTCTTCCTCTCCGCCACCACAGACCCCAGCAGCTCGTCCTCCCGCCGCTTCCTCCGCCGCGCCAGCACCACGGCCACCCCCACGGCCGCGCACACCACCACCGCCGTGCCCACCGCCGCGGCCTTCCCCATCGCTGCCGATCCCGACCCCTGCCTCGCGGCCCGCAGCAGCCTTGGAGCGGTCGATCCGAACGCCGCACGAGCTCCGCGCCCTGGATCCGAGGCCAACACCGGACCACACTTCTCTTCCTCCCCAGTCCCGTCCCGTCCCGTCCGCGCAGGAGAAGAGGAAGACGGGGAGCCACTGGCACGGGCGTTTTAACCGGCAGCCAACCACCCCTCGTCTTTGCGGAATTCACGGGTCCACCCTCGGGTGCGCACGGCCCAGATCCGCTCCCCGTCAGACTGGACGGGCCGGATCGGGGCGTGGGCTAAACGGATCTGGGGGGCCTGCCTGGTAATATGGCTTCCGGGATGAGAGGATAATGTGCTATAATTTGCCCGGATGGGTATGGGATTAGTTAGAGGATGGAAACAGATAAGCGATTTGTTTCCGTGAGGAAATGGCTCGCCAAACGATCAGGTGGCGCGTCATGCTAGCCAGTAGGTACTGACAGGTGGTACCCACCAGCTGAGGCCCGCATGCCAGTGGGAGCACTGGAGATTACGTCACGCCTTGGAGCCCAGAGCAGAAGGTGATTTGGTGTGGGATACGGCATTGAAATCGGGGGCCTCATCCCACGTGGACGGCCGGGCCCAGCGGAGATTCCTGAGGTGGAGATTCGTGTACGATCGAGCCATAGCTATCCGCTCGGCCGTTGCAGGGTCAACTGCCAGCAGATGTCCGCGGGGGACGAACAGCTCCTCTCCGCTTCAACGATCGCTCGCGAGTCGCGGCGCGGCAAATGCCACCGACACCAGGTTGCAGGGTGCGCCGTGCAAACAGATACGGGGGACACACACGGTGATTTCTTCGTTTCTTGTACTTGTAGGCAGCGGCACAACATGGAACCCCTGTTGAGGAGGGGGGAGAAAGACAGTTAGACAGATGAGCGTGGATTCATACAGTACACTATATGAAATTTACTCAGGAATAGGAGTAGTCAATACTAATTGTGCATAAGATCTTCTTTACAGCGTAAGAATTGCAGAGAGAAAAAACTAGATCCCAAAAAAAAACATGTTTCAATGGAGACCTAATTGTGTAAGCCTTCTCTAGCATTTTACACTACCGTGTAAAACACATGATAACTCTTTCTACTCTTTTGCTGCAAGGCGATGGCACTCAACCTATTACAGCACTGCTTACTAAAAAAGGTAGACATTGCTATTACGCAACAGGTCACGTGACTTGTCCACCGCAATCTCGGTGCCCTCGGCTACCCCACCTCATCACCTCTTCCCTTTTCTCTGCCAACGGCCAGCAGCACCCATTGCCTTCGTGTCATTCACCAACTGGCACCTTGACCCCATCCTCGGCTCACCATTCAAAGCCAAGATGTCTCACAATTGATCCTACCCACCACCCCTTTCCCGCGGCTTTAATGGTGTCCTCTTCACGATGCCGGCACGCCACTCATCGTGCCCAACCTCTAGGTCTGTCAGCTACTCCCGACCCCTAGAAACCCAGTGCCTTAACCCCTAGCCACACAACCTCTTTCTGCTCCTCCTTCATCGAGTTTATGGTGGGAGCATGCTATCTCGTGGTGTCCTCCATTAAAGATTTAAATGACCCATATTTGTCCAAATATGTGTAAGCGCTTACATATTATGGTATATATGTGTTATGTATACTACTTTTTTATATATTGCTTGCATTATCCTCACTTGCATGGTTCCCAATGATTTACTTCCGGCACGACTAGAAGAGTATTAAGGTTACCATTGACATGGTAGTCGTTTTTTTATCATCTAGGGAGATAATATTAAGGATTCCATGCAACAACATAATGGTTGCGAATTGCTACTCCATATTTGGTGAAAAGTTGAGGATTCGAATGCATAGATGAAGAAATGTGGTAGTAAATTCTTAGAAAAACTCATACCTTCTTGGAACATAGGGAACTATTTCGAATCCTAAGTCTTTAGCTATTTTCGGTGAATTTCTATATGGTTCCTATGAACTTTTGGAGAATTGTATTTTCATCAGAACATAAAACGTTCTAAATGAAACTAGCCGGTACTTTTGGAAGGTTGCCCTAGTTTCGCGATCGAGCAGGTATAGAATGAAATGCCTCAAATCTACTTTTGCAAACAAGTCTAGTTTCTACTTTTAAGAAACAGTCACGCACATACACCCTGCCCCCTATGATCACTCTCTAGAAACTGAATATAGTAAATCTTGAGATTGAGGCATAACATGCACCCCTAAAGTCCTAGAATGAACCTAGAAAAAAATACAAGCACTGATGTTAAGTTGAGGATTTAAAGCTAGGTGGAAGGTTTCACGGCAAGTAGCCTAAACAATAGATCTACACTCAGTAAGCTCACATCTTGTATCCTTTTCTTTTGAAATACAATACAAATGCAAAGGCTTGCATGAGGACCTCCTAAAGACATCGGTTGTCAGATACTCAGATCTCGAGATCGGAAAGATCATCAAAGCCATTTCCATATTGATGAGAAAGTGGCTTAGCACGGGAATTGCAATCGGCTAAATATATCCCACTTTTTTTAGACGGTGTCACGTATTGGGGCCTTAATCAGACCAGCAACTGTATGATGCATTGGGCTTGGGCTGGGCCATCAAGTGAGTTAGTGTGATCATTCGCTACAAATGGATGGGTGTACAACACATGGAGCACGGAATAGAACTGAACATGTAATCGTCTTCAACCTTGGTCCTGAACCTATCTACTGTTCTTAGCTGCCTATCTCTGATTCCTTGCTGTTCTAGCCTTATTCCTCTCCAGTTTTTTCCAAACATTGTATCAGTTACCCTTGAATTTGTGATTGGGCAGCATAGGTACGTGACAAAGGGCTTATATACATCCCACTTCTTCGCGTCCCTTCTAGCCTGGGCCGTCTTGGCGTTGGCGTGAGCCTCACCACGCTGTTTCCCAGTGTAGGCCCGCGAACCGAGTGCTGGGCCGTTGGGCCCGCAAGGCCGCAACGGCCTGCTTGCTTCCTCTTCCTGAACTGAACAACTCTCTGCTTGCCTGCTCGGTTGCTCGGCATCCCTTGTTGCTGACCGCGCTTTCTGCCGCGTCGCAGCACTGGCAGGAGCACTGGTGCTGGCTGCTGGGCATGCGATTCTGAAATATGCCGCGAAGCACTTCTAATCACTACTACTACGGCATCTCACTCAACGTTATTAGATAATCGAAACACACATCACCGTGGAAAGTTTTATGCACAAACCAGCAAACACATGGTACGGAGTACTATTTATATATCACCGTGGTGGTAGCATGGACATGCCACGTTAGTAACAGCTAACAACAGGTGGTGGATCGCAACTGCGAGGCTTTGGCCTTGCTGACGACCGGTAAACGCACGCGTGTATTACAGTAACCCAGTAGGCCGACACCATCAGTACCGATCTGTGCAAGGCTGCCACTTGAATGCGGCTCGTCCAACTGTCCAAAGCCTCCAAATCGAAGTAGCTAGCGTGCGCAGGCATCCGTTTGTGCTGCAGCACTGCACGTCTGCGCTTTTGCTAAACGGATATAGCCTGGCTGAATTGAAGGCCGCTAGCTTCCGGTTCCGGCAATGGCCCTAGGCCTCCTCTAGTCCGGGACGGGAAATCGCCTTACAGTTGCAGGTCCAGGGCGGGGGCCGGGGCCGGGCTGACGACCCCGCGGAAGCAGAAGCAGCAGCAGAAGCAGAAGCAGCAGCCGTGCAGCTGCCGCAGCGGTCAGCGCGCAAGTGCAGAAGTATTTTTAGAACCGATACTTGATGATCACGCACGGCGCCGTTTGGGCTGCCTCATCGGCGGCCTTTATGGCCGGCCCGCACGGCATCGGGCCATCGCCAGGGCTGGGACCTCATGCATGGCAGAGGGGCCTTGATTGCATCCTCAACGCCAAACGCTAGCCCTCAAATCAAAATCATCGCTGCTCTACTAGTCCTATATACGGCTAGTGCAACTCAATTGCCGGCCACCGCCCTCCTCAGAGTTCAGTCAGCCTGCCCTGTACTATAAGTCTATACCTATGGCGGCTAGCGCTCGACGAAAGAAGCTCGAGGCTCGTTGCTCATAGCTTTCGGTACGGCTCGGCTCGACTTGTGCTTTGAACAGAGTGAGCAAAGCCTTCGTTGTCAGTAGCTCGCTATCTCAACTTGGCAGCTCGTAAATCTTCCCAAAAAAACCGTTCAGCAAAGCCATGTCG
The DNA here is from genome assembly GCA_030272315.1 of Paspalum vaginatum. NCBI lineage: Eukaryota > Viridiplantae > Streptophyta > Magnoliopsida > Poales > Poaceae > Paspalum > Paspalum vaginatum. Next base: position 43,333,410 of record CM059020.1, on the reverse strand, counting down.
GTGATCAGCCCCGTGGCTCGCTCGCTGTCAATTTGGCTGTGAGTATTGTACCGCTAGCTGCTGTTGGTGTACACATGGCGTAACGGCTTGTGTGCAGCGATGGATCCTGAAGCCATGCATGGCCTCCCCGGTCCCCGGCGGAACGGCGAAAAGGGCATCGAAATCGTCAGGACGGCGAGGAGGAGGAGAGTGGAGAGAAGCACTGGGTCCCCGTCCCCGGCGGATCAGATCCGAGGGCATGCCGGCCAGTGGTCTTGTAGGCCCTGCGCGCGTCTGCCCGGTTCTCGCGCCGTGGCTGTGCCCCGTATAGTACCGCTGTACCTGTACGCGTCGCGAGCTCCTCTGCGGCACCAGTAGTGTAGTAGTAGTAGTACCAGAGGACGACACGCGCTGATACGAGGGTACTCCTCTACGTGCCAGCGGGCCCCGTAGGTACAGTGCCCCGGATCCTGCCCTCTGCGAATCTTCCTCGTGCCTGTCCTGCCCAGCTGCCCACACACCGGATCGCAACTCCCGCAAGTACTACTGTACGTACGACGAATTTGATTCCTCGTCAGGATGACATCACCCCGGCCGCCCGCCTCGGCAACCGTGTCAGTTCGTACGGGACAAAACAAGATTTGATTCCGCCGGCCGTACTCTCCCTCTCGCTTCAAAAGTTTGCCCCTGTTTTGAATTTGTTTATGCAGCAGTAAACCATCACGGAGGGGGAGTGCGTATACCAGCATCCGAGCAGTACACGACAAGTCAACACTGGCCATTAACCCACTCCGTTGCAGCTTCTCCGTCGGCGATGCCATGGCACCACACGGCAGGGCCATCCGAGCAGTACACGACACAAGTCAACACCGGCCATGCCATGGCACCACACGGCCGACCCATCGTTTTCGCATTTGCAGATAGGCAGGAAGCCATAGGGGGCGATGTAGCACGAGGCATTTATGGATGTGCAGCTGCGACGTGGCCTCGTACCTCCGCGCTGCAGTTGCTTAACCACCTCCTCCGGGCCCCAGCGCTCCGGCCGCGTGGTCCATCGCCTAGCGCTCGCGCCCGCTGCCGGCCGCTCCCGTCGACGCCGATACACGAGCTGGCGCAGGGGCACGAACATTGATTATTTGGCCGCCGGATCAGTGGGTGGGCACCGAGTACGGAGCACCACTGCACCGGCCGTGCTCGTCGTACAGCGAGCGGAGAGCCAGGGAGCGTCACCAGTTCACCGTCCCGGCGAGCGCCGGAGTCCGAGCGCTAGAAAACGGTAAATATCATTTGCCGGCGGATCGGATCTTGGCGGGGGGCCGTTGGCCGGACGCGGCCGCGCCAGCTCCAAAAGCCGCGCCCGGGGGCCGGGCCGGCGATTGCCTCGCGCCCGCGTCGCCGTCCCCTTTTGAGGTGCGATTGCGAATGATTGCGGGGCTCCTGCCTCCGGGTGCCGCCTCGTGCCGCTCCGCTCCGCTCCGGGACTCCGGGGCCCCCCACCGGCTCGGACGACGCCTCGCGCCTTGTTGCCTTGCGCTCTCGATCGGAGCCGTAGGGCGCCGGGCAACCGGGGCGGGCTGCAAGTAGGTGGAATCTTTTCTTTTCCCTCCCCGGCCGCCGGCCACCCGCCGAGCACAGCCAGCCAGCCACTGCGCATGCGCCGCGAGAACAACACGCGTTGCGCGCGTGGCACAGCACAGTGGGTTTCCTCTGCTCGCGGCAGTCGTCGGCAGTCGGCTCGGTGGTTGTTGGCTCAAAAGTTCTCGGGAAAAGGTTTCCTCTTCGGGGGCAGGGGCCAAAGGCAGCCAGGCCTCTCGCCGTTTCCCCTCTCCTCCGTCCACTGCCCACTGGCTGCCGCCTCTGTAAAGCTTCCCCTGCAGCTGCCTCTTCCTGTGCCTGCTGCTACCACCTACTACCCGACCCTCTCTGGCTCTCCTTCTCCTTCCTTGGCGCTACGCTTCTGTATTTACTCTGCCGGGCTCTGCGAGACCTCTCGCCTTTTGGCCTCTCTGCTCATCAGTCCCGTATGTTTCTTGGGCTTGGCTGCGGGCGACCTCTGTAAAAAGGCTCTTGTCCCGTTCTCTTCTTCTCCTTCTGGTGAAGCTTCTCTCCTCTTGCCCGGTTCAGGTTTCTCGTATACTCGTCTTGTCCTGCTCTACTACTGCTTCAGATTGCAAACCTTTTGATGAACTTTGTTGCGTTCGTTTTGAAAAAGTGCAAACGTTTCGTGCTCCACCAAGGGTTCAAAACTGCAACTTTTCGTCCTCTGCATCTGCACTCTGCACACATGGTGTCGTAGTAGCTTTCAGCAACTCCCGACCTGATCTCCACGAGCTCCATCCCTCCCAGCACTGTTGTTCAGTACTCGAGCCACTGCTCCGGCAAAAACTTTTCTTGTAGTGTGCTACCCTCGTTGCTTCCCAGCCAGTTCCTTTCCTGTATCCTTTTTAATAACTCTTGCTTCTCTTCTCGACGCGCCAGTTTCAGTTTCTGTACCTAGGAGGACGGAGGACCACGCCACGCCACCATGGGCCGCGCCATGAGATGGCTCAAGAAGGTGCTCACCGGCGGCGGCGCCAAGGAAGGGGAAAGGGGCCGGAAGGAGCACACTGCCGCGTGCGCCGGCGGTCGGCTCGGGCTCGGGCCGCCGCCGGTGGAGAAGAGGCGGTGGAGCTTCGCGAAGCCGAGGAGCAGCGCGGCTGACGGCGGCCGGAGCTCCTCCGTTCGCCGCCGGCGAGCTGCTGTCGCAGGTGCGCCCGTGCAGCTGCGGCCAGGAGCGCGAGGTGGACGCCGCCGTCGTCATCCAGAAGGCGTTCAGGGGCTACCTGGTAAGTTTTTCATGCAATCAATTTACAGTTTCCCTCGGCCACGAAGAAATGGATGTATTTCTTGCTCTGTTTCATGATGTACAGTTGTCGTTTCATGAAATGGTTCTGCTGCTTGTATGGCACTGTTCAACCGAAAGATTTGGGCGGCTTTCTGCCGGTTCAGGTTTTGAGTTCTACGAAGCAGCAAATGGATGAGATGAACAAGTGCACATGATTCTAGCAGATTCGTTTGCGTTTGCATTGGACGGTAGATTTGACTTCACGAGCTGCTGGAAAACACAATTCTCCATTGCCTGCTTGCTGCTGTTCCTTTCCGTTGAGTCGTTAGCTGCTGCTCATTGTTTAGATTATGTTGCGACAGTACGTCGATTAGATTATTTCCAAACTCGCGGCGATATCCTTGTCTATTTGCTGGAGCGCTTCGTGAACCGCGCAGCGTGACGCACCTAGTCGTCATCCCAGCTGTTTAATGCTCGATTCTTTTCGGTTTCCGATGAAACCTGCAGCTTTCCGATGTGACCGTCGAAAAATTTGAATCCTTCGCTGCGATGCAGGCTCGGAAGGCTCTGCGCGCTCTCAAGTCGCTCGTGAAGCTGCAAGCTCTCGTGCGCGGCTACCTCGTCAGGAAGCAGGCCGCCACCACGCTGCGCCGGCTGCAGGCGCTCATGAGGCTCCAGGCCAAGACGGCGGCGTCCAGGAAATCCACAGAACAACAGGTGAGGGAGGATTTCCGTAGTAGATTGAAAGTACCTGTATACTACCAATCACATTTTCATGTTTCGCAAACACGACTAGTAACTAAAATTTTACTGAAGTTTCTTCTTGTTGTTTGCAGGAGCGGATTGTAGCACGTGTGAAACCGCTAGCGCTGCCGGTGGTGCACCGCCGCCGGCTGTCCGACGGAGGGGACTACGGGCTTGGATCGCAGCCCGAAGATCGTGGAGATGGACACGTGCCACTTCCGCTGCCGGTCGTCCCGGATCACCAGCCGGTACGCCGCCGACCGGCCAGCAGGCGCCTCCTCGCCGCTCCTCTTCTTCCACAAGCCGGCGTCGCGCCTCCAGGGTCAAGAACTCGAGCTCGAGCCGCCGCCGCCGCCGCACCCCAACACGACGCACAACACGCCCCGCCTCGGCGCGTTCCTGGGCTACCTCGGCTCGCCGGCGAAGGCGGGGCCTCGCGCGGCCACGTGCCGGGACGCCGGGAGCAGCCCGCGGTACATGGCGGACACGGCCTCGTCCGTGGCGCGCACCCGGTGCCAGAGCGCGCCCAGGCAGCGGCAGGGCGAGCCGAGGCCCAGCGTCGGGCACATCGGGCCGAGGAAGAAGCAGCTGCAGCCGCTGGACAGCTTCAGCTTCAAGAGCTCGGAGGCCAGCCGGGCTGGACTCGGAGCTGAGCGACGAGGTCACCAGAGACTACTACCTGGACCGGCTCTGGTGACTCCATTGTTGCACTGCACCAACTGGTTTATTGGGAGGAGAAAGCTTTGGCAACTTGGTATGGAGTACTATAGTATTAGTGGTATTAGTAGGATCAAAGACGAAGGTCTTGATCATGCATGGCAAGATGTTCATTTTGCCCGTACGACTACTAGTTTCTATCATGTAGCTCGAGTATCATCAGAGTATGGTGCCACGGAGAAGCAAATTAATAAGCTGTCTTCTTTCTTGTGACCATCTGAAAGATGGAGAAAAAAAAGATTGCAGCGATGAACGAATGTGTGCCACAGCGTGTGCAGCAGCAGCGGACTTGTGATTGCTTGTTTCCACAGTTCTGACACCGTATAGATTCAGCTTCAATGCTGACGCGGAGAATCTGATATATAGCGTAGACTACGATAGTACAAATGGCGTTGAGGTTTGGAACGGAGGAGCTTTTGGGCTCTTGGCTACTGGCAGACCCTGTACCCTGTACGTAAACAAAGGTTGCATTGCGCCCACCGTGGATCTCACGCAGATCGCTTCAATGCTGCCGTCCGTGCCGTGCCGTGCTGTGATGTGAAGCATCAGGCAAGGGCCGTGATGAACTGGTACACACCTGCGCCTGCGCTTGCAAACATTGCGTGCCTGTTGAGCGTTGACATGGCAGAGGCGCCGAGCTGGTTTCAGCTGCCGGAGTTGGCAAGGGAATCCATCATTGCCTCTGCAGTCTTGCACGTTTGGCCTTGGCCAGTCCTGTAGCTGCAGGCGAACACAACAGTGTAGTACCATTGTACCAACGATGGAGGCTGGCTGTAGGACACAGCAGGTTTGGCTGGTGCAAACAGGCATGCAAAGCTGCATGAGTTCCGGCAATCCGGCCACTGGACACCCGAAACGACAGTGCCACATTACCGACGTTTCGAGCAAAGCACAGCGTGCGAGATGCCGAGATCATCTGCGCTCCTGCCGGGCACCGTCGCCGAGCTGTCGTCCCACGCTTTTGAGGCGGCCGCTGACGACGCGTGGATTCGACGCCGGGCCGCCGGGGGCACATGACAAATCCCGGCCGGAGACTCGCCGTCGTAGACGACGCCACATGCACGAGCCTGACCCTGCGGCAGCGCAGAGCTGTCGATTTTGTTTGAGCCGACTGCGCGACGCGAGCGGAGGGCGTCGCGCCGGAGTTGAGATTTGTTTGCGTCTGCATGCCGATGCGGATGCCGATGCGCGGGGCGATCTGGATGCGGATCCCGTTCCCGCGGCCAGGTCTCGACAGACAGCCCGGCGTGGCCCGATCTGCCTGCGCCTGTGCAGAGAATTGAAGATTGCTGCGCTGGAAAGAGTGTACGCAAGATCTTGACGGTGTCAGTGACGTGGGTCAATGCAGGGGGTCAAATACTGTGGTGGCCTGTTTATAGTACTAGTGAAGTTGTAAATGCTGTTGAAACCTGCAGAGTTTTTTGGGTTTGGTTGAAAAGACGGGACGTGTTGGGACTTGGAAGTTGGAATGGAGGACGATGGCGGTATTGGGTTGACTGTAGTTCTGTAAATAAGGTCTGAACGCTCAAAATACTACTACGTACTGTACTGTGATTTTCAAAAAGAAAAATACTACTGTTACGCGCGCAGGTTTCTGGGTGCACTCTCGGCGGCCAGCAATGGGCTTTGGTTGCACGTGCACGTGCACCAAACCTCACTGGGCCGGCCTGACAGTCGCACCAAGGCAGGCAGCAGCTCATGAAAGAACTCTGTCATGGAGGAAGGAGCAGATATTGGGCCTTTCTGAGCCCATATTGGCCCGCAGGCGTCTGCTACTCTGCTTGCACTGATTCCATTCCGACCAATGTCATTCAATTGCAACAATGGAATTAGTATTTTCGTTCTGTTTCTTTTTCTTTTCTCTTCACAACGAATCAGAGGTCATAATGGGTCAACGAACGAGCACTACTTGTGTTCCTCCCGTGCTACAACCGCAGCCACTCGAGCCCGTCGATGAAGTTGAGCGAGATGAACGGCTTGGCCTCCTCGTCGGTGAGCTCCCGCGACCACTGCACCCTGCCGGCGTAGTTGGCGCCCGGCCCCGTGCACTTGTACTGCCCGTAGAACACCGTCCTGCACGAGACAAGGCAACAACCGTCGTCAGCGCGGCGGCGGATCGATCGATCTCGCCGAGGGAGGGAGGAGGAAGGGATCTGATCGGAGGCGGAGACGAAGACGATGGAAGCAGCTAGCACTGACATCTCGCGGTTGGGGTCGCCCCAGTTGTACCATCCTCGCGGGATGATGATGTTGTCCATGTAGGTGTAGGCGAAGACGACGCGGGAGAAGGTGCCCCATGCGCGGCCCAGGTAGAGCGCGCCGGACCCCGTCACCCGGCACTTCACGAACGAGAACCCCGTGTCCTCCAGCAGGCTCTGCCGGTTCTGCGCCGTCAGCGCGCCGTAGTTCCGAGCGATCGCGTGCACATGGCACCCCTGCATTTCAGTCCATTTTTGTGTGCGTACTGTCAGATGTTCCATGCATGTTCCAGTCCATGGCAGATGAGGAGAAACACATCCAAACCAAAATAAAGGCTGGAACTGGAAGGCAGAGCAGGCGGGCAGGAGGCGACGGGTGCGTCCGGCTGCGGAGTCAGTCACGGGGCCGGCGCCCTGGGGCCAAGACCGCCAGAGGAGAGAACCTGCAGCAGGTCTCAGGAAACCGCACGTCCGCAACCGTGCCGGCGCCAACGACAACGCGTGCATGAAAGGTTCACCTCACTGGCTCACTCCACTGTCTGTCTGCATGATGTACCCCCCCCCCCCCCCAACTAAAAACTGGAAGGGCGATTACTTATTAATGGTCCTCAACATTCCATTTGCACCTGCTCTCCAGCGGCTCTTTGGCAGTAAGTAAAACGTGGTATAGGAGTACAGCTACACAACTAGTACTACTAGGCTGCATGGCGGCATAATGCGCTCGTGCCGCCTGTACATCCTCTTGTGTCCGTGGCTGGACGTGGTGCGTAGCTTCTAGGTAGGGCCAGTCGTCACAAGATCAGGCCAAGACGAGGACGGACTGCCAGAGCACGGGAGGTGGCGTTTGGTGCATAGACATGGCGCCACGGAGCTTGATGCGGAATGGCATTTTGTCCCAGAATGGATGCCGGGACGGCGTCACAGATCCACAGTGTGCCCCCCTGCCAGTGCCAGCGCCTAGGAAGGCGGGACTCCCGGGCTTAACAGTGTCCGTGTCCCCAGAAGCGCCATGCATGGCGAGATACTGCAATGACGGCCGGGAACGGTACTGCCACACCCACACATATAGATCGATGCTGTGCGCGGAAGCTGGATGGAGGAGCTCTGTATTTCCCGACCCAACGACGTAATGGAAGGCGCCCGCGTGCGTACCTCGTAGAGGGAGAGCGCGTTGCCGAAGATGAAGTCGACGGAGCCTTCGATGTAGCAGTCCCGGTAGTAGTGGCGGCCCAGGTGGTCGTACAGCGTGTCCTGGGCGCCCAGGAAGTTGCACCCCACGAAGGCGGCGTTGTCCGCCGATATCCGCAGCGCCACCCCCTGCTTGCCCAACGCGCCGGGCCTCGGCACGGGGGCCGTGTTCTGGGCGGCGGAAATGTGCGTGCATGGCCATGCCATGTCAGTCATCAGGTCAATCGATCGATCTGTAGCAGCAGCTGCCTGCTGCTGCGTCGAGAGATGGACGGACCTTGAAGGTGATGTTCTTGGCGACGAAGAACATGGAGTTCACCGCGAACGTGGCGGAGCCGAACGTGCCCATGGGCCTGCCCCAGGACCCCACCGTGTCCGCCGTGTCGCCCCACTGCACCACCGTCTTGTCCGCGCCGGCGCCCTCCACGGTGATGAACGCGCGCATCGGCGATATGTTCACCTTCTCCCTGCAGCACATCACAGCACAGCACGGGGCCTCGCTCTTAAGCTCTTACTACTACGCCAATAAAGCGCCGTCTATGAAACAGGGGCACCGAGCAATGAAGCGGCAGGCGGCGCGGTGTGTGTGCTGTACGTACGTGTACGTGCCGGCATTGACCTTGATGACGACGCGGGCGAGGTTGATGAGCGGGATCGAGTCGACGGCGGCCTGGATGGACGTGAAGGTACCGGCGGCGGGGTTCTTGTCGACGACGAGCGTGCGCGTGGGCAGGAGCGCGCGGCTGAGCGCGCGGTTGTAGGAGCTGTGCCCGAGCGCGCCCACGTAGCGCACCCACCGCGTGAACTGCCGCTCGATCGCCTCCACCCGCGTCGCGTTCACCGGGTACGGCTTCGCGGCCGCCGCGCCCGCGCTCCTCCCCGGCCGCAGCCGCTTCGTGTGCGTGTGCCGCTGCCCGTGCCCGTGCCTGCCCCCGGCCGCCGCCGCGCCGCCCGACGCGACCAGCAGCGCCGCGGCGACGCAGCAGAGCAGGAGCCGCGCCCGCGGCGACGACACCGCCATCGTCGCAGTGGCGGTGAACTCGCTGCCTGCAGTATCGAGCAAACGGCCAGGGGTTCTAACTCCGTGGAGATAGCGTCGGGGGGATTTAAGGAGATCACGGGCGTGGCCCGGCCAGGGAGCGAAGGAATGACGCGGCTCACGAGCCGCGCCAGGGGAGAGAGAATCAGAGGAGAGGCCGCCTCGCCTTATGTTGGTTGGTTGCGCCGCATGCCCGCGCGCATCTAGCCGGTGCGCGTGGCCGTGCATGTGCCCTTCGGCGAAAGATGGCACACAGCACGCTGACAGGTGCACGGAGCAGTTGCGCCGCGCGGCTGCCTCGCCAGAATTTCTCGTGCGGGAATTGTCTCGGGGACCGTGACGGCGGAGCAGCTCTGGGCTGGGGGTTGGTGTGTACGGACGCTGGCGCGCTGGGTCGTGTTGCGCTTTTCACCCCCCGTGACTGGAATTTGTTCGGAGCACTGTTCCTCTTGTGCCTGTGCTCAACCTTTCTCCTGCGAAGAACCGTGCTAGTACTGAATTGATAATTGTTCACGCACGGCTCGGTGATCACGGGTCAAATCACAGGAACCCCGCGGTCGGGCTTGGTTTTACGGGCGGACTCATCCAGCGTATAGAATTTGGATTGGATTCACTGGATGTGCTCAAGAACAAACCAAACGGGCTTTGTAGTTTTGTCCGGTGGCTCACCATATTTGCGACACCTTTGAGCATGTCCAGCGAATCGTGAAGGTTAGGTAGATGTAGGTACAAACGCAGGAAGTGCAGTCCATTTAATTCATCCCGTCTGAATGTGATGGATTACTCCCAAGATCGACCCCCAGTCGCCAGTGTTCCTATGGCCTTAACTTTCTGTTGGTTTCTTCGTGCTTGTGTGCTGCCACCCGTGACCGTGAAGCTTTTCTCTGCGCAGCTGCTAGTGGCTCCATAGATTCTGTCTCGTAAGAAAAGGACAACACGTAGAATCGCTAGATGCCATAAGCATTGGCTGCGCCTAGCGAGTTGCCACTGGCCCCAGCTCAGGACCAGTATTACTTAGATAAGCGTACAAGTACATTTTTTCTGCAGAGTGAAATATGTATGCACCTTACATACTGTACTGAAGTGAATTGCCAGCAAGGAGCCCAAGAAGTCTGCCATCCTAACCACAAAGATAGGCTATGTTTGAGATGGTCCCCGCAACCAGAAGAATTTGTTTGCCATGACAAACATTAGCCCATCCTCAAAGGCCCAAACCCAGACAGCTGTTGGTTGAAGAGACCACCACAAAGTTTTTTTTTATAAGGACCACTACAAAGTTGAGAGCATAGAAGCAAAGAGTCACAGCTCGACTTTCCTAAAGAATTACTCGTTGCAAAGTCAGAACTGGTTGTGGTGAAAGGCACAAGATCAAATTCAGAGGCCTAGATGTCCATTGGCGCAGCATCCGAACTCTCCTCCATGGAGCTCGGTTCTGCAGGCGCCGCCTCAGCCACCTCCATGGAAGTCGATTATTTCTTGAATCCTCTTTGCATCAATCGTCTCGAACAGCTCAATGGTGCCATCATCCTTTTGGTCGACAATGGAGACACTGCAGTTGAAGCTGGTCAACTTATCACCTTGCAGCGTTTGCTTTATGGCAGAGAGGGCATCCTTGATGAGTTGCTCCGGGGTGTAGTCATCGTAGCCCTTGAATCTGCGCTCAAGGAAAGTCTTGGCGGCCTCAGAGCGAGAACCAATAGCAAATGCCTGGTACTCGTAAGTAATTCCCACTGGGGCAGTTATAATAGAGATGAGCCCCAGTCTCGTCCAGTCCAGTAACAAGGAGCCCAACACCATAAGGCCTCTTCCATGAACGTTGTGTGCAAACCTGAAACGGCATTAAAGAAGCAAGGTAAGCACATAAACCGGCTGAAGCAGAAAACAAAATTACAGGATTACTATCGAAGTGCATGTTGAAGGTGATTAGGGATTCATCCAGTTATTTGCATATGATTAGAAAAAATCATACCAACAAATGTGATCAATATGAACAACTGCCTCAAAATTTAAGCATGGTAACCAAGTTTTGTTCACTAACAGATGAAAGTGCTGGTATGATCATAATCAAGTCTGAGGACGCTATTGTAATGAACTAAACGAAAAAATCTATCGCAGCAAAGCATACATGATACCAGGCGCAACCGCGCAACTTGACATTCACAGTCAAAGACATTCACAGCCAAAAGGATATCTTAAGCACGGTTCTCGACTCCAGATCAGTACAAACTACGAAGTTCAGGTACAACAGCACAAGCATAAACAAGAACAACTTAAGGAGACAACATGCAAGTGAACTTGTAGTAGAGATGTAAGCGGGACGGCTAGAAGGATCAGTGGCAAATCATTTTGTCGCAGACATCCAAATGAAAAAACACAAAACCTACAAAGTTGTAGGTATGGTTCGAAGCTACAATTTTCATATAGAAACATCTTCATTTGACAGTCGCACTGTAAAAATATAATTTTTTAAAACAAAGGACGCGCAGATTACTGGTTAGATTTATACTGAATTTTTCGACCATCTAGATGACTTCAAATGAAAAAACTTCAAAACTACAAAATTGTAGATCTCGTTGAGTGCTACAATGTTCATGTAAACATTCATTTTCATCCGACGTCACATGTAAACAATATAATTTTTCTAAAACAGGGACCGCGCAGAATACAGTTCGATTTATAATGAATTATCAGAGCATCTAAACGACCTCAAATGAGAAAACTCAAAATTACTCTCTCCGTTTCAATTATAGGTCGTTTGATTTTTTTTCATTCAAATTTGACCGGCTCGTATTATTCAAAAAATTTCAGAATTAGTCGTTTGTTTTCATTGTGATTTAGTTTTGCATATAATATACTTTCAACTGCAACTTAAAATTTTCTATATTTTCGTAACTTTTTTGAATAAGACGAATTGGTCAAACTTGATGCCAAAAAAAAGTCAAACGATCTATAAATTGAAACGGAAGGAGTACAAAGTTATAGATCTCATCGAGAGCTACAATTTTCATATAAAGATCAGTCTCAATCCGACAGTCATATGAAAAAGATACAATTTTTTAAAGACGGAAAGCCTACGGCGCCAGTCTGTATGGCGCCGCAAGCTTTTGACCTGGCAAATAACTGTGGCAGACCACTGTAGAACACCTCGGACTGCAGCGCCACGCGCTGGTTGCGCCGCAAAAAAAAAGTCCTCCGACGCAAATAGTTTCAGAGAAAAGATCATTCTTTCAATTTCTTTAAGTCGAGAGACAAAATGCAAAAAAAGTGTACGCATCAAGTTAGACGTAGATAAATACCTAGGAAACCAAATACTTCGCCATTGCATCCTAGGGGCCAGGCTGGACAGTATCCAGTTAATCAAAAACGTCTTAACTGGAGCTCCACCGATCAGAGGTTAGGAGAGAAGGGATAAGGGGCCGTTTAGTTCATGGCTCAAATTTGACTATGGTCACAAAAATGAACTAATTTCCTTATGGCTAAAATTTGGTCTCAATTTTGGCCATAAACCAAACGTGCTCAAAGTCCCAAGGTTGCATTCCATTCTTGGTGGGAGGTCGGCGTGTCGGCGATAACGATGGGTGAGTGAGGCGGTGGCATGTGGATCTGGGATAGAGCCAACACATAGAAGTACTAGGTGTTAGTAATGGGTAGTTTTGTGGGGTACCTGTTGTTTTAACACCTTTGTTACACTCAAATTCATGATCATTAGAGAGAGATTCAATGTCGTTGTGTTCTTCTCTTTCTATCTTCCTCTTAGTTTTCTCTAGCGAAGACCTTATTCACTACATGCTATGTCTCCCACTCGCTTGCTAACCCATCAATTCACGCCATCATCGTATTTACTATGAGAGTGTTCGGTGCCGGCGTTAACTCTGCCTTGACCTAAATAAAAATTAAACCGAAGCTTCCCGGCCGCGCGATGTTTCCATCGTATGTCGTGGAGACCAGCTGACGTTGTTGCGGCAGCGTTACCTTTGTCGCCGAACACTCTCTATACCCAATCGCTCCGCTTATCTCTCATGGCCAACGACCGCCACCGTCCTTGTCATTCTGCCCTATTCCTACCACCTCTTTTGTTTGGGGCTGATCTACCACCAAAACACTCTATAAGGATAGAATCTACCTAAAAAATCACCCAAAACCTAACTTAAATCCCCTAAGGCTTTCTCCAGTGGCTGACTCATTTTGAATAATCTAGCACTGCTTGATACTGTTTTGACACCGTGGATAGAGTTGAGTTTGAATTTGAGGAATATGATGGGCTCCTGCTTGCTGGGATAGCCTAACATCGGCTGAGCTGAAGACAATAGTCACGGGTCTCATTAATTGCTCAAAAACAACTAGGTGCCTACATCCATATTAGTGATTGTTCACTAGTCCCATTCATAGTGATTAGTGAATGATCACCACTCTCTAAACTTATCCATGCCCATATGTGCATAAGTCGTGTTGAAAAAATATTATGCCAAAAAAAACAAATTTATATCAATAATTTATCATAAAAAAATTATCTATAGAAAGTTTTATCTATAAAAAGTTGTGTGCATAAATTGCATACATAAGTTTGCCTCCGACTGCTGTGCAATCAAGGCATACGTGCAATGATGCAAACAGTGATCATAACCCGCACGATTAACATCCAACGGTTGATGCATATTTTGCGCTCAGCCCCCCGCACAAACAGATCAGGTATAGACTAATTAGCCAAAACCCCAACGCGGGCTGGAAGCCTGGAACTTTCGATCTGCTGTCGCGCCTGAGCCCTGAGGGATATCTCTCGTGTCATTTGATGGAAGGCCAGCCGCACAGCTGCATTTGGAGAATCGGAACGCCGGCGCGGTGCTCAGTCAGCACGATGCAATGGTCAGCATCGTACGCCTCGCCCACCTGCTCAGCAAGCAGAGCATTGAGGTCGAGCGCCAGACCGCCAGTGCTCTTTCGACGACCGCTTGCTCAACGACGTCTCGCACTTACCCCAACAGGATACGGTAGGAGTGTAGCCGTATAGGAGAGGAGGCTTCGACGGCATGTACTCGCGGGGGTGCCTGCACTTGCTCGTCCGACGTCGGCGTGCCGGCTTCCGACGCACTGCACTCCTTCGAGCCCCATGGCCCCCACCCCCATCGGCGATGCATGAGACGAGAGCTCCGCCACTCCCTCGGCTTCTTCCGCGGCCAACCCCTCAGCACTGTTGCCGCCATAGACCACACGTCCCAGGAAGTTCTCAACTATACGTCCAGCCGACCAGGTGGGCGGACGAGGCTCGATCTACTGCCACCGTTGAACGAGGATACGAGGTCAACCCATGGAGGCAAAAATGCGACGGCGCAGGAGGTTGCCTGGGATGCCGGACCAGGGGCAACGGCCTCCGTGGCAGGGGCGCCTGACCTGTCGGGCGGGTAATCAGAGCTCCCCTGGCGCGCCCTGTGGATCAAGGAGCGGCGACCTAGGACGTCGACATACCGGGATTCTCGTCAAGATTGCCAGAGCGGTTGAGCCAACGAAGGGATACGTGGGGGACTCTTTTACAAAATGTGCAGCCACCATTAGATGGAGAAACATCGGTTTGGATGCTGTGATTGCACCATTGCACAGATGCCATGATTGCACTGCAGTCGCTGCCCATAAGTCTATACCTGTTCATTAGTTGTCGTAAAAATCCATCCGTGAAAAAATTATGGACATAAGCTATCTACGTAAGTTTGTAATTTCCTAAAAAAGAGAAGCCGTTGCAAGTTGGTGAAGTTGTCTGAATGTTCACTACATTTCTCTCTAGTGAACATTCACCGATTACTCTAGTGAGGCTGCACCCCGGTGTGCTTTAAATTTTCCATAATCCTTTATCCATGCCATAGAGAACATCTGTAATCGAAAGTGTGCAAACTATGGAACATACAGCCCATTCAGACGAAAAGGTTCCTCTAAAACCCTTCAGCTTCAGCGCCCGGCAGTACAACATACCCTAGTCATTATTTTACAAGGAACTTTACGGTCACTGCTATACCAAGAGATAAAACGGGAGGTAGCCAGGTACTGTCGGTTCGTACGGACTAGAGATGAAGGGATGAGGAGCTGGAGCTGGACCTGTACTGGGATCACCAGGCCATGTTTAGTAGTTCGCTGCAACGATGGTCTGTATATGCATGGAAGCTTTGAGCATCAATCGCTTTGACCTGCTTGTGCGTCATCTGCAATTTGTGAACTGCGGATCCCCCAAAAGGACCGGGGCCGCAGATTCTTCTTGGTGGCTCTGAACAGCCAGCCTATGTGGGACTCACAGGCCGCGCATTCTGCTATAGTCCATGAGTATCTGTGTAGCAAAAATGAAAGTACTTAAAAGTTGCAAGTGGCATGAGCTGACTTAGTTTCAGAGTGCAAGTTGTACTACATACGGAGGAGATTAAAAAGAACACCGAGCAGCAGAGACAAGATCGTACCCAGGAAACCAGCTGTGAACGTTTGAAGGATTGCCAATGAGAGCAAGCCCATTTGCATTACTGACTGTAATAGTCTCATGGACACAACCATGAGGATTGACATAAGCGCCGAGAGGTCCATCAGTAGACATCACCACCATGTCACTACGTTTTGCTATATGAGACTTTAGAAGAAACAAACATGTCAGCACAAAAGAGTGATAAAAGTAACCCCGAATCCATAGATTCAGTTATGCATTTTGACTCTGGAGTACTATTGGAAATGTTAAACAATTGCCATAAGAAGTACTAGTAGCAGCCAGCTTGATCTATATGTTGTTATCACTAAATCTGTAATTCAGCGATCTATATGTTATTGTCACTAAATCTGTAAATCATCATGCAGCTTGCAACAGCCAACTAATAAGACTCTTGCCTCAACTTCCAGCTTTAAACCATGCCTTATGGAGAACAGAAAAGGGCAGCAAAGGGTCTAAAAGGTTACACTCTCAGACAGAGTCATACTAAATAAACAGGGCCTGCTGTGATACCATTTGACTTTAGAAAACGTTTGGTTGTGGAAACTACTGATCCAATTAGAAGGTTCATTAGTTAGCGCTAAGATATCAATTCCAAATACAGTAGACTATCACCTGGCAACTTCTGCATTTAATAAGATTAAAGGCCTTGAGAAGCTGAATTTCTTTCTGTAGGCGATACGAAGTTCCATCAATCTCCAGAAGTTTTTGTCTCACAGATTCTGAGACTGGAAGTTTGCTTCCGATGTGAAATGACAAAATGTCTGGCTTCCTAACATGATCATCCATGCTTGGGTTTGCAATTATCTGTCTCCATAACTCTGCAGTGAAGGTTTGACAGTGTAAGCAAAAATATTGACTGATCACTCCAAGCACAACAAAGGTTAGTTTGCACACAGGGAAATAGTTCTATCGAACTATGGACATAAGGAATAGCTTGATGAGATAGGAGCATTTCTATACCTGCAGCCCTACGAGCAAGTACATATGAATCATACATTTCATACACCCACCGAGGCCAAAATGATAATGGTGACTGAGAAGCCTGCTTTGAAGAAGCATGGTATTGTCGCCGTCGCTTAGAATCTCTTGTTCTTTCTGTGAACTGGAGAGGTTTCAAGCAAAGATCATTCTCATTGCTCATGTTGGTCTTCTCGTCTGAATGACTTGGTGCACCACTTTCCCTCAATGAATGTCGCTTCTGCCTCCAAAACTGCTTGTGCATAAAATCTCCATCTTCATCTGAGGAGGATTTCATCGAGTCACTCGACTGTGAACCTAGATGGCAAAACCTTGTACCCATTGATGAATGGTTGCTTGTATTGCTGCTAGGTGAAGGAGTATCGCACTCTAGCTCCGAATCTATATAATCTTGTTTGATAGGAGATATGTCCAAACTGATGACTGGTGAAGAAGAGTGCAGATTGAAGCTATTATATGCAGCTAGCTGAGGAAATGCATCTCTTGGAGTTCTCAAGGGAGTGTCTTCTTCAATAATTTGGACTTCACCCCACACCTATTGAGAGGAGTGAAATGAAATGAAGCTATGTTCTCTTGTTTCTATTTCAAAAAAATAACAGCACACTTGGACTTACCACCTGATCAGCATCAATCCAGTGCTTCCTCAGACGAAATCGTTGCTGACCTCGGGCAACAACATTTAATGCACCATCATCCAACCTTCCAAGTTGACGTATCTATAAGATGACCATAAAAAATTTCAGCTGAATTAGCCATGGTATTCAAAATAATCTGTTGCAACTTGTAATGTTGACTAAATAAGCAAATAAGCAAAAGGAATGAGGCCCATGGAGTTCATATTAACATTTATTGTTCATAATCATACTATGTATGAGATAATCTTGAGGCTTTATGCACACAAGATCAATAATATTTAGCCAGAGGACACATGATTGACACATGTCAGTGCATACATGTGATTCACTGTTCTCTATAAGTAACCCAACACATGGAAGGCTGGTATACAATGGCTAACTAGTCTGCAAAATCCAACAGAAATTAGAAACAAGTGTACAATACCTCTGCTGTTGTTCCAACTGAGGCAGTCGCATAATGTTGATGATTTGAGCGTGGACGCATGAGAACCTGGACAATTGGATTAAAATCATTAAAACAAAACCCATGAGTAAAAGTAGCAAACTAGCAGCTGAATCTAACATGATTGGCAATTTGGCACGCACCACGCCAATTGTGCGTGGAGCATCAATCAGTCCCATTGCTTTGTCAATAGTCACTATTAATCTAGCCTGAATTACTCTGAGAGGCAGGGTAGCTCCAGGAAATAGAACAGCACCTGCAAAGCGAAAATGCATGGCATCATTATATATTGTTTAAGAGAGCTGGCAGTTTTAGATTATAGCTGCAGTCTGTTAAATGTAAATGCATAGTTCCGCATAAGTCACGTGAAAGAATGGTGGATGTGAGTTTCATCTCTACTACACAGGATTTGCAGCAATGATGAAACTTTTTCGCACAGCCAATATACACGATCCACAGGACCAGTATATGAGCTCACATCCATCTGTACGTCCCTATTGGGCACCAAACATCACACACAAGCATGTTGATTTTTGCATGCCTTATTTTTGCTTTATAAATACATTGTTAGTACATGATAAGTAATACTACAAAACACGACAATTTTTCTAGCTTGGCCCGCCATGCCTCCTCTCATCAACCAGTGGCTGGTTGTCCTGGCCAGTGTGCTTCTAGATGGGTTGGGGGCTTGTGGAGGCTGACAATCTGCCAGGCTTTTCCTTCTTCCGCATCTGTCTGCGGCAACTTCTGGCAATGGTGCAGAGGCTATATGAGCCTGGGGTGGTTTGGTTTGGTGGTCAGAGTTTCGACCAGCTGTCAGAGGTTTTCTTCACTAGTGTTGGATTTGGCTCAAGCTCTGGTGCTGCTCACACCCTTCTGGTGCATGACGACTACTAGAAGGCAATCCGGTTAAAGGTCTGTTTACATATCAAAAGAAGCTCTCAAGGACAACTAATGGAATTTTATGTTGGAGTTATTGTATCTCTTTTGTTTTCTTTCCTTTGAGTTCACCTTGTTGCATCCTCTCTAGAGGGTGGCTGAACCTCTGAAGTTGGAACTATTCAATTATCTAAAAGAAAGACGGTTTTTCTATGCCCGCAACATTACCAACAGTTATAGCGAAAAAGTGCATCCAGCTGGATGGAAATGATTAAAACAGGCAAATGCAAGCCAAAACTTAGAACGGATAAAAAAATGATAAATTGCAGTATGGTGGAATTGGAGCGAGTTTTATTTATGTCCCTCCAATATTGACAAGAAAGAAAGAATAAAGGAGAGTGAATACAGACAATCAGACGTTACCTTGAAGATAGAACATTGGTAAGTTGAGGATTGCACCATCATCTAAGAGAGTAACTCTACCCCGAGTATCATCAACCTCTGAGTGATACAAAAAGAGAACTTCACAGTTTGGAACCAGCAAGATAAATATATGAAGACTAGGTAGGACATTTACCACCAAGGTAGGTGTGTAGAGAGGCTAGAGATGTATTGAATGTGAATGATCCAGAGGTGCTGGCTCCTTCATCCCTATCGTTATATCTGATAAATAGGAATGTCCAAATGATTAAATGAAATCAGACAAATACCCCAAACCTGCTATGAAAAAGTTTGCAGGCAGTCTTCGAAGGATCCAATCTCCATATAAACTATACAGTAACGAAATCATAAAAATATAAGGATGAGAATTGCACTAAGCTACACTACGATATTCAGCAGTCACCACACTTGATCATGAACTACCATTGGAGCAAAACAAAACGCCCCTCAGAATGCATACTTTATTGCAGTGAGACAAAGAGTACCGGACGCTGGAGCTGAAATTTCGGTCAAGGACGCAAATTTTAGCATTGCCCTGGCTTTCCAGAGTCGCTGTTCCTTTTTAAGCTGAAATCCCCAAACTCCCCATAGTAGACAAATACACTAGTTCTCCAAGAATGAAATTGGGGCGTTTATGATCTTCATAAGCTTAACGCTCTCCAACAAAAGCACCCAGATCACTACCTCGAAATGTTTCGGCACATTTACTGCCACAGATTAGGGCCTCCGGTAAATCAGCTATACAAGAAATGCGCAAGAAGCATCCGTACGGCAAATACCCTACAGCGCAGCGGGAACCCCTATGCTCGTTAAGGAAGACGAATAAAAGTACACGCCCACGGAGTGGAAGGAAGGGTTGTGTGCAGTGGTCTCGTGGCATTCGAGTCACCTGAGGAAGGCATCGACGTCGTCGTCGTCCTCCTCCTCCTCCTCGTCTCCGTCACCCTGCTCTTCCTCCTCCTCCTCCTCTTCGACCTCTACGTTGAGCTCCTCCATGTCGAGCTGCAGGATCTCCTCCATCTGCCGCCGCTCCCGCGCAGGGACCCCGTCCCAGTCCGCCATCACCACCGCCGGTGCCGGAGACGGAGACAAACGCAAAGCGAGATTTGGATTCTTCGGTTCGTCTCCTCGCCTTTCTGTCGGGCTGTATCGCGGCCCACTTTTCCGTGGACGCTTCTGGACGCGCCCCACGTCTGTCTACACGGCCCAGCTCATCCTCCCAAAGCCCGATTCCCGTGGCCCGCCTCCTCTCGGAAAAAAAAAACAATTTGTTGGCCCATCTGTTCCTTCGCCGCGGCATCCATCCGCCGCTACACCCGCAATCCCAAGCGCGGCGTCCACTCGCCGGCGTCAAGCCGGCACCCCAACGCCTCAAGCTGCTAACCTCCACGCTCTTCCCAGTTCCCATCTCCTGTTATCTGCACACCTCCACTCTCCTAGAAGGGGCGGGCACACTCACCCAGTCACCCGTGCTCCTGATCCAAATTTGTGTTGGTTCAACTTCAACCATGTACAGTGTGTGATTTAGAGCATTTGTTTCTATTGAGATTCCGGTGCTAGATGGCGTCCACGCTGATCAAGCACTGAGCTCAGCAGGTGAAGGCCAGATTGCTCGGCGAACTGGGACCAATCGGGGTGGAGCTGATTGGAGGATCCGCTCCAAGAATCATGTACCGCCCGTGTAAGCATCGCTGCAGCTTTGCCCCCCAATTTGGATGTCACTAGGGGGAATGTGTAGCTGTGTGCCCTCACATCAACCAAGGAATCATGATATCTAAAAGGAGAGAGTCTATCCACTGGACACAAATTGGCAGTACCAACGTGACAAGGATTGCGCAAATTATCAATAGACCAATGAACTAGCTTCGCAGTCCCGTTAGAAGCACGCAGTGTGCACGTGCACCACTGAATAAGTTCTGAACCTATGTGCTGTGTGCCTCCTTTTAATGATGCTTGGATTCAATACTTCCGAGTTCTGACTGGAGCGATAGTGCGATACAATCACATGAATTCTTATAAAGAACTAGCAAGACTACCGGGGTACTAGCTTTTAGTGATGATACAATACTCTCTAGCTGTCGATCATACACCGGTTATGTGTATGCCTACGATTCAGTTTGACATTTAGGATTAAAGTGTAGTGGCAAAAGGCAATTGAAAACAAGGATCGTCCAAAAGAAAGACAGACTAATTGCCTTTTTGGAGGGTGGGTGCTGAGAATCTAACACATAATGCTTATGTTGTTAAGTGATGTTGTTTAAGTTACATGAAGTTGCATTTGTGGTTGCTAACCTGCTATAATGCTATGAAGGATATGCTGAATACCTATTATTTTCAGCTGGTACAAGCCATTGATATAGATAGACTCGGTACACGTACTCAAGAGGATATGCATGCCATGTATATGGTGATTCTTTAGGCAACGATGAGAGAATCTCATCATATGACAGTGGTCCACCATCTATGATATGCTGCTCATTGGATGTATCAATAACATCTGATATGAAGTGTGTAACGCTTAACACAGTGAGAAATGCCCAAATTTCTAGGAAAACCATCCTGTAAGAATTTTTCAGAAAACTGAAACGAGCAAAAGATAAACTGAATTATATGTCCAAGCCCTAGATGGTGATTATTGTTTTAACCAATTATAGGTAGCAAGTATTTACTAAATATGTATCATAATGGGTTTCGATGCTGCTGTTTTCTTTTTGTATAGGAACACTACAGGCAGACCACGCATTTTTCTCATATTCAGTATGCTATACAAAAACAGATAACTACTACTGTCTGCTAATGCAATTGCTACTGAGATATTTCATTTCTGTAGACTGTATTGTATATTGAGGTCGGTACACTCTTTTAAGAATGTCGCCATGAGAATGTTCCATTGATAAAGGGAAAGTGATGCCACTGTAACAATGTATAATGAAATCATGCTATAGGATCTTTTATGACACATGCATCATTCAGGGACGGTGGTGACTGCTTAACTTGCATGCATGCAATTCATTTCCATTCATTTCAACATTGATTGTCATGACAGTTTAATCCACTAGTATTTTTTATATGTTCCATCAATAGGCTTTCTGGTTGTTCCACTCCAACTTCAGATTCTCTTATCAAGATGTGGTGCTGATTGAAGGGGTGAAGGGCACTCGCTGGCAATCGTTGAGTGGATCTATTTACCACCTTCTACCACGTGATCCAGTGAGTTATGGTTTGTAACTGCTGGAAGGAACTATTGAAATCATTCTCTTTGTCCAACTTTTCTGTCTGTGCAAAAAGTAGGCATCTCTTTGTACTATTCTAATTCCCCACCGTTGTCTTTGATTTTACCGGCGCATTATTCTTGAACTTTGAGGGGGCAAAAACTCAAGTCACCTTGTGTCTGTTTAGATAACATACTCGTTCCAACAATGTGTCGTCCTACAAATGCTAGAACAATTTGTTAATTTAGACTCAACATAAATCCTTTGAATGTAAAAAGATAGTGTCATACGAAAGATGATCATAGACGAACACTTTTGATGATAATTGTTTTACTTTTCACGTTGGTAGCAAACACTTAACCTAGCTACATGCCCGCATGATTTTGGGTAAAAGTTGTCCCAACCCACTGAGAAATGATGTTTTTCTTCGCCATCCCACACTGGGCATTTACTTAAATTATTGCACACTCAGCTAATTACTTTCAAAAGGCTTACATTTATCCCATCTCTGAATTCAGGAATATAAACCCCTTTTGGTAATTATACTATGGGCTTGCTCTATTCATTTGCATAGCAGTTATGGTTTTTGCATGACAAATGCACACAACATACACCTTAAAGGACTGTTTAAGTCATTGTCCAAAATGTGGATAGACATTGCACACCTTGCCGATAAAATCCCTTGTGTATGTGGCATGTTAATATTTGTCATCCATACTTTGAAATACATTCGATGATAGGAATATCCTTCTCTGCTATATAAATGGACCTCATGCCCAACTTCTTTACAAGCAAAGTGATCAGCTAGTCGTGTATGCACTTTGTGCTTACTCTACCTTTAAGGCATTTGCCTCTGTTGCTACCATCCAACACCTACAAATGGAGTATTCTAATTTGCAACGCCAGGCAGCATCCTTGAAAAAGAGCATCCTTGATCAGGCTTGTGATCTGTTCTTCTCAAGCATTGCGTTGGGTCAATAATGTGTTTGGACAGCTCACTCCTGAGGCTATGCATCTCTACTGCTGATTTTTCATATTGTAATGACAGGGATACTTGGATGAGCAATTTTGTCAGATTGAGGACTTGCAGGATGAAGCAAGCCCTAATTTTACCCAAGAAGTTGTTTCCTTGTTCTTCAAGGATTCAACCAGGCTAATTACAAATATTGAGCAAGCTATGTAAGTATTGCTGATGTCAACGGCTTCTTTCTCTTTACATGTTCACGTGTTCATTGGTATCAACTTTTGTTGGTAATATCTAACTACACTGTGCAGGGAGAAGAACCCCAGAGACTTCAACAGATGGGATGCAAACATGCAGCAATTAAAAGGAAGCTGCTCTAGGTTGCTCCATCCGTTGTTGCTTTTGTTTTGTATGTCAACAATGAACTTACTCTTAACTTTCAGATATTAACAAGTGTACATCAAGTTTAACATCAGACCTAACACAAGACAGAAGTATTTTGTGGAATCTTCCAGTAAAGGGAGAAAAATAAACTGAACTCTGGACCAGCTTAAATTTTCACCCTTTATAAAGCCTGGATTGGCGAAGATCCTGAACAAATTCTTCACTATCCTCTGTTGAAAACAATGTCTAACAGCTCCTTTAGTTATGTTTGCTTGGATGCTTAAACAATTTTGGTTGATTTGAAATGCATAGCCTTAACAAATGTTAGATAAGAAAAGTCAGAAAATGTGTAAGCATTAAAGGCCAATATTGGTTCAATCAGTCCCCTCGTAAAATACATATGTCCTTATACAAACTAAAAGTTCTGTTCACACATAAATCAATGTTGTCTAGAAGTGACACACATCATGATATTACTGTCACCTTATTTCATGTGTACATAGAAAGTTTGACGTGTGTTTATATTGTAACAATCGCAGCATCGGTGCTTCTAGGATGAAGAACGAGTGCACATTATTCAGGAATTGCTGTGGAGATGAGAATGCTGAAGGGTCCTTCCCTCCCTCCCTCTTTGTAATTAGTAACTTTGGATTGTGAGTCTTAAGATGAATACTCAAGGCCATGTTCCCCACCCTTAAAAAGAAGGCATGTAAAAGTGCTTTAGTTCACATTGGTATTTGATTACACAACCCATAGGCACTTCGCAGAAAGCACCAAGATGGCCGATGCCGCCTTTTCCATGGCATGTGGAGCCGTACAAGCTACACATGCTCTGCTGTTACTATTTCTTGGATTGGCTTTGGCCCTTGGCTATTGATAGTTTAACAGCTAGATACACTTCCCTCTGAGATGGCCAATAACTTTTTTGTTATCTAGAGCTCTAGATTCGCTAATCTGTCAGTACTGATGCACCTACTGTTTTTGCTTATGCAGCTGCATGAGATCTTTCCAAAAGTTGAAGAGGGAGCATGGTGCCCTTAGGCAGAAGCTGGAATCCTACTTCCAGGTAGTCTTTATCAACCCCAAACCACACCCTGATTCATCCCTTGAGAACGAGCCCTCACCTTGCTCATCTCGCTTATGCGCAGCTGCTGCGACAAGCTGGTCCTGCTGACACTGCAACGGGCAAGAAGGCTGTTCAGCTGTTGGCATGGCTGGAGACATCCAGGGCAGGCGACCAGCAGTAACGACGACAGACCACGAATAACAAATTTCACAGTTTGCTATCGGGGAAATGTCTCTTAGCTACAACAGGTTTAATACTGCATCCTCCAAAGTCCGGGCGCTCCTGGCAGGCCCTTGAGCTGCCTATTGGCGTCCTACGCGGTGCAGACGTGCTGTGCCGTCTGCCATGTCTGCATCTGTATTTTGGTCATCAAATAAATAAAGCTCAATGTACTAGTTTGCATGTTTACGTCATGAGATCTCTGCTTTTCGCCTCGATTTCGTCCATGCTGTCATCCAGGTCGGCAAGTCTCGATGTTGCGCGACATGCAGTTGCTCAACACTGTCGGTAACCATGGATACCGACTCCTGATGGACATTACTGAACTAACATGGATAAGACTTGACACAACTATCCGTGTCTATCTGTCATGGACATTGCGATGGATGCAATCAACGTCTCTCTCTCTCTCTCTCTGGCATGACTGATCTGATAATCAGAACAATTATATCCTGATTTTTCTCATGCCACAGCGGCACAACCTATAGCAGTATAGCTGATATAATTTCTAACCTGATTGTGAAGTGGCAACCACTAAACAATTGCTGCCACAGTTTGCAGGCATATAGAGCAGTTGAAACCTGCAGCGCGGACGCGGATCGATTTGGCTCAGCACGGCCGGCTTCCAAAACCAAAGAAAAAGTTCACAAGCAGCCACGAGTACGCGAGGCGGGAGCACGACACGATCGAATTGTTTGACGTCGTCGACCCTGCCGAATGTGCCGGCCACCAAATGGGCCCCACACCCCATATCATCCAAAGAAAACCTCAGTTTACTGTTGGGTAAAATATACTAGGCCCCTAATCTCGATGGATTTTACAGAAGTGCCATTCCTGGTTTCTCGGTAGGAAAGCTGAGAAAGGGCATTCACGTGATTGTTTCGAGGAACGAGAGTGTTTGATGATTGGGCTCTCTGTCCGCTTCAAAAGCGTCTGGCGCGCACGTCGTATGCTCGTATTGGATGTTCGAGGAGCCATGGCCACCTACGGTTTGCCGGAGGCCCGAAGCAATCTGACGTCGTCAGTTCTTGAGCCCCGGCGATATTCATAGTACGGAAATAACGATGCAGCACGTTGTAGATACAGTGAAGTTTAAATATAGATAACGGACGGATGATTTGCAAAAGCTAGCCTAAAATTAGGAACTTAAAAGAACTTCCTACCTATATTATAAAAGGATTCATACTTCTTTTGAAACAAAGAAAAGTTTTTCTGAATTATATGTTTTCCTATGTTTTTTAATAGTTTACTATGAAATTTCAGTAATTCATGTATTCCAAAGGGGATTCCACTGTAACTTTTTTATAGCTATCCATTCGGTTCTCAAATAGAGAGAAATTAACGATAGCTTTGAATTTTTTTTCATAGAGGAGTGAAGCTACAATTTTAACCAAACCCATCCAAGTTGTATGGGAGGGGTGCTAGCTTGGCTGGGCTAGTAAACCCCAATCAGGCATTTCCAACTTGATAGGCAAGCTCTACAATTCACATAAACTAAGACAACATTTACCCCATTTTTATATATTTTATTAAAATAGTTAACTATCGGACCAAACTTACATCTGTTGCTGAGATTTTTATGAACAAAATTAGACCTCACTCACAATAACTTTGAAAATTTTGATTTTAGTTTATTTGTTCCTTCACAGTGTGTGCAACTAATAAACCATCAAACACAAACAATTTCAGTATTGCAACCAAAACAACGTTGTTGTATGTAGGGATATAAACGGGCCGGCTAGAAGGTGGCAAGTTATTTTTTCGCAGACATTACAAATGCCGAAAAAATGACTCGCATTCCTAGTCATATACTTTTGGACTCTGTGTGAAACCTGGCTCCTAAACAAACCAAATACTCCTACAATAGACCTCATGTAATCTAGCCTCGTTGTACTTGCATTTACTGTCCAATCACTGCCGGCAGGAGAAGGAATGATACTGCATCATTGCAGTAATCATCCCAATACGTTCGCATCGTTGTGGTAATGATTATACCTGATGACATACTACTGATTACCCAATTCATTCAAATCCATCTGCTGAACCATAACGTTCACGAATTTATTTTGGTGCGTGCGGACTGCGGATAAGGCTCAGGTCTTATATTAACTTCCTTGCAATCCCAAAACAATTACAGTATTTGGGAAAACCAGGGGATATTTAAAAAAAGGCAAAAGAGTATATATCACTCTCGTCGGCCCAGTAAACTAACGGTAACGGCGACTGGGGCGCGAGTTCCGGAAGCGCGAGAGCCTCAGCCAATTCAGCGATTCAACACGCCGAGGAAAACAAAACAATTCGAAAGCCCCCGACCTACGCGACGCGAAGAAAGAAAACAACAAAGCCATCCGGAAACGAAACAAAGCGGCCAGTCAGGCACAGAGGCCAACGCGCTGCCCGGCGCCCGCGGCGGAGGCGGCGGAGAGGCGAAACCCCCCGCGCCGCATTGCGCCGAAACCCTCCGATTCGGCCCGAGCTGAGCTCGAATCCTACCAATCTCGCCGCTGCCGTGCTCGATCTGGGCCGGGCCGGCGCGGCGCGGGCGGCGAGCGAGGAATGGGGAGCGTGGACGGCGACGTCGAGGGGATCCACACAGGTGCGTGAGCCGGCCGCTGATCTGGATGCGCTTGGGTTGAGCCACGGAGCTCAATGCTTGGGCTATTGGGAGCCTTCTCGTGATTTTGGGCTGATTGTGTTGGCAGCTAGGGGCAGCTGGCTGATTTTAAGCTACTGTTTTCTGTTTATCGAGATGAATTTTGGCTCCCAAGGCCTCGCTGCTTGGATCTCAGCGTTTGACTGTTTAGCTATTTTAGCTGAAGTAGCGTCAGTGCGTCTGACCGTTGCTGTTCTGCTTGTTTGCTCTGAGATTTTTTGGAGCTGTCGAGGTCGGAATTGTGATTTCCTTCCTCTTATTTTTTTATCACAATTACATCACGCTGTGCTGTAAAATCCTTGTAGCCAATCGGCGTGCGGAGTTGATCGAGTGGCTCAATACCTTACTCCCGGAACTCGGTTTGCCACCGGATTCGTCCGATGATGAAGAGCTGCGAAAGCTGCTAAGTGACGGTGTGGTCCTGTGCCGTATTGTGAACACACTCATCCCTGGCGTTCTTGAGGTAAGCTTATGTGATTGGATAGTACATTTACTTTTAACTTTTGTTGCGCGGCAGAGATGCTGACATTTGTGCTTTGGGTGCGGATATTTTTGTTCAGGGGTCGTGGGGAGGCTA
Source organism: Paspalum vaginatum (assembly GCA_030272315.1). Classification (NCBI taxonomy): domain Eukaryota; kingdom Viridiplantae; phylum Streptophyta; class Magnoliopsida; order Poales; family Poaceae; genus Paspalum; species Paspalum vaginatum. The sequence goes on along the minus strand of CM059020.1, from coordinate 43,305,814 downwards.
TGCATCCCCAGATCAGAGGTCAGGCAATGTGAAGAAGTTCCTTTCAGTGGTTGCCGATATGGGTCTGCCAGGTTTTAGTGTGAAAGATCTTGATGAGGTGAGGGTTCCATTGTCACAAAAAGGAAGAAAAAGTTTGTAATTTTGTATGCATGCCAAAACTCTGAACTGTCGTAGTCGTTGAAGCCCATTTCTTATTTCTGGACGCTGTTTTTGATGCAGTATTTCATAGTAGGATGCTTAGCACTGTCGGACATATTTGTGAACTATTGACATTCATCAGTCATCCATGCACATATAAATAAAAATTTTGAAAATATCTCTAGATCCTATCTCTTTGCTTTGTTTTAATTTGTAACTACATTGAACTATAGCAATAACTTAAAGCTCTGGTTCCATGATTACAGGGATCAATGTCTCCGGTAGTGGAATGTCTCATGGTTTTGAGGGACAGTGTGGATCCTAGATTAGGTGATGACATTCCAACAGATTTTACTACAAATCCTTTGAGGAAACAATGGGGAGTTCCAGAAATGGACAGGCCTCAAGTTACTGGCGCAGCACTAGGAAAAAGATACCCTGGAGAGGACAGAAGAAATGGCATTCCAGATCTCAAGGCCCATCAAAAGACTTCTGTCTTATCTACTGGTAGATATTTTTATGTCACTCAGTCTTAAAGAATTATCACGCGTGAGCTCATGCACTGGGGCTGCCCCGCAAACTCAATAATCATTATTATTTAAATAGTGATATCAAGTTTCACATCCTCATTATTGTAACATTTTGCACTGTATCGAGTGACATGCATTAGACCATTACATTTGGCTAGACAGTCCAGATATGTTTAATCTACAGTGGATTGTTATATATCCCGCAGGACAAAAGTTTCGTGAAGTTTTTCATTTAAAACGTGGATCATATTCTGATCTTCCTGCTGCCAAGATTTCAGAGATGATGCACTCTAATAGCTTAGACGTAAGTTATTCAAGGACACTGGCCAAATTTTGAGTTATGGCAACTTGCTATTTGGCATCCCTGTCTTAACATCATTAATCTTCACACAGAATGCACCGACGCAGTCACTTATTAGTGTTGTTAATGGCATTTTGGATGAAAGCATAGAAAGGAAAAAGGGAGAGATACCACATGTACGTGTTAATTTTGAGCTACATCACTCTGTTTTCTTTGATGATTGTTTACAACAGTGGTTAATTTCAACCACCTTATCTCAGCGTGTAGTTTACTTACTGAGGAAAGTAGTTCAAGAGATTGAGCGCCGCCTCTGTATTCAAGCAGAGCACATAAGAAGTGTAAGAAAATCTGCCTAAAACACTCATTTTCCTTGTGGTCACACAAATTTTTGCCTGAATTAGATATCCTATTGTGCAGCAAAATATTATCATCAAGACAAGAGAACAAAAGTACTGTTCAAAAATTAAAGCGCTTGAAATATTGGTAAAAGGCACAAATGAGGAAAATCAGGTAAAAATCTTTTTTTATTAGTATGGCAACCATGGCTGTTTAGAAGTTTTTGCCCTCGTTTAATTTTGACATATGTAGTTTTTCTTTCCAGATGGCAATAAACAGGCTTCAGATAGTCAAGGTTTGATCCTCAACCATTAGATTATAATTTCCTGCATTTGAAAGTTGTGTCTTTATTCTTCTCGTTATGCACTATGTATGCTCCAATAAAATAAGGATGACATATCTTCAAACTGTCAAGTACATCATATCTGTTGTGTAAAAAGAGCATGTCAGTAAACATCACTGTTTTATCACATAGGATATTCTAGTGCAGATGTTTCCACATAAGATGTGGTTTGATGGTTTCCACTAATATTGATGTCATGAAAAGGATGACATAGTAGACATTCCTGTTTTGGCACTTATTAGTAGTAGAAGTTGCGGTAGTGATGTAGTGTATATGAATATGATGAACATATTGCTATATAAATTTTCTTCTTTCAGGAAGAGAAGTCAAAAATTGAAGAGAGAAGAAAACTTAGTGAGCAAGATGCTTATCGATTAATGAAAGAAAAAGAACATGCTGAAAGCGTTGTAGCGAAACTGAAGGAAGATATGGAAGCCATGAATATAATGCATGAACAACAACTTGAGCATATTGAAATAAAGGCAAAACAAATGGAGGAACAATTGACCACCAAAGTTAAACAAGTTGAGTATCTTTTACTACAATCAAATAAGAAGATTGAAGAAGTTGAGTCCGCCTCCAAGCTAAAATCACAGTTGTGGGATAAGAAAGAGAACATTTTTCAGAGTTGCATGGATAATCAACAATTATGTATCAAGGTTTGTTTATTTTTAGTTGTTACTAATCCATTTTTGTGCCTTTTATTATCTTTACATGCCACCACTTAAATTGTAGGACATAAGGATATCATCACAATCAATTAAAAATGAAATGTGTGCACTTCAAATGAAATGGAGAAATGAAATGTCCAACTTAGGTACGTTTTTTATCATTTTCTGCTCTATAAAGTTTATAGTAAATTTGATGTCTTATATCTTTGTTCTTTTGCTTCCAAAACGTGTGTAGGATCTGGGTTAAAATGTCTGGTTGATGCCGCTGAAAATTATCATAAAGTTCTGTCTGAGAACCAAAAACTGTTTAATGAAGTGCAAGAATTAAAAGGTATTTTGGTTTCAAATATTCTTTGTTATCCTAAACTCTATGTATAGATGTGATCATGTGATGTCCATGATTGAATCTTGTAATTTCTTTCAGGTAATATAAGAGTATATTGTCGTGTTAGGCCATTTCTTTCCGGCCAAGACAAAAAAACTACAACAATTGACTATATGGGGGAGAATGGTGAGCTTCTCATATCAAATCCATTTAAGCAAGGAAAGGATGGGCATAGAATGTTCAAGTTTAACAAAGTGTTTAACCCAAATGCTTCCCAAGGTATGTTTTCCTCCAATTTAAAATTGTTTGGTTTTTATAATGACATCGTAGTGTTGTGGGCTGATTACTCTCTGTAACTTCACAGCTGAGGTTTTCTCTGACATACAACCACTAATTCGATCAGTTCTTGATGGATTCAATGTTTGTATTTTCGCATATGGCCAGACTGGTTCTGGAAAAACTTACACTATGGTACTATGATCTCAGATATAATTAAATTATTGTTATTACTACAACAATAATGGTACTGATTATAATCTCTATGTTGTTGCTAATTACTCTATAGAGTGGACCTAGCACATCAAAACAAGATTGGGGTGTCAATTACCGAGCTTTAAATGATCTATTTGATATTTCACGAATGAGGAGAAATGCCTTCTCATATGAGGTGGGAGTACAGATGGTTGAGATATATAATGAACAAGTTCGTGACCTTCTATCAAATGATATTGCACAGAGAAGATATCCTTTTTGAACTATTGCCTTGACCGTTTTCGTTCCATTTTTTGTCTAATTTTCAATCAAATAGACATATATGAAATGTTGATTGTCTGCTTGCATCTAGAATATTGTTTTCTTGACATAAAGAAACACTTGGGGTTTGGAGCACTTCTCAACCCAATGGGCTTGTTGTCCCAGATGCAAGCTTGCACCCAGTTAAGTCAACATCGGATGTATTGGACTTGATGGAAATTGGGCAAGCAAATAGAGCAGTTGGTTCGACAGCTCTAAATGAACGTAGTAGTCGGTCACACAGGTTAGTCAAATCAATAACTAAAGTTTTTCTATATGTACTTGAGCACTGCAGCTTATTTAGAAATTATCATTTGCAGTATTCTGACTGTACATGTCCGAGGGCTGGATTTGAAGAATGGGTCCACCTCTAGGGGTTGTCTACATCTTATTGATCTTGCTGGTAGTGAGAGGGTAGAGAAGTCTGAAGTAACTGGAGATAGATTGAAAGAAGCTCAGTACATTAACAAATCACTCTCTGCTTTAGGTGATGTGATTTTTGCTCTGGCACAGAAAAGTGCCCATGTGCCATATAGAAACAGCAAGCTAACGCAAGTTCTGCAAAGTTCTTTAGGTAATCAACTATTTACTTACTACCAGTAAATCATAGATTGTTGAAATAGATTTATTTGAATCTTTTAAGTATTTATGTACATTTTTTCTTGCAGGTGGACAAGCTAAGACACTAATGTTTGTTCAAATAAATCCTGATGTTGAGTCATATTCAGAAACTATAAGCACTTTAAAGTTTGCTGAAAGAGTGTCTGGAGTAGAGTTAGGTGCTGCGAGAAGTAACAAGGAAGGAAAGGATATAAAAGAGCTATTGGAACAGGTTCTTATATTTCAACATTTGTTTGACTTGTCATTAACTGTAGTTGGTTGGCTTCTAATTTATCTGAGCAATTTCTATTTTAGAAATGTATTATACTGAAAAAAGGACAAGCCTTTATATGAATGCTATGCAATTATTTACCTAAATGGCAAAATCCAACTTACAAGTATGTTTAATGTTTGCATGCTACCACCACCCACCTCACTTTTGAATCAATTTCAAAGCTCAAGTCACTGTGGTGATTGCATTAGTTATCAATAGTTACTCAAAAGGTGCAGCGTACATGAACTGTTTTTAATATTTTGATTAATCTTTCCATGATCAACTAGTGTTAATACTTTTCTTCACAGTATACATTCGAATGCATCCTTTTTTTGTGAAACTGTAGTAGATTCTTTCCAAGCTCTTCCTATCTGAGTTTTCTATAGTTTTTCTCCTTGTATTTGTTGTGTGCTGCTTACTTGTAAAGTTATGCCACAAACTGGACAAACCAGTCTGTATTCAGAATATCCACAATGCTACAGATATGTTATTGGATCAATGATAAAATGGAACTAAAAGCGGAACATATCAAGACTGAACCAGGGAACCCTGAACCTTCTTACCGCCATTTGTGATCTCCAAAGTTCGTATGGTTTTTTATATATATGGAAACAAGTACTGCTAATGGTTTTTTAATAATACATTCTGCTTGTGACACCTCCATCTTTTGCTGTGATTATCCGAGTTTTGAAAAGGTGGCATTTTACATATTTTTCCAGGTTGCGTCTTTGAAAGACACAATTTCACGCAAAGATATGGAAATTGAGCAGCTCCAACTCATCAAAGACAAAACAAAATTCCAAAATTTATCGTTAGACAGAAATGGTGTTGGCTTGGCAAAGGTTACAGGAAACCAACCTGGCCAACTATTATCTGGCGAACAAATGCTCAAGTCTAGCGACAGAGTTCTATCAGATCCTCAGAGTTATGCTGAGGTGAATGGAGATTCTAGCCACAATTCAACCGACACTGCACCAGTGAGCTTTGATGAAGCAGAATATGAGGACAATGCATCTGATGATGGTTTGTCAGCAGGAGAAACCGAGAATTCCAGCTCAGACAAAGCTGCTGAGCTGACTGCGGAACGGCCGTAAGTCTTCTAGACATTCGATCACTTCTAATAAAATATGACATCACTTGCTTGTTAATCCTATCTCTTTTTATTATCACGCCAATAGCAATAATTACAATATGTTTGGCAATGTTAAAAAACACAGGCACAGAGTTCCATCAAGAATAACCAGATTCACTCTAACAAAGAATGGGCAGCCAGCTCTGTCTAGATCAAAGCCGAAGGATGCTGTTCTGAAGACTCCAAGTATGTATTCTAAGCCGATGAGGCATACTGCTACTTTTAACAGACAAGCTTCTCTTACCATTCTAACAAGAATTATATCGATTGAATAGGTAATACAAAGCTCCCATCAAGCCAGTCGATAGGAGGTTCTGCAACCAGAGGCTCTAAGAGATGGCAGTAAAGCACGATCATGTTGCATGTATTGATGTGCATTGTAATTTATTGCGGATTTCTGGGGTAGTTGTAGGACCGATGTATGATGGTAACTATTAGAGAGCGTGGGATATTCCGCTGGCAGGATTTCCTACGCCTCGTTTGATCTTTTGTTTGCCGAGCGGAACAACAGCAATGATCTATTGCATGTGGAACATTCTGACTTGTGACCATTTCAAGATGCTGGTGCGCCTCGGGAGTTGTATATTAAATTATTGATGTACCAGCAATTTGTCGGCGGGAAACTTTCTAACACGGATGGAGCCTGGAAGTAACTGATCTTATCTAATGCATTCTGCTTACAAACACATCAGCTACGTTTCACTCCGCCCGTGCACATCGTATGGAAATTTCTACTAGTAATAAACTAATAACGTTGATGGAGCCTGGGAGCGTTGTGCTTGTATTATGCTTAACAGCACAATAGATTCGTTTCTCCTGTGCACAGCGCTGAGAGGAGTCAGAACTGCGATTTTCCCGTATGTTTCTGACAAGGACTGTGTATTGTAAAGCCGTCCTGTGTGACTTTCAGTACTGCCATTGGGAAATGGGTTAAAAGAAAAAAAAAACAAATACGCGTGCGGTGAGCGTGGATCGAACACGCGACCTTCAGATCTTCAGTCTGACGCTCTCCCAACTGAGCTATCCCCGCAATTGGAAAACGTATTATACAACATTTATTATAATGTTACACCAGGAACTCACATAACTTTGCCAATACACTTGCTGTGATCTTCGTTCTTAGCTGCTACAAACACGTATAGGACTACGAGATCAGCACTTGCTTGATATTGTGTTGCTTTTTTACTTGTGTTTTCACACATTTTGCAATCATGGTAGCATCCGCTTATTAATAGCGTATGGAGTTTTGATTTGACATACATTATATATTTGGGTTGTGTTTGGATTGAAGACAACTCCTGCCAATTCCAGGTGATTTATATTATGCAAGCATAGCTGATTGATTCGATGGTGATTATTGGTGTATAATTGTATATCCATATGTCGTTGCCCACTCAATACCCATTAATCCATGATGACGCAACCGTGGGCACGAACACCGCCAATCTTGTCTGGCTAGTCGATTGGCAAGGCCTGCACCAGATGAATCCAAATTTGATATTTGCTGGCAACAAAAAGATCACAGTCCAATATGGGTATGATCCAAAATTCATGGAAAGCCTGTCTAGCTCAGTCGGTAGAGCGCAAGGCTCTTAACCTTGTGGTCGTGGGTTCGAGCCCCACGGTGGGCGTGATTGTGTTTTTCTTTCTTTTACGTTTTTCCGGCAACAGATTGAGCACTTTATAACTTTCATAGTTTCATTCATATTTTTTTTGGCAACAGTGTTATTTTTTCATTTATGTTTTTGGCAATGGTTTTGAGCACTTTATAACTGACTTTGATTCATAATTGGCAACAGTTTGAGCATTTTATAACTGACTTTCATTCATAATTAAGTACAATGTACAGACAGAGACAGGGGGATCGACTTTATCCCAGTATAGGATACCTGGCATTGCGGTTTACATTTGAGCAACTAAAAACCACCTGAGTGTAAATTACTGACGTCATCGCTTGATTAGACAGGCAGGCAATGAGCCGAACGATTTGCTTGACTTGCCTGAAGATCTTGTGCAGCTAATGGGTCTCTCCTCCATGAAGGTGTCTGAGCAGGTTGATGCAACCTGCAGTGCAACAGTGGCAGCGATGGCGAGTGGCGACCGGCCTGGGTCGGTCAGACGGTGAAGATCCTCCTTACTTTCTTCAGCTTCCTTCGGCAGAATGGGCAGCAGCCATTTTCCGCCACGATCCTGCGCAACAACATTGTCTTTCACCCCCATTTGATTACTACTCCTACTTCCAGCTTCCGAGTGCGGAGCTTTACCTGGCACCGCACGGGTAGCAGGTGGCGGAGTGCCCGCACGGGAGGAAGAAGCAGCCCTTGGGTGCATCGCAGCACAGCACGCAGCCGCCGTCGCCGCCCCTCTCCTCCTCCGGGTCGTCGCTGCCGCCGTCGTGCGAGACGGAGTCGTAGGACGAGCCCAGGCTCGCGCCGTCGTCATCTTTGTCCGTCACCAGCAGCGGCGTCCTCCGCTCCGGATCGCCGCCTCCCGCACAGGCGCCGAACAGCATGTTCAGTATCTCGTACAGGAGCATCAACGCAGCGGCCAGGATGGCTGCCACGGCACACGCGATCTGTGTTAGTACAATTTGCTTGCTGGCAATCAGAGGTGCATATACATCAACTTATCAACATTTTACAGGCCTCTGAGCTGGTACCTGATCCAACGACGTACGCTATCCAGCGAGGCTCGTAAGACAGCTTCACTTGCTGTACTGCATCAGACTCCAGTATCTGAAGAAAGGTTATGGTACGCATTAGATAAATGTGGGCAGGGAATTTAGGGTCCAGAAGCATGCATACACAAAAGAACCTGAAAATCACAAGAACGTTCGGTTTACCTCTTCGTAGCCGGATGACAGGACCGCGACATTCTGTCCTAGAAATGGTAATCTGTAGGTGCAAAGGCCGTGGCCTGGTGAGCATCTGTAATATGCTCCGCTGGTGTTGTAGAACAAGGCCCTGATTCTGAAATCTAGCTGCACCTGCCGAGTGAAACCTTCAGAAGAAAAGCCAACGCTGCTGGCTTTCAAGATGACTTTACTTAATTTACCGTTATGTCCTGATGATCGTTTGAGTTGCACACGGTGACGAAATACTCAGAGGAAAGGTTGATAGTCTGCTCAATCGTTCCATTTCCTGCGGCCAGACAGTTTTTACCTGAATATTGTAACTGAACTGGTTCTTTCAGCTGATATTACAACACTTACCCTGCACCAAACGCCAAGGTAATGCGCTGTTCTGCACGGGTGGAATCTCAGTACACTGCACAAAGCTTTCCTTGCCTGTGGAGCACGGGTAATTCAGAATTTAGAAGTAGCAAGAGCGTTCAGAATTAGTGCACGACTACCCGCTCAGTGTCCATCTACCTAGGTTGATCTTACATTCAACAAATCTATACGATGCATTTATTTCCAGATATCTCGAGATTTTCTGTAACTGCTGTCAAGTTATGTTCACCTAATATTGGCTGGGTATCTCCTGCACTAATTGCGGTGTGTCCTATGATATCTTGCGGTTATAAGAAATTAAGTGATATGAGCTTAAATGCCAGTCCTTTAGCACACCATCTTCCCACCTTTTAGCTGGGGGACCAAGACCAGCCAATGCCTTCAGTTTGCATCTGAAGCTAGTACTTGTACCTTACCTTGTGCAATGATGATGCGGAGTGGATAAGGGACGTCAGTATCAGACTTGACGGTGTAAGCGGCTTCAATTCGAGCCCCCTTGTTGAGGAAATATGCCCATTGCTGCACCATACAAACAGGATATATATTCAGGCGATGGAACCTGTCGGTGGTGGTCTGGTTGCCGGAGTTCTGATGACAACTTTTGCTGCAGGCCTGGAAGTACTCCTATGACGTGATGAACAACATTAAGTCTAGGACCTTCAAGCACTCGATCTATATGACGTGCTGAACAACATTAAGTCTAGGACCCAGCAGAGTCTTCTGATAGGCACACTGCCTGACAGTGTGACACTGACAGTAACCGCCGCGATAATCACATGTGACAGCATAGCAGGGCACCAAGGATCCAGAGATGGATGATAGCGCTGCGGCGTTACCCTGTGGGAGTTGGCAGGCACGACGACGCGACGAGCCTCCGACCACTCCGCCGGCGTGTCCAGCGGCGGAGCCCCAGCCAGGCCGTAGAGCACCAGACCACCGTCCCCTTGCGCCCTTGCCTCCACACTCACCTGCAGACGCAGAAAGCACGCACCTTGTCGCCTTCAGGATTCTTCAGAAAGCCAGAAATTTCAGTATACTACTGTACTGCCTCGATGTCTGCTCACCTCGATGCCCTGCACAAAGACCGAGCTGGCCTGCACGAGCCGCGAGCACCCCGGTCCGACGGCCACCTCCACCACGGGGCCGTAGCACCCCAGCATCACCGCCATGGACGCTGCACACACACCAGACACCAGCCCATCAAGAAATGCTACAATTTACAAACGCTGTGGCCCTGACGACGAGTGCTCGACCGAACGGATACGGTGCGGAGCGGCCGTGCGTGCATGGCTCGGGAGCGAGACGAGACCGAGGGAGCAGAGCGCGAGGAGCGAGACGAAGCGGCACGCCGGCGCCTCCATTTCGATAGGAGCCGTCGGCGATGGCCGGTGGACGTGTGAATTGTGATGGACGGGGCGCACGGAGCACGGAGGTGTAGGCGTCGTGTAGCTGCTATACGTTCGAGTTCGATGGGGCGCGTGCTTAGCTGCCGGTCCCGTGGCACGCGCGCGAGCTACCGTTCTGTTCTTGACTGGCCGGAGGAGGAAGTGATCCGGCCCTGTTCCTGTACGGAGGAAGTGATCGTTGTCTCTCGGGACAGGGAGAAGACGTAAACAAAGGAGGATGCTGTTTACCGAAGAAGACGGGTTCCTGTAAAGTGTAAACGTGTCAGGGAGGCACCAACCGTGCCTAAGGCTATGGTTATCAGGACGTGTGCGCAAACAATATTTTTCTACTCTGTAGTACAGTGCGAAAACAATATTTTGCACGTCCATATCCACGCCCCGATGACCGTAGCCTAACCCTCCCCCGAGGCGGCGGAACAGTCCCGCGGTTTGCTCTCGCCTCCGAAACCGCGCTCGGCGGCGCCCCAATCCGGCACGAACCGGCGGGCGCGCGAGCCGGGACAGCGGGGACGCACCCCGAGAGCAACAACGCCAGCACCCTCCCTCCCGTTCCCATGGCTGCCACCGCGAGTCCGCCTCCCCGACGCCACGCCGCCAGCTCGCTCGAGTGCTCGACCATTGCGCGCGCGCATGCAGCCTCTTTCCCGCCGGCCCCTTTCCGCTCATCAATTCGCGTCCGGCTCCTCCTGCAAGCGAAGATGGAGGAGGCTGGAGGCCGGGCCGCGGGGCCACCGGCCACGCGCGTGATCTCGACGCGCGCAGCCCGCCGCCGCGCCCGCGCGGTGAGAAAGCAATCGCGCGAGGAAACCGCGCCGCGGAGTAAACCCGCCCGCCGCCAGCGTGATGTTTCTCCGCGGCGCCTGTCATGGTCGCCGGCGGCGGGAGACGACCAGCAGGCCGGGCGCGCGCGCACGTTCGTGGGTGGCTCAGACTCTGAATGCTTGAGGGGCCATAATTAGCGACAATGATCCCCGGTGGTTAGCTGACGCGACGTTGCGGCGGCGACTGCGCGAGCCAGCAGGGGGCGGTCGCCGGCAAGTGATCTGCTCCAACAACTGATCGCGAGGGCCGAGGCAGGATGGCGGGCGCTCGTCTCTCCCTCCCTCCCTGCCATGTCTGTGGTCCCGGCGACGCGAGTGGCGACGGGCGGGTTTGAAAAGGTCGGTGCAGGTGCGACTGGCGGTAGGTCCGGCGGCAGTAAGCATCGGAGTTAAAATCGCCGCCTGCTTCGTGATAAGCTCGGAATGAATTCTGATAGGGCCTGGGATGGACGAGGAGCTGCACTCGCCATCAGCTTGCCTTCGATGTCAGACGGTCTGACACTGCTCTACGCGGGCAATTTCTCAAGCAATTTCCCAGGTGAAATTACGGCGAGAATTTGACCTGCTGCTTCTGTTTGAAAACGAGGCGTACAGATCTTGTTCATCCGCGCGGGTGGTACGAAAATGAGACGTCTAATTATCTCATCCCCAGAACTTCGTTTTTTCTTGGAAAAAAAAAGAAAGAAAAACGGGGAATTTCATTACTGCAGTCAGTGGTTTTGAAACGCAGGTCGAAAATACGCTGTCAAGACAGGGACTTTCTTTCAGCGGAAACGCGATAGGCACCGTGGTCGTTTTCACCACGAAGTTGACACAAATCAATGCAGGTTTTGCGCTGCCAGCTCGGTGGATGCTGGAGCATCATACATCCTATTCCTACTAAAACTCTGCTAACCCAGAATCACGAAGCACTGCTTCCACTCAGAGAAAAGATCATGAGCGTCAAAATAGAACACGCATCGTCGGTTATCTCAAAACTTCATTGGCCCTGAGGTCACCGCTGTAGCATCGAAATTAATGGTCGAAAACTGACCGCGAACCGAAAATCCAATCTTCTTCCACGGTACCGGAAGCAAGTGTAACCGTTCGGTTATGCAGCACTAAAACCTAGCAGTCTTGCACACTGAACTCCTTCGGACAGTCTAAATACGCATTGCGTTTCAGCTTTCAACGCATATTTATCACTCAATTATGAACTTGTAGAATTATTACGCGGCTCCTAGCAAGTTTAAGAGAAGATGGAAGAAATGAACAAGAAAGTTCAGCAAGCGTCGTGTTCAAGTTCAAGGTAATTAACAAAAAAACAAGCATTGCAACATCAAACCGCCAAAAATACGGGGGAAAAGGGTGCATTGCCTAACATAATCCATGCATCGGCCATGCATGAACTGATGAACTATTCATCATAACTCATAAGACTAGAGGCCGCGCTCTGCTTCTGTATCTCCTCTAACCTATCGGACCCTGTAGTGCGAGGTGGTGGTGGTGCGCGGCTGCTGCGTGCGCAGCTGCTCGTGGAACCACATGATGAACTCGTCGGCGCGCCTGTCGACCGCGCTCCTCAGCTCGTCGCTCTCATCCTCCCAGGCCAGGTACGGCGAGTCCGTGATCCGCACCTGCCGCGGCGCCGGCCCCAACGTCAGCGCCGGCCAGGCCACCGCGGTTTCCAGGTCTAGATCACCGTCGTCGTACTCGACGCCCGTCTCCTCGGCCACCTCCTCGACGTCCATCAGCTCGAACAGCCTGGTCACCGCCGCGACCGAGGCGTGGTACTCCGGCTCCGGCGGCGGTCCCTGGTCGCCGGCGCGGCCCTGCAGGCGAAGGCGGCGCTGCTCGCGGCGCCGGCGCTTGTGCATTGGCGTGCTCTTGCAGCTGAACTCGACCTCGCGGGGCCGGTACTGGTACTGGTGCACGGCGGCGGCGGGGTCCATGGACCGGCACGAGAGGGCGGCCGCGGCCGCGGGCCGCCTCGACGACGACGCGCGGCGGCGCCCGCCGTGGCCGCGCGGGTACGGGTGCACCACCGCGGCGGCGGGGTCCATGGACCGGCACGACAGCGCCGTGCTGTGCTCCCGCGCCGCCAGGCTGCGGTGGCGGTCGTCGCGCCTGCTGCTGGAGAGGAGGCGGTGCAGGTGGACGCCCAGCGCGGACAGCTTCGGCTGGTGCTTCTTGACGACGACGAGGTACATGCCTCGCATCGCGCGCCACAGCTTCTTCGCGCTCACCACTGGCGCTCGGGCGTCGCCATGGGGACGTTCTCCACCGATTGACTCCATTGGCGATGGCTGGCCACTGCTCATCTCGATCTCGATCTCGCCTTGTTTATTTTCTCGTTCTGGAAAATCCCGGCGATCCTGGTCTGCTTGTCTTTCAGGAATGGTGCGCGCACGACAGGATGGATGACTGCAGGGAGAGGAGGGAGGCGAAAGGTATTTAAAGGCAGGGGGCGAAATTAGCGTTCGCCGTAACCTCTTCTCTCTCTCTCTCTCTCTCTCTCTCTCTTTCCCTTTGGGAATGTTGGAACTCCAGATTCGATTGCCTCAACGAAGTAGACAACCGAGTAAGGTATCTGTCTCTTGCAACGAGTAAGGCTCACTTTTTAGCTTACAGAAGAATATGGTGGTGTTTAATTTGCAAGGGATAATGGAAATGTTGCTCGCAGCTTGCAAGCTTGCAGTGGGAATCAGATTGTTGGATTGCACTCTCTGTTCTCAAATATTTATCGTGGTTATTGATTTGACAACTCTGATAATTTGTGTCTTATTAAAAAAATATAAAAACATATAAAAACACAAAGTCATTATCAAATTACCTTTACGATAATAAATCAAATCACAATAAATAAATAAATAATAACTTATATTTTTTTAATAAGACAGATGATCAAAGTTATGGAAAAAATCAACGATGACGACTACATGAGAACGGAGAGAGAGTAATAATAATCTACCACGTGGATTTTATCACAATGTGAGTTTTATTCGTTTTAAGGTTTGCTTGTTGCTGGTTGTTTAAAGAATTGCTTATCCATCCGGCACCAATTGAACTAGAGATTTGCATTTTAGGGTTTCAGTGGTTGGTGAGATCACCTACAATCTGCGGACGTAGAGGGATGGCCGCGGAGGTCTTCTACAAAGTGGTGGAGGATGAGCAATGGATAGATGAGCCAACGAGGGCTTCAAGCTCTTTATGGTTAGTGGTGGAGGTAGATGTGAACGCGTCATATTTGTCTATAAATATATATTGGAATTTGTTGTATGCTTTAAAATAAATTAAAAAATATATTCTTTTTGTTAGTGGCTTTCTCTTTTTAGAAGTAGAACTCTAGACCAGGGAAAAGTCCTATCCTTTCTGTACAATCTCGGTTAATATTGTGAATTGCTATTATGAAATTCGTAGGCTTCGCATGTGCGCTCAAGTTTTGTTAGATCTATTCACAAATTAATGATGATATGATATTGCCAATCAAAGAACAAAGGTGTGATCTGAGATAATGTCCACGTCCTAAACATCATGGGAGAGGAGCTAATTCCTAACTATTTATATTCAATCCTTCGAGATATTACGGATAAAATAAATAGAGAACTACTATATATTACTAGTGTAGATGTACGTGTTGTATTCAAGTTGTGAATTCTCAGACTGCATAATTGACGGGACTACACGGATCGCGTGAAGAGCGGAAAACATTAAGAGAAAAGAAAGAGTTGAGCAATCGAAAAGAGAAAAAAGAAATCGATGGCTACTTCGTCGACACCTTTCCTTTTTCATTAATTCTAAAATAAGGAAAGTACCCTGCATGCATGCATGCATACAAAATGAGGTGAAAAAAAAATAAAAAACTAGGGTGGAAACATTTTCTTCTATATTTTTTGAATCATTTCTACCCCCTTTTCAATCCTTTCCAACATGTGTACAAGATGTTTCCATTAGGTGAAAAATATTATTAAAACCACTTTTTTTATAATGTAGATAGATACATATATGAACCCCTTTATTATTTCACAGTCATCTTTATTGGCTCAAGACAATGCGCATTTCCTTAAAAAAATGGACAATGGGTTATTTCATTGAGCAAGTGTTAGAGCATAGATCAACATATGAAGTGACTAGGATGTGAACCTAGCTTCTAAGTAGGTGGGCAGCGTGATGTAGCATCCAACCCCCCTCATTTGGTATATCATCTCCAGCTCGAGTTTAGGTGTATATGTCTTTTTATTGAAAAAACATCTATTTTCTCTCCTACCCTCATTTTGTTTTCGTATGAAGTGACTAGAAAGTCACCAATCATTTGAGCTTTTTTGGGCCTGTTGATAGGAATATGGTGAAAATGGCTCATGAACTTTTCATGAACTAATGTGATTAGTCCATATGGTCAGGATCATCATGAATTTTTGCACTGTGTATACCGATCTTAATAAGAAAATAACGCCGAACACTCAGGATTCATAGCGATGGGCCTTTTTTTAGGATATTGACAGATTATGGATATCGACGAAATAGCTTAAACAGGTCTCACCAAATCTATAAAAGTAACTTCTGTGGAAAAATATCTTCATGGAAAAAAAGAAACATTAACAAGAGTTAATGGAAGGATATATATATATAACTGATTTGTGAATGGGCACGCAGCAACAGCCCACAGACGATGGTATGACTGAAAAATATGAAAGACAAAAAAATTCTTTTATTATTGCTCCTCTCCGTGAATCGACACAAAGGCTAGTGGATTTTTTTTTTTGGTGCCACCCACCTCGCGGATATCAATCTAGCTTCGTTCGGTTCAGCTAGGCTTGACATGCACAAAGTCGCATAAGCTAGCTCGTTAACCAAGCCGAACACAAAAATAAGATCGTTAACAATAAAATATGCATATAATAACATTAGGAATGATTCAGTACTAATTAATAAGAAACAAATTAACACAGTTACTTCTAAAGTAAGTACAACAAGTGCAATTTTGTGAGGTGACTATTGACTCACTACACTGCATACATTAGATACCAACGACACCATCACACCACGAAATTTAAACTACAATTAAAATTATTGAAAAGAATCTTAATAATATGAGATGTTCCGGTGGTAAAACTATAAGCACTGATAAGCCCTATAATAGTTGCACCTGCCACTAAGTTTATTGCGCTAACAGAAACTCCCGTGATTAAATAGAGTTCTTTTTTTTTTGCGGGTAGATTAAATAGAGTTTTTAACTTGTAAACAGAAGATACATTTCCGCATGGCTTGCAAGCTACCTTGGGCTTGCTCGTTAGACCAAGCCCAATGGAGGAGTAAAAATATGTATAAAGGACTGTCATACTATTTGAGATTGTAACGCTACTGTAGAGAGAGAGTTAGTTGAAATAGTAAATGAATAGGGATAGGCAATCCCTTTTTACTCCCCCATTAGAGATGGCCTTATTGGCACAAACCAAATTTTATGCTTGGCTCATTAATTAATAATTACACTCAACTCAACTGAGCTAGAAAAGAGTTGAGCCAGCTCACAAAAGCTTCGGGCATTTGGTCCAGCCGTCCAGCCTTATCCACCACCAAGATCACGGCACACCAGCTGGTGGAGGCATGGATCGGAGCTTAGCTATAGGATTGAGGTCGCTGTTCATTACTAACAGGGGGAACCATAAGCTAGCGCTAAGCTTGATAGCAGTGCCAAATTAAATCACAGCCCACACTAATTGAATCATTTTCATTCGAAAAAGACTACTACTGATTTTGGAGCATTCCTTGCTTCCTGGCGTATGCAATCGTGGCTAAACCCTGAAGTGCCGTAGGGGATGAAATAAAGGCTCTGATAAATGTACAGTTAGTGGTTTTCGTCGTACAGTTCGTTAGAGATTCAAGCAGTGACACAGATTCAGATTCTTGCTGAGAGTTGTATGTAACGAACCCTACAGATGTGGCAGCTAGCTAATAACGACCATTCCTGTCTCGATCTCCAACTCCAAGCACACTCCGATCCTCTTCTCGAAGGTCTGTACGCTTCGGCCAGATATTTGTATCTCGATCTAGACCCCATAAAGGCGACTGCTGGTGCTCAGGTGCTAACTGATCACCAAGCTAGAGATTGTTCATGTATGGCTTCATTAAGTGTCACCAAGAATAACCTGAGTTCGGCTGATCCTATGACCCCGGCTATGTGTGCGGCTTGCCTAATCTGGATCTTTTTGTTGGGCAACGAATTATGTTGGCCTGGCCATTGGATGCCCAAGTGGCCAAGTGGCCTCCTTGCCCCGGCTGCGACGATGGGGAAAAAACACATTGCATAGCCTAGAAATGGTATGTGACGACGGCTGAATTGTCTATATCTTTTTTTTTAACAGACTGAATGGGCTATCATTTTCTTTTTGAACGGGGATCGAAATGGCTATTTTGATCTTATCTTACGTACGCCGGTTAAGCGATATGTTTGCCCTAGACATACACGTAATCGAGAGGGTTGAAATTTGGAGCCTTGGGGGTTTACTGTATGACGGATTGGTGTAATCTCAAAGGGGGCCGTTGAAACTCTTTGCTCAATATCTTTTGATGAGGTTTCTTTCAAAAAGAAATCTTTTGAGGGCTTTAAACGTGAGCTCTAACTTTATATCACTTTCCCCCAAAAGAGTTTAATGTTTTTTACTTTATCACTTTCCGTCCTAAACTTTATCACATGGCCGATACTATTTTTTATTTGTCGTTTTTTTAAACGAACCAAGATAGCTGACTATTATATTAAAAAGGAGCCCAAGCTGTTTGTAAATTTGTCATTTCTTAGTTCAAAAATGAACTAGACGGCAACAAATATTCGAAAACGGAGATGGAGATAGTACGTAGCATTTCCACACTTTTTTTTAGTCTATTGTTGTGTAGCTGACTTACAGCCCTAAATTGTTTGCTGTGATCGAATTCCTTCGGAGTTCTGCTTCCGCACTATAGGCCTGGACTCGTTACCGTGTTTGGAATTTGGAAGTTTTCCTTTGGAAGGCCGTGCGATTGTCGAAGAAAAACTTGGCCCACTACAAGCCCGACCCAGTTCGTCTTTTAATTGAAAACCAGTTTAAAAAAACGATAGCCAGTCAACGCAACCTGGTTGTGTGTGCTAATTGCTAAACGAAACAGACACAGAGATCGGTATTGTACAGTACTTACAGCAGTCACAGTATGTATACAGTACCTTGTATACCAACCTGGATGTGATCCAAGTGTTGGACGACACAAGTCTATACGGAGTATATACATAGAACAGTCAACAACAATGTGGATGGATGTGTGCATGCTACCTAATGGTAGTGGTAGCTAACCTGGAATAATATCTGATGCATCCTCCTGCGAGCATGCAGGATATAGACTATACATGCGCCATGCATGTATAAAGGCCTCCCGAAGTAGGTAGCATTACATGCACGCTAGTAGGAGTAGTTGCTACTACGACGACAGTACTTACCAGCTAGAACGTACGGAGTACGTAAATGCGCCTACGCAGCTACATACGCTACGTACGTAGGAGTACATACGTGCGAGTCGCGCGCGTGGCGGCCGGGCAGTATATATATCACGGCCGGCCGCAAGCAGCAGGAGGTCGAGCGAGCGAGCGAGGCGCTCGTGCTCAGAGCTCCCACACTCGGGCTCGGGTTCGGGTGGTGTCAGCCATAGGGAAACGCGCAGCTGGCGGTGCGGCTGAGCTTGTGGCCGCCGCAGGGTGATGTCCGAGTGGCGGTTGCGCCGCCGCCGGCGGCGGCGTCGAGGCTGCTCCTCCGGTGCATGCAGCTCTTGCGCGCGATGTCGCGCATGGAGCTGGCGAGGGAGAGCTTGGGGTTGAGGCGCACGGTGGAGTTGAAGCGCTGGCACATGGCGGCGTGCGCGTCGACGGCGCCGGCCACGCCCAGCGCGGGCTCCCGCGCCAGCCGCTCCTTGACGGCCTCCGCGCACAGCCCGCACACCCACTTGCCCTCGAACCGCTCCCGGACGCGGCCGATGTACGTGGGCGTGCACTCCTCCGCCATCCCGCAGCACTCGCACCGCACGCTCCGTGCCTCCGCGTCCGCCGCCGGGTACTCCCCGCCGCCCTCCGCCGCCGCCCACCGCTGCAAAGGCAGAGCAATAAGCGCGGCCGCGTCCAGGTTGGTCAGTACAGCAGCAAACTACTGCAGGTACGTTACGTACGTACATAATACGATAGATCATTACGTACCGTGGGGGTCTCAGTCTGTCTGGCTAGACGCCACGGCATTGCGGGCAACAACGGACGGAGTAGCCCTCTCTCTCGAAGCTTCTTCTTCTTGAACCAACCACAGTCTGCTAGCTGCCTCAAGCAGGGTAGTTAGCCTGACCGATCGATCGGTCACTTCATTCACTTGTGCAGGTGCAGACACGGGCAGGCGGTACTACTACCACACCCTGCAACTTTGCCACTGTGCTAGTGCGCACGGGCTGGCCGGCTGTGGCTGGCGAGGCCTCCGCGGGGGCCTATTTATAGGCGCGGCGCCGGCCGGCGGCAGGGGCTGGTCCCGGTCTCGGCCGCGCCCACAGTATCGAATCGATCGACCGGACCGGGATCGGAGATTATCCTGCATATCACAGGAAAATCTGCTGCTGTGTAAAGGCCCCTGCCCGGGGAGGAAGAACCTCCTGATGACGCTGGAGCAACTTGGGCCAGGGGATTGTTACCCGGCCCCAAAAGTGCGCGCGTGTCTTTCTCCCCACGCACGGGATCAAAATATCCTCCTCGCTCTAGCCTCTATGATCTATCTGTCTATCTATCGAGCTTTCCAAAACCTGAGGATCGATGAGTTATCTGTTGCACACTTGCAGCTTTGCTCGCGACCTGCTCTGCTCTTGTTCAGTCTAGCTCTCTCCCTCGTCGATCTTTTTGTGATTTTGTCAGTTGCAGAGCTACTGTTGATGGAGTGAGCCTGAGGCTACTGCTGGCTGCCAATGAGCCAATAGCAGCAGGAGGCAAAGCAATCATCCACGCACTGTGGCTCCCATCCGCGCGCTGCCCATCATTTACATGTAAGTGTGATGATTACGAATAATGATCAGCATTGCATCGCCAGCCGATCGTCCACTCGGCCATTTGGATGCAGTTGCAGCAGCCTGTGCGCAGGGGCGTGCGTGGAGGATCCTGTATCGCAGCATCGATCGGCAGCAGAATCTATCGCCGCCAGCGGCGGGTTGTCGAAATCGCACGCCTGTGAGCGCGCTCACGGGATGCGCATCGGCGGCGGGCCGGCCCGGGGCATCGCCGTGCCATGCATGCATGACAGAGCTCCAGGGCCTAACCTCATCCTCCTCCTGAACCTCAAGGACGGTGATCGGGCGCCTTTTCTCCGCTTGTCCCCTTTTCCTTTTCGCAGATCGCTCGATGGGTCGTCCTCGTCCATCTGCCCTACTGTTCCTCGCCCACACAAAGTTTTCACATGGCGCAGCGCAGGCTGGTGACGAACTGACGAATGGCCTACGATGCCAATGCAAGAGCGGCTAGCACTAGCATAGGAGCTAGTAGCTAGCACTCTAGCAGAGTGTGTGATCTGATCACTGTCCCAGTGGAGGTCGCATCGGAGGTCCTGCAATAGGAAACGGCAGCATACTAGCTAGCAGAGATCCAAGCTAGCATGATTCTTTGCTGTATGTCGTGTCGTATTCCTGTGTATTGTATTAGTGCCCGTTTTATGCAGATCACGCAACCCAGCAAGGATCAACAGGGAAAGCACACATATCGACCGGGACAAACAACATCCGCGCCGCCTTCGGAATCACATGGCTAGCTGTACATGCACGAGTGCAGAAACACCGTACCAACCACATTATATATACAGTAGTTCCTATAAAGATTGCTTCACGAGACACTGCCGTAGCAATCTCTACAGGAGTGCTCTAGTTTCCGGTACTTCCATGGCATCCCTAGCTAAAAACACAGGTGAGTGTCCCCGTCCAACACGGTTCACTTAAGACGTGTTTGGTTGTACATCATTATAGGAGCCAATGTATAGTTGTGGCAGCCATACTCACAATTTGTATGCTTTTGATTTACCGACTTAATTGTAGCAACCACAATCAGCACAATGCGGTGTGGAAATTTCTGGTCCGCAACTAAATACACATGTAAACCCACCAACATTACTCGTAAATAACCCGTTGACACAATTTCTTCTTTCATATTTCTAATCCCTCCTGTCTGAAACATAAGTTCGCCTAATAATCTTGCACCTTGGTTAACAAGACTTTGAAAACATATTATTTAAATAGAAGGCTAAATACTAGTAAATAGACACTAGGTTTTACATGTCTATGTATGTACACTCGATTTTTTTATTATAGAGGTTACATTTTGTTAGATTAGAGCCTAGATTCACAATCTAATTGTTTCATTTTTAAATTATCTCGACTCGGTAGGGCACCTAATCCATACCCAAAAACACATAGGTGATATGTCCATTATTTCACCAACTTTGCAATTCCTTTAAATTGGTGTGCACAGTACATCTGCTCAATTAATATATTGTATAAAGTGATTGTATTTTTCTACCTATTTAATTAAGAAATGTTCAGTATGCCTTCTACATTTGCTCAAATTCAAATTCCATGATTTAACACCATGCTAATTTTATTCCTGATCCCAAACTTATGTGAAAGCTAATATATTGAAAAGTGGATCAACATAATACAATTCACATATGTACTTAAAAAAGAGAAGTACATGTGAAAAAAATCGTATCTAATACAGTCTATAATTTCTCCCACATACCGCCCAATGCCCACGGTATTCCTAATGGTCATGGTCTTAATGTCCTATAAGTAGTTGAACTATCCTATATCCTAGTACTATAAGTGCATGATAAAAGCAACACTAAGATTGTAGTGAATCTTGATAGTTCTAAAAGCAGTTGTCCTAGACTCTTAGTAGTTACAAAAGAGAAATCATAAGGGTGACCAAGATTGCATATAATCAATGGTCATGGTGAAGTCGTCTAGTATTAGATTCTGCACGAGTAAAAACAAGTATTTTCTTCAAAACATGTCTTTCAAAAACATAGTCATCATGTCCAAACCACTTTTATCATGCATAGATATGCTATGTCTCTAACATAGCATAAATCCACATGGACCTACTTCATAAATATGCGTACAAAGCTAGCTCTTGCCTTGAGCTACGATTCATAAGAAAAAGTGCAGCGTGTGGAAAGTTCACGTGATGTATCTGATGATAAATACATATGTCTTTAGCTCACTTTTTTTCCGCTTTATTGGGAGTATCATGAGACATGCTCTGTTTCTCCCACCTACAACGATGGTACTACTCCACGGTGGGAAATAAATCACCGTTGTCAGAAAAACGGCGTGCTCTCCCCCGCCTGGCATGGGCATGGCAGCACACATAAAACCGCCACGATAATTCACTAGCAGGCCTTTCTCTCATGGGCCGGAAGTAAGGCGCAGACCGTAGCCGTACGAGCACTTATTATCAACCTTCACGTGGGCTTCCCTGAACGCAGACTTTCGTTCAGAACCGAAACATGGGGCCAGATGTTGGCATATTCGCAGTCTGCAGAATTTCCCAACGGACAGCTGCGCTTTCTGCGCCGATCTACGCCTCTGTCCATGAGGAAAGAAAACGTGGAAACCGACTGCATGTGCTTCTTGATTCTTTTTTTTTTTTTTTGGTGGCTTGTGAAACCGTGGACAGCATTTCATGCAGAGAAACCACCTTTCCGGCGTTTCCCAGTTTCGAGCTGCCATTGAAGGCGCTCTGGGTTCAGTGAACGTGTCGCTGGTGTCCTGGATACGGACTACCGAGGCACGGGTAAAAGGCGTCACGGACGAGCGGCACGGGAAAGCTGCCGCTGCCGCGACGCGAAGGAAGCCTGGCTGGCTGGCTGGCTGCGACCCGTCTCGCCCTGCTACTGTGCTACAGTACCCTCTAGGCGGCGCCGGTCGCGTGCTACAGTACCTCATGGGGTTCTCGCCCGCTGGGGGCCGCCGCACGCAGGGTGCAGGGTGCTTCCGCTGGCCCAGTGGCCGGGGCCCGCGCACGCCGTCACGTGCCGGCACGTGGTCAGAGTCAGGGCCGCCACACTCGCACGACGCCGTCCCTGCGCCACCCTTCGGCTCGTCGCACGCAGGCAAAGGCGAAGGCGCCGAGGCCCCGTGCGAACGAACCAGAAGCCGAACGCGTCGCGTGCTGCCGGCTGCCGACTTGCCGTCTCCCTCCCTCCCTCGGTCCCTGTCGCGAGCCAAGCGCGTGCGCCGCGGAACGGACGCCGGCGCGGGCGGTGGCTGCGGGGCTCCACGTGAAGCCCCGTTTCGGCGGCCGCCGCCTGCCGGTGCGTGCGTGCCAGTGACATACGAGGCGAGTACCACACGGAGACGGAGCTCGACCTTTCGCCCGCGCCGCTGTGCAGTGGTTGCCCGGCCTGCCCGCTAGCTTAGCTGCTCGTCGACCGTCTTCCGTTCGTTCCTGGAGCGAGAAACCCGGACGTGGTGTTGCTGTGCTGACGACTGCTGACTAAATTTGGATCGCGCCCCCAGCCTGCACGTAACGTAGTTGTAGCGCGTAGCAGCAGGAGGCCATCACTATCAGCCAGTAGGAACTCCGCTCTATCACCGCGACGTAATCTTGCTCGCGGGGTACAGCTACCGTACCTATGATGGGCAGCAGCATCCGAAAATCACATAGTATCATCGCATATACTCGTTGTGGAAATAAATGCTCCAACTATATCTACTGTACCTTCCAAGTTCTGAACCCTGAATAAACGGCGGCACCAATCAACGTGGCGAAGGAAATAAAAGGTCGTCCCTCCCTGCACTTTGGTCATAGAGAGTTATTAGTGCCCATCAATCCCCGGGAAACCGATATTAATTGCTTCATCTGCGCCCTACACGAACATGACGGTGCATACTCACACAACTGTCCTGACAATGAAGCTAGTAGCTAGTACTATAGCGGTAGCTGGTATATATGAAGGTAGCCAGGAGGCCAGGACACAAACTCTCACTAGCGTTTCTTCGCTTGTACGTCACGGAGCTAGAGGTTTTTTTTCCTAACGTGTACCGGCTCTGTACAATCATACCGTGTCAGACCATCTTTATCAACCAAGTACTAGTGAAGATGAACAGCTCAGGTCTGCCCGTCCTGCTTGCTCGTGTCCGTGTCGAACTGCAGAATGCAGATCAACAAATATCAGTCCTCGGCTCCTCGCCATAAAAAGCGTGCCTTCGCTTCAGGCGAAATCCATCCATCCGCTAGCCTAGAGCCCGTCGCGGCGTCGTGTCGGTCCCCCTCGGCGGCGTCAGGACGTGCACGTCCTGGCCTCCTGGGCCGCCGGCTGCCGGCCCTTGTCATGTCAACGTGACATTTACCGGTGGGGCGTTCCACAGCTCCGTGCACAGGTGTCAGCCCTTCCCTTTGGCAAGGCAGGTGCCATCGTCATCGCATTCGATCATTCACATCGACGCTACCATACCATCCGCCACGTCCATCCAATAGGTAATTCGAAGCTTTCGGTGGCCAGGTGCGTACGTACGGGTCGGCCGTATCACCCGCCAAAAATGTGCCCAGACGAGGAGGATCGATCCAACAGAGCCCGACCAAACTTTTTTACAGTGAAGTGGTTGGAGCTGGAATTGGATCGGATGCTCTGCGCCTCTGCCTCTGCCAAATCCAGCGGCCCCACATGCGCATACCACACGCCAACGCCGTGCATGCTTCTTTCACTGCAAAGATGCCGCTGGATGACATGTGGGCCCGGCGTCCGCTGAGGCGTGGTGGTGGTCTTCGTGAAGGAAAGGCTGCTGAGCAAAGGGGGGAAGAGCTTGACCATTCAGCAATGAGGTGAGGTGTGGTCGTCCTTAGCGATTGCGAGGTTCTGTTCTGCTGAGGCGATCACGTGCCAGCACCTGCCTTTTTTTCACCCTAGCTAGCTAATGCTCCGTACCTGGTTCGGTTGCACACGCCACACGCACGCTCACCTCCCTGTGAAGTTTGTGCGCTGCTAATCATAACAGAGATCGATTCACCCACACCCACCGCGAGCGAATATCATCCTTGCTCGCCGAAATGCAGACAAGATTGGGATTCACGTACAGAAAAAAAAAACACAAGTAGAGAAGCCTTCACGCTAGCTTTGGAGTTTGAACTTAGAAAACTGCTTGTTTACTCTTCCTCTAGGAGCTTGCTGCATTATACAAATCAAAGGATGCTAAGAAAGCGAGGGGAAGAAGGCTAAGAAATTTAACTCCCTAGAATTATTTTTTTTTCTTCTAAGGGGTCAGAAACTCAAAATCCGAGAAGAGTCTAAAAAAAGGCTGAGAGATTGAGAGCAGAAACAAAAAAAATAAATATTCCAGAAAAAAAGCCGGCTAAAAAGGATGGAAAACCTCTAAAACAGATCAGTTTTTTGTTCTTCTCGCTGAATTATTCTCCTGGGCTATCGGATCATCAACTCTAGAAGCGAGCGAAGAGAGCCTAGATGAGCTGGCGGAAGTCCGGCCCTATGCGGGTGTGGATCAAGAAGTCGTCGCCGATGAGCGGCCCCGCCGGTCCCGTCGAACAGCAGCGGGCTCGGCGCGTGCATCAAGGCGCCGCCGACGCCCCCGGCGCCCACGTGCGCCAGCCTGCGCCTGCGCCGGGGGGTGCGGGTGCGTCTGGTACTGGTGCTGCGGGTGCGGGTGAGGGTGCAGGTGCGCCTCCTTCTGCCGGCGCAGCTCCAGCACCTTGCGGTGGGAGTTGGAGTGCTTCGACACCACGAACGTGGGGCTCGCCGCCGGCCGGTACTCCGGGACGAGCCGCCCCGACTTGTACCGCACGCCGCACGCGTTGCACAGCGTCTTGGGGCCCAGCGGCCCCGTCCTCCACTGCGGCGTCTTGTCGGTCTCGCAGTGCAGGCACCTCCGCCCATCCCCCGCCGCCGCCGACGCCGCGGCGGCGGCGGCGCTAGGCGCGGGTGCTGCCGGCGCCTCCTTCTTCTTGGCCGGCTTCGACGGCTTCTTGGCGGGGAACGCCGGCGCCGCGGTGCCGGACTCGGACGGCGAGATGGCGGCGGACGCCGGGGACGGCGGCGAGGCGGGGGAGGGCGGGAGCACGAGCAGGCGGGAGGCCCAGTTGCATGGCGCGATGCGCGAACGCTTGCTGCGCGCCTTGCCAGGCACGGGCGCCTCCGGTGGCAACACGTGTGCCTGCGCGGCGGCGGCCGCGGGAGCGGGAGCGGGCGCCGTGGCGGCCGGCGGGATGCCGGTGATGAGCTGCAGCTTCTTCAGGTCCTCCGAGGGGAAGTTGTCCTCGCCCATGTAGTTGGACAGCCATTCCAGCTCCGCCAGTTGGTCGTACTGCGCAGGGATTCAGAGCAAAGAACGAAACCAGTCAGCAATAATGGCGCCGGTGGAGTCATCGAATAATCGGCGTCTCAAAAACTATTTTCGGTGCCTGCAGATACTGCAGACGATAGAGTCAGTGTGACGAGCGTTTAGGATGCTGCTATTTTTGGCTGCAGGTCTCGGGCCAGTTACTGCTCCTATTCACGGGCCGTTTCCTCCATTCAAGGAGAAGTTTAATGGGCGCCGGTGGTAGTCGGACGGGCTATCGGAACCGTTGATTCTTTGAAGAAAACTCGAGCAGTTCGCCGGAATTCACGAAGAAAGCACGACATTCACGGCGAGAGGCAAGGAATTTACCGGCTCGCACAGCCCGCCGGAGAAGTCCCCGTCGGCAAGACCGGAGAGGGAGTTGCTGCAGCTGTCCAGTGCAGTCACCGTCGACGAGTCGTTTGACGTGTTCCCGGCCGCAGCGGCACCCTCCTCCCCGCCACCCGGGACGGCGGCGGTGCCAGCGCCAGAGGCGGCCTCGTCCACCGCCCCCGCCCCCGCCCCCGCCTTACTCCCCTCCCCCTCAGCCTCCTCCAACACCTCCTCGTCCTCGTCGCACGGCAGGTCGAGGAGGTCGTCGACGAGGAAGAGGTCCGCCTCCTTCTTGACCCTCCCGCCGCCCGCGCACTCGGCCGCCACCTCCATTCACCGCAGTCCGGCCGCAGAGAATTCGTCTTTTGTTTCCTTGTTCCTCTCCCTCCCCTCCGCTCTTATTCTGTCCTGATTTTTTCTGCGTGCGTGGAGCGGCGGGCGGAAATAACGAGAGATAGAGAGAGAGTAGGGTTTAATTGGGACGCGCCCGGGGGCGTTGGAGAGCGGAGGAGGACGACGAGGGGGAGGTCAGCAAAGATGAACGATTCTTAAGGAGGAGTAAATAAAGCCACAGCCGCCCACAGCCACTCCCTCGAACTACTATGGGCAGCTTTTAATGGCCGGTTAAAAATGAGAATATCTCTCTTTTTATAGCGGTAAAAAAAATCCAGAAATTAATGGTGGCATCAAACAGGGCAGAAGAAAAATCAAGACAAATTTGGAGGCTTCTCCGTCAGAATTGGACGGTGACAACTGTGGCGGTACTGCTTGAGGGAAGAAAAAACAAAGAGAAATTGATGGCAGATGGAGGCAAGGGTTTCCAAAGGTGGTTGTGTTTACAACATGGCTCAAGTGGCTACAATTTGTTGAGGCACGTACACTAGTATTATGCAAGTAAAATTCACGGGATAATTCTGCTTGAAATATCAGCTCAAAGCAAAAAAAAATTGTGCATCAGTGAAATTACTTAAGTGATGGCACTTGGCAGTAAATGAGCGGTGGTTAGGTGTACTGCAAAACGGGTTACAAAATGCATGTGTATTGCAACCACATAGCGGTATATCAGAAGTTAGCAGATACTTGAAATCACCACATTAATCAAAAAGGAAAAATAAGCACAATTGGATTTAATGGACTACATTAAATACAAGAAACAAAAAGGTGAAAGATCTACACTATTGGTTATTATAATCATCCAACAGTTTATTTAAATATTTTATATAAATACAACTAATGAGACCGAAGCTTGTAAAGAAAAGAAACAAGAATCTACACTAAAATGACACCACCCCTGTCATAGTTTAAAATATCATGTTGATTGTTAAAAAGGAGAAAGTCTACAATGTTAATATCCATGGCGCATGCGGTGACTTCGTCAATCTTGAGGTGCCGGTCTAGCCTAGTCTTGTTGAGGTGCTCATAGGGGGTTAGTGTATGCACATGTGAGTGCCTGCATTGTATTGTGTTTCGCAAAAAATATCCTAAGCTATATATGTGGAGATTTATTTTTCATAAATTGCAATTTGCAAGGAAATAAAAGAAATATATATGTAGAAAGTTATACAAACTCTTTATTTACTTGCTTTTCATTTCATGTGATCCACAAAAAGATTCAAAAATACAAAAGTTAGTGTGACTTTTATACACCTTACAATAAAAAGGGAAAAAACTAACAAGATTAGAAGGGAAAATGACCTGGATGAGTAGGAAAAGAATAAATGAACACAATTGACACCACATTTGCTATCACCAAACTACTAACATGTGACCACCCTCCTACTTGTAGACTAGTGTCAAGCTATATATTGACCAATTGTATGATCCCACAAGGTCATCACTTCTCAATGTCACCTTGACTAACAAGAACTATGCTGATGGGGGCTAGAGCACTCCAGGGATGGTGGCAACTAGAGTAGAGTTGTTGAGGGCACAACGCCGATGAAGGAGCAATAGCAAACTGCATTGCGTAGCGGTTGGAGGAGCGGCAACAGGTTGCGACAGTTGCATCGATTAGGGAGCAGGTGGAGTAGGGAACTTGTAGGTGGGGGTGGAGGTTTTACAATGATGGAGGGGTGGGATGGCAAAGGAAGAGAAGCTAGTACACCGAAAAGGAGACCGCAACGTGATGAAGGCGTGATGTGATGGAGGAAGAGAGCATGACGGTAATGAAGGTTTGGTAGAGGAGGAAATAGGAGTAACAAAGAAAGACTTGGTAAAAATAAATGTTAAGAACAAATATGATATGGTACGGAAAAGGAGGCATTGCGGATCTTTTTAAAAAGAAAGAAATTTAGAGAAGCATTCATATATTCCTTTTGAGGAGGGAACATAGAGAAAGTTGTTAAAGTCAACCTAAGGATACATGGTTGAATCATTTCTATCAATTAGCTATAAATCTTAGGTCTTATTTGGAACGTGGGATCCTCATTCCTGACCGCTATGGTTTTCCGTGGAATTGAAATATTTTCTACAAAAATTCTACATGGTTCCTGTGAAGTTATTGTATTAGTGGTTCTTAAAGGGCACATATTTCTTCGCAAAGACCCGATGTCCAAGTATTTTCTAAAATACTTCTAAAATAGTCATCCCCTTGTGTGCTTTGGGATATAGGGAACAATCGGAGGAGAAAAAAATAGAGCGATATATATTTGGCATAACCTCTATATGAGAATTTGGGGGTTGATATTATTTACGGGGACTTATGGAGATGCTTGACCAGCATGTTGTTGCATGTGTTTAGAAAGTTAAATGCATATTCAGCATGTGTTAAATTTAGTATTGTTTCCTCTCTTTTTTAACCTTTAATTGATAATTTGGTTTCGATTAGTGTGTTGTGCAGGTAAACAGTTTCGTTCGGGCACATAGCTGACGTATACTTACTGCACGCATTTGAGAGGGGAGCACCATCATATAAAAGTAACGTCACATGCTGATAGCGTTATACATCATGTCACAACATGGAGTTGTCTATAGAAAAAAAATACACCTATGTATGTTTTAATCAATCCTAACATCAGTGCTATTGCGCTGTGCTACATTGACCGAACAGTTTTTAGGGTAAAATGCAGAAAGAAAACTCCTAAATCCATCTGCCACAGTGAATCATGAACACATCGATGCTTGAGCAATGGTATAGTACTCCGTAACTTGACACCGCGTTAAAAAGTGCTCGTGCCCACGTTATTAGCACCATCATCAGAGGCCGACGATGACTAAACAGACGCCAGTTATCGCGCCACGTCCAGCGCGTTGGGGTCACCTCACACTGGAAGGCGCGCGCGTCACGGGGGCACGGGGCCCGCCTCGTGCTACCACGTAACCACCACGTGGGTGAGCCGCCGCTGTTCGCTTTCAGGCCGTTGGATGGCGCGCGGTCAGACACGTGGGGGCATCGGAGCAGGGTTAGCGTAAAATATATATGGGATGCCGGTGGGCTGCGTGGTCACCGATCCCGAGGTGGATTGGCCTCGAATGGCGTGACAGTCGCTGGCCCGCTTTCGCTTTTGCTGTTTTTTATTTATCTCTGCCTCGTAGATCGTGACGCACCTCGGCACCAGCAGACAGCGGTTGAGCAACACACGGCTTCAAAGTTCAATCTCATGGGCGTCTCCTAGCCTACTGCTCCCTCAATTCGCTAACCTTTTTGCATTACTAATTTTCACCACTCATCATATTTTAATTATGAAAATATGGAAAGAAATCAAATCTAGTGCGACAAATAAAACAAATTTAAATAAATAATATTTGCAAAAAAACTGAATACGATGAGTGAGTCAAACAACCTACAATTTAAAATAGAAGGGGTACTTAGGTAGCGAAATATGACATGCCACAAGTAAAATAAAGAGGAAAAAATAGCTAATGATGAACAAATAGACAATCTACTTCACACAACCCAAATGAATGTCAGGATAAAACATGGGTCCAGCTACACTTTGGTGACAAAATATTATTTAGGAGTATTTTCTATCGCTACCGCATCTCCTAGCTACATGCAGCTAATACCATTGCGGATGTAGAAGTAAATCCTCCTTCCGTGCCTCTACATAACCCATGCCCCGATATTTTTTTTTTTAGAATTTACTTGTTCCTACTTCTAATGCTCTACTTGGAACAATAAAACAATAGGTGTATTAATAAATAATCTCTAAATGTCTTTAAATAGAGTACCAATAGGTAGATTATATTCTCTTTAGAAAGAATTTAGTACAAGTTTATGTCTTTTCTGATTTAAAATAAATTGATTATGAACTTTCAGACAGTAAATAATGTTTTATTTTTTTAAACCATCATCTCATACCGCTTTCAACAGGGCAGGGAACGTTTTGTCTGGTTCAATTAGTTCAGGAACTTTGCAGCCGATTTTGTAATAAGAGGTCGAAAATCGAGCGCCCGTGACAGTTCAATGCTGTAAAAATGGATTTGTTCACTACTTTACACACACAAGAACGTCGTCACTTCCGATTCGAAACAACAGCCCCAACTAACTTGGCGTTCAGTGAAAAAGCTGCATGTATACGACGACGATAAAACGTCACACATTCCAAATTCTGGAGCCGCCTTATCTTTGCTTAGACGACCTTCTCTCCAGCACCACAGTGGCACGGGCCAAATCCTCCAATCTCCCACATCTCTGCACCCACGTTCACCACGGCCCCGGCCTAATTATAAAGCGAGGCGGCGGATCCCACCGGCCACGTGAGTGCGAGCTGGCGGCCGTGTCAGAGGCGTCATGTGAGGGCGGGGTCGCCGCGCGCGGACGCCTCCACGCCTGCGCTGCGTACGTATACCTGCGGGCGAGCGCGACGCGACCCGCCCATGCCGCGGTTCGCTGCCACGCCGCGTCGAGCGAGAGCAGTAGCGTGCGCAAACGCGACGCTTCCTCCCGTTGTACTACTACAGTACTAGCACTGCTATATTATTATCAGATCGTTCGAGTTCGAGAATTATCGTCCCGGCTGCAATGATTTGAGAACTAAAACGGAATATGTGCGTGTCGTGTACCCGCAGCGATGACAGAATGCCAGCGAAAGACGATGGAGACTTTGGTGTAGCACTATTAGCCGTAATAGTGTTGTCGCCGAGCTGCTTTAATTTCTTTCGTTTCTCGTTTTCCCAGCCATTTTGGTGGCGTCGTGCTAGCTAACCTCTGCTTTGTACAGAGCTCACGGTTTGGTCGCGGTGCACCGAATTTCTCTCTGAAATCGTGATGGACCCGAAGTCCCGAACCCGCTTCCGTTTTCCTCACGCACGACACGACGCGATCGATACGTACAAGAGCGGGTTTCACGTCTGAAAACGAAACGCACACGGAGAGCTAGCAATGCGGAATTCGAGCAAATCATTAGGCGGGAGTGGTGCGTGCGGCCGTCCGTAACGTGCTACGCGCCCAACTTGCTTCTTGAATTCTGACGGACTAGAACGCCCTGCCCAAATCAAGAGTCGCAACGACGTGCCAATGCAACGTACACCCGCCAAGTCAAACATAGCGTGCGTACGTGGTGCAACATGCAGTGAACGCACGCACGCATCACCTCCGCGTGGCGCGTACTGATGCGCATCGGGATCGTGAATGGTCGTGCACACAATCTTTCGGTGGGTTTAAAAATCGTAGATTGAGCACCCTGACTGCATTTTCTTAGATTTTATTGTGTGAATAATTTTGCTATTATTTCTAGTGAGTGTGCATCCACATATGGTCTCTGTGCTTTGTTTGGGTAAAAAAAAAAGACCAGTTTGATATATGATAATGCTACGTGGTACGTAGTGTACCTTGGCATTTGCAAGTTGCGATCCATGAAAATATGATAACCAAACATTTAAAGAAATGATTTCATATCTTATTTATGGCCATCGATCTTTACTCGTTTTCTAGGGGAACTATAATCTACTCCCTCTTGTTCACAAAGACATAATGCAGGTTGATTTTTTCATGGAAAATCATGTTCTCACGGTGTCATCATCAATATACTTTCATATTAACAGCACAGCACATCGTGCATAAAATAAGATGTCGGTAAGAGTAATATTTTTTGTTATTGTGGTGTCACTAATTATATAAATTTTTCTCCTAGCATAACATTTTATGTGTACACGTGTTGGCTCATATATTTTTTACAAAGAATTGAACAATTTGTTGATCGTCGCGGGGTTCTGCTCGATATAAATAATTCATATTAATAGCATTGTGAACTACGGCTACAAAATGAAATTCGATAACACCTCATGATTATTGATGCCTACTAATTAATATCAACCAAACATCTGAGATGTATTAGTTATTATTTATATCAAATCTACAAATTTTATGGTATTGTAGAAATTTTCACAAACAACAACTGATTATCTAAAAATCATAGTAAATTAATTTGTCACTATAGGGCACATCATTATAAAAGAAATGAGATTATAAATAAATTTCCAAATCCTACATATATGAAAACTTTACTATTAACATATTATTTACCATTGACATTAAAACACAATGCGCTACACGGCTATAAGATGAAATTCATTACCTGCCTCATGATTATCATTAACTAACTTCATAACTCTACAAAACTTCAATAAATACAAACATAATAAAAATATTAATAACCTAATTTGTCACGTGCGGGACCATTTTTCCGAGTTATTTGTATGATCTTGCTGTTATTTATAGGGTGGCCCATGTAAGGTGTGACCGTCAAAACAGTGAAACACGAGACGTGAACTTTGACTTGGTATATCCAAGCTCAATCCTTAAGTCTATTATACAATTGTTAGGGATACAAGTGAGACTACTCGTGAATTTGGTGACATAACTAAATACCCATTCGCCAATGATTGCGTACATTTATACTAATGAGTGTGCGCCCACAAATGGTCCTGTATGTGCTGTATTTTTGGGAATAAATTAATAAAAGACCTAGTCGATCTTGACGAGGCTACGTGAATCGTGATAGGTACGGTACAATGGTATTTGCAAGTTGCGAGTCATGAAAACACTGATAACCAAACATTTAAAGAAACGATTTCATAGCTTGTTTATGGCCATCGTACCTTCACTCGTTTTCTAGGAAAATCATATTTTACTTCCTCCGTTCACAAAGTTATGACACGGTCGACTTATTTTACAACTCTAATTATTCGTCTTATTTAAATTATTTCATAAACTATCATTTATTTTATTGTCATTTGTTTGTTTACTAAAAATAATTTAAGTAGAAATTATGTTTTTATACATGTGAGTAAATATTTTAAGTGAGTCAAATTGTCAAAATTATAAACAAGATAACCATATCATGTATTAGTGAACGGATATTGCAGGAGCAAAATTGATAAATGAAGGGAGGTGCCCATTGCGCAGTTGGTAGGAGCCCATGGCTAGCTCTTTGCCTACCATGGGTGCTTGATTTGACATTGGTGTTCCACAGTGAGAGATTTATTTTTCTCATTTATTGTTGGTATTGTCAAGTGCAGATGGTACACAACAGCCAGAGCAACGTGCCCCTCAACGTCCAAAGCGACGGTCTTAGGCTGACTCCAATGGGAGTCCTCAAACCGGTTCTTCAAAGTACTAGTAGTGGCACTGTTTCAACACTGTTTGGCACTGTTTCGCACTGTACCTGATATGACGTACAGAGTGAGATGGAATTTGAGGAAGTGGGATGATGAGTATTGCTGGAGATAGCCTTAGGTATCTCTTTGATTCACGTGTTCCTTTAGATATAGGCCGTAGGTCTAGCTTTCGCACTTTGCGGATGTGTTTGCACATAAAGTTTATATGCTGCAGTTTGTCCTTGAGAGTTTAGAAAAATGGGAAAATGAAATCTAATTTTGTAGGGGAGTAAATGAAATCTACTTGAACCACGAAAGATCGAGTCATTTGACGGGGCCTTCATACTGATGCCCAGCCCATCAGGCACAAGTGAACTGACAGCCGAGCAGTTGAGTCAGCCCACTAATCCATCCGACTATCCGAGCCGACAAAAGAGCTGGCAGCCATACGGCCCATCTAGCGACCCGTTATCAACACGCTCATCTCTCTCTTCCTCCTCTGGAACACCCGACGGCGACGAGCAGCTCCATCCGCCATGGCTCCTCCGCCGCGGCGAAACCCACCGCAAAACCCCACCCGGAGAAAGGTAGTACGTGCCACTCAAGTACCCAACAGACCCCGTGATCTCCCTCAGTTCCGGAACCCTGACCCCCCTCGTCTACTCGACTACTCCGTGTACGCAGGGCGAGGAGCCGTGGCTTGCCGCGAGCCTCCGCCCGGCGAACTTACTCCCGGGACTCGCCATCGGTTTCCTCCTCGGTCTCCTCCTCGACCTATCCTCTTCGTGGAGACAAAAATCCAGCCCCGCGCCAGCTCCGCCCGCGGCACCCGCGCGGGGCTCCAGCTCCAAGCGGGCGTCGGGGAGTTACGTTTGCCTCCGGCGGTGAAGAGCTTAAGATGGTAAGGTGAACTGCGAACTGTTCTGCGCGAGTAGACATACTGAGAATCCGTTTTTGCAGCTAGCTTGACACGCGCCGTATAAAAGCTACACCTGATTGATTTGACTCCTAAACCTGGAACATTACCATTTGCCATGCTGTTGTGTTTCCGTGTTTATCGTCTGACTTGTGTTCCGAAGTATTGCAGATTTTTTTTTTTTTTGTGAAATTCCACAGCTCTATAGTTGAGCTTTTTTCTCAGTAATGGCAATGTGATATGCAGGTTTTAGTGGTACGCCAGGACCTCAAGATGGGGGCTGGGAAAATAGCATCTCAATGTGCACGTAAGTTCATCTCAAAGTGCGCTCATGCTGCTTGTTGGGTGCCCTCTTTGGCCTAGTTTGGGCACTCTTGGATTGGAGTGGTTTTTGAGTGGTTTGGAGGGATTGGAATGTGTTTAAATTCACAATGGATCAAAATCCCCCTTTCAATCCCTCCCAATCCACTCCAATCCCTCTCAATGCAAGAGTTCCCAAACTAGGCCTTATTGTTTGAATTACCCATAGGCTATTGTACTTCACTTAAAAAATGTATACCCTGTGTGACTGCCAATTCTGGAACAATGAAATTATAGCTAGAGCAGCGCTAGTTATTAAGTCACAGAGAATAGCCGTCGTTCAAGTTTTATGTAACACAAACTGTTTAAGCTAATTTATATATTTTTCATTGCTAATACTTGCAGATGCAGCGACTGGCTTGTATGCAGAATTGATGTCAAGGTGTTAATGCGGTTTGCACTCTTGCTTCATTTAGGTAGTTATAGTTTTAGCTGAAAGATGTCAGATGTATGCTTTTCTCTTCGCAAAAATAAATCTTGCCTTGTAGTTACTGTACACTTCTGTAGGGTTTAATTTACCTAGTACAGGCATACAGATGCTGGTACACCTTGATTGATTTGAAAAAAGTTTTGATTGAATAAAACAATGCTCTACTTATCAGAATAATATTGAGTGCATTTCTGCATGGTTATTGGGACCTTTCTTTATTGGATTGAAGGCCCACATAGTAATTTAAATTGTCTGAGTCGCTTCTGAGTTTAAAGAACCGAACAGTTGCATTATTGTTCTGGCCATAGTGCCCTTAACTATCCCATCACCAATCTGTGGAGTCCCAGAGCTATGGCCTTAATTATTCCATCAAACATCTGCAGAGTTGAGGCCTCAACCATTGCATCAACCATCTGTGATCTTAAGTGTAGTGTTGGCTCTTCTACTGTTCATTATGTTGTCAACTAAATGCTCCACAGGGAAAGGGACATTGCAAACAACTAGTGATGTGACATACGTAGAGAGGAGTCCCAGAGCTATGGCCTTAATTATTCCATCAAACATCTGCAGAGTTGACGCCTTAACCATTGCATCAACCATCTGTGATCTTAAGTGTAGTGTTGGCTCTTCTATTGTTCATTATGGTGTCAACTAAATGCTCCAGAGGGAAAGGGACATTTCAAACAACTAGTGATGTGACATACGTAGAGAGGAGACTGAAATTCAAATTAAGTGGATGAAAAGTACGGCCTTTTAATACCAGGAATCTTATTTTCCCTGTCTTATCTTTTCCTGAGAAGCATGTGCCAAGGAGCTATTTGTCTACTCTATGTTTGTCAATACTTTGCGAAAACTGAAGTTTTTCTTCTTCTTTTTCCCCGTCATCTGATATCTCCTGCAGCAATCGAGCTCTATTGAGACAATGGGAGCAATTTGGACAAGCTAAGATTGTTTTGACATGCAAGAATCAACAGGAAATGTTAGTCCTTGCTCCCTTGCTAACCTATTTCCATAGAACATATGTGCTTGGTTGCAATGGATAACTTTTATATTTTAGTAGTACTTTATCAGCATGCAATAATTTATGAGTGTTTTAGTAGTAGTTTATCAGCATGTTTCTTCCCCTGTGATCTATTATCAGGAACAGGATAAAGGAAACAGCAGAACATCGAGGTATCCCTACATTTGTTGTTGCTGATGCAGGCCGCACACAGGTCAGTTTCATGCTTATGCTGGTCTGTCTACTTTGATTTGTAAAAGTAGCCCTCTTGGCAGGCTTGACAAACATTTAAAAAACAATAACATCCTTCTTAGTTTCGGATGGTTTACCATATCTAAGTAATTCTTAATCTGAAAAATCAGTACTTGGTTGATTGGGGTTTGAGTAAATTTCTTATCAAAATTGTACACTTCAAGTATTAGTTTCATGCAGGACTTTTCATTTTGGATGCTTATTTTGTGCCTACATACCATGCATCATGCAATGATCTTTATGGTGCGCCATTTCTATCTTGCATGCATCAGAGATGGGCGACAGCAATATTATCAAACAGTTCTAGTACTACTTAGTATCTACCCTGATCATCACTGATTCTCCTCGTAGGTGTTGGCTGGATCTAAAACAGTTCTTGCAATAGGACCAGGTTAGATTCTCAATAAGAACTTAATGCTTTTATCTCCACAACTACCTTTTGTTTGCCAATGCAAAAGAGAGTTTTTCATGACTTGAGGATTTTCAATGCAACTACCTTGTGCAGGGAGGAAACCTGACATCGATTCAGTTACTGGGAAACTGCGTTTGCTGTGATCTGCATCCCAGAGATAGTCATGCACTATTCTTCTTATTTCTTCTGATGATTGTTCGAACCAATTACTGGTTTGAGGTCACGGAGATGTCTGATGCTCTGTATGCATCCAATATCGTACAGCCTTATGTCTGTTGTAGCCTGATGTCTGATGCCTACCTGACGTTACTCATGAATATTTCAGTCTTGTTTTAGGGCGGTCTATTTGAAATGCCATTTGTTTGTAATCATATATGCTTCATCCTGATGCATTTTGTGTCGCTGAAAAGTTAATTTTAGTTTTGGAGAAGGTATCGTTCCTCCAAGTAACGGATACATGTACCTTGTGCCAAGAGGAAACGTCGAACATGTCTAATTCTCAAGTTGTGGGCATGGTAGCCTTTGCCGTCAAACATCGGATGCTGTACTTGCCTTCCTAGTTCACGCAAAACGGCAGAGCACGCAGGTTTCCTGAACTATCATGCAGTGTTCCTGCTGGAAGTGCTGGTTCTTTCCTCGAACGTGCAAAGATGCCCCGAACTGAAGTTTTCATTTTAGGTCGGTTCGTTTTTTTTTTTTTTGGAGAAAAACAGGGCGGTTCGTAATACTAGTTCGTTCCCAAGTTCCAACACATGCTAGAAAGACAAAGATCTTATGTGGATCATACTAGTTCAGATCTTGGAAAATACGCATTTTAAAAGCTTGAAAAATATGCAGACGTCCCTGCATGCTTCGAAATTTCTGCAAGTCAATGTGAATTCGGGCTTTGGCCCGTGCGGCCGTGCCAATTGCTCACAAGGCGCGGAGCGGCCCAATAAATGCGAGCAACGAGGCGAGCCTTCCGCTCCCAGCAGCAGAGCAACGAGAGTACGAGACGGGACGGCTGGAGCCTGGAGCGAAAAAGGGGCGCACCAACTCCGAAGCCCAAACCCTCAACCCCCACCCGCTCACCGCGCCGCTCCGCCCGCTCCGCTCATGGCCTCCTCCTCCTCCCGCTCCCCCGCCGCCTCGCGCCGCGGCCGCGGCGCGCGGCAGTCCCCTTTCTTCCGCGACCTGGCCTCCCCAATTCCGTCCCACCGCGGCGTCTCCCGCTTCGCCTCGGCCGCGTCGCCCGCCGCGGCCCCCTCCGCCACGCCTCCGCCGCCCCCCGTCTTCACCCTCGACGACCGCTATGCGTCCGCGGACTTCTCCCCGGACCCCACCGCCTCCGACCTCCTCCCCGTGGCTTCCTCCCCTTCCCCCCGCGCCGCTGCCAGCAGCTCGCCGTCATGGGACCGGGCCTGGGGCAGGACGTCGCTCTCGGCGCCGGGATCCCCCATGGATTGGGTCGTGGAGCCGGCTCGGAAGGAGGTGCTTGCTTTGCCGCCGCCTGCAAGCCCTGGCACCCCACCTCCTGCTGCCACTGCCGAGGCGCAGTCGCCGGTGACCCCCGCGCAAGCACCGGCTACGACGGAGCCGATGGCGAACGGAGGGGAGGTTGAACGGGAGGAGTGGGTCACTGTATTCGGGTGAGAATATGATGCTGGCTCTTTGCTTTGTACTGGATTAGCCTAGAGTGTGTTGGCAGACGCATATGAACTTGCTTAGATTTGGCTATCGAATTGCTCGGTGCGTGTTCGCCATGAGTTGACGGCTTGACGCTCCTTGCTCCTGTTTTGTTTTTTCCTTGGCAGTTATTCGCTAACCCCGAGTTGTAGATACCTTGTATGATGAATTAGTTCCTTTGTGTGATACTTTTTTCTACAGATTCTCTATTGGAGACACCAACCTTGTTCTTCGGGAATTCGAGAAATGTGGAGTAATATTGAGACATCACTCTGGTCCAAGAGATGGAAACTGGATCCACATATTGTTCCAGGTATTGATACATTCATGATTCAACTACTGCTGTGCTTCCATTTTCCTTCTACCATTTGATTTCCTGTACATGTGTTTTCCAAGATAAGCATGTTAGTTTATAATGCTCTGTAACTTGCTAGAGTTTTAGTTCTTAATGACCTGTAAACAATAAGTGAATAACAACTGCATAAGTTCATTCAGGCTTCAGCGTCACCATAAAGATGAATAATATATGTTCTTCGTACCAGTTCATTATGATGGCATTTTTCAGATGCGCCATCATGAACACCAAGTTCTATTGTCATGTGCAAATGCTGTGGTACATGGTTTGCTTATCTTGTGAACACGAAGCATATAATCAAGCTACTAATGGATAGTTTTTAAGCGGCAAATGCTCAAGTTAGCATCACATGGAACTTCGTTACTATTTTGGAATTATCTAAATTTATACTCCCTCCGGTCATTAATATATGACGTCTTTTAGTTCATTTTCAACTAAAAATGTCATATATTAATGGGAGGAGGAAGTAGTATAATCTGTCCTTGCATGTCTGCTGACGATGGGTTTACAAACATTCAGTTTGTGAGATATGTGGAAACAAAGCGATTTTTTTTTATACTCATGGATTTATTTTATGTACTCGCCGAATACACTTGGCACTATCAAGTTATTAGGTTTATTCAAATAGCAAAGTCCTTCAGAGCCCTTTTTATCTTCGTTGGTTGTGTTAGTTTGCTGTATGTGTTCAGATTAAAATTTTCTACAGACATTATCAATCCTACCTTTCCATATGACCTATTTTTTTTCCCATTGTTCATATAGTTGTTTTTTAGGCCAAACTTTGAG
This sequence comes from Paspalum vaginatum, assembly GCA_030272315.1. NCBI lineage: Eukaryota > Viridiplantae > Streptophyta > Magnoliopsida > Poales > Poaceae > Paspalum > Paspalum vaginatum. Next base: position 43,265,523 of record CM059020.1, on the reverse strand, counting down.
AGCCTCTGTTTCGTTGACAATTGTCTTGATTCTGCTGTGTGCATGCATCATAGTAGAGGTTTCCACATTGTTGTGTGATATTTCTTCCATTTGATCATGTCTTGAAATTGACAACTTTTACCATTATCTGTGGTCCTGCAGCGCTCTTACGATGCTCGAAAGGCCCTTCAAAAGAATGGTATCCAACTAAGCAGCGGTCTCATAGTTGGAGTAAAGCCTATTGATCCAGTGCACCGGCACCAGCTGGAGGAGAGTTTCACTCGAAGCAATCAAGGTGGATTTATGGTTTTGTTGCCTTCAAAGTCACTTGCCTTGAAGAGCACAGGTACATCAAACCAGCTAGGAGCCTTGCCCCGCCCATATGACCCAAAGGCTAACCCAAATGTTACCCGAGACGCAGGTCGTCGTGCAACTGGCAGTGTTGCCGCACCAGCAAAATCCATTGTAACCAATGTGATGGATTTGATATTTGGCATTTGATATGCCTGAGGACCAATACATCCTGAGCCTTCTCTGTTTCTTCTGCTTATTGGAGGATGCCATGCGCCAAAGTTCCGGCAGCACATTTTGCTGAAATTTGAGAGGTTATGGAGAGTGAACACTCTTTTGATGCTGTAACATTCATATCGTGCAATTTTCACGTTTAGCTGCACTTCTGCCTCCTCTTTGATCTGCCCAGATGAGGGCGGTTGTTGTAACTTGTAAGTTGATAGCCATGATGTAACTCTTGGAGCGGGATATTTACATAAAATTTAGCTGGTTCGTTCGTTTCTTTTGTTTTGAAGTGATACCATGCTTCTCTTACCTCCTTGGAAGATGTTGGAGAAATTATGTTCGGGCGCTGGTTTTTTATGTTCATGTCTGATCTAACGCACGTTACAGCTGGACAATGTTTATCCGCTCGCGTTCACGTTATTGGATTGCATATTTCTTCGGTTTTCTAGTTTGTACACCAAAGGTTTTTTCTTGTGGTCTTGAGCTGCTGCAGCTTTCTGATTGGCTAGTGCGCTGGAAAACGTCATCGAACCAATGAGGAGACTGAAAGAGAGATGAAAGTCCTAACCGTGGATGAAAGATACCAACGGTCTTGATTGTCGCTTCCCTAGAATTTTCATTTTAACCCTTAGCTTTGCTGAACATGACTCGCTTTCCGTTTTCTACAATTTATCAGTTCCACAACGGCACCGCCTACCAACCTTACAGCAGCAGCAGGGTACCGTCCAGGAAATAACACCGTTCCCAGGGGCCTAGTCGCGAAAAGCGCGATAAATCCGAGTCCTGCCACTGGCTTCGAGCACCCAGCTCGCGATCGCGAGGACTTCGTCTCCGCCTGGGTCCAGCACTGGGATTTCCGCGCTCTCCACAGTTCCACCAACGCATAGCGACGCGGCCGCAATGGCGGAGCCCGTGGTCTCCCCCGCGGCGGCCGGCGGCGGCGGGCGACTCCGCAACGCCTTCGGGGGCGTGCTGTGCGCCTTCACCCTCCTCCTTATCGGCGTCCTCGCGTTCTCGATCCGGCTCTTCTCCGTAAGATCCGTTTTGGCCCTGAGGCTCCAGATCCAGCTCGGTACTCGCAAAGCGCTCCTTGAATTGTGTCTGCTCATGCGTTGTGTCTGTTGGTGCGCAGGTTATCAAGTACGAGAGCGTGATCCACGAGTTCGACCCCTACTTCAACTTCCGCGTCACTCAGGTTTGATTACGGGTTCTATTTGTTTTGATTCTATTCTTTTTTTTTTGTTTTGATGTATGTGGAATGGAGCTCACTTCATAGGAATTTCGTTGTCTAGGGTTCTGGGTTTTGGAATTTGACTTTCTTCAAGCAGATTTAGTTTACTGTAGATTATTATATAGTGCAATTATAGAGCTAGCAACAGTTACGTATGTTACCTGAAGCAGTTATCTGTCTTATTTGGTCTAAATTTCCCTTGTTACAGTTTTTGTCGAAGAATGGAATTTACGAGTTCTGGAACTGGTTTGATGATAGGACATGGTGAGAGCAGCTCCACTCTCTCAATTGTTCAGTACTGTGCAACTTCTGTGTAAAATGGAACGCGCCATACAAATATTTGGTTGATTTCAGTGTTGTTGCTTCTGTTTTAGGTACCCCCTTGGTCGTGTGATTGGTGGCACTGTGTATCCTGGTTTGACATTGACTGCTGGAACTATTTGGTGGTATGTCATCTAGGGAAAGGGGATACACTTTACTTTCCTACATTCCCTCTTATTACTGCAAAATGTGCCTAAAGTATTTGAATGGTCCACTAGGCTGGTGAACTCTCTTAACATCCCATTGTCGGTGGAGACAGTTTGTGTGTTCACTGCTCCAATTTTCTCAGCAAATGCATCCTGGGCTACTTACCTGTTAACAAAGGTTGTTTTTTCCCAAGGAAGCGTGGGCTCTCACACTATTCTTACCCACCTGTAAATTATGTGCTTACTTTGACGTCTGCTACAGGAAGCAAAGGGCACTGGAGCTGGATTGATGGCGGCTGCCATTTTAGCAATGGTAAATTGCACTAGTGACTCCCATACCAATTTTGACACGACTAAAGAAAAGCTAAATTAGTACTACTTCCATACTTGTTTTGTTTGGCTTTGAGACCAACCTACTTTGACCTCACAGTACAGTTGTCCTGCCCAAAACATCATTTACTCTAGATAGTAGGTAGTATGCAGCTTGTTTGCTTCAACAACAAGAAAGCCATTCAGTATCAAGGATGTTGGGGTAGGCTAGAATTGAAACCCAACAAAAGCTACTAACAAGGGCAAGAAAGAGAAGAAAATAAATATAATCCTAACCATGGTTCTGGCATGCGAATAGTTGTTTTCAATCCACACCTATCCAAGGACAAAACTCTGAGTACATTCCATCCTATCAAGTTTATTTTTATTGCCTCATTACACGTCAAGTCAGCCGACCCTATCTCTCCTCACATTGAAGTCGTCCCTTAGGATTCCACTATGCAAGTGCCTCTGGAGGTTTCCGTTGGACATGTCCAAGCCATCTCAACTGGTATTGGGCAAGCTTTTCTTCAATTGGTGCTACCCCTAGATCATCGTCTCGGACTCGGTCCATCCTTGTATGACCACAAATCCAATGCAACATGAATTTCTGCAATACTTGTTTGTTCAACTTGTTGCCTTTTTGTAGGCAAGCATTTTGCACCATACAACATCGTAGATCCAATCGCCATCTTATATAACTTGCCTTAAGCTTCAGTGCATCCTCTTGTTACAAAAAAAATGCCACATGCTTGGCAGCATTTCATCCACCCCAGTTTAGTTCTATGGCTAACATCTTCATCAATATCCCCATCCCTCTATAACATCAACCCCAAAATTGTAAGGTATCCTTCCTAGGCATTACGCCATTACCTGGCCTTTCAAACTCATCTCTCCCTCATGTGTACTAGTGTTGAGGTCAAATCTCATATACCCGGTTTTAGTTCTGAGGTCAAATCTCATATACTCAATTTTAGTTCTGCTAGTCTAAAACCTTTCGCCCAGAGTCTGCAGCCACAACTTTAGTATCCTATTTACTCTCAGCTGGCCTTCGTCAACTAGCACTACATTGTCAGGAACAAGCACAGGCCATAGGATATCTCCCCGTATAGCTTTATGTCCCTTGTGAATCCATCACCAAGGCAAATAGATAAGGTCTCAACTCTCAAAGTGCTGACCCTTGATGTAGTCCTATTGTAGTCAGGAAGCCATCCTTATCAATTATCATCATCACTTGTTCGAACGCTAGTCACAACATTGTTGTGCATGTCCTCAATGGAGGGAACATACTTTGATGGGATTTTATGTTTGTCCAAAGCCCACCACGACATTCCTTGGCATTTTGTCATAAGCCTTCTCTAAGTCAATGAAAACCATTTATGCATCCTTCTTCTGCGCCCAGTAAAACTTGTTTGGCTGATAGAATTTCTTTTCCATTTTTATGTCACAGTGGAAATGAAAATAAGAATTATCTTTAATTAAAATAGAGGCATTTCAGTTCATTTAAGCTTTATCATCCATGTAGGTGTAACAAAGAAGAGTGTGTGAAATACAAATACTATTTTTTATTGCTGATTTATATATCCTAGTCATATTTTTAAAGTCATTGGGAATTAATAAATGAATGACTGTATCTGTGTTATGTTGACACTTGAGTACTTGATAATTTGAGTTTCCTCCGCTATTTCTGTTTGCAATACTTCTTTTACAGGATTTTGTTTGTGTTGCCCAATTGTAACACGTCATTCAGATAAAGACCAGTATATTGTTACTCAGACCATCTCTTGACATCATCGCAGGTCCCTTCATATATCTCAAGATCTGTTGCAGGCAGCTATGATAATGAAGCTGTAGCAATCTTTGCCTTGATATTTACATTTTATCTATATGTAAAGGTAATGGTGCTGTAGATGCTTTCCATTTTGCTGCTTGTGACATATGCAATGCTGACTTGTATGCAAATGATATACAGACGTTGAACACGGGATCACTCTTTTATGCAACACTCAATGCTCTCTCATATTTCTACATGGTAAACTTGCTAAATCTGATCCATGTGTCTTCAAATGTATTTTATAATAATTTGCTAGCCTTTTCCAGGTCTGCTCTTGGGGAGGCTACACATTCATTATTAACCTTATCCCAATGCATGTACTCTTGTGCATTGTAACTGGTCGTTATTCTTCACGGCTCTACATTGCATATGCTCCCCTTGTAAGTGCATAAGCTTCCTCTCATAGACGTGCTCTTCTTGCCATAGTGCTTGGCCAGAACTGTAACTTATCAGATCAATGGTTGCAGGTTATACTTGGAACACTTCTGGCAGCCTTAGTGCCTGTGGTTGGTTTTAATGCAGTAATGACCTCTGAGCACTTCGCATCATTTCTGGTACCTACACCCCTTGTCTCCTTTCTTGATTTTTCTACATTTTGCAGAACAGTATCATTGCCAACTCTTGCAAATGTTTTGCTTCTTGAGGTTGTTCTTCCATATATGAAGACATGTTTTCTCAAGTTCAAGAGATGTTGGAATAACACAAAACACATTTCCTGGATGTTGAAACAACATACAAGCATGCATGAACATTCTTTATTAGTTTATTATTGCAGTTCATATATAGCATATGTGCAATAACTACCCCCCCCCCCCCCCGCCCCCCGTTTCACAAAATTTGTCCAACTACACAGCACAGTATTCACAGACTAATAGTATTCCTACATAAGTAACAAGGCCATATCAGTATTTCTATATAAGTAACAAGGCCATATCATTGCTACTGTATTGATGACAGTATACCTGTATTTCAGGTGTTCATAATCCTTCACGTGGTTGCTCTTGTGTATTATATCAAAGGGCTTCTGACTCCTAGGCTGTTCAAAGTTGCTATGACTCTTGTCATATCTGTTGGCTTGTAAGACTCTTGTTAATCTTTTATAATATTAGTCATCTAGCTATATCTTTGGACCTTGAAACCAACAAGAACCTAGTCCTTAGAATATAAATATCTTACTATTTTTAAAAATCATTCTCTATCCTCTCAATCTCCAAATGCTGATTGCAAGATCCGTCCTGCAGAGCTGTTTGTTTTGCAGTAGTGGCCATACTCGTCGCAGTGGTGGCATCTAGTCCAACAAAAGGCTGGAGTGGCCGCAGTTTGAGTCTACTTGATCCGTGAGTTCTTCTAAAATATAATTCATTTCATTTGCCAATCAAACTAATGACTAACCTGACCTGGAACTGATGATCATGAAATAATACTTAATTAGAAGTTTATAACCAACTCTTATTAGGTTTCGGTGTAACTGAGGAAACAATGTTGTCATTTGATGCTTAGCATCTTATACAAAGAAAAAAAATGGTTTATATCACTATTTCGACATCTTATTTGCTTTTCTGACGCTGCTGCTTTCTGTATGTCCGTTTAGAGTAGGCTGGTTCTGCATCTCTTCTCATACTAATCGCTCCACCTTCACTCTCGCTTTTCTGACAGAACTTATGCAAGCAAGTACATCCCCATCATTGCTAGTGTCAGTGAACACCAACCGCCTACATGGCCCTCTTATTTTATGGACATTAATGTGTTGGCCTTCCTGATTCCTGCTGGGATTATTGTAAGAAGTATACCCTTTTTAATCTAAATTGTACCAGCACCAGTCTTAGTTTTGATTAATCGATATTTATATGATCCACAGTCATGCTTCTTGCCTTTGTCTGACGCAAGCTCCTTCATGGTCTTGTACTTGGTCACAGCAGTGTATTTTTCTGGAGTAATGGTATGAATCGCTGCTATAGGAAGAAACTCATTATGCCATGCTTTTTCAATACTTATTTAACTTTCTATGGCATCGATCACTTGCTAGGTACGGCTTATGCTTGTCCTTGCTCCTGCTGCATGCATTTTATCTGGGATTGCGCTCTCTGAAGTTTTCGGTGTCCTCACACGATCCATTAAATTTCAGCTGTCAAAATTATTTGATGATAGCCCTGCTGCTGTATGGTTACCTCATTACCTTTTTCTTTGTAAGGATCGAAGTGCCCTTTCAATTACTCGCTGACAACCTGTTCCTTGTGAAACTAAAGTCAGGAGAAAGTAGTCCAGAAAGTTCTACAAATTCAAACAAAAGTGAAAATAGGAATGAAAAATCTGAAACAGCTCCAAAAGAAAGGCCATCAAAGAAGAACCGGAAGAAGGAAAAAGAAGTGGCAGAGAGTGTTCCTGTAAGGCCTAGAAAGGAAAAGAGGCTTTTGGCTCTCCCTTTTGAATTATCTGTTATGGGTATTTTGTTGCTGATCGTGTTAGGTGGTTTCTATGTGGTAAGTCATCTTTTCTTAGTCTACCTAAAAGAATGTGTCTTCGTAGAAAGAGAGACATCTTACCATTAATGATGCCACTTTTATAGGTCCATTGTGTATGGGCAGCAGCTGAAGCATACTCTGCACCTTCAATTGTGTTGACATCTCGTTCACGTGATGGATTGCATGTGTTTGATGATTTCCGTGAGGCTTATGCATGGCTGAGCCATAACACAGATGTCGATGATAAGGTATTCTCACCGCTTGGCTTCTACTGTTTTGTGGACTGGCTTTTATCCTTACATTAAGTTGGTATGCACTTCAGGTTGCTTCCTGGTGGGACTATGGTTACCAAACAACTGCAATGGCCAACAGAACTGTGATTGTAGACAATAATACCTGGAACAACACTCACATAGCAACAGTTGGTACAGCAATGTCATCCCCGGAAAAAGCAGCATGGGAAATCTTCAACTCTTTAGATGTCAAATATGTGCTTGTTGTCTTTGGAGGTTGGTGCGGTGCTTTATGGGCATTTAGGAGGCAAAAAAAAATCAATGTACCCTAAAACCATTTGTCCCAAATTTTGACATTGGATATTTCCCTAACAGGACTTGTTGGCTACCCTAGTGATGATATCAATAAGTTCCTTTGGATGGTTCGCATAGGAGGTGGTGTATTCCCTCACATCAAGGAGCCAGATTATCTTGTGAGTTGTGAACTCCTTTCTTCAACAATGCCTTGTACACATCTTTTCGTAGCATAAGAAAAAATAGAGAAATAGAGACACATTTGCATCAGTTCTTTATTCTGATTTCTGAGTTAATGTTATTGGCAGAGGGATGGTCAGTACCGTGTTGATGCTCAAGCCACTCCAACTATGCTGAATTGCCTCATGTACAAGCTTTGCTATTACAGGTCTGGTACACTGAATCTAGCAAACCGATTTCAGTTGGAATACCCAGTTACCATTCAACACGCATGTCCTTTTGGCATTTATTTCCTTTTGTGTCCTCTAGGTTTGTGGAGACTGATGGAAAAGGCTTTGATAGAGTAAGAGGCTATGAAATAGGAAAGAAGCACTTCAAGCTAACACACTTTGAGGAGGTATTATGATAGCCTGTCTGTTCCAATTAGCAACAGTGGATTTCCCCTATTTTTCTAACATAGCCCTTTGCTTTATCTTTACCCATCCTGGTGCTGGATAAAGGTATTCACAACCCACCATTGGATGGTTCGTATTTATAAACTGAAACCCCAGAAGAACAGGGTTCGAGGCAAGTTGAAGAAGGCGAAATCTGTAAGTCCTGCAACTCACTATATAGTTTTCACGTCTCATTCTCTCTTACCCACCTAAACACATTATATGTTTTTTTGTACCTGCAGAGTGCCAAAACTAGTTCCACACTTGCTGCAGGCCGAAAGAAGAACCCGTGGCAATAGATGAAGTTAACGAAGTGCTCTTTACTTGATGCTTTCTGTTTCTGGGTCAACTGCACTAAATCCATGAACTAGAAACCACAGAACTAGATTAGAGATATCTTCACTGTTGTTGTATTTGGCCATCGTTATATTTTCCCTGGAACCAGCCAGAGTGCTGATGAAATTTTTGATAGACCAGAGTAAGTCTATCCCTTGGGTAGAGATTGAAAGATGGATCGCTCGGGGAAACTTTTCCACACGGGTTGCTTAAATCTCCAATTACTTAATGTTGTGTAACCTGCAAATTTCCTTACATGGTGGCTGGGGCGATAACGAGTTCTGTCATCCCATGATCCCTAGTAAACACCGACACCAAGTGCTACGGTAAGGCACTTGTTGGCCCGGCACCAGGTGCTACGGTAAGGCACCTGTTGGCACTTTGGTGGCGTAGATAATTTCCAATTTGATAAGATCCACCACCAAACCCTTAGCAGAAAAATTGTATACCATCCACGCATCTTAGATTACCCGTTCCAAACCTACCTGTCAGGCACAAAGAGCGCGCTGACATTCATTTCGGAGAACCAAAACACTTTCATTACAATGCTTGCCAAGACCAATAAATGGGTCAGTATTTTCGTATTATTTTACAATGATTTCTCAAATCTGCTGCCTGAACAAATAGCAGTTCAATGAAATTTTCTGAACACGATGGACTGGGCAGAAAACCAATAGTAGAGACATGAGTTTGAGATGGTAGTATGCCACGTATCAAAAAAAAATCTGGATCATCATCATGTTCAGTTTTGGGAAACTTTAAAAGTAGTGATCCTCAACTAGCCAGGCATCATAAACAGCCTATCAGTTTTTTTCCGGTCAATGAGTGAGAAATGATCTCGCTCTACTGTCGAGTTGTCTTGAATTGAGAGCTATTGCTCTTTTTTTTCCTCACTTTTGGTCTGTATAGACGGCATCAACGTCATCAAGCTCTAGCAATTTTGACACGAGTTCCTTGTTTAGTTCCATGGCCTCGTCATCCACCTGCAACAACACTAGAAGTATTAACTGTCTATGGGCACACCTAGAAATTATAAGAATGGGCATTTTTACAATAGATCCAAATGGAAAGCATGGCAATGCCCAACGAGCTAATGAAGAATTTGCATAATTGACATTAGAAAAAAGAATCATTCTGCCTTTGTGCTTCACTCATTTGTTTACAAAGTTATCTTGGCTGTCCTTACTATAGGGAACAAAACAAACTGCCAAACCATAATTGTTAAGAAGGTTTGGCATCTATTCAACCATTTGTGTTACTACAGAGAAATCCAGCATATTCACTAACTTGCAAAAAGTGCAGCCAGCAGATTTGACCACGAAAAGGGAAAGCAGCGTACCGCAATTGGGTTCAGCGGAAGAAGTTCATAGCCATTATCAGTTTCAAACTTTAGTCCTTCCTCTTGTAGCTTTGATATCACTACGGGATAGTTCTCTGATGTAGTAACTATCTTGTAGAACCTAGGACAAAGGGGCAGTTTGCAGACAAAAGGGGGAATTTCTCCGAAGTAAGTTTGTTGCTATTAAAATGCACTGAACAGGAAAGTAAATCACCAGGAATATCACGTGGAATTTGGATATCAATAGATTCACTTAACACGCTCAGGAAATTTTAGCATGCGTAGTACATAAACTGGTGACTTAATTATGTTCTCCAACTTTGAACAAAGCTTTTCTGTATGCAGTGGCTTTGAAAAGTTACTCACAACTTAATTTGTGCTAACCGGTGCCAACATGATATGTGGACAAGAAATCTAGCATATAGCAACTTAAAATTTCATTGATGTTCTAGTAAACACTGTCGCATCAAACAAAAAGGAATGCAACTTTATACAAATAGGTACCTTTCTACTTCTTCTTCAGAATCGTCGTCATAATCAAAATTTGGTTCAAGGACATCATCAGCCCCAGCATCTAACGCAACTGAGAGCAGTTGGTCCTTATCCGCATCAGTAACCTTTATGTTCACCACTCGAGCTTGTCTGAATCTAAAGTTAACAGATCCAGGATCAGCCAATTTTGCTCCGCAGTCTTTAACAACATTTCTAATATCAGCAACTGATCTTGTAATTTTGTCAGTTAGGACCTCAACAACCATACCTACTCCACCAAAGCCATAGACCTGTGAAAATGTTTCAGATACTTAAGAAAACTATGTAAAACACACATAATAACTCCTAGCACACAAGACTAGCCAATGTCTGAGGCAACCAGTTTTTTCTGTGCATACAAATATGATATATTTTCTTAGGCATGAGTTATCATATATATCATAAAATGAGAATTTATCAATAAAGTATCCTATCAAACCATTGGCAGAGAAGCTCACCTCATAGACCTTTTCTGTGTAAGTATCTTGTCCCTTTTCTGATGCCCTTTTGATGTTGCGCTCCAAAATTTCTCTGGGGACATCAAGTTCCCTTGCTTTCTCCAATATTGCTGCTAAAGCTGTGTTGGATGAAGGGCTTGGGCCACCCTTCTTGATGCTGTGTGATATTATCCATAAGAAGAGTCAGATTAATTTCAATGAATGGCGCTTAAAACTCTGATGCTTGATCTCGCCATGCCATTTTAACAAAGCCTACCACATACTAAGATTAGAGACATTCAGTTCAGACTTCAGAGGTATTACACATGTAATGTTCAATTGCAGAAAAGACCACAATACCCTAATGAGACATCTATAGATAAAACATGCTATGCTATGCTAGTCACTGAGAAAATACAGCAGACATGCTAGAAGATATCATATTGAATTGACACTGTAGTCCAGATTATTTCAACTACCAAACAAGAAAAACAGGTAAAAACATGCTATGTCATTTCAAAGAAGGCATAGCAACAGATACTAGCAGATATTGTGTTGGATTAACCTTATGCCCAAAAGAATTATAAATCAACCAAAAGCGAGCTGTTAGAAAGATGATGGAAGATCACAAGGTCCAACAACACCTACGCAGCAACAATTTCTTTCCCAATTTTGCTGTTGCGCTTCATCTTTTTCAAATTCTGGGCATCCTGGATCAAAGAAACAACTGATGTGAGAAGAAATATTGAGAGTGAGGGGTTAAAGCTAAGTCCTAACTACATTTAAACAGCAAACGAGTGCTGCTTCCTGCAAGTTATCTTTCCTGCCCGTTTCTCCTAGTGCAAAGTAAAATTAATACATCTACTTATCAGCAAAGCAAGCTCAGAGCCTCAAAGACAACGGGAAAAAAATACAAGCCCGTGATATTTTCTTGCTGCATTCACTTCCATTATTCCAAACACTACGAGCAAGCCAGAATATGCATAGCCAGTCGTCATCAAATCTGAATCACTACGACGTGCCAAGAGCACATGACCTTCCTTCCGGCGATCTTGCAGGAGCGGCGCCCCATGCAGAGCGGCTGGAACGTCGAAATCCTCCGCCTCGCCGCGTGCCTCCCGAACAGGCCGGCGTCGCCAATAGGTTGGTTCCCTGGCCACATCAGCGAACTTTCAAACCAACAAACATTTTCAACAGCCCAAGAGGGCTAGATCGGGCGGAGAGGAGCGCAGAGCACGAGCGAGCTACCGCGGAGGAGCGAGGCTCTCCGGAGAGCGGAGGCGGAGGAGGACAGAGACGAGGCCCTGTGGAGGAGCGCCCCCAGAGCCCGCGCGGCGGACGCCATGGTGACTGTGGGGGCCGTTGGCCGCAAGAGAGGAAGCGCGCGCGGTAACCGTGCGACGAATTGCCTCGCCCGGCCCCGGCCCCGGTCCCCGGGTGGTGTGGTGCCGTGGTGTGGCCTGTGGGCGGCCGCGGCGGCTGGGCTCGGGACTCAACCTGCACCTGATGGGTTTGGAGGTGAACGCCCAGATTTGGCTATGTCCTGAAGCCGCCGAATCTGAACCGTTGGATCCACCGAGTGGTGCTACTCGTTTGTCACGTGCCAAAGTCCGTTTTGACTGTGTTTGGTTGGTGGGATGGGATAGAATGCAACCATTCTATTCTATTAATTCTAGCCATCGCTTGCAGAGCTGGAAACAGATCGGTTTCAGAAAAAAAATATTTTTTTAATTCAAAACAGACACGCTTGAAACAATTCTAAAACGTAATTATTCCATTTAAAATATAAAACTACAATATAGAACGAAATCATTCCATTCTTAGAACGAACGGTTCATTCCTGAAATCTTGCACGCAACCAAACGATACCTAAAGTCTCGAGAGGAAAATCGCCTGGTGTTGTGGACGACTCGTGGGCCCACCCATACGGCTCACAGAGACCCCTGCCCCACATGCCAGTGACTTCTGGAACGTCATCAAAGCCGACACTGGACCTATCCGGCCCAAGCGTCACGCATCGGAAGCATCCCGTAACGGGTCGGCGATCCCCCGGCCCCCCGTGTCATGGAACCCTCTCGCACCTTCTTGCCGCTTCGTTCCCGGCTTCCACTCTTTTCTAGACTCTGGCCGAACGCTCCGCTCCGCCTTCTTATGCCCACCGCTCTCCGGCGCCGATTCATAGTTCAAGCAGAGAGAGACGTGTGAAGCAAAGCGATTCCACAAACACCAGGCGATCGTTCGTATCTCACTCAGAAACCGATAGAGAGATTTCTCGCCGCTTGTGTTTGCATCAGATTGTGAGGGGCGAGTAGCAGAGAGCGGCAGCCATGAATCCGGACAACTTCACCCACAAGACGAATGAGGCGCTGGCGGCGGCGCACGAGATGGCGTCGGAGGCCGGCCACGCGCAGCTCACGCCGCTGCACCTGGCTGCGGCGCTTGCGGCGGACAAGGGCGGCATCCTGCGGCAGGCCATCACGGGGGCGTCTGGCGGCGACGGGGCCGCCGGGGACTCGTTCGAGCGCGTGCTGAGCACCGCGCTCAAGAAGCTGCCCTCGCAGTCCCCGCCGCCGGAGTCCGTCCCGGCGTCCACGGCTCTGATCAAGGTCATCCGCCGCGCGCAGTCCGCGCAGAAGAAGCGGGGCGACTCTTACCTCGCCGTCGACCAGCTGCTGCTGGGCCTGCTCGAGGACTCGCAGATCTCCGACTGCCTCAAGGAGGCCGGCGTGTCCGCGGCGCGGGTGCGCGCCGAGCTCGAGAAGCTCCGCGGCGGGGAGGGGCGCCGCGTGGAGTCCGCGTCCGGGGACACCAACTTCCAGGCGCTCAAGACCTACGGCCGCGACCTCGTCGAGCAGGCCGGGAAGCTGGACCCCGTCATCGGCCGCGACGAGGAGATCCGCCGCGTGGTGCGCATCCTCTCCCGCCGCACCAAGAACAACCCCGTCCTCATCGGCGAGCCCGGCGTGGGCAAGACGGCCGTCGTGGAGGGCCTCGCGCAGCGCATCGTGCGCGGCGATGTGCCCAGCAACCTCCTCGACGTCCGCCTCATCGCGCTCGACATGGGCGCGCTCGTCGCCGGCGCCAAGTACCGCGGCGAGTTCGAGGAGCGTCTCAAGGCAGTGCTCAAGGAGGTGGAGGAGGCCGCGGGGAAGGTCATTCTCTTCATCGACGAGATACACCTCGTCCTCGGCGCGGGCAGGACGGAGGGCTCCATGGACGCGGCCAACCTGTTCAAGCCGATGCTCGCGAGGGGCCAGCTCCGGTGCATCGGCGCCACTACGCTAGAGGAGTACCGCAAGTACGTGGAGAAGGACGCCGCGTTCGAGCGACGGTTCCAGCAGGTGTTCGTCGCCGAGCCGAGCGTCCCCGACACGATCAGCATTCTGAGGGGGCTCAAGGAGAAGTACGAGGGGCACCATGGTGTGAGGATTCAGGACCGCGCCCTCGTCGTCGCCGCGCAGCTCTCCTCGAGGTACATCATGGGCCGTCACCTGCCTGACAAAGCCATAGACCTGGTGGACGAGGCCTGTGCCAATGTGAGGGTGCAGCTCGACAGCCAGCCGGAGGAGATCGATAACCTCGACAGGAAGAGAATTCAGCTCGAAGTTGAGCTCCACGCGCTCGAGAAGGAGAAGGACAAGGCCAGCAAAGCCCGGCTGCTTGAGGTGCGTATATCATCTGAATTGCTGAATTTTCAATTACATCTTGCGTATAGATAAAACAAATCCTCTTAATCTGTTGTGCTGTTTTGATACTGATGTTGCTGACATGTGGCCATTGTTCAGGTCAAGAAGGAATTGGACGATTTGAGGGACAAGCTGCAGCCCCTGAGCATGAAGTACAGGAAGGAGAAGGAGAGGATCGATGAGATCAGGAAGCTCAAGCAGCGCCGGGAGGAGCTGCAGTTCACCCTGCAGGAGGCCGAGCGGCGGATGGACCTGGCCCGTGTGGCCGACCTCAAGTACGGCGCCCTTCAGGAGATTGACGCCGCCATTGCCAAGCTGGAGGGCGAGACAGGGGAGAACCTGATGCTCACTGAAACCGTCGGCCCTGAACAAATTGCAGAGGTGTGTTTGCCGCATCAGAAATTTTCAGGTCAATGTGTCTGATTGATTTTCGTATCATTGTCTGAAAACTGAAATGCTGTGCCTCCTATGTGTGCAGGTCGTGAGCCGATGGACGGGCATTCCAGTGACCCGACTTGGGCAGAACGATAAGGAGAGGCTGGTTGGTCTGGCTGACAGGCTTCACCAGAGGGTGGTCGGCCAGACAGAGGCTGTGAGCGCCGTCGCAGAGGCGGTGCTGAGGTCAAGGGCTGGTCTTGGCAGGCCACAGCAGCCCACCGGGTCCTTCCTCTTCCTGGGTCCAACCGGTGTGGGCAAGACCGAGCTGGCCAAGGCCCTCGCCGAGCAGCTGTTCGACGACGAGAACCTGCTTGTCCGCATCGACATGTCCGAGTACATGGAGCAGCACTCGGTTGCTCGGCTGATCGGAGCACCACCTGGGTAAGTACCAGCAGAACATGCATTTGTCACATTTTTTTTTTCAATGCGGTTTTTGCTTGAAACCCACTGAACTTTTGTTCTCACATGGGGATTTTTGTGACTGCAGCTACATTGGCCATGAAGAGGGTGGGCAGCTGACTGAGCAAGTGAGGAGGAGGCCGTACAGCTGTGATCCTGTTCGACGAGGTCGAGAAGGCGCATGTCTCCGTGTTCAACACCCTGCTCCAGGTCCTCGACGATGGAAGGCTGACGGACGGGCAAGGCAGGACGGTGGACTTCAGGAACACCGTGATCATCATGACGTCGAACCTCGGCGCCGAGCACCTTCTCGCCGGGATGGTGGGCAAGAACTCCATGAAGGTGGCGCGCGATCTCGTCATGCAGGAGGTACGCAACGGAACGCGATGCATCCAGAACCATCCGTGTGCGCTCGTAATTTATCGTGTTCTCTGCGATGTGGTGCTCAACTCGAGTGGTTTTGCGTGTGCAGGTGAGGAGGCACTTCCGCCCTGAGCTGCTGAACCGGCTGGACGAGATCGTGATCTTCGACCCTCTGTCACACGAGCAGCTGAGGAAGGTCGCTCGCCTCCAGATGAAGGACGTGGCCGTCCGTCTCGCCGAGAGGGGCATCGCTCTGGCCGTGACCGACGCCGCACTGGACATCATCCTCTCTCTGTCCTACGATCCGGTATGTGACAATGGCATCCATCTGATCTCCGATCATCACCAGACAGATTTTCTTGCGTTTGCTTTGATGCCGACTTGGTTCTCTGTTGTGGTGTTCAGGTCTATGGCGCGCGGCCCATCAGGAGGTGGATCGAGAAGCGGGTGGTGACGCAGCTGTCGAAGATGCTGATCCAGGAGGAGATCGACGAGAACTGCACGGTGTACATCGACGCCGCCCCCGCCAAGGACGAGCTGGCCTACAAGGTGGACCGGAGCGGCGGGCTGGTGAACGCGGAGACGGGGCAGAAGTCGGACATCCTGATCCAGGTCCCGAACGGCGGCGCGGTCAGGGGCGACGCCGCGCAGGCCGTGAAGAAGATGAGGATCATGGAGGAGGACGAGGACGGCATGGACGAGGAGTAGGGGGGCGGAGCAGGCAGCCACATGCGCCCGGTCCTGCTGTCAATAAGCGTGTTGATGAAGTTGTGAAGGCGTAATATGACGCTTTGTGAAGATGGAGTTTTCTGATGTTTCTGAAAGAAGGTTGATTGTCAAAACATCTGAAAGGGAATGAAGTGAATGGATGGTGCTTTTGTGTAAAGTTTTGAAGTGAATTTTTGGATTCTCATTTTCACTGAATTACACGAAGTCAAGATAGCGCCTATGTCTTGTCTATGTGCGCTCTCAGAAAATCATTTGGGCTCACATCCCCCATTTTGTTGCTTGTTTTTCTGAATATTCGCGATCACATAGCTGCTGGGATTTGAACTAGAAAGAATGGAAGCGGGGAATACCACCAAATTAACTGAACACCGCGCTACGAGAGTACGAGTTGCTTCCCCGCTGCTTGAGAAAAATGCCCGGCGTAGGCAGCGCTGGCTTGCTGCCTGAGTGCCTGGCCAGCCCTGCTCAGCAGCTCAGGCCAGGTTTCCACGCCCTCCCAGCACCACCGTTGAGGCGTTGACGACTGTCTGCCTGGGCAAAGCAACTCCGTTATGGTCAGAAAGACAAAAAAATATAATTGACGTGGGAAGCAATAAAGGTAACCTCACTGGTCCTGCGTATCCCACGAACTTTATTATGTCTACAAATTGTTTTGTGTGTCCATATAGTACGCTTCGAACTCTATTGCGTCTACAAATTGTTTTATGCGTCCATATGCACACTGTGACGATGTTAGCCTAATAAGTATTAGCTTCAACTCACACAATTGTGCTTCCTTACAAGCAATAGGTTTCCTATGCAGTCAACTTTAACCTCCCTGCGTAGTGACTGGTTGCTGTATTTGTACATGAATACACAATTTCTCAGGTTCTAGCTTAAGTCAAACTATTTAAACAAATTTATAGAAAAAATTAATAGTATTTACAACGTATCATTATGAATATGTTTATTACCGATTAGGCGATCACTAAGTCAATTTATCTTAGATTTGACCAAGTTTATAAAATAGAGCATCAGAGGTTTATCATACAAAGATGTATATGTGAATGTGTTTGTATGAAAAATCATACTACCTCTGTTTTTCTTTATTTGACGCGAAATAGTTGAAAAATAAGCTACAAAACGTCAAATAAAAAAAGATGGAGGGAGTAGTGTTTATATTTGATACATGAATATTGATATACAACATAAAAATTACATAAGTCAAAGTTAGAATTGCATTCTTTTAGGACGGATGTAGGGCATGTCTGCTTTATAGTTTAGAATAGCTGCCTGAGCCAGGCATCGACACATTTGGACGCCTGGGGGGTCGGATGCATGTGCCGTGTGCAGTGTGCCTAGGGAGTACTTATTTAACAGATATTCTCTAGTAATTTGACGAAAATTAGAATAGTTTCATAAGCACGGAGGGAGCAGTTGTGATTAAGAACTATTCAAGTAGTTGTCCACGAAAGTCAAACAAGCTAATCATGCTTGTAGATATACACTCCGTTTGAATACCGGCTTACCAACCCAACTACCACTTGGTTTGTGGGTTTAGGGTCGTGTTATTATGTGTAGTAGGAAGATGAATTGCCCCACGACGGCTTGCAAGGCGTGTAGCGGCCTCTGAAAGAGGTTATTGTGACGCCATCTCAGCAGCATCACTATATAAGCAGGTCCGCTGTTCTTAGCAAAACCGCCACTGATCAAATTTTCAAAAACAAGGCCGAGCGCAAAAGCACCCGTGGTGCACACTGACGCAATTTTTCCCATCGATAATCTTTGAGCGAATGGGACGTGCTGGTCAAGCGTACCCATCGGTATCTTGCATGCTGTTTGCTGCCTTTTTGTGCTCATTTGATCCGGCCTGTGCTGCCGCAGACGTGCTCGGTGTCTGCTACGGCGCCGTCGGCGACAACCTGCCGTCACGGGCGGACGTCGTGCGGCTCTACCAGTCCAGCAACATCCACGCCATGCGCATCTACTACCCTGACCCGGATGCCCTCGCGGCCCTGCGCGGCAGCGCCATCGGCCTCATCCTCGACGTGGGCGGCGTGGACGCGGTCCGCGGCCTCGCCGGCAGCGCCTCCACCGCGGCCGCCTGGGTCCAGGCCAACGTCCAGGCCTACTACCCGGACGTCCTCATCCGTTACATCGCCGTCGGCAACGAGGTCCCCGCGGGCGACGCGGGGCTCATCCTCCCGGCCATGCAGAACGTGCGCGCCGCCCTCGTGTCGGCGGGCCTCGCGGCCGCGATCAAGGTGTCCACGGCGGTCCGGATGGACGTGATCACCGACTCCTTCCCCCCCTCGCGCGGCGTCTTCAACCCCAGCGTGCGGGGGCACATGGTGCCCGTCGCGCGGTTCCTGGCCGACACCGGCGCGCCCCTGCTCGCCAACGTGTACCCCTACTTCGCCTACAGGGACAACCCGCGCGACATCGCGCTCGGCTACGCGACGTTCCAGCCCGGCACGGCCGTGAGGGACGACGGCAACGGGCTGACCTACACGAACATCTTCGCCGCCATGGTGGACGCCATCCACGCCGCGCTTGAGAAGGCCGGGGCGCCGGGCGTCAGGGTCGTGGTGTCGGAGAGCGGGTGGCCGTCGGCGGGCGGGTTCGCGGCGACTGTGGACAATGCGCGGAGGTACAACCAGGGCCTGATCGACCAAGCCTACCGAGGCACGCCCAAGAGACCCGGGGTGCTGGAGACGTACGTGTTCGCCATGTTCAACGAGAACCAGAAGCCGGGGGATTCGACGGAGAGGAACTTTGGCCTCTTCTACCCGAGTCAGGAGCCTGTCTACCCTATTACCTTTCCCAACTAACATGGCACTAAGATTTGGAGCGACACATGAATGCTAGTAGTATATATATGAAGGGTCAATAAAGGTTTATTTTTAGCTCTCAAATCTTCCATCCATCTAGTTTTAGATTTTTTATCCTAACTACTATCACTGAATCAAAAACTTATGCTAGAGTAAATTCCAGTCGTTCTCATCTAGGTCCCACTAATTGCAAAATGCATTAGCGCATACGCGAACTTGTATTTGGCTCACATTTAGGTCCAAACCCTCCCCAACCCACGCCTAGACACCGACGTGTACTGCTAGGTTGGATTTTAGTAGGAGATGGGGAGCGGCCGCTAGACGGGGACGGAGCACGAGGAGCGTGCCGGACGGACGGACAGGGAGGGAGCGTGGGGAGGCAGGCCGGTCAGACGGGGACAGAGCGTGGGGAGGTAGCCGACCAAACAAACGGGGACAGAGCGCGGGAGGCTGCCGCCCAGACGAACGGGGACTGAGCGCGGGAAGGTGGACCGCCCGGACGAACGGGAAGAGAGCGCTGGGAGGCATGTCGGCCAGACGGGGAGGGAGTGCGGAGAGGCAGCCGGCCGAACGGGATGGAGCGCAGTGAGGGGGGCCACCCGGACGAGGACCCCGCGTGGGGAGGCGGGTCGGCCGGACAGGGAAAGAGCTTGGGGAGGAGCGGAGCGGGGAGGAACAGAGCGGAGAAGAGGAGCTGGTAAAATGTGCCAATTGTCCCGCTAAAATCTGACCTAGCAGTACACGTCAGCATCCAACGCACGGCCGGGGGATGATTTGGACCTAAGTGTGAGCCAAATACAAGTTCATATATGCGCTCATGCAGTTTGTAAGTATCGGAACCTAGACAAGAACTCGGTACAAGTTCAAAAGCTGCCACTGAAATTTACTCCTACTACTATGACCCAAGAAATGCTCAGGATCAGAAGAAATATACTCTTGTTTTCGAACTAATGGAAAATTCAGTTGCCTAAAAATGATCTTTGGTCGAGTGTTGGGCCAAATCGTCCCTGTCCAACCAAACAGTTGGGTTTGGGTCCATCAGTACCGACAAGCCCACAGCCCAGGTCAAAATCAAAAATCAAAATCCACTAAAACCCTGTCGTCGTCGTCGTCGAGCCGGCTACACTCCCTTCCCCAAAACCCTAGCCGGCCGCCCACCTTACCGCCTCCCTTCCTCCCTCTCCTCCCGCCATGAACTACCGTTTCCAGAACCTCCTCGGCGCGCCGTACCGCGGCGGCGACGCCGTCTTCGCGGGGGACTCCCACACCCTCCTCTCCGCGGTCGGCAACCGCATCGCTTCAACCGACCTCGCCGCCTCCTCCTCCCTCACACTCCCCTTTGAGTCCTCCTCCAACATCACCCGCCTTGCCGCTTCCCCCTCGGGCGACTTCCTCCTCGCGGCGGATGACAAAGGCCGCGCGCTCTACGCCAACCTCCGCCGCCGCGCCGTCCTCCACCGAGTCTCCTTCAAGGGTGCGCCGTCAGCCGTCCGCTTCAGCCCCGACGGCCAGCTCATCGCCGTGGCCGTCGGGAAGGTCGTGCAGATCTGGCGCTCCCCGGGGTTCCGGAGGGAATTCTTTCCTTTCCACCTCCTCCGCACCTTCCCGGGTTTCGCCGCCGGCGTGACAGCATTTGACTGGTCCCCGGACTCCGCGTTCCTCCTTGCGTCCTGCAAGGACCTGACAGCTCGGCTCTTGCCTGTCAAGAAGGGACTAGGAGGCAAGCCCTTCCTCTTCCTTGGCCATCGGGCGGCTGTCGTGGGCGCCTTTTTTGCCACGGACACGAAGACAGGGAGAGTCAAGAGGGTTTATACAGTCTCCAAGGATGGAGCAATCTTTACATGGAATTTGGTCGAAGGAAATGAACAGAATGATACTTCTCCTCCGCCTTCACCAGGAACCCCAGAGCAGGGGTCAGAACAGAATGATGCCATGGAACTGGATGGTGGGAGCAGGAAAAGGAAAATTTTGGGAGAATTAGGGGAATCCGACATGACTCCGCTGCATTTGGCAAAGTGGGAGCTGCAGGAAAAGCACTTCTTTATGCAGTCACCGGCTAAGTTAACAGCATGTGATTACCACAGGGAGCTTGACATGGTGGTGGTTGGATTCTCTAATGGAGTATTTGGGCTGTACCAGATGCCAGACTTTGTTTGCCTCCACTTGCTGTCGATATCGAGGGAAAAAATCACCACTGCCACTTTCAACAGCTTAGGGAATTGGCTTGTTTTTGGGTGTGCCAAACTTGGGCAGCTACTGGTGTGGGAATGGCGGTCAGAGAGCTACATTTTGAAGCAGCAGGGGCACTACTTTGATGTCAATTGCATCGCGTACTCACCAGATTCTCAGTTATTGGCCACTGGAGCTGATGATAACAAAGTCAAGGTGTGTGCTAAGTAATGAATTTTACAATCTTGAACATGCTCTGTAGTCTGTACTTCTGTTTCCCTATGGATGGCATCTATGGTTTGTGCGAATGTAGAATCTCGCCACAGATGAAGTTCTTATATTCACTCCTTTTTTGTTCGAGTTATTGAAAAAATGCTTACTACTTCTGATGAAATTTTGGCTGATCATACTCGCCAGTGCTTCATAAAACAGCCAGAGAAACTTTGCTTCTTAAATCATAATTTACCCCAAATTAAGAAACTGATCCTCTAACTTCACGCAATTAAAAGATAAATCTGCCCTTGCCTCGAGGTGCTACTCATACCAAGCTTATATATTCAAATGAATGAAAGTGTAGTGCGTAATATCCATTTACAGGGATAAATTTTATTTTTGTATAATATTTGAGAACCCTTTGTTAGTGTTAATGTCCTGCACAGCAAGTTTGATTTTGCTATTGATGTATTACAGGTCTGGACAGTTTCATCTGGGTTCTGTTTCATAACATTTTCGGAGCATACAAATGCTGTTACTGCAGTTCATTTTATGGCCAATAACCATTCTCTTCTAAGTGCCTCCCTTGATGGGACTATCCGAGCATGGGATTTGTTCCGCTATCGCAACTTTAGAACGTTTACCACCCCTTCACCTAGGCAATTTGTTTCTTTAACTGCAGACCAGAGTGGCGAAGTAATATGTGCTGGAACACTTGATTCATTTGAGGTGTGTGTATGCAGCTTTACCTTTCCTTGCAAAGAATTTTCATGTGGCTTATGCTTCACTTAAGTTTTCTTTACAACTAAAACATTTTCATGCAGATATTTGTTTGGTCAATGAAAACTGGTAGGCTGTTAGATGTACTCAGTGGCCATGAAGGACCAGTGCATGGTCTAGTGTTTTCACCAATCAATGTAAGAGAATGCTTTACTGTATTTTTCCATTTTCTGTTTTTTTGAACTACAATTAGGCCGTTCTCAGTTGAAGGTTTCATGTTTGTGTTTCCAATGTGCCACATAAGCACGAGGGGATTGGAATCATGGATGAAACAATCCCTCACAATGCATACTTTCATTTGGTGTGGTTTCATAGGCAACATGCAAACACAACATATCTAAGTAGTAGATAACAGGGTGGACAGGGTTTCATCTTGATGAAACTCATTTAATCTCTTTCATCATTAATGCCTTGCTTCATCCAAGTCACTGACATGGCACCTCCCTTCTATATCTAAATAGGCACACCTCTACTACACTATTTCTCTAGACATGCATGAAGCCATGCCATCTCAAGACCTTAATAATTTGAATGCCACGTCACCATCCACTCATCATCTACTAAGTTCTCTATTTATATCTTCCATCGATTTTCTTTGGCCTCATGCATGCCATACTTTTCTAGTGGCGTACATATATGATATTGCTCAAATTCCTACAACAACGCACGGGGAATTCATCTAGTTTAATGAGAATGAAACCCCACTGAGAATGGCCTTAGTTACAAAGAGGCACTACTTTATGACTCTGCATGAATATTTTGTTCCATTCACAATATTTAGTATTTTATGTTCTGTAAATTCATCAGAACAATAACTAAGCTTTGTTTGGTAGGCTGTTCTGGCTTCATCATCATGGGACAAAACAGTTCGACTTTGGGATGTATTTGAGAGCAAGGGTGCAGTGGAAACTTTTCAGCACTCGCATGATGTTCTTACTCTAGCTTATCGACCCGATGGAAGGCAGATAGCATGCAGTACTTTAGATGGCCTAATCCATTTCTGGGATCCATCTGATGGTTTGTTGATGTATACCATTGAGGGACGCAGGGATATTGCTGGGGGTCGCCTCATGACTGACAGGAGATCTGCAGCTACTACAAGTATAGGAAAGTACTTCACTACGCTGTGCTATTCTGCTGATGGAAGTTACATTTTAGCTGGAGGAAACACCAAATATATCTGCATGTATGATGTTGGAGAACAGGTCAGCAAATCTTGCTTATGATGATCATACTGCTGGATGTTATCTATTACTATTTTCTAACCCCAATGCTCTTTATTGCAACTTAGTGTTAGAAATATTTACATAGTGGCATCATGAGCTGTAAGATATCAACAGTTAGTTAGAGCATGGATAATAATAGACAAATGTGGGCTTTATGTTCTGGGCTATTGTATACATGCATAGTAAACCATTAATACCTTATTATAAAAATCTTGGAGCCCATGCTGACTGCCAAGTGCCAACTCCTATAACCCGCTTACATTACCTTATTATATTTAGCTCTTAGCAACCCATATTTGAAGCTGCTGCCCGTATTTTCTCCATTTGCTACGATGAACAAATTTAGGATAAAACATATAACCGCAAGGTCTTGATGTTGTTTGCTTATGCACACATCTCGGTCCGGTATAATGGTAGAAAAATCATTTGTTTTTAAAGAAAATCCATTATATACCACCGAATAACTACATGGTTCACAAAACATCATTCGTTGTGAGGAGTTACCTTTGTTTTAATGTATTTCTTTGAGCAGGTACTGCTGCGTAGATTCCAGATCACTCGCAATCTCTCATTGGATGGAGTTCTTGATTTTCTGAACTCAAAGAAGATGACAGATGCTGGTGCCCTAGATCTCATTGATGATGAAGACAGTGATGTTGAAGAAGGAATCGATCAACAAACAAGAGGAAACTTAGGTCTTGGTTTACCTGGATCAATGGCAAATCGTGGAAGACCCATAGCTCGCACAAAATGTGTTAGGTTTGCTCCGACTGGAAGATCTTTTGCTGGAGCGACCACTGATGGTGTCTTATTGTACTCAGTCGATGAATCGTTTATTTTTGATCCAACAGACCTTGACATTGATGTTACACCTGAGGTATTCACTTCTTCATTCCCTTTCTTGTTGTGTATTGCCTTCTCAGAATTATACTGATCAATTTGCAAATTTCTGCAACTTATGTTTCTGCAGAAAGTAGAGGAAGCTCTTGCAGAAAATCAACACCAGAGAGCCCTTATACTTAGCCTTCGGTTGAATGAGGACTCCTTGATTAAGAAGTGCATATTTGCTGTGGAGCCATCCAATGTTACAGCAATGTGTTCGGCAATTCCTTACAAGTACCTCCAAAGATTGATAGATGCTTTCGCTGACCTTTTGGAAAGTTGTCCCCATCTGGAATTTATCCTCCTTTGGTCTCAGGTATCATCCTCAGTTCCATTTTTCTCCCAACTATTAAGTCTGTTTTGATTAACATACCATATTAATCAAATTCTTTTCTTTTATCATAGGAGCTATGTAAGGTCCATGGTCACTATATTCAGCAGAACTCCAGAACTTTACTTCCTGCTCTGAAGTCGTTACAGAAATCTATAACAAGACTACATCAAGATTTGGCAGACACTTGCTCTTCTAATGAGTACTTGTTGAAATATCTGTGCACTGCTGCTACAAAGAATTAGGCTGTACTGAGAAATATTGAGTTCAGCGGGGGAAATCTTGCCATCTCCACTGACTGAGTTTCATAGGAGGTTGATGTGTTTGCACATATATGAGCTCTTACCACTTCAGCAACTCCACCGACCTTCAGCGCTGGATTGGCATTCTTGCCTAATCCTTAATGAAGTGGGCAGTGACTGTTGTCAACATACTCAAGCAACATGATTTATTCTGAGGAAAAATGTTAGCTGAGCCCGGTTTTGTCTGTGGCCATTGATAGGTGCCTAGTTTTTTTTTTTTTTTTACTCGGATGGATCTGGGTTGGCTCATGAATCCCCAATCAAAAGAAATGTTAGCCGGGAAAGAGAATTGTTAGTAACGAGCAAAATGGCAACTTGTGTGCTCTCAAATGCTGGTCTTAGAACCGGAATTAATATTTGTTTCAGATAAAAAACGATGATCTACGTTATATCCACTGCTGTTGTTTGTTTCCGATGTGTGATGTTCTGAACTTCTGATTGACTGACGTGCGTCTGCTGCTATGCTGCCATGTTTGTGCGCTACGTGGAGTTTCCATATCCTGGCAAGGGAGTTGGATGGCAAATGTTCTTCATAGACAAATATTTTATTAAGGATAAAAGTTTGAAAAAAATAAGAAGGAATATGAATTGGGCTGGGCCTGTGCACTGGCTGAACGACGGAGGAGCGTGACGAAACGAAGCGAAGACGCGGCAACAATGCAGTGGTCGGGCTCGATGATTGACGGTTCATTTTTCCGGGAAGCCTTCGCTACCGACGACCACGTCCCTGCCGGTGGGCGACGGGGGAGCGTGGCCTGTTCGTCGCCCATCCTGCCAACTCATCGGCAACTAAGAGTACCCTTCATTTTCCTACCCACGTACTTTTTGAAATATGTAATCTTCTGAGACCATCTTCAGTGCTTCGTGTAAGTGGGCATACAAAACACTGTTCTGGTATCGAAAATTGACTCCGAAATATGGATAACGAGATGTGTAAATTGCTAGGAGATAGCCTAAGCATCCAAAAATATCCAAATTTGGCTATTCATTTAGACCAAATGGGCTAACAAGCAAAATAACGGAATGTTATTCATTGGGTAGCATAAAGGACTTCCTATTCGACCAACGAAACCCCACGACATGTTCGGTTGATGATATTTAGTGGAGGAACAGTACTTTAGATACTTGTTTGTTTGTTGAGAACAGGAGTTTCAATGAAAATGGGATGAGAGCTTAGGGAAGCTAACTTTCATGGATCACTTATAAGGAGAGATGTTGAAATTAGGTAGGAATTATGTTTATACCAAAGATCAATATGTTTATACTGTTTATAAGTTTCACCGTGACTTGTAAATATAATTCCTAACTAACTTTAATTAAACCAAACAAAAGACTAAAACTAAAAACTACCTACCTTCATTTTTTGAATATTTGTCGCCGACCAATTCATTTTTAAACAAAAAAGTGTCAAATAAAAAGAAAGAAAGAAAGAAAGAAGTATTTTTTACATATTAATTCTCTCTGTCAACTCAAAAAAAATTTCTTCCCCCAGTAGTGCAATACAGTATTTTATTGTCATTGCTTATTATTTTTTTTTGTTTTGTTGTCACTTGTTTTATCATTATTCCAAAACTCATTACTTATCATTTATTTTTTGTCACTTCTTTTATCATTAAGAATAATTTGACTATAACTTGGCGTTTTTATATATTTTATAAAATTTTTAAATAAGCTGAAAGTTTAAAGTTTTTTTTTAGAAAAAATTATGTCAGAGGGAGTATATGTTAACAGGGCCCAAAGGGCCCCAAACGCCCTTCCTTCGGACCGAAGCGAGCGCACACACCCACGACAGCGGGCTGAGAACCCAACCGAAGTTCTCCGCCTCGCGAGCAGCGCGACCTCTCACGCGCCTGCACGATCTCTCGCAGCGAGCGAGATCTCACCACCGCAGCTGCGCCGCGGCCATGGCGGGGAGGTACTTCCAGGGGCAGGGCGGCGGGGGAGGCTCGTCCATGGAGGTGGTCAGCACGCCGAACCAGGACCTGGTGCTCACAAACTGCGCCTACGTCTCCTCCGCCGACCTCCGCCGCTTCCCCAACGCGCTCGCCCTCGTCGCCGACTCCTGGGTCTTCACCTTACGATATCCTTTTCTACGTGCTCTCTTAATCGATCGTCTGCCCATTCTACTCCGAGATCTCTCGCACGAGCCAGCCTGGCGCTTTGGTCAGGTCGAGGAATTTTATTTTGAATCCTGGGTCTAGAGAATCCCTCCGCGTTGACGTTTTGATTTCGGCAGCATATTTGATGGTGATCTCGTGTTGATGAGTCTGAAATTCGATTGCATTGAAATTTTGGTCGTTGTGAATTTATCTCAGCATTGATGCCCATTTGGCTTCTTAAAATTGATTCCGCCGTTTTGATTATATCCAGTTAGATTGATGGAAATTATAGTGTGATGATATCCATAATATCAACGATTTTGAGTTAATATTGTTAACTGTTACTGGAACTATTGTTCTGCTTTATGCATTTCATCGCACTGGGAAATCCTTTACTGATGAATCAACTTTGAAATGAACCATCATTTGTTTTATAAACAGTGTGATTGACTATTGATCTGTTTCCTTAGCATATTAGCACATTAGTTTTATACTTCTATTTATCATTCTAATGTTGTGCTCAGTTATAGTGCTCTGCACGGGGTTCACCACAGTGTGGCTGCTGGGTGTTGTCACTAAAAAGTCCAGTTATTTAAAAAATAACGTAACATTGCTTCAATTTGTGAACATTTGCTAGCTGAATCTTATGCATATTTGATAAAATCATGTATTGTCCCTCCTAAGTACTTTTACCTTTCTCTTCTCATGTTTGATCTTAACGGATATCTACTGCCCATGATACCATTGCAAGTGGACGCATTGCCTTGAATGCTATTCAGCGTAGGCAGGCAAAGGTTTCAGCTGGGGATTCTGTTGCTGTTAGCAGGTTGGAACTTTAACTGTCCAGTGAAATGAATATATTTAGAGTAAATTCCATTGGGGGTCCTTAAACTTGTCTTAAGGTCTCAACCAGGTCTAGGTACTCAAAAAGTGTACCATTCAGATCTCTAAACTTGTCTTGAGGTCTCAACCAAGTCCAGGTACTCAAAAAGTGTACCTATGTGATACATTTAGCAAGATTAGGGACATGAGTGGTACATTTTTTGAATACCTGGACCTGGTTGAGACCTCGAGACAGGTTTAGGGACCTGAATGGTACACTATTTGAGTACTTGGACCTGGTTGAGACTTTGAGACAAGTTTAGGGACCTGGATAGAACACTTTTTGAGTACATGGACCTGGTTGAGACCTCGAGATAAGTTTAGGGACATCCAGTGGAATTTACTCATAATGATGCTGTATTGACTTACTGTTTGCCATGATAATTTTTGTCCAGTTTTTCCCCTCCTGATGATTTCAAGTTGGCACTGCTTACTTTGGAGCTTGAGTATGCTAAGGCAAGAGTGAATCGGAATGATGAAGTAAGCTGTGGCTGTTTATGATGCATATCTTCTAGTGTCTGATCAGTGCAGTACTGTGGTCTCATATGTATTTTCCTGGATTCTCAGTTGGATGCTGTTGTGCTTGCTCAGCAACTCCGGAAGAGGTATCTTGATCAGGTACGCCACAATCAGTTACCATAATTTCATTGAGTAGGACTCTTTTTGGTATCATTAACTTTAATGTGTATGCTATTCATGAGATGCCAATTGTGCGCTATTTGATTGTGGAGGACTTGTAGTTTTATTTCTGTCTACTTATGTGCCCAATTTGATCCCCTGGGCTTGTTTACAGATCATGACCTTGGGGCAAAGGGTGCCATTTGAATTTTATGGAACGAACTATGTATTCACTGTCAATCAAGCTTTGCTAGAGGGTCAAGAGAGTTCTACGCCGTTGGATAGAGGATTCCTATCAAGTGATACATACATCATATTTGAGGCTGCTCCTAATTCAGGGATTAAGGTTATCTCAAGCACCCTTTATACTGTTGTTAGCATTCACTTCAGCTGTGAATGTGGCAGAATCATTATCTATAGCTCATAACATACCCCAATAACACTGTTTATACTGTAGGTTATCAACCAAAAGGAAGCTGCTAGCAGCAAGCTCTTCAAGCATAAAGAATTTAACTTGGAAAAATTGGGGATAGGTGGGTTAAGTCATGAATTCACTGACATATTTCGTAGGGCATTCGCTTCAAGAGTATTTCCACCTCATGTTGTTAGTAAGTAAGTATGGTACCTGCTTTGCCATTTCTTTACTGTTTGCAATTGGTATCTTTTGCTAATTACCTAATACTGTAGGTTGGGCATCAAACATGTAAAGGGTATATTGCTATATGGACCTCCTGGTACTGGCAAGACTCTTATGGCCCGGCAAATTGGAAAGTTATTGAATGGAAAAGATCCCAAGGTAATGAAAGCATGCAGTACGAGTCTGCCATTTACCCAACATTGTGCAAAGCCTACTGCATAATTCGTTTTTACAAGCATTTGATGGACATTTTAACATTAGAATTCGAACTTGGTTTGGGAAAGTTTATTATTCACTGTAGTGTTAGATCAGAACTTATCACTCAGGTGCTCTCAGTTCTGTTATTGTAAATATAATAATTCAACGAAAATGTTGTAATTTTATTCCTTATAGTGATGATGAAATGTTGTGTACTATTGATAATATTCTTGAATGGGCACATGTAGCCTGTGCTCCGTACTTACGATTTTATAGTGATGATAAATTGTTGTGTACTATTGATAATATTCTTGAATGGGCACATGTAGCCTGTGCTCCGTAGTCAGTACTTCTGATTCGTGAAAACTAACACCATAATGCCAGAGGTAGATCTAGCAAATTTAGTCTTTGTAGTCAAGGTAGGTTAGCCACGTGTGCAATCAATTGATCCCACAGATTCTACCTTCCCCCTGACTGTATAATGCTAGGTTTCTGTCCATTAAGGCTCTTATACATGTCTAATCACTGTTTTCCTAAATGACTGTTTAGTCCCTTTAGTAAACGCTAAATGGTGGCCAATCGCTTCCGTTTAATCGACCATTTATCCCATTAAATGCCCCATTTAGCCCGTAATAAATGACTATTTGGTCCCCAAAAAATGCTAAATGATAGGTGACCGGCCGTTTAGCGTTTAGGTGAACACTGTCTAATATGTTTTTTTTTTTTCAAATCTAAGATTGTGAATGGACCTGAAGTTTTGAGCAAGTTTGTTGGAGAAACAGAGAAGAACGTGAGAGACTTGTTTGCTGATGCTGAAAATGAGCAGAGGGCACAAGGTATGTTACCTCATCAGGAAAAGCGTTCCTGTATTTCTGTGTGGAATGAACCCTTTTCCAAACTTCATTTTTTTGTACTTCCTTTGACACAGGTGATCAAAGTGACCTCCATGTTATCATATTTGATGAAATTGATGCCATCTGCAAGGTGTAGTTTCTGTTCCCTTTAAGTTTATGTCATCATGTGTATTTTACTATATTCGTTTGCCTAGAGCTTTCACAAGGTACCAGATTACTCAAATGTGACAAGGTGCCAGATCAAAGACTAACTTTCAGCTATCATGGTGTTTATCATTTTAGATTTCAGTGGAGTCTCCAAGGGCACTAGCGCTTTTATTGCCTATAGTTATTACATTCAAGAAAAAAATTTCCCTTAAAACTGTACATGAATTATCCTTTAAAGTATGTTGCTACACTGCGAGGCCTTGGTAATGTTGCCTAGTTTTAAGTGGCACAGTTTCTTCTGGATACCGTTGTTTCAATGATATACTATCCCTTCATAGTTTTTTAGTTATACCTAACTCCCACATTAAGCTCTTTCATCTCTTCTGTAAATTGCATGCACCACTGTACTGCATAATTTGGTCACTTATATTATCATTCATTTCTATTTTAAACAACAGCCAAGCTTGCCTAATTGAGAATCTAATTGTGCAGTCTAGAGGATCTACCCGTGATGGTACAGGTGTACATGATAGCATTGTAAACCAGCTCCTTACAAAGGTGTGTTATCCCTGGAGTCTTCTGTTATAATTTTTCCCCTTTTATGTTCTGTACATTTGTGTAGTCTGAGTTCTGATCAGAATTTCTACCCTTTAGATTGATGGTGTTGAGGCGTTGAATAATGTGTTGCTTATTGGAATGACCAATCGTAAAGATTTGCTTGATGAGGCTCTATTGAGGTAATTTCTGTTACTCTTTGGTTTATTTTACTAGTTACTTGGTGAAGTAGTCAGTTTTGTAGTTTAGGGCCTGTTAGGATGTTGTTCCAGAAGACTGGTATGAAGAAACTGCAGTTTAAAAACTAAAGTTATGCAAAATCAATGTTTAGAAAATAGATGCCCCGGGTGAATTTTCCAAAACTCCAAAACGTTACTGTTTTAGTAGTAGTATGGTTTTTCAAAACTACAAGATCTGTTGCATTCCAACACCTAGCTTTCCAAAACCATAGTATTTTGCGAAGTTTCCAATGCTAAAAAAAAGTATCCAAACAAGCCCAGTAGCCCAAAATGTGTCATACATGAGACAAATATATATAAAAATTACCAAAATATGTGTACATTAATTTAAACTTGATCCTGAAAAACATATTTGACCAATGAATGCATGCAGTACTAGTTCATCATTCATTTTGGCACCTTCAAATGCTCTCAGATGTGACAATTCAAATTGTGGTCCATAACCACAGTTCCTTTGTTTTCTATTTGCGTAAGTTCTTTGCCCTTTGATACATTTGTTGCAGACCTGGACGATTGGAGGTTCACATCGAGATAAACCTTCCTGATGAAAATGGACGTTTGCAAATCCTTCAAATTCATACAAATAAGATGAAAGAGAATTCTTTCCTATCTCCAGATATTAATCTTCATGAGCTAGGTCTGTCTTTTTCATACAAATTCATAACTTTCAGGCATTGCATTCATTAGAGCAAAATTTCCAATATTTTCATAGCATGGGCTGCTTAGTTGTCTCTGGCTGAAGCATGCTAGCGCTATTGTTGAATTTGTAAATATTTTGAAATTTTCTTTTTGAACTATTTACTGTATTAGCATCAGTTATGTACATTAGGACTCAGTTTATCTCGGAGATTCTTTATGTATTGAATGAATTGATGATCACTCCTACGTTCAAATGACACCTGATCTTCTGAATGAAGCTGCACGTACCAAGAACTACAGTGGAGCAGAGTTGGAAGGTGTTGTCAAAAGTGCTGTCTCGTTTGCTTTGAACCGGCAAATAACCATGGATGACCTCACTAAACCTTTGGATGAGGAAAGCATTAAAGTTACCATGGACGATTTTGTCAATGCACTTCATGAAATTACTCCTGCATTTGGTGCTTCCACCGATGACCTCGAAAGATGCAGGTGTGTGCTGTTATAATTAGCAAAGTGACATTTGTACATATGTCAAATGCAAGATGATTGGATTCTTTTTAGGGCATTGCTGGGATTCACTCACTTTTTTCTCACCTCAAAATACACAGTTCAGGGATCTGCCCCCTTTGCATAGCACTTATCTTCTCTCCATGTGTCATTAGGTCTTCCTTCTGTGTAGATTTAGGTTTCCTCTGTCCTCTTCTTGTTCTATGAAGCATGCCTTTACACACCTGTGTTAAATATGATTTTTTCTATCTATTATATACCATAGTAGGGAATATTTTTATGTTATATGTCATGCACAACTCGACACGAACAGATCGCATATGGTAGCATTTTCAGCAGCTTAGCATATGAGGATTACCGAATTAGTTACTTTTGGATGCTACTCCATACATGTGCTTTTGTAATTAGTTTCCTTTGTATCTTGTTTAGTTTTGTACTGTTGGCCTCCATGTTTAATAGAACAGAAGTATTGTTTGATTTTATATTTGGCACCTTTTTTATTCGGAATATGCAGATTGCGCGGTATTGTTGACTGTGGCAAGGCACATAAGCACCTTTACCAGAGAGCTATGGTCCTTGTTGAGCAAGTTAAAGTTAGCAAAGGTAGCCCACTTGTGACTTGCCTCTTGGAAGGTCCTGCTGGAAGGTACAATATCTAAAGGTTAAATAATATCCTTGTTGTCTTTAAAACATTGCTGGAAACTTATTTCATGTTTACTGCTTCAGTGGTAAGTCAGCTATGGCAGCTAGCGTTGGCATTGACAGTGATTTTGCATATGTCAAAATTGTAAGTTTCCTTTAATTTCAGTCTTCCTACATACTCTATAGCAAGGTATATGACTAAATCTCTGAATTGTGCTTTTCACTACAGATATCAGCAGAAACAATGATTGGCTTCAGTGAAAGCAGCAAATGTGCACAGATTTGCAAGGTCAGTGATATTCTGCATATAACACATTTGTAGCCTATTCAAGTTAGTTAATATGAAGAGTATATGGAAGAATCTATTTGAAACTTTATCCCATTACTTTTTCTGTGTTCTGCACCATTTTTTATTCTCTCTCTCTCTCTCCCTCCCTCCTTCCCTCTCCCTCTCCTCTCTCTCTCGGCGGTTTGAAATTTCTACCTTTTCTTTTCTTTGTGTGATTTCACACAATATATTGAGTTTGTGTGTCTTGTCATAAAAATACAGGTTTTCGAGGATGCATATAAATCTCAGTTCAGCATCATAATTCTTGATGATATCGAAAGGTATTTGAGCGCTCGATTCTAAAAGTACTGGCTGCCATGCAACCTATGTACGTCCCATTTTGCTTAACTGTGTATTGATATTCTCGTATGATCTTGTAGGTTACTGGAGTATGTAGCCATTGGGCCCCGTTTTTCAAATTTGATCTCACAAACTCTTCTGGTCCTCCTCAAGAGGGTTCCTCCTAAGGTTTGCATAATTGTACTCCTGTAGTATTATCCTTGAGCTTCATACTTTTATGCTATATAGACAGTTACATGCTCTTCTGTTCCCTTTTTTAACAGAAGGTCAAAGTCCCTTTTTCTAACTAGCTCATCTGACTTATGTAGCTGTTTATATTTTGCAGGGAAAAAACTTGCTTGTTATTGGAACAACAAGTGAAGTCGGTTTCCTGGAATCCGTTGGAATGTGTGACGTGTTCTCTGTGACTTACCATGTTCCCAAACTGAAAAAGGAGGACGCCAAAAAGGTGAGGAATCCCATACTGGATTTCTCTCTCGAGTAGTGATACTATGGATTTCACCCGTGCTGCTTTATTGCTTTTCTCTGCACATTTGGTGGTCACATCATTGTTTAGAATTTTGTGCCTTGTACTGTATTTGTTAGGTATTTTTCCCTCACATGTTCTGGTTCCATTGCAGGTGTTGCAGCATCTTAATGTGTTCGATGAAGGAGATCTTGATGCAGCAGCAGAAGCACTGGACGATGTAATCTTATCTTCCTAATCTAACATTCTTAACAGTTCAATCAGAAACCTGAAGGATCAAATTCTTATAATGCTTCCATGCTGCAGATGCCAATCAAGAAGTTGTACACACTTGTGGAGATGGCTGCACAGGGGCCAACCGGAGGAAGCGCAGAAGCAATTTATGCTGGAGAGGAGAAGATAGATATCAACCATTTCTTTAGCATCTTGAGTGATATTATCCGTTATTAAGCCCCTGTGGATCTGAAGTGGACCCTAGGTGTCCAATAGGAGTTTGTTTGCACCTCCCTTGCTTGTCACACCTGGCGTGTCTCCTCACAGCGTGTAGAGTGGTTTGATGAGTTATTTCTTTGATGCACCTACCAGAGCTGCGTGCCGTAACGCTGATAGGATCAGAGGCCGATTACCCGATGTAACATTTTTGTATCGTGAAGAGGATTACACCTATTATTAATGCTTATGATATTATGAAGAGGATCCGTTCACAAATGGTTGATTTTTTCCCCACAACTTTGACAACTCATTCAAACTACCTTTAGCGATAAAACTAAAGACAACAAAATAAATGATAATTTATGAAATTGATTTTTATTAAATAAAATGAATAATCGAAGTTGTGAAAAAAAACACGGACCTGTAATATTTTACAAGTGTGTCACTAGCATAACTAAAGCTACACAAGCTAAAGTAACTGAACGAGCAAACGAGTTGAATCTCCCAGGCGACCCAGAGTGCTTGAACTGCGGGTTGGAGCCATACAAAAGCTGGACTCCCTCGATGTCGTCCGCAGTGAGCTCCACCTTCCTTTTCCCGCGGTCGATATACGGGTACATGATCGCCTCCGGTGACGACGAGTGCCCTAGCCCAAGGACGTGCCCGATCTCGTGCGTCGCCACCGACTCCAGGTCCATGGCCACGCCCGCCGGTTCTCTGTCCAAGTCCACTGTCCAATACTCCGTCGCATCAAAGTGGATCCCCCCGTACAATGGTGCCTCGCTATGGGCGAGCACGCCGCCCGGTCCGTCAAACGGCGAGCGATCGCCGTGGTTGCCCTCGTAGAACTCTATCCTGATGTCTGCATGCACGGAGTCGTCGTCGCTCTCGACGAACTCCACCGGGATGACCCTCGCCCACCGTGCGAACGAGCGACGGAACACGTCGCGCACGGCCTCGGGCGGCAGATACCCGACGGCGGCGGCCGTCGGTGAGATGGCGTACGTCAGCTGCAGAGGGTGCGGACTCGTCCACCGTGGCTCGCCGTCAAAGAACGTGAACCGGCCCACGACCGCCGCCTTCTCCGAGAGCGACACGGACATGTCTCCGCCGTGGCCGGCATGGACGTGGCCGCCGTCCGCGACGCCGCAGCGCGGGGACATGATCCTTCCGAGCGTGGCGGAGTCTAGCTGACCGGTGACCGGCAAGCTTAGCCTCGACTGGTACCGCTTCACGGCGACCTCCATGTGCTCATCGAACGCGTCATCGTGCGCCGGCCTGGGCTCCATGTACCCGAACCTCGCCAGGTACCTCTTCAGGTCGGCAATGCCGGCCATGTGGGTGCCCCGCCGCGCGTCCTGCAGGTGCTTGAACGCGCGCCATGTCGCGACATCCGGGTGCTGGTGCAGGTGCGGCCCTGAGGCGGCTGCCGGTGCTGGCCGCGCGGTAGCTACGTGGAGGCACGACAGGAGGCCAAATAAGAGCACCAGCAGACGGAAGCACGCAGACGTTCGGCCGCTCGACGGGAGCGTACGAACCATGTTGCCGTCGTCGACGTCGAACTTGGAGTCTTGGACAGAGGCTAGTTTGCTTTTGTAGGCAGAGCGCAGGGAGGACGCGCGCCATGGCTCCGGTTCGGAGTTGCAACCGACTCCGACTGCACATTGTCTGTTTACTCCCTTGAATTCGATTCCGGCCCGGTTTGACGTAGATGTAAGCTGTTTCCAATTTCCAGTTTCCACCCCCGTGCCTGAATCCGACTCGAACTTGGACTGCCACCGTCTGAACGGCGGACGACTCGCCCTATATAATGCCTCGTGCGTAGAGACTGAGATCGCATCATTCCATGGCGTGTTCCACCTCTTACCCAGCGGCCGCGGCGGCGTTTGCCCCGTCCTCCTGCCACCGCGCGCTGTTCTTGTCGGCGTCGGCGCGGCCGTACGAGCCCTCAGGCGTCGTGCTCGTCCAGTGGACGCCACCGCCTCGTGGCTGCTGGAAGATAAACTTCGACGGATCAGTCTACCACGACGGCTCGCGGCGCGCCAGCATCGGCGGCGTGATCCGCGACAGCGCCGGCCGTGTCGTGCTCGCGTTCGCAGAGCGAACGGAACACTCTACCGTTGGTATCGTCGAGGCGCGCGCGATGATACGTGGGCTCGCGCTCGCGCTCCGGCTCGGGCTGCAGCGCGTGGTGGTCGAGGGCGACGACAAGGTCCTGGTGCAGCTGCTGCGCGGCGAGGAGATGCAGACGCGCATCCCCATGGCGATGCAGGAGGAGATCCACGGCCTTCTTGGCTGCTTCGCCGGAAGCGACGTGCGCCATGTGTACAGAGAGGGCAACCAGGTGGCGCACACCCTCTGCCGCGAGGCCTACCACAGCCCGGGCGTGTGGTTCGGCATTGTTCCGGCCGCCGTGTTTGAGAAGGCAGAAGAAGACTGCCGTGGCGTGTTGCACGAGCGCACGGTTGTCCGACGAGCTGCGTGATCGCTTCTCGGGGTATGCGCAGGGAGGAGAGTCAAGCGGATGAAGCAAGAAGAATTAGAGATCGAAGGGGGCTTGCTCGTGCAAGAACCAGACAAACGAAGCAAGAAAGCTGGGAGGTGCAAGAACCGACGCAGACGTAGGCACACTCAGCTCAGAGAGGAGCAGCAAGAGTCGGCGTCGTGGTGGCTAGCTACTTCGTTGACTGACTGAAGGCATCGGATCGTGAACTGACGGCCAAGATGGAGGTTCACATGATTGGAAATCTTTTTCTTTTTAATGCAAAACTCTTGTGTGTAAATATTATGCAGACAAGTATGAACTCTTTTAGGCCTTGTTGCGTAAATATAATACAGTACCCAGTTTTCCCCAGCAACCCCCCGCTCTCTCTCTCTCTCTCTCTCTCTCTCTCGATTTGATTGTTCTTTCATGTGATTCTTCCCCAATTCAGTCTTACACTCTCAAGAATCATCAAGGTTGCTTTAGATAATTATGTTTTATAAGCATGCTGCAATGCATATGATCATTGATCATGCAAACAGCAAACTCTAACATTGCGTACAGAATGAGCGGTAGAAGGGTTAGAGTAGACCATGCTCGGTGACATACATGCTAAGCCCAAAGGCAACTGAGCTCTCAGCCTCTCACAACTCCCCTCTAGAAGGCTATCTGAACTAATCCCCCTACTGCAATAGACCTTTGATATTTAATTACTTTTTATTTTTAGGCCATCTTGATAGTTGACACCAACCACCACGACAAGATTGACTGTATTTGAAGCCGTGCCAAAGACTACCTCCAAAATGGATTTAATTGTATCAGCTGCTAGTTGAATCCTCTCTGATCTAAAAATGTTTATTTACAACAAAGAATTTCAATTCTCTATCAACAATTCCTGACAAAAATATTAACACCTTCGGGAAGAGGAGCATGAATGGAAGTTAAATAGTAAAATAATGTTGGGATGTTGTTCGTTAGATTAGCACTTGTATAGGAGCAAAATTGCATGGATTTACAGTTGAGTTGCTTCCTTCCCACCATTTACTTTAGTTCGAGTCCGTCTCGAGATCAATTTCTTATCCCGTGTTCGCTTCCCTGACATCTTCTTGGTTGCAGAAGCCTTCCAAGGTTCCTTTGCTCCATCGTCCGGAAGCATCTTCCTAGGTTGCACACGCACCACGGGAGGCCACAGGGGAGGCCGACTTTTTAAGGTAGCCTGTCTCTGTTCCAACAGTTCTCGGTGGTACGACTGAAAAATTATCAGTATTAGATAGAAGGGAACGTCATATGAAATAACCTACTATTTTCCCTTTCATTTATCCCTAAAACAAATCCTAGGTCTATGATCTATCATAATGTACATCACAGCAAAACATACACCAGAAAATCAGTGGCAATAAACCCAAAAAAAAAGGTACCTGAACAACGAAATCACGCCTTTCACAATCCAGGAACATGTCTGCGGTCCAATTAACCTGTGACCTTATTTTATCCCTAACAGTGCTGAAGCTTAGCTGATCTCTGGAGGTAAAACGGTCAACTTCATTGAACCAAAGGCATGTAAACAGGTTTGTTATGGGGATGTGTTCCCTAATTATCACACAGCCCTCAGGGACGTCTGTTAATCAGAGAATACTCATATAAGGCAGACATAATGTTAGAAATATTAGTAGGTCAGGAATCAAGGGGGAGAAGTAATTACCACTTGTTATAGGAAGCTTAGCTGATGAATAATGGGTTAAACCCTCTCTTTTGTAGAATTCAATTTGGTAATCAATTGAAGCATTATCATATTTTCCACCAGCCTTGTTGGCCTCAGCTTCCTCAAAGACATCGAAGCGTCTGTAGTGCCTGGAAATAGCAAAGCTAACATTCTTCCTCCACAAGAATCTGTAAAATAATAGTGTATTTATATTATCTGAGAATGGTGTCTTAAAGATTAGATAGGACTCTGACAGATCAAAGAAACAGAACAAAATTGATGGAGCATTAATGGCACTGGCAGAGCATATCTAAATGTTCCCTGGTCTATATGAAGAGTAAATAGTGCAGTTAAAACAAGTGAAGATTTACCTTTCTAATACCTGATAAGGATCCCTCACTAGCTTAAGTTTCCCATCAATCCAAATTGAATATCGCACATTAGGAAAAAGTCGATGAAGTAGTAGTTTTGGAACCTGTATGAGGAGATCACAGGGTCCATAAATGATAAAAGCAAACCCAATAAACTTGTTGATGCTGATTTGCACTAGCAAATCTCAAAGTCAGGAATCATCAACTGTACAGGTACCTTTCCATTGCGCCTTGCATCTGAATATGGTAGGTTGCGGACAACAACTATCCGCCACAGCCCGATTCTTTTAGTATGATGATCAATAGTAGTGGAGTTCTTTATTGCAGTTTCTGTTTCTTCATCTAGAAACATAAAGAAGCAAACAGTATCCTTTGAAAAATCGCTGATGTTTTCTGGTTGTTGCAGTATATCATAATTACCTGAGAAATTTGTGAGCAAGTGTACGAAATATTTGTAAGCAAGTGTACAAAAAAACTGTAACAAGAACAGAAACACAATGTGGTAGTTACCAAAAATAGCAGAGGCAACAACAGTCCTTTGGCACTGCTGCATCTCAGAACGATCATCCTCATCTATGTCAAATCCAGTATTAAGACCAGGTATCTTCCCTCTTATAAACCTGATGATAAAGATAAACAGTAGGTTAGCTACAGGGAAAAACGATAGTGATTATTGTAAACAGTCATCACAAGACCTTGAGTTAAAGCAAATGAGATGTATGGGCATACCCACAATGTACTTCCATTGAGTCTTTTATGTTGTAAGACTTATCTCGTTCCTCCAGGGACGGATAACCTCCAAACAAAGAACCACCATTTGACTCTTCAGAAATCAAAATCCCTTTGGACATATAATTTAAGCTTTGAAGGACTGGTGATGCTGAGGGTTCAGCTGGTCTCAGTGCCAGCGCTTGCTCAACAGGCAAATAACAAACTGGACAGGCTATAAAAGTTTAAAATACATTAATTTAGATTCAGAACTGATGCGACATTGAATTGGAATAGTCAAGAATGTACACTTACGTCGTGGTCCAGTGCGTTTCCTATCAATAGGCGGAGGAGACAATGAGAAATTTTCACAAGGATGGTGGTCCATAACAACAGCTGGTGGAAAACCCCGCATGAGACCCTGAACTTGTTTTTCTCTGCTATGTGATTCTGTATTCAAACCACTTGCAGTCAGTGAATCTCTCTGGGCTACTGGTCTGCCCGAAGATGTCCAAACAGGGTTCACAAAGCTTCGGACATGATCAGAAAATACAAGCATGGTCTCAACACCATGTGATGCATCTTCATCTAAAACAGGCAAAAAGGAAATTTGGTAGTTCAGTATTGCAATGCACATACTATGGTGAAAAATAAAAGGGCAAGGGAACATATATTAGATATAGGTTACACCTTGCTTTAGTCGCAATAAAACTATTCAGTTCGATTATTATTAAAAAATGTTTAGCACATAACATTGGGCATAAAAAACAGGACATGCTCCAGCGGCATAGTTTCACAACAGATATCTAGCAGAATCACCAACATTGACAGAGACAGATGCATGTGAAAGATGTGCTTTAACTGTGGCTGCAAACTCAGTAATATGTTGATGACACTAGCTAGAATAGGAGGTAAATTCCTTATTTGACATATTGCTAGAAAAACATTACATTACATTACATCACACGACAGTGAAACTCATTTCTTATTTTCTCAGTAAATTTGCAATGGTGATGGAATAGGCTAATCGTAACTGGAGACCAGAAGATTGTATGAGTCACCACAACTCATATTTAGGAAGTCATCCCTTAAAATTTGACAAATACTAACTTGGCATGACATAGAATATTGTGGCCGTTAGGACCTTGGTAAAAAAATTGCAAACGTTTTAGCTCCCCACTGCCCCAGGAGGGGGTATTGTAAATTGTATCAATGAAAATGCATGCAGATTGGCTGCTCGACAAAATGTACCAGAGTGTTCTAGTAGATTGTTGAGTGGAGCAGAAGTCAAAGGATGCAGTTGAGCAAATGATTTAAAACAAACAATTCTATGAACCCATCTATAAATCTGGCACCACAAAGGCACAAACCTTGACAGCATCATCACCAAGGAAAAACTTTTGGAAATACCTAAGGCACGTCTAGCTAGACCAAACACAATACCTCCCAGCAGGTATGTAATTCAGTTCCAGAAAATTGGTTGATCCATAGTCATAACCAAAGAGCTTAAAACTGCAGACAGCACTCCCAATATTATTGTTTAATCTCTCGGTGCAAATTGCGCAACATTGGCAGTTTGGCACTGATCAGAGTGACCTGAACTGCAAGTGTACAATATACTAATCCCCTTTGTATCATATCATCAGTCAGCTAAAGTCAAAGTTGACCTGAACGCACATTAACATTCGCTCCTAAGGCCCATGTCTAAATAAACTTAAAACGCGCACAAGGTACACTGATGTGGACGAGAGAATACATGCAAGTTGCAACGCATCATTCCTCTGAACTTACTGGCTACACAATCGCATGAAGGA
Organism: Paspalum vaginatum; assembly: GCA_030272315.1. Classification (NCBI taxonomy): domain Eukaryota; kingdom Viridiplantae; phylum Streptophyta; class Magnoliopsida; order Poales; family Poaceae; genus Paspalum; species Paspalum vaginatum. Next base: position 43,223,993 of record CM059020.1, on the reverse strand, counting down.
AAAATAATGACCGCTCACAATATCTGATCTAGTGACTGAAACAGAGCCATGGGTTAGAACTGGAACACGAGGCAAAGGCAACCACCACCTTTACTGACAAGTGATGAGAAGAGGAAGCAGAAGGCCACGGCGACGGCGACGAGGAGGAGGAGGAGCATCCTCTGGCGGCGGCCGGCGAGCTTGCAGATCCGGGCGAAGACGCGCGGGCCGCCGGCGCCTCCGCCGGCCCCGCCGAGGGACATCTTGGCGGGCTTCCGCGCGGCGAGCGGCGGGGAAGCCGACGGCGCGGGCGAGAGCGACTGGCATCCGCCCAACTGCTGCTGCGGCAGCGATCCGTAGCTCCCCGACGACCTGAGCCCCAGCGACGCCCCGCCGCTCATGCCGCCACCAGGGGCGGATCCAGCTTACCACTGTGCTGGGAGGATGCACGGGCGCACCCCGGGATTTTTCAACTTCCGCATATACCCCTCGCTGCAGGTCATCATAGGTGAATCAGCGCCTCGTGAGCACCGGCAGCGAGGTGAAATTAAAGAGTCAATTCGCTGTGAACCACTGAAAAATTTTACCATTCCAAAACTGAAATTTTCATTTCACTCTGACTATCACCGGTCAAACTTTTGTTTGCCCTACAGGCCACTGCTGACGGCAGCTAACAGAGCAGCACAAAGACGATGGTGCCCATGATATTGTTTTTGGCTGACAGGTGAGCCGTACGCTCTCTTTCATCTAGCGCTCGACCGACCACGCGAAGCGAGAAGGTGGCCGGGGGCGGACCCGTGCGCCACCGTGCTGGCGTGAGCTACCTTTCTCGCAGTGCTCGCTCGTGCAGCCGTGGCCGACCCGTGCTCCCGCAGCCACAGAGCTCGCTCGGTCCGTCGGCCGCCAAAGCCCGCGCAATCGCAGAAGACGGGAGATCGCCTTGGCTGCTGACGCTCGCGGAGCTCGACCCGGCCGCCGGCGCTCGCGGAGCCGCACTCCCCCGAGGCGGCTCTCGCGCAGCCACGCACCGCGAGCCGTGGGCCAGCGCCGGTCCACGCGTACGGGGCGGCGGGTGGCGGCTCTCAGCGCGCGCCCGGACGCCGGGTCGAGGAGCACCCAGCTGAGCGCGAGCTCGGCCACGCCGCGAGCGTGATGAGCCCTTCCTGGACGACGAGCACGAGGCCGCGTCGGTCTCCACGGCGCACGACAGGACGAGCGCGCCCCGGTGGCGCAGGTCCACAGCCGAGACGAGGCGCGCGGGGATGCCTGGCGCGGCCGGCGCTAGCGGTGACGACGGCGGCAGAGCAGGGAGCGGGAATGCGTCGGCGAAGAGGCGGCGGTGGTCCTTGACGTCGCCTCCGGTGCCGAGGGGCGCGGCGAGGAGGAGCGAGGGCCAGAGCGTGAGGCAGAGCGCGCGCCAGGCGGCCGGGTCGGCGACGCTGGCGCAGCCGACCGCGGCCAGCGAGGCGCCGTCCAGGAGGTAGAGCACGAGCGCCAGCACGTCCGCGGGCAGGTTGTCGCGGCGGTCTCGCCGGCATCCCCCACGAACGAGGACTCCGGGAGGGACTGGGCGTCGAGCCCACCGTCGCCGCCACGGCCTTGAGTGCGGCTACCGAAGGGGGAGGAAGAGAGGGGAGGAGGCAGGTAGCGACCGAAGAGGAGGTGGAGGCGGGCGGCCACCGGAGAGGTGGAGACGGGATCGGCGCTGGGTCGCACCCGACAGAGGGGCAAACTTGACATTTTCTAAAATTTGTGAAGCTTATACGGTCAACCTTTCTGTTGACTGTCAGAGAAACACACGGTAGTGGCTCATAGTTCCAGGCAAAATTCACCCAGTGGCAGTTAGGATAAAACGAAAATTTCAGTGGCAGTTTTGGAAGGGCAAAATTTTTCGGTGAATTAGAGAGAATTGACTCGAAATTAAAATGCTGGTTCCACAAATTTGGCTTCTCGGTAAAAAAAAAGGGAGAAATGTTGAGAGAGTGTACCGCACTTTTCTGAACCCCGCTCTCATAACCTCTGAATTTGGTGATAAAAAAAAAGTATGAAATCTGCAGCCCCGGTTCCTAATTTGAATGAGATATGTCCTTTCTCTTTCAGATTTCCCTTTCGTTGCAATACATTTCCACACGTCTAGGCTGTAACGTGAAAGTTGGAACACACGCAGTCAACCGGTGAGCTTTCTATTCTGATTTTCTGAAGAAAGCTGAGCTTTCCAAATCGTGCCAACGATGGAACAACCTAAAAAATATTTTCAATGAAAACGGCATAAAAGTTTGGTAAGCACAAATTCATCGGTTGTGTGGAATGCCAGGTATACATGTCCAAAGCGGGCCGGCCCACCGGTCAGCCCACGACCTAGCATGGGAAAGCACGGCCCAGGCCTGGCACGGCATGCCGGCCGTGCCGTGCTTGGGCTGCAAGGCCGGCCCGCGGTGCAAGCACGAGCACGCTCCGGTAAACCGGTCGTCCCGACTCAGCCCGCTAACTTTCCTGGAGTATGAATACCCCGCGCGCGCCTCCACCCTAACCCTAACGCCATTTCATTCCCTTGCCAGCCGCAGCCTCATCTCCCTCCCGACTCTCGCCATCTCCTCGAGCTCGCTTGTCACCGCCGCCTCCCCGTCTTCCCGTGCCGCTTGCCTGCCCGCCTTCCCATCTCCCCTCGCCCTCGCGCCTGTCTCTCATCGCCCTCGCAGCCTAGGCGACGATATCGCAAAGATCCATCCACGCATCCATGGCGGAGGGACAGGAGGTCTCCAGCGGCGCCACGGAGAAGTAGGAAGGATGCCATGCTCGAGTCTGCGACAGCGACGGTGATGACGACGATGACACGCTCCGGTCTGTGACGGCGGCGTACTCGAGTTGATGACAGCAGGAGCGGCACGGGTACAGGCACGGCATCGCCAGGCTCGTCGTGCCTCTAGCACAGCACGGCCCGTGTAAGGCCAACCGTGAGTGGGCAGCGCCGGAGGCCCGTGTGCCAGCACGACAAGCTCGCCGTGCCATGCCTGGGCACAGTGGCGCTGTGCCGTGCTGGGCCGGACCGGCACGTCCATTTGGACATGTATAATGCTAGGTGACGAATGTTGATTAGGCCATCTCGTACCCATTACCTAAATTTCAAACTCCGGTCTCAATGTTTTGCACATCATTTGCAGTTTTGCACGCTCCGTGGTATATGGTCTTTTAAGCACCCGGATAACGAGAATCTAGTAAAGTTTAGCTACGTAGATCCCACATTTTAGCTAATGAGTGAGATAAACTTTAATTAGAGAACTTTTTTATCACCCCATTATCTACTCAAATCCAGCTAAAAGTAGGTAATATGTGCAAAGTGACCTCATTTTGTTTGTATGGAGAGGGGGGAGAGTGAGAGTGAGCGGTATTTTAGGATTTCTAATTCTCACCAACCTTTTAGTTAACCCATCAGCTATGGATTAAACACCCTAATCTATTATCCATCTAGCTAATGAGCTACTGCATTTTAGCTAAATAAAGATATTTCTATTGGATCCAAATACAACCTAAATCTATGGTCCGGAAGATACTGTATACCTAGTTATGCTTATCCGCAATATCTTTGTTGCTCGTCCTCACTCGAGAAAATGTGTCTCATCGAAATTTGCAAAATTGGGCTCCATTTGCCTGTCTATCTAGTTCATTTTGGAGCCATCTTGGACACAATCACACAACTAATTTGAATGAATGAAGTCCCTGTTCACTAACAAAGTACAGTAATAATTACTATTATTACTACTATTATTTTCTTGGTTTATGTGTTAATGATATTCGTCAGGCACGCAGAATTGCAGAAAGCACGTTTAGCGCAGCTGCACTTTTGTTAGATTCAAATCTCGTTGAGCCGCTTAGATTCGCCGCTGCCGTTATGGGCTGTAGCATGTGGCACGCCGGCCGGGTTAGTTTCCATGTCAGCCCACACAATTCCTTTTTCTGTCCCCAGGAAGGATATCAGCCCATATATGGTCATTGTCTCCCCCTCAGCTAAGCTCGAAGTCTGATTTTTCCCCTTATCTATAAAACAGGATGCTGGTCCCCTTAATTTTAAAACCTTTCATTTTTTACAAGCTAATCCATTTAGATGTTGGTTTCAGCCGATATGGCGCTACATCAACCATTCTATGTGATCAGTAGTGACTAGCAGGAGTTGTTCCATTAAGCTCTCATTCCCTATCACATCAAAATTTCCCCATCTAATTCTTATGGAGTACGTGTTTGGTTGGCGATAATTGGTAGGGCAATAATAGTTCAGAGGTAAAAGCTTAGAACTATCCTATCTTATTTTTTTGGTGGAATTGGGAATTTTGGTGACATGGGGGAGAAAAATGAGAATTTAAGGGCAAGAACCTATCAATGAGTTAATAATGTGGAGGTGCTTTAAGGGCAAGCATCATTACCATTTCGTTGCAATCTTTACAAGTTCTCACCAACAAAACAAAGGATAAGGATTACCTCTTAAACTCTCTCAATTCCCATATTGGCCATCGCAACTTGACAAGAGATTAGGAACCAAAATTCAACTCCTATTTAAACTCGGAAGGTGTCCGTTTCTCTTACCATTGAACTAATGTTGGAGTTTTCAGCAACTAAACTCTAAAACTAGATACTTTTTACCATCAAAGTATGAAAACTAGACAAAGTTGGCCATTGCCTAAGTTCAAATAAAGATGGTTTTGACTAATATGTTATTTTCAAAATAAGAACAACGAAATCCTCTCTCTATATATATATGTAATCTCCATAAGAAACATAATTATCTGATTGTAAATCAAGAAATATGAAACCAATATCCATTTTCTTCACAAGCGTAACCTACCTACCCTTTGGTGTCGTATTTGGCGTTATTTTGACCTTGCGTTAGTTGCCTCCAGCCTTTAAGGAGGAAAAGGAAGAAAAAAAACAAACAACCAAGTGCACCAATAAGTATCCACAAATGGAAGCACGCGTTCCGATCCGCATGACAGTCCCAAGCTAACGTGGGCTGGAAGCAATGTGTACGAATCAAACAGTATCGGCGAGTCAACGCAACGGAATTCAATTTCCCCAGTTCTTTTTAAAACTTCCCAGCTCAAATGCTCAATGCGTTCGTATGCCAGCGAGCTGGTCGTGTGCACCCAACGAAAGCACGATCCAACTTCCAGTCGCTCTACGTGAGAAACGTGCAGGAGAAAGAAAGAAAACGTGGTACCCAGCGAACCTTGATCATCAACCAATAACCTCAGATATGCAACAAGCCCTCATGTCGTGTCATCTTGGCGATGAGTCGCCACGGTCAAGTTCCTGCTGGCAGACGCGTACACGTACGTGCCTGCCAGTCGCGTACTTCCCAGCTTCCCGGCTTCGATCAGTCGTCGACTCGCCGCTCAAGTGGCTGAACGTGCATCACGTATACAGACGCGTACGTCCTGTCGCGTTGGCTGCATACGTATGGAAGTAGTCGCGGGGCGCGGCAGTCGCCAGTCGGAGATGGAGCACCACGTCGACGTCTCTGTCTCTGCTAGACGCGCGGCCCGCGGGCGCGGTCAGACGCGGAGCTGCCGGCCGAGCACGGCAGCACCGGCATGCCATCTCCGCCCGTGCGACGAGGCGCCCCGGCGCGGGGAACCCCGTGGAAGCGTCTGGTTTCTGCTCAGTTTCTGTGCTCCCCTGCGCGCTGGCTGCCGTGGCGCCGGCCGCGGCGTGCACGGTAAACGGTGGCTTCTGGAGCGCTCGAGCTCGGGCGTCGCGTGGCGGCGCGGCGGCCGGTGGGTGGGCAAGCACTGCACTGCACGGGATCAACCAGTCGGTAAGCAGGCACGGACAGCGTGGAGCTGGGGCCCAAAGGTGGAAAAATTGAGAGAGAGGATCATCCGGCAGGCGGATCATCCGATTCGCTCCGCCGGGGGGATTCTGTCACACGTGCTGCTGCTGTCGTTGGCTGCGACGCGACTAGCGTGAGGGTGGTTGCTGTCGGAGCAGTCCAAATGTGTGTTTACACCCAGCGTTGATGAGGAAACGTGCTCATCCGACCCGACCCTCCATGAGCTACCAAACCAGTAATCCGATCCGCAGGGGATCAAGATTATTCAGGGTGATCTCCCGATCGACGTGGATCCATCCATTCCATCTCCAACCAACCTGGCCTGCATTTTTTTAGGAAGAGTTCTACGATCTTCTTGATACCTTTTAGGGCCTGCAAGACCAAATAACACAGAGGAAAAAATGGCACAAGATGGCAATACAGGAACTTCGTGTCCTCAATGACAAGTTTCTAAGTACCATGCAGCCAATAGACCCGATAATAATTCATTGAAGTATACAAATTCAGACGATGCAAGCCATAATATACGATAGTACAATACCCAATTAATGACAATGCAAACCATTGTTGTGATATCTTAACTATATATGGTGGTGAATTCACTGTCATAATCCAATAACTCATACTCAATCGGTCACTCGTACCTATTAGCGATGTTGTGGACTTACCAATTACATATCTGAAACAGGAAGTTGTCTATTTTTTGCATCCACGACCAATCGTCATGCCTAATCAGGAACTACGTTACCCCGATACTTCACTGTACAGCCGTTTGGCGTTTCGGGAACGTTTCGGTATCCGATACGCGGCCGATACGCGGCCGAAACGTTTCGGCGAAGTATCGGAGAAAATAAAAAAAGAAAAACGCCTGATACTTGGGCTGAAACGTTTCGCCACTTAATTGGGCCGTATCGGCCCATAGAACCGGCCTCTAACCCACCTGGCCCCTGCCGTCCTAGCGCCCAGCCACCCCTCGACTCGACCCTCCCCTCGCGCCGCCGGTCTGTCGAGTCGCGCCCCTCCCTCGCTCACAGAAGCCCAGCCCCGCCCGCGCCGGAGAGGAGCCGCCGCGGCGCCCGGAGAGGACCTGCCCGCCCGCCGCCCGGAGAAGAAGTGCTGCACTGCTGTGGGGCTGCCCCTGCCCTACGCAGTACGCACACGCAGCACTGCTGCGGTGCTGCTTCCCGCCGTCCGGAGAGGCGGAGAGGAGCGGCCGGCCTGCCGCCCGCCGTCCAAGCACCGCCAGCGCCGGCGCAGGAGGCAGACAGGAGCGGCCGCCACCCGCCATCGACGCAATCCGCAAGATTTGGGCTTCTTCCGCTCTTCCCTCCACTAGTCCACTGCACATCTCGAGTTCCTGAGTACTGATTTGTTGTTCCTAACACTAACCGCAAGCAGTAGCAAGTCAATGGCAACATCAACTCCATCAAGCAATGCCAGTGCAAGTGGAAGTGTTCGTGCAAGTGGCAGTGGTAGTGTAGGATCCGTGACTGTAACAGATCCAAGGGCTCCTCTATGGGATCATGTCAACATTTTAGAGAAAGCTAAACCAGGTGCAGCTGGAGGCAAAGTTCATTGGAAATGCAAGTACTGTCCATTCTCCACAGCCACCAGCTACACTAGAGTTGAAGCCCACTTGCTGCAGATTAAGAACAAGGGGGTTGCTTTGTGTCCCAATGTGTCATATGAAATGCTTTGTGACATGCGGAAGGAAGTTCAAAGGTGTAAAGAAATTGTTGAAAGAGAAAGAACACGCTATGTCCCCTTGCCTACTGGTTCTGCTCCTTCAAATGAAACAACTGCCATGAAGATGAAGAAGAAGAGAGGGCCTGCTTCTGCATTGGAGAAGGCTTGGGACTTGGACAACCGTAGGCATTTGGATGCTTTACTTGCAAGAGCCTTTTACTCTGGAGGGATATCTTTCAATTTTGCGAGGAATCCATATTTTAGAGAAGCTATTTCCTTTGCTTGCAGCCATGATTTGAATGGATATGTAGGTCCTGGGTACAACAAATATAGGGAGTCACTATTGGTGCAGGAAAGAAGGCACATAGAGAGATTGTTGGAGAGTTCAAAGAGTGTATGGCCTGAGAAGGGTGTCACAATCTGTTCTGATGGTTGGTCAGACCCACAGAGGCGACCAATCATCAACTTTCTTGCTGTTTGTGACAAATCCCCCATGTTTTTGAGGGCTGATAACTGTCAAGGAGAAATCAAGACAAAAGAATACATTGCTGATAAGTTGAGAGGCATTATTGAAGATGTAGGTCGACATAATGTGGTCCAAATCATCACGGACAACGCGGCAAATTGCAAAGGTGCGGGTCTCATATTGGAAGCTGAGTTTGATAACATATTTTGGACACCATGTGTTGTGCATACTCTTAATCTTGCTATGAAAAGTATATGTGAGCCTAAACCACCAAAAAGTAATTCTTCTGATGATGAATTGTTCATTTGGTCTCAACTTGAGTTCATGTACAATGTTAAAAATGAAGCTCAGATGATAAAGAATTTTATAATGAATCATGGCATGAGACTATCAATGTTCAATGAGTTTAGTGATTTGAAGCTATTGTCTATTGCTGAAACAAGATTTGCCTCAGTTGTGTGTATGCTGAAACGGTTTGTTGAGGTTAAAACAGCTCTCCAACATATGGTCATTAGTGACAAGTGGAGCATATACAAAGATGATGCTCCAACTGCCCTAGTTGTGAAAGAAAAAATACTTAGTGATGTATGGTGGGGCAATGTTGATTTTATTCTTAGGATTACCACTCCTATCTATGAAATGATACGTATTGCGGACACAGACACACCATGCCTTCATTTGATCTATGAGATGTGGGATTCAATGATTGAGAAAGTGAAGAAAGAAATATATCTATGGGAAGGAAAGGAACTAAACGAAGACTGCACCTTATATTCAGTCATATATGACATATTGATTGCAAGGTGGACAAAAGGAAATAATCCACTTCATTGTATGGCTCATTCACTCAATCCAAGGTATATATATAGCTGCTCAATTCAGATTGTATTAATTTCAGAAATATTCACTATTCAGTATTCACTAATTCACAAACATGATTGTCATTGCAGGTATTATACTAAAAAGTGGCTTGAAGAAGGTGTTGGCCGTGTTCCTCCCCACAAGGATAGAGAGGTATCACAAATGAGGATGCAATGCTTCAAGAAATTCTTTCGGAGCCCAGAAGAATTGGCTCAAGTAAAAGAAGAATACTCAAGGTTCTCAAGTTGCTCAGAAGAATTCAATGATCCTGATTCAATCCATGATAGGTTTGCTGTCTCTCCCATGACTTGGTGGACAAACCATGGACAATCTATTCCACTTTTGATGACTTTGGCCATAAAATTGATTAGCCAACCGGCATCATCCTCTTGCTGCGAACGAAACTGGAGTACTTACAGCTTTATCCATAGTGTCAAAAGAAATGCTTTGACTGCAGAGCGTGCTGAGGATTTAGTCTTTGTGCATTCTAATCTAAGGCATCTCTCTAGAAAAACTGATGCATACAAGAAAGGGGAGACAAGGCTGTGGGATGTTTCAGGAGATTCATGGGACTCAATGGGTGGTGTAGGTCTCCTTGAGGTGGCTGATTTGTCCCTTGATGAGCCCGAATTGCAGGGTGTTTCTTTTGGAGTTGGTGCTCTCTCTATTGGTGAAACTGCTAGTACTACAGTGACAAATGAAGGAGATGGAAATGAAGCTTGAATTAATTGGGACTCCACTTGCTAGTTGCTGTTTGCCACTTGCCTATTTTCCTATGAACATTGATGTTGTGAACTTCTGTGTTTTATTTTTTTCCATGTGAACTTATGAGTTATGAAGCTGTGAACGTCTATTCTATGATCTTTTATTGTAATGTTGTGAACTAATTTGATCATTTCATATTTTCTATTTGAGACTTGAGAGCTAAGGTCTTTTATTCTGCAATCTGCATTATTATTATTATTATTATTATTATTATTATTATTATTATTATTATTATTATTATTATTATTTAAATACTCAGACGTATCGGCGTTTCGGATTTTTTGAGAAAATGCCGTATCGGCGTATCGGTATCGGTCCGATACCGATACACGTATCCGTATCGGTGCTGCGTAGATCAGGAAAAGGCAGAAAAACTCATACACAACCTGAAAAGGAATAACGCAAATGAATTTTTCAGCAACAAGCTAATAACAACCTTCATGCAGTTGCTTAAACAGTTGTTATGTTATGAAAAAACGGCGCAGTTGCCTAAACAGTTGTTATGTGATGAAAAAACAGCATGGTTTTTTTTTTCTCACAAATGCATTAAGAATAGACTTAGATTAAGATTGCGGAGTTTGCAACAGCAGTTAGCTCCATGATCCTGATTTTATAGGATTTTATTACTTTTCTCTGACCAGCAGTCTATCATGTTACTTTTCCTTAGGGAAAAGCATTTGAATGAAGATAAAAAAAAATCTATTTTCCTTTGTTATTGACATTTAGTTAGCAGCTGGCAACACTCCTACCAGATCAAGAACAAATAGCAGCAAGAAAAGGGCATTGCATGGACAGAACTGATTAACCGAAGGAGTAATATCGCACAAATCCATACCGGCATTGCAATCTTTAAAAGACAAATCACTGGAGACCCATACCCCTAACCCTCAAGCAGATGACCCTTTTTAGGTACAATAGACTATTCAGCTGAAAGGATTTGCATGCACAACTTTCCTTATTGAGTTCCGTCCTAATAATGAACAGTGGCAATCAAAATCAGCTGGAGATTCAGATTTAGAACAGGTTCCTTCTACATCCAGAAAGCAAAAGGAGAAAAGTTAAATCTATGCCTAGACACTAAGAAGGCAGCGTGTGGACTGATGATGTGTGGTTTGTAGCTCTCCCTTGTGATTGTACTTGAGGCCAAATATGGTGAAATGGAGAACATAGCCGTCGTCATCTCCCTAAGGTGGCGGCTCGTCGTCGTGCAATTTCTTGGACGACACACACTCGATGAGACAGAATTTGTTTGTGCCCTCCATGTACGTGAGAGAGACTTTCATGTGCCTCTCCCGGTCCTTGCAGAACAACTTCTCCTTGGTGGTCTGGAAATCCAAGAACCTGGTTGGAGCTCTTTCATTGTAGTAGGTGGGGGAGATAACCTGGCAAGAAGCGATGTAGCCACCCGAGTGAAGGCCAACCCATGCGTTGAGCTCGACGTCAAAGTGAGCTCGGCCGAGGAACGGCAAGGCCCATTCCCCATGCCACCTCCACGCAGACTCCTTGGTGTTGAAAGAGCAGGTACCCAGTGGATTGCCAGCTGTGTCGAAATTCGCCGTGGTCATGAAGATGGTGCATCCATCCGGGTGCAGCGCGTACGAGTTAACGTATCTGCAGAACGTCGGCGGCGGCGACGGCAGGGCCTTCCAGGACCATCCCTCGGTTGGCTGGTGCATGGCGTCCACGGCGGTGGGCGCCCACGACATGGCCTGGAAGTCGATGGGGGTGCTGCTTGTCGAACGGAGCGATACGTGAGCATGTAGAGCACTCCGTCGATGGCCACGGAGATGCCGAAGCCGCATACCATCTGGTGGGGGGCGTGGGCGCCGACGCCCAGCACAGCCATCTCGGTGTCGTAGACGAGACAGCAGCGCTGGTTCATGAGGGCGAAGATCTTGGTGCCCATGGCAGAGAAGGACGTGGCGGCATGGGCCAAATGGCCAGCCGGCGATTCAAGCCGCAGGGTCGGAGGCTCCGGGAGATGCTCGGCAACCTGGTCGCCGGAGTCGAAACTGTCGGCGTCCATCTTGTAGATGCTGAGCCCCTTCTCCCGGTCATCCAGGACCAGGTAGAGGTGCTTCTGACGGCGCGACCTCTTGCCGCCGGCGGGCCCGGCGGCAGGTTGCAAATTTAGGGCGCCGTCTTGTTCCCGGCGCTTGTTGGACATCTCGACTGCGGAGCCGGCCGGAGTTGAACGAGAGCAATCCGACCCTCCTCTGTTCTGATTGATCTCCGGGCCTTGAACTTATACAGCAGCTGCCGGAAACCCTGCCAGGCCGGCCGGCCGCATGGAATCGGAATCGAAGGGAGATTAGAGCAGGGTCGGATTTCCGATGAACCGATTTACAATCACGTAAAGGAATTTGTGTGCACCTGGGAAAGATCAGGAACAGAGAGGAAACCGAAAGGAACTCGAAGTCGCCGTCGGCTCACCGGAGTCGCCGCGCCAGGCCAGATTGCGGCGCGAGAGCCCCCAGCAGAGGTTATCTTTTGGTTCACAAGCTCACAGTGGGACTGTGGGAGCGGCATGCTACCACGATCTGGGCCGTAGAAATTTTAAAAAAAAAAACAGCCCAGTCCATGTCTTCCCTGCTACTAACGTATCTTTTAGGACGCTGCTATCGCCTGCGCGCGCAGGAAATAGGCTTCCCGCCTGCGCGCGCTATTTTAGGAAAGGCTGTGCACGCTACTCATTACTGTTACTAGTTTTGGCAACTTCTCCCACGTTCTGCTTTTGCCGCCCTCGGAGAAAAAAGAGCGCGAAACGAAAACTGCCACCTTTTCGCACCGCGCCTTTTCTCTCCACCCCAACCCCTGCCACGCCAACTTCCTGACCAACCCCCGATCCCCGTCACATGCTCCGCAGGTAAAAAAAGCAGATCTCATCCTATAGAAGTCACGGACAGCAGATCTGATCTGCCCCTTCCCCACCCAACACACAGGCAAAACTCGTTGATGCTTGGAGAAGGAAAGCACAAGAACATATGTTGTATCCCTGCCTTATACCCTCTGTTTCAAACAGTATTTTGGAGGTGCTAACACAAGCATTTTAAAGATTCGTGGGGTGCCTTAACTGAGAAAAACAACAGCACATAACAGTTGCAGGAAATATATCTATACACAGTTTCGTATGTAGGACAAGATAGCTTTTGTTTCATCTCCATGCATGCATAGAGAAAAACACCACTTTATGTTTCTACATAGCTTTGGTTTCATCTCCATGCCTAGAGAAAAACGCCAATTTATGTTTCTGGATACTGTATCCATAGTGTATGCAGTTCCTGTTGAAAAAAAAAAGCAAGAAAGTATAATGTATTATCAGAATACTGCAAAAAAAAAAAGATTGAACATAATGGATTGCTGGGCTTGGATTTGTCCACCAAAAATACTAGTGCTGCAAAGAAAGACTTGTTGGTTGATGAATAGTTGCCTTAAAATTAAAAAGAAATGCTTGGATATGTGCATTATTATGCTAAAGAAAACTATGCGATTACTTCTGTTCATGTTCTAGTGTCTTTGTTGTTGCTACTTGCACAACCAAACTGGTAGTGGTAGAAACAAGAAAATAAATGCTAGGGGAGTTGGCTTGTTGTAAGAATAAAACACTTGATGTAATGTGCTTGAAACTTCTACTCATATTTTGTTCTGGATAACACTAAGTGCAGAACATATTATGGATTGATGGAGTAGCGTGAGGCGTACAAGGCATATAATGATTGTATTTCTTTTATCAGTATATTCTTGATTAATATGTACAGGATGCAGTTTGCACCATTTATTGCTATTATCTTGCATGGCCTAGCCATACAGGTGGGTTGTGCGTTTCCTAAGAAATGAGTGGACAGAAAACTATGTGTGCCTTTTTCAGATGTTTTTGAGGCAATGAACGGTTTGCAACCTGTGAATATTATTACAGACCAAGAACTTTCTATAGAAGAAACAATACGATTTGTTTTAGATGAGACTTTTTACCACATGGCTAAAAATATACAATGAATTGTTAAATTGTGGTTGAAAAATGCAAAAGGTATAATGCATAAAATGCTTAGGTATTATCGATGAAATGCTTATCATGTATCTAAAAAATGCTAGACTTAACCGGTATAATCAATAAAATTTTTAGAAAAATAACATGTCAGCCATGGCGATAGGGAGATGTGTATATAAAAGGGCAGAATGATAAATGTCACTTTTATTACTGGATTACTATATAAAAATAATCGCTATCTATAAAGGATTCATATATCCTTTATATATGGGTGGGAGAGTGATTGCAACAATAAAGATTCAAAAAACTAGATACAAACAATTCAAATAAAAAAGTTTGGGACCCTGTGCTTTTATGCATGTGCGGAACTTCTCCTTTTTTTTCATTATCAGAACCTTTAAAACACAGAGTACACAGCCACCCACTGTCTCGTAGCTAACCAATGTTCCCCCAAAACAAAAGAAAAGCGAAAAACAAGTAACAAGTATACTACTTAGCGGAGTATTTTACATTTACATGAACTAGTACCACTATAACAGTAAGAAAAAAGTGATGTCAGTTTTGCCACCGCTCGGTGCAGGGCGATTCCTGTGCAAAAAGCTGGGAAGTGCTATGGTGGCGAGGGTTTCTTGTGTATATGCCACACATGTAAAAAAGGAATTCCTATATCCTAGCATACTTAAAAAAATAGAGGAAATGTTTCAATAACTAACGACTAGAGAATAAAACCTAAACTACCCAACACGTAATAATATTATGTTTGGGTGTACAGGAACATCTTAAAGATCACTGATTACATATAAGCTAGATAAGCAAAGAGGGCATACACACTAGTTAAAATAGAATTAGATGATGCTAACAACCAATACACTAGTTAAAAAACATAAATAACTTTTGTAGTCTGATCTGAACAAGTCATTCTCTTATGAGTAACTACAACAAATAATACACACACGTTACAATTTCTTTTGTGATTACTACAACATTTTGGCTTCTATTCCCCCTGCTGGATCCAAGATCTAACGATGAATAGGTTTAGCATAAAAATACTAAAGATTAAGTTGTGGCACGTTATTTGCAGCTATCAGAAAATAGTGAAGATTGACAGAGTTCCAATCTCTCTATGCACAATGTTTAGGAAAAACAAATTTAAGATGCACATGCTTATATGTTCCAATACATATTGTTTCTTGCCATAAGGTTAGCACTTTACTATACCACATCTAATTCTCTCCAGTAACAAAACACATGCAGGAAAAAAAACATGTGCATAACAATCTAGCATTTTTTAGATAGCAAATAAGCATATTATTGATTATCCCTAACTATTTTATTGATTACAACTTGTCATTTTTTGTTATATTTTTTTAGACTTTTTGTTGTCTAGTCAACATATGATTTTAGTTTGCTGCTACATTCAGACTACTTTGCTGCTACATTCAGACTACTTATAGGTTTGTAAGGGATAAATCTGGGATCAAAGTTCAAGTTCAAGTTGGCTTTCGGCAATCCTAAGGCCAAATCCAAGATCTAATGATAAATAATTTATGTACAGAAAATCTATACCACATCAACAACTGGAACTACTCACCTTACCGGTGACGCATTTGGTCAAACACCTCATGGTCGGAAGGTGGCATCCCACAAGCAACCATGGCAGCAGACTTAACTGCAACTCTACACTATTCCTCTGCCCTCCTAGCACCACCAGTGGCAATCACACGTTGTTCGATGAGGCCTGAAAATAAGAGATGGCAGCACGTCATGCTTTAGATAAACCAATAATTAACTGACACAATGAGCATCCAAATTATCAATGCGCAATAGAAGGTGATGCTCGCCTTGCTAAAGCAGCACAGACCGCCATGCACCCCTTGCCTCCGTGCGGCGATGCCGTGCAGGGCGACGGCTGGCCTGCCTCTCCATAACAATCACTCAGAAATATCGCCAAAATTAGTTGATCCCCGAGTCGTGCAAAG
Organism: Paspalum vaginatum; assembly: GCA_030272315.1. NCBI lineage: Eukaryota > Viridiplantae > Streptophyta > Magnoliopsida > Poales > Poaceae > Paspalum > Paspalum vaginatum. The sequence continues at coordinate 43,208,448 of CM059020.1, read as the reverse complement.
CAGAAAAAAAACACATCACGACCTTTGTGCACAGGTCCACCTCCGACCCACCACTGGATCTACACTTCCCACTCGCGAAATCAATGGAATATTATGCACCTAGTTCAGAAATCGCCAGATACATCGAGATGAAAGAAAAAAGAGAGACCAAGAGATGGAATGAATAGCACAAAAATCTCATACTGATAGCCTAGAACGCGCCTTCAAGAACGAATCATCCTCCCTCAACGGGCGTGGATCTGCGATTTACCAGCGTGGATCTGTGATTTTGTGAAAAACTCGCCGGAATCGTTGGGGAACTTAGTGGGGAGAGAAGGAGAGAGGGGGACGCGATGGGAAATGACGGGAAAGGGGGCTGTAATATTATTCACCGTGTGATGAGATCGACGGTTCGGAGAGGTGCTCGCGCCGAGCCTCAAAATACTGCGCGCTTGAAACATAGCATTTAGGTATCTTTTATCATCTGTTTTGCGTCAGCCGGCCGGTAGGACAACATTTTGTTTTTTTTTAATTTCATTAAATTCAAAATATTAGCAGATTACAACCTTTTTTTCCCGGGAACGTGTCTGGCCAGTACCACTTCTGCGCAGATTGAAGGCCAGAACCAGGCTAGGTTCGCCTTGAAATGGAATCTAAATTCAGTTACATGAACAGCTAACTGAAACTGCTCGTGGATGCTGCATCCATTCCAGGCATCCTGAACTTCCAGTCGTTTTGCCATCGCTGATCGTCCTCAATTGCCCATCAGACTTTTTTTTTTACTTTATCTATCTTTTGAAGTAATGCTGCGTTTGTGTGTTGTACAGTCGATGTACAATTTTAAAATTTATAAGCTGCCCACATGTCACTGGAATACTCAGTCTCATACCTTGCATCTTTTGAATTCCTTTTGGGCATCTTAAATTATTAGGGAAAGGTAAAAGTCCCTTTGCTACCATGGTCGAAACGGTCTGCCCTTTCTTTATGAACGAGACCCTACATATAATTTAATTTCCAAACAAGACAATCCCAAAATAGAACAGCAGTGTAAATTTTTTATCTTGGCATGAACACTGAATCTTGAACAAAGAAACTACAGAGATGGCCTTTTGCTGTTGTGCCGTGAAGTGGAAACTGAGGTTATATTTTAATAAACTGAAGCCTCACGATCAAAGGGGTGATGGCGCTGTTGGCTAGCGCGTAGGTCTCATAGCTACTTTGAGTTATCCTGAGGTCGAGAGTTTGAGCCTCTCTCACCCCAATCCTTTTTGGCTGCCCTTTTAAATCTTTCGTTTGCTGTTGCCCTCAGCTCTTGTTTGAATATTTTTTATTAAACGGTGAGCTCTTGTTAGATTCCAGGCACTGCATTTCACGTCATGTTTCCAACTGCTTACTGCTACGTCCATTCGTTTTTCTTTTTGTTAAACGTTCAAAACAGAAAATAACGTCTCCATTCGTTTTTTTATGAAAGAGAGAGCTTTATTCATTACTCAATATCATGATTACATTCCTAAGCAATGATACGCACGACACAGACTGGACCTCTAAATCTCCACGCTATCGAGTGTTAGGATCTCTTAGCCGGCTATGCAAGCTCATGAGCCGCACTATTTTGCTCTCTCTTCAAATGGCTAACTTGCCACTTAGTTAACAAATATCCTTATTCAAACATATCTGTAATCACAAATCCAATGTGTGATCTATTACGACGCTTCCCTTCCAGCAGACTTGTCACCTCACTACAATCTGACTTCAGGATGGCTTTCTGTCTTCCCCACTCCACAACTAACCGCGGCCCTTCTAGTCCCGCGAGAGCTTCCACTTCCTCTGCGCTACTCGCCTGGTTAACATAGCGCCAAGATGTAAGCACAATCTTCCCTTCCTCATCCCTGATGATTACTCCCAGACCACCCTCCCCTGAGCTCGGATCAAATGCGCCATCTACATTTACCTTCAACCATCCTGCATTTGGGTGTTGCCAATGTTGCACACTCATGGGCTCCTGTGGTCTCTTCGGCCTCACTAGTGAATGTGAATCGCACAGTGGCTTTTTTTTGTTAGTGTCCGCACTTGCTAAGTTTTGTCTGGCGTAGCACAATTTTGCCCAATATTTCTGTAGAAACCGCACAGAACCAAAATATGATAATTTATCTTTATTATGCATAATATTGTTACGTACCTACCATGTTCTCCATAGAAGTAATAAGAGTTTTGCCGCGGCATCAGGGTCCATGTCCTGGAGAGCATTCAGCAACATGCAAGGTGAAAACAGCCTTAGCTGCTCCTCATCCGGCAAGCTCCAAACCTCTCTCATTGCTTCTCTCAGTGATTTTGCATGGTTACATTGTACCACCGCATGCCACTGTGATTCATCATCTCTCCCACATATCCTGCACGTACTGTATTTTCAATAGTTCTGTTCTTTTTGTTTACCTGTGTGGCGAGCCCCTCCTTTATGAGTCTCCATCCAAAGATCAACACTTTCTGTGGCAATGAAATTTTCCAGTAATGCTTCCACAACGCTCTTCCATCCTGAAGCATCCTCCACCCCTCTCAATGTCCATATCTTTCCTTACTAGCCTGTACGCACTCTTGACGGAGTAACTGCCTGATTTCTCATAGTGCCAGGCCACTACATCCTCCAGTGCTTTCTTGGGCAAGTGAAGCTTAAGAATTTCCTCTGCATCTTGAGGTCGAAATACATCTGACATCTCGTATAAGATCCTCCCTCCATGCCCTCCTATCTGGCGCTATGAGCTGCTTTACCCATTTTAATCTTCATGGTCTCCGCTTCCCCATTGGCCTTTGAGACCATTCACGAGGTATCCATGGGTCCCGCCAAATATGGGTTTTTTCTCCTGTTCCAACCCTCCATATAATACCCTTCTTCACTAGCTCCAAGCCATACACAATCACTCTCCATGTAGGTGATTGAGACATAAGCTCCATTAGGGTAGTATTTAGCCTTTAACACCCTTGCACAAAGAGTGTATGGGTGCCACCACAAAGTGCCACGTTGGATTGCCACGTAGGACAAAACCAGTGTGGATTCGGAGTAAGAGGGTCAAAACTTGTAAAAAAAAGGTAAAAAAAGATCTATACCCTTGGGCTCAAATCCAAGACCTGTATGTTCACATACAGTACCTCCTTACCGCTACATTACACAATCCTAATATGACTACTTAGATGATTGTTTTTTTTTAATTTGAAGTGGGCATAAAGCTTTAGTACCAGGTAAAGGCTACCTTCTAGTATCGATTCCTAACGTGAAACTGTACAGATGTCTCTCCAAAGCTAGAGCATTTATAGCCGTTACTAAATCTTTTATTTGTATCAGCTGCAGTTTGATTCGGAACCTATTGCTGAGACTGAACGCCACTTCTCGGATAGTGACACGTGGAAGCACACGTGTCGCATGAACAGCCCCCAGCTTACGTGGGCTGGAAACAATGTGTACGGATGAAACAGTGTATTGAGGGAGTCAATGTAACGAAATTCAACTGACCAGCTTAAATACGCGTTTAGCGTTCGTATGCCAGCGAGCTGGTCGTGTGCATCCAACGAAAGCACAATCGAACTAGGGGGAAAACTAGTCGTTCTACGTGAGAAACGTGCAGGAGCGCAGAGATCCGACCCCTAGCAGGGAACCTAAATGGATTCGAAAAACAGTATGAACTTACGTTAGTAAACATAGCTCTAGAGAGCTAATAGGTACATATGCCTTACCAAAAGAAAACGACGAAAGAAAGAAGGAAAATGTGGTACCGTACCCCAGCCAAGCGGCCAAATTAAGCAGATATAGGTGATCACCACGAGGCTACGAGCCTTCATGTGCGTACATAACTGGTAGTAGGTATATATATGTGGTGTATCGTCGTCGTCTTTTGGCGATAAGTCGCGTCGTCACGGTCCCCCAGCTTTTCGATCAGTCGACCGACGAACGTGGATCACGTACACACGAGTCCTGTTGCGTTGGCTGCATACGTGGTAGCAGTGTGTGTGTGCGCGCGCGCGCGCACAGGGAAGTCGCGGGGCAGTCCCGGAGATGGAGCACCACGTCGACGTCTCTGGTAGACGCGTGCGTGATCAGATGCGGAGCTGCCGGCCGAGGCGAGCACGGCAGCACCGGCACGCCATATCCGCGCGCGCGCGGCCAGTGCAACTCGACCGGGGGCCGTGCCACGAGGCGCCCGGCGCGGGGGACCCCGTGGAAGCGTCTGGTTTCTGCTCAGTTTCTGTGCTCTCTGCGCTGCCGTGTCGGCGTGGCGCGTGCACGGTACGGTAGCACGGTGGTGTCTTCTGGAGCGCTCGAGCTCGGCGTCGCGTGGCGGTGGCCCGGTGGGTGGGCAACCAGGACCATAGCACGGGCGGGAACCGGTCGGTACGAGACAGCGTGGAGCAAGGGGCCCAAACCAAACCATAGGTGGAAATGTGGAATGATTGAGAGAGAGGCCCTGGGACGCGGAGGATTGACGTGGGCGGGCGCGCGACGCATCCGGCTGATCATGAGATTTGCTCCGCCGGGGGATTCCGTCGCACGTGCTGCGGCCTGAGGTCGTTGGCTGCGCTGCGCCTCCAGTAGGACGCGACGCGACAAGCGTGAGGGTGGTTGCTGTCGAAGGAGTCCAAATGTGTGCGTGTTTACACCCAGCGTTGATGAGGAAACGAGCTCATCCGACCCGACCCTCCACGAGCTACCAAACCAGTAATCCGACCCGCAGGCGATCAGAATTCGGCGATCCATGCCAACTCCAAGCCTCCAACCAACCTGGCCTGTCCCCATCGCCTCATCCGTCCCACGCGGGGCCCGCAACCACCGTACCGACCAGTGCCGGCTCGCCACGTCCCCCCCGCGCGCGCCCCCGGGTATATAAACCGCAGGTGCCGGGAAGCAACCAGCCGGCGGCAGCCACACAGAAGCGGCGAGGTCACTTTGTGGCGATCGAGGAGCCCAACGCACCTCTAGCGGAAGGAAATGGTTGCTGCGGAAGCGGCCGCCGCCGCTGGCAACGAGATGAGCCTGTCCCTGTCCAACATGGTGCAAGGCTTCTACGAGGAGGCCGAGAGGGAGCAGAGGTGGCCGGAGCCGGAGGAGGCCGCCGTCGGCAGCGACGATGAGGGGTCCGGCGGCGGCGGCGGCGGCACCCAGAACAGCGCGTTCTGGCAGGCCCAGCGCGCGCTGTTGCATGTAAGTAGAGTGTTCCTCTTCGAGTTTATTCTGGTCGTACGTCGCCTTTTGTTCGCGCCAATTCATCCGTGTTGCATTTGTACTGCTTACTCTTGGCGCGCCGTATTATAGTAACCTGCAACCTACTAGCCGTGGCGTGAGCGTGGCAGATGCGTCGTGTGCAGGAGGCGCTGGCCAAGACGAGCTCCGCGGAGAGCCGGATCCGAGCGGACACGGAGGAGGCCGTCAGGCAGATGCGCGCCACGCCCGGCGGCGTCTGCTCCTGCGCGACCCGCGCGGCTGCCTGCCGGGGCTGCGCGCTCCGGTTCCTCGCCGAGCGGCTGCGCGACGCCGGCTACGACAGCGCCGTCTGCAGGTCCAAGTGGCCGCGCACGCCGGAGATCCCCTCGGGTAACAACGGCCACCACCTTCGCAACCCACCCACGTCCGATGATCTGAAATGCAACGCGCTCTGCTGACGAATCTGCGCGCGCGCTCATGCACGTTACAGGGGAGCACAGCTACGTGGACGTGGTGGTGCCGACGAGGAGCGGCAAGGCGGTGAGGGTGGTGGTCGAGCCCAGCTTCCGCGCCGAGTTCGAGATGGCGCGGGGCGGCGCCGAGTACAGGGCGCTGGTGGCCGCGCTGCCGGACCTGTTCGTGGCCCGGCCGGAGAAGCTGCGGGCCGTGGTCAGGGTCATGTGCGGCGCCGCCAGGCAGTGCGCGCGCGAGAACGGCATGCACATGGCGCCCTGGAGGAAGCACCGGTACATGGAGGCCAAGTGGCTCGCCACGCCGGAGCGGGTCGCGCCGGGGGCTGCCGGCGGCGCCGCGGTGGCCGTCGGCTCGCACGACAAGCAGCCCAGGTTCAGGGCGTCCATGCTCACGCTCGACCTCGGCGGACGGACCGCGGTGGAGGTCGTGTGACGGACCACCGTTCGCCGACGATGAGAGAACGAGCATCTGTGCATTGCTATTTGCTATGTGGATGTAGATTGCGGTTGTACTAATGTAGACCGATCAATGCGAAACGAGATAAATAACTACAGTTCCATTATACAGTGTCCAACCGATGTGATAGTTTGCTAGTTGAATTTCAAGGTATATTACTTTCTTTGAGGCCTGTCAGGATTTTCACAGAAATTTTGCAGAAATTTCATAGAAAACAGTTCAATTTCACATTTTCATGCATTCCAAACCAAAGGGGCTTCAACAGGTTGGGATTTCCCGGGTCAGACCCAAGTATGGTCAGGTCTTTCCACCATTTTGCTCCCGGTCCCCCAAGTATCAAGACACAAAATCTGTTGCAAAACAAGTTTCACTGTTCCCCTAAAAAATGTATGTACTGTGTCCGAGTATGTATCATGAAGAAACTACTGATGTCTCAAAAAGGGGGAAAATTTTCAATTTACAGAGTTCGCTATCTACCAGACAACAAGCTACTAAAATAACAATAAGACACACAACTACAGCAACTTCGGGGGTGGACGTCCGGAGAAATCAGGTTGGGTGTATGACAGCCTCTGGATCCAGTTGCCAGCCTTCTTCTTGTTTTGGTCATTGCATTCCAGGCCCTGGCTGATGCAGCGTGGGACCTTGTCAAGTGTTCCATCTCTTTCAACAACTGTCTTGAGGTTTTCAAGGATTGAAACTATTTGCTGAAACTCAGGCCTCCTTTCTGGTTGCCACGTCCAACATTGCTCAATCAGAAGTTTCAACGCTGCTGGGCAGCTGGAGGGAATAACGGGTCTCAGGTTCTGAAACGAAACCACATATTTGTCACTTTTCACTACCAAAATGTGGATCAAAACAAGATTAGTAAGAATACCATGTAAGAAAGTACTAGTAAAACTAGCAAAAAAAAAAAAGGTAAACTTGTTGATCTGTAGGCTTGTAGCCTTTTCTTTTTTCTCCTTCACAAATATTTGGATACAATCTTTTATCTGTTAGTTCTTATGGAGGAAGTCTGTGCAGGAGATGAACCCTGCACAATCTATGAATAAAATGAATCGATCTAGCCGATGCATAGAAGACATACACATACCTTATTAACAACCGCAAAAGCTGCCTGGAGCGGAGTCATGTTTTCGTAAGGGAGTGAACCAGTGACCAATTCCCACAAAAGAATTCCAAAGCTATATACATCAACCTTCCGGCCATAAGGCTTGTGCTTGTACATCTCTGGTGCCATCCATCTATAAGTACCTGGGTCATCATCTGACAAATTGCATTGTGCTTCTTCACAGGCCACTCCAAAATCGACAACCTTAGCACAGAATTCTCCATCAAATAATATGTTCTCAGGTTTCACATCACGATGAACAATTCCTTGCAGGTGGATGTATTCCAGGCCATGCGCGATATCCAAAGCGATGGAAATGATCTTCTCCAAAGGAAGAGTTTTACGCTCCAGCTTGCGGAGGAAAGCCCTCAAAGAACCCCCAGATAGGAACTCAGTAATGACACAGAAGACCGGTGGGCAATTACACGCTCCAACAAGCTAACCAAAACAACAGGAATGAGTTAGAAAAATCTAAAGTAATGTACGTCTGAAGGTTCTTACTATCTAGATCTTAAGTAGAGTCCCACATCAGAATTTTTTTTGTTGGGCCGGAGCACAACATATAAGGATGGGCAACTCTCACCTATAAGAGTCTTTTGGATTGAGTTAGGCACGTGGACCTTATATGTTGTGGCTCCAAGGAACTAATGTGGTATTTGGCAGAGGGGCACGGACTTGGGGGCTTGGCAAGCAAGACCGGGTCGCATCAGCCCCCAAGTCCGGGCCGCATCAGGGTAGAGGGTTGAACCGGACCGCAGTTTGGAGGGGGACTTCATGTGCTTGCGGGCAGGCCGAAGCAGACCAAACCGCTGTGCAAACTCTAACTTAGAGAAGATTATACTCGGAAACATTGCCTTTATCTGATGCCATGTTACATAATTCTGATGGGTAGCAATCAAAATGCTTTGGCTTACTCTTTCTGAAATTATTTTGAGTGTACATGCAGATCAACAATCTCTACTCCCGTAGGCCATATGATTGAGAAATATGATAACCTTGATTAAAATGAAATAGGAGTGGTTGGCCAAACGAGCAGTCATCCCACTGCCAAGAATATTCCTCCATATATACTTGTTGTCTCTTTGGGGAGATGTTTGCATTGTACTCCTTATTCCTCAGGGATTAACAATTAAAATCTTGTGACACAAAAGAAATTCATGTTTGTAGAACAAAAACATATCAGAAAATAGCTATAGCTTGCATCATTGCCGTCCTAAATATGTGCCAATACTCTGATCAGCTGATGCATGCTGCGAATTTTTATTGTTTCAGATGTGCTTTGTACTGATTCAACAACCATAAAATAGCCAAATCCTAGTATATATATGTAAATTGGATTGTTCCATATCAAAAAGAATTGTAGCAGTTGTCGTGATTGCATTTACAAAGAGATATGCATTACTTCACTGCCAATTCTATGCTGGGTAAGCATCTCAAGAGAATGTTAGATGAAAGTTCACGTGGTTACCTTAATGACATTACGATGTTGGAGCCTTGACAAAATGGTAACCTCTGAAGTGAACTGCTTCTCAAGCCGAGCAGACAAGTCTTCATCCTCGCCATCGTCAGGCTGCCTGATAAATTTCACAGCGACAGGTTGCTCCATGTAGATCCCATGGAACAACCGGCTATACGCCCCGGACGCAAACCTATGGCCGATGAGCAGCTGCGAGCGATCGACCGTCCATTTCTCAAGGATCTCCAGTGCAGCAACCTTTGCTGACCCATCATCGAGATTCCTCCTCGGCCATGAGGTTGTCCTCCTGTTAATCTTCAGTTTGCTCGGCGTTCTCAGCGAAGCAAACCCGAACGGAGGGCTGTCGTCCGGTGACCGCGGAGAGAAGGGCTGCCTCTGCCTCTGCCGCTGCGGGCTGGAGAACCTCTTGGTGGCAGCCTTGGCCTCCTTGAACACGTCGGAGATGACACGCCTGGGGATAGGGGACTTAGCTCGCCGCTTCGGATTGGGCGTCGGCTTGGACACCTCTCCGATGACCTTCATAGACGCACTGCGCTGTCTGGAATGGGAAGCATCCACCGGCGATGCCGCATCCAGCGTAAAGAAAGGAGCCGGGCTGGAACACACTCTCTGGAGCCTCTGGCTCTGCTCGTCCGAGTGGAACGAGAAATCCAGCGCGCCGGGGCTCTCATCCTTGGCCGGCCGAGTCACACGCCGCGGGGGAATGTCCAAGCTCAGCCCCACCCCGGCCTTCCGGTCCTGGTCCTGCCTCACCGATGACGATTGCTGCGACGAGCTACCGCCGCCGCTCCTTTCGCGGCTCAACTGGCCGTCAGAAGACGCGTGCTTCAGCTTCCGCTCCGGCTCAGTGTTAACCGCCGGTTTCGCCGGCCTGGGAAGCGGCAGCCTCGCGGAGCTGGAGACCCCGGATGGCTGCAGACTCTGGCGAGCAAGCTTGTGCCCTGCGCGGAACCCTCCCTGCTTCAGCTCAGCGCCACGGCTGAACTGCTCGAGGAACGCGCCGTACTGCTCCCTGCCGGAGCTGGACCTGACGATGGACTGCGAGAACCTGGTGCGCCGCACCCACGAGTAGTCCTCGTCGTCCATCTCCTCCTCAGAATCCCGGGGTCAAACGGATCCCAGCTACGGCAGATTAATTAACAGGTCGCAGCAGCAACAGCAGCTGAATAAACGGGACCTAGAGGAGCTCCTCCCGATCCACCTCCCAGCAGGCGCCGCATTTGATCCCTCCCGGAGGGAGTCGAAGCCCGGCTGCTCAGACCCCGTCAGCCGCCGCCGCCTCTTACTCCTGAATCATCAGACGACAGACAAACAAGAAGCGCAAATCAATCGACGGAACTGGGCTCGCGGCAGGGAGAACTAGAAAAGCACAGCCGTCGGCGATCCCGCGCCGCGAGCTGCTCACCATGCTCTACCTCCGTCCACGAAACAAGAGGCAACAATCGGCAAACAAAAGGCCAATAATCGGTGTGGTTTGGGGACGGCGAGAAAGTGTGGAGCAAAGCAAAGCGGGGCTTTGTTGAAAGGGCCGTACATGGCTGAGCAACCGGGGACGGCGACCGGTGGTGGTGACGGCTCGCTGGGGGGGAATGAGTGCGGAGACCGTCATTCCTACAGCGCGCAGGAAAGGGAAAGCGAGAGACGTCGCTCCCACTCCCCGCCCCCCCTACCAGCCAGACGTTGCTGGCGGCTACCGCCCGGAATCGAAGCTCATTCCGCGCCGCGACAAGCCGCTCTCTCTCTCTCTGACGCGGCAGCAACCAAGCGACCAACCCCATATCCACGTCAAATCGGAGCGAGCAAATGGAATAGAAATCAAACACAAGGGGAATCGCGGCGCCACCAATCATATTCACGGCCGGCGAACCAAGAACACGCCGGGCGGCCCGACGAGCCGGAGCCGTGATGACTGATGAGAGACGGTTACAGAACGCGAGGGAGAGAGCGAGAGATGCACGCACGGTCACGGAGACGAGAGGAGAAGCCGGCGACGCGACGCTGCGCGATGGCGCCGGAGCCGGGCGGTTTGATCGTCTCCCTCCCCTGCAGGCAGCAGCCAGCGTCCGTCCGCCTCCGCCAGACGGAGAAGGGGAAGGAGGAGAAGCCTTTCTCCTCACACCCACCCACCCACCCCACCAGCCCAGCCCGCCACGCGCGGCACGCTTCGTCAGTCGCCGTCACCGCGCGAGCGGGGGCCGGCGGCGCAGATCAGCAGATAGAGATGCTGCGCCACCTCGCCAGACAGACCACGGGCGGTCGCCGAGACCAGCGCACGCGCGCGACTGCGTGGAAATGGGGGCGTGGGGGCGTGGAAGCGAAGCGAAGCAAAGCGAAGCAAAGCAGCAACCAGCGACTGGCAGCAAGTACGGCCGTATGCGCGCAAGTTGTACGGTGGCGGGAGCCCGTGGGCCCCGCCCGCCGCTTTGTATATTCGCGCCGACCGCAGCACGGCCTCCGGGACCGTATCGGTATGCACCCGATGCTCCCTCGCCTCCGGTGTGCGACCTGGCAGGCCTGCCTGCCGGCCCACACCACAGGAGCGTTCGGTGTGCGAGGACCTGGACGCACGCGACGTGCTGCGCTGGCGCGGCCGATATTTCTCTATCCATTCATGGCGCTCCCCCGGTCCGGCCCCCCGCCCCCCGTTGTTGGGACGTGGCCGTCGTGGGGCCCGCCGGCGGCAAGTGGCGCGGCGGGGCCAGGTGACCTCTTCGCTTCGCCCCAACAGCTACGCGACGCGACGGAGCGAACCGTGTGCCTACCGAACGTGGCGTGGCGTTTGTGCGCGCGCCCGCTCTGCGGACTGCGGTTGAGCTGGGTGGGTTCCGGGCTGGCAGGACCGCTAAAACGCTAGTGGGCCGGAAAAGGCAAAGAAACTGCCCGACATGGGGTGTATTTTGGACGCCCGATTTCTTTCCATGCTGCTAGCACGCATCTGGTAGCCGGTTCCAGGATGCTACCCGTATGCCATGTCAAAACAAAAATTCTAAATATCACATATCGGTTTTCATTCAGTTTTAATATTCTTAAGGAATTTCTATAAACATCTTCCGGAAGATTTTTTATCCTCCCATCTTCCACTTTTTGATCTCCTTTGTATTTTCATTGGAGATGGAGGAGATAGTCAAATACTAGTAGGGCTCAATGAGGAAAAAGATGAATGAAGAAAAAGTGAAAGATGTAGGTAGAAAAAAAATCTTTCGGAAGATGAGTAGTCACTCCTGTAAAAATTGTGTCTTATGGATTTGCTGTCTTGTTTGATTCAGCCCACTAGCGGGTTTTTCCTGTGTTCTTCTTACAGGCCCGTTAGCTACCATATACGGAACGAACAACTGACCGTCGTGGGCTGACAGACTAGGCCCATGCACGATGCCGTAGCAAAGCTCAGGCCGCGATGCTGGGTCGCACGTTGGGCCGGCTGAGACCACATGGCCCATGCCCATTTCGCCATGGATTTTGGTTTTGTTCAGCATTTGCACATGCAATGTGCATGCCAAATCAGTTTTATTCAATCTTTCGGCTACGTGGCCCAGGCTCTAAATCTTGAACGCGAACACAGCATCTCAGTCCAGCACTCCAGCCAGGTGACCATGTGAGCCCGAATCCACGCGGATTTGGAGCCATTCGTCCGCATGCATCCCAGCGCTCGTCCAAACACAGTGCAAGGAAGCTTCACCAGAAAGCTGCAGCTCAGCAGGTGTCGCCAATTCCATGAGAGAGACTCCTCTCAGGTCTCAGCACGGCAATCAACCGCTCTTGTTTATCTAATCCGATCCCCAATGCCCCGCAAAGTTAGGGCACCGATGATTCCCTCCTTAAACGCGCGTAATCCAAGCGCCCAATGCAAGGGCCCGACAGCTTTGCAACCGGGACCCCTAGAGTAGAGCAGCAGTTGACAGTTGTTACCTTCCCTGCAGCTTCCTTCGGAATAGGGCAGGCCTCTACCTTCCATGCAACTTATTTGAGTTTTCAGCTGGTCTGGTCTAATCCTAGCTGTGATTTGGTGTTCAGTTGTACACTTGTCGGTAGACTATAGGTAAACTGACGACGATGAACTGCCCGCTGGTAGTTTGCAACTGAAGCAGAAGTGAAGAACCGGTCTGTTCTGCACTTGACAAATTATGACAGCACTGCCTGGCTCGGAATATACTACCACTAGCAAAATATCAATTCTCCATGTTCGTTCAAAGAAAACAAAAATATGTTGATGTCCGTAAGGATAGGGAAGGAAGCTGAGTGGCACAGCTAATAATTTACAATTTCGATATGAAATCAGTCCTGGAGGTCATTCAGACTTGAGAATGAATGCGAGCTGTTTTTATGATGGAGACATACGTGCTGCTTGCCGGCCAGTTTGATATACCACGTCCACAGGGGAACGAGAATCGTTGCCAACGACGTCCTACCGCAGACTGCATTATATTACGGTCTAAATTAAATAAGGGTGAATTGATCTTGCAATACACGCTGGAGAACATGAAAGGCAGAGACTCGTCGCCGCCGGGCCGATAGGAGACCTGCACTGCACTGCTTCCATTTTCTCCGAGGTAGACACTGACCGGTTCGAGGCACCGGTCACCCTAAAAAAAACCGTTCTACGGTCAGAGGTGATTGGACGACAGGCATAGTAATTGCCTGCGGATCGATAGTTTTCTGCGGGGAGATGGAATTGACGCGGCGAAACCAAATGTACCGCGAGGAGGTAGGGCTCTTCGGGCACGCCGCTGTTGTCGAAACAAGAAGGGCATTGATTTAAACCGAAGAGTTTGATGTAGTCTTTGCCGTGCATGCTGCAGTTGACTCTGAATGATGAGTTAATTAATCGCGCCCGTTCAACACCGACGCATTGCACCGTACGTCGTCTGCGTTTGAAATAATAATCCCCGGCGTGCTGATGAGTTGACCCTGCAGAGCTACTACACCAGTTCAATTTCAATACAGACCAAGTACGTTGCACCTGACTGACGCATCACTCATCAGCTCTTCAGTGAGTAATCAATCAGTACTGCGACCGTATCAAAGCCACATACATAATAGTCGTATCCGGGAACGATACGATCAGGCGGCGCCTTCCTGATATTCCGTTCGCCGACTGATGAACTCGGAGAAAGGCGACGCATCCTTTTGATCTACACACGCCACATACAGCATACAGCAGATTGCTGAGCTCTGCAGTAGCAGCCTAGCGCAGGCTCCCAGCCAGCTCAAGGTCAATGGCCCCAAGGCAGCCTTCAAGATGACTGCCTCGGCCAGTATCCAAGCTCCACATCGTACATGTCACGAGACCAGATCATAATAATAATCGTAGCGATGCCTTCCTTCCTTATCTTTGTTTCTGACGTTGGACCTGTGGAGTGCCTGCAGCCTTTGCTGACCTTTCGGTTCACTACAAGAGCGCCCTGAGAGCTCCGATCCTCCCACACTGGGTTAAACAAGCGAAACGCGCCTTGGATTCACTTGCTCAACTTGACCGCCGGGGTCGCTGTCGGAGGAGGAGAAGCCAGCCGAGCGGCCAAGCCGTCGCCTTTAATTTACGCAAACTCAACCCGGAAGAGCGACGACATGGCATACACAAACTGCGTGCACTGGAGTCTAACAAACTGCGTGCACTAGAGTCTAGACCTCGCGTCCATCTCTGTTGTTTTTCGGCACAATTCCTGACGGGAGCGAGAGAGCATGCGGCTGAGGCTGCTGCTGGAGCGCAGAACAGTTGCAGAGAACAAGTTGGCACATACGGAGTACACACTGAGTCAAGAAGTCGAGGTAGATGGATGGATCATGCATGCAGTGAGTGCACAACTTTCTTCGCCCCTACGAAAATCAACCTTGGTGCTGATTGAGGTGATGGCAAGACATCTCACCTAGCTTAGCCTTTAAACTCAGCTTAGTGGCGGCTAGCAGCTGAATGACCGGGTGGGGCGGCTCACGAAATTAAGGAACAGTCCCCGCCTGCTCCTGCTCCTGCTCCTGCTAGGACGTTTTCCAACAGTGCGGTTAACGTGGGGTGTTGGAGTCGTCCCTCTTCGTCTACTGCCGCTAGCGCTAGTCCTTCCCACCGCAAGCACACACAGTGGTGATCAAACCAAAACAAGCTACGACATCAGCTACCGTCTAGTGTCATCAGTGTGCGCACGCAAGTCAACAGGGGCAGCTCGACGATCCAGCGTCTTCTTGCCACGGCACTGCAGAAGCTTCCACCGCCTGCCGTTAATTCACCCCATTGACTAACTTAGTGGGTGTTTGATACCGGACTTAATTTAGTCTACATCACATCAGATGTTATGCTGGTTAGAAGTTACTCTCTCCGTTTCAATTTATAGATCGTTTGACTTTTTTTCATCAAATTTGACCGGCTCATCTTATTAAATTTTTTTTTAGAATTATCGTTTGTTTTCATTGTGATTTAGTTTTGCATATAATATACTTCGACTGCAACTTAAAATTTTCTATATTTTCGCAATTTTTTTGAATAAGACGAGTCGGTCAAATTTAATGCCACAAAAATCAAACGACATATAAATTGAAACGGATGGAGTATTAAATATAGTCTATTTATAAAACTAATTACACAGACGAAGACTAAACGGCGAGACAAATTTATTAAACCTAATTAATCCATGATTAGTAAATGTGATGCTACAGTAACTGGTCATTGATTGTACATTAATTAGTCTTAATAAATTCGTCTCGCCGTATCTTCATCTATGTAATTAGTTTTTAATTAAATCAATATTTATTACTTTTAACTAGCGTCCGAACATCCGAGACACGAGCTATGGTTTACTCTCCGAATCCAAACACCCCCTGACCAACCGGCGCCGGACGCGAAAAAGGCGCCAAATTTCCGGTCTCTTCCCCATGAAAACGACGCCCGGACCCCAAAGACGAGGCGGCGGCGGCGATGGAGGACGACGAAGCACGGCGGCGGCCGCGCGCCCGGCGTCTGCGTCTAGCTGGAGATCGCGAGCTGCGCTGCATCACTCCACTGCTCGCGAGCCTGTTGGGACCCCCATGGCATGGCAGCGGGGGAGTCGCGACGAGCGCTCCGCCTCCGGGGTCACGGCGGGTCGCCGGAAAGGGACATACGTGGGGGCGGGCAAGGGTGGGAGCGAAAACGAGCTGTGGGGGACTCCGGGACTGGATGCTGGACGTATTCCTTCCTGCCACTCTCCCTGGCGTGGCGTCCATTCTACTCCGGACAGCTGGTCTGACCGGTCCACAGGGGTGGGCCCCGCGGCCGTGTCCAGACTCCATTTGCAGGAACGGTCTCCATCTCTCTCTTTTTTTTTCTCTCTGCCTCTGTTTTTCCTTTTTGCGATCTCCGTCTCACCCTCCTTTCCTTTCCTCGGCATTGTGTTAGCAGCTGCTACTGCTACTACTGGTGTATGTGTATCCAGAAATTCAGGGCTCTGCTGCATCTCAAGAATTACCAAAAAAAAAGAGGAAACTGAGAGCAACCAGTAGAGGAGCATGATGCGACGTGAGAGCGAGAGCAGGGGCCGGCGAGCCACTGTTGAGTAAAGCGTGCCACAGATGGTTGGAGGAGCTGGAGTGGCGAGCATCGGCCGCGAGCCGCCGGCGCACCACGACACCCAAGGCGGGATTTCGGTCAACTGGGCCGTCCAACCACTGTTGGCTGATGCTGCTAGGTGGAAATGCCGCCATTGCCTGCCGCAGATTAATGCTTTGTTGACTGACTGGCTAGTTCTTCCCCTCTCTCTCTCTCTCTTTCATTTTTTTTGGAAAAAATAGAGGATGCTTAGTAATCAGCGATATATATATTACCGAAAACATATACCAAAATTCACAATTCATCCACCCTCTGTGCTTTTCCAGATTGTTTTTTTTTTCTCCGTGACCGGCTCTAAAAATTACACTAGTTCAGAAACTTCATCCCTGTCACTGAGACTGCCGCAGAGTGAGACGACGCCTAAAAACTGCAGTGAGGTCAGGCATGCGTTGTTGCTCTCCCTCCCTCGACGAAATAAAGGAAGGATTTTTATCAAGTAATAACTGAAGCGCGTCAATAATGGCGGAAGAAGAAAAGAGGGAGTCGATTAGGCACGCAGCGCAGGAATCGGTAACCCGAAACAGCAGGGCAAGATGCTCAAGAGTGTGATTCTTGTTCTTTCGGTTTCTTGGCGATCGCTCAGAGACGATGAATGAGCAAAAATTACATGACGCACCAGAAGAGGGAGCTGTTAAACAACAAGTATCTCATCTCACGCGGTGCTAGGAAATCCTCCGGCGCGGCGTCGCGTCGCGTCGCGTCCCGTCCCGTCCGATGGATGGATCACTGCGACGGCGCGGCCCTGGGGGACGTGACGGGGAAGAGCGGCAGCAGGCGCGGCGGCTCGGCGGCCCTCGGCGACGGGTGCAGGAAGAATCCGTTCCTGGCGATGGCGTAGCGCTCGGCCTCGTAGCCCTCGCCGGGGGAGGCGGAGGCGGAGGCGGAGGCGGGCGAGCGGTTGAAGGGGTCGGCGACGAGCGGCGTGACGGGGCTGCCGAGCGCGAGGGACGGGAAGTCGAGCACGCTGGGCGACAGCAGCAGCTCCTGCTGCTGCGAGGACGAGGAGTGCTTCCTGGGCGACGCCCCGGCCGCCGCCATGGCCAGCGGCGCGATCATCTTGAGGTTGCTCTTGCCGATCCGGCGCTCGTAGAGCTTGAACGCCGGCTTCTTGGGCCCGCCGGCGCCGTGGTGGCCGTGGGCGTGGGGCTTGTTGGCGGGCTTCTGCGCCGGCGGAGGGGTGTCGGAGCCCGTGAGCCGCTGCACGACCTGCTTGAAGCTGGCCGTGTCGGCCTGCACGAAGGTGGTGGGGAAGGGCGTGGTGTCGATGATGCGCGGCACGGGCTTGGGCGGCACGGGCGGCGGCTGGGGCTGGGGCTGGGCCTGGCGCGGCGACGGGGAGGCGGCGGCCGCGGAGGAGGGCGAGGAGGAGGAGGTGGAGGACGACGGGGAGCTGGGGCCCTGCGCCATCGGCAGGAGCTGCTTCGCCGAGGCAACTTCCATCGGACCGCGCGTCCCCTCCTCGTGCGCGCGCGTCGGGTGGGCGTTGGTTGGTTTCACGGAAGGAGGGAGGGAGGGAGGGGCCGGGACAGAATGGGGGAGACGAGGGGGGAGTGGGAATAAGAAGGGAACGAGGGGAGGGGAGGCCCTGGCTGCTCGCGACGCGAGACGTATAGTTGGGGGACGACTTGGCGTGGATGCCCTCTCCATCTCTGACCGTCTCTCTCTCTATAAGACTGCTAGAACTAGAGAGTGGTACTGGAGTAGTCCTTTTCTTGCTGGTTTTGGGTTTCAGTTTCTCTCGCACGGCTCACTGCCCTTTTGTGCACTATTCTATGTGCAGTTTCTTTTTTCCCTTGTTTTCCTGGGTCTGGGCTGTGGAGTGCGGGCGGTGGTTTTGCAGTTTCCTCACTAGTCTAGTGCTATGCAGTTTCCTGTTTCTTTTTTCTTTTTAGAACGGGATGTGGTTTCTGACCATCTCAATGGGTGGAGTAGGGTGGATGTCTATCCACTATTTCAATTACCTATCTCTGTCTACAGTAGCTACAGTGTATAGGCACCCGTTTTACTTCACCCATTGGAGATAGCCTCAGTTTCTAGTTAATATGGCTATGGTCCTATTCTACTAGTCTATTCTACCTGTAAGTATATTAAAAAAATGCTTCTGTTAGGATGAGCTAGCAAAGTCGTTTATGCCATCATCAATATTCAAACTCTGCTCTTTATGGGGTAGTTATTTTAGAATTATAAACGATCTGTTAGAGTTGCTCTTATCACAATAGTATAGACCACGCTCACTCGAAGGCTAAAGAGACATCCAAAACACTGTTTTGTACGATGAATGAAGAACAGTTTGAAATATGAACTGATTGGTTTAATCGTATTTTCTGACTAAGATAGCCTGAGCCAGGCAGGAGTAGAGGCAATTTTAAAAGCTAGTGCGTGGCTAGGTGTTGGAATAATAGTGGCGTCGAAAGCAAGATCCTTTTGCCGAGGAAAGCAAGAGAAAATGCGGCAGGCATTGACTCGGACAGCCTAGGCTTTGCTTGACCCCGTGCAGCCGCTGTCCCATCGCTGCCGGTGGGCCGCAGGACTGCTTCCTCCGCAGCCCCTCCCGCCTGGCCTCTGCCGTCCGTCTGCACCGTCCGTCAGTGACACTGCGCGCAGCCGATCGCCCGATCTCGTCGGGCGCCGCTGCCGCCGCCCACCATACCGTACGTCCACGAGCAAATTCTCTGTATACCATAAAAAATTATAGCGATTTTTTATATGCTATTAGAAATTATATGATTCTCTGTATGTCATTGTTTTAGAATTTTGATTCCCTACATGCCATTGCTGTTATTTTTGAGTCTAACAACTGTTAGTTGAGGATGAAAAAGACCATTTTGCCCCATGTTTAGAAATTCCTTCCATGCCATTGAGCTATAGTCTTATTTTAAGAACAAAAGCATAAATATAATATTATCATCATTCTTTTATCATGAATGGTAAACAGGTACAGAAACATGATTTTATCTAGAAATCATGACCACATTATCGCCGGTAATGACAATATTCAGACGAAATCACAGCAGCATCCATATAACTATGACAATATTGATATAAAATCACAATAGCAACATCCATATTATCACAACAGCATTCATATAAAGGTACAACGGCCACACATCATCCATTTAGATCCATGTTTTTTGGTCTACAAACCATACAAGGTGCACTTACACATCAGCTAATAAGTGTTGTCACATAACACATTTTTGTCCACACTATAGGTTCATACAGCATGAAAGAGTAGCACAAAAGAGCTGAGTGGTCTCTCATTTCGCCTCGCACTTCCTAAGCAAAAGAACAACAGCCTTAAGTTGCAGACCAAGCAAAAGAGTAGTTACAAAAGAAAGTCATGCACCATTGCATACACAATTCAGGCCACACATAAGAGGTATGGATCAGCTACAAATTCAAGTCTGTAACTGTAAGTTTCCTCTTGCTCCTCGTGTGTGCAGCAGGGCTTTGCCTCTAAGGTCTCTTGATCCTAGTAGACATTGTTGGACTATTAGGTAGCACTGGAATTTCCTTCTTCTTTTTCTTCCCTCGTGCCTTTGCCTTCCCTTTACCCTCCCCTGTAGCCTTCTTCTTTTCTTTTGTAGGCATAGAGGTGGCAGGTGGTGGTGTGGTTTGACCTAAAGATAGCATAGGGTACTCGATGGAAAGTAGGTCAAGTTGGTTTGAGCCACGTCTAGACCCTGAGAGAGTTTGAATCCTTGCTAGTTGATGCATGTTGGCTGCAATAGAAATGTCCAATTAGAAACAACAGCAATTGTTAGGAAGAAAATCAGATTGCAAGTGGATCATGTATAAGTGTATGGAATATACATACCTAGGTGGAAACTGCATTGCTTTAGGTACTGAGTCAACAGGCACAATGATGCTCTCACATGATGTTTGAGTTTTCTTCTTCTTCTTCTTTGGTGGACCCCTACATTGCATGAAAAAAGAGAGATTGCATGAAGGCTACAGTTGCTATTCTTGCAGTTATAACAGCTATGTAAAGCAAACAACACAAGGCATACCTCTCAGCTAGCATAGCTGCTATGTCCTCAGGGTCTCCATTCTTACCGTTATAGTTGTACCAAAGGCGACCATAATTCTTGCAAATAGGGCATTGGTGTGATCCTTTCCTTCCAACTGTGAATCACTGGACCATCAAATCTATGCATACTACGAGCATTTTTAACGTTCCTAGTACCAAATGCTCATGCCTCAAAGATAGTTGAATGAGACTAGCCTTACCCTGCAGGAAGCCAAGAAGCGTCGGTGCTTTGCCCTAGCGTCGCCATGCCTTCCTTTGCTTGCGGCAGGAAGAGTCGTCACAGCCACAGGCACAACTTCCACAGTTGACGGCGTGTCCACGGTCGATGAATCATGCACGGAGGAAAGCCAATGAAGATAGGGAGAGATCGAGCGGGCGGAGAGAGGCTCTCACGTGCAGGGGGGAGGCACTCACGAGCAGACGGATGGAGCCGTGCGCAGCTTCCACGAGTGGGCGGAGAGGCGCCGAGCGACTCGATGCGGGGGCCAGGCTTGCTCGCTTCCTGGGTCGCGGAAGCTCACTGCAAGGCTGGACGCAGAGGCGCGCGGATCGGGGGTGGAGGCGCGTGCCGTTGGGCGGACGAGGGCAGAGGGTCGGGGGTGCTCGCAAAGGGCAGAGGTGGCCGCGGGCTTGGGCTCGGGGGGCAGAACCGCGTGGGGTCGGGGTCGCTCGCGAGGGCGTAGGAGGCCGTGGGATCCGGGAGAGGCGCGTAGGTCGGGCGAGCTCGCGGGGCGGAGGCCGGGGGCGCCCACGCGGTCGGGGCCGCCGGCGGGAGGAATCGCCTCGCGCGGGCCTTCTCGATCTAGGGTTTGTGGTGTGGTGAATGAGGGTGGTGTGTTTCTGGTCACCCGTTCGACCCACACAAGAGACGCGCGAGGGCAAAATGGGCATTCTGTAGATGTATGCCTGTTGGTTTGATGGCGTTGGCTCGCAGAACAACGTCGATGGCACGTAGGGAATCAAAATTCTAAACTAATGGTAAATAGAGAATCGTATAATTTTCGATGGCACGCAGATAATCGTTATAATTTTCGATGGCGGTGAAGAAATTTACTCTACGTCCATACCCCTACCGGGCTGGCCTACCCCCAGTTTGACTTGATGCCCAACCGCAACGCCGTTCGCCGCGGCAGTAAAAAAAGACAGCACTGGCCGCACCCACGACAACAGCAGCAGTCAAACGCAGCACAGGCAGGGGGCGCTTGTTGTTGTTCGCAGGTGCATGAACGGACGGACGTTGGAAAGCGGAAGTGGCCGGCGCGGCGGTGCGCTCAGGCAGGCAGGCAGGCAGGCGTCGCGTACTGCGTCTGTGACGGGCGCCGGACGCTGGCGACTCTGCCGAGTCAACGCCTTTCGCATTTTCTTAACAAATGGTGGGGACTTGAGCCGCGCCTCCCGTTCTAGGACTGGGAGTACTTCTACCACGCGCCGCTTCCCGTTCCGCGCGCCGGCGGCTCCAGTTCGTGGCGTAGCTTTTGTCCGGGGGCCTCGTCTGCAAAACAAGGCGGCGGCAGCTTGAAAAGAGAGAGAGAGAGAGAAGGTGGTGGTGAAACTAGTGGGGTGTGCAACGAACCGCGTACTATTCCTATACAGGGAACAACGAACCCTGTGGGGTGCGTCGCATGCGATGAGATGATGGCATGATGCGCGAGGAGGCTGCCGCCTGCTGGCAACGGCCGGCCGTATTGATCATTGATGATGGCCTCCCCCAGGACGGGCGACGGGCGTCGTCCCGCCTTAATTGCTGTATTAGCGCGCTAGTGGGGACGTGCCCGTACCCACATACGGAGTACTCCGTAAACAGCAGCGTAAATGCAAAAAGTACGTGCAGCACCGCACGTGGCTGTAACACGGAGAGCCAGCACCACACAGCCTACAACGTTCGACGCCGTGCTTTGCACAGGATATGATGGAATGGAGCTCCCTCGGTCCACGATTGCGTGCGGCCCGAAACAAGGAAGAGAAAGCAGGGGTGGGGGCCGAAGATGATGGTGCTGGCCACGACGACCGGGCAGGAAAAAAAAAACAATGGCGCGCGTGTGTCACGGCACGGCACGGTCGGTGTGTCTGTGTGGCTGGAGTGTGGCGATCCATCGGCTGGATTGCTGCCGCTTTCGTTCGTTGGCCTGGAACGCTCGGTCGTGACGGCACGGTTGGCGCCGTGGCTGGCCGGCGGACGGACGGGTTCCAGTTCCAGCGGGGGAGAGATCGCGGGGCCCGTCCGTCGCCTGCACCGGCACTTCAAGGGACCACCCGTCCCGGTCCCGTTGCGTTGCAGCGTGCGTGCGGTCGCCACGCCAGTACGCCACCACCGGATGAGAGGGAGGGACGGCCTCGCTTTCCGGGGCCCAATCATTGCCGCCGCGGCGCGGGGGCGCGGCCGGGCCGGAGCCCGAGAAGCGACGCCCCGGGTCAAACGCGACGCACCGCGTTCCCTGTCGCTGCTGCTGCTCGGTTGCCTTTTGCCGAGTGATGAGTGCGGTGCGGCGGTGGCGGTCGACCGCGCGCGTACGCTGTGGCTGCTGCTGCTGTTGGTTGTGGACTCTGGTCCCCTGTGCGCAGTGCAGGTCGCTGGATCCACTCGCCCCGGTCTGCTGTTCCTGGCCATGGAGTGACGGAGCGATGCTTTTCTGACGTCAACACGAACCTCGTCTAGTCTAGTGCTATAACGGTGCATACTGTACTGTGTTCGTTCTTGGGTTCATGTGTGCGCGGGTATTGCGTTGCGGCAGACAACTCCATGTTAAAATGCAGTACTACTACTAGTGGCTACACCCTGGCAGTGCTAAAGAATCTGGTACCGGGCCTTGGGCATTTTTTCTGTTTCCTTGCAAAATTGAATCTAATATAATCTGTGCCGCCTTCGCTTCCTCCTTTACCAGATATACGCATGCGCGGCACGGCGCAAATCCTTCCGCCATTTTTTTTTAAAAAAAAAGGGAGGCACGGGTCGCCTAGCTTTTGCGATGTTGGGGCCATCCCATAATAAGCCTCTTTCTTTGACCGACCAGCGAGAAAGCAATCGTGCAACCGTACCCAACAATCATCTCCACATCTAACCTTGACCATAATAATGGGCCGACCGTGTCCAAATGCTCACTGGCCTAGCCTACCCGGCTTTCGTTAACTCTCGTGCACCAGCAGTACCTGGACGAGTCTTGGCTGCAGTGCTGCAGCCGGACTCGGCTCTCTGCCGAGTGGGCTCGCTCCGCGTGGGACCCACGCGGCAGTGGCAGCGACGGAACTGCTTCCGCAGTACCTGGTGGTGGCTCTCGCCGTACCAACACACCCCCACTGGTCCAACTCGTTAACTTTTGCAGGGGCGCTGCGCCCAGTTGTGTCCTCTACATCCTTCACTTTCACGCGCAGGCAAGGCCATGGATGGATGGATCTGCTGTCTGTTGATTCGTTTGTTGGCTGCGTTCTCACGCTCGGGGCTGGAGCTGGACCATGCCGTGAAGGAGGACCGGACCAGATCGCGACGACGCCGTGACGCGTTGAGCGCCCGGTGACGGCTATGGGTCCGCGGGGCGAATCCAACAGCTGATGACATGCCCATCAAACATGGAATGGGAGGAAGAATCCGATGCCCGACTGATCCGAGTAACTGAGAAGCGTACGTGTCGTCCAAGCGCCTCAGAGTCTCCCGTGGCAGGCAGCGGCACGCACGGCTCGTCGAGTCCTTGAAGAAAAGCTCCGGGCATTCGATGGCCGCGCGCCGGTACGCGTGAGCGGGCCTTCCCCGACCCCGACCGGCGTTTAAGGTGTCGCGCGCGATTCCAGTGTCGGGGAAGCAAGACGGGGTTCTTTTTACCCTCGTTGAGACGTGGTGTGACACGGTGCCCATTCCGGTCGGAAATTGACTGGGGTGAAGCTGAAGGATCCCCAGACCCATCTCCAAACACTGTAGACAATAAATTCGTGCACTATAGATAGAATGGTTAGGTTCAGCCTCAGAGGCCAGTGTGGAACAGCCGAACAGGACTCGCCACCGTCCATTGACAAAAGAACAGTGCCTCGAGAAAGAATGGCGTCGATAAGGGACACTGACACGGGATGGATTACCTGAAACAAGCAAACGACTCGACTGACTACACTGCTACACAAGCAGCAGCGTGGATCGCAGTTGCGGACCTCGTAAACAGATGCGTTGCTGACTTGCTGCCAAAAGATCATGCTGGAAGTGAAAATCTATGCCACTGAAGGGCCAAGTGGAACGCACAACAAAGAAAGGGTAACAAGAAAGAGGTGAACACACTAGTACTCCGAATAATCAACATGTATGTCAAGGAGGGCCAGGACGCTGACGTTACCGAAAATGTCTATAAAGTGATCTTGTTCCGTCAAACTGTCAAAGAGTCAAACAAGTACAAAACACATGCCTGCGCTGCAACACCGAAACAGAACAAAGTCCTCACTTCACATTACAAAGGATCGGTACCGCGTCCCATCTTACAAGAACATCAACAGTGATGAAAACACCACACCTTCTCCTTTATCCTGTCGTATTCCTGCAATGACAGTAATCGCTCCAAATAGAATGTGATCTCCCCAGGAATCAGAGGGAACTCTTCGCTGTCTAAGAACAGGAACCAATAACGCCCCCCTCAAAAAACTCAATGCTATTCTTGTTAGTTGATCGGAATGATCTAATGATAGCTAGCTGACTTGCAATGGTCTATCTATGTTTTTAAGCTACCAATGTAGAGCCATAGTGCTGCCTGACTTGGAAATTTCAGGAGCAGCCCAATTCTGTTTCTCGTCTTTACCTACAAACTTCATCTGCCCGTTTTCTTCTTCTTCAACTCCTGCTGTATTGCCTTTTGCCTGGCCTTATCTGCAAGGTCGAGCCCAGGAACCTGATCCTCAGCTGAATCAACCTTTGATCCTCTCACATCACTTCCAGAGGCATTCTTGCGACTGGTTCTTTCTTGATGCGACTTTTGGAGAGGCCACTTCTCTAGATATCGCAGCATCCTTGTTTCTGCGCACATTAGGTTTCTCCATCACAGCTTCCTCAGGTTCTTTAAGTTGAGTACCAGTTGCCACTGGACTATTATTATTATTTTCAGGCCTATGATTATCAGGACAGTTTCCTTTCTTCGAAGAAGCTGCCTTTGTAAAATGACGCCTACTTTCAAACCATTTGCTAACCTGTCACCAGAATGCACAGAAGGTTAAACCGAATGCCATGGTAATCATGAAAAGCATGCAATTACAAAATCATGACAACAAGGAGTAACCTGACGGAATGTTAGCCCCAGTTCTTCTGCCAGATTTTCCTTAACAGAACGGCTAGGGTATTGTTCTGTCTTAAAATGTTCATGTAGCTTCTGCAAGCAAAATGATGTGCATAAACTTAAGTCAATGAAGTAAAGCAATCTAAAATGGTCCATGTTCACCAATTCAGGTGAATCATGAACAATAGTTAATTCTACCTGATTAATTACTGGGCCATAATGTCCTTTCCTAGCTGCACTGTTGCTGCCATTAGAAGTAAGACCGCCATGTTTCTCATCTACTGAACCATGAAGAGAATCGGGATCCAAGCCTTTTTGAGCGCTTTGTAGAGTACGTTCAGTCACAATGGTGCAGATTCCTTGTACTTCTAGAGCCTTTTCCAGCAGGAGAATCACTCTCTTCATTGCCTTTTCTTGGTGTGCTCTTTCCAGACCATTCTTCATCATCGCTAGAGTCAGATGCCCCTCTACCATATGCCTCCTTTTGAGTTCACCAAGAATAGGAACATGTCATGGTCAGAACACATACAGAAAGCTCACATGCAGCCATGCACCTGAGAGCATATATAGCCCCCAGCAAACAATTTATAATCACATGCAACATTAACTTGGTACGTACAGTTGAGTAGCTATAATGCTACTGAGTTTTGCACAAATCAGCATCAACATTGAATGCAGCAGTACATAGGTCTAAGTTAAGATGGAAATACTTAAATTAAAGAGACAGCAGATCAGCAGCACATCTTGTGCCATTTTATCAATTACTAGATTACGTCATCACACCCATACGTCTAAAATCACATTCTAATAATGATGTTGTTTCCATGACTACTTAGTTTATAATTGAACTTCTGAATCTGCCTACTTCATGCATGAAACTAAAGCATTCAACTGCATGGAAAAAAAAAAACAAAACACAGAAGGCATCATCCAAGGAAAAAAAACATTAAAAGAAGATTTTAAATATGCACACATTTAGGATGAGGGCATACATCATACAGTTTTTTGT
This sequence comes from Paspalum vaginatum, assembly GCA_030272315.1. Classification (NCBI taxonomy): domain Eukaryota; kingdom Viridiplantae; phylum Streptophyta; class Magnoliopsida; order Poales; family Poaceae; genus Paspalum; species Paspalum vaginatum. Next base: position 43,181,914 of record CM059020.1, on the reverse strand, counting down.
AGTCCAACCGTTCAACTTGCCGTCTCCCTGAAACTGGTAAAATGACACTCTGGTCCATTTCAGTCTCCATAGGGTCCTCCTCATTGGAATTTGCTGCGTTAGCCTGAGAAGTGCTTCGTTCCACACCACCCACCTTGCTACTGGGTACTGGAGGTGATGAAACTTCACCATGTCCGCCAGATTTAGCAATTTCCTCACAGAAATCATCTGAGTCAGATGTGAAGTCTGACTCATCCGAACTTGTTTTCTTCTGTTGGACATCTTCTTTATCCGAATCAGGACCTGCTGGATCATAGTCATCATCCTCTGAGTCTTCAGAAGGTAACCCCAGGTCATCAACCTTCTTCTTGTCAGTCAAAGGCTCTGAATCATCAGAGGAGGTCAAAAAGTTTGAGTCATCAGAGTCTGAGCCTCCATCCTCATCCTCATCCTCGTCCTCGTCCTCGTCCTTGTCCTCATCAGATGATCCTTCTTCCTTACTGGCCACATGCTCTTCAGGCATATTGGGGTCAAAGTCATTGTCATCCGAATCATCTGACGGGAGATCAAATAAGTCATCTTGCTTAGAGCCATTAGCCATAACAGCTGCTTCTGGGAAAACTTTCTGCAAAAAGAAATGTAGTGCTGAGTCGAAATGTAATTCAAATTCGCTTGAGGTCAAGGCAGAAAATTGTATAACTACTCTTATGAAGGGAAATTTTACCTCCCAAGAGTCATCAATGGAGAGATCACTCCCCTGGAGTTCATTTATTACATCTATACAGTCTATCTTGCAATCACAAGCAGGGCAGAGCCACCCTTCATCTCCCATGGGAACTACAAATGAATGGTGCTCATGAATGAATCACGAAACAAGAATTACCTATGAAAGAGGGAAAATGAATATTACTTTCTTCAGTACGCAAAGGAGGATTTAAACAGTTCTGGTGGAACCCTCTATCACAAGCTCCATCACAGAGAATGATATCATTACCCAATGTAACATCCTTAGAACCACAAGTGGCACAAAAAATCTGCGATATAGGAAACATTGTCACTAACAGAAATGATGAGCACAACAGAACACACTTACTATAGAGAATAAAGATTTATTGGTGAAACCAAAATAACATGCGGCCATACATCTTCACAAGCTATCTCTCCTTCAGAATCAAATAAAGATTCGTCAATTTTCCCCTTCGATAGGAGAGAATCAAGATTCTGGAAGACTTCCCGTATTCTCAATTTGCATCGCAAGATTTCCACCTTGGCTCGTTCAAGCTCCTTCTCAGGTCTTATCTTATCCAAACTGCATGCTTGTACAGATCGACAAATATGTTATACTGCAACGAACTCAACAGCTAAAGAAAAAAAATCATAGCTGTAAAACATCCCAAGATGTTAAATCATAGGAGAAAAAAAAAAGATTACAATCCAGTGTGCACCTGATCAACAAATGAGCCAAATAAGCCATACAAATTTAACCGAACCAAGCACACATCATGGTTCCCATTCCCAGAGGGAAGACACCTATTATATAATAACCGTATATAAAGGGAAAATAGAAAATAACAGTGAATGCAGGAAGATATCAGAATCAGTAGGGTGGCACCATAGAGCTTTACTACCAATGAAGCATGTGCGAATTTGATACAAAAATATCCATCCTTTAATAGGACAAAAGGAACAAATGGAAGTGGAAATTAGGTGCAAAATGATGGAGGGCTAAAGAATGCAATCCATCTGACAAGTATATTTTAGAAACTAAAATGTCAAGGTAGCGAAACATAGTAGTCAGCTATGTAGCATGTGTATTGTGGCAGGTTTAACAACTAGACCTGAGAGGATTTTGGCTAGAATATAACACACAGCCTTGCAACAATACCCATGGCCACGCATAGGGAGTGAAGAGTCAATACATCAAGTAAACACCAATGAACATTATTGCTAATAACACAATAAAAGATAATTCAAGTTCAGAAGATGGTAGCAACTCAAATCAAAACAATAATTTGAAGGGACGAACCTTTGATTTTTCCAGCCTTCACTAGCATAAGCTTCAATAAGGCTTTGCTCATAGTTCATTCGATTCAAAATGTATCTAACCCGTTTACGAATTTGTGAAAACTCATCCGTCGAACTTTTGTTTGATGGTCTGCCCCTTTTTCTTCTCTTGGCAGCCGGTTGAACTGTAGTCTGTACATGTTCAGTAGGTGTCGCCTTTGAACTTGATGCGGATCGAAGCACCCTGACACTACTATCAGATGGCTTCAAAGCATTTGTTTTACCTGTTAGTTCTTGTGAATCTTTTTTACCTCTGTTTGCTGCCCTTTTATAATTTTTCCTAATCCCCATGGTATTTTGAACTGTTTGAGATGTAGAGAGCAAAACTTGATGCTCAAGGGTCACAGGGTCCTGATTAGAGCTAACACCATTTTCAATCTCACCGTTGCCCTCAACAGGAGAAGGAGCTGTATTTTGTTTGTCCATAGTATGGCCACGAAAATTTCGTCAATCTACAGTAGACAGAAAGAAGTCTCAGCAAACTGTCTTCCTGAAGAGCACACCAAAAACAAGAAGCTCTATATAACTGAGCCAGATAAGCACCCTGCAATCTGCAGGCGAAAAATAAAGATGAAGAATGATCACACAGATCTGGTCCAGAGTCCTAATAAAGAATTACAGACCTTTTGTTTGAAACAGGGTGAATCGAAATTAGACTAGTCGATTCTTTTTTTAGTCAAAAATAAACAAGCACAGCCATCACTTTTAAGTGATTAGCTTATTAGCTGCCAGAACAGTCCTTAGAGAAGGCATTCGACCATTCTTAAGGCAATACATGTCCCCTACCATTACCAACATTTGCTTCAAGCGTCAAAGCCTGCAGCAGAGCCACTTTCTTCCCACCAAAACTGAAAGCATTAGTATCTCGTTCTTCCCATTTTTGTTTGTCGTTTGCATTCTGCTAGAGAACTTACTTATAGAGAAAGAAAAAGAATTAAGCAAGCGACAATTAAAAGTATCAACCATCAGATATTTTCAGAAGAACAATGTATTGATAACTTCTATATAGTATAGTGAAATGGGGGAGAGAGCATGAGCTCAAACCAACGCCACAACTCGCTTGACGACAACACAGAAAAAGGCGTCTGGAAGCCTTGAATACCTGGACCAATAAACAGGCAGCTCTCAGACATCGCCTGCTTCCACGTGTCGTGGACCATGCACATGCACGTCGCGAGCTCACACTGCCCAACATGCCATGCGATGCTGAGTGCCCGCCATTTCTATAATTCTATCGCTAGAGAGTGAACTCAGCAAAGCATTTCCAGAATGCATCTAGTTTGAAAGGAAAAGAAAACAGAGCAAGTCCCGTTGGGGAGTACCGAATTATCTTGAACATGGCATGAAATCTAATACTGATCTGGATTTGGCAAAGCCACAAAGGTGCTGTATTTATTTCCTACTGCCAAGGTAGGTCACTTGCTCTAAACGTCAACTGCTTTCACAACCAACTGGTCCCAAATCTACCTGCATTGTTCAGCCGCTACACATTCCCAGGATGTGTTGCCGGTGGTCATCCACTTCCACGGCGTGCAGAGCTATCCACGAGGAACCACGAATCCACAAAATTGAAGCTGGAAGCTCATTTCTTCCCGTTCCCCTATGCTAACGGGGGTAGGGAGTTGCAACTTGCAGCCAGTCGAGGGCTGAGAGTGACTTTCCTGTTTTGCGACCAACCAGACCACCAGATGTCCGGTTGCCCCCAGAGCAAACCAACCGCCGGGAACCCTAGAAACCGCAATCTTCAATGCGACCTCCGAACGCCAGGCACGCAACTACACGAACCCTCTGAAATCCCCACGAGTCCGCGCAGAAACAGAGCTCAAACGCCTCACAAGCCCCCACCAGAAACCACACACCGTCCCACGCCACGACGCCGATGGCCCCTCCGCGGAACAGACCGCCGAGCGAGCCCCCCCTCCCGGGAAACTAAATCGAAGAAACCCAGACACACGAATCCCAGCTCCGAGCACCGTGAGCTTGGCTACAGCTTGAGCAACGGGAGGGATGCGCGAGCGCCGGGGGAGGGGAGATGGGGACGCCGGCGAGAAGGCCAGGGCAGGGAACTCACCGCGCGAGCTGGCGCCGCAGAGAAGCTTCGAGAGAGACCCCCGCGGCGCGGCTCTGCTCTCGTCTCCCGCGTGGGGCGGGGGCGGGGGCGGGGGCGCGGGGGGGGGGGGGGGGGGGGTGGAGCGAACGGGAGGGACGGCGTGAGCCGTGGCCGATGCGGCGGGCGCAACATAAAAAGGTGGGAGTGGGACGCGCCCGCTCGGCGGGGACGGTCACGCCTCCTGCCTCCACGGTCGGCGGCCTACGTGGGCCGGACGAGCCAAGATGGGCCGAAACGCCGAATGAGTACCGGCTCGGCTCGTTCATCAAAATCATCACAAAGACGTTTTTCTCATCTTAAAAAAAAATCAAAGACGTTTTTATGAGTACGACGGCCCTCTATTTTTGCACGTCTATCTCTCTCCATGTGTCTAGAAAACCACCTTAGTCACGACGAAATTTCGCTATCTTCGAAAGCTACCGCGGTTATATGCCAATATGTATATATATAGGCCTATACCATCCCTGCAGGAACACGCAACTTGTGCTAGGTCGTCGCTCGCATACACATACACATACACTACAGGCCACAGCAATAATAATGTGCTGCCCGTCGTCGCGCAGGACTTCTCGGTATGTATGCCGTATGCAGCAGGAGTTCGTGGCGGTATTAACTAATCCAATCGAATTCCAAATGTGCACATAATGATCATCGCTTGTTTTGTCGCTTTGCTCCACTCCAAACGTGAACTCCCTTTTTCTGCCGGATGCGACAGCTTCTTGGACGTACTGTTAGGTGTCGCTGTCGCAGAGAGTGAAAGGGCCTGATTGGTTGGCCGAAGGAGGCTCAACCAGGCTCACCAGATACGACTACAGTTTGATTGGTAGGCTGTATTAGCACTTGAGCCTGGCTCGCACGCTTCACAGAGCAGGCTGGAGCCTGGCTCCAAATAAACGAGAATGGTGGGCGTATCTGCCGAGCCTGGCTTGTTGGATGCGAGTAATGAAGCTGCTAATGATGTTGTTAGTGTATGATCAGTAAATCCTAAATGATATTAGCGTATTTTAAATGATATTAGGCAGAGATTAAGGAATAATATGATGAATTATAGTTGTAAATGAATATTTGTATATAATAAATAATATGGTGATGATTTTATATCTATTTTTATTTCATGCAACGTATCTTCGTACGACCAACCAAGCATCATCTCATCTCGGCCTGGTCAAATAAATACAGGCAACCAAATAGACACACTTGCATGCACCTAGCCCGGCTATGGTGAGCCTGGCTCTAACATACGAGCCAGGCCGGTCTTATGCAAGCAACTAATCAGACCCAAACGCGATCGATCGCGTCCCAAAAGGTCCAAACGCGACAAGAACTAAAACGCACCTGCGTCCATCTCGTTGCCGCCGGTTCCAAAGTTTTAGTTGAGATCATGATCAGCGTATTTGGAAATTAAATAATATATCGATCTGGAATGCACGCAAATTGAATCAATTCAGCAAATTTGGAAATGGAACACGGATCGGAGCAGAGACGACTTGGAATGCAAAACCGTTCGCCTCGATCGATCGATACAGATGCATGATCAGCTGGCGCCTACTGCTCTCTACAGCTGCCATCATATCCTAACATATGTAATTCCCGGCCCGGAGGATGCATGCCGCGCGCATGCATGGCGTTCAGCTCCCAGCTGAGCTGGTCAGGTGAGGTCAGGTACTCAGGTCTCGATGAAGCCGGTCATGCGGAGCACGGCCGTGCGCACGGACTGGAGGTCGCGGCCCTTGAGCGTGCGCCCGAGCCCCACGCACACGGACGAGGCCGCCCTCCCCTCCGACTCCCGGTCCCGGCACCGCCGCCTCGCCGCCAGCACCACGTGCGGCGGCACAAAGGCCGCCTCCTCGTCGTCGTTCTGCCGCCACGAGGACGCCGACGGCTCCCACGACCTCGCTGCTGCTACGGCTACGGGAATGGCGATGGGCACCGCCGGCGCCGACGAGCTGCCTCCGCGCGCCGCAGCGCCGCCGACGCAGGGGCAGGGCAAGCGCTTCCTGCTGCCCGGGCCCGGCCAGCACCGCGGCTGCGGCCGCTCGTCGTCGGGGCTGTGGTGGTCGTGGTCGTGGATCGGCCACAGCACGTCGGTTTCTTGGAGCTCCCCCTCGATCCCCATGCTGGCGGCGGCCGCCGCTGGAGCTGACAAGCACATCTGCCGATCGAGAGGATCGCTCTGACGACGACGGTGTGGAATGGTGGATCGATCTGCACGCGGCGACGCGCGCGGGATGTTGTATATATAGCCCGGGGGAATGGACGGCCGGGTGGTGTGACAGTGAGCACACCGGCGAGTAACCATGGCGTCACCGTCACCCGCGTGGAAAAGCGGGCGCGCGCGTCCGCGTGCATGCTCGGGTCGGGTGCGGCCGGCGGCGTGGCGCACTGCACCGGCGGTCGATCCGACCATCTTGCGCGCGGACGGTTTCGCCTGCTTCGTAACGGTGTACGGCTTTTGGCCGACCGGCCGCCCGGCACCCGCTGCAACGCATAACCAATTTCCGGGAGACGACGCGCCGGCCGTTTCCGTACGTACGTGTCAACATGTGCATACATCTGCAGGCAGTGAGGCAGTGGCGGATCAGCTCTAAAATAATTTTAGGTGGGGCAGGTTCGGTCGGGCGACGAGCGATGGCATGTCGATGTGTGCGGGGTGAAGGATGACGGCAGGAGCACCGGGCGAAGGTAAACAGCGGGTATGCGTGATAAAGGCTAAAATTCCCCTGCATGCCTTTTTTTTCGCAACTTGAAACTTTTTTCCTAACACACATATCTTTCTTTTTAGGGATGGCAAAAAAATGTATCAAAATTCTAGAGCTCAACGAGAGTTCAAATTTTACAGTTGAAAAATCAATTGTTTGAACGCGCGCGCACACATATATATGTGTATATGTATATGTATGCTCATTTGTAGTTCATAAGTTTCTCATTTAGGATCATACAAAATGCCGATATTCAGTACTATAAGGTTGCAATAGTTTAATTTAAAATAGGAGCGTTCCTTTTTAGTAATTAGCAAACGCTTATTTAGTTAGGCCATTGGTCACCATAGCGTGCATACGTACAGTGCGCAATCATTGCTTTTTCACTCCGTGTATAGCGCGCAAACAGTGTTTTTCACACCCATTTTCACTTTCTGGTGACCCTAGCCTTAGTGTGCATATATGTGCCTGCTAATTTTTTCTAAAAATTTGATAATTTGATTTCTTGAAAAATAAATTCCTATTTATTTTGTTGTGATTTATTTTATTATTATAGAGAGTTTGAGCATGACTTATTTTCTTATACGTTTACACAAAGTTTTTGAATAACACGAATGGTTGAAGTTGTGGAAAAAATTAACCACGACTTATAATGTAAAACGGAGATAGTGCGTATTATCTTTTTTATCCAAAGCTTAAAAAAGGTGAAAAAAAGATAAATTTACAGACGGCAGGCACAAGGCAACTATCTATACAAATAAATTTTTACATGTAGTCAAATAAGATAATAGTCTATAAAAACACTCGACCATTTGCACAAACGGTTGTGTGTTTTGCAAGTCTTGACGTACACTCAGTTCAAAATAACCGCACGTAAAGACCTTTCTTGGGTCATGTTTTAAAATGTTTTTCACACGTAGGCCGGTTGTTAGTGTAGTCGCATCAAACCGGGTCTTAAAAAAAACTTCTTCCGTCCTGATTGTAAGGGATTTCTGCGTTACTCTATGTATGCGTGTTATATGTATTTAGATTAATCAATATCTATACGAACGTGGACGGATAAAAAGATGACTAGAACTCCTTACAATTTGGAATGGAGCAAGAACTTTTTTCTTCCAAAATTCTAACCTCAGCTTTTTGTGAAATTTACTAGAGTGAAGGTGAAGCAACTGATCTGTAGTGTCGTACGTGAATAACGCTTGTCTGCATATACGACCGGGCAGGAAGATTTTGCTCCAGTAGCAAACTGAAAGTCTGAAACAGAAGAGTTCCTTGTCCATCTGATGATGTCTGTATCAGTATCTATCAGCTATTCAGCTTCCGCATTAGCGTCTCGAAAGAGAAAGACCCTGCACTATTTCCATGTTCAGACATGACATCGTCGTACCTGCACCATGTAGTTGGCAAGTGCATCCTAGTAGTAGTATCATAACACATCAAATTAATTAAGGAACTCAAGAACATACCCCGAGTTCTTTTTAATTTGTACTAGTACTATATAGCAGCGTATTAGCTACAACTTCAAGATCGTTTTCTGTATTTATTGAAAAAATGGACCCAAAAGGATGTAGCAGCTAGTGGCGCACCAAACATTTTTGGTCCCCAAAAAACGAAGATGAACCAATCTAACTGCGCTGTGCACTCCCGGTGGTAATTGTTCCCATCAACAGCTTCTCCTCTCCTGTCTCCTCCAAACATTCCTACAGCGCCAGTGAAAAACAAAGGGATCGAGCGATCGAGCTACCAACGACGACGCGCCATCACGGCCGACGGGCGGCGACTCGCCGCGGCGGCAGCTCTGGTGGCCATGGGTATATCGATCGGAGACGACACCAAAGGCCCGCCGCTTTCGTCACGCTTACCACCACCACAAGCCGACGCGGCAGCCGCGGCCTCCTCCACACGACGGCTACACCACCGCCACCACCAAAACCCCGCCGCGTCCTCGTCCTCGTCCTCGTCGGCGGCGGTGTCCGGCCACAGCACGTCCGCCTCCAGGAACTCCGCCGCGTTGACCTCAAGCCCCGTCGAAACTGTGGAAGGGCTAGAGAGGAAGAAGCCGTCGTCATACGACACGCCAGACGACGGCAGAGCGCTGCCTCGGCGTCAAGGCCGTCGAGCTCGACGAGGAGGCAGCTGGCTCGCTGCCGCTGAACGCGGACGGTTCGCACGAGGAGTCGACGACGACGTCGTCGTCGTACTCGTACTCCGGCGATGGCGGCTGTGGCGTGCCCGGCCACGGCCACAGGACGTCGGCTTCTTGGAACTCCTCCATTCGCCGCTTCGGCAACTGGGGAAGGGGAACCCAGCTACGCTAAACACCGAGCATTTTATGTTTGTAAGAAAGCCGCGTGGGTCGGGTCGGGGGCCGCTAGCCCTCTAGCGTGGCGTACGGGGCAAACCATGTAACCTTCTCTGTCTGTTAACTTGACCTTCTCCACTTAATGAATTATATATATGCTCAGTGTAATTGTTTATGATAACTCAGAATTGTCGTCATCGTCACCGAAGAATATAAAAATTCTGCGATTCGTCGATGGATATTCATTAAGCTGCACCGGGATTATGGATCTGGGGAGTTCTTTGTTTGCAAGAAATCGTTTTAGAACTAGTATACCTGCAGCCGGTTGCAGGGGGAGATCGATCTTGATTGGGTGAGGCTATCGAGTGACGAAAGCGGGCACATAAGAAACGCCAAACTGCATTGCTCGAGTAGTCGTGTGGATAAGCAATCATGAGGAAGGGCCGTGGCTTGTCTGACCAAGTCATTGCAGGAATGTGGTTAGGATTTGAGAGGAGCCCCACAGATCAAGCAATCCAATCCAAGCGTGAGCTCCCATGATTGGGATAGCACATTGCTTGCATGACCTGCATTAGTATATATATGCTACTACGACTAGCTTTCTCCAACTGTGCACGGGATTCCGTCAGGACTGCATTAACTGTAACATCCCTGCCCAGGCAGTATCACCCTGCTCCAAACCTCTTTCAGCCTCAGCTTCTCTAAGAGGTGACTCATGGATTGTTCTTCCATCAGTCACCCAAATTTGAGCTAAAATTTTACCATCAGGCCATTATCCAAATGTGAGGTCATCGGCTTGGAATAGGATTGTGCTTTGCCGACCTATAGTGTGGGTATGTGGGTCAGCTGGCTTGGGCTCTTCTTGGCCCAGCTCTAGCTTATCTTTGTATGTGATCACGTTAAATCAAACCTTGTATCTCTACGGGTTTGGTCTAGTCTAAATCAAACATTGTATCTCTATGAGTTTGGTCCAGTCTAAAAAAATCCTGCAAAACCAAACATGGCGGAGACACTTACAAAAAAAAACATAGTGGAGACCAGAATCTAATGTATAAGATGCTTAAGGTTTTCATCCGATGTGAATATCATGGGAAAATAGTGTGTACGATTTTGTTTATATTGTGTATGTCGCCGTGCATCGCCCAACAAACTCCTAGGGTTGTGGTGAACCCATATAAAGTTTGCGCGAAGGTCTACCTCTTCTCTGTAGGTCCATTTCCAACAGCATACTCATCCCATTCCTCAAATTTTAAACTCTACTATGCCAGAATCCTCAAATTGAGGCAACTGTTGGAGCTAGCATAAGTGAAATAAGGTACTCACTGTGAGAAAAGAGGTCGAAATAGACCCAGTTCTTTGGAAAGGAAAGTATTATATCACCGTTTTGATTCGCTTGTCCTTGAGTTATTAGTTTTTTTGTGCCTTTGACTCGATCTATTTGGTCCCATGTTTGTGAGTGCATGTGCTATCACTCATAAAAAAAAAGTAAAATTTGAACTTTTATGACGAATATCTCGTGATAACAGAGTAACTCATCATTAAATCACTTTGTTTATGACATTTTCTAGTGGGAAGCATGACTTAGTAATGAAAATAAAACGTATAACACTAAATTCATCATAAAATTGGTTCAATACCAATTCTACAACGACCTGTTGCCCAGTGACGAACGAGATTTGCCATAAACTGGTTCAGTAAGTTTGCGACATTATTATTTTTTTCATAAGTATTTTCTAAGTAAGGTGGCCACCCATGAGGTAGGTCCCACTAGCAGCCTTATTAGTGGGTCCCACGCAACTTGAGTGTTTGGAATGTTTTCCTATTTGTTTCATAAATGAAATACTTCAAAGGTTAAACATCAATTGGGTGGATAGATGCTACTACATGCTATACCGAAAGCTTCAAGGGCAGCATTCTATCTTGAGTTGCAAGATCTAAGGTGGCGTCTGGCTTCCAAGAGATTCTAAAATCTCATTGACAAAATCTATTTTTGAACCAAACAACGGGGTTGTTTGGTAGGCAAACCGGGGGCTAGCTAGGCCATTGTAGTGCGAGGCCCAGTGTTTGGTTGTTTGAGCCTTCCCTCCCCCCCTAGCTAGGCCACCACAATGCATCCCGAGCCCCCGAGGGTGGCTCCGGGGAAACGGCCGAATTGTGGCCAAGCCCCCGCTACCCCCGCTGAGTGCCCCGTGGGCGGTTGCTGCTCCAGCTCTCCCATCCGCCTCCTTGCTCCTCGCCGGTCCTCCTCCGGCGCGCCTCGCTGTCGACGCCGGTCCTCCTCTGGTGCCCTCGTTGCCCTCGCTGGTCCTCGCTGGGCATCCTTGCTCCTTCTTGGCCGGCGAGGAGTACGACGCATGCCAAATCTCGGGGGTGAACCGGCTTCAACGGAAGGGCGGCCGCAGCGTGGTGGCGACGAGACAACGCCAATTCCGGTGATGGAGAGGGCCAGCGGCGCCATGAGGGAGCGCGCGGAGTGCGCGGAGAGGTGGCGAGCCCGGTGGGGAGGATATGGAGGCGCGGGGGCGGTCGGAGGTGGGAACTCGAGTAGGGGTGTAAATGGTACGGATATTATCCATCCGTATTCGAGTTCCGATCCATTTAGAATGGTTAAGATCTGATCTGTATCCGAATCCAGACATTTAATATTCGATTCGTATCCGAGTACTCAAAGTTGGATAAATATGACGTCAATAACCATTCAAGTCTTATCTGACACATTTGATCAACATCTGTATCCGATCCGAATCCGAAGAAAAAAATATGAAAACAAATACGGTATCAGCAATATCTGTCCGTATTCGATCCAATTACACCCCTAAACTCGATGGTGGCATTCATGGCGGCCATGGCGGAGGCGCGCGTCACGGAGGTAGCGGCGGCCGGGAGTTAGGGGAGACGGTGGAGGAGCTCGGCGTGGAGTGGACACGAAGAGATGGCTGGGGTGGTCCTCCATGCCGCGGCCGGCACGGAGCTCATGCCCAGCTCGGCCATGGCGGCGGCGGGTGCCCAGAGGAGAGAGAGCAGAGGGGAGAAGGGACGGGAGAGATCTGGAAACCAAACAGGACCTTACGCATGATGCGCTACATGTGCAAGCCAACCAAACAAGAGCTCCTGCACTACCATAGCCTAGGCAACTCTAGGCTGGCCACGCATTGGAGCCAAGCTAGGGGGGAGGAGCTACCAAACGTACCCTTGGTTTCTACGCTGGACAGAAAAGAATCTCAAAATCTAGTATGCACTAGGTTACTAAAGATAACGCGGATTCTTAGAATACATTTGTCGGTACCCAGCTAACCGGGTACCCGCTTACACTAGACGAAGATCACTAAGGCAGGTAACTACTGCAGTACAAGGAGGGCCCAAGGCCGCGTACAGATGGGCCCGGCCTACTCCTTGGAAAAGCTGGGCCACGCACCCGGCCCACAGGGGAGGCCCCAGACCTCCTTCGAGGACCGAGCCTCCCCCAGCCACGCGAGGAGAGGTCCGGACCTCTCGGTCCGGAGCCCGTACCTTCGGTGGCCCGGGGCCGCCTCGTGCCCACAGAGCACGGGGAGGTCCGGAGCCGGCGCCCTCGGTGGTCCGGGGCCGCCACGTGCCCTCAGAGCACGTGGAGGTCCGGAGCCGGCGCCCACGGAGGTCCGGGGGCGCCACGTGCCCGCAGAGCACGTGGAGGTCCGGAGCCAGCACCTTCGGTGGTCTGGGGCCGCCACGTGCCCACAGGGCACGGAAAGGTCTCGCGTTGCCACGTGCCCACAGGGCGCGTGGCGGGGCCTTCAGGCGGGCGCCTCGCCCACTTGCCGCATTTATTGCGGGCAGGTGGGCGTGCCCGATGCCACTGACACCGCCGCTGTCAGGCTGGCACGCCCCGATGCTGCTGACACCACGAGTGTCAGGCAGGCGTGCCCCCGTCGCCCGCCGACGCCGCCGCTGTCAGACGGGCGTGCCCCCATCGCCGCTAGCACCGCCGCTGGCAGGCGGCGGCGGCGAGGCAAAGGGGCGCGCCTTACCAAGGCGCAGCGGCGATAACAGAGCACTACAGTTGATTTCCCCAGCTACACTGGGGTCTATATTGAGTAAACAAGTACGTTGTACTCATCATGAGCCGCGCCACGCGCGGCGGCCACGCTCAGCCTAATACTAGGTAGCGGCGCCGCAACGCTACTACGAGCGTCCAGTCCTGTCACGCGTGCGCATCGCCTGCCCCTCGGCATCTGAAACCCATCAGCGGGTTTAGCAGCCGATGGGACAGGGCGGCGTAAGGAAGGACGATATGGCGGATCTCCAGGCCACGACGGCGGTACAGGCGCCAAGCATGGAAGCGTTGCACATCAGGCACAGGATAGAATTGTAGCATAGAGGAAATGGGCCGGGACCACCTGCCGGGCCCGGCCACCATGTACATGCCCCCCTTGGGCTATAAAAGGGGAGGCATACGCAACACAGAAGGACAGATCGAGACAGGCTCAGAGACTCCTCTGAAGGCCCACGAAATACAAGAACACACCCACAGTGGACGTAGGGTATTACGCTCCGGCGGCCCGAACCACTCTAAATCCTCTCGCCACCATCGTGCCACCACCAACTTAGCTAACAACGATTGCTCCCCCTAACTACTCTCAGTACTTAGGATCACGGCCGGGTGCATTCCGCCACCTGACCAGGAGCACTCCGCTCCGACATTTGGCGCGCCAGGTAGGGGCGCAGCATCAGTTAGCTTCATCCCTCACCGCATGATGGTGCGCATCCGCGATTTCCATGAGGATGCAGCCGCATCAGAGGAGGTGGCCTCGACTGGGTCGCAGGCCTCCCCCCACCGTTCTGAGGGCGCGGCGCGGACGCCGTGGCTCCCTCGACGCCCCACGGGGGGCGCCGCTGCTGCAAACACTGCAGTAACAAGTGCTGTAGCGGCAAACGCCGCCACAGCGAACCCCGCTGCTGCTAGCGGCCCGCTCGCCGCAGCCAGGGAGTTGCTTCGTAACCCCCCGGGGCCGACAGCCTCACCTAGCGCCCTGGCGCAGTGGCGAAGCGATGTAGATCGCCTGATCCACCTGGCCGAGGTCACCCCTGGCCCGGCTAGGACTGGGTCACGACTCCCTCCCAGCAGCGGGGGGAGGTCGAACCGCCGCAGGCAGCACGATGCGGCAACATCCGCGCGCTCCCCCTCAGTAAGGAGCGCGCAGACGGAAGACCTGCGAGCCGAGCTCAACCGCCGGCGAGCAGGCACCCCCACCACCGTGGAGCAACCACGGATGCAGCCAAGCGCCGCCAAGGGCAAGAACCTTGACACGGCGTTCGCCGCTGCAGCACCTAAGCCCCCGGCTTACGCGCCACCCCCGGTTGGCGTGCAAACGCCACCAGGGGTCGTATCGGCTGGAGTTGGCTGCGCCGCACTCGCGGACAGTCTCCACTCCGCGCGCTGGCCGCAGAAGTTCCGGCCGCACCTGCCGGAAAAGTACGACGGGAATACCAACCCGTCGGAATTCCTGCAGGTGTACGTCACCGCTATCACAGCGGCTGGCGGAGACGACGCCGTTATGGCGTCATACTTCCATGTCGCCTTGTCTGGGCCGGCCCGGACTTGGCTCATGAACCTCTCCCCCGGGTCAATCCGGTCCTGGGAGGAGCTCTGCACTCTATTCCAGGCGAATTTCGCGAGTGCATGCCAGCAGTACGGCGTGGAGGCCCACCTCCATGCAGTACGCCAGGAGCCTGGCGAATCCCTCCGAGCGTTCATCGCTCGTTTCGCCAAGGTGCGGGGGACAATCCCTCGCATCTCCGACGCGTCCATCATCACAGCCTTCCGGCAAGGCGTCCGTGATGAGAAGATGCTGGAGAAACTGGCGACCCGCCAAGTACAGGACGTCGCCACCTTGTACGCGCTGGCGGACAAGTGCGCTAGGGCCGCAGAGGGGCGTACGTGGCACTCCCCACAACAGGACAGGACTGCCCAGCCAGGCGCCTCTGCCGGTGCTGCCCGAGAGAGCGGCAAGAAAAAGAAGAAGGGCCGACGCCCTGAGAGGTTCCTGGAAGGGGCCCCTGTCGCTGCGGCAGCACCTGGAGGCCGCGACACCGGCGGCAAGCGCCCGAGGCAACAGGTGCGGAACGGTGGCGGCTCATGTCCTGTTCATCCCAACAGCGGTCACAGTGCCGCCGACTGCCGCGAGATACAAAAGCTCGTGCAGCGGCGTCTCAGTGAGCGCCGAGAGCGTCCGACCAAGGATGACTCGCCCCCATGCCAGCGCCCTGGCAAGGGGAAGGCTACCAGCGACGGTGGGCCCGCCGCTGGGGGCAAGGAGATAGGCTACCAGCCCCCGGAGCGGGAGCTCAAGAGCGTCTACGCTCTAGGCCACTCCAGCTCCGAATCCAGCGACAACGAACGTCGCAAGAGGCTGTACGTCATGTACGGCGGAAGCTGGGCGGTCTCTTCCCGGCGGGACGTGAAGGCCCTGCGCCGAGAAGTCCTCTCGGTCAGGCCGAGTGTCCCTGGGGTGGCTCCACACCACAAGTGGAAAGACACCACCATTTCCTTCGGGCCGGCCGACTGCCTAGAAAACATGGCTGGGGCTGGCGTACTGCCCATCATCACATCTCCAGTGGTCGCCAACTTACGGCTCCACCACGTGTTGATCGACGGCGGGGCCGCCCTCAACATCATCAGCCACGCAGCCTTCAAACAGCTGCAGATTCCGGAGTCGCGCCTGGCTCCGACGCGCCCATTCTCCGGCGTGGGTCCAGTGCCGATCTACCCGAAAGGGAAGATCGACCTGCCGGTCACCTTCGGGACCCCGGAGAAGTTCCGCACAGAGAACGTCCAGTTCGATGTCGCGGAAGTCAACCTGCCGTTCAACGCCATCATTGGCAGACCGGCACTGTACCGCTTCATGGCCGTTGCTCATTACGGGTTCTTGGTCGTGAAGATGCCGTCCCCGGCGGGTGTTCTCACCGTGCCGAGAGACCGCCACGCAGCCGTCGCCGCAGTAGAGAAGCTCCATGCTCTCGCTACTGACGCAGCGAACCCGGCGGGGGACAACCCCTCGACCTCTCGGGCCAAGGCTCCTGTTAAGGAACCAAAGGTGCCCAAGGTACGCCCTTCCGACCCCGAGGACGTGCCGGTCAAGACCGTCCAGATCGGGGCGGAGCCCTCCCAGACCACCCGCATCGCAGGGAATCTGGGAGAGAAATAGGGAGACGCGCTCGTTGCTTTCCTCCGGGCAAATGTCGACGTGTTCGCCTGGGAACCGTCGCAGATGCCTGGGATCCCTAGGGAGGTGATTGAGCACCGTCTGAAGATCAACCCAGACGCCAAGCCGGTGCGGCAAAAGCCACGGAGGCAGTCCGTGGAGCGCCAGGACTTCATCCGTCAGGAGGTCCGGAAGCTCCTGGACGCAGGCTTCATCGAGGAGGTCCATCACCCCGAGTGGCTGGCCAACCCGGTGGTCGTCCCCAAGGCGAACGGGAAGCTTCGGATGTGTATCGACTACACCAGCCTCAACAAAGTATGTCCTCCAGACCCTTATCCCCTCCCGCGCATAGACCAGATAGTAGATTCCACCTCCGGGTGTGAACTCTTGTCTTTTTTGGATGCGTACTCTGGGTTTCATCAGATCCAGATGGGTGAGGAGGATAAGAGGCATACAGCCTTCGTAACAGTAGATGGTTTATATTGTTACGTTGTAATGCCATATGGTCTGAGGAATGCTTTACCTACGTTTCTGCGTGCCATGAACTTCACGTTCCATGACCTGATCAGAAATATAGTAGAGGTCTATGTCGATGACATTGTTGTCAAGACCAGGGTAGGGTCGACCTTGATGGAAGACCTAGCCCTTGTTTTCGATAGGTTGCGCACAACGCGCACGAAGCTGAACCCCGAGAAATGCGTCTTTGGCGTCTCGGCTGGTAAACTGTTAGGGTTCCTAGTGTCACATCGCGGCATTGAGGCAAACCCAACCAAGATCAGGGCGATCGAGGCTATGCGGCCGCCGGCCTGCATTAAGGACCTCCAGAAACTCACTGGGTCCTTGGCAGCCCTCAGCCGGTTTATCTCAAAGCTAGCTGAGAGAGCCCTGCCCTTCTTCAAGCTTTTGAGGAAGTCCGGACCATTCATATGGACCGAAGAGCCTGAGCAAGCCTTCCAGGAGTTGAAGCAGCATCTCACTACTCTGCCCGTTTTAGTGGCGCCAGAGTCTGGTGAGACCCTGTTTCTCTACCTCGCGGCGACATCCGAGGTAGTAAGCATGGTCTTGGTCGCCGAGCGACCAGCCCATCCCCACGAAGGAGACACCGGGGTCCCCCAAGTGGAAGGTGGTGGTCCGCCCACCATGGGAGCTGCAGCCGGCCCCGATATCGGAGGTCCGGTTGGCACGTTGCCCTGCCAAGGCGATAAGCCACCAGAAGCTGGAGGCCAAGCCACCCAGGGGGCCAGCCTGGCAGGGGGAGATGGTCTCGGACCTGCCACTAGGGTCCGGACCACCCAGAAGCCAGTCTATTACGTCAGTGAAGTCCTCCACGGGGCGAAGGCCAGGTATCTGGAAGCTCACAAGTTCGCCTACGCATTACTTATTGCTTCCAGAAAGTTGCGCCACTATTTCCAGGCGCATAAGGTTGTCGTGGTGACCTCTTACCCATTAAGAGCAATCCTGCGCAATTCTAACGCTACTCGGAATATCGCCAAATGGGCTGCGGAGCTGGCAGAGTTCCAACTCGACTTCCAGCCCCGAAATGCTGCCAAGAGCCAAGTCTTGGCCGACTTCATCGCAGAGTGGACTCCCACCGCCTCGGAATCTGGAGGTCCGCAAGCCGAGGCGAAACCTTCCCAGCCGAACAGGACCGTCCGGGTTTTCACCGAGCCACACTGGACTCTCTTCTTCGACGGGTCCACCCGCGAAAAAGGGTCCGGAGCAGGGGTGGCCCTCGTGGACCCGAACGGGGATCAAGTAAAGTACATAGTATGCTTCGAATTCAAAGCCACTAACAACATGGCGGAATACGAAGGCTTGATCTTTGGGCTCATGATCGCTCAGTCACTGGGAATCAAGCAGCTCCTGGTTAAGGGGGATTCCCAGTTGGTGATCCGACAAGTCCGGGGGGAGTGCTGCTGCAATAACCCCCAGCTCGCAGCATACCTCATGCGAGTGAGGGAGCTCGAGAAGGACTTCGAGGTCCTGGAACTGCAGCACGTTCCCAAGAACCTCAACTCAGTGGCAGATGACCTCTCCCCGAGGGCATCGACTCGGGGCCCAGTACCCGAGGGCGTCTTCAAAAGACAGCTGCTGAGACCAACCGCCCAGCCAGCCGAACTGGGCGAAGGGGGCAGAACTAGCACCTCGAAGCTAGCAGTCCCGGTGGTCCTCCATCTCTGGAGCCCACCAAGGATCGTGTGGACTGATGACCCCGGCATGTCATCAGGGACACATCCAATGGCTCAGGGCAGTCCCGATGCATGGATCTCAGAGATCCGGGACTACCTGAAGGACAAAATCCTTCCCGAAGAACGTGTGTCTGCTGAGCGCATAGTGCGGTTGGCTAGACGCTACACGCTAGTAGAAGGGGATCTCTACAGGCGTGGCGCCAATGGCATCCTCATGCGATGCATAACCCGGGAGGAGGGCCGCGATTTACTCGCGGAGATCCATGGAGGCGAGTGCGAGAATCATTCAGGGTCCCGTACGCTGGTCGGTAAAGCCTTTCGGCATGGCTTTTACTGGCCGACAGCGCTCCAGGATGCAGCTGAGCTAGTAAGGTCCTGCAAGGCGTGTCAGTTCCACGCAAAGCAGATACACACACCGGCTCAGTCTCTGCAGATGATTCCACCCTCTTGGCCCTTCGCGGTATGGGGGTGGACATCCTGGGACCTTTCCCTAGAGCTGTCGGTGGGTACCGGTACCTCTACGTCGCCATTGACAAATTCACAAAATGGCCTGAGGTAACCCCAGTAGTAAGCATCACCCAAGGAACTGCAACAGCTTTCCTTAAGTCCATTGTGTGCCGGTTCGGCGTCCCTAGCCGTATTATAACGGACAATGGGACCCAGTTCACGAGCCAGGTCTTCCAGGACTATTGCGACGGCGTTGGCATCCAGTTATGCTTCGCCTCTGTAGCACATCCTAGGAGCAATGGACAGGTCGAGAGAGCTAACACAGAAATCCTCAAGGGGCTCAGAACCCGCACCTTCAACTGCTTGGGAAAGCACGGTGCGAAGTGGGTTGATGAGCTCCCCTGCGTGCTATGGGGGATCCGGACCACACCCAGCCGAGCAACCGGGGAAACCCCATTCTTCCTGGTATACGGGGCCGAGGCATGCCTCCCACTAGAAATACTCTTGGGCTCCCCACGGGTCCAAGCTTTCGATGAATCTTTGCAGGAACAAGCAAGGTGCGACGACGTCGACCTCGTCGAGGAGCAAAGATGGCAAGCTGCAATCCGGAACGCACGGTACAGCCAATCGCTCAAACGCTATCATGAGCGAGCCGTGCGGGGCAGGGTGCTCCAACCTGGAGACCTGGTCCTGAGGCGCATCTTGAGCCGAGAAGGGCGCAACAAGCTCTCCCCCAGCTGGGAAGGCCCCTTCAAGGTGACAGAAGTTAGTCGCCCCGGTTGCGTTCGCCTCGCCACGGAGGAAGGAGTTCCGCTGCCGAACCCTTGGAATATAGAGCACCTCCGTAAGTTTTATCCGTAGGCAAGAAATTCAGGGCAACTCCTTTTTCTTTTTGTAAGCTAAATAGGACCACCATGTGGACCAGAGCGGTGAAGGTCCGCCCTTGTAATCCCGACCTCTGGCTGACATCACATGACGCCCTGAACCGCTTGATTAAAGAAAGAGTTTAGCCCTGAAATTCTTGTCTCCGCTGTTACCCTACTGCTTACTCAGCTGCCATCCGTTTCAATTTTTCCTAACCCCTGCGTGGAATCCTACTCTTGCCAAAAATCTCCTTGGAACCAGCAGGACTTAGCAGCTTGAGTGTGAAGCGGTTAGCACAGAGGCTGGGAAGAAGGTCCGGAATACTGGGTGCCAGGTCTAGAGAAAAGGGGCTCGCCTTGGTAGCACGGAGCTGTCAGCTGCTTAGCCTGGTCTCATACCCTAAGCACTGAACACTCCCTACCACGCCGTGAGTTCCCCCAGTATCAGGAACAGTGCGTTTAGTGCTCCGGACCACCCCCTAAGCTAATGGCACACCCCCTAACCTCAGCAGCAAGGTCCGGCTGCGACTCCGAGGACTTCAAGGCAGCGCAGTTACCTTTTGTTTCGCTAGGAGAGGTCCGAACGACTGCAGGACCGGACCAGAGCTAAGGTGTTTTGGACTAAGGATAGTCCAGGGCTGTGTCGCAGTTGTGCCTGGTTCCGTACCCTTAACTCACACACCCTGCTATCCCACGAACAAACATCCTGGCCCCTGGCCCGGACAGCAAACGCTCCGTAGGTGCGACACTGACGTTTGCCGTGAGTTGCATGCAGGTCTGGCCTCTGACTTGGTGGTAGCCAGCCTCAAAACTTAGAGCCTACTTACCAGGGGGCCAGGGGGTCAGGTAACAACACACCAGCATGCAGCAGGGAGCAAATGGAGATAAGTCGCATCTACCATTCTTATATTACTTGGCATACTAATGTTTTACATTAAAAAAAAAACAACAAACAAAACAAAACAGCAAAAGCTGTTGCCCTACGGCGCTGGAGAGGCCCCTGTCCCTGGTACACCCGGGTCCTCGTCTACAGGGGTCCGCTGGAACCGGGCGGCAACGACCTCCACCGCCTCCTGCACGCTGTCCCGAGCGGTGGCCTCCGCTTCCTCCACCGGACCTGCGATAACCGGGTCTAAGGAAATGGCGGGGTCGTGGCTCCGGAAGCAGACCAGGAGGTGCTCCACCACGAGGCGGCACAGCTCGCAGCCCTCGGCTTCAAGGCGTTCTCCGAGTGTGGAGTCCAGGCGCCGGAGTCGCTCCACCGCCGAGTCCAGGACAGGGAGGGCGTCCGCCATGGTGGAAGGCGGCTCTGTCACCCGGATTGGACTCAGTCCGAGCGGTACCAGAGCCGAACTCGCCTCCCCGGCCTAGTCGGCGATGCGTTGGAGGCCGGCGCGCATCTGCTCCCGGTCCTCCACCGCCGCCTGCTAAGCAGCACCCTGCTTCAGCTGCTCCAGAGCGGCCCGCTCAGCCAGCCGCTGCCTCTCCTGCTCCGCCAGCTCCGCTTCCCGGGACTTCACCCAGTCCTCGCGGACCTTGAGCGTGGCAGCCTGGCGAGCAGCAGAGTCCCTCAGAGCCTTGGCCGACGCCTCCCGCTGAGCGACGGAGTCCTCGCGGGCCGCAACCGCTGCCTCGCGCTCGACAAGCCTCAACTTCATCTTGTCGAGCTCGGAGTTGACAGCAGCCTGCCGCTCAGACACCTCCACCAGCTCTTGCCGGCGCTGCTCCACGCCCTTCCACGCGAACTCCAGCTTCGCCTGCTCGAGCTTCAGCCGTGCCTCGCCTACCTCGGCCTGCTTCTTGCGGAGCCCAACCGCGCGCTCCCGGCCAGCGAACCTCTGCAGGTCCTCTTGGAAGGCCGCGCGGTCGGCGTCGAGCTCGGTGCGGGCAGTGGAAAGCTCCGCACGGGTCCGTGAGTGCTGGGCGGTGGCGGCTTCGATCTGCTCCCCCAGACGGGCCCGCCAGCCGTCCAGGCCCTCGCGCTCCTATTGCAGCCGGGCCCACTCCAGCTGGAGCGCCTCCTGGGCGTCGTCCAGGGCCTGGTGCGCCCGACGTAGCACGCGAGGGAGGGGGGCTCCACCCGGCTGGGGTAGGGGCAGCAGCGGCCTACCCAGAACCTCCTCCAGTTCCCCCTCGGCGGGAGGCGGAGATCCGGGGCTGGTCGTCTGGACGGCGGGCGACGAAGGCTCCGAGGTCCGGGAGTCAGGAGCCGCCCCCGGCGCAGGCCCTTGGGTCGCGACGCCCTCCGGCACTGGGCTGCCTGGTGCCTGGGGCTGCGCGCCCGGAGCTGCCCCCTCAACAGGCACTCCAGGTGCGGTCTCGACCCCCGAGGCGCCCCCCGGCGTCGGCCCACCTGGGGCCTCGGGCCGGACAGACGGGGTGGCCTCCGGTGCAGGCCCCTCGGTCGTAGCCCGGGCCCGCGTGGCGTCTTCCACCGTCGGACCACCAGGGGCGCACTTCTCCGCCGTGGTCGTCCGGCCACCAGAGCCGCTGGGGGGAGGAACGCCGCCCGGGCGTGTCGGCCTAAACAAAAACGCACGGCGGAAGGCTGAGAAACCTGAAAAAAGCTAGCCGTGGTACCGCGAAGCATGCGAAGCTAACCTAAAGGGCTTACCTTAAAGTAGGCGCCGACCAGCGGCCACGAAGGCCAGAGCCTCGCCGCGGCTGCCGATCTGCGGTCGGCACTGCCGGTGGCTGCTGTTGCCACGGGCCCGAGGCCGGCGGTGCCGGAGAGGGCCGCCGCTGCTGGTCCGGCGTCGGAGGAGGTGCCCGGCGCTGAGGGTGCCGCTGGCCCGAAGGCGGCGGCGGCACTCGCTCCCCTTGCGCAGAGGAGCTTCCTTCCCCCGAGGTCCGCTGACGCTTCGGGTCGGGCTCCGAGACGAAGGTCCCGTTGCCGCGGACCAGTCTTCGCCGCGTCTCCTCACCACCCGCTGGCGGAACGACGGGGGATGCTGCCACTGGCCCCTTGCCCTTGTCAGCAGGAGCGGTGCCCCTGGCATCAGAACCCCCAACCGGGGTGTCAGCAATGTGGACCCCCCGGTTGGGGTCGCCTCCAAGCTGCCGCGCCGCGAGGCCGCCGTCGTCGAGCGTGGGCATCTCCCGGAGCACAGCCGTCCGCAAGGCCTGGTCGCGGCAGAGCGGCACGATAGCGGACGGCAGGCGCAGCTGCTCCGGAGGGAAACTCACGTCCGTGACGCACCGCACCCATTCCTCCAGCAGGAGCGGCGTCAGGTCGTGGTCTTCGCCACGTACCACCCGGCTGCAGTCGTTGGAGCCGGTGTAGTTCCACGCCAGCCTTGGCCGCATCTGCAGGGGGGCGAGCCTCCGCCTAAGGAAGTCCGCGAGGACGTGCAGTGAGGTCAGCCCGCCGCTGACGAGCTCGGCGATCCTGGCCAGCACGGGGAAGAACTCGGGTGGCAGATCCGTCGAGGCACCCTCCGGGAGAGGTGCGTCGGGACTGCTATCCGGGAGAGCCAACCGGTCGTTTGGCTCCGCCTTGACGATCACCCAATCGTTGCGCCAGTGCTCCCACTTGGCGCTGGCGAAGGTGGGGAGATAGGTTGATCTACCCCTGGACCCCTTCAGCAGGAAGTAGTAGCGGCCGATCTCCGTCGAGCTCCTCCCGAAACACCTCACCGAGAAGAAGTGACGGAAGAGCGTCATGCAGGGAGGAACCCCCACAAACATCTCGCAGAAGTGGGCAAAGATTGCCGCATGAAGGATGGAGTGGGGGGTGAGATGCTGGAGCTGCAGCCCAAACGCCTCCAGCACCAGCATGAAGAAAGAAGAGATCGGAATCCCCAGACCACAGTAGAGGTAGGGGACGAAGAGGACGAACTCCCCCAGCTGCAAGCTGCGGTGGGGGAGGGAGCCCGTGCGAACATTATCGCGACGCTCCGCGTCCGTCCAGCCGAGCAGGCGGCGGACGCGGGTGAGGTTCTCCTCAGTCTCCCGGGGGGATTGGTGGCTCGGACCCATCGCTGAGGAATCTGGCGGTGGAAAAGACAAGGAGCACACAGCAGACAAGAAGCGAGAGCTCTGCTACGAGGAAGATGAAGCGCCGCGGCGGATGCGAGGGGTGCAGAGGCAAATGGCAGAAGGACGTGCTCGGCCGATGGCCGAGAACCCTATTTGACGGTTGCCCCCAATCCTCCGCAAGCCGCGGACGTCAAGTGTACGCGCGCGCGGGCGCACCCACGGGCCACCAGGTCTATGACAGCAGGGGCCCGAGCAGGCAGTCATGACAGGCGGGTAGAAGAGCAAGCAAGGCAGGAAGGCGAACCGGCGGCCGCTCGCGGACGCGCGTCCCGGCGCGACGTGCGGGGCCCCTGCCTTTTCCGCTTTACGCACGGCTGCCCACGTAGCCGTCTGCCCCGCCTTAATGGCAGGAGAAGGAGTAGGTGAACCGCCGCGCGGTTCCCGACGCGGGCTAGCCCCCACGTTCCCCGAAGGGTTCCCACGATCGCGCGCCCCCAGATCGTGGGGGCCCACGGGGCCACCCCGCGGGGTCAGGTGGACTAGGTCCCCTCCAGAGATAGGCGAGTCAAGGCCTCGACCAAAAAATCAAGTGGTGGGCCCTGCCTAACTATGAGCTTAACGGCTAAACGCCGGTAGCCACACACGGCTCCCGGCGGCTTGTGTAGTAAGCGATGGTGGGCTCACCTCAGGTTCGAAAAACTCACCAAAGGCGAGCCCAGGGGCCACTGTCGGTACCCAGCTAACCGGGTACCCGCTTACACTAGACGAAGATCACTAAGGCAGGTAACTACTGCAGTACAAGGAGGGCCCAAGGCCGCGTACAGATGGGCCCGGCCTACTCCTTGGAAAAGCTGGGCCACGCACCCGGCCCACAGGGGAGGCCCCAGACCTCCTTCGAGGACCGAGCCTCCCCCAGCCACGCGAGGAGAGGTCCGGACCTCTCGGTCCGGAGCCCGTACCTTCGGTGGCCCGGGGCCGCCTCGTGCCCACAGAGCACGGGGAGGTCCGGAGCCGGCGCCCTCGGTGGTCCGGGGCCGCCACGTGCCCTCAGAGCACGTGGAGGTCCGGAGCCGGCGCCCACGGAGGTCCGGGGGCGCCACGTGCCCGCAGAGCACATGGAGGTCCGGAGCCAGCACCCTCGGTGGTCTGGGGCCGCCACGTGCCCACAGGGCACGGAAAGGTCTCGCGTTGCCACGGGCCCACAGGGCGCGTGGCGGGGCCTTCAGGCGGGCGCCTCGCCCACTTGCCGCATTTATTGCGGGCAGGTGGGCGTGCCCGATGCCACTGACACCGCCACTGTCAGGCTGGCACGCCCCGATGCTGCTGACACCACGAGTGTCAGGCAGGCGTGCCCCCGTCGCCCGCCGCCGTCAGACGGGCGTGCCCCCATCGCCGCTAGCACCGCCGCTGGCAGGCGGCGGCGGCGAGGCAAAGGGGCGCGCCTTACCAAGGCGCAGCGGCGATAACAGAGCACTACAGTTGATTTCCCCAGCTACACTGGGGTCTATATTGAGTAAACAAGTACGTTGTACTCATCATGAGCCGCGCCACGCGCGGCGGCCACGCTCAGCCTAATACTAGGTAGCGGCGCCGCAACGCTACTACGAGCGTCCAGTCCTGTCACGCGTGCGCATCGCCTGCCCCTCGGCATCTGAAACCCATCAGCGGGTTTAGCAGCCGATGGGACAGGGCGGCGTAAGGAAGGACGATATGGCGGATCTCCAGGCCACGACGGCGGTACAGGCGCCAAGCATGGAAGCGTTGCACATCAGGCACAGGATAGAATTGTAGCATAGAGGAAATGGGCCGGGACCACCTGCCGGGCCCGGCCACCATGTACATGCCCCCCTTGGGCTATAAAAGGGGAGGCATACGCAACACAGAAGGACAGATCGAGACAGGCTCAGAGACTCCTCTGAAGGCCCACGAAATACAAGAACACACCCACAGTGGACGTAGGGTATTACGCTCCGGCGGCCCGAACCACTCTAAATCCTCTCGCCACCATCGTGCCACCACCAACTTAGCTAACAACGATTGCTCCCCCTAACTACTCTCAGTACTTAGGATCACGGCCGGGTGCATTCCGCCACCCGACCAGGAGCACTCCGCTCCGACAACATTGGAAACCAAACGTCGCCAGATGAATAGCATGTGCGATAGGGAATCTCATGGACCCCACGACTGTGGTTGAAGGCTAGCCGTTACTGACCGTTCAGTAGTGCTCTAGAGATCTAATTTCAGAATAGAATGACAATCCACTTTTGCCATCTTTGGTCCAAAGTCCAAAACTTGTAGTGTCGAAAGCTTTTTGGATGTTCAGTTTTGTGTGGTCTCCGTACCGTGTTTTGAACATAAAGGATGTTAGATCATGTATGCTTCGTCTTTTGATGAACTAGCAAGTTGGCCCGCGTAAATAGCGCGGGTAGCTAGCCTTTTGACATTTTTTGTTTAGCTTTATGTTTTTCCTTTTATCCTTAATGCTTTAGTTAAGTGACATTTTTTGAGTTCTTACGTTACATCGTTGGATTATCAAACTTAGTGTAATATGATTATAATTATATTTTTGTTGATGGCACGGTTTTTTAAAATAGATGTTCATAGTTCTACTTCAAAGACTATAAGCCTTTTTGAGATGGAGGGAATAGTTTTTTTATACAATTTATCTATTTAGCGTTCACTAAATAATTTTTTTTTGAAACGATGTCTTTGTGGTAGTTTATCGTTTTTTGTTAGCGGTTAACATTTTGTGGTATATATTTGGAATTGTAGTGATCCTTTTTATATGAAGTTGATTATCTCAAAATTCAACTAATCAACGTAATACATAAAGGATTGATGGTCAAAGTAGAAAGTACGTATTGTATTCGCTCAATACAACAGATCCACGCTAGCAGCTTTCAGTTGAGTACCGAGAGATCTTTTCCTTTTCGTTGGCTCGATTCCACTTGTGAATCCGGCGTCCGTCAAGCCTCACACTGTGAACACCTGGCCCCCTTGTTTGGCCTGCTGTCGTCCGCTTGGTTGGCCTGCTAGATTTACTTCAGCCATCGTTGTAGGCTTGTAGAAGCTGGCAGCGCGCCATCGTGAGCAGCAGGGAGGAGGCAGGAGCTCCACCGTCCGGCCACAGCACGACAACCACTGATCTTGCTGTTGCGGCACACCCTGCAGGCCTGCACTTCATCCGTGCCTCTCTAATTAGGGTGTGATTACTTCATGGCTACATGCCTACATCGATGAAAGGATGCTGTTGTATTTATTGGAGCTAAAAGTCTCTATTAGATTCGGATACATTAACCTTTTTTAAGTACATAATATTTCTTTCGGGCCTGCCTATTTCAGGAGCGCTCGCTCGGGTGGGATCGAGCGAGCGATGCTGGTCCCCCCGAGCGGAGCGAGCTTGCGGCGCCGGTTTTATTTTTTTATTTTTTCTTATTTTTTATTTTTATTTATAAATTATGTTAGTTCATAATTTTATGTTATACAATTATGTTAAATTATGTTAGCATCAAGTTATGGCTGTATAAAATTATCGTGATAAATTATGGTTGTATAAAGTTATCCTGATAAATTATGTTTCTATAAAGCTATTATGATAAATTTATGTTTCCATAAAATATCGTGATAATTTATGGTTGTATAAAATTATCCCGATAATTTATGTTTCCATAAAGTTATTTTGATAGAGTTATGTTTATATAAAATATCGTGATAAGATATGATTGCATAAAATTATCCTGAAATATTTTATGTTGTGATAAGTTATGTTTACATAAAATTATGTTTACGTCAAGTTATTCTGATAAGTTGCATATATTATGTTTATATAAAATTATTCAGAAATATTTTATGTTTACATAAAGTTATTCTGATAAGTTATGTTTCCGTAAAATTATCGTGATAAATTATGCTTACATAAAATTATCTTGAAAATAAAGATAACTTATACTATAGAAATATGAAAAGAAGACAGAAAAGAAAAAAGGAAAAAAAACCCACCGGGGTGCGGGAGGGGAGGCATCGCTTGCTGAGCGAGCGATAGCCAACCAGGATTTGCGATTTCTTTCTTCCGTGTTTGTGTCAGAGTCAACGGATAGATGTCAACTTACTTCTCTCGGAAACAAAATATGGCGAGTTGTGTCTGAATCGAACTCATATCAAACTATTTCTGTATCATACAAATAAGAAACTATACTGATCTAGTATAATTCTTTATTAAATATGGACGGTTAGGTCTTCATAGAATCCAATGATATATATTTTTTCCTTTTCCGATTGACGTGAGAATATATGATTTAATATAGGCCGTTAGATTTTCATAAAATCCGACGGTTGAATAAAATCCGACGGTTGAGGGTTTTTCTTTTTTTTCAATTAATGTGAAAATTTCTAGACCCTCTTGACAAATTTGATGGATTCTTTTAACATTCTAATATTTATATAATAGATAGATAGATACGCTCTGCCATTGACTTTTGAGACCGATGCCGTAGATTAAGCTAATAAGCCTCTGCAGTCGCTTTCACTGCATCTGCTTTTTTTTTTGAGGAGCAGGATGTTGGCCGAGTACACGAGGTTAAAGCCTTGCATATTCATCGTGTACAGGTGATTGAAAGTGACTCTGAGCTCCTCTCTGATATGTTTTTTTTTTCGTCTACACCACTTAATAGCGCTGAATATTGTTCCAGAGTTGAAAATGACAACATCTACGAACCAAACATCCCCTAATATTCATGCCATGTTACAAGTCGTTAATAAGATACAGAATAAAAATGTTATCAACTATTCCTATATCAAAACAGTTCACAACGACAATCCGAAGAATGAGATCCAACCTAGGGGAATCTATGTGGTTTTTATTGGAAGAGAATAGGCACATAAATTCAAGCCCAGAAGAATCCAAACCTTGATAGCGGCGATGAGCAACAGCAACTCCCATGTCAACCAATTGAACTAGGCTCAAAAGCACAATAAAAAAAATGTGAAAGAGAAATCTAAAGCACTATCTCAATCACCAGCATGCAGAAGCAGAAACCATCGACGTTATTATGCAGTAACCAAAGCAAGCGTTTATTTCTCACCTACGGCAGCGAAGCCAGCGAACCACCGATAAAGATCCCGACGATTGCATATTTGCATACCATTCCAGAAAGCAACGAAACTCTCTAAACTCCTATACCCTTTTTCATTTGCTCCCCTCTCGCCGCTTCACGGGCATAAATTTTGTACAGGATTGCACAGCACGCTGACCGGCTACGGGTGTCTGTCGCGCATATGAGAAATGAATACATTTTTTCGACGGTTTAACACCTCTCTCTGGTAAAGCGGTAAAGCCCGGAGGCTGCAAGCTATTTACTGCCTATCCAAGAACATGTAATCAGCAATGCTGGACTGGAAACCAGTTGTTGCCGTTGCCAACTCCTTGAGGAAGGAGACAACCTCCTCCGACGAGTTCAGCAGGTAACGGGCGTTGGACCGCTTCCTACCGACGGCGCAGGAAAAGTAGTTCTCGCCCTTCAGATCAAGGACCGAGGACCCTTCACGCCAGTCGTGGCTGCTGCTCGTGCTGCTGTGACTTGATGAGGATGACCTCTCGGATGCAGCCTGCTGCGCCTTCTGTGTCCTGGACTGTGAGTTCCTGGAGTTGCTCCTGCCGTTCGATGGCCTTCCATTTGGCCTACGGTCAATTGGAGCTGATGAGCCACCCTCTGGTTTTACTTTGGATTCAGAAGGGTACTCGGGATCGAAAAAGACATAGATGTCTTCATCCTGAAAACAAGAGGTACCAGATGTTACCAAACGAAACCAAAGATAGATGTCGCAGGCGTCGAAATCATTCATCACGAATCAGTGTAGTAGTACAATGAATATAAATAAGAATTCATACAGTATGCTTACAAAAAATTACTAGACATAGAATTTATATGTTCTTGGATAGGCAGTAAATAGCTTGAAGTTTATCCAACGACTCAGTCTGTTCATTTTTACAAGCAACTAGACTTTGCATCAGCAGATTGACAAGTATGTTCTTTAGTCAGTTAGGGACTCGTTTTCGTTAACAAAACAGTATCAAACTTATGTATCATTCGAACATTGGTAACTCTCGAGACATAACTTATCCTAAAAATGATTTGTAAATAGCTAACAAGCTATTTTACAATTTTACCATAGTTGAGCTGGCAAACAAGAGGAAGGATATATTTGACTTTGATCCATGAATGCTTCAATTCTCACATAAAAAGATTGCACCATAAACACTTATTTTCATGATCAAGTGGTGGTTCAGACCATTCTCACACAAATCATCGAAGACACTAAATTTCTCCTAGCAGTTCTTTGATTTTTCCTTCATTATCTTACTATTACTAATTGGAGACTCCACGTTAATTCTCACCAGATGCGCTAAGAAAAAAGATAAATCATAGAAATTCTCACAAAAATCAGAAACATCCGGCCGTCCATCATTTAGCTCTATTAATAATAGGCATTGGATTTATTACATTTTCTAAAACATTACCCACCATTCCATTATGAAAGAAGAGATAAAATAACTCCCTAAATTTACATGAAAATTACTCACCATGCCATTATGAAAGATAAAATAAAATAATCGCCTAAATTTATATAAAAATTACCCAACATGCTATTATAAATATAAATTAAAATAATACCTTAAATTTGCATAAAAGTTACCCACCATGCCACTGTAAAGTATGAATTAAATTACCCTCTAAATTTGCATATTAAGGACTTACCATGCCATTATAAAAGATGAATTAAAATGGGCTCTAAATCTGCATATAAATTGCCCAATGCGCCATCATGAAAGATAAATTAAAATAATTCTTAAATTTGCATATAAATCACCCACGGTGTCATTATAAAAGATGAATTAAAATAATCTACTCTAACATTACTAAGGATTAAATCTATATCTTCTAAAACTCTAACCCGTGCAGGAGCACGGGTTGATGGACTAGTGTTATATAAAGTGTACCTTGCTCTGGCAAAATGCTAAAGTTGCAGAGATATGTGAACACAAATGTTCTTTGAAAATTCTATGCCTCATTTCTTCATTCAAAAGTTTGTAATGTTTGCACAATCCTATCTACAGAATTAAACCAGATCAGAGCAAGAGCAAGAACTTGGTCCAGAATTACCTTTCCAAGGAAGTGCCCTATACACAGGACATAGTCAATTGGAGTAAGCATGTTTTCACTGTGAACTATCTCCCCTAAAATACGATCAATTGCAGCACCCTACAGAAAGAAAAAAAAATGATTTGTAAAGCCTCAACTAGCCAAATATGCAGAAAACCATCCACCAAGAACCATCATGCTGCTCCACTGACCTTTGTAACCCCAACAGATCGAACTTCAACTGATCGGCTCCCTTGAACTACATCAACGGCTGCATTTGATATTGGACCTGTCCACAAGTGCTGCAGCATATCTCTTGCTTGTAGCCTTCCAAATTCAACATCTTTGCAATAGCACGTGTAAATAAAATGTTACTGCACAAACCCTTTTTTTCTTTTAAATATGCATGGACGATCAACTCTTACCAGCATACTTGTAATTCCACACAAATGATGTTTCACGGTGTTCGAAATGGGATCTTGGGGTTCTTTCTGTAAAGTATTCAAAAACTTGCTGGGAAACAAGTAAATGATGTGAGAAACTTTATATTAATCGGATACAACAGGACATTATTCATGAAACAGATGCACCTTTACGCTATCAACCCAGTCCATGTTCAGGTGCTCAGGCATTGTTGTCATCCATTCTCCATAGGTGGGGCGTAAAAACATACCATGCTCTGCCGCCAACCACATTTTAAATTCTCCAAAATTCTATACACATGGAGAGATGTGATGGTTATGAAGGGAAATATAGTGGTCAGTCGATCAAATAAAGAGACAGGTCTGGTCTGAGTGTTACTTCATCAAGAACACTCCTGTCGCTGCCGCTGAGAACAATAACTGTGGTATGCTCATCCTCACAGAGGGCTTTCAGAGGACCCTTTAAGTCAGGATCCAGCTTGAGTTCCATTTCCTTGATTTGATCACCACCCCTTCTCCCAGAGGATTCGACTGGCTCAGTCAATGTTGAATTGAAACCCTACATCCAGTCATATGTGTAAATTACAGGAATTAAGT
The DNA here is from genome assembly GCA_030272315.1 of Paspalum vaginatum. Lineage (NCBI taxonomy): Eukaryota > Viridiplantae > Streptophyta > Magnoliopsida > Poales > Poaceae > Paspalum > Paspalum vaginatum. The sequence goes on along the minus strand of CM059020.1, from coordinate 43,149,944 downwards.
TGCTACTGTTACGGTACATCCATCAGTTGCATGTGCAAGGGTCCTGAAATCCTTATTATAGAAAGCCGGAAGTGAAATTTTTCACTGGCAAACATTATCAGGAGGAGGCGACGAGGCGTCAGAATATCACTAGTATAGTTCGTTTAGATGTTGGTTGAAACCAGTAGGTTTAGGTGTTTGTTTAAGAAGCCATTTGGTTTTAGATGAGAATTCGTTTGTTAGTTTGGATTGAGTTCGTTTGTTAGAGTCGAGGAAAGAGGTTGTAACCATCTGGCTACATACCTACCTACTGGTAGAACAATTGAGATAAAGAAGAAATACAATCTAGTTTCTCCCCCATTCTCTACTTCTCATCGCTTTGCTGCCGAGTGCCGACACCTTGGCGGCATCACCCTCGCCACCACAGGAAAGAAAATGATAGCTCAGCGGCCGGAGATTTCCCAAACCTATCCCACCAGATCACTTCCTCACAAGCATGACACATTCCCAAACCACAAAAATTTGTTAAAGACTTAAATATGCCACAAATGTGTTATGATGATCTAATGTAGCAGAAAATGTAAGGCAATAACAAGAGTGAATAAAGTAGCTGTATAAGAGCAGAAGATGATTTTTTCAGAGTGACTCTAGAGAGTAGCTGCAACCGGATCTATAATGAAAATTTTCTCTGCAACTATCAAGCATGAAACAAGAAATATAGTATTACCAATATGAGCAGACGATTTTTGGAGCGCAGATATTGTTGGATTGCCGTTTGACTAGGCAGACTAGGAGGAACTTGTCTTGTTCTCAGTTGTGCTTCAGCAACCGTGTCATTTAGCTCACTACATGAAAAAGAAAAGGATAATCATCAGAAAGGGTGAGTTGAAAGCAAATTTTATAAAAGCAAGCTATTGGAAACGAGCACCTCACCATACAAAAGTTTCGGCCCAATCTTGAGCCGTGTGATTTGTCACATGAGCATAGTTATGCCTGTGTCGTTTCTCTCTCTCGACAGATTGCATCGATAAAGCATGACATATTGAGTCCGCAACTTCTGTAATATTCCAAGGGTTTACAAGAATGGCACCAGCTCCAAGTGATTGTGCCGCCCCAGCAAACTGAAATCACAGTAATAGCAACACATTACTAAAGTAAAATATTTACCTCGAAAAGAATATGACAAGCATAATCGATTAGTTACCTCACTAAGTATAAGAACTCCTTTCTTATATCCTTGGCATGCAACATACTCATAGCTCACAAGGTTCATCCCATCTCTCAGTGATGTTACAAGAGCCACATCTGGAATAAAACATCGAACATTAACATGTATAACAAAAGTCACTAAACCTCCGATGAGATCTATAAATCAAGCATAGAAATGGAAGCAATTCCATTTCCCCAAATGTCAGTATCAAGAGAGCTGTAGTAATTACCAGTGACAGCATAAAGAGCACACAAGGCATGGAAATCAAGAGACCGGTCCTGCAAGGAAAACATTATTCAGATTTTTTAGAAGAAAACACATTGAAGCTTTTTTATGTAACATGCTGAATTCTTGCCGCATTATTTAGAATACTTCAGACAGCAAGAAAATACCGATTATACTAAATAGAACCAATGTTGGTAAGTAACTGTTGCTAATTGGCAGTGCCTACTCAGCAGCAGATGTGATACAAGTACAATGCCTAGGTAAAGTTTGATCATAAGACAGCTACGAGGTGGCAATAATAAGTATGAAAACTACCAGATGATGAATAGGGACAGCAGTCAACGTTCCAAATCGACCATTTATGCGTCCAACAATTTCATGCACTTGGCTTGTAAGCTTTTGATCTGCAAAAACAATTACGTGACTAGATATTCAGTGACCAAAAACAATTACTTAGAATATGCAGAACAGATGAATGGCATTGGTACAAAATCAGCAAAAACAGTTGTAAAGCAAACAGCTTATCTATTTCTCCAGACACTACGTCATAAGAACATTAGACCCATTTTGGAAAGAAAGGTGGTTATATGGTTCATTCAGAAATGGTATGTGCTAGCAAAATATGAGTACAAGATGACTATTGATTTACTAATCGGGCTTATTTCTCATCAATAATAACCAACCACTAACAAACATGTTGGTTCGTTAAGTTGTAGAGAACCTAAAAACTTGACACGTTACATGAGATGCAAACTGTGGCAACATTCGATGGGCATTTGAAAGAAAATAATAAAAGTTTTCTGCACGCAGCATACAAACCGCTCCTTTGAGTTTGAGTCACATAACAGTGTTGTTTTTGGATATCCAAAAGGTCTCTACAGAATCTAATCAAAATGTAATATAGTAGACATGTTTTTGGAAGACAATTAGCAATTGCACATGTTCTAGAAACATGCTTATTTTTCATTCAACAAAGGAGTAGATGCACGTAACAAATGTACTTGAACACTAATCTAGCGCTATGGTAAGTTACTGAAAACTCCCATGTTGAGAATCTACAGAGTCGTCCTTTCAGAGCTCTGCTGTCTGCACTAATTGACTCACTGGAGCTTATGATTCAGTATGAGTAAGTTGAGTAAGCACTTTACAAAGTATAGAATGCAGTAGGGTTATCTGTCTCATTATCCAGGATAGTGAAAGGGACCAAAACATGAATATTTTACAACTGATACGCCATGCAAAACTTAGCAAATACTTAAAAAAAACTCCAGTGCCAAATAATATCATCACAGCTAACTTGAAGAGGAATTTTAATTAATTTAGAAAACATCCTCTGTAAATTAAGAAATCGTGTAAGTAGGCGAATCATATTTCAGCACATAATATACTGCACACATGCTTGCAGACCAAGTATTAACACATAAGAGGAGAACACAGAAAGGGTTCATACACTCAGGGACGTCAGTTCTTGTTGGCACAGCAATCTGCAGCAGAACAACTTTCTCCCTCCAGGGTGGGTTTTCCTCAAGAAACTTTTCAAAGGCCAAAATCTTTTGTGGGATTCCCTTGATCATGTCAAGTCGATCAACACCAAGCATTACCTATCACATTAGCAAAGAACACAAAACTATATAAGGAACAAGAATATATTGTTAAATGTCATGGAAAGAAGATAAAATTCAAAATTGAAGCAATTACAGAGGTAAACACCAAGGTACACCAGGGGGAAAAGGAATTTTAGTGACAGCGAACAGATTAATGGGGGAAAGGGAAAATAAGAAACTGAAGAATACAAGTTAAAACTATGAAAAGGATGTGGCGGAACTAAGGGATGAAAGTGTATCAGCATCCAGCCACCAAAAGAGATGATGATCAGCTAACATTAGAAAGGAAAAATGATAATTACTAATTGGAAATCATTTTCAAAGGAAATCACAAAAAGAGAGACTATATTCACAATCTTACCATTACTAATTGGAAACTCCTTTTGGAGCCTCTACGTTAATCCTTACCAAACGCGCTAGAAAAAAAAAAACTAGAAATTCTTATAAAAATCAGAAATATATGACCATCCATCGTGTAGACCTAATAATACTAGTCATTAGATCTATTATATTTTCTAACTATTAACCCCCATGCCATTATAAAAAGTGAATTAAAATAACCCCTCAATTTGCATATAAATTACCCATCACGTCTTTATCAAAGATGAATTAAAATAACCCTTTAGAGTCGTATATAAATTACCCACCATGCCATTATGAAAGGTGAATTAAAATAACTCATAGATTTGCATATAAGTTACTCACCACGGTATTATGAAAGATGAATTAAAATAACTCATATATTTGCATATAAATTACTCACCACGGTACTATGAAAGATGAATTAAAATAATCATATTTTAATAGTACTAAGATAAAATAAAATAACATTGAAAATCTAAAATAGAAACATTTGTTGTTGTAAGATATGTTTCTAAATTATTAATTGCTGTTATTATTAAAGTTATTTATCCACTTTTAATATATGTACTTCCTAAATTTTAACCCATGCGAGAGCACGGGTTGATGAACTAGTTCTGTAAATCAAACTGGATGGATACTTGCATATGCATTTTCCATGTTAATCAGAAAATCAGATGGAAGCTACTTATCATGTACACCCTTTGTCCCAAATTGTAGAGGGTTATAATCCTCTACTTGGTTCATTCATTTCTCCATGTATGTTTGCTCAATATGTGTATACATTCATCAACAAATATATGAAGACTAGAACCCCTTACAATATAATTTGGAACGGAGGGAGTAATAAGTAAAGGACAAGTGTTTTCATACCTTTCGACCAGCAAAACGTTGTGTTAATTCACTGATGTGCCTTTGTACTCCTGGAAGCTCCAATGCTCGCTTGAAACGATCAGAGTCTATCCCAATAGGAAACTGGAGATTTCAGCCAAATGAGCGAACATAATCATTCGTTTTGCAAATATGTTCTGAATAACACAAAAATAATGAAGATGACAGAGAAATATGCATAAGGAACTGTCAAGGGAATGGAAACAAGGTTACAATACACTTTAAGGACGTATATAGTAGCTTGTAAGAACATTAGGTTTGATGTTTACCGCTGCAACCCTTGTTAGTCTTCCTTGGTCTTCCACACCCTCAGGGGTACCCTCAAGTCCAAGTATTCTAGTGCAAGCACTCACAAAATGCCTCGCATAATCATAAGTATGAAATCTGAAAATAAATAAGAACACCATGAAATAACTCACAAAAGTAAGTGGAAACTGATACGTTTGTATACAGAGATCATTCCATATGCATCAGCCTGTATTTTTTATCATAGCCTTTAATAGTAAATTTCTACAAAAAAATGCAGAAAACAAAAAAATTCCAGGTTTAGGGATTTGCATCTAGAGAGAATTTCGTAGATGACTGGTCAGGTCAGTTCAAGCTAAGAAAAAATAGTCACCAATATGTGGCTCTGACACACTTGTCCCATGGCAGCAATAGATCACAGAAGCATCACAATCTATAGTACTGATTTCTCTGTTACACACTCGATGAACTGGCAATCCATTTCATGCCTGTCAAGTTAGAACATTCATTTTCATCTGATTTCTATATCCTGACACTTTGCAAGGTTTTTTTTTTTTGAACATTACTTTGCAAGGTTATAGTTCGGCCCTTACTTGGCTGTCTAAACCAAAAATAAATTAATTTAAGCAAACTTTGTTCACAGAGTAACTCTATTGTGGACAAGGAAAACAAACCATGACACCAAATTCTTCTGACTCGTTAGTACTAACAAGCACAAAAAAGCATAGTCAAAGTCATAAAGCTACTTAAAGTAAATGAAGCATAAAAAGGCACCAAGTTAAGCTTCTCAGCTTTGACAATCATATTCAACAGGAGGAGAGCGTACTCTAAATCGATAGGCATGCTTACCCAACTAAATCAGCGCATAGCACAGAGCGAAGCAGCTCCAAGCGGGATGGCAGTGTCCGGTAGATCTCCGATGACGGGAATGGCGTGTGCAGGAACCACCCGACCTTCATATTGATGTCATGGTCCTTGAGGCACTTGGGCAGGAACATGAGGTGGTAGTCATGGCACCAGATTACATCCCCCTCCTGGTAGTGCTGGTACACGACATCCGCGAACATCTGGTTAGCACGCTTGTACGCGTCGAACTGTGACTCAAAGTTCCTCGTTGTTGCCAGCCTGTCCTCCTGTGGTAGTCCTAGGTAGTGGAACAGTGGCCACAGGATGTTGTTGCAGTACCCGTTGTAGTATTGGTGCACAATCTCCTCATCCAGGAACACCGGTATGCATCTCTGGTTTGTTCAATCAGTCCACACACACACAAAAAAAAGTCTCGAATTATCAGAGTGATGCCAAAAAAAAAAAGTCACTGTTCTATTGACCCAGACGTCATGGGGTTTCTTCTCCCGATCGAAATTGCAACCAACCTTCTCAGCAAGTGCTCTGGTGAGGGCTCGCTGGCCGACCTCGTCGGGAACGTTCACGCCCGCCCAGCCGATCCATTTCGCGTCGACGTCCTTAACGCCTTCAGCATCAGAAAAAAAAAATCGTATGAACGAAGGTAATCAAGTCAGAGCGGCATTCTAACGCATGCATCTCGCGGCCACATCGCGCTAGGGAGGATGTTAAATTCTGGAATTACCGAGGAGGGCGCTGACGAGACCGCCGGCGCTGATCTCAAGAGACCACTGGTCCTCGCCGCGGCGGTTGGCAGATACGGGCAGGCGGTTGGCGACGACGAGGAGGCGCTGCTTCATGCCACGGAGGCCGAGGCGGCGGAAGCCGCTGCGGGAGCCGGCGAGCGGCGGTCGCGCGGCGTGGCCCGTGGCCGCGCCTGCGGCCTCCTCCATGTTGGCGGGCGAGGCACGCCTAGGCGACTGGACGCCATCCGCCGCGAAGGCCCCCGCGGAAGCGGATGCGGGATCGGCGGCGTCGGTTTCCATCGCGTCCGACGCGAAGAGGAGATGGCGGCGGCTGTTCTCCCGGTCCCGGAGCATGCGCTCGACGCGGGTCGGGGAGCCCGCGCCGCCGCCTTCGCCGGTGAAGGGCGAGGGGGTAGGCATCGCCGCTGCGTCACCCCTTGTGCTGTTGCTGCTGCGCTGGCCTCCCGCGGCGTCAGAGCTCATGCGCCGCCGCGACTCCCAAGCCGCGCCCTGACCTGCAGCATTAGGCGGACGCGCGTGGTGAGCGACGGCGACGAGGAGGCGGGCGCGCGCGCAGGGCTAGGAGGCGGGTTTCTCGGAAACGGAAGGAAGATCAAAACACAACTCACCCGATCCCGAGTCGCCGCCCCCTCCGATCGATCGCCCGCCGCTCCCTAGGAACCTGAGCCCCGGCCCCGCACGCCCGATCCCTTCGTTGGAGCCTGGCAACAGCTGTGGCGGCACGCTCGCAATGGGGGACTGGTTCGAATCACGAGACGGGGAGGAAGCGAGGGGTTGGGGAGGAGACGGGTGAGGAGGCGAACTACACCGCCAGACACAGAGCTACGGCATGCAAACATGCAAATGGCCGCCACGCCTCGAACTCGCAAGCTTGTTTGCGAGCACGAGCGGTATGTGCAGGTGGGGGGGAGGGATTGCGCACTGGGGCTTTTTATGAGAGCCTGGCACGCCGGGATTCTCGTTCTGGGGTACAGCTCGGCGGAGGTCAGTTGCCTTTCGTCCCGTTAGGCCCCCAGCTGCAGTATTCGTCTCATTACTCAAATTTCAAATTCTGTTCCGTTTACAATACCACCGTAACGCATAATGGGTCCACAATGTCGGGGCCTACATATAGCTGGACACTAATAAAGACCCCACGACAAATTTTTTTTGTTAGTGAGGTTGCTAGATCAAAAATGGATGAGATGGTGTATGCGATATATATATAAAGAAAAATCTCAATCGCTTATATGTGTGCAATTCTCAGTCTCACTTTGCTAGTGGAATGAAGTTAGACCAACTTAAGACCGTGTCCAGCAGATCGTATCAATAGTCGTTTATAGTAAAAAACTATACCGTATCTGCACTGTAGACAGAGTGAAGTTTGAAATAGACGGATCTCCTGGACTCAACCTAAACAGGGATGTATCCTTACCCCACCCATTGTGAGAGAGAACCACCGGCACCAGACATCCAAACAAGGTGCCAAAGTTAACACCGGCAAGTATGATTAGTTAGCCAGGAGTAACGTTTTGGTATGATGTCTAACTTTAGTGGGAATGGCGAGGATCCAATTGGCTATGTAACGTTGTAACGAGTCCACAATGTGGGGCCTACGTATAGTTGGACATTATAAAGACAATGGAGATGCTCCGGGGCAAATTTTTTTGTTAGTGGGTTGCTAGATCGAGAATGGATGGGATGGTGAGAAATATGGGCTAAGCTCACACGTATAATATGCGAATATATCGATAAATCTCAATGTCCCATGTGTGTGCAATTCTCAGTCTCACCTTGCTAGTGGAATGGAGTTAGACCAACTTAAACATGGATGTATCCTCACCCCACCCATTGTGAGGGAGGACCACCAGCACTAGATAAGCCAAACAAGGTGCCAAAGTTTACACTGGCAAGGATGATTAGGTAGCTAGGAGTAACGTTTTGGTATGATATCTAACTTTAGTGGGAATGGTGAGGATCCAACTGGCTATGTAACGTTGTAACGAGTCCACAATGTGGGGCCTACATATAGCTGGAAATTAATAAAGACAATGGAGATGCTCTAGGACAATTTTTTGGTTAGCGAGTTGCTAGATCAAGAATGGACGAGACGGTGAGAAATATGAGCTAATCTCACGCGTATAATATGCAAATACATCAAGATAAATCTCGGTGTCCCATGTGTGTGCAATTCTCAGTCTCACGTTGCTAGTGGAATGTAGTTAGACCAACTTAAACAGGGATGTATCCTCACCCCACCCGTTGTGAGAGAGGACCACCGGCACCAGACAATCCAAACGAGTTGCTAAAGTTAACACTGGCAAGTATGATTAGGTAGCCAAGAGTAACGTTTGGGTTTGATGATGCCTATCTTTAGTGGCAATGGCGAGGATCCAACTGGCTATGTAACATTGTAACGAGTCCACAATGTGGAGCCTACATATAGCTGGACATTAATAAAGACAATGGAGATGCTCTACGAATTTTTTTTTGTTAGTGGGTTGCTAGACCAAGAATGGATGAGACGGTGAGAAATATGGGCTAAGATCACATGCATAGTATGCAATTATATCAAGATAAATCTCAATGTCCCATGTGTGCGCAATTCTCAGTCTCACCTTGCTAGTGCAATGGAGTTAGACCAACTTAAACAAGGATGTATCCTCACCCCACCAAGTCACACGTGGAGAGAGAAGAAAGAACACCGCTAACATACCAATCTTGCTTGTGTTGCCTCATCACCCTAGAGTTAGCTAGGGTGCATGCGTGTGGCACCGGAGATTCCTTTTTCTAGTTTTGTTTCATTGGTTACTTGCCCTTCGTTCCTTCGGCAGTGTAGATTGAGGTGAAATTTTACTTGAAGAGATTTGATCTCTTTTGATCCTCTTCAACTCCATCCAAATCAAACAAGCCCACCAAACCGAATTGTATTCAAGAGAAGGTGAACACGTTCACCTCATTTAGTCTTTAAAGGCCCATCGACTGAAGCATGCCATATTTTAATTTCAACTGTCAGAATGTGTGGAAGTTAGGTTGATCATGCCTTTCATTGAAGTCAGGAAGGGATGCACGTACACCGCCCGTAGCCATATCATATCTGCAAAAATATTCACGTGTTGCTGATTTGGATAGAAAAAAGGTCACAAAAAGGATAGGAAGAGACATCTGGTAGAGGATGGAAACGAAGCACTAAGAATGGTTGTGTGTGTGCAAGTGCATTCAACGTAAATTGGGAGTATCAAAGGGAACATAGGCGAAGGAGGGGAGGGACATTGGACTGTACGTGTTTCCCAAGGGAGAAAGTGTGTCGTGTCACCTACGTCGAATCTTGAGGCGCAACTCCTATGTGCCGCGTGACCTAGCGTCACAACGCTTAGGACATTTCACTAAGAGATTCATTTTCATTAAATAACATGACACATATACTTGAGCTGTGAGAGGATGCTTATATGGTGAAAAATTAGCTCTAATAACTGGTTTTGCAATTTTTAGGGGTGCATAGCTCCGCCCCTGATCGACTGCGACACGATAACATAATTATGAAGAGAGGAATAGAGGGATTTTCATCATAGATGAGAGTGCTTTATCTAAACAAAATTTGGAATATACAACTGATCAGTTAGCTAGATAAAATTAGGCTGATGTGTCGTCTTTGAAAACTGAAACGATCAATTTGTGCACTGACAATGGCATTATATCCTTTTCTTTCAGATGAAGAGGGGGGAGGGGGGGCGCTTTTTGCGTCGCCGCCTTTACTTGGCTGTGTGAGTAACGTCGAACGGATTTATAATAATGCTGCTGGGACGATGACATATAAAGGATTTAGAATAATGATGGGGGATTCTCTATCTTAATCTAAGTTTTGTACAGCCTCTTCACGAACGGCTCACTTAATTATCAATCACAAGCGAGTGAGAGCTAGCACGGCAGCGCGCGCGGCCAATATAATGCATTGGCCGGTGTAGCCAGCTAACAACCCAAGATTGCAATGTCTGGATATATATGTTCATGTCATGTAGATGCATAGAAACGGCATTGGAGATACTCCGTATAAACATACATATGGATGTGGCTCAGTGGCGCCATGCATGCTTGCACTTGCACGCGCCACGCTCCAAGGTGGTACTACGTAGGAACAAAAGATCGTGTCAGAGAGGACTCGAGTTAGATGAGAATCTGAGAATGCATATGGGCACATCCATGTATGTTTTGCTCATGCATGTACAGTGCTGCTAGCTAGCTACAGTATACAAGTACAACACAGGGTCTGCCACGCACACGCTAGCCAGGTAAAAGGGAGCTGCAGGGAGTACACATAATCTATCACACGATATGATGCTCACGTACGCTGGGACACAAAGCTCGTATGCCTCTCTTTAGACAGCTGGGGGGCGATATATTATTGATCGTCGCTTTAGGGTGGTTTCAGCGGATTGTCCAAATGAGCTGTCTATAGTATAAAACGACATTGCAGTGATACTGTAAACAGAATGAAAAATAGTTAGAACAGTGATAAACAAGAGTGGATAAGCATTTTACTAGAAATAGTCTAAAAGGCTATGATGTATGTCTGTGCGACACCGCATGTCCTCTAGCTCGCTGCTGTAGAATAATTTTCGCCTACAGTCTTTTTTACCCGCAAGGAGCCAATTATTAGTTACAGAGAGACAATGACTATTTTTTAAAATACCATATTTTTAGTGATGGATTTCACACGATGTTTCTAGCAATACTCATTTTCTTAGAAATAGAGGCTACACATATAGCTTAACAACTTTTCATATAAGGCAAGATAAAGACAAGTTTTATATTAAGAGTTCGAAATCTACCGGTCCAGTTTTCAGAAATATTGTAATTAGTGGTATTTTTTGATAAATTTTAATCCAAACGAACATATTGTGAAGCATGACCTCCGCTATCAAATCAAAATAAACAACTTCATAGATGCAATATTTACACTATACATATAGTGCATGCCTAGCTCACATGAAATCGAAAATAAAACACGAAAAACTTTAATTATGGAAAAGAAAAAAGTTATTTCTAGTAGAGCGACCAGTGCCGATAAATCACAAGTGACGTCGTTATACCCCACATCAATCGGCACTCTGATGATGCATTTGTTGATGTACTCAAACTAAGGTTGTGTACGGAAGAGGTTACAGCGTTGCGCTTACCTATGGAATCAGTCGCATCGTGCGCTCTCTAAAAAAAACTGATAGCGCAGGGGAACATATGCGCAGATATTTGGAGTGCATCAGCTACAAGGAGAAAGAGCAGAGGCACCTATATGCCATATCGCATAGTGGAACGATGTCATCTGCTATACCAGCCAACAATCATCGACGAGCGTCTGTGACTAGTCATCAAATTAGCCATAAGCTAGTTACAAGTAACAGAAACAATTAGGGCCCTTTTGGCATAGTAATTGGAGTCACGTAGAAATTCCAAACCGTTCAATTTCATAAAAAAAACGCAGTATCATGAATTTTTTTTTCGTGTTCCAAACATACCCTTACGTTGCATCAATGATTATCATCAACTCAGCCATTTGATTCTTTACAACAGCAAAATCTGACTTCACCTTTTCCCGATATCATAATAGACGAATACTCTGTTGACGTTGGCCAATTCCCCCTCACATTCTCACGTTGTTACCCACGTAATTCCTGGTACTAGCATTAAACTTGGCCATTTCGGACCTATTAAATTTGATTAAAATAAATAAGTCTAGCACACTAATAATTCCAAGAACTTGTGCTGTGGTTATCGTTTTACATTCCTAACACAATATAAAAAGTTTTCAAATTTTTTCATCTAAAATTTTGAAAAGGTGTAAATTAGTTTTTGGAGGCGACGATGCTAGGCCGATCACTTCTAGAAATTCATTTTCCAAATTATTAGGTCGATCACATCTAAAAATCTATCCAGAGACAACCAACTATTCTCGCCTATTGAAATTCCTTATTCCTAACGTTATGTGCATATAGAGACGCTCGCGCATTAGCCGCATCGACTAACACTTTTTGTCCGTCTGAAAAAAAAAGCCTTTTTTTTATGTTGTCTCGTGATGGACTTGATGATTCTCAACAAAGAGGTGGCGGGACATCGGGCTGGGATGGTCCACGGAGGCATGCAGTTCCCGTGAGAGAAGCCAACACAACACCTCTTCCAGCGCAGAGGCTCCAGCTAGCTAGCTGCTGCGATAGAAAGATGTTTGCGTGCTTCACGCTGCTTGTAGGCTCGCAGCTGTGCACCACTGTACCCGGCGCGGCATCATGCTTTTGTTGGCTCAGGGGCCTCGGGCAAAGCAACCAAACCTCTCGTCTTTCTCCACTGCTTTCCACAGAATGCATTTCTGCTCCACAGTGCTCAAGTCCTGTTTTGCAGGGGGCATTGTTGAACATAAATCAGCGTAGTCAAAATTTCTAAAACTGGACAACATGTGTAGGCATAAAAATATATGATCTATATTTGCAGGGGTCTAATATTTTTTTAATGGAAAACATTATTAAAGTGTGTCCTGGTGAACGACATAGCAGAGGCTCTCTTCTGCTTCGGATATATGGTAGTGGAAATAATAAAAAGATGGATTACAAGGTCACTGTTCCTTTTTTGTTTTTCTGTCTTTTTAAATGAACCGGGCAAGTGATTGTATTAGGGGGGAAAAAGAAGACGGCTAGATTGGACAGTACAGCAACCCTACAAAGGGTTAAAGGCTTAAAGCAACTAAAAAAGGGTTGATCTTCTTTGGCAAATTTTCCCAAAATATATATATGCCTCTAGATTTTTCTTTGCCAGTGGTAACGAATACTACCAAGGGTTTTCCTTTTAAGTGAAGCACTGATACTGACCACAAACTATTATATATAGGAATATGCTTCTCGGTCACACACGGTCATATCAATATCTAGATTGATATTCACAGTTTGGCAAAGTGTAAAACTGCTAAGAAATCTTGCTATTGTCGTCGAAACAAAGTACGTGTGGTATGCACTAACAGACGTTGATCAATGTAGCGTAGCCCTGAACAAGCAGCCTATACTAGAGCTGAGCTTTTTTTCAAAAACAGGCCTAGTCGACCTTTTTTGCCCGCTTTGTTGAAGCAGCTATATACAATAGGGTTTGGGTAGACGATTACGTGTCGTTCTCTAATCCTCTCATGATATTTGACAGCATTGCGCGGAGATATATCTGTCAATTTTCTGAAGATCTCTTCCACAAACATACGGTTGTCGCAACAAACAATCCCTTAGCTAGTGTAAAGGGCTCAACGAAACGAAGAGGTCGGATATATAGTCGCGTGTAGCACGCGCGGATGCCTGATATGAACCCTATTGGTGCAAATTGGTGACCCTAGATTGTTTTTCGGAGCTACTTCTCCCTCATCGTAGAACTGAGGGCATGTTTGGTATAGCTTCCTAGTGATTCTAATTCTACGTTAGAAGTGATTATTCGAGAGAAGCGATTCTGTGGCTGAAAGTGATTCTCTAATGAAATCATATGATAAGTTCTATGGAATGTCTGACTATCTGTTGAGAGTGAATAAGGAAAAAGCAGCCTTTTTATCTCCCAGCCCCCGGTTCGTTTCGGAGAATCACTTCACAGAATTCACTCTGAGGGTGATACTCAGCTCTGCTAAACGGGGCTGAGTATAGGAATTATCGTAAGTATTGTAATTTTATAGGTTTAATTACTAGCTAGTCAGTCCTACGATAATTTAACACGGATAAGTTTCGAATAGACACATGAGGAACAAACACTACACAGCTCTGGAGACCCTGGATCGACGCACGCATGGGTTTGGAAAAAATCCCACGCGGAGCAGACGGGCCTGCTGATCGAGGTCGCTGGCGGTGGCGGCGCGGCGCGGAGCTTTTGCTCGACAGGATAGCACCTCTTATCCGCGCGCAACAAGTTGGCCGCCCCGGACCCGGAGAATAATTGCATGCAACGCAATGCAGCTCGTCCGCGGACGACCGCCGTCCACTCTTCCATTCCAAATCCATCCAGAGCGCCACCGGCCGCCGCCGCCGTGGTCGCGGGAGCTAGGCCTCTGCGCCAAGCGCCCGCAGCCACAAAAACGATCCGGATTCCCCCCCACCGCGCGCCCCGTCGCCTTCCGCGGTCGCGCCCATGCATCTCCGGGCCCTGTTCCCGATCAGATCGGCGCGGCAGCCGCGCGCTCGCGCGAAGCCGCCAGGGCGGGGGGGGGGGGGGGGGTATATTCCGTGGCCGCGCACCGCACCCGTGTACCGTATTCGTATATCTGTCCGATCGAGCTGCCGGTGCGCGCGGCGCTTTCTCCCGCCTGGTGCTGTGGTGGTGAAAAGAGGGTGTCGCCGGGGGGCGCAGGCGTCCGCGTACGCACGCCCGATCGAGCGTCGTCCTCCTTATCTGATCGCCGGGGAGACGATTCGTACCGGCAAGGGGATAAAGGGACGGCCCGGATGCGAGCACGCGCGCGCGGAATCGGGTTCCCTCGCCTCGCCTCATCTTTCTTCCAACCCACCGGGCCGAGCCGCAGCACGCGGGGGGACGGACTCGATCGGCATGGAGTCGGTGTGGGGGCGGGGCCTGCGGTCGGGCGGCCGGGGTGGTCGTCTCGTGGATTCCCCTGGAAACGCGAGGGGGCGATCGGTACGATACGATACGATACAGGTGCCTCTGCCTGCGCGCGGGTGCGGTGCGGCCCAGACCGAGTGCGGTGTGCGTGCGCGGCGACCTCACCTCACCTCACCGTGTGATAAGAGGAGGATCGAATATGTGCCTCGGCCCCCTGCTTTGTTCCCCATCCTCGTTCTTTCGGATGAGGTCTGCACCAAGGTTTATACCCTAAAATAATCCATCCGCCGTATTCCGCCCGCCCTCGTTGCTGAAGCTAGTTGCATGCTCTCGGCAGCACAGTCGGCGCTGGAGCTCGGACCTCTGTAGCCACCAGATCGAGTCAGCTGATGATCGCCTCGTCTTTCTTCTGAGTTGATCAACAGAGATAAATGCCCAAACCCAGTATCAATCACAGATGACGAGCGGGCCAGACACTCCCCGTTCCAAACAGTTTTTAAGCGGCCAAAGTAAACCGAAACTAGCAATAAAATGCTATGTTTTTCTCAACTTTCTTTTACGTTTTTTTCCCACCACCTCCATTTGTACTGAAAGGTGGAAGGTACGTAAAACCAGGCCACGTTTTTCGCTTATTTCTCGGGAAAACGCTTCTCGCAACAGCAGTGCTAAACAGAGCCATTATGTGGGTGCGCGCGCGGTGGCCGTACCAGTTTCACGGGTTGGACAAATGGGCGCCTCCCTCTCCCTGCGATGGCAAGAACTCTAGTTAATCGAAAGCGGGGGGAAAAGCCGAGTGCACCGGGTTCCCGACTTTACTTAGCTCGTGTGTTGCCTTTACGCAGTGTTTCCATCAACGCAAAAGGCGAGAAGAACAAAATCAGATGCAACTAGCGGAAAGATTTTTTTTTTTTCAAATGCATGCGGTTGACGGTTTGCTCTGCTGACCGACCTGACCCCCGGAATGTGTACGTACGCATCCCGGGAAATAAAATACCCCTACGTAAGGCTGATCATCATGGGCCCAAAAGGCGTGTCGAATAAGCGCGGCGCAAGCAGTTTAGTTCAAGCTCATAAAGGCGACCGATAAAACAAAACAAATGAAGCATTATTACCAGGGAGCTGAACTTTCAGACTTGCGTAGGTACAGTGCCTTATTAGCTAGTGACTTTAGAAAGAAAAGATCAACGACCGGTTTATAAATAAATAATAAAGAGACTGTGTTTTGCTCATCCATATCCACACTCCTCCGGTAACAGCAGCCTAATGTACTAATACTATGATCAGTTATACAAGACCGGTACTGTCATCGTTCTTGTGACCTTGTCCTCTTCAAAGTGGCGATTTTCAGATTCACGTATACACAAGTAGGTAGGTACACATCCATGATCCATCCTAGCAGGAGCAGCGTGCAAAAACTCAACCTCGATCTAAATGACAATTACAGGGGAGGATCGGATGACTATGCTGAGCGACAGATCGGCACCGGAGGTCTGCTAACGAGACTGACTGCACGATAAGGCGACATGTCGAGGCATGCCTCTGCAGTGTTCCCGGCCGGCTGTCGAAACCTCGCTCAGCGTCTTAACTACCATGATGGTTTGGTTTATTATCAGCGTCGTTCGTCCCCCCTGGCTGCGTGCCCTCAAGTCAAAACCACCGATCAGCTGATGATCGAGTGTCCCGGTGGTACGGTAGTGCTCTAGCCACGATGGCTCAGGGCGCTGTCGGCCGGGGCGCACATCTCCATGACTCGCGGATTTGGGTTACAGACAGAATCGTCACTCACGATCGACCTCGATCTCACCAATCCTATCGCTGCTACCTACTCACTCACTCACGCACGCACGCACTGCTTCAACCGTCCTTGATTTTTGGCTGCGTGCTGACTAGTATATACACTGAGGGTTTGCTTTGGATGCAGGAGTATTGAGGTGGATTAGATGGATTCAATCTTTTGCTAAACAAATTTGAAAAGAGAGAAATTCAATTCACTTCCATTTTTTTCCAAAACTCTTCTATCCAAACAAGATCTAAGTAAATTACTAATAGCAGGAGATCGAGTTAATCTCTTCAATTGATGGATGGATCGATCGGTCGAGAGCACGAATGATTAGCTTTTGCATTGCATTGCCAGGTGATGAGGTGAGGTAAGATAATTATCAGTACAGGGGACACCCGCATATCCTTGCATTGCTCCTATAATATGTTCCAATACAATAGTCCAACAAATGGCAGGCAGCATGCATGCGTCAGCGTCGCGGATCTTTGCTTTGGCCCAATAAAGCACATGGAACGTGCAGCATGCATTAGTTGTAGGCAACTACTACTACCGAACCCTAATTGCGAGTATCGTAGTACTCCACTGATCAGAGCCCCAGCCGCTGACCTTGGCTGTTGGCTCCAGCACCACGCCGCATGGCCACGCCCACGTCGCCGCCGCCGGCGGCGGCGTTGGAGATCGATAAAAGCAGCAGCAGACCGGCCCCTGCACAAAGGCCGCGCGCACAAGATTATCCAGGATCCGGGCGAGACCACATCAGGGCAGGGGCTTTTGGCAAAAGCGGCCAGTGAAGTCGAGAACAAAATGTTGTAAAGGGGCTAGCCGCGCTACAGGAATCGGGATCATTTTCGGCGGCCAAAAACCACCGAAAATAAGGAGATTTCCTGCCGAAAATAACTATTTTTCAGGCGGCAAAGCTTTTATTTTCGGCAGTTTTGCTCTGACCGCCAAAAAAAAGCCTACTTTCGGCGGCTCGACCCGCCGCCGAAAACTAATCAAGAGCCTCTAATTTTCGGCAGGCCTAGGTGGCCGCCGAAAATAACCACCATATTTTTAACGCTAGCCCTGGCCGCTGAAAATAGTACGTGCCTATTTTCAGCGGCCCTTGCCAGGCTGCCGAAAATTGTGCAGATCTATTTTAGGCGACGACGGCCCGGCCGCCGAAAAATTGCTGTTTTCTGGGGCCAAAACTAACTCAAAATTCTTTTTTTTTCTTCAGATTTTGACATATACAAAACACACATATCAACGATGACACATCACAAACAATATTCCACTAAACATGCGCATACACAAATATCCATACACATAAGTTTTCAAATAATCCATACAAGTCCTCAGATCCATACACAAAGTCCGAACACTAAGTCCAACTCTCAAATTCCATACACAAGTTCACTTCTCACTCACAAGTCCATACACAAGTCCACACTACAAGTCCTCAGATCCATACACAAAGTCCGAACACAAAGTCTAATTCTCAAATTCCATTCACAAGTTCACTTCTCACTCACAAGTTCATACTCAACTCACATGTCACCTGACTCGTTGGAGTTGTGGCCGCTACCTCCGGAGGCGAAGAGGATTGTTTACAAAGTCGTTGTGCTGTCCAGATTGCTAGCAAGGAGAAGAAATGACACAATAGCCAAGAATTTAAGATATGGAACAACACATAGAGATAATTAGTAATAGTTTAATGGCACAAGTGATGACACGAACCTCAGGTCTATGTTGTCCGGACCCTCGCAGAGGAGTCTGGTAAGGATTGGATGCCTACACTCCCGATCCCTATAATAAACTAATTAAGTTAAGCTATAGTTCTACGATGTTCGCTAAAGTTGAAAAAGCTATAATCACTTAGATTTAGTTGCAGTTGAGCAATTTTCACCTGAGCCGCTGGAGAAAAAGTCATCTGAGCAAACATTTTCCACTGTGGCGGTATTGGTGGCGGTCTAACTTCTGGCATGACAAATGTCAGCCTCTACGTCTAGTACATTGCCATGCAGAATGCAACACTATTAGTAACATATTTTGATAATGATAGGAATGGTAATTGTTCACTTTCACACTTACTTGAATCGCCACCATCTGTTGTGCGTGAAAGTATTCTTGATGAGCTTGCTGCTGCCTCTGGTACTCCTCTTGAGCTTTAATAAATGCATCACGAATTTGAATATCTTGCTTCAGCCTCTCTATTTCCATGTCAGACAGTGGTGCGGCGCTGGCGGCTGCCACTACCACTCGAACTCTGCGAGGAAGACCCTCTCTGAACTTTTCTCGAGTCGATCATGCTGTTTAACATGGAGAACATTCAAAATTGAGTTAAATGCACCAATAGTGCATCAACTTTTATGGAGGTATCAGTTTGGTCCAACAACTTAGAAAGTGTATTTTTTGGTCCGCAAACTTTATAAAGGGGCTCAAATAGATCCATACCTCTTCGTTTTATATTCTATTTTCTATTTAGATCCTTGGAACTCTTTTCACCCTCTCACATGTGCTCTTCTTCCTCACACTCAGCTCTGCCGCTCCTCGCTCGGTCGCCGCTCGCCCAGGCCGCGTGTGACTCCTCGCCTGCGGGTCTGCGTCTCACCTAGGGCACAGTGCCCTAGCGCCTGCCGTGCCGCCTGCTCGCCTGTCCCGGCGCATAGCTCGCGACGGCGAAGTGGACCCACTGCCGGAGGAGACGCCGCCGCAACAGGCGCCGCGCGTCCTTGCCGTCACCGCGCCCGCCCGCAATGCTGACATCCCCTCACGTCCTCTCCTCCTCGTGCGCGGCCGCGACGCACTGCCACTAGCGCGCGTCCTCACCGTCCCCGCACACGACCGCGATGCCGACGTCCCCTCATGTCCTCTCCTCCCTATGCGCGGCCGCAATGCTCCGCACGCCCTCGCCGGCCCCAGGACCGACCGTGATGCCGCCATCCCCATGTGCGTCTGCGACGCTGCCCAAGCCGCTCGTCCGCATCGAAGGCGAGGTTGTGCTGGGGACGGTAAGGACGCGCATGGGGACATCGGCAACACAGGCGGGTGCGGGGACGGCGAGCACACGCACGGGGCCGGTGGCTGCACGGGCGGGCGCGGGGCTGGCGAGGGCGCGTGCACCGTCGCGACAGTGTACGGGACGGTGAGGACGCAAGGGGACATCAGCATCATGGGTGGGTGCGGGGCTGACGAGGCCGCGCGCCGCGTCGAGGCCGCGGACGGCGAGGACGCACGGTGCCCAGTTGCGACAGTGTCTCCTCCGGCAGTGGGTCCGCGTCGCCGCGCATCGACGAGCTATGCGCCGGGACAGGCGGGCATGCAGCACGGCAGACGCAAGGGCGCGGGCCCTACGACGATGAGGGGCGCACGGGCTGGCGAGTGGCGATTGCGCATCCTGGGCAAGGAGTGGCGGAGCGAGCGAGAGGAAGAAGGGCACATGTGAGAGAGTGAAAAGAGTTCCAGGGATCTAAATAGAAAATAGAACATAAAACGAAGGGGTATGGACCTATTCGAGTTCCCTTTAGAAAGTTTGCGGACCCAAAAATACACTTTCTAAATTAGTGGACCAAACTGATACCTGCCACAAAAGTTGATGGACCATTGGTGCATTTAACTCTTTTTTAAAAGCAGCAAGAAAGCCTTCCCAAGCTAGCTTAGCTAGCTGCCACTACGGTTGATGATGCATGCATACCCCAGCCCAGCAGGGTACCATTTGTATTTGACCCTGATCACGATGCGGCCTCGAGTTAACAATCGGTGATATACTTGTGGTCATGCGCGAATTCTTCGTTGCTTGCGTTCTCGGAAGATAGAGTATATACAATTTCTTTAGCTATAGCCACGCCAGTAGACCAGCGATCGTGCATGTTACGTTGACAAATGCCGCTAGCTGCTTAATTATATTAGGGAGGAGGAGGAGGAGGTGCCTTTTGCTTAGGGCAAAAACAAGTGCTCTGAAAACATGGCCTTCAAAGGTGACTAAAGACTAGGGCATCCAATCGCATAGCACTTCGTCACCATCTTTCGATGCTCGACCGGCCGGTCTGTGGATGCTTCAAAAGCTGGCTTCTCCTTTAATTAATTAGCTCTGTGTGCAATCCCTCCTCATCCTCGCCTTTCCCTGTAATCCTATCCAAGTAGGCGAAAGCGGCCGGAATGCAACACATTCAAAAGAGCATCCTTGTCACCTCTAATTCATTCCTTGGGAGCTAAGGTTTTGTTGGATTCATGCCTGCATGATCAATCGATCGATCGATGTGCTTCATGACTTCATCATGCATCCCTCTTGTGTAGTAGCTGGACATGAACACACGCAGAGGGCAAAATATATACCGGGGAGTTGCATAGTACACTAATTATATTGATACATGTATGTAATGAACAATAATCAACCGAGATCTTGGGATTTGTCTCGTAGATCGATAATTGTTAGAAAAATCACATTATGGACTGTGGAGGAGTTTGAGAGGGGGAAAGACGTATATATATATGTTCAAGAAGTGGATAATTTTAAAACATATATAAGTCTATTTTTTGTTATATATTTTTATATTAGTATTCTAGGAGTAGGTTTAAAACATATATAAGTCTACTTTTTGTTAAAGAAGTAATATCTAATAATTAGTATAGTGAGGTGAGATACCCCCGGTTTTAAACATATGCCTCATTTTAGTTACAAATGAATTCAAATGCGACATATATTTACAATTCCCTTCGGTTTTAAATCAGTATATCTAAGCTTGCGGTTGTGGGTTGTAAAAGGTAGACCAGCAGTAAAGTTGTCGATAATGTTTAAATCAATAACGAACAGCTTTGAAAGCTTCCAGAGTCTCGATGGATGGCTCCAAACCAGCGCATATAAACTAGTAGCAAGTAGTATGGCCAGTCCATACTCGGCCAAGTACTAACATGCGTATCATTTACATATAGTATACATATATACGGGTGCTTAGTCAGAAGGTGCTAAAGGATTTTTTTTAATTTTTTATTTGCAAAAGCCGGACATCATTGTTGCTTCCCCCCTGCTGCTGGTCTTTCTTTCTACAAAGCCGTTTTGATTCGCGCCGGGGCAGGGAGGAGGGCACCCGCACCGGCACCGCTGCCACTGTAGCCCGCCACTACAAGAATCTTGGATACTTTCGGCGGCCACAGTAATTTTCGGCGGCCATAGAATACAGTTGAAAGTTATTTGCTTATTTTCGGCGGCTATAGCTAACCGCCGAAAATAACAGTTCTATTTTCAACGGTCGTAGTAATCTTATTTTCGGCTGACCAGGTCTACCACCGAAAATAGTACGTTAATTTTCGGCGGTCAGCCTGGGCCGCCGAAAGTATATATGTAATTTTTGGCGGCCCGACCATAGCCGCAGAAAGTTAGGGAGCGGGGGGTAAACCGATCCCCACGGCCTATCATTCTGCGCACACCTCTCACTCTCCCTCTCTCTGCCGCACCCCCTCCCCCTAGCTACCACCCGCTTGACCCCCGCCGCCTCCGCCCACGTGCCCCTGCGCCTGCCGCCACCCCCACTCGCCCCTGCGCTCGCCGCCACCCTCATGCGCCGCCGCCGCCGCCCGCTTGCTGCCCCGTTTCCGTGCGCGCCCCACGCCGCCGCCCGCCTGCTGCCCCTCCCCAGCCGGTGCCCCTCCCCAGCCGGTCCCACCCGCCAGCGCCCCTCCCCGGCCGGCCTCACTCAGCACCCCTTCGCGGCCGGGTGCCCTCCCCGGCCCCATGCAGCACACCCAGTAGCCAATCCGGCTCTTTGAAATAAGAAAGCTATGACTATGACTTTTTATAGTGGTTGGAGTTAATTTTCGGCGGTTGGCCGGTGAAAGTTATGACTAGAAGTCAATTAGTATTATTTTCTTTGATTAAGTATTGATTGATTAGGTCAAATGTCAAGGTTACTTAGATATTGAGTTATGATTTGTTATGTTTACACATGTTTCGTTATATGTTAGCACTTATACTATATGTTTTATCATTTTTATATGACATGCTTTATGATTAGTTATATGTTAGCGCTTATATTGTGTCTTATCATTTTTATATGATATGCTTTAACATATATATATGTTCATGCCATGCATCAAGTGTTTTAGTTAGAATACACTTTAATAGAGTCAAGTCACAGAATCTATGTGTCACTCGTTTCTGACCGGCACGCGAGATGTGGCTGGTCCAGAATTGTCCCTTTTTTGGACAGCCACGGAGTGACCGATAAAGCGTGGTATTTATGATGAGCCACGGGTCTGAGAGAAGTTTCGGAGGCATAACCCTGTTGTTCTCCGCTGCACCACATTTGGACGTGCAGTTGGAGAACAACGGGGTTATACTGCCGAAATTTCATTCGAACCCCGCGGTCTCATCATAAATCCGCGCTCTGTCGGCTACTCTTACGTGGGTTTAGGATATATCCTTACCTATAGATGTAGGACCACAATAAGTTGAAAGAAAATAAGCTTACTATCTAACTTGCTTTAAATTAGTTGGCCACAGAGCGATTGGTCAGTTGGCCGTCGCTTTAAATTAGTTCTCACAATATTTTATATAGCTAAATTGTAAAGTTTGTTTGTACTTGAAGGAGGAATACGGAAAGGAGATGGTCAGACGTCATGGCGAAGGATTCAATTGGAGGAATGCACCCGTTGATGCTCAGGCTGTGTATGATAGCGGTGGCGGCAAGACACATGGACGGTAAGATGTCAAAATGGATGGTGTTGTCTAGTCGTGTTCAATATAACACAATCCCAATGTCAACACAGCGTTTGAATTTTGAAGAGTTAAATGCACCAATGGTCCATCAACTTTTGTGGAGGTATTAGTTTGGTCCACTAACTTAGAAAGTGTATTTTTTGGTCCGCAAACTTTCTAAAGGCACTCGAATAAGTCTATACCCCCTCGTTTTACGTTCTATTTTCTATTTAGACCCCTGGAACTCTTTTCACTCTCTCACATATGCCCTTCTTCCTCTCGCTCGCTCCGCCACTCCTTGCCCTAGGATGCGCAGTCGCCACTCGCCCAGCCCTGTGCGCCCCTCCTCATCGTGGGCCCGCGCCCTTGCGTCTGCCGTGCTGCCTGCCCGCTTGTCCCGACGCATCGCTCGTCGATGCGCGGCGACGCGGACCCACTGCCGGAGGAGACACTGCCGCAACGGGCACCGTGCGTCCTCGCCATCCGCGGCCTCGACGCGGCGCGCGGCCTCATCGGCCCCGCACCCGCCCATGATGCCGATGTCCCCTTGCGTCCTCACCGTCCCCGTACACTGTCGCGACGGTGCACGCGCCCTCGCCAGCCCCGCGCCCGCACGCGCAGCCACCGGCCTCGTGCGTGTGCTCGCCGTCCTCGCACCCGCCTGCGCTGCCGATGTCCCCGTGCGCGTCCTCATCGTCCCCAGCACAATCCTCGCCTTCGATGCGGACGAGCGGCTTGGGCAACGTCGCAGACGCGCATGGGGATGGCGGCATCACGGTCGGGCCTGGGGCCGGTGAGGGCGTGCGGAGCGTTGCGAACGCGCATAGGGAGGAGAGGACATGAGGGGACGTCGGCATCGCGGTCGTGTGCGGGGACGGTGAGGACGCGCGCTAGTGGCAGTGCGTCGCGGCCGCGCACGAGGAGGAGAGGACAGCGAGGGGATGTCAGCATTGCGGGCGGGCGCGGTGACGGCAAGGACGCGCGGCGCCTGTTGCGGCGGCGTCTCCTCCGGCAGTGGGTCCGCTTCGCCGTCGCGAGCTATGCGCCGGGACAGGCGGCACGGCAGGCGCTAGGGCACGTGCCCTAGGTGAGACGCAGACCCGCGGCGAGGAGGGGCACGCGGCCTGGGCGAGCGGTGACCGAGCAAGGAGCGGCGGAGCTGAGCGCGAGGAAGAAGAGCACATGTGAGAGGGTGAAAAGAGTTCCAAGGGTCTAAATAGAAAATAGAACATAAAACGAAGAGGTATGGATTTATTTGAGCCCCTTTAGAAAGTTTGCGGACCAAAAAATACACTTTCTAAGTTGTTGGACCAAACTGATACCTCCACAAAAAAGTTGATGCACTATTAGTGCATTTAACTCTTTAAAAAATATATCTTTACTGATATAGATAGAGCTGTAGTATGTGCACTGCAGGTAGCTTGCTAGATAGGCGAATGAAGCATCTGAATTGACGACGTTATTATAGTGGGCAATCGCGGCATCCGAACGCAGCGGATTTCTTGTACTACTGCTGGTGCACGTACGATATTAGTAAAGTTGATGAGTTGAGTACCTGTGAATTAAATTATGTAGGGGAATCGCGTACTGCTTTCGATAAACTTGGACAGATCGAACCAGACGGATGCACGCCATTAGCAGCTTGCTTTCCACGTTCGACATGCAGTTTCTATCCTCTGGATAACGCAAGAGGGAACGAAAACATGATTGCATGCATGCAGCTCTATGCTGGCATTAAACAATTGCATTCTTTACTTCCTGCATGTACAAACTATGAATATTGCATGCGCTATCACACGACGAGAACAATATATAGCGACAAGTACATGTGTCAACCCTCCTGTTGTAAGCCGCCGAAAGGCACCATGCATGCCTCCATCCATCAGATCAGCTAGAGAGATCGAAAAACATCCAGATAGATCAATGAAATGTCGCGCTTCCGCGTACAACAGGCAGCAGCTCTCTGTTCATGAATCTTAACCGGAAAAGCGGCAAGATTTCACCCCCGGCCTTTTTTCACCACCTTGCCATGCCTAGGGTAAAAATATGCAAGTCTATACTACGAGTACAGCACGCAGGCGGCCAGCTAGCAGGCTTTATTACATGATCCATAACCCACTGGGCATGGCATCTCGTGAGGTGATGGATCGGTTGTTAGGTCTGCCCTTTCATGGGTTTCAACCCGACATATGTATCTCGCCCCAGATTTGCAACGCCTTTCCATCTTTAGTGTTTTTTTACCTCATGGGAGAAATGCAATGCTGCTTGCTGCAAGGACTATCTGGTACTGGTAGTAATCAAATAATGCCTGCTGCCTGCGCTGCGGGCTCGTCCTATCGAACCCCAAATATCTGCGCGCAGCTGATCCACTTGTGCATGCCATCGATGCTTATAGCTAGTTTAGTCGTGTCGTCAATGCAAGGCATGCATGAAACTGACGGTGAAGGGTTAGTGGAGATATTCGAACCCATACATGATCATTAGTCACTCAGCTTCAGTCAGATCGAACTCTCTGTTAGTGGGAAACATAACCGATTATTATGCCAACAGGCCATTCATTCTACTGGCGCCGATATATGCGGGAAGAAAGAACCTTCAAATTCAAAACTAGCTAGAAGATGCACTAATAAATACAGTATATATCTCCGCGTCGTTAGCCTCCAGCTTCTCTGAAAACAAAAGAATCTTTGCCTATAATAGATGACCACTTCAGACGCCCATTACATCCAGCTGCCTACTTTTGTTGCTGGTATACAACTAGTGAGAATATTGTGCCTAGCTAACGATTCTACCAGAAAAGACTAAGGATTCCAAAGCTGATCGAGTGCGGCTTAGCCAATCAAAAGATGAGAAGCATAACTTCCAAGAATGTAAGTGGCTGTTGTTATTTCTTTTACATATTAGTAGTTGTTTTTCCCTTTTCATTCCTTGTTTGGGCATAATATATAAACTGTACTACTAGATATGCGGTGTCGTGCTGTCATTCCGTGAACAAGTTCCAATCATATTGTAGGGATTTTTAATTGGTTTCTTTTAAGTGAAGCTGTGTCCTAAGTTAATTTGATCAATTTCAAAGGGAAAGCTACTAATAACACATACCACAATTAATTAGGAGGTGGAATCTGAAAATCTATTTACATTTCACAATGATTTAATGATGTCCTCCTATTATCGAAAATATTTTTTCTTCTAGACAAACTCAAAAAGAGTACTAGAAGAACAATTGTGAAAATTAATCTTGACATCTCGGTTTCCTAAAAGCTACATTAGCGAAACAGTTACAATTTTGGAGAAAGGAGGTCAAAAGATGCACGTAGCCACGTCAACAACTTCATCAGGATTGTGATAATATGCCTACTATTCAATATGTCAAACTAACTGTCTATGTTTACTTTTTAGATAGTTATGGTCCAAAAATGTTTTCACACAGCATAAGCTACGTGGTATGATGAAAACAATTGCTATATTTAAAAAGGACATTGTATACTTGTAAAATAAGTCTATCAATAGAACAACATATAGCTTTCACATTATAAGTATGAGTTTTGATTCCGATCTTCTTGCATCAAAGGCACACAACATAAGAAAAAGCTATGAAAGGACCATAAAATTAGCAATCTAAAGCGAAGGGCCCTCACCACGATAGTGGAACATCGCGGTCGAACCGTCCATACCAATTGGATCAGGTCATTCACATCTGGCACAAATACTTACTAAAACAATTGAGTATTACCAAAAAAAAAAACTAACTAACAATTTCCCACTGTGTGAGGGTGAGTGGCAAAGGATTTGCCAGTTTTGTGAGAGGTCAGTTGGGGCCACCAAGGAGCGATAAATAATTCACCCATCAAGGGATGGCGATAAAATCACTACGATTTAGACGATAGGGCTTGCCAGGCCAGACAATCGAGCAAATCAAATATATACTTTTTTTTTATTTATCCGAAAACCACGCACAGGGAGGGGGCATGGCATGCAAACCCACGCCGACCGGCCGACTTTGCACAGGCAGGCTCAGCCCGCGGGTCGCCGTCGGCTGACCGAGCGGTGGGCCACGCGCCGGCCGGGGTGACGTCACGCGCCGCTCGGGCGCAAAGCAGCAGCACGCATGTGCCCTGCAATCCGCGGACGGAGGAACCAAATCTTCCTCGACAGCCGCGCTTTCTCTTTTCCCCGTCCACCCGCCCCGCGCCCCCAGCGCGGCCGGGCCGGCACAGCGGCGAGATCGCGATCGAATCTAGCGCCACCTTTTTTTTCTGGGATAGTACGTTGCAACTTGCAAGAGGGTAGTATGAGGGGTGTCTGGGTGTGTCGTCGAACCTCGCGTAGCGTGTAGGCGTGTAGCCCTTCTTTTGTTTTTTACTATAGTACGTACCCTGCAACGCACGTACTTCCTCTTTAGACGATTGTACTATCCTCTACATACGCTAGCTTTTCGCGCCGGGAGGAGAGGAGGCTTGAGGCTTCTGTCTTCCAATATTTGCAGCAAGAAAGTTGTGTCGCGCACGTACGTACGCGTCGTTGTAGAGGATCGAACATGTGATCCATCTTGGATGCACGCATGTATCGGAACAGAATGGCTCAGCTCACTTCGCGGTCACGGCTGGAGCCCCGGGGGCCGGACCGGGGCGTGTAGCGGTGGCGTCCGCATTGCCAATAGCCATGCAAGACGGGCCAACGGCGCGAGTGCCAGGGGCCGGCCCCAGGTCGACGTGCCCGGATGCTCGGGGGATATGATGTGACGGCCGCGTCGCTGCTAGAGATCGCGCGCGGATCGGGAATTGGGCGCAGCGGTCCAAGGATCTGTTGTCGGGAATTTCTGGGGTTCCGTTTTTTTTTCCCTCTGTCCTCCCCGGCGCGCTGCTTGTGGTCGCGTACCAGCGTGTGGGTGCGGCCCGGGGAATGTGGCGCGGTCTCGGACGTACGACACGACCGCGCGCGCGCGCGCGACCCGGTCCGCCGACGCCGACGTCGCGTCGTGGGCCTCGACGTCGTCACGACGGTCCGCTCGAGGAACGAAAGGAGGCCGCGGCAGCGGCACGGGTGGGCTTACGTACGGGCCACTTTTTCCATGGGCTCAACACCTCCCTCTCCTTTCCTTTCCTTTTGACGATCCCGCCCAGCGTCGGTGTCCGGCGGACGAAACGAAACGTGCCGAACGTGGAGGCAGCTGCCTGCCTGCCTGCCTCACGAATATTCCATTCCCTGACGCGAGTCAGCTCAGCTCGTGATGGAAGAAAAGGACGTCGAAGAGGCCACCGGGCGGATTCGAGGTGCGTAAGAAAAGGCCCGGCAGAGAAATCGGCCCATGAATGAATTGAACAAAAGGGCCGAATGGGGCCACAAACTCCAAATCCCCTGTGGCGTGCCCGCGGCGGGCGTCGGCGTCGTCCACGGCCGTGCATGGCAGGGTGGCAAGGGTCGGGTCGTGTGGACGTTCGACCGCCGCTCCGTTCCTTCCTGTTTGGCCGCGGCCCCCTTTTTTCCAAAGCTTCCAAGCGCCGCCGCGTTCACAGTCTGTCTGTGAAGCCGGCTGGAAGGAACCTGCAATTCCAGGCTTCCAGCCCAGGACGAGTGGTAGGAGTACTGCGGTGCGGCCGGCCGGGGCGGCGCCGCAGGTGCCGTGCTACTTCATCTTCGGGGACTCGCTCGTGGACAACGGCAACAACAGCTTCATCGTGTCCATGGCGCGGGCCAACTACCCGCCCTAGTACGGGATCGACTTCGCCGGCGGCCCCACCGGCCGCTTCAGCAACGGCCTCACTTACCACCGTCAATGTGCTCGGTAAGCTAAGCATCGTCATGGATCGGCCATGGATGGCCCATGTGCATGCCATCCCAGTGGGTGGCAGTAGCACTGGACATGCAGGGCGGCGAAGAAGGCCGAGACGAATTGAACTCGCCCTCGCGACAAGTTAATAATTTACGCCATCAAGTGCTTACATGCGTGCGCCTTTGTCTGCTCCATTCTGCGTCGTCCGTCCGTGTGCATCAGCGAAGCTCCTGGCCTTCGACGACTTCATCCCCCCGTTCGCCGGTGCAAGCAGCCAGCAGCTTCTCAGCGGCGTCAACTTCGCCTCCGCCACCGCCGGCATCCGGGAGGAGACGGGCCAGCAGCTGGTACGGTACGCCCGGTGTGAGCCTCCTGGGCGACGAGGACTCGGCGGCGGCGCACCTGAGCAAGTGCATCTTCACGTACGGTGGGCATGGGCAGCAACGACTACGGACTACCTCAACAACTACTTCATGCCGGCCTTCTACAGCACGGGCATGCAGCCGGCACACGCCGGAGCAGTACGCGGCGTCGCTGTCGGAGCAGTACTCGCGGCTGCTGCAGGTGCTCTACAGCTACGTACGGCGCGCGCAAGGTGGCGCTGGTCGGCGTGGGTCAGGTCGGGTGCAGCCCCAGCGGCGTCGCCTGCGTGGAGGAGATCCACGCCGCCGTGCGCGCCTTCAACCGCCGCCTAGCTCGTCGACCGCTTCAACGCGCTCCTCCCCGGCGCCCACTTCACGTACGTCAACGTCTACGGCATCTTCGACGACGGTCACCAACGCCGGCTGCTGCGGCGTGGGCAGGAACAACGGCCAGGTCACGTGCCTGCCCTTCCAGACGCCCTGCGCCAACCGCCACGAGTACCTCTTCTCGGACGCCTTCCACCCCACCGAGGCCGCCAACGTCCTCGTCGGCCACAGGACCTACAGCGGCCGCCAGGCTCGCGTCCGACGTGCACCCCGTCGACATCCGGGACACTCGCGCGGCTCTAGAATATTAGTGTTGCATATATCCGTCGACCGTTCCATCATATCAATCGGCTCATCGCAGTCAGGGCTGCCGCGATGTGCCGTCTGCATGCACGCTCTTCAGAGTTCAGAGTCGCGTAAAATTAAACCCCTCAGCGCGCGGCTCTTTTCTTTCGAGCACAACGCATACTCACTGGTGCCACTACGATATACTATATTGTAGTAATTCAAAATTAATTAAATGTGTAAATTAGTTTGGCGTTTTAGAAAGAATCCACGTACTCCTGCAGGTTGTCGTCTCTACAAACATCATGTACAGCATTGGGAAGGAATGCTCTCCCAACAATAGCGTTCACTTTTGGGGTGAACTCGAGAGTAGAACGCGCAAAAACGACAGCCTGACACGCAACCAGCCAGGCTGGGACGCGCCGCGCCCGTTTCCGGTGGCTTGGTCTTGGGCCTGGGCCTCCGCCTCGACGGACAGCGGGCAGGCCCATGCATCAGGCCCTTCTGCAATCAGCCAGCCAAACTGCCACTCGGGTTGCACGACTACACAAGAGAAACAGCCTACAACAAACGGCACACGACGACACTATACCACAAAGGCTCTCGCCGCCCTACACCGGACCCTTCCAACCAAAACCTCTGATCAGAGTCTGAAGTCTCGCTTTCAGGTTGGACACAGGGCCCCCTGAAGTTGAACAGAGTCGCTTGCTCCATGGCCTGCAGACCCGGCGCCCCAGTTTATACAGGTGCTTCATTTCTCTTACAACCAAGACGGGTTAGAATTCGCAGATTTACGCGCCTTGGACCTACTCACCGTGCACGCGCCAAGCGGCGTTCTCCGGTGCAAACGGTGTAGCCGGATGCGCAGCAGGCCAGGCGTTCTCTTGATACGCGCTGCTGTCACTTGGCTGCGGCACACGCTCTGCGGCAGGTTTCAGCTTCACAGGCCTCATCGTGTTGACAGCATCTGGCCATGTGGGACGTGGCTCTGTGTTTCCGAGTCGGAGATCCGCTTCAGCCTCGGCCGTGTCTCTAGGCTGCGCATCTGGTCTGCGTCCACGGAACTCCACACCCTTTTCTGGGAATGGCAGCATGCTTAGCTCCCTCCGAGCAGCTGTGCAAGGTTTCTTTGGCAGTGTCAGGAGCGCACCATCCTGTTCTGCAGGTCTTTTGCAGTTCCTCAGATGTTCCAAACCCTCTGCCTTTGATCCCATCATAGCCCATCTCATGCTCTCATCTTCGAACATCACATTGCCAGGAGCGCTAGAATGGCTCGGTTGGTAGGGTATGGGAACTGATGGGTGGAAGGTAGCAACAGATCCGAGAGGCGGTGGTGCATAGTAAGTGCTGTAAACATGGGAAGGGATGACCGAAGGGGGCAATGGTCGGAGGGAGGTGAATTTTGTTTGAGTTGTTGAGCCAGGGGTTTTCTGAACAGCATAGCCTGACGCAAAGGAGGGTGCTGGGGTTCTCTGTGCCATATTGCTGAACTGTTGTGTAAGACAATCAGATTGGTACGGCGCCGGTCTTTGTTCCATGAAATTTTTTACTCTGTTCCTCGTATTGAAAGACGACTCTGGTGCAACAGTTTGAGTGTGTCTGCTGTGCATAGAACCCAACAGCAGGTTGTCAGCATTGCCCTGAACTTGATTTGCCATAACTGGCTGCCGATGCCCTCCCTTGCCTTCATTGCTCCTGTCTACTGGATGAGCATACAGACTATTTGTTGTTGCTAGTTCAGGTTGCTGGCTGTGACCATTTGTTTTGAAACTACTGGTACCAAGCACAAAACTTGATTCAGATGCTGGAACAAAAGAAAAATGTGATGGCTTCCCTGGTGGCTGCCTGTGTCCATCTGAAATCTTACACGAAGAAGCGGGGTCAAGCAATCCTCCATGAAACAGTTGTGGAAAAACTTTAGTACGTGCTCCCTGAAAGAACTGATCTTTAGTTCTTGTTTGTTTACTGGAGCATGGAGTGTCTTTATTCAGACCTCTGCATTGTACAGCGCTGGTTCCAAGTGCCACTGTTTTTCCCATAAGGCGCATTGTTGTCTCGGCATTGTGTTGGGTGCTCTGCCCACGGTTCTGGCTTAGACAGGAGTTTTGTATCCCAAGTAGCTTCTGCTGTGGATTATGATGCCGCGTGCAACCAGAGCAAAAACATTCCACTGAAAGCTCTTGCCGGTCGGTGCATGGATACTTGTTGCTCGGAATCATATAGTAATGATTTTTTGTTCTTTCAGAATTCGGCAACTGTCTTAAACCCATCCCATATGCTTTTGGGGCTATTGGAGTAAAACGAGGATCTGCATGAAACATGGACTGATCTGCTGTATAAATTTGTCGAGCATGATGATTGGGTAATCTCAAATTGGCACGATCTGTGCAGGCACTAGGAGGGAAAATGGTTGGAAAAGCTGAAGGACACGAAGAATTCTCCCCCAAGAACTGCCTCTTAAAAGTGTCAACAGAATTAGGGGCGCCACTGCCACCAGGATGAACCTTGATGAATTCACCCCGTGAATTAATAGGAAGGCCAACATAGTCATCACTGAAGTGCATATTCCTGCATGCAGATACACAATCCGTTGCTTGTGCACCTGCTGATTTATTTGATCCTGTTGAGGAGTTTATGCTTCTCACCACATCTTTCCCAGACCTAAGAAGCTCAGGACGAACTTTGCCCAACTGATAATTAGTAACCAAGCTCTCCCGCAGTGTGCTTCTGCTCGTATCATATAAACAAGAACTGGAAGGTTGAGACAATAGACTTCTATCAGCTGATATTGCCTTGGTTGCCAAACTAACAGGATTAAATGATGCTTGTGATATCATATGGTTTTGTTCTCCAAGACACTCAACATTTAAGCCATTATTGCCATCCAGACGAGATCCCACACCATTTAAATTTGGAGAGGGCACCTTACTAGATAAGCATGCCAAACTAATGGACTCCATACAGTTACTGCTATTAGATGTTTCTATGCAGTGATTCAGATCCACCGAAGTGCCCGGTTTAGTCCTATCTTTCGGTTTGGTAAGCGGGACAGTACCGTAAACACCAGTAAATACTACAGTTTCAGATAAAGCGCTTGCATTCTCAACAGCCCCTGATATAGCATCTGCTTGTTGATAAGCCAAGTGTTGCTCATCTGTATTGCGGTGATGGGGACTTTCTTGAGTGGATCGCTGGGATGTCTGTGCCAATATTGGTTGCTCTGTATTATCTTCAGGTACACGTGCGGTCCATCTGAATGTGTCAGTGCCATCAGAAAAGGTAGCATGCTTTGATTTGCAAGAAGAATTCAATGTAAACCTAAGATCTGTGCTATCCAGTGCTGAGTCGCACCCTGCTTTTGACTGCTTCTTGCAAATGCTTTGAGCTTCAACACTGTTTACCATAGCCTTTTTGTATCCGTCCAAAAGTGACTTTCTTTTCCCCTTCTTACTTTTGTTGTCCAGTAAAATTGAGACCTCTTGATTTCCCTTTTTGTTGCTAATATTATTCTTGGGCTTCCTCTTTCTTATGGAATTCTGAAATGGCTGAGAAATGCCAATTGAGGTGGCTTTTACCCCATTGCTTTTCTCCTGAAATGAGAAAAGCACATGTATGATGTATCAGCTCTCTTGAATTATATAACAGAAGTTGAATGGATGTATTATGCTCCTTATTGTGTTGTTTAGACCTGTCAAGAAAGTGGAAAGCTCCTATTACTTCGACCACCCTACACAGTATCTAGATGCATTAATTGGGAATATCACAAGTATTTTGTCAACAGTAAGTACTCCCAGTTAGTCAACCAAACTATGACAGATTTCTACACACAGAAAAATAAAACAAGAAAATGTTAGTAAGCATTTTGAAAAAATGTTATGCATGCGTATTATAAGGGTGATAAGACACACGACATGAGGCTAGTATGTGTAGTAGTAGAAACCCAGATGAGAATAATTGTTGCAGTATTTCGCTATTTCTTATGTCATTTTGTATACCTCTACCTAAACGAGTGCAGGGCACACACCTTGAAGATGAAAACATCAACAAGTTTGAACCCTCAGCCTCAGTAAGATCTTCCATCAAGTGATTATTTATGGATCTATCATCTCCTGTTTGCGCAATGACTATTCCGTTGCCTACTATATATACCTAATTCTTTTGTGGCACTCTCTCAAGGAGCTAGCAACCTGTTATCGTCGGCTGAACAAAGATCCACTTCTAGCGAACAGGCTCTGTCACTTGCCCGAGAATGGTAAGTGACAGGCATTCTACCGTACACGACAAAACGTAACTAACACAAGAAATGGAAAGCAAGTCGACGCTACCTTTACTTTCACATAGATCCCGGCCGGGACCTCCTCCTTCTTCTTCTCCGTCTTGGACCCCTTGCTCGCCACCCTAAGCCTGACGGCGAGCCCCGGC
Organism: Paspalum vaginatum; assembly: GCA_030272315.1. Classification (NCBI taxonomy): domain Eukaryota; kingdom Viridiplantae; phylum Streptophyta; class Magnoliopsida; order Poales; family Poaceae; genus Paspalum; species Paspalum vaginatum. The sequence continues at coordinate 43,115,650 of CM059020.1, read as the reverse complement.
TTACCCTTCTCCTTCTCCAGCTCCCTCTTGCCAGCCTTGCCCTTCCCCTTTACACACCCACTGCCTCGGGCCACCCGCGGCACGGCGGCGAAGAGCTCGGCGACGGACCGCTTCCTGCGCTTGGCCGCCATCCTCCTCTCCACCTCCCCCTCCTCCTCGTCCGCCACCGCGGCCTCGTCCTCCCACCACCTGAACCGCCGCACCTCCACCGGCGGCAGCGCCCCCGCCTCGCCGCCGAACGGCCATCCCCCGCCCCCCGCCGGCCGCGCCCGCGCCGCGTACTCCCTGCGCCGCAGCCACAAAACGATGTGAGGTCGTCTATCACACTGAGCAGCGGAACCAGCAGCCCAGCACTGGCGCAATGGTTGTGGCACAGGAGAGGCCGGCGCGGCCGGGGCACGAGCCCCAATGCAGTACGTACCGGATGGAGAAGGGCGCGCCGGCGGCCGCCGCCATCCCGGGGGCGAGGAGGTCGTCGCTCGCTTCCCCCCGGGCCCCGGCTCGGTTTCCCGCGTCGATGGCGACGAGGCGAGGCCGCGGGACGTGAGAGAGAGGGGAAAGCGACGGACGACGTGGCCAGGGGGCTCGGCTCGTGCGGCGCTGCAGGTTTTGGCAGTGGTCCTTTCACTGTTGGAGGGCGGAAGCGTCAAAGCGCTCGATCACTGGGACAGTACGGTGGCAATGCGTCGGGTCGGCTGGCCCGCCATGCACCGAGGCGAGCGCTGCGGCCGCGTGGCCGGCCGCTGCCTGCCCGGGAGGACGGGGTGTTGAACCAGTTGACTGGCAAGATCCGCGGTGGTGGTCTGGCCGTAGATGAATGTTTGGACGAAGTATTAGATAGATATGGTTTAATTAGAAAACTAATTACATAGCTAGAAAGAAACCTGATGAGATGATTTATTAAACTTAATTAATCTATGAGTTATTGCAGCATCATATTTGATAATCATAAACTAATTAAGCTTAATAAATTCGTCTCGCCGTTTAGTCTTCGTCTGTGTAATTAGTTTTATAATTAAACTATATTTAATACTTTTAATTAGCGTCTAAACATCTAATGTGACGGGGGCTAAATTTTAGCTTAGGGAGCCAAATACCCCCCACAGCGGTAGAACTGTATGTGCAATGGAGCCTCCAAAGTTTGGTGAAGTTTAATCAGAGGGTCTAAATAAAGAGTCAAGGTTGAGTAATTATTAGGTTGTCTCTAACAGAGCATCTGTTCCTGTTATCTATTTTAAATTCTATCATGTCTATAGTGCTATTAGGGTTTGTTGTTCATACAGGTGCTTGGCTTTGGGTCTAGCCCAAGGATTTGAGCACCAAGGCGGGAAGCTAGGGGTGATCTCATGATGGAAGCTTACCAAGATAACTAGGGACGATTAAGTTTCACTTTCACCTCAGTAGCTAGGGCAATTAGGGTTGATGAGATAACTTCAAGGCATCGGAGTTAGCTAGGTGAAGTGATCAACTTATTTCGTCCTTCTGAGTAGGGTTTTGGCGAGATGATTTCACTTTCTCTTAACCAGTTAGTGCCTTTTGGCTTGTGACATGGTGTGTGGATCGAGGCCCACTGCCAGCATTAAAAAAATGTGTCGTGGAGCCACGTCGAACAAAACCATCATAAAAAAATGCTCAAAATAGGAAAGCACCTAATTTCGAATTGTTGAATGGGCACAAACATTTGGTCTTTTAGATTAAGAAGGAAAATCAATCACAGTAGTTGAAGGGTGGGGACAGGTTATTCAAGAGGCGACTTCTTCCTTGTATTGTTGTGCGGGGCGTTTGCTAGTGCTATGTCCTCGGGTTCTATGGAATGAACCGTGTGTTACCAAACAGCAAAAAGGCAAAAAAAAACTAGATTCTGATGGAGTGCCGGGGGTGCTAAAAAGAGCATCGCTGCAGTAGTAGAGTATTTCTCATTTGCTGCTCCGTATCTAGAATCACGACCTTATTAAATACTCCATCGATATCTCTACTGTCTATTAGGCTAAAACCAATAACTTCTCTGTATATATTAGGCTAAAACCAATAACTTCTCTGTATATATCTTTTAAAATTAAATACGGCATTATTACTGTAGATAAAAAAAATAATTAAACAGTGACGGAAGATGAAAAGACAAGAAAATGGCTGGATTCACCCTTAAGCACGTACGTAAGTGGGGCGTGCACCATGCCCCCGCTCGACCGCGCCCCCGCCCTGGCATCTGACCCCTCCCTGAGTCCCCACCCTGCGACCGCCATCCTCGCACCCGGCGCCATTACCGCACGCGTCCCAGCCATGCCCACCCCCGCCATTCTCGCCCCTATGTCGCTCGAGATGCCTCTGCCGTCATCCCTGCCCCCGCGCCCGTCATCCCCGCCCTCGCCCGCCACCCCATCCACCTCGTGCGCACACCCTGTGGCTCGCTTCCCCGCCTGCCCCCGCCCCAACCCATGCTCGTCCATCACCGTCGCCTCGCACGCCATGCCCTCGCCCTCGACCCTTGCTCATCCTGGCCCCCACCGCCATTCCCGCGCCCTGCCCCCGACTTGTGCACGTCCCGGCCCCTGCCCCGCCTGCCATCACCGCCTCGACGCACGCTCCTCCCATCGTACGTTCCGTTGGCTGTCACACTCTCCCCGCGTCCCTCGCCGCCGGCATGTGGACCCTCCTCCTATACCCCTCGGTTCCTCTAGATCGAGCAAATATAGAGCAGTTGCGGCGAACGGCAGACGGGCGGCGGTGAGGCCCGCGGGAGCGTGATGTAGGCGACGGCGTGTTCACTCTGCCGCGGCCAAGCAGAGGGCACGAGCGCTGTCCTAGAGGTCCAGACCACCAGTACGTACGTGTGCTTCCAGACAAGCAAAGGGCACTCCGGCCAGCTGCAATCTGTGACACCACCAACGATTGCTGTTGGAACTCCGCCTACGAGAACAACTGCTATGAGTATGTGTGGATCCATTCTTTTTTCTACATCTACCTTTGCTTGCTTGTGTTGGATCCTTGTTTTTGTTTCTTCGTGATTATTAAGCCTCGAAACATAAACTAATTTGATTGTTATAATGGGACACACTCATCCTGAATAAACGTAAGCCTTCCATTGCTAATTAGATTTGGCATTTTCAATTTAGGTGTCTGCTTCCATGATTCAGAGGGTTGAAAGTGTCAAATGCCTGCAAAAAGGTCCCCGCAGGTTGTTCCCAGATTCAGTCCAGGTAGTGGACAAGGTTGCAGCTTGCTTGATTATCATTGCGGACTCATTAACAGTTCAGTTAATCTTATGGATTAGGTCTGTCGCCAGGATGCCACAGATATGATCCTGCCATTCATCTATTCCGGTGGACTTAAGGCCCTTAACTTGCAGTGTGCATTTGCTCTAAACTTCTTGCATGTGCTTGATTAAGTGTTGAGGGAGCTGACCATGGACATGTATTTCAAGTGATGGACGGTGTAATATTTCGAGTGATGCCTTGGGATTAACCTTTTCCGTATTAGTCACATATCGGGAGAGACTTTTTGGTATTTATAATTCACTGTCGGTGGGAGACTAATTCATCTCATTTATATTGCCTTTCTTCTATACTACAATATAACTATGTTTGTTTTTTTCGTGCAGTAACAAGAAAAAACTAACGGGTGAGTGGCAGCTATAAATGGTAGTGACGATTTATGTGGGGATGCTCTGGCTTGAGGTCTTTGTATAAGCAACAATGTCTTAATAATTGAAAGCTGAGCTACTGTTATTCTCTAGAAGTCAAGCTAATGATTTGACAATTGGAAGCTGATCTACTATTCAATTTTTGGTAGCAGTAAACCCATATATCCTTTTGCAAGTTAAGCACCTTTGCTTTGACATATATATCATTTTCAGAAGTGATGTAGGAGGTTTGTATAAAGGAACTTTTTTATCCCCATTTTGTGGAACTACAATATAAAAGCATGTTTCTTATTGTAGGTTAGGAAGCCGAATTTGCTCTAAGATGGTTTTGAGCTTGTCACTTTGTTACCCTTAACTCTTAGCTCTTAACAGATCAAATTTACAGATAACTACTTGGATCAAACTTACCCTTTCCTTGTACGCTCTCTAGAATGGGACTTTGGACAGTGGCAATGGGTCTGATACTCTGATCAGATCCACATGTAGGCGTCTAAGTCCATGCTGCACGTATGTGACTAGCCTCCTCCAATTAGGTACCTCTCGAGTTCTGATCCTCTTTATTTGTTCAGTTTATTTCGTTTTGAAGAGTGAATTGAGAAAGTGCAGGAACCTGAGTGAAACCAAACTAAGTTAAGATGGTTTTGGATCGTGTGCTACTTATTATTATAGATTAGATTTATATAGATTGTAAGTAGTTTGAGCTGGCTAAAAGTTCACTGATTGGTGTGTCCACTATGTCATATAGTGTGCGTTGTGGCTTTAGTTTCTAAAATTGTACATTGTCTATTGTCGATTTTGTTTTTAATTTAAGGTTGGGTGATGCATTGTTTATTTGGTGTAGTGCTAAATCTCTAGACTCATAATCTATTAAAATTTTATTATAGTACCCTTATACACTAGCTTTTTAGTCACCTAGAGTTAATTTTACAATTTTTGCCTGATTCACATTGTAAGGCACAATTGTGGTGGGCATAAGTACCTTTTTTTCAACATTAGGCTCATATCAATATCAATAGCTCACCTTTTATGGTTCAAGTGTAGTGTCAACTATCTTGCTTATATGAAATAAATAGAACAAACCCCAGATTATGAGCTTGATTGTGTAAAGAAAAATGTCTCGAGGGGCACATCAGATTGGAGTGCAAGTGTGTGCTCTGTTCACCTTGTGGGTTATGGGCTTATGGCAGATTCAGAATCAAAATCCCATCCATGATAGAGCATTGTCAAAGCCAATAGTGCATCAACCTATGTAGATGTAGGAACCACAAATATGCATAGATGAGCATAGCATGAGCATGTGATGAATAGGAATGAGACATACTACGCATGAGCATGAGCATGAACAAGTGAAGGCCTCCTGACACCAGGTACATGACTGTTCACTTGACTAAATATATAAATAGCATCAGATTTCAAGTGGTTGAACAAATACATACCTATTGTTGGTTTGATGAGTGTGCCAAATCCAATTAGCTACCTGTAAAATCCAATCAATTACCCATTTTTAGTAGGTATTTATTGACTGACTTATGCACACTTATGCACAGAATGACTGGACATTGCAAAGGAATTATTTAATCTGTTTATTGATGTGTGACGGGAACTCACGTCGATTTAAAATCCTTGCAAATGTGTGTGGATATTGTTGGGGGTGCAATCTCCAAAACCCCTGAGAAGGTATAACTGTTCGCATTTCTATCTCTTCTAATGAGACATGTTTATGAGGAGCCGAAGTTCGGCAGCCAGCCGAAGGTGTAGGCGAAGCCTGGCACCTGAACGAAAGTGGAGTCGAAGCCCGGTGCCTGGATGAAGGTGTAGCCGAAGCCCGACGTCCGTGTGAAGGCGCAGGCAAAGCTTGACGCCAGTGCAAAGGTGGAGCCGAAGCTCGACACTGGGGCATGGATGCAAGCGAAGCTCCACGGGCATTGATTTTTATCCAAACTTTTGGGATTTAGGTCATGGAATATCTGAACTATGATGGTGTGACCGTGTAACATAATGTCCTAAATTTTCAATTTTTCATCGACCGATTCTGTGTATTGATTAATATTAGCATTGGTCTTATTTTGTTGTTGAAAAAAATAGTATATGACAGTGTTAAAATTTTGCAAACGATTTATACATTGTTTTATGGTATTCTATAAAACCAATTGTATTAAAATTTTGTTGGCTCCCATAGCCATTCTATAATAATACAGGAGCATATATCTATTGCCCTACTTTATTTGATTTGTGGTACCAAATATTTAGGGATTACATGTTTTTTCCGTAGCAACGCACGGGCATAAACCTAGTTTAAATATAAATTGCAGTTCACTTCTTTTCCAAAACTTCAAGTAGTTCGCTTTATTCAAAAAGCTTGTGTAAACATATAGGAAAATAAATCATACTCAAACTCTCTACAATGATAAAAACAAACCACAACCAAATAAATAATATACTATACGATTTTTTAAATAAGGCAAACGATTGAAGTTTTGAAAAAAAAACGCAACTTATATTAGGAAAAGTGAGGCGGAGTGTGGAGCAGGTAGCATATGGGCTGGCTTGCAGGAGTAACGTGGGCCGGGCCGAATTCAATAGTTAGTGGCCGGCATGCGCTCGATCGCGCACGGTGCTGTATGGTTGCATGCTGCAGCAGGTAGCCAGCCAAGCCGTTGATTCGTCCGTGTGCAGAGGAGAGAGGGGTTGCATACGTGTGTGTCGCAGTCGACACACACATCCCCGCAGGTGGCCTCGTATCTGTCGCCGCAGCGACGGTAACAGCTCCCGTCGCCGAAGGCACTGTGGACCGCCGGAGTTACTATTGGGCCGTCCCATCTTTCTAGCTCCTCCGCCGCCAGCGCGGTTCTCGGCTCCAGCGTCCCCTCTGCCACCACCCCTGGCTCAGGCGTCCTTGCCTCCGCCGCCGGCGTTCCACACCGCCGCCAGCTAATTCGGTTTCGCCGGAGTGGTACCGCTGTGACGCCCCCGCTGCCGGCCCTCCCCGATCGCGTTCCTCCCCCACCCGACGGTGGTGCCATCGCCGCCGGTCTCACCCACCACCCCCCCTCCCCGCCACCACCGCCTGTCCGGCCGCCGCCCCGGCCCTCCCCTTTAAGGCCGGAGGTGGAGAAGGAGACCTACCGGCGGCCAGTCCAACCCCGAACCTGAACTCCGACAACCTCAAACCCTAACCTGGAACTCGGCGTCCGCCTCGTCGTCGGCGGTGGCGGCGACGGCGACGCGGAGCGCGTTTTGCATAGGTGGAAGACAGGCGCGAGCAGGCTAGGCCGCGGCGATGATTCGGCCCACGAGGTTCCCCGCCGCTCGCAACTCCCTTCGGGGACAGGTTGACGATTTGTCGCTGCAAATAGTCCCCCCGTCCCTGCGGTGCCCAACCTGCGCAACCGAGTTTGCTGCCCTTGAAGCAGGGCTAGACTGAAGCCATCTATCAGCTGGCTGCCCGGTGCCTGGCCCGGCCTGCCCTACCGCGAGGAAACTGCAATTCAGGGGCCACCGTCGCCGCTTACGTACAGATTTGCCGGCAGGACGTACCACGGGACACGCCGATCGACCTAGCTCTTTGCATGCTTTGTGCCTGTTCCACAATCGTATGTGCAGAGGCGGAGAGCTAGCTAGCTAGGGCGAGATGATGCCGCCTAGGCTATCTGCTATACGTCATCCGAGAAAGCATACTAGGTCGGGAGGCGCGCTCCGCTGCGCCCATTTGCAGAGGCTGCAAGTATATGGAGGCAGTATATGAAGTAGTACTGTATTAGAGTAAATCTGCTATGATTTTTATGTGTTGCTGTTTGCTAAATCCTATTTTTTTAAAACGATGCCATCTGCTCATATATTGAGAGCACTTTATTTATGTCTCTTGGTAAGGGAAACATGAAATGAGCCAAAAGGAGTGTATTTGGTACAGGCTAAAAACTCTGAAAAGAAGCCTATTTCTTCAGGTGATGAAATTTGCTGTGCACATCTCTTTCGTGAGCATCATCAATGGCCTAAAGCAAGAAATACACTATACTGCCTCCAAACTTTTTATTTGAAGCATGGTAGTACAAATTTGCACTATTCAATGTCAAATAAAAATAAAAAGGAGTATATACATCTAGGCTTCGTTCCTTCTGTTTTAAAGATAGAGTACTTGCACTCGGTGACGCTGAGTAGGCTCTTGCCTCTTGGCACGCGGAAAATCCAGGCTCGGCACAGTGACGCCCCATGGTTGCCTCAACGATGTGCACATATGCCTCACCAGCATGCTTCCACGACCAGTGCCACGACTGCCAGGATGTCCCGACAGACACCACAGCTGTTGCTCATTGACCACAACCTCACCCGGTCAATATCTCTATAGGCATAGGATTATCAATACATCCACATATATCAATCATAAATTAGCAGTTGGACAATGTGATTTAAGGTAGTAGCTACATGAAGCAGGAACGGAAACATATAGGCTCCGTACGAAACACGTTGAAATTGCTTTATGAGAGTGATCTGCTAGGGTGTGATCTGAAAAGGGAAATCATAGTATAAGCACAAAAGGGTTTCACAAACAAAAATCAGCAAGAAATACTTTATGAGAGTAAAATTAAACAAATGTAAAATACTATAGTTTTATATGACATTGTATTTTGTATAATTGGAATGAAACAAACAATGTGGGCCTATGAAAACTGGAAACCAAAGGGTTTATTTATTATTTCAGGAGTTATTACAATCATATCCGGATTATCAACCATCTAGCTATGTGTTGCCTTTATTATTATTAAAACATTGTTGCACATTGTTCCAGGCAAAGCTGTATTGTGCTAAAATAATCATATGAACACGTAAACGATATCACAATGGTCTATAGCAGAAGGGGGGGAAATCGACTAATGCACATCAGACAAATGTTTCAGGCTTCTCCGTGGAATTGGTGAAGAACATATGTAAAATGCGCACAAAGCAAAGTTTGGTCATGAATAGGAAACCACTTTTAAAACAGAAGGTCTGTCTGTTTTGTCTGTTAAAATGAATAAAAAATGAAGGGGGAAAAACCCACCAAACACTGATCCTCCCTTAAGTCGTTCTAGCAGCGGCTGCTAGGCTGCTGCAGACTCTGCCACTTGCTTTGGTCTTCATTCAAATCAACTAATTTAATTAAGGGAATGAAATGCAATTGGACAACAAATAGGGGAACATGCAGGAAGAAAAGGAATTATAAAGAGCATTGCATACCAGACCTCCATCCGAGATAGAAGAATGTAGGCTCTCCCAATTAACTGCAGTTGCAGTTGCAGGCAGAATAGGCCGGATGAACAGACCCGATTAGGAACCAAGATTCATGAATGCTGATGGAACACCCTCAACGGATTCATAGCGGATGGTTCGTTTGGCAATGGAGGAGCATAGCTAGGGTTGGAACAGAGGGCCGGGGCACAGGATGCGATGGATTGGGCAAAGACCACGAAGAGGAATGGAGCAGAGGTGCCAGTGGTGAGTGGTTTGGGGCAGGGGAGGAGGAACGGGAGAAGAGCAAGAACGTCAGGGCCATGGAGATCGGCGGCGGCGTTTGTTTGGGAGAGAAGAAGCGTGATTAGATCTAGGGGAGGAGCAGCCTATGGAAGGCCATGGCGAGAGGAAAGGAAGCAACAAAGGCAGGGGCAAACCTGGAAATCAGTCGTGAACAATGGAGCACCGCGAGGCAGCCGCAATGGAAGCAACACCTGACCTGAAAATCACACCCAACGGAGAGGAAAAAACCAAGTGAGAGAGGGCCGAAGACGGAGACCACGAATCCGCTGGTAGCGCGAGAACCAGAGCTACATCCTCGACGCGGCAAGCAGAGGGCACAAGGAGCGGGACGGAACGGAAAGGAAAGAGAAGAGACTCACCAGCCGGTGAAGCCGATACGACGGATGAAGGCGACGATGGTGAAAGTCCCTAGATGACCGGGATCTGTAGCATAAGGATGCGGATGCCAACGTCACCGGAGGGCCGATGAAGGGAGGCCACGATGGCAGAGGACCCCAGGCCAGCGAGCCAGCGAGGGTCGCATGAAGCAGAGGATGGCAAGATCCAGGGCAAGAGGCCGGCTGCAGCGACGAAGTGGACCCGGAGGAGACGACGCCAAGGTGGAGGAAGCAGTCGGGGCGGCCAGTGGGTGCGCCGTGTGCGTGGCAAGTACGCGACCTACCGGCGGAGCCGTCCGTGGAAGAAGAGCAACACGCTACATGCGTGAAGCGGGAGACGGTGCCAAGTCGGATGGAACCACAGGGTTCGCAGGCTTACCTGGCCTTCAGTGAACGCGAGCCTAGGATGCATGCCAGCACAGCAGGAAGGCACGCGGCAGCCAAAGACTCGAGGTCGCGCTGGATGGACACTTTTTCTTTTTTGACCCTGACTAAAAAAATTGGAAAAATGATATATTTCCGAAACTATTTGCATGTCGCGATCCTTTTTCGGCGCCACAGCCCGTGGTGCCGCAATAGGCAATGACGCCACGATATAGGCTCGCGGAGCCACTGTTCATGTCGCGCGGCGCTACCGTTTATGTTTTTGAAAAATCGTATCTTTTTATATGATGTCGGATTGAAGTGATCTTTATATGAAAATTATAGCCCTCGACGAGATCTACAACTTTGTAGTTTTGAGTTTTTTCATTTGAGCTTGTTTATATACTCAAAAAAAATATTTTAATTTGAACTGTGTTGTACACAGTGTCATAGAAAAAATAAATTATTTGAGGATCTAAACGACCTCAAATGAAAAAAAACAGTAAACTACAAAGTTGTAGATCTCGTCAAGTCCTATAATTTTCATACAAACATTATCTCAATCCGACGTTATATAAGAAAGATCATTTATTTTGCGTGCCTTTTGTTTTTGAAAAAATATATCTTTTACATGTGGTGTCGGATGTAGATAATCTTTATATTATAATTATATAACTCGATGAAATCCAAAATTTCGTAGTTTTGATGTTTTTTCATTTGAAGTCATTTAGATAGTCTAAAAATCCATTCTAAATCTAATTGTATTGAGAATTGATATTCAAATGCTCATTGGATTGGGAATTGATAATGCCGTCTTTAAGTCTCGACCTTAGGGAAGATGTCGGCGCGGATGATAGAAGGCATTGGTGTACTACCTCTATTTGTTTATAATTATCAGTTGTGACTATAAAATTATGTTAGAAGTAAATTAAGTTTTTTGTTGCAATATCATTTAGATGAGAATAAAGAAGGTAAATGATGCTATCTCCAAACTTTTTTATTTGACACATGGTGATACAAATTTACACTATTACACATCAAATGAAAACAAACGGAGGCAAATATTTTTATCATTATTAACTTTATCAATTGTTATGTTAGAATGGAACGAATGTTAGTGGCAAGTTCGCTCGAGGGCCATGGAAAATACATAGCTGAGCCCGTTGGGATGGTAGAGAACAAATGCTTCTCAAAGATGTTAATATCGCCTAACAATCCCTCTCGCAAAGGAACGGAAACTAAAATCTGAATGCGAGGGTGTGGAGATTTAATAGTTATATTTACAAATTGCACTGTGCGTACTCATTACTTACAATCTAATCTAATGGGTCAGCAATTTATTCGGTGCACAATCGAAGGTGAGTGGTTTTGGAAAAATATAAATATCACCCCACTAAAATGTATTATAAAAAGAGTGGCTACCTTTATTGTCTGACATCACATGTAAAAAATATATTTTTTCAAAAACAAAGAGCACGCAAAATAAATGATCTTTCTTACATGACGTCGAATTGGTATAATGTTTGTGCAAAAATTGTAGGCCTTGACGAGGTCTACAACTTTGTAGTTTACAGTTTTTTTATTTGAGGTCGTTTAGATACTCGAATAATTTATTTTTCTATGACACACTACGTACAACCCAGTTCAAATTAAAATAATTTTTTTGAGTATCTAAACGGCCACAAATGAAAAAACTCAAAACTACAGAGTTGTAGATCTCGTCGAGGGCTACAATTTTTATATAAAGATCATCTCAATCCGACGTAATATAAAAAAGGTAAGATTTTTTAAAGACAAAAGCCTGCGGTGCCAGTCTGCATGTGCTGCGACGCCATGAGCGGTGGCGTGCAATCCTTTGACTAAAAAACGACGTGTCAGACCACTGTATGATATCCCGTTCGGCTCCTACCTAGCCGATATTGCGGCGCTATCGCTTGTAGTGCCGCAACGTTTTATTGCGGCACCACGGTCCGTAGCGTCGCAAAGAAGATCACGCTATGCAAATAATTTCGAAAAAAATTCATTTTTGCAATTTTTTTTAGTCAGATCAAAATGCAAAAAGAAAAAGAAAGTGCTAGACGGAGGCCAATCCTCCCGTGGATATAGAGCTACGTATATCAGCTAGCCAATCGTCTTCGTCTAGCTAGCTCGTCCCCCAAATTAAAGAATCAGGTGAGAGTGACCTGGTCGATCGATGCATTCACACAGCATGCATGCAAGTAGTTGGCCAGTTGCAACACATATAGATGCGCAATAACGTACAAGCATCGATCGATCGATCTCGCACAAAACCTGACAGCCAATCGATCGTGTAAAAATGGCTGCAACTAGCCCAAGTCCGGTCGCGGCGCATTATCCTGTCGATATATAATATATATATGATGCCTGACGATATAAAACGTGCGGTGCATGGCTGTTTTAGTACCAGCAACATGTGCAAAGGACAGACATGAAGCCTAGTAGCCTACATCGATGATCGATCAACGTAACGGCCTTGAAGCAAAAGAGAAAAAGGTTACACGGTGAATAGCATTTTCTGTCCACTCGCTCGGTAAAGATAACAGAAAAAAGGAGGCAAAAAAAGGGGTGTAGAAAATGTTCTCGTACGTATTTGATCTCAAAAATCCTTTTTGGCGAACATTTTTTTATCCCCGGCCGGTAAAGATAGACAGATATATGCCCCCACCTCCTTTCGCATGTTTGAAAGTTACCAAGGAATACGGAGCGCACAACACCAGATCAGATGTTGTATCGCCCCCCGTCGTGTCGTCAGCCGGAATTAACGTAACCGGCCGTCAAGATTAGTCAGCAATGTTTCAGTTTGGTTTCGAGTGGTTCTGGCCGGCAATGCCCAGCCCGAGTGATACGCTTGTGCGCGCCTCGGATATGCTGTGACGACTGCGATGTCTGACGCTGCTTGCCGGGCTCTTGTGTGCCGCCGCTGGTGCGGTGATCACGCTCAAACTCTTATAATCAGTTTCAAACTCTTGTCCCACCTGATATAAAGATTCATAGTTCTTCTATGTATTAAAAAAATCGATTTTTAGCAAGATTTTGCAGTAGTGCACGAAATTATTCTTCAGATTGGTCAACTAAGGCTGGTGTCACCATAAGATGCATATGGATGTACAAAACATTGTTTGTGCACCATAAACAGAGTGATGCTTAAAATACAGACGGTAGAACAAACGAGCTGATGACATCAGCCTAGTGCTTTTGATTTCTAGAACCTTGGCAAAGATTAAAGTGTCACTCCAAACTTTATCCGGAGGGATTCTACTTTGCTAGCGCGGGAGAAGCTATATATATAAAATATAATCCGATCCTATCGCGGAATAAAGAAAGCAGTAGTGGTCTATTTCTATTGTACACCGTACATATGAATAAATACGTGGATATAGTTAAAACCTATCCTTGTTCTTTTTATTTTTTTTCTTCTAAAAGAGAACTATATTGAAACAGATGCATGGTATGTCCTCATCTTACAGCAAGAACCTTGAAAAAAGGTATAAGACCAACTGCACTCTGTTCATTTTCTCCAACAATCACTGTCTCGTGGAGAAGTTCTGCCGACGGTTAGCTAAAGCTGATAGCATGGAAGCATCTCTCTTCGTCCATTTAAACAATTGACGGTCTAGAAGCATCCTCCGACAACTAGCTTTTGCCAAAAACCGATAGCACCACCGAAAAGAACAGGGCTTTGCAAAGCGTCTCCGGATCCCCTAGTGAGAGTCCATGCTGAGGCCCAAACAATGTGACGCCGCAAAAGACAACGACGACACTTTTGTTCTGCCACATCTAGAGCACAAGCACTGAATGGGGCTAGCCAAGGCATGGGGCTCCAAAGGACATTGTACACCTGGAATCTAGCAACTGGCGTACATATGAATGAATCTATGGATACAGTTAAAATCTATCCTTGTTCTTTTTATTTTCTTTTTTTTTCTTCTAAAGGAGAACTATATTGAAACAGATGCATAGTACGTCCTCATCTTACAGTAAGAACCTTGAAAAAAGGTATAAGACCAACTGCATCTTGTTCATCTTCTGCAACAATCACTGCCTCGTGGAGAAGTTCTACCGACGGTTAGCTAAAGCTGATAGCATGGAAGCATATCTTTCCGTCCATTTAAACAATCGATGGTCTAGAAGCATCCTCCGGCAACCAGCTTTTGCTAAAAACCGATAGCACCACCGAAAAGAACTGGGCTTTGCAAAGCGTCTCCGGATCCCCTAGTCAGAGTCCATGCCGAGGCCCAAACACTGTGAGACCGCAAAAGCCAACGACACTTTTGTTCTGCCACATCTAGAGCACAAGCACTGAATGGGGCTATCCACAGCCAAGGCATGGGGCTCCAAAGGAAATTGTACACCTAGGAATCTAGCGACTGGCGTACGTATGAATGAATTTGTGGATATAGTTAAAACCTATCCTTGTTCTTTTTATTTTTTTCTTCTAAAAGAGAACTATATTGAAACAGAAGCATAGCACGTCCTCATCTTACAGTAAGAACCCTGGAAAAAGGTATAAGACCAACTGCACCCTGTTCATGAGAAGTTTTACCGGCGGTTAGCTAAAGCTGATAGCATGAAAACATCTCTTTTCGTCCATTTAAACAATCGATGGTCTAGAAGCATCCTCCGGTAACCAGCTTTTGCCAAAAACCGATACCACCACCGAAAAGAACAGGGCTTTGCAAAGCGTCTCCAGATCCCCTAGTCAGAGTCCATGCCGAGGCCCAAACACTATGACGCCGCAAAAGCCAACGACGACACTTTTATTCTGCCACATCCAGAGCACAAGCACTGAATGGGGCTATCCACAGCCAAGGCACGGGGCTCCAAAGGAAAATCTTCAAACCGGCACTGTAAACCACAGTAAATTTACAAAACAGAATGGCTTCAAAAAATAACAATTCATATGTGACGGAAGGAACCCAGAAAATAACAAGGATCAAATTCAGTATGACACCAGGAACCTTAGATATTTGTCAAAACTTTGCATATAACAAATAAAAAATGATAGCTCCGAGAACATGCAGGGAACTTGCATCTACGGTGGCCTCTAAAATTGGATCTCCTAGCTTCAACATAAGAGTACAAAATACTACTACCACCTTGCTCTTCCTATGCAGGTTCCCTGGTAAATTATGCTAACCATGCATTAATAACCTGAGTACAACAAAGCGTGCATATAGATGTGCATATTAGAAAGGGCACACAAAGAAGTACAAACTGCATTGGCTGCTGGACTCAGCCTTTAGTGGTCTCAATTCAAGTAAAACAGAAGTCATGTCACTTCCATGATGAGTACTACCTCGTCTGCACCAAGAAAATCCAGTTGTAATGCACCCAGGCTCAAAGCCTTGTAAAGGGGAAATGTTTTGCTGTTCCTACGGTGTTGTTTATGTGATGTTATTTAAATGGTAGCATCTCCAAGATTCCTAAACTTAAACCCCGTTTTCTTATATTGAGGTTATCCTAAATATATAGTATTTGTAAATCTTTTTTTCACCCACAACATTTCCCTTATATATACCACTAAATATAGTAGTTTATTTAAGATGACTTATAGAGAAACTTTTGTTGCCAAAACCTGAAAATTGCTTGTCCACCTAGATCTTCTGTAATAAAGCAAATGAGTTCTGAATAATATGTGGATATGCAACTCAATGCCAGTAATTTTCAGAAAAAAAAAGTTTCCACTGATTTACATACGTTGCTCCAGCAAACACCAGGAGTGCTAATATACACCCCCCCCCCCGCCCCCCCTCCCCCCCCCCTCGTAATAAAGAAAAAAATATAATCCTAGCATTTAAATTTTGTCCAAATAGAATACAAACCCTAGCAAATACGTTAATGTTAGTATCATTTCTAAGGCTCATGTGCATTTAATTGTTTGTCTTTTTTATTTTTAAGTTGCATGCACATTTAATCATAAGATCTTATTTTCTTTCCAAAATACATGTGCATGGCTAAATGGAGTCACATAGGTCATTTTTCATAGCCAGTAATCTGTCTTCAACACAGTAGGATTGTATTCTTTAGGATGGAGGGAGTAAATAGAGTTTCTAAAGCATAAAAATTGAAAAATCAAACAACATGTCAACTCCACGAAGGTCACGCTTTTAAGTGGCACATGACATGACATGACAAAGTTGAACAAGACAGCCTTCCTCAACTCAGTATAAATAGTTCATGCTCAGACTGCAGCTTCCTCACGTCCATAGAGAGGTAGTTCGGAGTTCTACTAAGAGCAACAGCCAATACCATACACGAGTTATTTGTCTAAAAAAAAAATGTCAGGAACCAATCCTTTGGTTCTGGCTCGTGTCATACAGGATGTGCTGGATCCCTTTACACCAACCATTTCACTCAGAATAGCATATAACAATAGGCTACTACTGGCAGGTGCTGAACTAAAGCCATCTGCGGTTGCAAGTAAACCGCGAGTTGATGTCGGTGGCGATGACATGAGGGCCTTCTACACCCTGGTGAGCTAGGCAATTTACAGATAGATGCCACCAAATCGGAGAGAATGCATGCCAATCCTTTTGTTATAACGAATAAAATCATATGCTCTTCATAGATTACTTAAAAGTATTATTCTGAATGGATAGGAGCAGAAGACCTCAGACCTTGAAGCATATCTCAAACATATCTATATGCTAACTTGTTTGTCTTCAACTTGAGAAGGTTCTAGTCGATCCGGATGCCCCAAGTCCAAGCCATCCATCACTAAGAGAGTACTTGCACTGGTAAGTCAAGTGCAACATGTTCCACCGTTCCTAGATTTGGTTTAGTTTGCTTTTTTATGATGTTTCTGCATTCTTGTGTAGGATGGTGACAGATATTCCTGAAACAACTGGCATTAGCTTTGGTATGAATGAATGCATTTAGTTAATTATCATTCCATTTCGTTTTGACCGAATTTTGCATCTGTGGAGCTTAGATTACAGTCTTTTCTCACACCTGTTGACGATTACTTGCAGGTTAGGACGTAGTTGATACACGAAATCAGCAACCATAAACCAACCAAATACTAGACCAACTTGTTAGATGAAAGTACAAAGTACTACGCCAGCTTAGTGCTTACATGCATAATAATTAATTAATAATAGCACAAAGTTCACTAATTTAGTAACATAGCTAACGAAGCAAACAGGTAGAACTCAATTTCAGTCTAGAGCCCATTATCAGAAACTCGAGCAATGGTATCTTAATATTTAACTCGGCCAGCTATCTAATAGTGTCAATTAGCATACATATGCCTCACAATGCACATGTTTCCTTTAATTGGTAGGCAACCTTAAGGACAAACCAACTGCAGCAGAAGTGTAGAACTAGGTTCGAAATGCAAGTAGATTACAATTTTATTTACAATTATCATATTAAACTTCTGTTCTCGATTTTGAGTATATAAGGAGTTTTGTCATACTGGGTTTTGGCAGACTATGAAACAGGCAGATATAGGAAATAAAGCAGCCTGTGCTTGTCTTAAACGAGGAGGCTATATCCAAAAGACCTCTTTTTGTCTAAAATTGGAAGATTAAACTACATTATAAATTGTATTGTTTCCACCCAGTTCAACGCTCCTTAAACTCTTCAGTAGATAATGTTTGGATGCTCTTGCAGGCCGGGAGCTAGCATTATATGAGATGCCACAGCCAAGATCTGGCATCCACAGGATGGTATTTGTGCTGTTCCGGCAACTTGGCAGGGGGACAGTTTATGCACCAGAAATACGCCAAAACTTCAGCTGCAGAAACTTTGCACAGCAATATCACCTCAACATTGCCGCTGCTACATATTTCAACTGTCAAAGGGAAGCCGGGTCAGGTGGAAGAAGGTTTAGGGAAGAGTAGACCAAGACCACCGTATGGACACACTATAGAAATATCATCAATAATGTGCACTATATCGAACGGCAATGTACCACCCCTATATGCTGCATGTTATGTACCTTCAACTATGATTGTACTGGCTTGAAGTGAATAAGAGCTTAGTCTCTTAATGGAATATAGCCCAATTACTAGTACGTTTCATGATTTGATCAGACAAAGTATTTCCCCAGGGAGAAACCAAAAAAGTTATCAGGTATTCCCCCCAAGGAGAAACCAGCACAGTTTCAGGGTCCTTATTAAAAAAACACAGTTTCAGGCTCTTACTAGAGAGCCTGCTTGCTTCAACAGGTATCAAACAACTCAGCACAATCCAAATCATCCAAAGTACTCCAACCAAAAGAGCACATTATTCCCTGTTCCGCTTGAGAATGGTAACAATGATACAAACCAGGTGCTTAGAAAGTAGTAGACACCATTATGAATTCTCGAAGCCGGCTTACAGGAGAATCACCAGGGAGGAAATTAATCACTTCTTCTCGAGATGGCACACCTCCACCAGTTCCCATGACTCCAGGCTTTTATCTGAGGTATCTGTTCTATAGAGCGCAAGCTCAGAGATCTCAAACTCCAGTCCACAAATATCCTTGTCGAGCTCCTCCACCTTCTTCCTCGCCTCCTCCTTCTGCTCATCAGTTATGTCTCCGTATAAGAGGCTAACGTGCGGCATGTATGCTGCAATGGCGCAACCAAGTGTTAGTAGTCACTAACATATGATTTTTCAGGAACGCTCAGCTAGTACACTCACGAGTTTTTCTCTGGTAACCAAAGCGTTCACAGCAGTGATCGCTCGCCGCCACAACCTGAAAAAAAATTCAGAGAATTTGATACAAGAAAACCAAATAATTCCACAGCACACAGCATCATCATTTCCCCTGAGTTTGGAATCAGACTGCAAGTCCGAAACTCGGAGCAAATCACTTAAATCAACGACCACACGGAGAATCGCTATGAGGAGATGATAAGAGGATATGCTGACCTCGGGGGTGGGCTCGAGGAGGAGGTAGACGCACTGATAGAAGAAGCCGCCACGGGCGACCCCCGTGACACGGGCAGAGTAGGGTTGGACGCCGGCGGCAGCGGCGCGGAGCACCTCGACGGCCGCCGAGCGGCGGCCGCGGAAGTCGCCGACGACGGTAGCGTGCGGCTCGAAGGCGGGGCCGCCGTACGCGGCGCGGAGGCCCTCCATGATGCGGCGGAGGCGGTCGCGGACGGGCTCCGGCGGGAGGGCCCACACGGAGTACGCCTCCTCGGGCGACTGGTCGGTGGGGTCCATCCGGGCGGAGACTGACCGGCGGTGAGGCCGGAGCAGGAGACGGGGCAGGCGCAATGGCTTTGCACTGCTGCCGAGGAGAAGCATCGCGGCGCGGGACGCGGAGGCGCTCCAGCTACCGGTGCACGGTGCCTCGCACGGATGAGACACTGACTAGTGGGTCCAAGACAGGGAGCAGGGGCTGGTAGGCCCACCGTCAGTGGACGCGCTAAACATGCTCGTCGCACACACATGTTAGCGTAGAATCGACCTGATTAAAAGATTAAGATTGACTAATGACCCGGTCTGGACTCTGGATCCAGATCTAGCATAAATTGCGAAGACTTGCATTGACTTTAGGAATAACAACTCTATAACTGCAAATGTATCTATCAAATCAAAACAAAAACAAACAATGCGCATGCCAGATGCCACATGCTTATAACGTTGGATGCCTATAACGTTTTGAAGGTGAATACAGATACAAATTTGAATACTCCCACATTTAGACGCTGAAGGAGCTGAGATGGGCACCTCATTAGTCATAATTGGTAGTATAAGATATGGCAAGATTAGACTATTCAAACCGATGATGTCATTGGAATAAACGAATACTACAATTAATTAAGCTAAAGAAAGGAAATGTGCGCTAAAATAGAAAAGGTTGATTAACAAATTAGAGCATCTCCAACCACTCTTTTCCCTTATTTTTTTCTAGTTATAGAGGAATCCTCTTTTACAATTTCAGGATATTAGGGATTCTTCTTTCACCTCCACTGGCATGTATGTAAGGTCCATCTATCCTTTGGTTAACCAATTTCCTTTTTTTTTTTCCTTTTCCTCTTCCTTACCTCTTGATCAAGGTTTTCAATAGTCGGTTATAACAACCACTATAGCCAACCCTCTATTTACAATTCACTCCTCTATTTATAATTTCAAGTAACACGGGCTAAACATCTAAACCCGCTATTTAAAACACTGCTATGGACAAGCATGTGCAGCTTGATTGGTAGCGCAGTTTCTCCCGACAACAGCTTGCCCCGCGGCAAGGTGCACGAGGGACAAAAATCCAACTTTTCCTTTTCTCTAAGTATGGATTCATCTCAAGTACAATCTCAAGAAATACGATACCACAGAGGATATATCCAGATATCCACCATCATTAAGAAATCTCATCGAGATCAAACATCCCCTTGTGCAATACTATTTCAGAATCCCGAGCATCAATTATTGAGTAATTTTTTATAGAAATTAAAGGTCCTAAAAACATATTTTACAAGTACTGATTAAAAATTCCTGGACATCACACAGCCAGCATTATATGAAAAAAATGGTGTAAGATCATCTAATGCTTGTCCTCCTTGGGCACAGCATCTTTTTTGGCAGCTTGGGACTCCAACTCCTTAACTGAAGATTGCTCAGTAGACCTGTTGAAGATTGAAACATTCATGAGATGAGAACTATGGATCAATTGCGATGCTCAAATGCTCCAGACCTCAACAGAGTCTCAAAGCAGGACAAAACAAGCACAGCATATAATGGCTACAATGAAAGGTGTATGACAGAAGAGATTGCCAATGCTGATTGCTGAGTAACCAATATGATTACTAATTCAATCTAATATTGTATACTTTGATATATAGACACATCATTACTAATTCATTCAAAATATTATAACTGATTGCTTCTTCTGAATCCATATGACAATGGACCATCTCAGATTCTCAGTAAAAAAATCACCAAATAAGGCTGAATCCATCAATCCCATTTTGTACTTATGTAGTATTCTGCACCCTGTCCATCTTGCTTGGCTTGATGAATGTTGTTTTTTCTGAGTAAACACTGTCGATAATCTCTTGGACGAGATTCATCCTCGTGCCAAGGAATGGAGGTAACACAAGGTATACTAATCTGGCCAGCCTACTGTCGCTGAGGACTCTCCCCATCGAATGTGTTTTTATTTAATCCAGGTGTGAATCTTCCATTCAATCTACTATTATTCTTCTGAGCCCAAGATCTCCTAGTCCTCTCCTTTTTTTTTTTGTCAGCTTGTTTGAATTCTGTCTGCATAGTAGTTTTTTATCACTCTCATAGTCTCATGTTCTGTTCTTATATGCACTTATTTCTTATCTGAAAATTTCTTATCCCCCTCCAATTCCTTCAATCTCTTCTGTTCAGAAGATTGTCCTTCAGCTCTTGTTCTGAATTGTGCTTCACATTCTTTGTGTGCATCACTATGACACCAAACATTTCAACAAGTTTGTACGTCACTACCAATACAAAATCAACGAAATGTAGGTTTCTTCATCCTGCTCTTAAACCACATGGCCTTTCACCTTTGCAATACCATCAGTGAACTAACCGCCATCTAAATTTCAGTCCCACTCCCACCTGGCTCCATCGCAGCTCACTCAACCAGATTAACTAAAGCTTACACCAGTACCATTTTAGAACTACTAGGAGCTAGCCTGACTGAGATCCAATCCCTGCGGGCCCAATCACCTTAATCAAAATCAACCGCAACGGTTGACGAGCGGGAACAATGGGACAACTAAGATAAACCCAGGAGCTCAGAAGGCATCAGGACACAGGAGCGTACTTGGCGGCAGCGGCGGACTCCTCCTCGAGCCAGTTGCGGATGTGGCGCACGTTGCGGCGGAAGACGGTGGCCGACTGCTTGACGTCTTTCCGCAGCAGCATCACGGCCGCGCCCACCCCCAACACCGTCAGGATGAAGTTCGTGAGCGCCATCGCACGCCACCCCCCCCCTGCGGCGCTCCTCCTCGCCCGACGACCCCTCGCGCTCGGCACCTCCCCCCGCTCGCCTCCGAGGAGCAGGAAGAGAAAACCCTAGCGGAGAGCCGGAGACAGGAAACCAGTTCGGCCGGAAGAGAAGCTTGGTGGTAGCCCGCGGGCCGTGGGCTGGTGGAATGAGCTGTATGGGCCAATCAGTGAAAGCTCATTGCTTGAAAGGCCCAGTCACCGTGCTCAGGCCCATCCACCTGCACTGCACTCGCGTTTGGACGTCCGCCACCGCCGCCGCCGTCGTGCTCGTGTCTGTTTCTGCAGATATTCTCTGCGGCGGCCGTGCGCTGTCCACTCATGGCCGCCGCTTGCGGCGTACATTATATCACAACGCTCGAGGCAGCCACACGCGCACCTGCAAACACGGGCTGCGAACATGGCAGCTGCGGGGACGGAGAAGGATGCCCACACAGGAGGGCCATCGGCCGCCGTCTTTGGCGAGGAGCAAGAGGCGCTCGTGCTCAGCGCGTGGGGCGCCATGAAGGGCGACTCAGCATCGCTTGCGGTCAAGTTCTTCCTCAGGTACTTTACGACGACTACCACTCCTGTTCCGTCGCGTCCTGACGTTGTAGAGCAACTTCCACCTCCGATAATGTAAAACGTCTCAAGAAACATCCCTAAACCTTTGGAAATGGACCAACTAACAGACAGCCAGTAGCTTTTTAAGTACAGATGAAGCTGGAAGATTTAGAAACTGTGGAAGTGAGAGATTGATACCTACCGCTGATGTTTGTAGAAGTAGAACAGACACGGTCACCTCACCTGTGAGTCGGAACCCTTGCTACATTGCATCCATGGCAAGTGCCATCCATGTCAGTATGTCACTACGCATAAAACAAAAGGAAGAAAAAAAGGTGTGTTGTTCCATGGTGTGGCCAGCACATGGACAATAGCACCCGGGGAATCAGCAGGGATAGCTTAGTTTTTTGGATCGGATCAGAAGATGCTTCTGGCCCGCCCGCACGATCAAGAGCCACAACGCCCGCGCACCTCTCTGAAAAATCATTTCACCCCACACTGCAACCAGAGGGTCACTCTGGTCTGGTGGCGCCTGTATATATAAACGACCAGATCTCTTGATTCCCAGAGTAGAACACAACAATAGTATACAGTAGAGTAAGGATGGGGTTCAGTGAGGCGCAGGAAGACCTCGTCCTCCGCTCATGGAAAGCCATGAAGAAGGACTCCGAATCCATCGCTCTTAAGTTCTTCTTCAGGTGTGATGATGATAATATACTGTGCTTGACTATTTCCTTGGCTAATTAATTAATATTCGAAGTGCTCACTCTAAATTAAAGGACCTGCCTTTTGTTTTGTGGCATGGACAATTTTTTTTCTTAAAAAAAGGATCTTTGAGATCGCGCCGGGCTCCAAGCAGATGTTCTCGTTCCTGCGCGACGCCGGCGACGACGCGCCCCTGGAGAACCACCCCAAGCTCAAGGCCCACGCCGTCACCGTCTTCGTCATGGTGAGCATACTCTTCCTCTCGTCTGCGCAGCAAACAGGCTTTGTTAGCTAAACTGCTGCTGCTGCTGCAGGCCTGCGAGTCGGCGACGCAGCTGAGGAACACCGGCGACGTGAAGGTGAGGGAGGCCACCCTGAAGCGGCTGGGCGCGACGCACGTCAAGGCGGGCGTCGCCGACGCGCATTTCGAGGTAATTGCAATGTCAGTTGATGAAGTGAGCGCGGCAGGGCAGGCAGGCAGCAGTGAGGACGGATCGGAGGGAGGATTATTATTACAGTACTACCTAATTAAACTCTCTCTCTCGCTCCCTGCATGCAGGTGGTGAAGACGGCGCTGGTGGACACCATCAGGGACGCGGTCCCGGACATGTGGACGCCGGAGATGAAGGCGGCGTGGGAGGACGCCTACGACCAGCTGGCCGCCGCCATCAAGGAGGAGATGAAGAACGCCGCCGCGGCTTGACCGCTTCACGGCTCCTGCTCCGTCCACTACCTGCCACCGCTACGAGGCTGTTGCTGCTTGTTGTATTACTCCTCCGTCTGCTCACAAATAGACATACGACACGCGGTTAACTTTTTGCTAAAACCTGATAGTTTGTCTTATTAAAAAATGTAATAAATTCTCGTTTATTTTGTTGCCATTTGATAAATCACTAACTAAATACACTTTGAATACGATTCAAAATTGCAAACAATTTTTTAATAAAATAAAGGATAAAAGTTTTGAAACGAAATCAACAACGTCTCTAATTGTGCATGGAGTTAATAGTATTTCGTCTGTCAACCACATGATCCATGAATAAACAACGTCATACTCAGTAGTATAAAACAGAGCCCGTTTGCACGAAAAGAAAGAAACGGACATTACTCCTTGGAACGACGACGGGCTGTGTGCGCGCAACAAGACGAGGTAATGGCCGGATTTGCGTGGTGGGGTGGAGCCAGTCGACGAGCGGCTCGTGGCCGAAGGCAATGGTCACCTGCACTGCACGCAAGAGGAAGACGGCGCGGGCCATTCCGTTGCTGCTGCGGCTCCCGGGCCCCCGAGCCGCGCTGGCCCTGCTCGGCTGCTTGCGGTTCGTGCTGGGCAGAGGCCGTTTTCACTGCGGCCTGCGGGGATCTACAGGCCCATTTGCTTCGATTCGAGGGGGGCAGGAACGCGCGCTCTCGGGCCGCGGCCCAGGTTTCGCTGTCGTACTGTTGCTGCGTCAGCGAAGCGACAACCAAAAGCGATACGAAGACGACAGATGGGATGCCGGCTTCGGCTCCGGCAGTCCGGGGCCCCGTCGGCTCCTTTTAACCGCCCGCTGCCTCGCGCCCGTCACAGACTTGTCCAGTCTTGCGGCAATGGACTCGCGCAGGCGCAGCCCCCAGCACCTGCTGCCGCTCCCGCTCGCTCTCGCGCTCCTCCTGGGCCTGGCGGCCGTCCTCGCGCCGTCGCTGGCGGCGGCGCCGGGGCTCGTCATCCGGCTGCCGGCGGCCGGCGGCAAGGCGGGGGCGCGGGCCTGCGCCGCGCCGCCGGACCCCGCCGCCCCCTACGACCGCCCCGTCATCGGCATCGTCTCGCACCCGGGGGACGGCGCCGGCGGCAGGATCAGCAACGCCACCGCCGCCTCCTACATCGGCGCCTCCTACGTCAAGTTCGTCGAGGCCGCCGGCGCAAGGGTCGTCCCGCTCGTCTACAACGAGCCCGAGGAGCGCCTGCTCGAGGTGCGTGATACGTGCTTCACACGTTGCCCTCCGCCCCCCGCCGCTTCCTTGCTTCCGCTTGCAAAGATGGCTCTGGCTTGCCAGTTGCGTACGCGAATTGGGATTTTGGGAGACGGCTCTCGGCTCACCGTAGCGCTTGTGATTTCTCACGCTTCACTGCTAGTACTTGAGTCCAGTTAGATTTCCAAAGCATTGTCAGAAGGGGAAAATTGGGATAACCTGAATATCTCTCTCAGCTCACGCCACCGAACGTCTGGTGGCGCTGAAGTCCTGATTTTTTTTATAGCCAATATCCCAAGTGTCAAACTTGCTGGTGGGGTGGCCAGACCAATCACAAATCGAGATCTTTGTTGCAGGGATGGTTTGGAAGCGATATTTGTATATTTTACTCTGAATAGGGTACCCCGAGCGTTAAGTTATCTAATCTTTGGCGTTTTGCTACTGAATATTCTTGCTGTCCTTTTCAATCACGTCTTCGCAGGAAATTGACTACTGCTACTAACAATCAACTGCTCGGCAGCCCTTTTACAATCAATGAATCAATTGCTTCGCGGCCCTGCCTTTCATATATTATCTATTCAGTTATTCATCGCTCTTCCCTACAGAAACTGAGTTTGGTGAATGGTGTGCTGTTCACTGGTGGATCGGAGAAGAAAGGTTTATATTTTGAGACTATAAAAAAAGTGTTTCAGGTATAGTGCGATTTATTAACACTGTTTGAATTGATAGGTTGCTAAGCAGCATCATTTTTCTTCTAGTGATATTAATTGCACTCGAATGTCTCAGTATCTCACAGTTCCTCTTTTTCCCCTCCATATCAGTATGTTTTGGACAAGAATGATGCAGGCGAACCATTTCCTTTGTTTGCCGAATGTCTGGGCTTCGAGCTTGTAAGCATGATTGTCAGCAAGGTAATTTTCACTTTTTCACAAGTTTACCATCTTGCAAGTTTAGTTACTAAAACACAAAAGATAATCTGCTAGCTTATTAATTAATACCAGTTACGAAATCGATAACTTATACACCAGTTGTAAGAGTAGTGCCTAGTTTGAAGTGAGAATATCTTATCTTGTCTGTTGTAAGGCAACTGGAGCAAAGTGTTATATCCATCAGTTCCCTGTACACATCATGATTCCTGTTCACTTTGCCAAAACTGGGCACATGATAATATTTCTTTTTGCATTGTGCTAGGACAACAATGTTTTGGAGACGTTCGACGCCCTGGATCAAGCATCCACTCTTCAGTTTCCCAGTTATTCTTTCGAGGGCTCAGTGTTCCAAAGGTGCCTGCTTCACTCTAAGCAAGTTTTCTGTTTGCTACTGCTTACTGGGGACGTTTAGAAAGATAAATTATCTTATAGTGTGAGTTGAGGCAAGTAAATATCATAGGGTGGTTCCCATGGGATAGTGTCTTTTTATTACTGTGTTAGCACAAACTGAAGCGGTAGAATATGCAAATGAGTTAAACTGACGTATTTATGCATTCAAATAGCTTTACAAATGGCTAATAGGACATAAATTTATCTAGAGTGGAATGGATCCCTACACGGCAGGGGGCTACATGATCAAATGCACTCCAAAATAGTTACTGTTAATTGCTTACGAAATGATGTGACTAGTATGTTCAAAGATTATTGTTTTACTTGTGCTCTCCATGAATTCCACTTGTTCTAACTACTGTCACTGGCAATTGTTCACAGGTTTGACTCTGACCTTATCAAGAAAGTGAGCACCAGGTGTCTTGTTATGCAAAATCATAGAGTAAGTGTCACTGTCGGTTCTGCACTCCTTTGTCCTTTTAGCACCACACCTATTTTCATGCACTGGGCTCAATTCTATCATGGCTAGTGATTCTGAATTTCTGGAAGCATCTTTATACAGAAGAACCAAACTTTGTTCCAAATTCAAGTTCCCTAACAAGTCTAGTTTGTTATTTGGTCAAAGTATGGTATATCGCTGAGGTATATTCCAAATTCAAGTTCCCTAACAAGTCTAGTTTGTTATTTGGTCATAGTATGGTATATCACCAAGGCGTTTGCAAGAGAATGATGCACTATCAAGTTTCTTCAGAATCTTGACTACGTCACCTGATGAAAACGGCAAGGTATGTCACACTCGTGCTCCTACATAGTATTAATCTTGACACCGCAGCTTGATGAACTTTGCAAATATTTCAGAAGTAACTGATGTGGGTTAATTCTCATCAATTATTGCAATTATCATTCTTTTATTTGTCAAATCAGGTCTACGTCTCAACTGTAGAAGCTCATAACTATCCAATCACTTGCACACAATGGCATCCTGAGGTGTGTTTGTTGTAGTTATTTTGGGAGATTCAATATTCTGTATGCTTAATTCTTATTGGTTCTGCCTTCTTTTCAGTCCACCTCATTTGTTATTAAAATTAATACTCGCAACAGATCAAATGTGGCCATTCACCGAATACTAATGGCTTATATGACTACTAAATTGTCCTCACTTAATGCAGAAAGCCATTTTTGAGTGGAGGAAACCAATGATTCCACACAGCGAGGATGCAGTACAGGTTACTCAACATTTTGCCAATCATTTTATCAGGTCTGTGGTTGTAGGCTGTAACCTTTTATTTATACATTTCAAGTTGTCAATATCTCATTTGGCTAGGATCTACTAGTAATATTTATCATTTTTAGCAGAAATTGATCTATCACTAGCTGTCCTTTCTTTTGCTGTCAATCACACTATTGTGAGTTTGTGACAACAAATATTCCCCATTTGTCTCTATTGTTTTATTACCTTTATAGCTTGTGTTTTAAAAAAAAAACCCATGTTTTATTATCTCAAGAAAGTGTAGTCATAGTGCTTTAATGTCTTGGTCTAAGTATATATGCAAGAAAGGATTGCAAGGACAATAACAAAATGAAGATCATGCTTACCCCACCCTTCCCTCTGACGTGAAACAGCCAAGCACGCAAGTCTCCAAACAGGCCTCCTGCGGACAAGGTGCTGGATAACCTGATTTACAACTACAGCCCGACATTTAGCGGAAAAACCTCGTAAGCCTCTGTAGCTTTACCCACTAACCGATGTACAATGGATTCATCAGCTAATGCTAGACTGATGCATGTTTTCTCTGTAGGAAATCATTTGAGGAGGTCTACATCTTCTCCTGAGAGGCTGAGACTGAAGTCGACGCCGACTAAGTGTCTTCAGGAATCGGCACTGCATTGCTATTGTATTACATTGCGATTGTGTATTTGTCGTACCTGAAAGTGTACAGATTTCAGGGACTTCCTGTATTGTAGTAAGCTTAAGGATGGGTGTATAGTATTTTATCAATTGCACCTGGGAATTTGTGATTTGTCCATCGCAGGAGTTCACGTTAGGCGTTGGAAACTTTCCAGCGTTCTATCATTCGGAATGGACGGTGTGGAGACAGGCAAATTCCTGTAGTTCTGCGTTGCCGCGGGTATTCTGCCCAAACGAACGCAGCCATAATAATGTAATGAACTGAAAACACCTTGCATGGAGAATTCTGAATCTAAAAGTCTCTCACGATCAGGTGAAGGTTGAATGTTTCCAGATCTGATTCGTGTACTCATCGAAACTGTGCGCTTTAATGACTAAATATTTTTTCTTGCTCTACTTCTCGCTTTCACATCCCAACTGGACAAATCCGAGCAAAATCTGATCTGTCTACTCAGATATATCAGCAATTTAGCATTTACGAAATCTCCTACTGTCCTACAGCTAGAAAATCGGTATTGCAAACCAAAAAATAAATTACCAAAATAGTTTTTCTCTGGATTCGCGCGGCCAAAACATACCATAGTTCACTCCGGGAAGAAGCGCCTGAGAATTAGCACTGCAATTTTACATTACTGCTCAATATTTGCCCACATAGCGTCCAGCATTGCACTTGCACAGTGCATAGCTACTCTTTTACACTAGACAAATACATAAAGCCTTTTGGAGATATGGAAAGCTATTATCATCAAGGACCATGGATTTTATTATAGGATAATCCAAATTATTTTTGCAAAAGCCCAACAGTTATGAGCTAAACTTGACGGCGAAGCCTCTACTCTTTGGCCGTTTGGCGTCAGGCCGCCGGAGGTGGAAGGCACTCGTTGCAGACCGGCGGAGGTTGCGAGCACTCCGGCACGGTTGGATCAAGACTGCAGGGATCACCTCTGCGGACTCTCCGAGCAGCTACCGGAGCTGGTGGTGGCGGTGAAGGCCTAGCTGTAGACCATGCATGATGCATCAAACAGATAACAGAAGCTTCGAAATGAGGTTATGCTTTTCTGTTAGACACCAAAGTTAATAGTATGTGTAAAGCAGATGGTGCGTAATACTCCGTATTGGAGGATGTCGAGATCCAAAGGCCTTGCAATTGCAACTTGCATAAATGGAAAGAATGAACGAAGGGAAGAGAACCCACCATCCACGAGGGCAGCTTGGAAGTTGCAGAGCACCATTGCACACAGCATCAGCGCCAGGAAGAACACGACGGCAGGTTGACGCTGCCTCATCTCCCTAAAAGTTTGAGCTTCTCTCTGTAGGTTTTGGACTTTGGAATACTATGTCTTTGCTGGATGCCTGTTTCGCTACCCCGCAACAAGACTGGATTGAAGTGGTGTATATATATAGCTAGACACGCATGGAAGGACGATGGAAACGCGCTATCAGCTTCACTAGCAACTGGCTACGACTACGAGCCGACGACGGCGACCTGAGTCAACGTCGTCACTAATTTCCGTGTTTTTTTAGCAAAAGATGGCCTACCGACTACGTACTGTCGTACTCGTGCGCCCATTCGGCAATGTCATAAACTACAGCGCAGGAAGGTACCACGATGCTTCGCTGATCAGTACAGGGAGCTAGGGCGCTGCATCCTGCAAGCGCAACACCCCACCGACACAGACACACAGCAGTTTATTATTGGGAAGTTCCCTGGTTCTCGAGATTGGACAATAAGATCAAGAATCTGATTGCTGGAGGAATTGAAACGCAAATTTAATACTCACCTTGCAAGGGACCATAGGCAAAGGAAGCATGACTCGAAATAACTAAATGTGCCCTGTGAATTCCAACGTCCAACAGCGTTGCGCTGAATCATGATTCATGAAAGACCAAAAAAACAACTTGTGTCAGCAACAGCAGATGAGAAGACACAATGTTGAATGTTCAATGACCACACAACTTCAGCCGCACATTTTCATACGGTAAAAGCTAACCATTACCCGAGTGATTTGAATACTTCTGTCACTTGATCCTTTCCGTTCCTATCTGCGACAGCCATTCGGTCGGGTTGGTTGGGGGCTTGGGGCGGTAGCACGACAGTCGTGGACTCGTGGCCCGCAGTGGCGGCGCCGGAGACCAGGAAGAATGCGGAGCAGTGGCAAGAAACACAATCTGAAGACGCACTCAGATACACAACAGACAACCTTTCCATAACGATATTATTGACAGCAAAAGTCATCCACATGCTACGGCACGAACCACCAAAGCAGAGGCTTAATGTTGCATAAATAATTCCAGCCAAACAGGATTGGACTAAAGCCAAAGCATAGGTAAATTCTTTGTTTACGTCGTAATCAGCAAATCCGCTTATGCCAAACTGGATTTGACTTAAGCATAGGTTAATCGCTGTCAAAGGATCATCATATAATCACTGGCTCGCAAACGAGCTAAAGTTCCTACGACAAACCAAAAACAAAATTAGTTTCAAGTATTGCTGACAATAGCCACTGTAAAATAAGATATAAATTCGTACTGTTCGTGTTTGATGAGGATGACGACGACAAATTAGCCAGACAAATCAAGGATGGTATACATATTATGTCATAAAATGATGAATCAAGCAACATCCTTCACATTACCACACTATCACAGCTCAGAACGAACAAATCACATTTCTCCTGACTACTCTAGTTGTTAAGAAAGTCAGCAAACACCGAAGCACATGTAGCAGCATGTGTCGTCCTTCACAGGCTCTAACCAATGCATTTCACCAGCCTTGCTCCCTTGCTAATGTGGATTACATTTCAGATTCCAACGAAGATGCTAGTGCAGAGAAAAGGAGAAGCGATGAAATTTGAAAGAACATAAGGAGTCAGCTATGGACAGATGAATCTCCTAGGCACCAACTGACCATGATGGCCAAACCAAGTGCATAACGAGGCTATTGAAGCTGCTCTTGTAATCCCTCTCCAGACAGCAGAAATAGGATTTGTGCAGGTAGGTTGTGATCACTCGCCCACCTGGAGAAACAGGCTATCATCTATAATGAACCAATTAGCTTGTTGGCATGCTGTGTAAAGCATCCTTAGCCCAGCTGTTGGTTTCAATCCGATGTTTAACAACTTCACATGCATCCAACAGGAAAAAATTTGCGAGCCAAGCATGTAGTTTCTGGAACTTCAAGCCTAAGATCCTTCGTCCCTTCTATTACCAAGCTGTAGTGGTTCATTGCTGATATCTATGAGTGAGACAGATGTAGCCACGTCATCCGCCAACTCTGTTATACTGTCAGGTTCTGAAGCATCTGCAAGTGAGCTCAGCATATTGACTACTTCAAATGTATCATCCAGGTAGAATCTGGCTTTGCTCGGTTTCTGCCCCACTGTGCATGCAAACAGTGGTGATTTTGGAGCAACAATGTTTCTCTTCATGACATCAGTGATATTTTCAAACATGTCCTCATCTGACCTGTCATCACCAACGCATAACACAAAATCTGCCTGCCGCCCCTTCTCCTTCATCAATGTTAGAATCTTCTCAGCTACAAGACCTTTGCTAACACCCTGTGGCACAGTAAGATAATTCAAGGAGTTAATAGCCTGTGAATCAATACATAACTCAGAAGTGAAAAATCAGGAGAAGGTAAGATCATGAAAAAAGCATGTAGGCTTCTTCCCTGATGAAAGCATGAAAATCTGTGCATCAGTAAAACAAGGGCCTTGTCAAAGGACTAGAAGAAGTATCTAACCTGAGGTTTCACTTCGACAATGAACTGACCACTCCTAACTGCGACTGGTTCATTTGCTAGTACACTTTCCAGGTGATCAAGCATTTCCTTCGCCTGGGAAGATCCAAAGCCTGGGTCAGCATCCTGATGATGCCACACCATTGCTGTTTCTTTGGGCTCAATATAGGAGCCATCTGTTGCTTCTGTATAAAGATTCATCACTGGCTCTGCCATTTGCATCCATCCAAAGTCTGAGGTATGGGTGCTTGTTTGCCACTCTTCATCCCTGGTCCACCTACACGACAAAACATAGCAATTCACCATCCACTTAAATTAAATAATTAAGAAAACCTAATAAAAATGCAGTTATCTTTTGCGTTTTAACTCTTTAAACCAACTTATATTGTAGTGAGAAGACAACAAATAGTCAACCTAATTGCGCACTCAGCAATAGACAAACATCCAAACTTGAGGTTTCTTGAAAGAAACACTAACAAGCACACTAATGCACTAACAAATATATTAGGTCAACAGACGACAAATTAGAAAAACATTGCCAGCCTGGCACAGCCAGATAAAGTACTCTGCAGCGAGCATCAAATGAGAGATTGAACAACACTGATGCAAAAAATTGTACCTTAAGAAGTAACCATGCTCTGCTGCAATTCCTAGCTTGGGGCAAGAGGCAAACATTGACCCCAAGGTATCCCTACTTCTCCCACTGACAATGAAAACAATGTTATTGCTATCTGAACATAGGGTACTGAGGATCCTCACTAGATCTGCACTTGGTTCCTTGTTGATTGAAGTTTGTGGTACCAATGTACCATCATAATCAAGTAATATAACCCTACTCTTTGCTCTCTCATAAGACATGATGATGGTATCCAAATTAAGCTTTGTGAAATGTGGGTCTAGGGCAACCACCCTAAATCCAAACCCTAATCCAATTCCCCAGCATGGCTTCCTAAAGTGGTCCTTGCAGGCCCTCTCCAGATCCTGGACAAAGCTCTTTGACCAATATGCAACATCATGGGTGCTGACATATCTGTAATGTTTTCCGTGCCTCAGCTGCTTTTCTTGTTCTGACATCGAGATGGCCTCATTCAAGGCCTCAGCCGTTGTATCGATATTCCACGGGTTGATGCGAATTGCACCACTCAACGAAGGCGAGCACCCAATGAACTCCGACACAACTAGCATGCTCTTCTTTGGTCCGCCGACCTCTGGCAGAGACTCTGTGCCAGGTATCCCCTGCCGGCAGACAATGTACTCGTAAGGTGTCAAGTTCATGCCATCCCTCACAGCCGTCACTACCACACACTCGGCTATTGTATAGTATGCGAGCCTCTCCACACTTGGCACGTTTCGGTCAATGAAGACAACAGGGCTATACCCAGTCTGGCCGAAATCCTTGTTGATCCTCTCACAGCTCTCCCGAATCTCAGCCTGGATGGCCTCCAGTTCCTTACCCTTCCCACGAGGAGGGTTCGCTATCTGCACCAGCACAGCTCTCCCCTGCCACTTGGGATGCATTCTCAGCATATTCTCAAATGCAAGAAGCTTCAAATTGATCCCTTTAAAGATATCAGTGTCATCTACACCAAGCAACACGGTTTTCCCCTCGAACTGGTGCAGAAGCTCGGCAACCTTCTGCTCCTTCTCAGGTAATCGCAGGACTGATTGCAGTTGGCCCATATGGATTCCCATGGGCATGATCTTGATCCCAACAGTGCGACCAAAGTAGTCCAATCCAATGTACCCACGCTTTGACTGGTACTCTAGACCAAGCATCCTGCTGCAGCAAGAGAGGAAGTGCCTGGCATAATCAAAGGTGTGGAACCCGATGAGATCACAATTTAGCAATGTCCGTAGAACCTCCTCACGGACAGGGAGGGTGCGGTAGATCTCCGACGAGGGGAAGGGGCTGTGGAGGAAGAAGCCGATCCGGAGGCGGTTGAAGCGGCGCCGGAGGAAAGTGGGCAGCGCCATGAGATGGTAATCGTGGACCCAGACGTAGTCGTCCTCCGGGTTGATGACCTCAACCACCTTCTCGTAGAAGTGCTTGTTGGAGAGCACATAGGCCTCCCAGGCGCTGCGGTCAAACCTGCCACCGTCGCCGGGCGCGGCCGCGGCCGCCTCCGCCGTGGGGGACAGCGGGGAGGCGAAGGGGAGCATGTAGTGGAACAGCGGCCAGAGGTATCGCTTGCAGAAGTGGTGGTAGAACCGCTCGTTGAGTTCGGGCGGCAGGAACACGGGGGCGCACCGGAAGCCGTCGATGAGGGTCTGCGAGACCTCTTCCTGCTCGGCGGGCGGCACGTCGGCGCGGAGCGAGCCGACGAAGAGCACCTCCATGTCCTCGGGGACGCCTTCGCGGAGCCTGAGGAGGAGCGAGTCCTCGTCCCAGGAGAAGGCCCAGCCGCGGCCGTCGGGGCGGCGGCGCGCGACGAGGGGGAGCTGGTTCGACACCACGATGAGGCGCTCGCCCACCGCCGACGAGGGCACGTCGGAGGCGACGCTGCTGGTGGCCGCCTGCTCGTCGTCGTCGTCGTCCAGGTCGGACAGCGTCCCGGGCACCGTCATGACCCGGGGCATCCGCTTCATCCCGAAGGACCCCGACCGGCGCCTCCCGCCGCCGGACGGGCCCAGCGCCGCGAAGTTCCCCGCGGCGAGGTCGAGGAGGTTGGTGTACGACCTGGACATCATGGCTGAAGCAAAAAGCGGCGGCGCGCTGTAACCGAAACCCCGGCCGCTCGATCCGGCGCGCAGGAGAAGGAGAGAGGGAGGGTTTTCACCAGCCAAACCCTAGGCCCGCGGCGCGGCGCTTTGATCTGATCTGGCTCGGGCACTCGGCGTGCCGGTTTCGGAATGGGGGGAAGGTGGAGCGGAGCTGGGTTCAGCGAGGAAGACGACCACGGTATATTCCCCGGAGCGCTTGGACCCGGCGCGCGGCGCTGCCCCGTGGACACCCCCTCACAGACACCTGGGCCCGGCCTCCGCTGGCAGCGGCTCGCCCAGTGAGCCGCGTCCGGGGAGATGCCGCATCGGGAAAAGAGGATAAGGTAGTGCGTGCCCCCACCGGCGCCAGCTGGCGCCGCGCTGCCACCTGACGGCGCGGGACCCACCGTGGACGAACGCCCCGATGGGGGGTCGTTGCGGTCGGGCCCGCACGAGCGGACGGCCCCGATCGGCCGGCGGGGCCCACGCGGCATGCATGTGGATTTAGCATATGTTTGGTTCGAGGTACCAAGAGGGATGGGCTGGGTCGATCCCAGTTCCAGAGCTGTTTGGTTCGTTGGCACTAGGGGATGAGGATATCCCACGAAGGAATATACCCAATAGATTCAGGATATCCCCGTCCGGCCAAAACCGGCGGACAGAGCCATCCCCCGCTGCTCTTTGCGGATAAAAAAGCACGCGCGGTGAGCGGCGCCATTCACCACGCCCTTTCCCGCCTGCCGCCAACTTTCCCGCGCGTTTCTGTTCGCCGGTCAACACGAGGGGCGTCGGCGGCGCTCACAGGTGAGCCGCCAGCCCAGCTCCCCCTCCGCGCGACCCCTTTTCTCCATCTCCGGTCCACCTCCCTCATTCGCGCCGCGGAGGTGAGGCACCGGCGAGCGCTGTCGCGCGAGTGACGCGCCGACCGGCGGCGCCTCCACCTCCACCCGGCGGCGCCTCATCCATCTCCCGCCGGCAGCGCCTTCCTCTCGTTCCTGCTCATCCTCCATCCTCCTTTGCAACGTTCCTGATCTCATTTTCCATCTTGCAGGTAGCACAGCAAGCGGGAGGTGGAGGCACTGCCCAGGGAGGTGAGCCGTGGGCGCAGGATCTTGTTGCTTGCTAATTGCTAATTCCTCCAGTTGTACGAATCCTCAGCTTCTAGATTTGAGAGCTGTCTGCCTGAGGTAAACCCTGGCAATGGCACAACCTGTATGAGGTTTTACTAGTGTCAGATAGCATTGGCGCATTGCAATTTGCAAGTTGAATCATACTCGTGCTTGTCTGCAGCTATGATTCCTAGCAGATCCGTCATATGGACTATTGTTTAGTTAATATTTTCGTTGTTCTATTGTAGATGGATAAGAGGACCAAGCTTCTAATTTTTTCTGCTGCTGCATATATGTTGTTGTCAATGATGGCTATGATAATAGCGACTAGAAAACGTAAACAAGCAGCAAGGATACAGGGCATAACCTATGGACCTATCGATGGGAGGGATAGGATGAGGCTTGAGTACCTAGAAAACAAAATTTGGAAAGATGATACAACTTGTGTGAACATGCTACGACTTAGCAGAGCCAAATTCTTCCGGTTTTGCAACCTTTTTAGGGACCGTGGCCTACTGGAAGATACCATTCACATGTGTGTTGAGCAACAAGTTGCTATGTTTCTAAATACAGTTGGACACAACCTTAGGAATAGGTTGGTTGGCACTAATTTTGATAGATCTGGGGAAACAGTAAGTCGGTATTTTAACAAAGTGCTTCGTGCTATTGGTGAACTACGAGGTGAACTAATTAAGCCCCCTTCATTGGAGACTCCAAGCAAAATAGCCGGGAACCACAGATGGGATCCTTACTTTAAGGTGTAAGGCTTATCCATATTTTCTTATGGGTTTTGTATTCGACTAACTATTTATTACCATCCTAATCTTTATGATTTACTGAACATATAATAGGATTGTATTGGAGCTATTGATGGTACGCATGTAAGAGCCTCTGTTTCTAAGGATATAGAGCATGCTTTTCGGGGTAGGAAATCATATGCCACCCAAAATGTAATGGCTGCCGTGGATTTTGATCTTCGGTTCACCTATGTCTTGGCCGGTTGGGAGGGGACAGCACATGATGCTCTAGTTTTACGAGATGCTCTAGAACGTGTGAATGGCCTTCGTGTCCCACAAGGTAATAGATTAGTAGTGTATCCATTCCTCCTTATAGATTGTTCTTATATAGAAATATGACCATTTTATACATGATATGTTAGGCAAATTCTACCTAGTTGACGCCGGATATGGAGCTAAACCTGGATTCTTGCCCCCTTTTCGTGGTGTCCGTTACCACTTGAATGAGTGGGGGAATAATCCCGTGCAAAATGAGAAAGAGTTATTCAACCTTAGGCACTCATCTCTTCGTATCACAGTGGAGCGTGCTTTTGGAGCATTAAAGAGGAGATTCAAAATTCTTGATGATGCTACGCCATTCTTCCCTTTCAAGACCCAAGTAGACATTGTTTTTGCTTGTTGCATTATTCATAATTGGGTCATACAAGAAGGGAGCGATGAATTTGTTACAGACCTTACTGACTGTCCAAGTTATCAACATGCTACAAATTACACAGGCCAAGCAAATGAGCATGCTGTTATGGTTGAATTTAGAAAAGGAATTGCTGATCAAATGTGGGCAGACCATCAGAATAACAATGTTAACTAGTTTGGAGCTGTAATCTTTTCATGAATGTTGTATCCCAACTGGCTTGTATTTTATTTATGAACATTGCTTGTTTGGACACATGTGTGTGTGTGTGCTTGTATTGAATGTATGAAACTTCTACTGCATTATTATTTATGAAGGATATATTTCTGCTGCAATTTTAATTGTGTACAAAGATGTTCATATTGCTTCATTTTTATTTCTGCTGCCCAGAAAAGGTTTACACTGGTGGCAGCAAATATGCATACATATTTTATTGATTTTTACTGTGTTCTATGCTAGGAAATGGAGGAACTCGCAGAGGGACTTGGTGGAAATAATGGCCATGCTACATGGACATCGGCTCAGTCAACTTTCATGCTCACTAACCTCGCTAATGTGGTGGCCAGTGGTACTAAGACCTCAAAGGGCTTCAAGAAAGTCCATCTGAATGCATGTGCTAGGGCCCTCAATGAAAAGTTTGCCACTAAGCGCACTGGTGAGCAAATCAAGAATCATTTGAAAACATGGTCTAGGAAGTTTGCAAAGATAAATAGACTGCGAAAGTTGAGTGCTGCTGGTTGGGATGAAGATAACTTTGTTATAACACTTGATGCTGATCACTACAATAGCCATGTTGAGGTAAACTTTACACTGTATGTTTGTAACATGCTGGCTGGTTGAAGCTTCCTTGCTAAGAAAGTTTGATGCTTGCTGTTTTTAATGATAGGTTCACAAGGCAGATGCTGAGTATTTGAACAAGCCTCTCGAGCACTTTGCAGAGATGCAAATAATATTTGGAAATAGCATGGCTACCGGAAACTTTGCCAAGGACTCAAGTGCTCCTCTAGGTGCAGAAGATGTTGAAACTGACACAGAAGAAGATGCTGCACAAGGTCCAGCTGATGGGATTAACACCCCAAATAATGATGCGGCTTCATCTTCTGCAAGCAGGCCCAAGAAAAAGGCCAAGATTGCTGAAAATGAAGACGATGGGCTGATTAAGGCATTTAAAAGTGTGGGTACCGACCTTGCCGAAGCTATCAAGACAGCTGGTAAACCAGATACTGATCTGTCAAGTGACTTGTTTGACCAACTGAAAAGCCTTCCAGGATTTGAGAAGACTCATGTTTCCTTCTACTTTTCTTATCTGGTGGCCAACCCACACATTGGTCGAGCTTTCTACGCTCTGCCATTTGAGCACAAGATAGACTGGTTTGCTCTTTTCATTACTGAGAGGTTCCCTGGACAGTAGGGTTAATTGCAAAAAGGTAGACTCATTCTTTTGGTTATACCACATGGAACTGAGGTGTGTGGTCTAAATATTAGGACCGGCAACTGCAGGCTGTTTATTTTGGTTGATGGCAGTGTGCCTAGGTTGATCTGAGAAATTCTCTAGACAGTAGGGTGGTGTTTCTTTTGGTTTTACCACATGCAGCTATGCTGTGTGATCTACATTTTAGGACTCTGTAAAGGTAGGATGCTTCTTTTGGCTGATGGCTGTGTGCCTTGGACTTGGTAAAGGTGTATGACTTGTTGCCACCTGTTACATGTAATCGGTGTAAGACATGTTATATGCAAGGCTTGGATGTAATATATGAATTATATATGAAGTGGATGCTTTGCGTAGTTACAGTCCACTTGTTATTCACTTCTATGCATCTGCAGTCATACTGTGTGGCAAAAGTTGTTTGAATATTCTATTTGTACATTCGTTAGTTAATTTTGCATAATTTACAATACCATTTACTTGCACATATATGCATGACCATCCAGTGCAAGGAACTCGTGCAAGGAATCATCAGAGCAAATAAAAAAGGGTAAGGTCACCAGGGTGGTAAGCACATACAATGGTCAATTCTTATCCTTCCATCCAAACAAGGAATGGAGTCATTCCATCCCATTTCATCCCTCGAACCAAACAAAAACAGGGATTATACCATCCTCCTAACCAAACAAAATACGGGATCGTCCCATCCCTAAAACCAGGGACAGGACCATCCCAGCCTACAATGTCTCTCAACCAAACATACGCTTAGAAACCCGGCGGTTTTATGAGCCGTCCTCGTCGTCTTTTCTCCGTGATGCAAGGCACCAGCACAGCAACAAACGGGATGCCGTGCCGGGCCGGGCCCGGGGCACACCGCACACCCGGCAGGCGTGGAGCACGTGTCGCGTGGCGGTGGGGGCCCATGGAGGCGTGAGAGTGGCGTCACGCGTGACGGCCCCGCTGCTACTACTGTGCATAATCATGGATCTGATTAGGTTTTGCTGGCAAGAAATCGTTTTCCAACGCACTAAAAATCCTGCAGATGCGAAATCCGACCTCATATTATATGGAATTCGAGAAGAAAAAGGAAAAAAATGAAGGAAAGATAGGGCAAGCTGGCAGTGAGCAATCGCCATTGGTGTTGGACTTGGAGCCCCGCGCCTCTGACCGGTACAGCTGTGGCCACGTGGACCGTGCCCGGGCTTGTCTCCACGGACACGTTCGGCCACCGCCACGTCAGCCTCGCGCTGGCTAGGCTCCGGCTCAGCAACAACCATCCGCCCCCCAACCCAAGCAAGAAGAAAAAAACGCCTCATCCAAGACAGCAAACACTCGGCTGTCACCACTACAGGGAGGCAAAGAAGATGAAGCGAGGTTGATGGGGGGCAAGGGCAATTAAGGGTGGGGTGCACGGGCCACCAACTAAAACCTCATGGCCAGGAGGGCCATCCATGGGGGGAGAGGCGCATCCGCGCATGTCATATCCCCTCCTATCCTATCCGTATCCGGTCATGTAGGGCCACTTGACTAGGAACAGTAGGGGCGATGGCCGCCATGGCCAACTGGTCAAGCTTTTTCTGGTGGCTGGAATCTCTCCCGTTGCTGCGCCATGAGGTGCCGGGCATTGGGGGGGGGGGGCACCGCCAACTGATGCCCCGCGGTATTGTGTTATCCATGTGATTAGCTCCGACAGTATTCTATAGCAAAGTGTTTGTTGCGGGTAGCTACTGCCAATATTCAAGTGCAGCTTTAGTAGGTTAAAAGATGCTTTATGTAGGATTAGAAATGGTTTTTTTTTGTTGCTGGTGAACGCAATCTGAACACACTGGAGCTCCAAAGATGTCCAAAGTGGAATTTTTTTTATCAGGAATTGCTACTGTATGGATGCAGGAGAAAAAAGTACGAGCTTTTAATCACACTACACCGTTCCATGCTGAAAATTAAGCAGGCCGCGAGATTTTTTTTTCCCGGCCAGCTTGATGGTCGGGGAGCTTAACTTTGTCCTGGGGCGCTGTCCAAATCGGCAAAAAGCGCTGGATGGGTGTGTGCGAGAGCGAGTGCGTTGGCTTTAGTTGGATTTAGATTGGGCACTTGGGGGAGAGCTGTGACAGTCACAGTGCCCATCCGGCACCACCTGCAGTGTGGATAGGAATGGCCGCTCCGAGGGCTCCACTCTGAAGAACACCTGAGTTGAGGAGAGACGATTTGGAAGGGACCACGGGATAATACGTGATCTCCCGGTGTCCCCTCATGGCCTTTTCCTCGGCTTCTCTGTGGTTGTAGTTGCAGGCATGATGATACTTGATACCGGACGGCAGATCGATTGGTTCCCATCCCTTTCAGGTTTGAACAGTGAGCTGCATGGTTCCAGACTTCCATGTTCAGAAGGATTCTCCGATCGGGGTCGATGGCGAACCGAAATGGCATGTTCGTACCTCAGAGGCCCAGCAGGAGAAGGTTACCATGCCTGAGGATTTCTTGGAACGAAGCGTGCTATGTATCTATGCATCTTCCACCCTGGGCCTAGAATCTGTAAACTTCCAGTAGCACTGTATGAGATATTGAGAATTTGAGATGGAACAATGTCTCCAGCTTCTGAATGTCCTGCGTCCCAGTTCGTGGGAAAGGTCAATTGACATCAATTTCCCTTCGCTTCAGTAATAAAATGCACTGCTTTTATGAGAAGAAAAGAATTCTCAGTTTATGAGGAAAATTGGACATGGAACCTTACAGTTGTTGACACTCAAAACTGAAGCAAGAACAGTTGGAAGGGAGGAGAAAAAAGGGCATTAAACATTAAACCAAGGGGAAGATAATTCCAAATTGCATATTAGGGCTAGTTTGGCAACCACATTTTTCTAAAGGAATTTTATTTTCCCAAAGAAAAATAAATTGAGAAAATGAGAATCTTTTGGGAAAATGAGATTTTCAAACTAGGCCTTAGAGTAACTCTTACCATTGGATAGCTCTAGTCGATCGAAACGATCGAAAAGAGTATATGGATTGCCTAGGATTGAGTATGGATTAAAGAGATACGTCGAGCGAAAGGACCCAAGGAATAGCACCGTCGACGAACCTTATAGTTTCCAATCTCTCATGAGTTTTATTTCGATAATTGCTAAAGACGGCTTCAGGATGTATTCCGGTCGTCGTTTCGTCTTCAGAATACATCTACCAGGTCCGCAGCTTCATGGTATTCGGAGTTTCAGACAAGGCTCTCTTCCAAAACTTGCCGATGGCGAAACAGCACATGACCATCAGAAAGTTCAGAGCAAGGCATCCAAGACACAGCGCGACATCATGGACGACATCCCACAGAACAGGACAGGCACTCTCGGTCTCAGGAAGAGTGCACGCGAGTTGTTAATTCAGTGAGCCATTCGGAGCAGCATGGAGCCCAGGTCCTAGTGTCCAACGAGGCGCAGGCCGTTAGGCATGATAGTGTACACTGTACACCTCGAACAGACAGCGCTCTCTTAGCTGAAGCGGTGGCAAAAATGAAGAAGAAAAGGACCTAGACCTCGGTTCGAAATCTGAAGCTACCTCTTGCTATGCCAATGACTCCTATTAGACGCAGTAGTATGCTTCACATGGCGCTAGTACATTGTACGCTGTCCCAATGCAAAGGAGATTACTGCAGAATTTTGCAACAACCGCAGCTGTTTCTTTTCTTCTTGGTAGGGATGTCAGCAGGACTATTCGCCGCGTAACCCGCGGAAAATTAGTTTGTCGCTAAGCCTGCAAAGAGCGGTAATTGCAGTGGACAAAGAAAGCCATCAGCTGGCGGGACTTTTGTTCAAACTACTGAAGAA
This sequence comes from Paspalum vaginatum, assembly GCA_030272315.1. Classification (NCBI taxonomy): domain Eukaryota; kingdom Viridiplantae; phylum Streptophyta; class Magnoliopsida; order Poales; family Poaceae; genus Paspalum; species Paspalum vaginatum. The sequence goes on along the minus strand of CM059020.1, from coordinate 43,073,182 downwards.
AGAAGAAGCGTGGCAACTGAAGAAAGGCACGCACAGCCATCAACAATGCATGTTGCTTTGCCCCCTTCCTTTCCCTCTCCCAGTCAGCTCAGTACAAGCCATGTCTGCCCCCTGCACTGCGATGTTCAGACTTGGACTAGGACAGTGACGACTGATGAACGCGGAGAGGACTGAAGCCCTGAACGGGGGGCCGCCGGGCTGCCGGATTTGATACTAGCCCTGAATCCGCCAGCGCCTTTCGAAAACCCATGCACGCTTTGGCTGCTCGCTCGCAGAGTCGCAGGGTGCAGACATGAACTTCAGATCACGCCTGTCTTCTCCCTTCTCTGCTTTGCGCTTTCCATTCTCCGATGCCGCCTTCTGTCATGTAGTGCGAGCAACAGCCCTAAAACAGTGTGTGCCTGGCTTTTGTCCTGTGACGAGTGAGGAGGCAGTTCAGAGGCACTCGAGTGTTTGAAAGCTCGATCGGACGAACCCAAGTCCCAACGCCGGCACGCCGCCGCGGCGCGGCACGGCACCTAACCGCCAAACCTCACGAGCTTTAAATCTCGCACGACTCCTCCCCTGTCCCCCAGCACTGCACTGCGATCTCCAAGCTCCACACGAGGTGACTGGCACGGCAGCACGAACAACTAGCCAGCCATGAGATGGGGGAGCCGGAAGCAGCACGCGGCAGCAGCGCCACCCGCGCGGTGCGAGTGCGAGGAGGAAGGCAGAGAGGAGGAGAGGGCGAGCAAGAGCAAGAGCAAGAGCAAGGGCGGCAGGGCGTTCTCGTTCTCCCCTCTCTCGTGGCTCGCCAAGCTCGCGGCCAAGGAGAAGCGGCCCGGCACCAAGCACGGAGCGCCCACGTCCACGCCCAAGCACAGCGCCGCGGCGGCGGCTAGCGCTCCCGCGTTCCCGCCGTGCCTCCCCAAGCGCACCAGCCCCAGCCCGGCGCCGGCCTCGCCGCGCCGGTCCGCCGAGGCCGCGCCGCGGAGGCTGTCCGTCGGCAACGACAGCGCCACCGACGCCGCGGCCGCGCGCCGGCACTCGCAGCAGCAGCAGCGCCGCAGGCACTGCTCCGTCGGCGGGGACCTCGAGCTCCCGCCGCTGGGCCTTCTGATCCCCTTCTCCGTCGCGGGCTCCCCCTCGCCGGCCGCGGCCGCGGCGCCGCCGTCAGACACGGACGCGCGGGCGAGGCGGCAGCCCAGGCGGCGCCGCCGCCGCAGCGGCAGCGGCCGGCGCCCCAGCGTGTCCGGGCGGATGCCGGCGCGGGTGCGCGTGCGGTCGCCCCGGCGCGGCTGCGCGGCGGAGCTCGAGGGCCTCGCGGTGGTGCGGCGGACGCGGGACCCGCAGCGCGCGTTCCGGGAGTCGATGGTGGAGATGATCGCGAGCGCGGGCGGCGGCGGCGCCGCCCCGCCGAGGCCGGAGGAGCTGGAGCGGCTGCTGGCGTGCTACCTGTCGCTGAACGCGGACGAGCACCACGACTGCATCGTCAAGGTGTTCCGCCAGGTCTGGTTCGAGTACGTCAGCCTGCTGCGGCGGCCGCGGCGCTGCTGACAGATCGTCCCGTCCCACAGCGCCTCGCTCGCCTCGGCGTCAAGGTGTCCCGGCAGATGTCTGTCTGTCTGTGTCTGTCTGTATGCGCGCGCGGCGCGCCAATGTGTGCGCCGACGACGGCACGTGCGGCGTGGTCTACACCCAGGGCCTGAGGCGTGCGCTTGTCCGCGTGCGGCGGCGGCGCATCGGGGTGCGGCGCCAGTGGAGTAGAGTAGAGCCTGGAGGTACAGTCCGGCGCGAGATCTCAAATCGCCTGGCATGGCGGCATGCATGCATGCATGCATGGCAGGTAGCTGTAGATTCCGAAATCGCCAGTTTCTAGAATTCAAATGCCTGGATCTGGATGGCATTCAGCGCCGCCCTTTGTTTTGTTGTGTTGGCTCGGATGTTGGCGCTGTCAGAGTCACGGGTTTGCTTGGGGCAGCGTGCGGGCACAGACGAACGACGCACAAGCGCGGCAGTCCAGGGAGATCGAGGTCAATCGACAGCCAACGACGAGGCAACACTGCTTGCCTGCATGGGAATGGCGAATGCTGTGCTGTGCCTATGGGCCTTCACTTCATCCTCGTGGGCTCGGACTTGTCGCCGGGGAGACACGGGCTGGTGACGGACCATCAGCTGCGCGCGGCCCGGGCCGTCGCGGACGAGTAGACGACGAACAATGCAGTGTGCAAAAGGACTGGCGTGCGACCGTCAACTACTCAGCCGTGCCCGTGACCGTCACCGTCGGCGGGTGCAACGCCCTGGTCACGAGGATACCGCCGATGCAGGCGCCGACGCCCGCCGGAGCCGAGCGACTGGCCAGCTCGCGACCTCACGATCACGAGCGTGACCGCCCAGCGCATGCAGCGGTTCCCAGTTTAATTTGCCTACGGTCCAAAACCTGTCAGGTATACGCACACGGCCTACTGGCAAGCATTTTCAAGATTTCGCAGCAGCCACAACCTAGCGATGTGCCGTATCGATTTATGCAGCGATAGGGACGATGCCAACGAACACAAAAAAAAAACGTCAGCAAAGTAGGAGATCTGAATGTTCTTGCTTCCTCTCCCACTAATCCCCACCTCTTGTCACGAGGTCGTTACAAGAGAGAGCATCGCGATTCATCTCCAATAATAACGCCCTAGTCAATTATATATAAGAACGGTTCAGAGTTTTCATTTATTAATCGTCGTCAGTAGTCATGTAGGACATGTCCTGGTATGCATTGTGATTAAATATTATGACACGTGAACCATGGGGCTAAGACATTACAAACACTGCTGAAGCGGGGACATACATCGTTGCAAAAAATGAAGGGAAGAGGCCCTTATTTGGGTTTGAAGCATCTTTTTCAAGGCTGAATTACGGAGGACATGGAACTTCAGGCATGTAGAGAAGGTCTGGCACTCACAGGACATAGTTAAACGGACCTCGGGGCATAATCATCATAAAAACAAAATTGTGTGCGAGTAATTACCGCCTTGAGGTTAGGGGGCAAGAATAAATCACCCCACCATTTCCCTGTCCAGGACATTAGTCTCTTAGACTGAATTCAGCCATTTCCATATCCATCAATTCTTTATCACTATTCTAACGGTTTCTCTCTCTGTCTACTACAGTGCAAAACAATGCTGTAACAGTACCGCATTTAATTTTTGGAGGCACGTACAAAGGAGCCGTTGGCTTTAGCCTTAAGGGGGGATTTGTCTTTCTACCCTCCCGCGATGCCCATGGGTGAGAGAGCCTTTGTAGAAAATCCATGCATCCACGAATCCTATTCCAAAAGACTAAAACTTCTAAATCCAATCATATTTTTACCGAAGTTTAATCCTAAGTCTATCGTCACCAAAAGGTGTAATGGAGGTGCAAAACACTACGTGCATACTGTGGGGGATGAATATCCCTGGGCTCCTCATGGCGTGGATTCAGGACATGGGCCGACGGTGGGTCTGAGTCGGCCGAACGGCTGGTTTCATGGGCCGGATGCCTAACTTAGGCCCAAATACGGTCGAGAAGACTTGGAGATCAAGGCAACGACATCGCACTCTAGGGAGCAAAAAAAGAAGCTTAGCTCGGATTCAGGGTCCGAGATTCATGGAGATTGGAGAAGATACGATAGAGACTAAGATTCTGTTTGATCTCATGTAATCTAAACCGACTAGAAGATATACATGGAACTCAACTTGTAACTCAAGACTCCGTCAGATTATATAAGGCGGGCGAGGGATCCCTACGGAGAACATCTCAACCAATCGTAATCCACCAAACACGCTCTCGAGCAAAGCCCTAACCCTCATTGTAACATTGAGAACTCGAAGCCATACATCTCGCCACAAACAAGACGTATTGAACCTGTATAAATCTTCGTGTCTTTGTCGCTTTTTCGGCGAACCATCGAGCTACGTTGATCTCGTCGACCCTCAAAGCACCTCATGATCTATCCCGTGGTGCACTGCCGGTGTAAAACCCCGACACATACCGTAGATAGAGTGGAGTTTGAATATATGCAGTGAGATAGATGGTCTGGTGGCATCATTCTAACTATGTTGAAGAAAACCTCTTCCCCCGCTAATAAAGCGGAAGCCACCGAAATTATATAGGAGTATAAAACGGGAAATTAGAAAAAAAGTGTAAAAGGGTATAAAGAAACAAACCCAAACATATCACCATAGTATATTGCCAACTATAGTACTATTTATTAGACGACTCTTAAAAAAGTAGAAGATGTGCAGCCTTATTAGGTGCATAATAAAAAGCTCATCTTTTTACCAAAATCCATTTCTTCATTTAGAAATTATGGTTTTCCATTTTCATATATCACCTAACTTGAGGTGTTTTAAGGGTTACAAAAGAACCGAAAGTAAACATGAGCCCACTACTCTTCCGTCTTCAACCCTTTGGCAACTGGCAAACACATACTAGTGCTCCACCACTACTTGATTGCCGCCTCACTGGCACCGCTCCCAAGTCCCAATTCTAGTGACACTGCACCACCCGGCTCCAGCGAGATCCAGACCCAAAACCCCCATTCGCCCACGCTAGCAGCAGCCAGCCTCTGCCCAGACGGGAGCAATGGCTGCCAACGGAGGTGGGTACCGGGCCGAGGACGACTACGACTACCTCTTCAAGGTGGTGCTCATCGGTGACTCCGGCGTCGGCAAGTCCAACCTGCTCTCCCGCTTCACCAAGAACGAGTTCAGCCTCGAGTCCAAGTCCACCATCGGCGTCGAGTTCGCCACCCGCAGCCTCCAGGTCGACGGCAAGGTCATCAAGGCTCAGATTTGGGACACCGCTGGCCAGGAGAGGTACCCTTTGATCTGCTCTGAACTTCTTCGCTAGGCGCCCGCGATGCATTGGTGTAGATTTGCCCTCTACTTCCTTGCCGCGCGCTCCACCAATGGTGGGCAAAATGTGATCTTGGGAGTTTGTCACACTGTTTGGTTGTAGTTGCTCGTTTACTAGCTTTCTTGCCTGTTTCGGAAGCTAAATTTTTGTAGTGCTATTTTGGCTAGAATTTGCTACGATTGGTGATCTGGAGGTGATTGCCATATATGCTATGATTTACCAGGTGCAAGATCTCTGAGAAATCCCCCAACGTTGGCAAGATTCCGTGAAAGGCGGGATCTTGGGGGTAGTCGAGTGGTTCAGATGTCCAAGTTGTCTCTTTTAGTAGGTAGATGGGCTGCCACATTTTGATCTTTCTCGTTGAGATGTCAATTCCTGTCATACCTTGTTGGCAACTTCATGTGCAAATTTCACTGCCCTGTGGTGTCTGTTCCATTATATTTGTGCTTTCTTTCTAGACAAAATAGGGGTATATAGGATGTTACAGTTTGAACTATGTTATCAAAATATCAAGAGATTTCAGTGCAAATTTAGCACTGACTGCTCACTGTGGAAGAACCAGAAAGGTTAGGCGACTAGATGAGCTTTTGGCTATTAACTGAACACTGAAATCTGTCTATGTATTTGGTGTATTTAACTAGCCATGTCAACATTAGTTTTTATACTCGTCTATTTAACCAGTAGTTAGTACCAGTGTACCACATATTAATTGATTTTGCAAGGCTGCAGAAGTTGGAGAGTTTTGGTGATCCAGAATCACGTATTTGTCATGAAACAGCCTCTTGGACCTCACTCTTGGGCACAGCAATAAAGTGTGATGAAATGAAAACAGAGGATTAACCTTTTTTTGCCTGTGTGCTGATGCATGTCTTTTGGAAGGTACAAATTAGCTTGCATCTCTCATCCACATCACAATTTTAGTTGCGCTGAATATAACTTGGAGATGGATGATAGAAGTGGCCATTTCTTCTTACCTTTTTTTTTCACTAGCATCTCCTAAGCTGTTTGAGATCATATATGTCACCCAGCTGAAAACTTGCTAGTTAAATCAGGAACGATTTTCGTCCTTTTCTGCCAGAACTTTCTTTGGCAAGATCAGCTAAGAAACAGTCCTGCCAGAAGTTAGCAATACTAGATTAGTGGGTTTTTTCTATCCATTGTATGGAGCTATGGGCTCAATTTTTCAAATTGTAATTGACTGCAGTTGCTGAATTAAGATAATCTAGAATGGTCATTACTTATTACTGGCTGTAAAAACACTGGAACTGCCCATATTCTTTTTGAGGATTCACAATTCAGGCTGGTTGACCTCTCTCTCAGATAGACATGTTTGATCTCATTTGCAAAAGCATCACAAGAAGATAAAAAGTGCCTGTTTTTTCACCTATATTCTCTCCTTGTTTTCTATCTGTTTTTTTTTCAGGTACCGCGCTATAACAAGCGCCTATTACCGAGGAGCTGTAGGTGCATTACTTGTATATGATGTCACCCGCCGTGCTACATTTGACAACGTGGGCCGTTGGCTAAGGGAGCTCAGAGACCACACTGACCAAAGCATTGTTGTCATGTTGATTGGCAACAAATCCGATCTCCGCCACTTGGTGGCTGTCTCAACTGAGGACGCGAAAGAGTTTGCCGAGGTTGAGTCTATGTACTTCATGGAAACGTCTGCGCTCGATGCCACCAACGTGGACAACGCGTTCTCAGAGGTGCTGACCCAGATATACCAGATCGTGAGCAAGAAGACGGTGGAGGCACCCGAGGAAGGCGCTGCTGCCCCAGGCAAAGGGGAGAAAATAAACGTGAAGGATGATGTGTCCGCGATGAAGAGAGTGGGATGCTGCTCAAACTAAAGGGAATACACCGTTTGTTCATTTTTCATGTAGGTATGGTACGGTCGGCTTGCATTAGAACAAATCTGTTCCAGATTATCTCTCTGGTGGTGGTGGAACCGAGGGTTACGGTCACTCAAACCATTCAAACTATCAGTTTAAATTATCAGCCCTGAATTTGTGCTTCAGTCAGATCCATTCATACGGTGTTCTTGTACGAATTTTCCAAACAATCTTTTTTTATCAACAGAAGAAGATGGACACTCTCTACGAACACACTGTTGAAATTACAAAACACTTTAGGCGCGCAATCAATTCAGAGATCTAATGGATCCCTGGTCCGAATTGCCCTACAGTGGCCGGCTCAGCTGCTGCTGATCTGGCTACACACCGATGCAGTAATTCATATTCTGTTATTCATCGACCGTTCAGTAATGTGGAGGAGACGGAATCAGCAGCCTGTATCAGCTGCGCGCACAGGAGGAACAGGGATGCCGGCACGCCGACCAGTAGCATGGCCAGGACGCCGGCCCCGAGCCCCGGGCGCGCGCTGACGAGGAGCGCCTCCAGGAGGGCGAGCGCGCCGCGCACGGCCGCCACGTAGCTCCCATGGTGCCGCCGCTCCAGCTCCGTCCACTCGGCCGGGGGCAGGAGGCCGGCGTCGGCGTCCATGCCACCCTCATCCTCCTCTGACGCCTCGGCCCGCGCCTCGCGGATGCGCCGCCGCAGCGTCGCCATGCCCTTGTCCACCAGCCGGCCGCCCTCAGAGGAGGACGAGCTCGAGTCGGCGTCCCACCCGTCCCGCCGCCTGCTCCTCGGCGCGGCGCCGAGCAGCACGGCCCCGCTCCCCCCGGCGCGACGTGGCAGCCGAATGGGAGATGGCGCCAAGAAACTGCTCTTGGAGGTCAAGCGAGCTGGGGCTGAGACACCACCAGGAGCTCGCGTTGCCGCCTCCATCGCCATTACCTGCTGGCTGCTGATGCTGATCTGCCTACACTTCCAGGCTTCCAGCTAGCCCTGCGACGAGAGTGCGAGCTGCCACTTGCCACCATCGTTCGCGGCGCTCTCCGTGATATATATGCCGATGCCGATGGTGAGGCCGGGGACAGGGACGCACTGTGGTGTAACGTGAGCGGGATTTGAGCGCGTGATTGGGCGAAGGGAAAACGTGGGGAGAAATGTTGGCCGAGCGTCACGCCACGGCAAGGTTTGTGTCGACAGGCGACAGCCAGCCGTGTGCGGGCCGCGTCCGTCGTCGCGTTCATTTCATGACCCCGCCGGCCGTGTTCTCATGCGTGCTCAGGCCGGCCGCACTCCTCTTCGGTGCGGCGACGTCGCGCGCACGGGCGTGTGCAGGGCCCGTGCGTTTTCCGTTTTCTAAACTGAAACTTCCTCGCCTTCAACGTGCCGTCTCCGGTTCTCACCGCTGCGCAAACCAACAAGCACATGAGAACGAGTCGACATCTACAAAGCGTCTCTTGCACAGAATGAAGATAGTACATTTGAAAGCATGGTACTGTATTTCCTATGATTTATTTACTTTTATAAGAATATCATAGTATTTCGTACCATGATATGTTTGGTTAACTTGGAAAGTCCTTTTTTAAACCATGGTTTGGTAAACACCATGTGTTTTTAGAGAACTTGGACCCCACTTTAACCTAAAGGTTTAATAGTTTTAGCGAGTCTAATAACTTAGCTTGTTATGTTGAGTACAAATGTCCAAAAAATAGCATAGTTTATTATGATTTGAAATGTTGCATCCAGACAATCGATAAGTTCCAAAAAAAAAAAAAACTAGTATCATTGAAGATAGATAGAACCGTAGAATTTATTTCAAGATACTTACAACTATGGCATATTAAAATAATAATGGTGTTCCAAACATGCTCTCAACGTTCTGGTTTCCGTTGACTTTTGAATCCAAAGAAATTCAGGCCTCCTTTAAAACATAGGATTTTCATAAAAATTGTGCAAAAGTTCCATGCGAAGTAGTTCAAAAACATAGGAATATAAAACAAATCCATCAATCCAAAAGGGCCTCAGGAGCGTAACTAAATCTGTAGGCGTGTCTGACATGGATTCATGCTCGCAACCGAATGTCACTTTCCGAAAGGGATTTGGTATACTTCCCTGAACGGTTGCAATAACTGACATTAAAGCAGAAGCGAAGAAAAGGATATTTCCAGACAGGCATTCATATTCGTTCCACAAAACCATGAAAGATGAACTTTAGTTTACACTTCTTTTATTTTGACGAATTGTATTCACAAGATATGACAGCTACTGGTGAAACTGCACAATGTCCACGAACTGACAGCATGGGGCAGGCGCCCTTGGGTACATAGGAGACTGCAAAGATAACAAATGGAATATGGATCCATATAGAGAGAACAAAGAACCATGGAGACCCAACAACGTCAAAGATATTGTTTGGTTACTGCATAGCCAATGATCGCAGCTCCTCATGCTCTAACAGCAACCAGATGATCTCTGGGCCCGGTTGCCACCCACCACATCCACGGTATCCGGCACATATCTACAAGAACAAATCGATAATATCAATAAAGGAGGCACAGAAACAAATAGAAGCAAAGCAAATAAACGAGGTGATGCTAGTACTGAAACTATGCAAGCATACCCCACAAAAACACATGCACATGAAAACAAAAAACAAGTCAGGTCCTCCTTCGGAAATAAAAGGCGATTACAGATAATTTGACACAGATAACCCAGAAACTATGTAAACTGGAGCACTGCAGTGATGCTAATCCTAATACTATGCAAATATACCCCCCACAAAAAGGATCAGCAAAAGTACCTATTTTCTAATGACAATTAATCACTGGAGCAAAAGGCCAACAGGACCAACTGATATTTCAAAAGTTATTACTCTTACTGCATTGCTCCATTTTCTAGTACTTGCAATGGCTAATGTCACATAAAAACAGTACTTTCAAATGTCATCAAATATGCAGAGAAAGGAGAATTGTAGTATTCTTACAGTTCTTCCTCCGGCTCATTCTTCAGAGCGTTCTTTACAATACATTGGAACGCATCTTCCACGTTGGTTCCATCCTTGGCAGATGTCTCAAAGTATGGGATGTTGCCTTTAGAGGCACACCATGCCTTTGCCTTTTTCTCAGAGACCTAAAACGAAGGCAGTTTACATTTCTAAGCAGTCCGATCTGATTATAAGAATCTATTCAAACAACAAAATATGTACAGGTATTTACCACGCGGCTGTTGCCACCATCTACGTCAACTTTGTTACCCAGCAGAACAAAAGGGAAATTATCAGGATCTGATGGGCTAGCCTGCAAAGTTAAACACCCAAAGTTAGAAATAACAGGATTGTCAAGAGACTGAACTAATAAACCATTGAAAATATTTTCACCTGAATTAGAAACTCCTCACGCCAGTTGTTCAGGTTATCAAATGATTTCATAGAATTAACATCATAGACTAGGACACAACAATCTGCTCCCCGGTAGAATGCAACGCCAAGACTCTGAAACCTTTCCTGACCAGCAGTGTCCCATATCTACAAAGACATATGTTAAACGCCATATGAACCAGCACATAAAAGATGACAGATATAAAATTATCTTTGTCACATGATATTAATTTGAATATATACAGATTTCTTATGTGAGTGTCCCATATCTACAAAGACATATGTTGTTAAACACCATATGAACCAGCACATAAAAGATGACAGATATAAAATTATCTTTGTCCCATGATGTTAATTTGAATCTATACAGATTTCTTATGTGCCCACTGGCCACTGGAGATGCTCAAGATTAAGCAGCAGTCGAAACATGAAAACTTTAAATTATCTTTTTTGCATGATATTAATTTGAATCTATACACATTTCTTATGTGCCCACTGGCCAGTGGAGATGCTCAAGATTAAGCAGCAGCCTAAACATAAAGAAACTACTTTAAATTATTATTAGACATGATACCTAGAAGGTTGGAAACGATGAGAACGGCAGAACCCTTAGTTGTTTGTTGATTAAGCCAAGAGCAAGATTGTAGGACTGAGTATAAAGAAGAATCAACAATACTTCTGCCAAATGACCTATGTTAATCTAGACAACATCATGGCAATATAAGCAATAGCATCCAATTCACCAGTAGAGAAAGAACAATAATACATAAGCCTTAAGTTCTTGAGACTGAGTACACCTTTTACCACCAGAGTTTTTCTCATGGGAAATTTTAGAAGGCACGTTTTCAAGCAGAGGTACTTTGTTGCATCATTCCCAATACAGTAAATCGAAGAAACAACAAAATCGATGAGACGACTAGGTGTGTGACCAGGAGCTAGTACTAGAAGAACTAAGCATACTGCCTAAACAAAACAGCATATTGTGTAGATTGAATCGGTTGCATAACCTTCTACTATATACTCTTTAACAAGCGAGCATTCGAGCATTCAACAGCGCACACCCTCTACTATACTCTTTTAACATCGGAACTGATCAGTTCGTAAAGTAATTAAGAAGGTACTATCGGTACTGAAGTTGACCTAAGGAAACCGAACTACTCGAAGAGCACAACATAGAGCAGGGCCAGGGGAGCCGATCTTACTTGCAAAGTGAAGAGCCTGTCCTCGAACTGCACCTCCTTGGTGAGGAAATCCGCGCCAATCGTAGCCTTGTACTGGTTGCTGAACTTCTTGTTCACATATCTGAATTACATCACAGCTCAAAGAAAACACGAACCAACCAACGAGACAGAATAAAAATTCAAGGGGATCAAGGCAGCTTGTCAGGAATCTATCCGAATCGCAGGATACTGGTTCATCAAGGACGTCTTCCCAACCCTAGATCGCAGGAAACAGTGTCAGCGGGAGACGAAACGCGATGCCCTCGCAGGTGGGGGGGGGGGGGGGCGGGGAGTGGGGGCAAGGAAGATCCGAAACGCTCACCCGCTGTCGCCGAGGATGATGACCTTGAGCAGGGTGCGGCGGCGCGAGGCCATCAGGATCTAGGGCCCCCACGGGGCGGCGGGTAACGGAAGGGGAGGGGACCTGGGCGGAGAGGGAGACCTGGGGCGGAGACTGGGGGGAGGCCGTCGCGATCCGCTGTGTTTTGTGGTTGGCGCAGCCGCAGGGCGCTGCAACGACGCGAGGAAGGAAGGGCAAACACGGGAGATGGGGATTCTTCGGTGTTATCGGATCGGTCGGTAATTTTATATTTGGTTTATATTTTTTCCAGATTTCGATCAGTATTATATTTTTATTAGTAGTTTAGCAATTGTGTTGGTATACGTATACAGATTGGATACTCAATATTCAAATTCAAATATGAATTAAACTTTGGGACAAACGAATCTGGATCCAAATATAAATGCACAATATTTATACCATTCACACCTCGAATGAAAAGAAGGCCTAATAATGCATTTGATGGGGTGGCAGCTACATTGCGGGCTACAACGAGAGCAAGCATACAGGAGTGTTTGGATGAGGGTGTGATAGGTATACAGATAGGGAACCAGAAATCCTATCCCATTGTCCCATCTACTATTTGTCTATTTCATATCTCGTACTCACGTACATTTATTTATTACACAACTCAAACCCACAACTCAAACAAAGGTTACCATTTATCCCGATCTATATTTCCTTATTCCACCCTATATTTCCCTGTATCCAAATGCCACCAAGTGCTTGGTAGTTCCCCATGTCGTTTGGTAGCCTCATGTGTTGATATATCTTTTTCCCTTTTAGTTTCATGTTCCCTATGTAGCCGCTACACTTACCTCTTATAGTGTAGTGTTTCTATTATCTCAATGAAAAAAACGTGTTGAGATTCGCGGAAAAAAATACTAACGATTATTTCCCGTCCATTAACATATAGAACATCTCTAAAACGCACCCCCACCTCTACAATCACGCACGGACTTCCTACCCTAAAGCACCACACTTGTGGATTCGATTTTGTTACCATGCTTTTTGTGGGGCTCAATTTTCCTAAAGTTAATTGTGATAAGGTCAGACACAACAAAATAAACTTATAGGCTATAGACGACGCGCAGTATTGTCCGTTATCACTGATTAAATAGTGACGGTTGCTACCTGATCCATACCTCCTCCCCTATCATGCAGCAATATTAGTTTGCGCTTACAGGATATGTATACATGATAATATGAATTTGTAAAATACCGTTAAGTTTAAGACCCCGTATAAACAAAGTGTGACTCATTTGCGTTCGGCATATCGACCATTTGATGGTGTTTGGGGGGGGGGGGGGGGGTCAAGATAATTGGATCCGCCGGTGTGTCAATGATGATATGATAGCGATCGAAAGCATAAACTAATTGAACGCCCACTGATCCACACCTGGCATGCAAAAATCCAGCGCACCCCTTGCAGCGAAGCAAAAGGCAGATGGAACTAACGAGAACGTTCCATACAGCTAAACGCTGTCACGACGAAAATTCATGACGCTGCGTTCCATTCGAATATAAAAGTTTATAAAAAAAAACTGACCGCAATTTGCTGTAAAAACTTGCGAACCCGAAGACCAAAACGATCCGAGCAAGCTAGAAAAAGTCGTGCCTCTAATCCGCTATCCTGACTGCGTGTGTTGTTGTGTAAACACAAGAGTGAATCCCAAGGCAATGCCGGGCAAAAACCAACCCAACCCCGTTGCTGCGAGTTGCGACCGAGCGTCGTCACGCTCACGCGCCGGGGCGTCCCAGCCGCGTGCGGCGGCTCATCCCCTGCGCGGCGCTGACCTCGCCGGAGCTCTGCCCTCCGCTGACCTCCTCCGCGGCCCTGCGCGCGCTGGCCACCTCGCTCGTGTCGCCGTCGTCGCTGGAGCTGGACGACGGGTGCAGCCCGTACTCGCTGGTGGGCTCGCTCACGTAGCTGCTGCTCACGGCCACGTTGTCGGTGGGCGGCAGGCCCCCCGTGGAGGTCCCCGCCGGCACGAACGCCAGCCGCCGCATCCGCCACAGCTGCTCACCCGCGCGCTCCTCCTCCTGCAGCTCGCTCTGCCCCGGCGCCACGCCCGCGTTCAGGGCCTCCGCCGACAGCTGCCCCTCCAGGTACCGCACGATCTGCATTGCTCATGGACACAGCACGTTGTAAAACCAGCGGCGGAAACGAACTGTCCTGTCACAATCGGCAGCGATGTGACGATCGGCCGGTCACCTGGCTCATCCGCGGGCGGGACCGGGCCGTGTGCCGCACCGCGGCGGCGGCGCAGGCGATGAGCCGCTGCATGTCGACGGCGTCGTAGTTCGCGCCAAGGTTGGGGTCGACCAGCCCGTCCACGACGTCCTCCTCGAGAGCTCTCATCAGCCTAGGCCTTGACTGCAGTACCAGAACGTGCATTCACCATCAGTTTGTTAGTCAGCTCTGGATGAAACAACCAGGCAGGCAGGATTCAGATGGTCAGAGCACCCACCCAGGAAACCAGAGTCTCGTCGTTGTATGGCTCAGATGACAGCACGGGCCTTCTCCCGGTGATCAGTTCCAGCATCACGACGCCGAAGGAGTAGACGTCGGACCGGTCGGTTACTTTGCCGGTGGTAGCGTACTCCGGCGCCAGGTACCTGGAGAACGATCGAGTTCATGGCGTATGTAATTATCACTGACAATGTGTTTTTTTTCTAGTACTTCATTCGTGAGCTTCTCTTGATAATCGATTTACGTACCCGAAGGTCCCCATCACGCGCGTGGTGACGTGAGTGTCGTCCGCGGGCTGGATCTTGGCCAGCCCAAAGTCTGAAACCTGCACACAAAATTAAAGGGCAAATTTTCAGACAGATGCATATGCATGCATGAGCGACCTCCATAATTTGCTCACTGACGAACAATGGATCGATGCGATCGTATAATTGCTGAAATCACTCACCTTCGGCTCGAAATTGTAATCCAGAAGTATGTTGGCCGCCTTGATGTCACGGTGGATAATCCTGGGATCACCTGAAACCAAGACCCGGTATCGATCGTCAACATCAAACACAACCAAACTGATGACCTCACAAAAAAAAGTTTCAGAGTGCAAGAACCAGCAGGAAATTAACCAGCGACCACAACTCTTGAACTTACAGTCCTCGTGCAAGTAGGCCAATCCCTTGGCGGACCCGAGCGCGATCCTCCACCTGTGCTGCCAATCCAGCGCCGGACGGTCCCTCCCTGGAACAACAACCCATTACCCATGTCAGCGAGAGCGAGAGCTCATGGACAGCACCAGGTGAGCTACCTACCTAGAGTAGTAGAATACCACGTACAATATACTACACGTACCGTGCAGGTGGAGCTCCAGCGTCCTGTTGGGCACGTACTCGTAGACGAGCAGGCGCTGGTCGCCGTGGATGCAGTAGCCGACGAGGGAGACGAGGTGGCGGTGGTGCACGCGGCTGATGATCTCCACCTCGGCGCGGAACTCGCGGTCGCCCTGCCCGCCGCCGGGCCGCAGCCGCTTGATGGCCACCTCCCCGGCCCCCGCCAGCGCGCCGCGGTACACGTGCCCGAACCCGCCCTGCCCCAGCAGGTTCGCGTCCGAGAACCCGCCCGTCGCCGCCGCCAGGTCCGCGTACGACACCGTGCCGCCAGTCACCAGCGGCGGAGGCAGCTGCTGCGAGTACGCCTGCGGCGGCAAGTGTAGCGGCGCCGACGACGGCGCCTTCGCGTGCGGGTGCTGCGGCTGCGGCTGCGGCGACGTCACCGGCAGCCGGGGGCCGTAGACGTTGCCTGATGATCGAGGAGGACGTAAACAACAGCATCAGCGGCAAGAACCCGACGGTCAGAGTGTGTGCCCCTAAACACAAACACGTGGAATTTTGACTTCTTTTTGTCATCAGTCCTTGCTTGAGTTGTGACGCCGATGACTACTCCAATCTAATCGATCTATTGCAGCTAGCAGAAATGGAACAAGAAAAGCAGTATGCATGCAAGTATGTGACACACAAAAGGAAAAGGTGGTCAGTAACGCAGAGAAGCCTAGACTGTGGACACTTGTATCGCCCTTGCCATTTCCGTCGACGAGTGAACTCATCAACGAGCCACTTTTACGCGGCAAGTTGCCATCGGTCTCGCTCGCACTTTAGAAGAAGACTAGCACAAGCCACGCTAAGCAAGAGCACACGGTTTATCCTCAATCCGGTCGTTCAACTTGAACGTCCCGTTTCCCCGGTCCACGGTGCACGTGTCGCCATCGTCACCAACACCGGCAAAGGTTGCTGCGGTAGACCTGTAGTGCTGTGACGCCGCCGCCGGCGCACGCACGGGCACGGGCTGAGTGGCGAGGTGCGCGTCGTGATGCGTCCGAGCCGCGGGGCCCGCGAGCGGGCACGCGACGGTTTTTCTTACGCTGCATGACGCGCGCGCGCACCCACGTCGTCGACGTGCGTGTCCACGAACCCGGCGCTCTCTGGCTAGTGCCTAGTGCGGTGGTGCGCTTGCACCGCCCAGAGACCAGAGCGTGCAAAGCGTATGGGGGGGAGTGTCACTTGGTGTACGTACCCGGCGGCGGAGCGAGGCGGCGGCGTTGGCGGCGTTTCTTCGAGCAGCAGTAGATGAGGCCGGCTATGAGGCCGAGCACGACCACCGTTGCGACCACGGAGACGCCGATCACAGCCCCATTTGAAGACGGTGGCGATGACGGTGACGGTGATGACGGCGCGGGAGGTGTTGTTGGAGACGGCGGGGCTGTGCCAGGAGGAGGAGGAGCAGGGGGGGCACGGGGTGGTGGTGGTGGTACATGATGATGAGGTGGACGTCCGGGGGGCGCTGGGGGATCTGGCACAAGTGGAGATGGCGTTGCTGGTGCTGGTGGGGGCTCTGGGTTCCTTCCTGGGGACGGTGGCTTGGATGGCGCCGGGACACCTGGTGGAGACGGGGACGGCCGCGGCGTCACGGGAGAAGGTGGAGACGGCCTTGGCGGCTTGGGCTTCGTGGGAGAAGGCGTTGGCGGCACCGGCGTCACGGGAGCAGGCGGCGACGTCGTTGGTGGCTCTGGCGTCACGGGAGCAGGCGGCGACGGCGTTGGTGGTGCTGGCGGCGTGGGCGTTGGTGGCACCGGCGTCACCGGAGGAGGTGACGGCGCTGCCGGTGCTGGCGCGGCAGGGGACGGCGGCGATGGCGTAAGCGGTGCGGGAGTCTCTGGAGGCGACGGAGTGGGCGTTGGCGCAGGCGTCGCCGGCGGCGACGGCGTGGGCACCGATGGCGCAGGCGGCATTGGAGGCGACGGCGCGGGCGCTGGTGGAGCAGGGATCACTGGCGGCGTGGGCGTCTGTGGAGCAGGGATCACTGGCGGCGACAGCGTCGGTGTCGATGGCGCAGGCAACGGCGGTGGCATCGACGGCGGGGTAGTCCCCGGTGGAGACGGGGGCGGTGCTGCCGGCGCGGGCGCCACCGGTGCAGGCGGAGAAGGTATGGGCTGCTGCGGCGGTGCAGGAGGGGACGCCGGCGGCGGTGCAGCTGGTGGCGTCGCTTGCGGGGGTGGAGTAGCTGGCGCCACCGGTGCAGGCGGGGATGCTGGGACGGGTGGCGGCGGCGGCGCAGGAGGCGGATCGGCTGGCGCAGCCGGCGTCAGCGGAGCAGATGGGGTCGCTGGCGGCTGCAGGGGGGGCGAGGGCGGCGGCGGCGGCGGCGGCGGCGGCGAAGAAGCCGGAGGGTCAGGCGGGAACGGCAAAGGTGCCGGTGGTGGGGCGGCAGGAAGATCAGGAGCCGCTGGCGGAGGAGAACCTGCCGGCGGGGCAACCGGAGTCAGCGGCGGCGGGGCAGCAGCCGGCGCCGCAGGTGGCGACGGGTCTGTGTCAACAGAAGGAAGCGTGGTCGGCTCTGGTTGAGAGCTTGGAGGGGGAGTAGAAGTAGATGGAGGTGAAGTACTGGAGGGAGGGGCCGACATGGCGGCGGCTCTGCGCTGCGTCACGCGTCGCCGAGGGAGCGGCGCGGCGCAGCGGCCATAGCGAAGATTACGTGCGCTTTTGAAGCGTGGCGCCACTGTGGACCTTCCCAAATCTTCGCAACCTGTTGTTTGTTGGTTTGGATCATTATGGTTAAACAGGAGGATTATCCCTCCCTATTAAAACGAGCCCTCGCCGTTCTGAGCAGAAAACGAGTTCGCAACAAACCGGGCGCCGCCGTTTCGAGTATCCTTCACGAGCCAGCCACCAATTGGTGCCCGCACGTAGGGCCACATGCTGACATGGCCAACTCAGCCGAGCTCTCGATGTCGCCAGTCGCCATGCGCAGCGCAGAGGAGCAGCGGCAGAGATGCATCTGCTACGCAGTGCAATTCACAGACAGCCCTTGCTCCTCCACATTAATCTCGTGTGCGTAAGCCTCAGCACTCAGCAACCTCGCTCTCTTGTATCGTCTTGTTCGTGAATGGATCACTGTAAATGATGGACTTCCACCATCAGATTGCTTTGAGATCGATCATCAGGCTTCACCTTGTTCTCATGGAGGAACAAGCAACCGTTGAAAATCTCGCCGAGCCCTGCCATTAAAGCAAATCTAACATCGTTTCAAAAAAAAAAAACAAATCTAACCGCCCTGCAATCGAAGGACATGACATGGGGCTTGCTTCAATTACGCAGCATTTGACCCCCCAGGTTTCAACTGTAGCATTTGTACTGTAGATATACTGGGGAATTTGTTGCGTTTTTGCCTCATCTATCGAGTTACGCAGTGCTGATGTATGCACACATGCTGTACATATGGCTATTCTTTAACCAACTCTGAACTGATAAGCGAGGACGACCCAATAGCAGCCTAATCCATTTACGACCCAATTTGTGCATGGGCGGCCCAATATTGGTGTGCCGCAGATCCAAACCCGTTTACGACCCAAACCCAACTTATTCACGAGCGGCCCGCTGCAGACCACGCAGTGTTTGGCGAGAGACCAAACACGCCCGGCGCCGTCTCCTTCCGCAAGCACGGCGCGGCCGGCGCAGCTGCTTCCTCCGCGTCCGCGCACACGAGGTGCCTTCCTTCCTCCTCCTCCCCCCTCTCTCTCGCTCGGCTTTCCCCCGCGCTAGGCCCTTCATCTCCCGTTCCCCCTTCCTTTCTTCTCTGGCGAGCGCGGCCGACGAGCGACGTGAGTTCTCGGCACGGCGGGCAGGGACAGGGGCACGGCGACGAGCGACGAGCGACGAGGCAGGGCGCGCGCAACTGCGGCAACGAGGCAGGGGCTTAGCCTCACCTGGCGGCGGCGGACAGGCGTGGGTACCGGATAAAGCGGCGTTCTAGCGTTCTAGATCTAGAGCGCCGGCATAGCTGAACTGTTAAAGGCGATTAAACGTCGCTAATCGTCTTTTTAATAACCATGGAAATATACCTGTACCTGCTGCTGCATAATTCGCAATGGGGCCATTTAGTCCATGTCATGTGACCATTACTAGCGTGGGTGGCCGACTGAATACTGCTTACCTGTTTTAGAACACCATATTCATATCATATGGGTAACCCTATCATGATCGCTACTAACCTATCCATGTCCGATAGTTACTGCTAACAAAATGGATTTTTTTTTCATGTTTAACATCTTGTACAACTGTTTTCGACATTTAGTGGTTACACAGGGGCTGTGGGCATGGTTTGTTTTTCTGAAGTACTTCAGACTAAAAACTGGCTAGAACTTGTTCAGCATGAAGACATATTATCATCTTTTTTCTCCCCTTCCTGCTGACCTGATCCCTTTTCATTAGGTTTCAAGGATGAGGAAGGGACTACATCCTCAGATGCAATGGATTTCGTATGTGACACAGAGCGGTAGGCTGATCAATATCATGATGACCAAGCTGAACCATACAGGAAAAGTGTATCACATGAGGGCCAAGCGTCAAATGGCTCAAAGCCTCGGCCAGATCGCAAAGTTCAAGCGGCGATATGAGCAGGAGGCTGTGGAAAACAAAGACAAGTAGGATGGTGTTTGCAAGGAGCTATGTCCTCTGTAACCTTTAAGTCAGTTTTGGTGACTGCAAAGTTTTGCTAAGAAACTTTGCTTATGGGAGTTTATTTTGGATCGCATGCTTTTCTGCTCCACCTCAGAATTGGGTTCCACCCGTCTTGAGCAAACTATGACACTTGTTGTTCTGCCTTAAAGCCTCAATAAAATAGGTTATGGATTGCTTTTGCTCCGAAGTTTTGGTTTTCTTGATTCATCTCCATTTTTTCTGTACAATGTTTGGTTCTCGTCTCTTTCCTGGTACAAGTTCACCCCATTTCCAGTGTCTGGTGTGTGAGTTGTGTGAATGACCACCTTTTGGTGGTCAAGTTCATTCCTGAAGCTTTTGGGAAAAGAAAATTGCATGTTGGACCATCATTCTCTGCCTCAGTGGACATAGGCTGGCTATTTGTAGTTGACCAATGCATCAGCTTCATTACAGTTTGCTGCTATATGTACTGAAGTACATTCAGTCTTCCTGCAGCTCCAAGATGACTGGAACAGATAGGTTGGAACAATAAGGTGTATTGCCCTACGTTTGAATCATGAGCGCAGCAGACAGTTTACAATTGCGCTGAAGGGAGCGGTGTTTTTATCTGAAGTGCTTTGGCTAAGTCTTTTTTTTACATGTGCAGTGAGATCTGTGGCCTACTACATCTACATTCCCCTCTGCACTTCTATGCTGTATCTGAGCAAAGGGTTTCAATGACCTTGTTCGGATTTTCTCTCTCTCTCTTTTCCCCTGAGGGGACTGGTGTGCTTAGCAATATTCCTGCTAAATTCGGGATGTTCCACGTCTAAAGAAGTCCAAGCTAACTAGCTGAGCTAATTTGTTTGGCAGCGTGCATGATGATACGCATTTCGCGGTACAGAGCAGCAGAGGCCAGTTCAGACGAGAGAAAAAAAGATGTTTCCCTTGTCCGTAAGGCAAGCAGAAAACCGGTAGTTTCCCTTGTTTGAAATGTCAAGTAATCTTGACTGGAGGAAGTAAAAAGATGGGTAGACCGCACCTGTCTTAATTCATGTTCTTCTGAAAGCTAGTATATGTGACTGAGATATGTGCCTTGTGCCATGTTCTTGGGACCCTGATGTGAAAGCCCAAAGCCAGATTCCAGATTGGACTGAATCCCTTTGAATTCGCAAAGAATTGGGGCTCCCCCCATGAATTACAGGCTCTCTATCGAAACAAGCTGGACGAATCCGCTGCCCATCCACTGAGAAATGAGAGGTCACAAGCATTGGCCTGGCGCTTGGCGTGATCTAGTCGGCCTTCCCGGCGCGCTGCGCGTTGCCGAGTACCGCAACAACTCCAGATCACCAGTGTCTCATGACCCCAGTTGCTGAGGCGGCCATTTCCCAGCATGTCTGCCTTTGTAGTCCATTCAGGAGACCAGGATCCGAAGACCGAAGCTAAGCAAAACAGCAGCAGTAGGAACAGTGCTGCCACACGCAACTGAATTACAGCTCGACTGCAACAGTTCTCTGGCACAAAATTGGCACCCTCTCCGGTCCTTCGTGCTGTTCTCACCAGCAACACTACACTGACCGGTATCAACATGATTTCCATCCAAATACTTAGCTACATGTTTCATTTTATATTTTGAAACTGGACATTTGAAAATAGCATTAGTAGATTTATCGCAAAAGTAATTCAGTAATGTGATTTGTTTGTCACTTATGATCTGTTAGAAGTTAGTGGTCAAATTTATCTTTAGAACAATCACTTCTATGTGATGAACTGATGATAGGAGTACTACATCCATTTCAACATGTAGGGTACATTAATTTTTTTTTAAAAAAATCAAACATTGTAAACTTTGACCCTCAGCTAATCAAAATATATATCCATATGCTTATACTAGTCTAAAAGATCGTATTTCATGCCTTAGTGAGATGTTGGTTGTACTAATTGATAATTAAGTAATAAGTATATTGCAAGAGAAAAATAGCCAAGACATATCTTAAAAGTAATATGCCTCGTAAAAAAAATGGAAAAGAGTCACCAGGCTTTCCATCCCCATTTTCCCTCTCCCACTCACAGCTACATACATCTATGGTGAAAAGTGCAAAATCGTCCTTTGATTCTAAGCTTCGAAACTCACAGTAATTGGCCGGTATAGTGGGCGGGGCCGCGGGGGGCTACAGGCATGCACGGCCGCCCATACTCGAGTCTCGCAGCTCGATATATGGTGGAGTACTGTACTAGTGACCAGTGAACTGCCCCGACCCCTCCCACTAGCACGCGCGCAGACACACTGACACACACCTCTCTCTCTCCCCTCGTTTCTCTCCACCTCCAGCTCCAGCCATGGCGCTGGACATGGACAGCGAGGAGCCGTCCACGCCGACCCAGTCCTCCTACTTCTCGGGCTGCATGGCCTCCCCCGCGTGGCTCCCGCCGGGCGTGCGCCGGAGCCCCGCGCGCTTCCAGCTGCTCAGCCGCGGGGACGACGCCGCAGCCAGCGGCGGCCGGCGCGCGTGGAGAGGGCTGCTCCGGCGGCTGGTGCGGGAGAGCAAGATCATCTGCAGCAACGCCTGCAGGGCGCCCGCCACCGCGGCCACCTTCAAGTACGACGCCGACAGCTACGCCAAGAACTTCGACGACGGCCGGTGGCGCCCCTGCGCCGCGTCCGCTGGCTGCCCCGCTCCGTCGCCGCTGTCGAGCCGGCGGCCGCTTGATCAATTCACCGGAGACGGGGAGAGCTAGCTAGCTTTTTAGTTGTAGGTTCTTGCTTGCCTTTTCCTGCACTCGTTTTTGGGTTAGTTCACTTGTAGCTGTTGATCTTGAGACGGTAGTTGCAACGCCAGTGTCGCTGATCGATGGCTTCGTTACCATTATAATTCAGTTGCTTCTTGCTTGTACAGAGGATTGAACACGTCTCAACTCAAGCAGATCAGTTCCTGAATAGTACTCTAGTCTCTACGCGTGCGTTCCTCACTTCCTCCGGTTCTCGATCCCCCTTGTGTTCATGACTTTTCCTGCAATACGATGAACTGATTATCTGAATTTTTTGAACCCAAAAAATCAAGGAACCAGCTCATCACTGTCCTATAAAAAGAAGCACTACTCGTCAGAGAATACTTTTTTTTTTTTGGAAAGCTCAGCAGAGAATTTGGTTGGAAGGATTAGGAGCGGCGAGACGAATTGTTTAACAGAAAAGCCTGCGAAAAGCAACGCGGTTCTGATCAACCACCTGGGGAAAATCATGCACTACTATAGAACAATGATACGGAGGCCATCATGAGCGTGATTTGATGATTCAAAAGGCAAAAGCTTCACTGTCAGAGCGATGTCTAGTCAGCATCAGACTCAATAACTAAAGCGTGTGGGATTAATACATGGCTTTGCGTTTGACGCCAGTAGCTAGCATCGGTACCACCATCTCTTCAGGGCAATACATATCCCTTGCTTGCAAAAGCGAACCAGCAACTTCCGGTTTTTGGATCACCGTACCTGTTCGGTCATATCCGTCCTGATCTGGCATTTCCGGCATGGCATTGCTTGTGGCAAGAGCAAGAGCCTTTGGTCGGTGCAGTGCAGTTGGTTGGTTTGTTTGGTTCGTCGTCCTGAATTCTGATGCCGTGTCACCAGAAGCAGGATTACATGTCGACAGCACTGATGGCTCTTGATTTTGCTTACCAACAGCATCACATTAGCTGATTAGCACATCCATGCAATCTGGTCAGTGAGGAGCACTGGAGCAGTGTTGAAGAATGCCAGGCCGACAGGCCGTGGCAGTGCCAGCCAGGCTGGCCAGATGATTGGGCTGGGGTCCATCTGGACCGAGCTTTGCTAGCTGGAGCTTGGTGCAGCGTTGTATTTCGCTATGAATGGATGCCCCAAGTAATGAAGCAGTAGTACTGTTTTATATAAATGCAGGGGTTATGAATCATAGTCGTCTAAATGCTAGAGGCTACCGCTCTGACTCTGATGATCTAGATATGCCCGTACAGTTATCACCCTCATCCGGATCGTTGAATATTATTATTACGAAACTAATTTGCGTAGCATCACTATTCTACATGAGAGTTCTACACTATCCAATGAAATCAATAGGATCCCGATCATCATATTTGGTAGAACTTTCAACAAGAAACTGAGTTCTGTCATGGAGTATCATTATTCTAGCATTACACTTTCTACATGTTTTGATACATTAAGTAAAGTAATAACTGATCGATTGTTTAGTTACCATTCTCTTAGAGGTAACCTCTTCTACGGACGACAGTGACTCCGTGGCCCAATGGATAAGGCGCTGGTCTACGGAACCAGAGATTCTGGGTTCGATCCCCAGCGGAGTCGTATTTTTTTAAGGGATCCCTTTTTTTAAACCTTGCGGCGGAGTCTTTGTTCTAGTCCAGTATTCGTACTATTTTTTTTACTGTGTCAACCTGATATCAGCAAAATATTGATTAATCTTGCAACTTTGACTAGAAATTAGCAAGCACATCAAACAATATAAAACCACAGCAATGCCAGGCGAGAAACACAGCTAGATTAGTAAGATATTTTTTTTAACCTTCTGGCGGAGCGGAGTATATTTTGTTTTTGAAGGATGTCAACCTGATATCGCCAGAGGGGATTTTCTTCCTAGTTCCTACCCCAAGTACTCTTACTGTGCAATTTGCAAACGTTTTGGCAATGATGGAGAAAGCGAAAAATATTGTTTTTAAGATTAATCTTGCAACTTCGATTAGAAATTAGCAAGCACATCAAACAATGTAAAACCACAGCAATGCCAGGCGAGAAACACAGCTAGATTAGTAAGATATTTTTTTTAACCTTGTGGCGGAGTGGAGTATATTTTGTTTTTGAAGGATGTCAACCTGATATTGCCAGAGGGGATTTTCTTCCTAGTTCCTACTCCAAGTACTCTGTTTTGGCGATGATGGAGAAAGCGAAAAATATTGTTTTTACGGAATCACCAGGACGTCCGATGGGAGACGTTCCCATCGTACGTTTGGCGAAACATAAAAAATGAACAGCTGAAACATCAATCATCGGACGCTTGGCGAAACATAAAAAATGAACAGCTGAAACATCAACGAAATACTAATGAAACATTACATTTGTACTATTGCAACATTAATGTTTAGGGAAAAAAATATAGATACGACGCGTCGGGTGGTGTGTGAAATATGAGAAAATAATTACCTAAACATCAACGAACAACTGATGAAACATTGAAAATACACTATTGCAACATCGACATGTGTCAATTAACTAAATTGAATGAAAAATTTGGGTCCGCGATTTGGTGAAAAAAATCTGAACATGACGCGTCGTGCGGTGTGTGAAACATGAGAAAATAACTACCGAAACATTAATGAACAACTGATGAAATATTGAAAATACACTGTTGCAATATCGTCATATGTCAATTAACTGAATTGAATGAAAAATTCGGATCCGCGATTTGGAGAAAAAAATCTGGATGCGACGCGTCAAACGGTTCGTGAAATGTGAGAAAATAACTACCGAAACATCAACAGACAACTTATGCAACATTGAAAATATACTATTACAACATCAGCATGTGTGTGGAGGATGATAGCCGCATCCGATTTTTTGCCTCCGCGTCGAACGTCAGAGCCACATCGTTTCCCTTGTTTTTAAGATTAATCTTGCAACTTCGATTAGAAATTAGCAAGGACATCAAACAATATAAAACCACAGCAATGCCAGGCGAGAAACAAACGGCTGGATCAGTAAAACTTCGGTTGAACATTGACAGTTACAGACACCGTGAGGCGTGAGCCATTTTCCCGGAAAATGGACAAGTATCAAAGCCAATACCACAAAGTTATGTTGCACTGTAGCATGATACAGTGATATATGACTGGATAACAAAAACACCATATCATGAAACCATTGTTCGGCAAAGTTGCTTCGACTCTATTTTGCATGCTCAAAGTTGACAATCGGCCATCCATGAGCACCACCACCATTCAAAAGCTATTGCATACTACTCAAATGGTAAAATATGTACATTTGGAATATTGTGAACTACTAATGGTATTCAGCTATCACATCTCCCCCCAAAATTCTTTCTTGTTCATACTTTGCCAGGTCCCTTGCGCGCTTCAGCCTTCCTCTCTTCTTTGGCTGCCAATGATAGAAAGTGTCAGCATGTAACTTGGTACTAGTAGGAAACACATGTAGTTCATGGGTGAAGTGAGCCTGGCAGGAAAGTCAAATCTTTGGATGTTTAATAGAAAATCATGGAGCAATTTTAACGACAGCTGCAATTGGCAATGTCAGCTGCCAACAAGATGAATGTTAACAGGCGACAGTAGCAAGAGACATACCAGCCTTTTCCTCTTCGCGCTTCTTTGTAGCTTCTTCTCTTTGTTGACGAATTAAAGTAAGGCGCTCTACATTTGCAAAAAGGTTAGGTAAATTCATGAGTTCTTTGCAAGTGATCAAGTAGCATCTTGATACTAAAGAACAGCAAACATTTGTAAAACGTAAGGAAGTTTACATAAGCAGCACACTTTTTTTTTTAAAAACTGAAAAGGGAAAGGCCAACACAGGACATAAAGAATTATCCCTACTGGAGGTACAGAAAGGATCATCAGGAGTTGAGAGTGCAAACAATAAAACATGGCAGTAAATACCTATAGCGGACGCTTAAAATCATAATGTAGGCTTTGCACAAATTTCAACAGCAGGGTATTCCTTCTAGAAGTAATACCTTCCATGGTGCATTTACACAGAAATATGGCCCAAGTTTCAAGTACAAGATCCAAGTCACAAACCAAACCATTGACATGGATCGAGGCAATGTCTCACCTAAATCTTTCCTAGCCTGTTCTGTTTTTCCTTGCTCTTGAAGCTTCATATGACGCTCATGGGACTTCTGCTTTTCAAGCTCCTCTCTGCAACAAGAATACTTGTTAGTACGATAGTCTTTTGCAGCGTTCATCTTTAGAGATACCATATATTACAGGTTAGAGATAATAATGATACGATATGATGGCAACAACAACTGAAAGAGTTTAAAAACGTTGAATTGTCCAACAATGCAGAGTGTACACACATAGTCCAACTTTTGTGTCAGTGCTATCGCTTATCACTATCTGATTCTATCATCAGTTTCTATTTGTTAAATAAAAAGATGAGAAAGCTGTTTCAATAAAAAATTTCTTTAATTATTTACATTCTAGGCACATAATATATTTAAAAAATTGTATGTATAAAAGAAAAAACACAATATGCAGTAGGAAATGCACAATAAATTGATAGGAGGACAACTGTATGAGTCCGTACCTTTCACGTCTGGAAATGTCAGTTGCCTTACCAATCTGAGCCATTGCAAAACTAGTTAGCTTAGAAGGACACAAAATGATTATAACATGTTAACAACAGAAATCTTCTGTAACAAATTATCACAACAGACGAAGGGAAAAGAAGGTGAATCCTTCCTCTGTTCAGGGCCCACTACTAGCAGCGGTAAATATATCGCAGTGAAACCATTTTAGCATAGCTTTGCTGTGTAAATGCAATCCATAACCCTTATTCCAACCCTTACCATATTTGCAAAGCAGCATACCTTTGCTCGATATATAAGAGTTATATGGGTAAATTACTAAATTTGTTCCTCAAGCGATAAACTTGTGCCTACAAGTCTACCAACATCATCGTCGATGGAGACGTTTGAATAAATAGGTAACAAACATTAAGTATGCCACTTACATCAATGTCCTTGGCCTTTATATTCTTTGGTTTCACCAGGTTTGGATTCTCAATCTCGATAAGACCCTCTGTACCTTTGTGTTTCTGATGACGTCAATAAAGACCGTTTATGATATGATCAAAGAATATAAGCTATGAAGAGCAAGGAATCTGTATGTTTCAGAAAGATGTCGTACTGGTCTTGCAAAATCTTCAGAATCCACTTCCTCTTCTGGTTCCCCCCTTCTGTTATAGACATCCTTTTCATCATGCTGTATTTTGATTACAGATACAAGCAGGGGATATCATAAGCATGTGTTTTGGTTGAACAAAGTTGCTTGGTTACAAGTTAATTGGGCAAATTAAGCAAGGAATTTGGCATGTTCAGCGCGGAAGAGAGAATATAAGCAGATATTGTTCAACAGAAATTAATAATATAGTAGCTTGTTGAAATGAAAAGGGCGCAAACCTTTTTAAAGGTTGTTGGACGGCCCGCTGAAGAACCAGCCGCTGCATTCAATTTCACATGAAAGATATGAGAATTTGTAAAGGAAAAAAAAACAAGGCCCAAAGCCCAATTCGACAAGCTCATATTATGACATGAAGAATAACAAAATGTTCCAACAAGCTGTACTTTGTTTATAAATGGGCAGCAGCTACAAGCATCAACTTGCTGTAAAATATTTGGTGTGCTCAACGACAAACTGTTGAACTGTCCCACCTCAGTTTTCTCCTCTCAGTGAAACACATGCACACAATCTTAGGCTCAGGCACATTTGCGAAAAACCAGTCCCACTTCAATTTTCAATCAAAATTAGATGAAGTGCTGACATCTATACATGCTACCTTTTGAACCACACAACAATATCTTACAGAAGAAACACAGCCTTATCAAAGCACATCCCATGACAACACACAATGGATGTCAAAGGGTTTGAGCAAGATGAAATTCAGTTGGGATTTGCTTATCAGCCCATGAACATATACATCCACACGGAGCAAGGCATATACATCCTGCTAATTGAGCAGGATGTATATGTCCATGGGCTGATAAGCAAATTCACACTGTAGCCCATGAACGGTCAACAGCCTGCTAATTGAACAGTAAAACCTCGATTAGAGCATCCCAGCAGTTAGCAGTATCGACATGGATCGACAAGCCAGAAGCATGCAAAAGCACCAGGCTCGCAGTGCCGGAATCCGGATCAAGCAGAAACATAGTACGTACAATGGGAAAATAGCTCCCGCCCCAACCACCCCATCCAATCCCTCCCTTCCCCTCGTCAAACACAAATAACGCTAAACGGCGAACGGCCTGTGCCGCGATCAAACAAGCCAATAACAAGCAACCAAGGCCGCTACGTTCGACCTCCACGTGACGTCGCCGGCCGTGCGATCGATTGAGCAACCGAGGCTGAAAAGGAGCCAGCAAAACCTAAGCGCGCGGAAGGCAACGGCGAGGCGCATTTGGGGAGCGCAGTGCACGTACCAATCTCCTCGGGGGTGGAGAAGGTGCGCTCCCCCGTGGGCTTGTGCTTGAACTTGCCCTTCGCCATGGATGCGTCGGCGCCGGCGGCGATGACAAGCCCTGCGGCTGCTGCTTTCGGCGCGTGGGCTGGGGGCGCTGCCGAGGTGGCCTCTTGGGATTCTGGCCGCTGGGGTTTCGCTTCGCTTTATAGTCTGGTACAGTAGCAAGGAGTTGGGATCCGAACCGACTCGGAACTGGAAGCCACCACCTGCCCGACTGGCTTGGCCGCTACGAATCCTGCGGCCGTAGCTTTTGACGCCCGGAATTGACTATGACTGTTCGTTTCACCGGACACTTTTCTCTCTCTCTCTGAATACTAAGATCAGGATATACTGCAATATTGTAAATAGAATGGAGTTTGAATATAAATGATGTGATAAACGATCTGTTGGACTTAATCTAACAGAAGATGTTTGGTATTCGGCAAATTTAACGAAACATGTGCACCTCTTCTTTTTCGACTTTCAAGCAATCAAATTAGCTTTTTTCTTCACAGTTGGTCGTAAATCCAACTATGTGACATGCAAACTGGCTTGTCTAACTTGGCCTTTGTTTGGTTATTAGGATTATGAGAATCTGATAGCAAAAATCCATAGGTCATTTTAGGGTGGTTTTTATCTTTTAGGAATCCCATGGTGTCTCGATTTTATCTAAAACCCAGATTCTCACAATCCTGTAGGAACCAAACATCGTCTTGGTCGGTTGGTTTTAGTTGCCTTTGCCCATGAATTGGTAGGATAGTTTAGAAATGACAATATGTATTTAATGACAAGCTACATATCTGTAGCGACTTTTGTCAATCTAAGATATGTTGGTTTAGTTATCGAGCATGATTATAGATTGTGTGACTGGTAAGATGATGAGTGTCAGGTTGGATCGGGCGATAGGTGCAACATCTTTGCTTGGGGCACATGTTTGGTTGGCATACCAATGCCCCAAGGTGATGCAAAACCAAGATCAAGCTAGGGCCTAGGGCTGTAGGGAATGTGAATGCTTTCTATTTTCTATCGTGCATGGCTTGGTCTCGCACTCTCACTCAGAGCAAGAATTATAAGACCACTTAAGGTTGTCTCCAACCGAAGACCTATACCCATAAATGGGTTACGATGTAGAAACCTAAACACAAAAATTGTCTCCAACCGATGATCCAAACACGCTACCCATTTTGAGTTTGAGGAGAGGATTGGCCTAAAAATGGGTTCGGCCTCTCTGCGAGCTAGAAATGGGTCTTCTGTTGGAGACACCAGTAAATAGGTCTTCACTAATTAACCTAAACAATCAATATGGGTCTCTTAAAATGGCTACTCGGTTGGAGATAGCCTAAGCGGGCTATATGGGTTGCCACATCAGATTTATTGTCAGTTGAAGGAAAGAGGATGAAAGAAAGAAGAGAAGCAGATTGTACACGAGTAGCCAACTATAGCACGGGCTCCAAGAACATTGGTGAGGGGATGTGATGGTGAAGGTGGCCAGATATTAATTAATGGTGAAGCATGTGGATATAGCCCGCTTATTATACAAGGACGCTATTAGTTGTCTATGGATGATGTAGCAAGGAAATAAAGCCCACTCTTGGATATATTATTAACCTTTCTCTTATGCATGTACGTGTCTACACATGTTGAAGCGGTGAATGCAGGGGCGAATCCAGCGTGGGGGCTGGGGGGGGGGTGCTCCAGCACCCTCTACCCCCGCGCGGACAATGGAAGCCCCCAAGCACCCCCAACAATATTTATGCATGAACATAGAAGAAAAAGAAGAAAATGTGAAGAAATAGAAGAGAAAGAGGAGAAGGAAGGAGAAAGAAGAAAATGAGCACCCTCCTAATTTTAAATCCTAGATCCACCACTGGCTGAATGTTCTCCCTCATTAATTGGGTTACCCTTCAACCTCCTAATTAATTACCGCATCTCATCAACTTCGTCACTTCTCTCTGGTGAGCTCCCTTTTTTTCAAGGCGGCTAGCTCCTCTGATTGCCTCCTCTCTGGAATGAGGTGGTAAGATCTAGCGGGATGTACATACTTACGTGACCTTGTCCTCTCTCCGTACCCACCAAGATTAATTTTCTATGTCCTTTTGACTTGAAAACAATTAAGGCCCTGTTGGTAGCCTTATATTTTTAAAGTTGTATCGCAATACCATAGTTTCTGCGGATACTAGGGTATTTCAGGTCAAATGTTGTTTCGTTGGCATATGTAAAACACAATTTTAGATAGGATGTTTTAGGAAAAACCATAGTATTTTTGTAGTATAGGATACTGCACCTAGGACCAAAGTTTCTCTCCGTTTTGTTCTCCCGTGCCTTTGAGCCCGCGCAGCCCCAACCCCGCGCCTGCACCACGCCTATCCTTCCTTCACCGGCAGCGCGTCGCCCACCTCTGACTGTACCCGGCCGCCAACCGTCGGTGGCACATGGCCGTCCCGCGCCCCGACCGCAACCCCGGTGGCCCCGTGCCCTAGCGTTCTGCCCTATCGGCTCATCTTCGGCTGCGCCGTCCCGCCCCGACCGCAACCACGGCGGCCCTTCCTTGCCCTCGCCCAGTCGGCGGTGCCCTAGTAGCCTGTGCCCTCGGCCACGGTTTGCGCGGCCACCCCGGCGCCCAATGGCTAGCGCAGCTCCGTGCCGCCTTGCTAGTCCGGCCATGGGCGTGGCCGGGGGCGTGCCGCCGTGGTGGGACGCAAGGCGGGTGCCGTTGGAGGTGGGCGGCGTGGTGCTGGTGAAGGACGGCGACGCAGTGCCGGCGAAGGATGAGCATGGCGCGGGCGCAGAGTGCTGGGACGGCACGGAGCACGCGTGCGCGTCGCTGCTTCCGCTCACGTCCTCCCACAATGCGTCGGCCACCATCCCGTGCCCTCCCACTCAGCGGACAAAACAATCACTCCACACATATCTCAGTGGTTTATATAGTTTTACAGAGTATTGGAATACTATGGTTTTAAAACACTAGGCTTCATAGGCCCTAAAGACTTATTTAGATTGTAAAAACACATTTAGGCCATCGCTGCTAGAGGCCCCAACAAGCTCCTCTCCACACCTCCTCCATAGACACTCTCTTTCTCTCCACAAACCCAAGCTCAAAGAACAAAAAATATTCTTTAACCTTTTCCACCTCTAGCCAGAGGAGGATCTTGAAGATAATGTTAGAATGGACTCTATTTCATCATTTTCCACCCGTACCCCTACCTTCTAAGGTTATATAGCTACATATTTGCAGGGATGTGCTTAGGAAGAAGCTTCATTGTTCTGATAGCGGTAGGAGAGACTCGAGCCCGAACAGCCCCGAGCCCGGAGCCCCAGCGCGAGTCATCCCTGCCTCTAGCTAAAGAGGCCTCGGCACTAGTCTCCTCCTCCACCACATGTGAAAGTCCACCACTGCTCTCCTTTGACATGCGGCCCATCCACAATCATCCCTACCCTACGTGAGGCCCCATGGCGACTTCCTCTTCTTCCTACCTCTCAACCTTGGCCATGGCAGCCTCTACCTCAAATCAAATGTATTCCTGTGCAGCTTGTTTGACTGGGAGTAGAATGGTGTGGAATAGGGCAGTTCCATGAAACGAAAGGACCACCTATTTTGTTGGCAACCCCAATTTAAACAAGAGTTCACAAATCTCTCACGTAAATGGGCAGAAAAGGTAAACCGTAAGAATGTAGCCATCTCAATTCCAACCTCAAAAATGATCCCTAACGTAGCCGAGCAATAACTGATACAACACTCTATTTATCTTACACTCAGATTGGCAGCTATGACACGGGGCTGTATTTTACAGTTGAAGTTAATGCAAGTATATATCACTGTGTTCAAAACACACAGGCCAGCCAGGGCCCCTGCAAGGTAAAGGGCCACGTTGTTGAGCCCCTTAGTGGATGCTGTTAGAGTTTGTGCTTGACAAGTGCCATTCAATGTTTGTGCAGCTAAATTATGTCCTGTCTTCATCTCCCGTTACTTGGGTTCCAAGAGAAGCTGCTTCCTTCGACTGAGTATCCATGCGGAAGATGAGGTCCATAGATGACATTTTCAGAATCTGGAAGTTGAGGTCCGTAAACAACGTTCTCATTCAGAAACGCCATTTGATTCACCTGGGGCGCTGCTTGATAAACATTTGGAGCACTAACTTGACTAGGGGTGCTAACATGTGCATAGATGTTTGTATTGGTATCCTTCTGATTAGCCTTTTGCTTGCTCCTAGCAGTCCGTTTATTTTCCACAGGGCTGTCTGCAGTCAGCCTAACCATTTGCTGCTGGATTTCATTGAGTGAAGTAGTCGCCAACTTTGATTTGGCACTCTTTTTAGCATCGGAAGCCTTGTACTCAAGACGGTACAAGGCAAGGGCATCAGAAGCATTGATTTCATACTCGTAAAGATGCCAGTTATGGCTGCTCGATGGCTGTGGGTCCATGTAATAGGACTTCTTCAGACCCGCGAAATCTTTCATGACCTGCTTCCTTGATTCATGCCATCCACGGCCATTGTAATCTGGCAATGACCTTTGCTTCCGGTTGCCACTCTCAAATGCTCTTCTTGGAGTGTCAAAGAACAACCATTCTCTAAGAGATTCACCCTCCAGAAGAGATAGATCAAAAAGTTCTGCAACAGTACAGAACAAACAATAAACACAATGATTGGAGACTATCCGCATCAACTAAACATGCCAGCACTAATACAACCATACTTACCAGGTGCATTCCATGGTGATTTAGAAGTGGCAGCCCCTCCACACACTGGAATACCAACATTCTTTCCTTGGACTTTTGCAATGAGAGCAGTAAACAGTGGCCCATCTTTCAAATCAATTCCTCTTGGTCGCATCACTGGTCTTGTCCCAAGAAGACCATCATCATTCAAAGCCAGACCAGCATGGTAAGGGTTGCAGTAATCTCCACAATCTTCTGACCCTCCTACTGGCCTACCACAGTCCCAAAGTGCACATTTTGGCCCCAAATACTGAGAGGGTGATGGCCATATTGTTGTAAGCAAGTCTGACATGTGAACAAAGACATCTCCAGTATTTTGCTCAGAGTTATTCGTGTCAACATATGAATGAGTGGGCAGATCTAATGGCAAATCAAACTGTACATTTTCCAGCTGACCAATCCCATGCAGGCTATTGAACTGATCATCATTAGAACCAGGAAGATCTATTTTGTAATCATCATCACAAAGAAAATCATCAATACTAAGTTCCTGGTCTATATAATACATCTGCAACAAAGGTAAGACAAAGACTCGTTAAAGCTATCAATAGAGATGGTAAAAGTAACATGACCATGACCTATAGGCACCAAACAAATGAGATGGAATGGAACGCACATCACACTATCACAGAACACAGGATGCATGCATATACAGTCATACAGATCAGTGAAATCCAGAAGTGCCACAAAAGTAATATAAAGTATACATATGTTCCTTTGTCATAATGTCAGTTTAAAGCTTATAAGTATTGAATCAGAAACTTAAAAACTCTGACAAGTAATAAATGTGGAAAGTCTGGTTTGAGAGACATCAAGCGAGGCCTAAATATGCAGTTTTCAAGAGCCGATCATTATTTCCGATTTACATCTAGCTTAAATACAAAACAAATACACTGTTATGACTCGTGCTCTTCAGAAGCTTAGACAAATAATACTAGCACACTATTCGCATACATCAACATAATTGTCTGTGCTAGCATACTGAAGTACCACATTCCAGTTCAAACAAGGTCATCACTGGTACTTATATGGAGGTGGCTGCAGTTGGCTTATAGTGCTGGACTGCTGATCTATACTGTCGTCTACATAGAGCATAGCTTTTACTCAACAAAATCAAGGTATATCAAACCAAGTTATTAATATCCTTCATAAAATTGAAAGAGTGAACTCAGCCATGAAATCACATCCATGAAGTACACAAGACACTGCAACCTATGCAAAATTTTAATCGAAATTTTTTTTGCAATCGATAAGCAAAATATGAAGCAAACATTGAACAAACCAACAAGGAAAAGGTCCAAAAGTATCACCAAATAACGATCTGCTACTAAACATAACCAGAGGGAGCAAAATTAATGAATTCTGTGCCAAAAAAAGTAATTACACAACATGATGAGTTCTACTTGACACATTTTTTTGCGATGATATCATATAAGTAATTAAGCATAAGCATCCTATGCATACAGAATCTTTAGAGCTAAATGCTTCAATGAAGCGACTGCATACTGACCGATCACTTGAGGGTTACACAGTACCCAAATAAATCCACATGCTTGGATTCTTGGAACCACGACAGACAACACAAAGTTAGCAATTCATCAACAAAAATATAAAAGTTTCAGAAACAATCCCCTTCACATTATCAGTCATGAAAGAAAGAAAACAGTTTTCAATTTGATCATTGAGAATGCAAATGCTACTATGCTACCTGATCATTGAACATTGCATTAGCAACAGCAGCCACTTCTCCACAATCACCCTCCGCTCCCTGACCTAGAGAGGTCTGCCCTTGAGTAGGGCCCCTAGCCACAATCTCACACTGATGATCGGCATTGGTCATCTGTCTGTCCTGCCCGTGCCCGTGGCTCTGATGAGGAGCTGGCACCTGCAGCGGCGATCGGGGTGCCATGAGCTTACTGGTGGCGTCGTCTTCCTCCTCGGCCACCGCCAGCTGCAGCAGGCGCAGCGTCTCCGACGGTGGATCCGGGACCCCACGGTTGTTCCCCTGTGAGTTCTGCGCCGCGCCACAACAACCAATCAGCACCAATCGCGAAAAGGGGGAGCGGGGAGGGCTAGGGTTCGGGGGACTTGCCTGGAGGGAGGAAGCCGGGGATGGGGCGCTGAGCTCGGAGCGCCACTCGCGAAGCATCTGGTGCACTTGCTCCTCGAGGACGGCGGCGTCGGCGGAGCGGCTCTCCATGCGCGCGGACTGGAGGCCGGAGAACATCTCCTGTAGGTCGTCCACGCGGATCTTGGCTAGGTCGCGGAACTGCCGGTGCCGCGTGGACGAGCGGGAACCCTTGCCCGCCAACGTGATGTGGGTGGCGCCGCCGCCCCCGGCGGCCGCATCTCCCGCCATCGTGCTGATCAAGGCGGCGCTGGTGGCGGGTGCTGGGTTGCGGTGGGGGGCGATTGACTCGGTTCGGTTCGCCTTCTGCTTCTGCCTGCAAGGGATGTTTTCTCCTTTTCTTTCTCTTAACTTTCCTTTTGTTTTTTAGTTACTCTATATATGGCTATAAAGTTTCCTTTGAGGAAACTGCAAAGTCGAATACTGGGAAGCGCAAAAAAAAAATCACTATTATCCGTGTCATATTCGTGATTTATGTCCTTAAAAATCATTAATTATTCAGTCCAGAGAAACAAAATTCTAGAAAATTGCATATACCTACTCGGGGTGACAATCGGGAATTTTTCTACTAAACCTGGCTATTTTAGATAGTTATTTTTATAATTGGAGTCACACAATACAACGTAACGAATAGATTATGAGGATTATATGTCAATTAATCTTAGCACTGATTTATTTAAAAAAAACATTTGCGTTTTTTATCGGGTAATTGTATTATATATTTTTAGCATTGCGTCTCAGCTCTTTCTGCTGCTATAGGAACAGTTATTAGAGATGAATGAATCTAAACCAAGGATTCTGATTCTCCATCCTTCCCCAAAAAATTTCTCAAGTTTTAGGCCCGATCCCAACACAAGGAAACAAATTTCTATGCCCAAGCCCAATGTCAGCCCACTTGAGTCTTTTTGCCTTGCCTTGCCTTGCCTTGCCTGGGGTCTCTCGCTCGCTCGCCGGAAGCTAAAGGGACTGTGCCCCATCGTCTGCGTATGCTAACCAAGTGTTAAGAACAAGATTAACGGTGGTGATCTCCTCAAATGAAGATAAAGGAAGAATCCAGAAGATTAGCGGTTACGTGATTAGCATATTGTAAACGTGATTAAGTCCGAACGGACGCGATGCCGTCCATTCGCCATGTATAAATATATACATCGTTAATCAGAAATACATAGAGATTCGTTCTCTAATTCATTCACTCGATTCCCCTATTCTAAACACGTTATTAAGCATGTAGATTCCAACAGTTGAGAAAAAAGGCCACAGAGAACTCGACGCAGTGAAGAAATCGACGACCGGCAAAGGAGGAAGACCAACAACAAGGTAAAAGATGCCA
The DNA here is from genome assembly GCA_030272315.1 of Paspalum vaginatum. Lineage (NCBI taxonomy): Eukaryota > Viridiplantae > Streptophyta > Magnoliopsida > Poales > Poaceae > Paspalum > Paspalum vaginatum. Next base: position 43,036,201 of record CM059020.1, on the reverse strand, counting down.
ATGCTTACCCTTTGCCGTCTCGTCAAGAAGCTCCGATGCCCCGTCGTCCGCGAGTTCATCCGTGCCTGTCATGATGGAGTGCTTGATGATGACCGCGTCGCCTTCGTCATCCACTGTGCCATCTTGAGGATGAGCGTCGAGGGCTTCACAGGCGTGTGGCTCCCTTCCCCCCGTGGATCTGCTCACCGTGGTCCACCTCGTCATCGAGCACAGCCACCGCCAGTCGTTGCCACTCCTCCGCCACCACCATCTTCCGCACCAGTGGAGGGCACACCAGTGATGGCGGCGACACCGGCCTTCACGAACCCGTACCCACCATGCTATTGCCCAGTCCATGGCTACAGGCCTTGTATTCTCCGTGACACCGGCGTCCTCGATGTCTCCATCATCGCTACCCTTCACCAGAACGCCGCCGCCTCCACCAATCCGCCCGCCCCATCCCCAGTTGGAGGAGAGGATAGACCTCGACGGAGGCCACCGACGCCTGTACCGCCCGGTTTCATCCACCGCCCAACCATGGCAGCATGGACAGGCTGCCCGCTCTTCTTCAAAGATGTCGAGGTCGCCTCCCCGCCGCCTTCTGCTTTCCCGATGCCGTCTCCTGCCCTGCGCACTCCATGTCACCATGCCGGTGAGGCGACTGCATGTCGCCCAGGGTTGCGCCCTGTCCACGACGAGGCCGGCAACCCTCTCAACGACTTCGGGACCGGCAACTTCATCATCTCCTCTGACGAGGAGAGAAGCGGCTAGATCCATGCTCGCGGCAGCTAGGTGGTCATCGTGGAAGATCTCGCGGCCGCGGTGGTGGATCTGACCAGAGGCAACGTCGGCGGCGGCAACTCATTGGTGTTGGTGGCGAAAATCGAGAGGAGGCGGGGCTGCGCGAACAGGCGGCTAGGGTTCCAACACTAGCCGACGCTTCGCCCCGGCTTTTAAGCCGTCAGGGCGCTGCCGCTGTGGGCCAGGCCATGGGCCGCCGCTCCAGGCCGCTGCTGGCAAGCCACCTCGGGCCGCCGCTGCTGGCCGCTGCGGGCCAGACCATGCGCCGCCGCCGCTGGCAGGCCACCCTTAGGGCCCGAAGTAAACTAGGCCACAAGAAGTGCAAAGCCTATTTCTCCTGTTAATTTGGTTATGGTCTAAAACAGGTCTATACCCGCTTTATTAATTTGTATATATATGTTAGTTTACATATTTTAGCGGTCTTTTTTACATTTTTAACTATAGTATTAGTTATATGTGTTTAAATATTATGTTTCTGTTGTAATATGTAACCATAAATATGTTAATGTAAATATGTGTTTGTGTATATTCTTGTCTCTTATGTATGTTTTTTCACATAAAATGACACTACACAATTAAACTCTCACAATCAATTATATAAGAGTTTCATCAAAACTCTCACACTTTATATATATTTTTGAGTTGTCTTTAGGGTCAAAAGAAAATTTACATTTACATCATTTGCAAAATTTATATAACACATGTATCATAAAATTAAATATATCTTATATTATTTTTGAGAAACAACATAGGGTAATAGAGACCATGCCTTTTGAGCATCAATTTAAATTACATATCACTAAAAGATCTACATTTTGTCTCAACATAATGACTACCTATACATGTTATTCTCATAAACTAATATTTGGATACTTGGTCTACTCTCTAAGGGAGATTACCTTAATTATGAGATTATACTAATCCATAATTTTTTAAGGACGTAACACCTTCAAGTATCTGGAATTTTAAGATATATAATATTTTGATATTACAACAACACCATTAAAGTTTTAGATTTACCACATAGGTAAATTAATAAACCGATGGTTATTGATTGTAGGAAAAATGCAAGGAATCGAAGAATTTGAGGAACTTGCCCTGGAGGCTTTTACCTATCATTAATGCACCTGTACAAAATGGTCCAGAAATAACCGATCCAACGAAATACACTGCATTACTCTTATCTTATTAAGGGCTTCTATCCATAAAGATCTAAAGAAATAGTATCTTTTGGAAGAAAGTCATCACACTCTATGGGTTGCATTGCAACAACGTTATGAACAGTAAAAAGAATTAATATATCCTGATGCAGACCATGAATGGAATCACCTACGCTTATAAGATTTTAAATCTGTTGCTGATTCCGACCATAAAGTTCATGACATATGCACGAGGTTGAAATTTTGCGATAAAAACCAACAAATGCAGAAAAGAGAAGAAAAACATCATCTACTATGCATCCTGCGGATAGGGTATTATGTAATTAATACTGTAAAAAAAACCACCAGGTCTATTTACAGCTTATTCACTCCTTAACTCAGACCGAGAACAATAATGAACTTCTTCTGAAAAATCATCACTTGCGCCCAGTTGGTTCAGCACCTCTGCCTGAAGTTAACTATATACAGAATAAAGCTACAAATGATAAAAAGAAATTTAGTGGAAATATTCCTCCTGATCGTCGTGGTCGAAATTTCAAAAAGAACCATAGACATAAAGAAAATAAGAGGGCACGTGAAAATGCACCAATCACAAATGACAAACTGAGACTGTGTCATAAATGTGATTGCAACACGCATTTCGCAGCCACTTGCCGTACTCCTAAATATTTGGTATAACTTTATTTAAGGGCACTCCATGATAGAAACAAAAAATCAAGATATGAAGCTCACTTCAATCAAGCTACTGAGAAAATGAATGGGGCTGGTTGTTCGTCCCAGGTTCACCATGAATCGCCCAACAACAATGCTATTACTCAGCAGATGGACAATATGATGACTCAATTCAATTCGAGTGACATATGTGGAGATTTAGTTTAGACACCTAAATCTGAAATTTGATACCTAATTATCTAGTTTTGTAATAAGATCATAGTTAAAACTCATAAAATTTAGAGTTTAACCTTATTCGTTAAAATAAGAGTTGTACTAATGTTAGTACAAAACTCATGTATGTCATAATTTTATTATTACGTTGTTTTGGATATCAGGTACTGTATGTATGTATATAAATATAAAATGAATAAATAATTAATTACTTAATTATTGTCACTATTATAGATGTCTAATGAACACGGTTCACCGGAAGAGAAATTGTGTCTTGTGGATAGTTGCACCACAAACTCTACACTTACTGAGATAAAATATTTCCAAACCTCAAAGAAAAGGGAAGTCAATGTTTTAACAATTGCCGGAAGAGAGGCATTGATAGTTGGTTCTGGTAGAGCCATTGTCACTCTCCGAATGGATACTCAAATTGTGATCGAGAATGCTTCATTGTATCCTAATTCAACCCGTACTTTGTTAAATTATAGAGATATTCATAATAATTATATCCATGTGGAAACATACGAAGAAAATGAAGAAAAATACCTTCTTACCAAACCTACTGAATATGGCAAACAAATACGCGAAAAAATTCCAACCCTATAATCTGGACTATATTATACATACATTAAACCAATTGAACATGTTGCATACAAGGTAATTTTTCAGAACGTCGATGTATTTCAAATTTAGCATGATCGACTAGGGTATCCAGGTATCGGGATGATAAGAAAAATTATCACTAATTCTATTGGTCATGATTTGACTTATGCAAAATTTCCCAAATCATTAGATTATGTATGCATTGCATGTGCTACAGAGAAATTGATTTTAAGACATTTACCTCTTAAAATTCGAGCAGAACCACTTAGATTTTTTGAAAGAATTCAAGTAGATAATTGTGGTCCCATTGAACCATCTTCAGGACCGTTTAGATATTTTATGGTTTTAATTGACGCATCTACAAGCTGGTCACATATGTGCTTATTGTTCACTAGAAACCATACCTTTGTCAAAATAATGTCTCAAATTATAAAGCTAAATGCACATTATCCTGAACACCCGGATTCAATCAATCTGAATGGACAATGCTGCTGAATTTTTTACCTATGTTTTTAATGATTATCGCATGGTTTTAGGAATTCATGTTCCGCAGTCAGTTCCATATCCACACTCAAAATGGTTTGGCAGAAGATTTAATCAAAAGAATAAACCTCGTTGCACGTCCATTACTAATAAATTGTTTTTTGCCTACATCATGTTGGGCTCATACAGTTTTACACGCTGCCGACCTACTACAACTAAGACCACCTGCATATCATAACTCCTCACCTTTGGAGCTAGTACGAGGGGATCCTCTTAGGATTTCCCACTTGCGTAAATTCGAGTGTACCGTTTACATACCGATATCACCACCATAGCGTACCTCTATGAGCCCCCTACGGAAAGTTAGAGATTTACGTGGGATTACCGATCTCCGTCGATAATAAAGTATGTAGAACCCCTAACCGGTGATCTATTTACGGCCCGGTCCGCTAATTGTATTTTTAATGAGGAATATTTCCCGGCATTAGTGGAGAGATTTCAAGTACTAGAAAGGAGAATGCCGAGAAATTGATTGGGATGTGAAGTGTATCTACTCCTCAGATCCCCGTACTAAAGAAGTTGAACTTCAAGTTCAGAAAATTATTGGTTTGCAAAATATTGCAAATAACCCGTCTGGTCTTTAATTCCTGCTAGGAACACGCCTGAAAGAGTAGAAGTACCGAATAAAACCACTCAAAACCCTACTAATAAAAGGGAGAGAAGTAAGACAACTAATAAGGATTGGTCTCCTGAAAGAAAATAAAGACGGTAAATGCACATCAACAAGAAGTTGATGAAATTCAGAGTGGACATGATACACAATCCTCTTCGAATATGCACATGGTCGAAGTAGGGATATCGAAAAACCTAAGGACCATAGATACGGGAAATCCTGATGTGTCCTTAACGGTAGATGAACTTGCTACCAACTATATTGAGACTGCCGAAACCTTTGACCGCAAGGCTACTGTTGTCGACACTTATTTCTCTGAACAAGTTGCTGACATCTTTAGTAATCCAGATCATAAATCCATGGCAGAGTATAGAAAATGCTCGGATTGGAATCAATTGAAAGAAGCTATTGAAAAAGAGATTGCCTCGCTTTATAAAAGAGAAGTATTCTCGGAAGTAATGCTAACACCTAAAGACACTTTCACTGTAGGATAAAGTGGGTTTTCGTTTCGGATCGAAAAAAAATAACGAAGTGGTGAGATATAAAGCAAGGCTAGTAGCACAAGGCTTTACGTAAAAACCCGGCATTGATTATACTGAGACATATTTTCCAGAAATGAGTGGCATAACCTTCCGATACTTAATATCACTGGAAGTATAAAATCGTTTATCTTTGCAGTTGATGGACGTAGTAACCGCATATTTATATGAGTTACTGGATTCAGAAATTTATGTGAAAGTTCCAGATGGAATAAATGTACCGAATCTATCGGCAAATCGCAACACGTGTTGTGTAAAGTTGAAAAAGTGATTATATGGCTTAAAACAATCAGGATGAATGTGGTACAATTTGAATTCCTTTCTCTTAAAAGATACACTAAAAATGATGATCGCCCGTGTTCATTAAGAAATCCTCCACTGGATTTTGTATCATTTCAGTATATGTCAATGATCTTAACATTATTGGAAATGAGAAAGATATAAATGGTGCACGTCATGATCTAAAGACGGAATTTGAGATGAAAGATTTGGGTCAAACCAAATTTTACTTAGGTATTCAACTTGAGCATTTACCTTCAAGAGTTTTTTATATCAATCGACATATATCTAGAAAGTATTAGAAAAGTTCAATATCAATAAAGCATATCCAGCTAAAACTTCTATGATCGTAAGATCTCTCGATATGAAAAGAAAGATCCTTTCTGACCAAAGTACGAGGGAGAAGAAATTTTGGGATATGAATTCCCATATCTCAGTGCTATAGGAGCACTTATGTATTTAACAAACAATTTTCGGCCAAACATTGCATTTGCAGTGAATTTACTTACAAGATACGGCACAACGCCTATCAAACGTTATTGGGCTAGAATTAAGAATATTTTTAGATATCTTAATGGCACAAGAGATCTTGGTCTCTTCTATAGCAGAAGTCAAGACCCTACTTTAATTGGATATATTGATGCTGGCTATTTATTTGATCCCCGTAATGCCATATCACAGACCGATTTTGTATTTTTACAAGGTGGAACTGCTATCTTTTGAAAATCATCCAAACAAACTTTGGCAGCTAACTCAACTAATTATTCTGAAATTATCGCATTATATGAAGCCTCCAAGAAGTGTGCTTCGCTTCGTATAATGATAGACCACGTAACTCAGTCATGTGGTATTGGTCTGATTAATTCACCAACTATTATCTACGAAGATAATGCTGCCTGTGTTGTTCAGATGGAAACTGGTTATATAAAGAGTAATATCACAAAATATATTGCTCCAAAATTGTTTTATCCTCATAAGTTACAAAAGAATGGGGAGATAAACATTCTACAAACTAAGTCTTGGGATAACCTTGGTGATTTATTCACGAAATCATTACCATATTCCACATTTTCGAAAAATGTTAAAGAAATAGGTATGAGATGACTTAGAGATTTATAGAAATCAGGGGGAGTATCACTCTCCGAAATATAACCCAGTTAACATTATATTATACTCTTTTCTTTTTATGGATTTTTCCCTCAATAAGGTTTTACCATACAAAGTTAATGAGGTAATATCGACATAATAGATGTGTCTTATCATCTATTTTTCCGACAGGGTTTTTTAAGATGATAATACACATAATAGGATAAATATAGAATAGTTTCTTTATTCCTAGATAATGTAAATTAGATATAGATTGATTCGATTGAGGGGAGTGTTAAGAACAAGATTAACGGTGGTGATCTCATCAAATGAAGACAAAGGAAGAATCCAAAAGATTAGCAGTTACTAATTCCCCCCCTAATCATGATTAGCATATTGTAAATGTGATTAAGTCCGAACGGACGCGATGCCGTCCGTTCGCCATGTATAAATATATACACTGTTAATGAGAAATACACGTAGATTCATTTTCTAATTCATTCACTGGATTCCCCTGTTCTAAACACCAAGCAGCGCATCCTCAGGATTGTAAAGCCATTTCCAAGAGTTTCACTTTCGTTAAATAACACATCGGTATATTTAATGGCATGGCAAAATAGCTATATAAAGGATAACAGAGATTTGCACAATTATTTTAAAAAATTTGATGTGGTATTTTTGAAAACTATGAAATAAAATTAAACTCTCTATTAGAAATGGGCTAAGCGCAAGACATGCTCTGTTTTCCTCTAACAAGCTTTTGACTAACAAAGTATATAGCGCATCCCTAATTGTCTCCATTTCATAACAAAAGCGACATGTTTTGCAAAGAGTAAATTCCACTATAGGTCCTTAAACTTGTGTGCAGCTCTCAACTAGGTCCAGTTACTCACGAAGTGTGTTATTTAGGTCCCAGATCTAGCTAAATGTATCATTCAAACCTAAAATCGCCTTTGACCAGCTCTGACCGCCACCGTGGCTGTCCACCATGGCTCGGGCAGTTGGAAAGACATGTGAAATGTGCACGGAGACCCCTGAAATGACTCCAGTTTCATATGTGACGGCCCAACTTTAGAGAGAGACGGAAGGGGCGACGAGGTCGACGGTGGGGTCACTGGTGAGGAGGTCGGATCGGGGAAGCACGAAGAGAAGAGAAGAGACGGCAGGGTCGCCGCCTTGACGGTGAGGAGCTCGGAGCTGGAAAGCATTGGGTCGTGAATGATGGCCCCAAGGTTCCGCACGGAAGGTGAACCGCCGCCGAAGTATGGTGAAATTCTTGTAGCCCCAATGGTGTGCGCATATTGTGTTGATGCGGATTTCAGTACCCTAATATGTAGCATTTCGCTGCAAAAGATAGTTTTTTGGGTGGTTAGGGTTTACTTAGTTGATGAAATCTGGTGAAGAAATATAAGAATTGGTAGTAATTTGGCGTGAATCTAAAGTATATTTGCGAAATGTAGGTGTCGATTCATCCGAGTTCTCTTTGGAAATCCATCATGGAGGTTTTTTCTGTGGTACGGGAGTTAATCGTGCTTATGTTGATGGGAAAGCTGCTTGGTATGATCACCTAGAAGCAAACAGCTTTTGCTTTCTTTGGATAGATGATCTGATCATAAAGTTGAATGGAGGAAAACCAAATGAGAGATTGAGTGTGTATTGGTTGCTTCCTGGGAAGGATTTGTCAGATGGATTGAGGATTGTGGCATCTGATGAGGACACACTGGTGATGAGATCAGTTGCAGATAAAGTCAAGAACTTTGAGCTGTATTTTGATCATTATAGCCAAATTACAGGAATTGAGTGGGATGATGTAGTGCTAAACCCAGTTGCAGAGTTACCCACAGTTATAAGCCCTTGCAAACTGAGTGCAACACAACAGAATGCATCTAATAAGCTACCAAATTTTTACATAATTCTGGAGAGGGGTAATCAAGAGGAGGAAGACAGTGGTTTGTCTGATAGCAACAGCCAAGTGGAGGACAGTGATTTTTCTGATAGTGACTATGTCTTTGCACATGGGGATGATGATTTGTTTGTGGACAATGTAGATGAGAATGTCATAGATGAGGGTGTGGCAAAGGGCAAGCAGATAATGAAAGGGAACAAGTCAGGGAACTTGGCATCAGATGCAGTTCAAGGATATTCTGATGATGAGCTTGAAATGCCAGATGATTCAGATAATGAAGGCAGGGTCAATATAAAGTTCAAGTGTTTTAACCCAGAAGACCTAGTCAATCCAAGCTTTAGAGTTGGTATGGTGTTCTCAAGTGTAGAGTTTCTTAGGAAAGCAATTAATGTGTATAGCTTGAAGCATAGGGTAGACATCAAACTCCCTAGGAATGATAGGCAAAGGGTGCAGAGTCACTGTGCTACTGGATGCCCCTGGGTACTTTATGCTTCACTGGATAGTAGGGCAAAAACTTTCATGGTCAAGAAATATGTGGGTGAACACAATTGCAGGAAAGAGTTTGTTCTTAAGAGATGCACAGCAAGGTGGTTAGCTGAAAAATATGTTGAGTCCTTTAGAGCTGATACAAAGATGACATTAGGCAACTTTGGGAGGATTGTCCAGAAGGATTGGAATTTAACACCCTGTAGAAGTAAGCTTTCAAGGGCAAGGAGAATTGCAATGGAAAAAATCTATGGAGATGAAGAGGAACAATACAACATGCTTTGGGATTATGGTGAGGAGTTGAGGAGGTCCAATCCTGGTAGTACTTTCTACCTAGGACTGAGTGAGGGGCATTTCAGCAGCATGTATTTCTCTCTAGATGCATGTAAAAGAGGATTCCTAAGTGGTTGCAGGCCATTAATTTGCTTGGATGGCTGCCACATCAAGACCGAGTATGGTGGCATTTTGCTAACTGCTGTTGGGGTTGATCCTAATGACTGCATTTTCCCAATTGCAATGGCACTTGTTGAAGTAGAGAGCAAGGCATCATGGAACTGGTTCCTTGAGACTTTGAAGAAAGATCTTGGAATTGATAACACTTTTCCTTGGACTATAATGACTGATAAACAAAAGGGCCTTATACCAGCTGTTGCAAAGATATTCCCTGACTCAGAACACAGATTCTGTGTGAGACACTTGTATCAAAACTTTCAACAGCACTTCAAGGGTGAGAATCTCAAAAACCAGTTATGGTCATGTGCTAGATCTGCTTCCATACCTGAGTGGACCAGGAACATGGAAAAGTTGAGAGCTCTAGATGCTGATGCATATGCCTGGTTGGAGAAAATGCCACCAAACGCCTAGGCTAGAGCTTTTTTTAGTGAATACCCTAAATGTGATGTGTTAGTGAATAATTCATGTGAGGTCTTTAACAAGTATATTCTTGATGCTAGAGAAATGCCCATACTCAGCATGATCACCAAGATCAAGTCTCAACTCATGTCAAGGGTGTACAACAAACAAAGAGAGGTGCTTGAGAAGTGGCCAGGGCCTATATGTCCCAAGATTAGGGCAAGGTTGTTAAAAAATTCAGATTGGGCCAATATTTGCTATGTTCTTCTAGCTGGTAAAGGCATCTTTGAAGTGCAAGATAGAGACTACAAGTACACTATTGACATATTTGCCAAACAGTGTGAATGCAGAAGGTGGAATTTGACAGGTATTCCATGCAGCCATGCCATCTCTTGCCTAAGGCATGAGAGAATCACCCCTGAGGATGTGCTCCCTGCTTGCTACACAAGTGCAACCTTCAAAGCTGTGTATCACTTCAACATCATGCCAGACAAGGACAAGACTTTATGGAAAAAAGTTAATGGTCCCAAAGTGCTACCTCCAGTTTATGAGAAAAAGGTAGGAAGGCCACCGAAATCAAGAAGGAAGCAGCCACATGAAGTTCAAGGGAGGAATGGACCTAGAATGTCAAAGCATGGAGTGATCATCACCTGTAGCTGGTGCAAAGAGCCTAACCACAATGCTGCTGGCTGTCAGCTGAAGAAGGCCGGGATCAGGCCCAAGCAGACCATCAGAAGGAATCCAACAACACTTGTCCAAGAAGAAGTTGATGCCACCCAATAAGAACCTGTTATCACACAGGTAATTCTAGCAGAACTTCCAACTCTTTTCAGTATTCCAATGTGCTCACATGGACTAACTTGTGCATGCTAGGAAGAACAATTTCAACCCATCATTCAACCTATGGTACTAGAGGAACCCATGGTGAACCAGATGATGAGTGAGGTGAGCCTAGTCCTATATGCTAAACCATTTTTTATAGCTTGTGACACACTGACACAATTGCAACTGTAGGTACCACAACAAACAACCCTATCACAAGACCATGGACCCCTGCCAGGTTTCTCCTTCATTGACCATAATCGACCCATTGCAAGACCAACACCACTAACTACATCAACCAAGAAGGGCAAGGCAGTCATGGAGAAGCGCAAGGCTCCTTCTAAGAAGACAGATGGAAGTGCACCAAAGAAGGTTGCAGCTGCAAGCAAAACAACCAAGAAGAAGTAGGAGGGATGATCTGAGTGACACATAGTGTAGCTTTTGGGAATTCTTTTGAGTATACTTTTGGGAATACTTTTGTGAATGATATATACCAAGGCTTGTAAAGTCTCACAGCCACAAACTATATGCATGTGTGGCTACTTATATGACAATGCTGCTGTAACATTGCACCAAACAATGGCTGCATGCTACTAAGATGACAATGCTGCTGTAACATATTGCATCAAACAATGTGAGCATGCTTTATATCTGTGATGTTAAGCTTATGCCAAACAAATGTGCTGTTGGTATTCTGCTCTTCTCCATGTTCATCAATTTATTCACTCAAGTTGACAACAGATAATTCAGCTCTCATTCCAGATAATGAGTACATAAATGAGGACATTTCCTTGATTCACTTCATGAGTACAACAATGAGAATGAGGATTAGCACACACACACCACCGACGCCCACCATTAACAAACACTTCAACACAACCACTACTTCCTTTGCAATAGGCATGAACACATCAATCAGGGCACACAGATCATGGGCACGAACTTCAACCTTTGATCTCAACTCTGCTTGCATTCCTTTTCCTCGCTCTTGTGACTGGACCTTACTTGCTTCATCCCTCAACATATCCACATATTCTTCTTCCCAGCGAAAAAAAGGACACCCAGATCCATCACTCTGAAATAATATGAACCAAACTCCATCAATCAAAACCGGTTGGAATCACAACTGCAGCGAAGCTACTCACCTTGTGATTGGGGCAAACGAAGAAGATGCGATTTGGATTCCTGGGTGTCCTCGAGGTTCGCTCCACCACTTGCCTCTGTCCGCATTCTTTGCACCAGATCAGGGGGATGTGCGGCCTCTTTCTTACGAGAGCGGAGCCTGAGCTTGAGGACCCGGTCATGGCAGCTTCTTCCTTGCGAGAGCACGGTAGCTGATGCAAGTGGAAAGGAGGTGAATGGGGGAGGTGGAGTGCTCAGATGGAGAACATTACAAGGGGCTAACTGATAAAAAGGAGGTGGTAGTGGCGGGAAAACTCCCGCCCAGGCCACGGTGGACAGCCACGGTGGCAGTCAGAGCTGGTCAAAGGCGATTTTGGTTATGAATGGTACGTTTAGCTAGATCTAGGACCTAAATAACACACTTCGTGAGTAACTGGACCTGGTTGAGAGCTGCACACAAGTTTAAGGACCTACAGTGGAATTTACTCTTTTGCAAATTGTCCTTAGTCAAGATAAGTCCTCTCCTACTCTCCTAGGATACTAGAGAAACACCTTGGATTTAAATGGAGCCTTTAGCTTCCATAAGCGTGTGTTCAAATTAGGGATGTCACGTTTAATCAACGCCTCGTATGCCATTTTACTAAGAAATGCATAGATTTGCGCAGAGTCCAATTAAATTCATCATCAACCAGTGTCAGATATATGTTAGAGATACGTAAGAGCAATTCATTGTACGTTAAGGGTCTGTTTGCTTCATTAGCTAGTGTAGACACGCTGGCAGTTTGGCCGATCGAGCAACAGATCTGGCAATAAACGAAATCAGTGGCAAAAGATCGGCGAGCTGTGGTGTCAGAAATGAATTAGCGATGGGAATCAAAGCTGCCTAACTTTCCATGGTGCACCAAAGGTCTGGACAAGAAGCAAACATCAGCCAAACTATGCGCGGTGTGCCACATTTATTGCGTGACGAGGTGTGACTACAAACCAAACATGGCATACTTAGGGCCAATCAAAGAAATGTCTCTAGGATATGTTTGGCTGAGGGTTGCACAACACTTGGGCTATGGTTTTTATTTTTTTCTGGTGATACTATGTAACCTAGGATATTAAATTTAAGCTAATATATCTTACTATTACTAATTAGAGATTTTTTTAAGGATCCACGTTAATCCTCACTAGACGCGCTAATAAAAAAAAAGATAAATCCTAAAAATTCTCACAAAAATCAGAAACATCTGGCCGTCCATCAGGTAGATCTAATAATAATAGCCATTAGATCTATTATGTTTTCTAAAAAATTACCCATAATACCATTATGAAAGATAAATTAAAATAATTCCCTAAATTTGCATAAGAATTGCCCACCATGCAATTATAAAAGATGAATTAAAATAACACCCCGAATTTGCATATAAATTACTCACCATACTATCATGAAATATGAATTAAATAACCCTTAAATTTGCATATAAACTACCCACATTCCATTATGAAATTTAAATTTAATAAACGCTAAAATTGCATATAAATTACCCACCATACCAATATAAAATATTTATTAAAATAACTCGTAACTTTGCATTATGAAACATGAATTAAAATAACCTACTATGAAAGACGAATTAAAATAGCCCCTAAATTTGCATATAAATTACACACAATATTTTATAAAAGATGAATTAAAATAATCACATCTAGTATTACTAAAGATAAAATAAAATAACATCTAAATTCTAAATTACAAACATATGTTATTATCATAAATAACAAAAATAGACATATATTTCTGAATTATCAATTGCTACCATTATTAAAATTATTTATCAACTTTTAATACATATATTTACTAAAATTATAATCCGTATGAAAGCAAAAGTTGATGGATTAGTAGTCATCTAACAGTTAACCAAGCTAAATGCGTATAGAATAGTCTTCTAATAAAACACTGGTGAGTCATGTCACCTTGTCTGTACCTAACTGCCGCGCGCGCCTACACATATATACAAAACACGCTAGTGTGTCGGCAATATTTAACACATGCAATGTTTGCTTAAAAAAAATTCACATACATGCCATCATGTTCACGTCATCATGTTGGCGTGGCACGTACATTAGCATCATGTTCACTTGATCAGTCGATGCCACGCATGTCTATTTATAGAGACATCCAGGCGGGGGGTTCCAAACCACACAGACAAACACAGACAATATAGCGCAACAGCACCATCATGGCGCTCACCACAAGCGCTAACCAAGCCTTGCTCGACGCTCAGCTAGAGCTCTGGCACACCACCTTTGCTTACATAAAATCCATGGCGCTCAAGTCAGCCTTGGACCTTGGGATCGCCGATGCCATCCACAACCACGGTGGCACTGCCACCCTTCCCCAGATTGCTGCCAAGGCCAAGCTCCACCCATCCAAGATCACCTGCCTGCGTCGCCTCATGCGTGTGCTCACAGCCACGGGCATCTTCAGCGTCAAGCACCTCAACTATGGTGGCGATGGCGAGCTTGCCTACGGGCTCACACCGGCATCTCAGCTCTTGGTTGGCTCCATGAGCCAGTCTCCTTTCATGTCCGTAATATTACACGGGGTTTTCGTGTCCCCTTTCCTTGGCCTCGGCACATGGTTACAGCACGAGTGTTCAGACCCGTCTCTCTTTGAGATGACGCATGGACATAAAACTTGGGATATGAACAAGCACAACCCAGCCTTCGGTACACTCTTCAAACCAGGGGATGGTCTGTGATAGCAGCTTCGTCATGGACATTGTCATCAAGGAGTGCAGCGACGTCTTCCGGGGGCTAATCTCCCTGGTCGACGTCGCTGGGGGGCTTGGCGGGGCGGCCCTGGCCATCTCAATAGCGTTCCCATGTGTCAAGTGCAGTGTGCTTGATCTCCCGGAGGTCACCACCAATGCTCCAAATAGCACCCGTGTGAAGTACATTGCTGGTGACATGTTCGACAGCATTCCGCCGGCAAATGCTGTCTTCCTTAAGGTGAGTTGCGGATACTGTTGTAAATATACTAATGTTGGCAATTGATACGGTACACTAAAATAACTCTGAGCTGTCCATTCTGTTAGATCTGAAAGGTTAAAAGAAGGTATTACCTCATAAGGTAATACTTCAAAAATAATTAAAAAAATACTTATTAAATTATAATATAAATAAAAGCGGCATGGGGTAATGATTAATAAACAACTGTAACTAACGAATGGCCGGCATCTACGGTGACGTGATCCATCTCTTCCCTCTTCCGATGAAGACGTGATCCATCTGTTTGACGGAGACGTGTTGAACATAATAATTCATCAATAATAAACTTGACTGGTACATATTTGTATTGAACATGTCATATTGTCACCTTTAACAAATGTCATATTGTCACCTTTAACAAATAGTTATTTTTTACTGAACGTCGGCGGCAGTCTTGTACGTAAGGTGTGACTTCTAATCTCAATTGCCCTTGCACATGTATGATTTAACAAATGTCGTGGGCTCACAATTTGTTAAACTTGAGTAATAATATGGTACATTTATTTTTTATGTTTATCACCGATTAGTTTATTTTTTAAACTAAAATACGTCAAAAAATATAGAGTAGTAATTATGTTCATCTTCTCTTAATTATATACGTCCAAAAAATATGTTTATCTCCCTTGGCACGGAGATCGCTGAACCAACAGGCACAGCTGCGGATGCGTGGGAGAGAAGTCCGGCCCTTTTTTATATTTAATTCTTTTCCCATTTTAATCTATTATAGTAATTATTTTATTGTCTCTTATTCAATGGTCCAGATTTGTTTAAAATCTTACCTCCTAAGAGGTAATTAGTATACCGTAGCATAGCCCACTAATGTTCATTGTTTGACCAAGTTGATCAATGTTTTTTCAGTTCATAATATGTCTAGTTCGTTGTTACTGATGCTATGTTTATTCACCTTTGTTGATCTGCTTTTCAGTAGGTTTTGCATGACTGGGGCGATGCTGATTGTGTCAAGATACTAAGGAATTGTAAGAAAGCTATACCTCCCAGGGATGCAGGGGGAAAGGTTATAATATTGGATATGGTTATAGGAGATGAGTCATCCAACATTAAACACAAAGAGACTCAGGTCCTATTCGATCTCTTCATGATGTTTATCAACGGCGTCGAACGAGATGAGGAAGAGTGGAAGAAGATAATTTTTGAAGCTGGATTCAGTGATTACAAAATCATACCCGTTCTAGGTATTCGATCCATCATCGAGCTCTACCCATAATTGTTTGATGAACAAAATGAAGGTATGTTATTTTGGTGTACACGTTATTGTCATTTGGTTAACTATATCATGGGACGTGTGTCAACTTGTAGTCCAAATAATCGTGTGTGGTGATTATCTACACTGTGCTTGCTTGGATTGTACTGTATTCCTGTCTATGAAATAAATTTCACTTCAATATCAAAAGTTTTGCACTTTCATACTTGTGTTCCAAAACGAATGCGTGGTACACAGGATCAAGGATTTTTTTTCATATGAGTTTGCAGCCTTCTTTCACCACCTGTTCATGCACTTGTGCAAGAGGTATTTCTCGTTGCAAGGCTGATAATAGTCCTATTAATTATCTGAAACCATTATAATAATAGCTTATTTTCGTTCAAAAATTATAATAATAGCTTATTTTTGTTCAAAAATTATAATAATAGCTTGTATAGTAATATATGTGCTACATGGTTGGCTACTGGATTGTCTATATTCTTTTTCTCTGCATTCACTTTGTCTCACTTTGTGTCGCAGCATGTGAAAACAAAGACTCATGCATAAGGGTCAACTGCCCCTTCTATTATTTCTATCTCTACAACTTATTAAAGACTACAACTCACCTTCACACGTTCGTTCCGCTCCCCTTCCCTCCGTCTGTCTTTCCACTCCCTCACAACAACTGCCTGGATGACCTTGCGCTCGCATGACCTGACTCCCCGCCCAGCCCCATGCCCTCTCATGTCCTAACACTCCTATTCGTTTCATGTATATTCTTATTCTCAAAATCATGTGTAGTGGAAAGCCAATACCCATCTATTTGCATTGGTAGATATCCCTTTATTTTAGATCATGGGCCATGAAACAAATGGGAGTGCCAAAAGAAACAAACGCTCTCATGGTAACCGAAGCCAAACGTAATTGTGTAACCCAACTTCCGATAGGCGAGCCGCGAGCGCTTGAGCGAGCGATCGACTCCCACGCGTAAATGAGGTGGGCCCAGGTGATGGGCTGGGGTCACTGGCCGCTGCCCGTCTGCCCCGCTCGGAGCGCCCCGCTCCCGCGCGGAAGGGAAGTAGCCCAGGTGAGATTTTTTTCCTTTTTTTTTTCATTTGAGTTTATTTTTTTATTATCTTTTTTTTTTCAAAATAATTTTATACAACCATAACTTATCACGATATTTTATGTAAACATAACTTTATTAGAATAACTTTATCAAAATATAACATATCAGGATAAATTTATGCAATCATAACTTATCACAATAATTTTATGCAAGCATAACTTATCACGATGCTTTATAGAAACATAATTTTATTAGAATAACTTTATCAAAACATAACTTATTAGGATAAGTTTATGCAACCATAATTTGTCACGATAATTTTATATAAACATAATTTATTATGTATTTTATGTAAACATATTTTTTTTGTTTACTCTAAAATTATATAAAAAAGTTATGACCATAACTTTTGTCCCATCTAAAATTAAATTAGTCAATACATTATGTTAGCATAATTTTATGATCATAACTTTTTACTCTTTTTCAATTTATGTTTACTCTTTTTTATTATCTCTTTTTTTCTTCTTTTTCCTTCTCATGATAATTTTATGCAACCATGTCTTATTACGATATTTTATGGAAACATAACTTTATCAGAATAACATTATGGAAACATAAGTTATCAGAATAACTTTATACAACCATAACTTATCACGATAACTTTATACAACCATAACTTATCATGTATTTATGTTATATAATTTTTATTACATTGTATATATAAATGTGGTCTAGTTTTGTGGACAAAAATAAAAGAATCGTAAATATGAAATCGGTTTGGTTAGTAGATATCTTAATCAGAAGCTACATAGGAAAAACGAAGTTAAAAACGTTTCGTTTCCATGCATGCAGTGCAACAGTTGAACGAACTGAGTGGAGGAGCCAAAGGGACCCGCGAAGGCAAACTGACAGGAAAAAGCCGCAGAGTGCGCATGGCGCTCGCGACAACGACCTGATGGTGAAAGCGCGCTGCGGAGGACCGTGTGCACGTGAGGCTACCTGTTTGATCGCTCGCGCGAATCAAGCCCGGCGAGCACTCTCGGAATAGGTGCTCCCATTGTGTAATGGTGTGCCAATAAATAATATCATATTTATTTTTAAATGTACTATATGATGACTTTTGGATACTATATTGGTAAAAAACTATGTAAATATCATTTTATTTTGCTTTAACCTATTTTTTGGATACTATATTCTTCTTTTTTTTAAAACTATGTAAATATCATTTTATTTTGTTATGACCTATTTCATTATTAATGGTAATTTAATTAAGAATGTCTTATATTTTTGTATTTGTGCAAATCTTTTGAGTAAGATGATGGTCAGATGTCATGTAAAAAACAATGGCATCAACGGACACAGTTTTTGTAAGACAAGCATGTCAATGTGTTCCTGGAAGGGCAGATGGCTATTGTTTCTCTAACAAGGAACCGAGAAGATATCCTCCGGGATGGAGTCACTTCTTCTAGCAGGACCACCAGCATACGCACCCTAGCTACACCGGCCATCTTAGGTTATTTTCACCGGTCCATCCATTCCACCGTCCATATTTTAAACTCATATACGTCTATAATGCACGTACAGTACAAAATAATACTTTGGGCCCTCCAATGGGCGCCGCTATGGAGAGCAGCCTGCATATCACCTCCCATATTGTTGTTAACTACTGTGTGTAAAACATCACTGAGGTCATCGCCCAACTCATCCCCGAATCTCTTACAGAGAAAACAATGCAACCCATCCAGGAGACGCCCAGTGTAAAACAATGTCTTCTTTACTTTTTCAGGCGTAAGGGGTGCTACCAGCTAGAATAATTCTTCTTTTCTAAAACGTTCCTTTGTACATAATCCAAAGCTGAAATATTCGGTTCGTGGGCTGTGATGTAAATAAATTGACAAAGCACTCTTTGATCATTTTGCACATCGTATCTCGATACTCCTGCCTCACTCCTTGGCCATCTACCAGCCCCTTTGTTGTATCCCTTCCTCTGTGGATTGTGGTAAAATTCTGAAAAAAAATTGTGTTATGATCTCCATGCTTGAACCAATTTGCCCATGCTCTTTGTATACTAATAGCAATTTTCTGCTTGTTCAAGTAATAGTTTCAGGCCCATTCCCATCACAAAAACAAATTTCCATGCCCAAGCCCAATGTCAGTCGACTCGAGTCTTTCTGCCTCTCAATGCCGTTCCTCGTTGGCTCGTTTCCGAGTCTCTCTCATGTGGTTCTCTGCAGAACCTTGGTAAAGGCCGAGGCCCAACGGAGCAGTGGCGCCCAGTGGTGGCAGGCGAAGGAAAGACCAGGAGTGCAGGAGCCCTAGCTCATTCCCTTTGCCAAGAGTTGACTTTTTGATCCATGAGCCGTATGAATGATCAGAGACCATAGATGCGTTAAGCTCATTAAAACCATTTAGTTTGACTATTCATTGTGTTTCGTTCGGATATATAATTAATTTAAACCAAACCGTAAAACATCGACCACTGGATATCACTTAGGATTTTTTTCTCCATCATGTAAAGGGGATCGACCCCTGTCTCAGACGCCCGGCCCTTCCGTTCTTGCGCTGCCCTCTTTCTTTCGGTCTTTGCTCCTGCTTCCGCCGCGGCGCTTGTCCACATCGGCGCCCTTGCTCCTCCACTGCACTCGTCATCTCCGTGCGGGAGTTTGAGCAGTTGTCCAGCTGGTTGAGACCACGATTGCCACCCTCTGCAGCTGTTGGCCGAAGGCAGAGGTCCTGCTCCTACTGTACACTCCGTAGGGAACACGGAACAGAGTAGGAGCAGCAAAAGGAGGGAGTTTGGAGAGGGTGCTGCACCTCCAATCTTGGCCTCCTGGGTAACTGTCAGTGTCCTACATTCATTGTTCCCTAGCCTATCTTGTTTTTAAGTGAGGGTTTGATTCAGTTCCAGGCAGAAGAGCCTGCCCTTCTTGGGTATTGAATATTTATTAATCTAAGAATCGGGTTTTTACTGATCGCTGGTTATTCTCACAGTAGTACTTATCTAGATGCATCAACGATTCTGAAAGACCTGTGGTCAGTGGGATTAGAGTCTGAAGCACTCTATCTTTGACGTTACAAGTTTTACGGTAGTTGAAAAAAATAT
This sequence comes from Paspalum vaginatum, assembly GCA_030272315.1. Lineage (NCBI taxonomy): Eukaryota > Viridiplantae > Streptophyta > Magnoliopsida > Poales > Poaceae > Paspalum > Paspalum vaginatum. Next base: position 43,016,113 of record CM059020.1, on the reverse strand, counting down.
TAGCAGTCCATCCGAGTTGATCTAACGGTTTAGATATAAATGGTACCAAGATACCGGTACCACACGGTACTAAATTGGTAGGTCTAGTACTGAAAATAGTGGGACCAATATCTATAATTTTTATTATCATTTTTAATTCGTTAAAGGGCAAAAGGGTCCGGTCACCCTGCCTGCGTTGCCGCACCCGTCACCTGCCACCATTGCCCGTCAGCCGCTTCTACTCCGTTGATTCCTCCGGGCACCTCCTGCGAGTCCAGCTGCCGGACTGACAGCGGGCCCAGGGCCGCCCGCACTCGAGCGCGCGTGCGGCGGCTCTGGCGAGATCCGCGTGCTGCCGCCGCCGCTGATGGTGCCCGTGCACGTGGGGCAGCATCCCGCCGTGTCGCCGCTCTTCGGGCTACACCATGGACTTGGAGCGTCGTCCTGCTCCCTGGTCGCTTTCGCCGCAAGAGGTGGGGACTAGGGAGCGCGACGAGTACTGGGACGGGCGCTTTAGCCACGACAAGGAGGTGGGGAGTGAAGCTGCCGCTTGAGCTCGACAAGGAGGTCGGGAGCACGGCGAGCGCGACGATGTTGGAAACGGCCGGCCCGCTCACCCACGATGCAGCAGGAGTCTCGTTGGGCATGTAGCCATGTACTGGCGCGAGGGGACCCCGGCCGTCGCTGCTCGCCTGATCGCACGAGAGCAGGTGCTGGCCGTATGGGTCCACGTTCTGAGTACCGCTATAGCTGTAGTATGTCTCTTGGTACGCCGGCTGCTGCTCCTCGTCCACGCCAATACGCCATTGCTCACGACAGTGACGGCCGGCCATGCAGATATGGTGGTAAGCCTGTCTATGGCGCCGCTTAGCCGCTGTTCTGCTCAGGACCTCAGGTACGTCTGCTGCATTCAGTGGCTCTCCCTTCTGTTGTGCTCGTGAGGACGTTGCTGTCCGGCTCCTCTGCTTTCTCACACGAGGATGAGGAAATGATTCACAGGGATGGTGATGACACAATGCAAACGGCAAGGAGAAAATGGCTCACTAGAGCGGGGGAGGCCGCGAGGAGGCAGACGGTGGAGGGCAGTGCGCCGGCAGTCCAGGGAGACCGCGCGATGGCCAGCGTGGAGCCGGGGATGCAGCGCGGCAGCAGGGGGGGGGGGGGGGGGGGGAGGGCGCGACGGCCGGCCTCCTTGCGTGGGCAGCCGGAAAGAAGCCAATACGCGGAAACAGAACACCATAATACCGTTTCTTTATTTAATTTAATTATTCAATAATCCAGCCAATAAAAATTTAAAAGGAGTGGTACCGCCTGGTTCCTTTTGGTATCTTTCCAACCACCATAAAATATCTCTTCAGTTAAAGGGTGGTGCACATGAGGTACACGAATCCTATCAGTATAGTTGATTGAATTAAGATTTCCCTTTGTACCCACTACCTAGGTTCCTTAGCGTACATGTTTTTTTTTGAGACTATAAATACATATATACTAGGAAAATTTAGACCTGAGCAAATGTGTTGCTCTCTGTTCCAGTTTCAGCAGAGATGGTGGTACTCCTCATTAAATAGCTAGAGGGGTAGCAGCGGAGGCAGCATTTAAATAGTGACTGGTCACATTTGGTTCGTTGTTTCTAGCTTAGCTGTGGCGGTATGAATTAAGTGAGTGCTAGGAAAAAAAAACAGTATACCACTTCATATATGTAGCTTCAACCTTGTAGTGTATATAGGACGAGTTGTTGTTAACTGCGCTAAAACATCATCCACCAAGACCACGGCATCCCAGAATCTCTTATATACAGAAAAAACCACGCAACCCCTGGTGCTTTGAGGTTTAAGTGTTAAACAAGGCCTTCTTTACTTCGTTAGGCTTAAAGGGTGCCAGGAGCTAAAAAAATTCGTCCTCTAAAACCTTTCTTTGTGCATAATCCAAAGCTGAAATATTCGGTTCCCGGGCATGTGATGTGCTAAATAAATTGACAAAGTACTCTTTGATCATTTTGTGCATCGTATCTCTATCCTCCTGCTTCACTCCTTTACCATCTACCAGCCCCTTTGTTGTATCCCTTCCTCTGTCGTTTGTGGTAAAATTCTCAAAAAAAAAATTGTGTTATGATCTCCATGCTTCAACCAATTTGCCTGTGCTCTTTGTATACTAATAACATTATTTTGCCTGTTCAAGTAATAGTTTCAGGCCCAATCCCATCACAAAGAAACAGATTTCCATGCCCAAGCCCAATGTCAGTACACTTGAGTCTTTCTTCTTTTCATTGCTGTTCCTTGTCTCCCGGTCTCTCTCATGTTCTCTGTTCTCAGACTGGTAAAGGCAGAGGCCCAATTGGCTAACTCTCTACACGCGGTCATTCTCGCGCATGAACCACTAGGCGGCGCCGGTGCGGCGCTAGGCCGCTAGCATAGAGCACGTACGCAGGGCTTCAACCTTGAGAATTTGATGGACTCGATCCCTAATATCCCAGCTCCCCATATGCACACTTGTGTGACGAGATGCAAGGGTCACTTTCTCGAGGAACATGTGCTCACCCACTTTGTATATAATTACTATATTTATGTCCTAAATTAAATTGATTCATTACTCCATATATGTATTCAATATGTGTTTAGATTCATCAACATCTATATAAATATGGACGGACAAAAATATGGTTGGAACCCGATACAATTTTAGAATGAGGGGAGTAGTATACTCTAACAACGCAGGAATTGTTTCATCTGCGTATGCCAACCAACCTCGGAGTCTTGTAAGGCCATTTCGAGGAGATTCATTTTCGTTAAATATTATGACACACATTAGTATATTTGGTAACATAGCAAAATAGCTATATAAATAGATAAAAGAGAGTTACGTCTAGATAAAACTCATGATACACAATTATTTGTACAAATTTTGATATGGTACTCTCTGCTAGTAATGGCCCAAGGGCAAGACACACTTTATCTTCTTAGAACAGGCTTTTGACTAACAATGTATAGTAGTGCATACCTAATTGTCTCCATTTCATAGAAAAAACATGTTTAACGTTTTTCTATCCTATCAATTGCATTTGGCCAAATTGCCTTTAGTCAAGATAGCTCCTCTCCTAATATATATACTAGAGAAACACGTTGGATTTAAGTGGAGCCTTTAGCTTCCAATTAAATTCAGCACCAACCAATTACGGCCAATCAAAGAAACGCCGCCAGGATGGAAGCAGTATTGCAGGCTTGCAGCAGGACTTGTTGCCGCCGCCACGTGGGTCACGCACTGTGCGGGCCCACGTGGCAAGGACTTACGTCCCGTTGTAGTATGGCAGCGGAGACTCGTCCCTTCAAGATATGTTTAGCTGAGGGTTGCACAACACTTCAGCAATGGTTACTTTATCTTTTCCTTGTGATACTATGTAACCGAGGAAATATATAGTCATCTAACAGTTAGCTAACCACAGTGTCACAAGATGTCTGGCGTACGCGGTTACTGCTAAAGATTAAAATCTTCATGTGATACTTTAAAAGAGAGGTTTTGTTAACTAAAGATAATCTCAGTAGGAGAAATTGGAGGGGGGACAATAGTTGTGGTTTTTGTTCCAGACCTGAAACAATTCAACATCTCTTTTTCGAGTGTTCTTATGCCAAATTCATGTGGCGCATGGGCCATATAGCCTTAGGTATTGCTCCACCTTTAGAGACTAATGATCTTTTGGAACTTGGTCCCATCTTGGAAGGAATAATCAGAATAATCTACTTCTGTTGGGAGCAGTAGGGGTTTGTTGGGCTTTATGGTTGTCAAGAAATAAAGTTGTTTTTAAGAAAAGTCGACCGAAATCTTTTTTGCTTCGTTCATGGGCCAAGTTGCAGCAAAATGAAGAGCGAACCCAAGTTATTGTTGAATGTTGTCGTCAAGTGGAGACGGTAGCTCTACAAGTGTTCGCGTCTTTTGTCTGGCCATATATGGCTAGGATATTATTTTGATTCTAAAACTCTGTATTGATCAACTTAATTTGGTGTTATATTTTGTCTGTAATAATTTTGGTCTGATTCTCTCTTTGGAGGGATCAAACCGGAAACTAAGTTTCCATTATTAAAAAAGCTAAGCTATATATGTGTGTAGCTAGTTATTTTACGACCATATCAGCTTATGGATCGCCTTGTTAAACGCCTAACGCATAGAATAGTCTTTTTATGATATAATAAACAGAACACTGATGAGTCATGTCACCTTGTCTGTACCTACTACCGCGCCTAACATATACAAAATGCTAGTGTCGGCAACATTTAAGTAACACATGCAATATTTGGTTAAAAAGGATTCACATGCCATCATCATATTTCACTGCATCATGTTGGTACAGTGGCACGTACATGTTCCCTTCGTTCATCAGTCGTCAGTCGATGCCACGGCATGTGTCTATTTATAGGGACATCAGGCGGGTTCTAAACCACACAGACGAACACACAACAGCGCCATGGCGCTCACCACGAGCACTAACCAAGCCTTGCTCGACGCTCAGCTAGAGCTCTGGCACACCACCTTTGCTTACATGAAATCCATGGCGCTCAAGTCAGCCTTGGACCTTGGGATTGCCGACGCCATCCACAACCACGGTGGCACTGCCACCCTTCCCCAGATTGCTGCCAAGGCCAAGCTCCACCCATCCAAGATCACCTGCCTGCATCGCCTCATGCGTGTGCTCACAGCCACGGGCATCTTCAGCGTCAAGCACCTCAACAATGGTGGCGATGGCGAGCTTGCCTACGGGCTCACACCGGCATCTCAGCTCTTGGTTGGCTCCATGAGCCAGTCTCCTTTCATGTCCGTAATATTACACGGGGTTTTCGTGTCCCCTTTCCTTGGCCTCGGCACATGGTTACAGCACGAGTGTTCAGACCCGTCTCTCTTTGAGATGACGCATGGACATAAAACTTGGGATATGAACAAGCACAACCCAGCCTTCGGTGAGCTCTTGAACCAGGGGATGGTCAGCGACAGCAGCTTCATCATGGACATTGTCGTCAAGGAGTGCGGTGATGTCTTCCAAGGGCTAAGCTCCCTGGTCGACGTCGCTGGAGGGCTCGGCGGCGCGGCCATGGCCATCTCAGCGGCGTTCCCAAGTGTCCAGTGCAGTGTGCTCGATCTCCCGCAGGTCATCACCAATGCTCCAACTAGCACCCCTGTGAAATACATTGCTGGCGACATGTTCGACAGCATTCCACCGGCAAACGCTGTCTTCCTTAAGGTGAGAGTTGCGGCTAGCTACTGCTGTTTCGATTACTTGAGTTGCTGGTGTTTGACCAAAAGTCAATGATTTTTTTTAGTTAATAATGTGTCCGGTTGGTTGTTACTGTCTTACTGATATATGCTACATTTATTCACCTTAATATTATTGATCTGCTTTCAGTGGATTTTGCATGACTGGGGCGATGCTGACTGTGTCAAGATACTAAAGAATTGTAAGGAAGCTATACCTCCGAGGGATGCAGGAGGAAAGGTTATAATACTAGATATGGTTGTCGGAGACGAATCTTCGAACAGTAAGCACAAAGAGACCCAGGTCCTATTTGATCTCTTCATCATGTTTATCAACGGCGTCGAACGAGACGAGCAAGAGTGGAAGAAGATCATTTCTGAAGCTGGATTCAGTGACTACAAAATCATACCCGTTCTAGGCGTTCGGTCCATCATCGAACTCTACCCATAATTGTTTGATGAACAAATTGAAGTTCACCATGTTATTTTGGCCGGTGTCCAAGTTATTGTCATTTGGTTAATAACTAGCGCATAGGACGTGGTGTGCCAACCTGTAGTCCCAAATAAGTGCGTTGGCTCATCGTGCGTGGTAATTATCTGCATAGTGCTTTGCTCAGATTGTACCGTGTATTACTTACTATATATGAAATTAACTTCACTTCGATATCCTAAGTTTTGCACTTTCAATCTTGTGTTCCAAAACGACTTCGTGGTAGATACAATCAAGGCGTGTTTTTTATGAGTTTGTAGCTTTGTTTCATCGGTTCATATCATGTAGTACTTGTGCAAGAGAGGTTTCTCTCGTAACGAGACTAATAACAGAGTCCATTGTATACTTTATATGGTAGTATATCTGCTTCAGGGTTGCCTATTGAATTGTCCATACTCTTTTCCTGCATTCACTTTGTCTCAGAGCATGTGAAAACAGACAGATTGTTGCATAGGTGTCCGACTTCTATTTTCGTATTTCTTTTTGTTTGGATTCTTTTGGCTAAAGTTTAGTCCCGTCACGTTGGATATTTGACGCTAGTTCGAAGTATTAAATATAGTCTAATTATAAAACTAATTACACAGATAATGACTAAATGGCGATACGAATTTATTAAGCCTAATTAATCTATGATTAGCAAATGCGATGGTATAGTAACTATTTGTTAATCATGGATTAATTAGGCTTAATAAATTCGTCTTGCCGTTTAGTCCTCGTCAGTGTAATTAGTTTTTAAATTAAACCATATTTTATATTTTTAACTATCATCCAAATATCTAATGTGACGTGAGCTCAAGTTTAGCTCAGGATCCAAACACTCCCTGAAGTGTTAACAAACAAGTCCTTCTAAGACACCAAGGATTTGCGCATGGCTGTCGTTGTCGATACTGTAGTCAGATGTGCATCTGACGATGCGCCGATGCGGATTGTAATCCCGGTCGGGCCCTCTCCGTCTTTTATCAGCGGCACCAAACATACGTAGTCGTATATTTGATTCCAATTTTCCTGCTACCAGTCATGGTGCGTGACATGCATGTGTATCTAATTTATGCAGGCATGCTTTGCACGATTTGCTACTCACATTACACGCTCTCCAACTTTCTATTTGCCCCAGACCCTGTCCGCCAATGAAAGGTTAGCTAGCCTGTCGTCGTTGCCACTAGTGGCACATAGTTCCGCAATTGCTAACTGGAATAAAAATACAATAATTTTTTTTATCACGATCTAGCCCACAATATCAAACTCATATACTATATGCCTTCTAACAACTGTCATGAAAAAGGGGGTGATTTTAACGAAAGAGAATTTATCACGTCGTAACTGGTAGGGAGATAAATCCTGCTGTTTTTGTTATACGACTGAAACAATTCAACACTTTTTTTTAGATTGCAAATATGCTAAGTTTCTCTGGCGCATAGTATATCTGGCTTTTGGAATTTGCCCACCACAAAATATCCAACATTTGTTCAGTAGTTGGGTGAACACAGGGAGGTTTGCAACATGAGTCGTTATTACTAACGGGTGCCGCGGCTATTCTTTGGGCTCTTTGGCTCTAAAGAAATGACGTCGTATTCGATAAATGCATATCAAAATCTTTCGTACAGATACTTTTTAGAAGAACATACTGGCTTCGACTATGGACCAAGTTACAGCGAAGTGAAAAATGTGAACATAGATTACTCCAAGCGTGTCGCAAACTTGAAACGGTGGCAATGCAATTATTCTCTTCGTTTGGGTAGCCTAATGTGGCTAGGATTACCTTTCCTGTGTGATGGATGGTCTCTTTTTTTTAAGCGTGGTGTAAGAAATCTGTAATAATGTGGGTCTGATTCTCTTATGTGGAGAGATGAAGCCGGAATCTTTTTCCATTATCTTAAAAAAAGGACTAAAGATAAATTTTAATAAAAGTGAGATTTATTGCTCTGGTGATGCCTAGAACCACCTAGGCCAGTACATGGACATGTTTGGCTATAAGGTTGGAGAGTTCCCTTTTAACTATCTAGGCATTCCAATACATTTCAAGAAACTAAAAAATACATATTGGAAAAAAAGTTGAGGAACGTTTTGAGAAGCACCTTAGTACCCGGAAAGGTAAGCATCTCTCCGTAGGAGCTGATTGGCATTGATTAATTCAATGCTCAGCAGCTTACCAAAGCACATGTTGTCTTTTTTCGACGTTTCTAAAGATGTCTATCAGTGCCACGGTTCACGGGAGAGGCATACCCCCATAAGGCTGACTTAAGGAAGTGCCAGCCCATTAAGGGCGAGGAACATGCCCATTACCTTAGCCGGGCAGCATGCAAGACACGTGACATGCTTAGAAGAGACCCAGAGCAAAGGAAGGTGGGAGTGCCCCGACACGGCACGTGGTGAGCCTCGGGAAGCCCCAAGACAAGAAGGTTGTGGGCGGCCCCGATAGGGCACATGGCAGGAACTCAGTAGCCTCGGGCATAGGACCAGTAGCAAGGCCCACGAGTCAGTGGGGGAGGGCGAAGCAGTTGGATAGGGATGCCCTCCTCCCCGCATTTATGAAAAAGCAGACGGGTACATGCGCGGTACGAGAGCACGCTCGCACGTCCTCTCCACGTCGTGCAAGGATTGGCTGGTTGGACCGTTAGAGCTGCTGTAATAGTGGTAATTGTGTCCCCATCCCTGCCACTATCTTGCCTACCACAGTCTTTCAAAGCTTGGCGGTAGTAGCAAGAGTTGTACTTCTTTTTCAGGTTAATAAGGCAGCGAGTACGAGGGAAGAAACTACCCTGCTTCAATGACGGCCGGGGTCCACAGCAAAGGCAGAAGGAGGCGGACCCACAAGACAGTGGTAGAAAAAGATAGTGAATTATGTATAGGGGTGGCCGCCTTTGGAAGTATAAAAGGGGGGCACCCAGCGCTTGAGAAGGGGAGATGGATCAATTGAACACTCACACACGGACACTTGCACCTAGCTCAAGACACACAGCTCGCACTAGCAGGTCACTTAGCTAGACTCCGTGGGAAGGTCGTCTCCCACTTGGGGGAAGAACTCGTTGTACCACATTTGAGTCGCAATCCAAAGCCACCCGAGAGGGCGTAGGGTGTTACGCTCCAGCAGCCCAAACTTTGATAAACCGCTCACCTCCTTCGATCCAGGCGACCCTCTCCTGACTCGTGTGATCCCGAGGGCGCGATCACCCTACTGCCCCAAAAAGATCCTCTTAGGGCTCCAACTTGAAAGGCTCTGTCTGTTGAACCCTCAACAGTGTCCTAAGAAAAACTTGACTATTTCCGTTCTTAATTCTTTTGGCAAGGAGATGAACACAAGAAAAAACATCGTCTCTCTAAACAGAGTATTCTCAGCCAGCCTAAAGACCAAGGGGGTCTTGGGATGCATGAGGTGGGAACCAAAAACATTGCTCTACGTAGCAGGTGGCTTTACAAGCTCCTTACTTCAGATGGAACTTGGCAACAACCGATTCGCAACAAATATCTAGGTTCAATCCCCCTTTCCAGGCTGAATGGAAACCGGGAGATTGACATTTTTTGTCTTAACTTTTGAAGGCTAAGCGAGACTTCCTACGTTTTGGCTCTTTCAAAGTTAGGGATGGATCACAGGTGAGATTTTGGAAAGACATCTGGTTGGGCTCAACACCATTGTGAGCTCAATATCCATGTCTATACAACACAACAAGACCTAAGAACATTACTATTGTAGAGTCCTATGCTCCTCCCCTCCCAATTTATCTTGGCATTGAGACCTCATAGGCCCTAAGTTGGTAGCTTGGAATTTATTACTTTCCTGCATTGCTAAATTTACTTTTGTACAAGAGCCAAATTCCTTTCATTGGAATTTAACCCAAAATGGGGTGTTATCGGTGAAGTCACATTATCATGCTCTCATTCATCTAGATGTACCTAATTCAAACAAAAGAATTTGGAGAATCCAGGCCACTCAAAAATTTAAGATCTTTCCTTGGTACTTTCGCAAAGGCATGTTACTCACGAAAGATAATTTAGCTAAACGTAAGTGGGAGGGTAGCAAGTCTTGTGTCTTTTGCCACAATGATGAGACAATAGGTCATCTATTATTTGAGTGTCATTTCGCTAGAGCAGTTTGGTCCTTTATACAACATGCTTGTAACCTGCACAAGTCAAATAATGTGTCATGCATGCTTCGAGCTTGGGTAGATCTTCCTAGCACCTGGCAATGCATCGTCCTTCTTAGAGTGGCAACCGTGTGTTGGTCTTTATGGCTATGTAGAAACTATCTAGTTTTTGAAAAGAAAACTTGTTGTTCCCCTTTGCAGGTTATTTATGTAACAACTCATTGGGTGCGTTCGTGAGCTATTCTCTAGCAACCGGATACACAGTAACTCGCTTTGGAGGCTTCACGTCTATTAACACGAGTGGCTTCAGATATTTACTCTTGTGTGTATGGGCGGCAGTCTAATCTTAGGATTGAATATCACTAGAGTATGAGTATGGAGGATGTTTTAGTTCATTTGACCGAGTATTTCTTGTTAAACAGAAGCCGAAAGTTGCACTTCAAAATTTCTCAACACTTGATCTGTTGTTCATTTGACATGGGGCCGACATGATGTTTTAGGGATCAACCTCATGCCTCTGGTGGCATTTGGATTGTGGGATACGGAGGATGTGAAAGGGAAATGAGGCTAGATGGAAACCTTAAGCCATCTCTAACAGAGTGCCTATCCACTTTGTGTGATGCCCCCGGCATCTCGAAAATCTTAACACGTGATTAGATTAGCGGTAGTCAGAGATTTGGCTTAATAATGTTTAGAGAAGAGCAACAACTAGGTTAGTAAATCACGAAGTCAAAAATTTTCAGTAAAATATGAAAAACCCCTGAGTGCATTTGTGACTATAGTTTAAAATATGATGTGTTTCGGACCAAAATCTCTATAACAAACTTGTAGACAATTTTAGGTAGATCAACTTTGTTTTTGGGTGTGGTGACATGCATAAAGGTTTGCAAGATGTTTTAGCTCCTTTTCTATCTTCTAGTGAATTCTGTCCAAATAGACCTGAATGGAAAATTCACATTTTGAGCAACCAAAAGTCCCTATCATGCAAAACATCATATAAGAAAGTTGTAGATAATTAAAAACCACACAACATTGGTATAATGCTCTTTCTCTGAAAATGAGCATAAAATAGACTTTAGGAATTTCTAAGTTTGTACTAAACCTTGGTCAAACTGGAGACAGCAGGATGAATTCAAATTTAATCATATTTCAACTTAGAATCTGATATTACTCCTTTTTACAAAGTTGTATATCTGGAAGAGTAGAACAACTTTTGTATTTTGAGTTTTGTCAAATTCGGCCCCTAGGATGTTCAAAAACAACAATTTCTAAAACATGTCTTAGCAGTCAAACAGCATTTTTCTTTTTCCCGAATTTATTTTCCTTCGAGTCACTGACGAGCGGACCCCACCTGTCGGGCTGCCCGCGCCAGCGCACTCCATTACCTTCCTCACCCCCTGCATCCGGTGCATAGACCCCTCACCCTCCTCCTCACCCCGACCCCACCTGTCGGCCTCGCCTGGCCCATGGACCGAGCCTACCGCGCGCCTTCTCTCTCCTCCTCTTCTCTCGCTCGCCCACGCGGCGCCGGCGTCCAGCGCTGCCGGCCACGCACCGCTGCGCCTCCGCGGGCACGCGCCGCCCGGCCGCCACGCTGTGGCCACGCGCCGCCTGCCCGTGCCCGGCTTGCGCCCTCCCTGCCGCGTGCCCCGCGCCCTCGCCCACTACCTCTGCTCCCTGCCTCCCTGCTTGCCACGCGCGGAGCGCGTCCGCCATAGGCGGCCCGAGGCCGAGCTCGGGTTGAGCTCACACCCCACCGCCATAGTCTCCTCCGCCCCTCCTAGCACAAGCACCGTACTCGCCGCACTATCCTCTACCGAACCCGCCCATCCTCGAAGCCCGCGGCCGCCCCAGGCGCCCTCCCCACGAGCGCCACCACCGCGGCCGCCATAGCCGCCGAGCCTCACCGTGGGGAACCCCTCTCCGGTGTCCTTCTCGCCTCAAGAGCGCCACCGCCGGACTCCCCACGCCACCGCACAGCCCGCGCGGTAGAGGGTGGCCACCACCTCCGCCGGTGCCGCGAGATCGTGCCCCGACCACCGAGCTCTGCGCGTCGCCGCCGCCCACCGGTTCACGGCCGTTCCCCGCTCACTCGCTCGACCTCTCACGACGCCGTCTTGGGGGAAAGGAACCTCTACGCCGGGAACACGCTCCCGGACCAGCTCGGCTCCAAGCGCGTGCCCCCATGCGACGCGCCGCGCGCGGGAACCCCGGCGACCGCGCGCCCTCTCTGTCGACCGGAGGTAGAAGAAGCCGTTTTTTCGATTTAGCCCCTGGACTTTGCTGCTTTCACGTTTCCATCTCATGCACTATTCACTGAGTCTTAGACATATTCCACGCAGGACCCTGGGAGCTACGGATATTTCCGATCTAGTCCCCACCATAGGGCTTTTCCATTTAAAATTCTTTTCTCTCAGTTTAAACTTTAGAAATTCGTAATAAATCAAATAAAAATCAGAAAAATACAAACTAAGTTGCATTTTTATCCTTGTTAAAAGATCTATCTGCTAGGTATGATGGTTGAGTAGGAAAAGACTGTTTTGCCCCTGATTGCTTGCATGTTATGATTTCTTGAATAATTAGCAAAACTAAAATTAAACACTTTCAAAAATTACTAAACTTGGACAGTAGCTTTTAAATGATGATTAAGATCTATGATGATTTTTGGAAACCCTAGCACGCAATGCTTAATTCCTGTTTTACCCCTATGTATGTATTTAGTGTATTATTAGAATATGAAAATACATACTACATAAAACTCATCCTGAAAAATTCACAAAAATTATATTGTACCCATATGACTCAATGTAGCCCAACAATAAAGTTTTATGGGTTTGCTTGCTGATTGCTATGTATTTTGAAAATGGCAAATGTTAGGGTTATTTAAACAAAAATAGGAAAGTGCTATTTAACATGTTTCCCCTATGATTCGCAACTTGATAAGCTTATATATATAACCTGCATGAGTGAATTCTTGCTCTAGGTCTATAAAAGTACTAATGCCACTAGCGCTAAAAGTAATTCTTGCTTAAGTAGTGAAATCAAACATCTTTCGATATTGTCCCTGTCCCTGTCCTTGAAATGTTTGCTCAAATGAGTGATTGATCTTCATGTATCTCATGCACTGCATCATGCATATCATTCATATAGTGACGCCTATTACAGATACGTGATCGGGAAGCAAGAGCGTGAAGCTACTTCGAGCAACGGTGTCCAGAAGACCAACTAAGACCCAAATACCACCTGGAGGCCCCTGAAGTGGTATTTGGAAGGAGGAGCTGTCCAAGTGATCAAGGGGTTGCCTGGGGCAGAGCCTCACAACCCGGCAAACTAACTTTAGTTTAGTTTGTTCAAGTTATCAACAACAAAGGTAGGCCCCTTAGGCATATACACCTACCTAGGGAATCTCACCACCCTTTATTTGATTGTGCATTTACGTTCAGGAGTTGTTTGAAACCCCACCTGCATAAATACCTGACACCCTAATTAGAATGGTTAGGCCGAAGTCGATGCTTAGCCATGCTTAGACGGTAGAAGTCGAGTGAAGATATTCACTCGCGAGATGATAGGACTCAAAATACTTTACAAAAGTTTAATACGAGAGAAATATGATATGATGTGATGAAAAGATGAGACCGGGCGGAGATATGGGCATATTACGATGAAAAATGATGAGGATGGTTTGGTGGACTCCGCCCGAGTCGTTTAAGGCCCGATTCGCTGTTCGCCTGCTGATCGGCATAATATTGCTAGAGTGCCTAACCGGGATAATGGACCGGTGAAAGTCTTACTCGTGCCATCCGAAGAACAGAGACAGGTTCCTACCATTCTTGTTGGAGGGAGTTAGGCCTGGGGGAGCTTTTACTCGAGGGAGGGCTGACCCGGAGCGGCCGTGGTATCGCTCCTAAGGGAGGGCTGACCCGGTGCGGCCGTGGTATCGCTCCTGAGAGGGCAAAACCCAGGGGAATGGCGGGATTGAATCGAACTTGGGATGGGACGAGTGGAGATTGGGGCTATATGTGGGAACGCGATGGCTAGTAAGCATATACCCCTGGCATGATAGTTATTCCCGGGAATTAAAAATCGATTCGAATCGCTGATGCTCACCAGGTGTGAGAATGCCAGTATCGCACACGGGCAATGTAGTAATAACTTTAATATCTTGATCATTTAAGCATGTTTTTATATTACATGTTTGTACTTGTATGTTACAATTCCGCAAGCTTCTTTATGATGATATATATGAGCTATGGATGATGATAATAACTATAATGAACCTAATGAGGCTTATACTTTAGAAATAAAAGATACTTGAAAGTAAGGACTCACTTCTAGTAAGCTTGCGCGGGTTAGAGTCCAGTCCACAAAAAGCTTTGCATACTCTCAAATGTGTCGGGTTGAAACCGCCCACGGGTAAGTCCTACGAGTACCTCACGTACTCACCCCTACGTTGTTGATGTTTTTATTTCAGGAGCTTCATGCTCGAGAATGACAATGGTGGGCTCAATGTCATGGCTCGATGTTTTATTTTCCGCTGCAAGAGTATATCAGTATTACGTTACGGTTTCTGCTGCGAGGTTCTTTTGGAATTCTATTTCAGTATGATTGTACCCCATTTTGAGTAAATATTCTCAAACAAATCAATCTATGTTTGTATGAAATGATGGGTTGTTGTAATTGTTGTGGCTCTTTCGAGGGCTTAACGTGTGTGATGTCGGTATCCCTGGGTGATGGTTGCATCGAGTGCCCTTTTTGGGTATCTCGACGGACGACCGGGTTTAGTTCGGCCTAACCACACTGCAAGCCAGAGGTGGCAGGTGTGTTTAGTTCGGATTAAATCGGCGGTTCCGCCACACTTTGCCTATCACTATTCCCAACCACCCTCTACTCTAGATATAGTAGCGTTATAGTGTCGTTTTGTACTGAGACAACTCATTTTATCCATCTCGTGGGAGACAATCTTGCCCATCGTTTGATTCATGGAAAAGGGAAATGAAGAGGGAAAGGGAAATGGAGGGCCGATTCTATCCCGACGCAAGAGGTGGGTTGTGGCCGGGATACGAGCTCCAAGTGCAGTCAAAGTTCGACAGACACGGATCAACACCGGCACGCTGCTTGCCGCGTGTGCTGGAGCTGTCACTCGGCGACGCGCAGTTCTCTGCAGTTGCCACAGGTGCCGCTCACCGATGCGTATGGCGTAGTCCAACGCGCAGTCCACCGCATGCACCGGAGCCACCGCCGTGGGCTCCGCTCACTTCGTAGTGCACATGCAGCCCGGCAAAGGGATGAGATGTGGATGTGTGGTCAGAGGACGATGCAGTCCTGTGCAGTTCCCCTGGTTTTATTAGGCATGCTCGGATTGATGCCAAACTTTTGGCATGCCAAATTTGATCAAACAACAAAATTTTCATTCAGATGAGTTATTTGAAGTCCAAACATTCCATTAAAATGAAAATTTTATTGTTGGACTAAAATTTTATCTAGATTCAAACGCGGTCAAAATTACAAAAATTTTGGCATGCCAAAGGTTTGGCATCCAACCAAGCATGCCCATCAGCACCTGGGTCTCTGCCATTCTACAGGGTCACTCGTGGCATAATTTTTTTAATTGAATGGCACAAGCTGTCGATCCGTAACTCTACTGCAAATGAACGTGGGGAAGGGAACATCGTATCCATAACCCAAGTAACCGTATCCCAGTTCATATACCTGAACCTAACCCACCGTGCATCCAAACGTCACGAGCCGTGTGTGTGTGTGAGAGAGAGAGCAAGTTCCCGAGCCTACTCAGAGCTCGCATCCATTCATCTCGCAATCTCCTCAAGCCTCTTGATCATATTCATGTTTTGTGTTGGGTCTCAACGATTAGGTTCTTCTACTTCGCTAACCTCTTGAGCATAATGGTTTATGTGTGTCCCAATCTCCTTGTTAAGTTGTTTGTTCAATTCTGAATAAAAACTAGGTCAAATGAGGGAACTTAGAACATATGAATTTCAAGATTTTGCTAGCCATGCATAGCATAGTAAATAGTCACTCCACATATGTTAACTAATATATTGTTCGCAAAAAACATGCAACAATAGCTCTTGTCATCAGGTCATCTCCGCTATATATCTTTTTTTAAAGAGCTTTAGTGGGAAATAAATTACATGAATTGCACAATCTAGTTGCTAATTTAATGTTTGTTAATCTAGCAGAGGGTAATGGCATCTTCGTGTGGAGTTTACATAAATCCGGTTTCTTTTCTCTTAAACCATTGTACAATTTTCTCGCTAACAATGTCATGGTAGTATCACAGAGAATTTGGCATTTAAGGATTCCTTTAAACATTAAGATATTCCTCTGGTTCCTAAAGAGGGAAGCTCTTTTAACAAAGGATAATTTGATTAAACAAAATTGGGATGGTAGTCAAATTGTGAGTTTAGCAACCAGCTCAAATCAATCCAACATTTGTTTTTTGATTGTCATTTTGCTAAATTTTTGTAGCGATTTGCCTGTAGTACAATGAGTCTATTGCCTCCTCGTAATATTATAAATTTATTTGGTAGTTGGTCGTAGCAGGGTGGTCAAAACAAAGTGGGAATGTTTCTAGACGGAGCGGTAGCTCTCTGCTGGGCTGTGTGGCTTACTAGAAATATGTTTTTTTTGCATGATCTATTCATGAAGATGTAAGGAAAATGGCCTCACGTGCCATATTTTCATGGTTGTGTTTTGGAGATTGATTGACAACCAATGGTTGGATTAATGAACTTTTTTATATGCACATTCTCAGGTGTTTAGGTTCAAGGGATGATGAATAAGAAGAGTCGAAGGAAAAGCCCGAAGGATGTGGAAGCAAAATTGGGAATTGTACTGACTGTCTGTGGACCGTACCAAATAACCCGTAGGTACCATACCTTCAGATTGGAAGTAATATAGTACTCTCTAGAAGACCGTCCAAAGACCGTACTAAATAACACGAAGCTATGATTTGGAGGAAAATCAGAAATACATAGACCATATCTAGAAGACCGTCCAAAGACTGTACCAAATAACCCGAAGCTATGGACTTAAAGAAAAATCTGGAATACATGGACCGTATAGTATTCTCTAGAAGACCGTCCAAAGACCGTACCAAATAACCCGAAGCTATGGACTTGGAGGGAAATCAGGAATACATACACCGTATAGTACTCTTTTCTTTCAAAGATCGTACTATACTCCGTACCAAGTTACCCGAGGCTATGAATTTGGAAGAAAAATCAGGAATACATAGACCGTATAGTACTCTCCTACAGACCGTACCATTGGCCGTACCATTTCTAACGGCTAGTTCAACGGCTAGTTGGCAAGTACAATGGACCGTACTATACTCTCCTACAGACCGTCCATAGACCGTACCATCATGTCTGTATTTTCTGTGAGCCTTTTGGCCAATGGCCAGTTCGTGTTTAGGGGCTATATAAGCCACCTCACCCGGCCATTTGGAGAGTGTTGGAGCACTTGAAGACTATAGCAAGTGTAGAGAAGTATTCAAGCACATCTACCACTCCAACCACCATATGAGAGCTTAGTGCATCATCCAAGCTAGGTTAGAGCTTAGAGAGAGCGAGCTTGTGAGCTCTTCTTGTGTGTAGCTCCTGCGTGAGCTAGAGAGAAGCCTTGGCTGCAGTCAAGCCACATTGTTTTCATTGCTAGACTCTCTTTCTTGCTGTGGAGCGGTGGCGACACTTTGTGCGGAGACGAAGAGACCCTACAAACTCTATAGTGAACCATCCGGCGCCTTGTGACCGAGACAGACAGTGGCGGTAGCTATGCCTTGGTGGCTTAGTGGCACTTAGCTTTTGCTTGCCATGAGCATTTGTGGCGAGAGCTAGATGGTGATCGGAAGAGTCTTGGTGCCCGGCTCGGATTTTGCCTTCGGTGGCGAGCCCGTGGACGTAGCCCTTAGTGGCGAACCACGTTAAATCTTCGTGTCTTCTTGGGAGTTTGCATCCCCTTGCCCTTACCTCTTTACTTATTGCAATTATGTTTCCGCATTTACATTCTTGTGTACCTTTAGCTTTCCTAGTTAGTTTGATTAGGTTTGGCTCTAGGTTGCAAGTCTTTTGGGTAAGTTAGAGAAGGCATAGATAAACCTTAAATTTAACTACCATGTGTAGAACGAAATAGGTTTATCTTATACACTAGATAGTCTTAGGTTTTAGAAGAGCGATTAGCGACTCAATTCACCCCCTCCCCCTCTTGGGTCGGATATCCTAGCACATTCCTTACAGGAGACCCATTGGCTTCGTCTCTAGGCTCAGTTGCAACGTATTGATGATAATTAAGAAAAAGTTGTGGAGGCATGCAAGATTTTAGAGTCTTTAATATGCCGTTATTTTACTCATTTGGATGGCCTTTTGTATTTTGGATTGTACTTTGACTTGTGGTTTCATTTACTGTGAACTATAATAATTTATCTTGAAGCCTCATTTATGAGTATGGAAGCTGAACTTGTTCCTTTATTCTAAAACTATTTTTAAGAGGGAAAAATATATTTTATAACCTCATACTATCGAACTTATCCCATTTTCAGCCTAGAACGCTAAAATCGGACACCGAACACCTCAAGGTATTAGAAACCAGATCAACTTGAATCGGATGCACTAAGAAAATTAATCACCTGATATTCTATGTGTTCCGACTCAGAGAGGAATCAGATGCATTAGGAAAATTATTAATCTTGAATCGGATGCACTAAGAAAATCAATCACCTGATATTCTATGTGTTCCGACTCAGAGAGGAATCAGATGCATTAGGAAAATTATTAATCTCCAGCTTTACGAGTCTGGTGTGTTCAATAAAATACAGGAATTAGCTTCCGTCAGCTTTATTTTTAATTTTATATAAATCCACTTCAATCTATCACATAGCACTTTTATGTGGTGGAATCAAATGCCTGCAAGTTTTATTCTTCATTGAAGCTGAATAGTCCACGTCCATATATAGTGATCTGCTGGAGGCTACTGTTGGAATATTTGAGATAAAAACCATTTATTTAATATTCTATAAATCCCAAGGCTCATATTTAAGCTAGGAGTTATGTATGAGTAAGTGGGTGAATTATGGCTGCTGATTTATGGCTTGGTAAGTTACTAGTAACGGCTGTTTTGATGGTGGGAGTTACTAGTAACGGTCATTTTGATGACATGGTGGTGGAAGTTACTAGCAACGGTCATTTTGATGACTATGAAAACTAGTGATGGCTGCCATTAAACTATTTGATAACACTTTTTCATCTGCTCTCTTGCGCTTATATAAGAGTACACAACTCTTCAGTCGTCTCGCGTAAGAAAAAATACTCTCGCTAGTTTTCACTCATTTTCACGGTTGAGTTGACTCCAAAGTCTTCCCCGTCCCAACTCTCTGCGCGCACAAAGAGTTGCGAGAGCAGGCCTCCGAAACCGTCGTCCGCTCGAGACATCTGCCGGGTGCGCGGCGATCAGGTTTTTGGGGAACGTCACCGCGACTGCTCGCTTCTTTATGGTGGTGATCCGTTCGTGTTCTTGGTGGGCGCCGTTCCTGGGATTGTTCGTTGTCTTCTTCCTGATGGCCGTCCACGGGATCGATGTCCGTCTTCTTTCTGGTGGCAATCCGCGGGATCGACGTCTATCTTCTTCTTGGTGGCTGTCCACGGGATTGTTGCTGTTCTTCTTCCCGGTGACCGTTCGAGGGACTGCATTGCGATCCTCGTCCTGCAACGATTTTTGATCGGCTACTTCAAGCAACTCATCATGTCGACTGATGGGAATAGAGCTTCCAGTGCTTTGAGCATGGGTCCTCTGCGGGATATAATCCTATACTCCTCTTATTCATGATTTTGTCTATGATTAGTATGTTGCGCGTCACCGTTTTGCTTGATGGCCTCACACACGTGCACATAATTGCCGTCACAAATTTAGCATGGTTTATGTGGATTAAATTTATCATAAAAATGCCTAAATTCCTAACAGCTACGTGTCCACAACTGAATCATCCTCATTGCACCAGTGGGAAGCAGCTGGGCAAAAAGAAAAAAAAAAGGCAGTCTGCTGCATCTACAAAACTGCTGCCACAAGAGTTTTCGCGAGAGGAATCAGGTGCATTAGGAAAATTAATTAATCACCTAATCATCTATGTGTCCCTCCCGGCCCTGAGAGAAATCAGATGCATTAGGAAAATTAATCACCTGAACCGGTGATCCTTGCTCTTTATGGGGCATCAACCCGTAGACCAGCAGTCTATGCTTCTGAGTCCACTGCGCCATAGCCGATCAGCTTGACGAGTTTCGTAGGAATTGGACTTCTCATTTTGTCCTAAACTCGCGCGCTTCTTCGTCCTCGCGCCGGGCTCAGCAGGTGCTGAGCCGTAGAGGCAGAGCACCGCCGGACTTTGGTCCTCGATCGCGTCTCCTCAGGCTACGCTACCCTCAACCCCGTCAGAGACGCCAACTCCAGCACCGCCAACAAGATCACCGCGGCCTGCTAGTCTCCACCGTCGATGACAAGGGCATCTACATTCTACAAGCTCCTGGACGACGAGGACGAGGACGCCCATCCGCCGCTCTCGGGCCTCATCCACCGTACACTCTAGTCCCTGGTAGACCGATCAATGATGGCAGTCAGGCTTCGTCGTCCTTGACAAGCCGTAACAGAGGACGATTCGCTCGTCGAGGGCTTGTGTCCCTGACAGAACAGGGACGCAATCACGCGATTCGCTCTCGCAGCGTGGACTGTGCGTCAGGCGGCAGCCGGTAAAAAAACACCACGGAGGGTGGGTTTCCGGCGGGGGAGCGCCAAAGCGTGCACTAGCTTGGTTTAATTTACACGAAACAGGTTCCTTCTACAAAGTTCCTCCCATTCTTGACCACACGATTTGGTCTGACGAAGGGTTATCATTAACCTCAAGCACTGTAAAATTTCTCAATTAAATGTGCATGTTAGTAATTTCGGATCTAATAATAAGGGTCGCATGTTCTTCTTCAATCTGGGCATCTTCTTGCACTACGGACACCGTCCGCCGGCGCCAACGTTGGCGCAGCCGCACTGAATTGGATCATCCTCGCATCACGACCGTCGTCCGCCAGCGCCGCAGCCGCACGAACTGTTGTTTCCCATGTGGTTGCCTTAGGGGCTAGGGCTGGACTCTCATGTCCTTGAAGATTGCGCCAAACCTAGGGAGGGTCATCCATGGAGTGCTCCTCCAGAGTGACGGGGACGACATGTCACCACTACCCTGCCCCATCCAGTCCGCTCTTTATCCCAACTACTGCAGCAGTTCTAAGAGGCATCCTTCCCCATACGTGATCGCATCGATTTACCCCCGTTTACAGTGTTTACAGTACGTCGGAGATGCAGGCCCTCAGACGTCGCACGTCGGCCACCGCCGTAGGCCCGTAGCCTTTGACCTGAGAGGCGGACGTCACTGCAGCCTGCGGGGACAGAGACATCGAACGATTGGTTTGAAGATTTCTAAACTACCCTTGTTTATAATAAAATTGATGTTTATTAGACCAACGACCACCATCATAATAGGGAGAAGGAACCTTGGGTTCCGGCCAAGCACCGTAACACGTCTCGCTGCTTAGGCACACACAACATAATTTAAAAGTGTAAAGTTAAATATTAAAATTATTATATTTTTGTTATGATGTTGCAAAACTTACAAATTTATTGTATTAACCCTTAGTCCACTTCAAAATAACAATTTTTTAATATACACTAATCATAGGCTAATATATCATTAAGCCAGACCAATACTTAGATCATTGGAGCCTGGCTCGAAAAAATGTTCATTTTCCATTGTCTCGTGAGCCAGGTGTGACGGAACCGCCGATTTAATCCGCACTAAGCACATTTTGACTCATCTGGCTTGTAATGTGATTAGGCCAAACTAAACCCGGTCATCCGTCGAGAGTCATTTGACTCCCGATATTACCTTTTCCCAGAGGAACCGACATCATACACATCTGACCCACGATGGAGCCACAACAGATATATCATCACAGGCAGTTGAACAGCATAATATTAGACTTAGTTACAAACCGGTTTTAAATAAAATACAAGTCCGACATAGTGTTATAAGGTAGCAAGTTCGAAAGTTTCTCGCAGCGGAATTATAAGTTCAGAGGTCACCATGATATCACCAAAAGATTTGCATTAGAGGTAACAACATCGAGCCCACCGATGTTGCCCTTGTGCCACTCATGTCGTTTCATCCTAAATGAGGGCATGCTCCGCCTCCAACACAAGTGCAGACCATGAATTTCATACCTGCGCTCAAAATATGGGGGCAAACCCTGAGTACTAATTACTCAGTAGGTCTTAATGGATTTGGCTTACGGCTGACGCGAAGCGGCTTACTAGCAAGTGGATCCTTAGCCTTTGGTTTTAAACAGTAACATGCGTAACATAAGCAGCAAGTTTTCATCATTTGTATAACCTTCAACATAATAGTAACTTGCAGTAAGGTAAACAGTTCAATTCAATCATGTGGTATTTCAAAAACCATGAATATTAAATCCATGGTGTTCAAGTAGTTACTACGTTGAACGTCAAAGGTATTGGCATTCCCACACCTGGTGGGCATCAGCGATTCGAATCGATTTTTTAATTTCCGGGAATAACTATCATGCCAGGGGTATATGCTTACTAGCCATCGCGTTCCCACATATAGCCCCAATCTTAACCTGCCTCGTCCCAAGTTCGATTCACTCCCGCCTAGCCTCCGGGTTGTGCCCCCATGACGAGCCTGCCGACATCTCGGTCTCCCCGCCATGAGTACCAAGCTCCCCCGGGCCACCTTCCTCTCAACCAGTGGGTAGGAACGTGTCTCTGTGCTTCGGACGAGCCCAGGAAAGACTTTACCGGTCCCATTCCGAGGATAAGCACTCTAGCAATGTTATGCCGACCAATAGGCGAACAGCGGACGGGCCTTATGCGACTCGGACGGAGTCCAAAGTGCAACCTTATGAAAAGTATATACTGAAATAAATCTTCGCCCGGTCTCCATTTAATTCATGAGCAACAATAATAAATGATGTAACTGTAAGCTTTTGTAACTTTGAAAACACCTACGCGACGAGTCCACACACTCGTGTCTACTCGTACCTAGCAATTTCTAGGCATACTCATACTACGAACTCTATGTATAGGTGCTAGGGCCAGGGCGGCCAGGGAGTCTAATGCAATTGGTTCCAAGCAACTCCTAATGCATATGCGTAATCATCAAGTATAATTTGTTTGCTGGGTTGAGTATGGTCCTGCCTACCTTCCTCGTTAGGGTCACTAGCTTCTTCCGGAGCGTAGTCGGGTCCCTGTTGCTGGCCCTCCGGTCCCTGGTGCAGCTCCTCTTCTGGCTCCTCTACGACTGGTTGGTTCGGCGGTTGTCCTTCGCTCGCGGAATCTATATGCATGACATGGTGCAATTGGAGCATGTATTAGTGCAATGCTTGCTTCATGATGCGAGTGCAATGCAAGAAATCAGGGTTTATGGAATAACATTATGCATTTTCGTAATGAAACTTGTTTAGCGTTAAGAAATCGTACAAGCCATCACCTATGATAACTTAGCTTGTCACATATAACTACGTGGGGGTTGTGTGACTGAATAGCATCGATTTATGCGAAAAGGACCGGTGCTTACTATTATCTAGAACTCTTTTTCATTGTTAACTATATGCTTAATTACTAGGCAAGGGTAAAATAGTAAATATACAGCAAGCATTTAAGCTATCAAATTCTTATACTAAGCCTAGGTATACTAGCAATGTTGCTGCCCAAATTCAGAAGTTTTGACTTTCATTTAACCCACATTTCTATTTATTAATTTAAACATGCATGGACTTATCAATTTCAAAACACTAACTATACTTGACATGCATAGTACCCCCATTTCAACTGTGAGCTCTTTATACTACAGGGAGCACAAATAAAATGTTGTAAAACTATTTAGAGCATAACTTCTATATAATTATCATTTCCTCATTTATTTCTATGCTAAAATCACATGTAGGGGCAAGACAATAATTAACCAGTGAACACTTGAGCTACCAAAAATCACAGTGAGCCTATATACCCTAACAACACTGCTGTCCAAGTTTGGCAATTTTTGGAGGCCAATTAGTCCACATTTCTTATTTATTAGGGTTTTACATGCTTGCACAAAATCAGGGGCAAACTGGTACTTTCCTACTCAACCATCATATTCACCAGATAGATCTATTCAAAAGGATTCCAATGCAACTAGTTTGGTATTTTTTTTTTATTTTTATTGAATTTTCTATGATTTTTCAAAGATTTCTGTCGAAATAACTAAATAAAAAGGAAAAACCATTAGATCCAGGGCTAGATCGTGATTGTTTCGAAACCCCAGGGGCTAGCACGTAAGACTTGCAAGACTCAGCATACAGCGCGGTGGACTGAACCGTAAATGCGAGACAATCAGGTGTCCGGATCTAAAGTTTCCCCGGCCCCCTTCTTCTTCCTCGCGACGCCCGCGGCCGCGCGGGAAGAAGCGCGCGCGCCGGCGAGCTGGAGCTCGCCGCGGCCGCGACGCGGGTCGGGGACAGTGTTCCCCATTCGGGGCTTCTACCTCGAGGTGGCGGTGACGGCGGAGACGGCGTGGTCGAGGCGGGCGGCGGAGGTGAACCGAGGGTGAACCGGCGCGGCGCGACGTCGAGGCGAGGTCGGATCTCGGCGTCCGGGCGGGGAATGGCGACGGGGACTCGAGCGCGAGGTGCGCGGGGTCGAGGCGAACGCAGCGGTGGAGGTGGGGAGGCTCAGGGAGCGGCGGAGGGGAAGGCGCGAGCTCGAGCTCCGAGATCGGCTCCAATGGCGGGCGCGCACTGCCGGGCGTGGGGAGCGAGGGAGACGGAGAGGGCCGGGCACGCGAATGGAGGCTCGGGGAAAGAAGGCCGGGGCCTCGCCCCCGCCTTGAAGGCGAGCCGAGCGCGCTGTCGGCGAGCGGCAGCGGCGCGTGGCCACGGCGCCTAGAAGACCGGCGCCGCGTGGGCGCGGTCGGGCGGGGAAGGAGGAGAGAGGCGCGCGGGTGGGCTGAGTCCATGGACCGGTGAGGCTGACAGGTGGGGCCAAGGCCGGGAATGAAGAGAAAGGCGCATGGACCGGGTGCGTGGAGCGAGAGAGCCGGTGGGGCCCGCAGCCGCGGGTGTCGGGCGGGAACCCGCAGCCCTGCCAGGTGGGACCCACTTGTCATAGGCTCATGAGAAAAAGAAAATCCCGAAAAATGAAAAATGGGGTTTGACCACTAACCAGGTTTCTGAATTTTGCCAATTTGACCAATTTAAGAGCCGAATTTGAAAAGGACCCAATTGAATGAAATGTTGTACCCTTTGAGATCTACAACTTTGTCAAAAGGACTTATACTAGAT